>OX328014.1:40808975-42242308 GCA_946811545.1 Netelia fuscicornis | reverse complement strand
AGTATCAAAGTTTATCATTTTTATTTTGAAGAATTTTCATAAGTACGTAATTGTCAACAATTTTTTATTTATAAATATTTATATTGTAAATTTTATATTTATAAATGTTGATATTATTAATTTATAAATATATTATATATAAATATTTATAAATATATTATATATAAATATTTATAAATATATAAATAAATTTATATTAGATGTGGGGGAATCGAACCCCGAACCTCTGAGTTGTGAGTCGCGAACGCTACGCACTCTGCCACCGCCTCTGCTCAATAAATTGATATATATAGTCTATTATTTATAAATATCTCATATTTATAAATATTCGAATTTCGGTATTTCAATTAACCAAATTATCGAAATTCATAAATAAACCTTGATAAACATTGTATGTCACTGAATATGTGTGAGAATTTGTTGTTTTTTAAATATTCGAGCAATACCACTTCAATTGTTTTATATTATTTCTCCCGTCTTTCGTTGGAAACAAATTCTCAAGTGTTTGCAATTCTGGTGTGAGAATATTGTGTCTAAAATATTATCTGCATGCACGAGTCGATATATGCACGATAAACTAGACATATAAGTATGTGGTACTTGTAACAGTGTGTACGGAAAAGGCTTCAACGTTATCGCAATAATCTTTCCAACGTCACGCAACTTATGCGCTAATGGGTATCTGCAGGCGCACGATCGGGCTCTTATGTGCATCGAGCATACCTAGCACCTATCGCCGGTCCCTGATACCCCGGGGCAAGACGAAAGTTACAGTGATTGGCAGGTTTGAAAGAATCTTAAGAATTTTAATTTTTATAGCAAAATAAAAAAAATCTACTCGTCATTAAATTCGTTCTTATTAACGATACGAACAATCATATTGTATTATCTGTTATTTCAATTATCTTTAGATAAAAATACAAATTTACCTCGAAAACAAATTTTTTTTTATGAAAACAATTTTCTTTTTTCAATGAATTTTTCGAATTAAGTTTTTCGAATGATTTCTGTGTGGGATTAACAAATATCGAAAGTAGAAGGTGGAGATAATTGACAATTTTTTTAATTTTGTTAATATTCGTTATTATGAACTAAAGCTTGGCTGTCAATTAACAAAATCTGTTTTGTATATAGCCTTTATCATTGGCATTACCTTCCAACTCAATGAATTGTAAAAAAAAAAAAAAATTACGAAAATGGAAAATTCGTATTTTCAAAAAATTGTTTATTTAAAAAATCATTTTTCTGTGTGATGACATATTCAATACGCGCTATTAAAATATATTTATCTTAAATACGACTCGTCAAAAACAACAATTCTAATTTTGAAATTGGCATATCTGTAATTTTATCTATCGAGTGCCAATGACTATCTTAAAGTGCCAATAACTGTCCAGAATCTGGCCAAACGTTTAAACACATTAACGAACGTTCAAACAGAGAAAATAAGCGAGATAGAAAGAGGGGGACGACACAAGGATCGTTCTCGTCGTAAGCGTTGACGCTTTATGCTGTCGGCTCTCGTGTGGTCAGTTCCGACCAATTACAACGTTCCCGTGCTATGTGTACCGAAGTGGATACGCGTATCTCGCCAATGATACCTTCGTAGATAATAATTATGGCGTGTAGAGTACGTGACTGGCTCTACGAACTGATTTATCTCATGGGATATAATAATACATATAGATATACAAGATAATGGCAGTGTATAAATATGTGTATGGTTAAGGAGACCGGTTTCCTTATCGGAATCTGTACGGTCTACGTAAACGAATTCATCGGTTATTATCAGTAATAATGCACGAGGCCTTTCGTATCAACTAGGCCATCGAATCATCGTGCCAATTTTCATCTCACTTTGCACACAAGGAGACATAAAATAAATACTTTCTTTTAACCAATTTTAAACAAATTAAAACATTTTCCAACTTTACTGAATATTTCAAAAGTAGGATGTCATTTGATTATTCAAATTTTGTTTGTAAATACGAATTGCGATTTGAGATGATTTTTTTAATGAACATAATTATAATAATAAAAATTGTAATAATTAATAACAATGTGTTGTGTAATGTAATTAATTACCTTCTTTATTATAATTGGAACAGATAATTCCAAGTTCGATTAGACGATGCAAAAACTACGAATCGTGACCAATATGTATTTAATCATATATGTATAATGTATAGTGCATATCGGGCATATACCGGGTGTCCGAAAAATCTCGGATCGCCGGGTACCTGCGGGTAGCTGGAGATATCACGAATCCACGTGCCAAGTTGGATTGATCAATTCGCAATAGTTTTCAAACGGGAGACGATCTAAGTTGTCCAATCGGATAGTCGCTAGTGCGAGGCTAGACTGAAGTCTATAGCTATCGGAAATTAAGTCTAGCTTCCGATCGTAGCTTGTTCAAACTCTGCTCACGCACTGCCCTGGCACGAGGTACGTGACGATCGATGTCCCTCTAAACTTTGGATACGCGTCGTTATCCTCTTGGTCGCGTTCGAGCGAGGACGAATCCAGCCCTCTGATTGGACAACTTAGAACGTCTCTCATTTGAAAACTATTGCGAATTGACCGCTCAAACTTGGCACGTGTATTCATAGCACCGTCAGCTAGCCGCAGGTACCAAATTGTCCCCGACTTCTCGGACACCCGGTATATGTAAAGAAACCTTTATGCATCTATTCATTTACTTGGTCCAGACATTCCATGTATAATGTATGTGTTTAGGCGCGGTAAATAAAGTAGGTGGTGTAAGGGTATACCAGGTGATTACGATATGGAACGAGGTGGAAATTCGAAGCGGTTTATCGACACCGCAACGAGTCATTATTTATACCTTCATATTTATTCGCCACGTTACAACACGTACTCGTTATCCAGGATGAGTTCATCAATCTTTAACTGCGATGTTGTCGTTATGATACGGCCAGAAGATTGCCAATTTACCGAGAACCGTATGAGTATAGAAATTTTTCGAGCAAAATCGATTTTACGTCCTATCACGATATTTCATTATTTTTTGTTTTTAACTTTTCGTTGCGAGCGAACGTTAATTCCTTTTTTTTGGCATGGGGACTATTTTCTCTTGGCAGTTATATTTTCATAGGGACTTTTTTCGAAATAAACTTTTTCCTAGGGACTTTCATAGAAACTTTTTCAGAGAAATTTTTTTCCAGGTGAATTGTTTTCATAGGGACTTTATTCAAAATAAACTTAATTATCATAGGGACTTTTTACACAATAAATTTTGTCATATTCATTTTTTTTCCTAGTGAATTATTTTCATAGGGACTTTTTTGCAAAATAAATTTTACCATAGGGACGTTTTTCACAATAAAAATTGTCACAGAATTTTGTTTCCTAGTGAATTATTTTCATAGGGACTTTTTTTAAAATAAACTTTACCATAGGGACTTTTTTTCACAATAAATATCGTCACAGAATTTTTTTTTCCTAGTGAATTATTTTCATAGGGACTTTTTTTCAAAATAAACTTTACCATAGGGACTTTTCTTGGGATTTTTTGCATACCTTTTCAGACATTTCGTCGTAACAATTTTCCTTCAAGCGACTCGACGTAAATTTCTCTAGGCGAACTTTAAGATTCGACGGATATTTTATTAAAAAAAAAAGAAACAAGAGTTTTTTCCATTTCGCGAACTCAGTGAAGAGGAGCGTGCGGTAAACCCTTTGACGGTCAGTGCGCATGACGTATTTCGAACCTTTGCACGAACGGAACTCGGCGCTCCACTGCGGCCAAGCTCTCCGTCGTCGTTCATTTTTTTTCTCTTTTCGTCTCTTCTTTTTTTCTCATTCGTCCTCGTCGATCTTTTTCCACCGTCGAGAACCAAAAAACGTTCTCCCGAGATTGAAATGCTTTGACTCCTGGTCCGAGTGTACAATTCCCACCGGGGAATCCTCTGTGTCCGTGGCAAGTTTTGCAACGAGAAAAGTGCACTCCGGCAACGAGAGCAAGTAATGTACGACACAATATTCGTCTCGTGCGAGCGAGATCTTTGCCCTTAGACTCGTTTTTTTGAGTCTCGTGGTCGTTAAAATCGAAAACCAGATTTTATCTTTTTTTTCTTCTTCAATTTAACTCCCCCCCACCCCCCTCTCGTGTTCGTTATCAAATCATTTTTTCCGACAGAATTTTCAATATCGACAAAATTTTATTTTCGTATGAAATTCCATATTCAAATTAATATTATTGGAGAGAAAATGTTCGAAACGACTGATCGAGTTATTAGTTAAATTTTACAATTTTAATTTTAATTAATAAATTTTTCGCGAAAGCATTTAGGAAAAATTTCCTCGTTATTAAAAACATAAAGATTTGTTGACAGATATTTTTTTTTCCTAGTGAATTATCTTCATAGGGACTAGAGACACGTTCACAATAATTTGTTCACAGAAATGTCTTTCCCGGTGAATTATGTTCCTAGGGATTTTTTTTACCGAACAAACTTTATCATAGGGACTTTTTTCACAATACATTTTTTCGCGGAATTTTTTTTCCTAGTGAATTATTTTCATAGGAATGAAACTGATCGGTGATGAAAAAAAAGTCGAAAATACGTTTGAAAATTATGCGCATTATTTCTCAATAATAAAATGAGGCTCGTTGTCGTTGTTTAAAGAAAATAATATCCAGAGTTATAAACAGGCTTGATATAAGAGTCCGGTTTCGATGACGCGATAAATAACGAGTCGGAGGTCACGTTTTTAATTGATTCTCTTCCCTCGATCGTACGGGCGCATGCGCGATCATTAGTACCGCGATGGGTGAACTAAGAGTGGGGGGGGGTCGCGCCGAGAGGGAGTGGGGGAAGGCCACGCCGCAGTAGCACGGAGAGAGCGCTCCGCGACGGACCCGAATCTCGGGCCGAGGGTAGGGGTCAACGCTGGGGCCAATTACGAGAGTCAGATCGCCCATCGATACTGGGATGAGCCGCGCGTTGTCTCCTGCCCCAAGAGCCTTGGGACTTATCGGGGCCCTTCCCCCACCACTTTTCAACTTACCGTCATTTCTCTCTCGATCTTATTGGCGCGCAACAGCAACAGCCAGAATACAGTAGTTCGCGAAAGTTTGACGTTATTTCTAGTGGCCCGACGAATTGCTAAGGCGTGTAGACCGATCGGACGATAAAAATGGAAAAAATTGAAAATATTTTGGCAGATACGAATCGAGTCTACGGTTTCAAAAAAATTATACGAGACTCTTCACGATATCCTCGAAAAAATTCTATAAATAATAAAAATAAAATAGGAGCAAAGGTCCGAATGAAAAGAAATTCAAAACCCAACGGTACTGGAAATTTAAAAAAAGCCAAGACCTTCTAAACCTTTGTTACACCCTAAGTAACAACAAAGTTTCTTTTTTCCTGCCAATTGTCAAAAAAAAAAAAATCCTAAAAAGGAAACAAACACAAAGATGTAAAAATATTAAGGGAAGCATCCTGCAGGATATTCTATAAGGATATCCAAAGAAAAGAGAGAGTGAAAAGGAGGGAGATTGATTGATTTCTATGCCCTAGAATTTCTTTGAAGCAAATTATAACTTTCAAAATAATTTTCCTAATATTTTTCTCATTCTTTTTGTCACAAATGTTACAAAAAATTATTAAAAATAAACAACGAAATAAAATTGTATATAAGTATAAGAAATAAATGAAAATATTTCTGAAATGAAATGAGAGAAAGGGAGTGAGAGAGAGATGATCTACGAAGAAAACGTGTAAAGGGAAAGGGAGAAGGGGGTGAGCCTTGGCTAGGTCTCTATTTCCGCTCACCTGGGCCCAAGTAGGTTGAGCACACCACGTACATCGACAGCCCTAAGGAAAAGAACAAGACGGAAGAAAGATCGAGAGAAGAGAAGATATTCAAACGCTCCCACGCGTCTGGTCTCTGTCTCTCGGTCGTTTCAGGATCCCCCCCCCCCCCCCCCTCCCTGCGGTCCCTGCACCATCGTCTTTCGTCAGGTCTGGGCCCTCTACTTTCCGTCTTCCGTGCTCCCTCCGGCGTTCATCTTGTTCAATCCACACAACGTTTCCTTCTCCCTCTCTCACTTTTACACTTTTATTCTTCCCCGACTCTCTCTCTCTTAGTCTTTTTTTCATGATTGCAGGATCGACGGGGCCTCTTGGGCCTCTCGCGAGAGCATTCTCTCTTTGTGGTATGCTTTGAACCTCGCCGCCGTGGGATTCCCCACTAGACGCCCGCTTCCTCATTGGCGCGCTGCCTTCCCCCACTACGGGCCCCGGCTACTCCCACTACGCGGCTCTCCCCACTTCTCGCGCAAGCGCGTTAACCGCATACAGCTCACTGCTGATGTAACCGCGCTAAGAACAGCTGATTCGCGAAGCTCGTTTTCTCTTCTCTCTCTCTACTTTTCTCGCTCGCTCGTTATTACTTTTTTTTATCGTTTCTCTCCCTCTCTCTCAGTCTCTTTTCTATCTTTATCTCGTCCGCTTCTTCCTCCTCGGAACGTTTATTTCACCCTCGGACCCAGATAAATACGAACGATTGCACGAATTCGAGGCTCTCGGGACGTGGTCGAAGAGATTTTCCATGAAAAGGGCCCGTTATACAACCGATTGTGCCCAGTCGCAATAATAATAATAATAATGATAAGGAGATTCGTGATAACGGGAAGTTTGTAAGCGGAAGAGCCTTATCTTTATTATTGGTGATGTTGGGGAGAACAGTTCGCTCGATCCCATCGCACCTTTGCTCGTGAATTTTTCACACTTTTGGGACTCATTTGTTTTACCTCCTTGCTCCATCGAGATTAAAGTTATTGAATATTCAGCCCGCTGGTTTACTACGCTTTTTTCTTTTTCGTCGGTAATAAAAATTTTACGATTTCTTTTCTTTCTCGATTATCTCAAATTCTTTATAAATATTAAGATTTTGTTAATAAATATTACTTAAAAGAAATAAATTGTTTATAACAATTTTTTTTAATATCAACGTCTTTTATCAAATTTATTTTTCCAGAAATATTAATATTGTATAAAACATGTTTTTTCTTCTCGATTATCTTAAATTCTCTATAACAATTAATATTTTGTTAACAAATATAATTAAAAAAAATGAATTATAACAATTTTTTTTAAATATCAACATCATTTATCAAATTTATTTTTCCACAAATATTAATATTGTATAAAAAATGTTTTCTTTTCTTGATAATCTCAAATTCTCTAGAACAATTAATATTTTGTTAACAAATATAATTAAAAAAAAAAATTATAACAATCTTTTTAAATATCAACGTCTTTTATCAAATTTCTTTTTCCAGAAATATTAATATTGTATAAAAAATGTTTTTTTTCTCGATTATCTCAAATTCTCTATAACAATTAATATTTTGCTAACAAATATAATTTTTAAAAAAACTGAATAATTTATAACAATTTTTCAAAAACATCAACGTCTTTTATCAAATTTCTTTTTCCACAAATATTATTTATCGAATATCACAAAAAATATAAAAATATAACTAAACAATAATTTTATCTTAAACAATCCGAAATTATTAATCAATTTTTTTTTACGTTTTTTTTTTTGTTAAACCCGTTATCCAAAGTACAAGAGAATTGGTATTTACTCACGGAGATGACTATTATAACATTCGGCAGGCTGTTACATGCTCAACGAAGCGTTCGCGCGCGTCCGACTAAGTCGAGATCGACGCGCGATGACGATTTTCGACGTGTTCAACGTCCCATGAAACGCATGCAAATGTGCTCGTCGCGCGAAACACGGTAGTGCTCCCATGATAAAAAAAGAATTTCTTTTTTTTATTTCGTCCTAACAATTTTTTTATTTTTTAATATTATTATTATTATTATTTTTTTTTTAACAAATCGTATTTTTATTTTCTCGGGCGTTTACACCCGTCTCCGTGGATCGAGGATTCGCGATATTTCAATTCGAGTCACAAATCCCTCGCCTCGTATCCTCGTGACTAGCTGAGGGGCTTCCGTTTTCAATTTTGCCAGTCCGGAGAAGAGGGAAAGGGGGGGGGCACGGTTGGCGCGATTTCAAGGCGAATATGAAAGCACGAAGTGTAATGTATACACAGGGATATATTTCACGTATGGGACGTTTCGTTGCAAATTTGAAAAATTTTTTTTCGAAAAAATTTTCGACCCAAAATTGTGACGAAGAAATTTTGAATTTTTTTCGAACAATTTTTTTTTCAGAGATGATTCTTTAGCTACGGTTTACAATTTTTCGAGATCGTTTATTGGGTACATTTAACGTCGCGGGAAATTCTATTTGCAAAACAACGAAAAATCCAAAAAAATCAAAAATAAAAAAAAAAATTCTTTTTTCTTCTCGAATTTTTTTTCATCGATAATTCTCTAGTTACTGGTAACAATTTTCCGAGGTCTTTTTTTTTACATTTAACGTCGCAGCAAATTCGATTTGCCAATCAACAAAAAATCAAAAATGAAAAAAAAAATGTTTTTTCTTCTCGAATTTTTTTTCATCGATAATTCTCTACCTACTATGAACAATTTTCCGATATCGTTTTTCGGGTAAATTTAACGTCGCGGCAAATTCGATTTGCGAACCAACGAAAAATCCCAAAACTAAAAACAAATTCAAAAAAATGAAGAAAAAAAATATATTTTCCCTTTTCTTTCTAAATCGAAATATCTTAATCAAAGCTGACCCATCGAACGAAAAAGCACTTTCCAGAAAGATTGATTTCAAACACAAACGTTTTTTCTTTTCATCCAGAAAAAAAAATATTTTTATTTTAATTTTTTTCGATCTTTCCAAAAATTATTTATCGTTGAGACAAATTCCTACATTACATTCACGCTCGTTCGCTCTTTCCAATAAATATACACACGATATAACGTGCAATCTTCCAAAAAGAACCCTCGAACCTACAGAAGGAATGGAGGAGAAAGAGGGGGTAGGGTTGGAGTGGGGAGTGGGGAGGGGGGAGGGGGAGATCCTCGAAAGTATTCGAGGATACCACGCGTTACATAGGCACGTATATGTAGGTGGTGAGACCGAGGGTGGACACGCCACCAGCTCCGGTCGATTAATCGAATTCGAATCACGTTTCTGCCTCGTCGAGCTCTTGAGTACATTTATAACGGAGTTTTGCGAGCGAACGAAGGAGAGAGAAAGGGAGGAGAGAATCCGTAGAGAAGCACTCCACTGTAATCGCATTTTTTTCACCGTGATGCACCCTCCTTTCTCGCTAAGTATCGTAGCCAAATTGACACTTTTCAAATATCTCGTTTCACCCCCTTTGCCCATAGAAGGCGATATAAATTTAAAAAAAATAAATAAATAAATCAAGTTTTGTAGAAAACGTGATTGAAAAAAAAAATTGTTGATAAAAAAATGGCTGGAATTAAAATAAAAAATAAACGTGCTGTGGAATTCGATAAAAATAATTTTTTTAAATAATATTTTTAGGGGGTTTAGGGTGAAGACAAATTTTGCGAATTTTTTCAAATTTGTTTAGCCAATCGAAAAAAAAGTTATGAATTTTGGAAAAAACGTGTTTTTTTTCGATGTTTTTCAAACGCTCGTAACTTTTTCAAAAATTGATTATTCGACATGTTTTTTTTTCAAAATTTTCGTTTTTAAATACGCTTTTCGGAAAAAATGGAAATAAAGATATTCAAGTCGTATTGTATAAAACTTTTCATTTTTTTTAATAAAAATCTCAATTTCTCAAAAACTCGATTTTTTATTCGTGATTTTCAATTTTTTTTTAAACTTTGATTTATACTGAATTCAATGTCGCAAGATTCATAGTGGACAGATTTTTGTTTCCATTTATTGTTTTTTCAAATGAAAAAAAAAAAAATTGTTTAACTTTTTCTGAGAAAAATATTAATTTACCGAAAAAACCTTTTTTGTTTTTCAATTTTCTTTTCTTCGTCTTACTTGCAATTAGTAAAAGTTCATTTCGTACAATTTTTTTGCATTTTGCCCAACCTTAAAAAAATATATATATGTATACAAAAATTTATAAAAAAAAACGTTTTTATATTTGAAAATTTAATGTCGAAAGATAAATCGTGATTGAAAATAAGACGAACCAGGGTGACGATGTCTCGTCGAGAAAAACAAAACGATATCGATACGTATAAACGATCGTACGAACGTGTTAACGGACGTAGAGATTCAAACATAGATCGGAAGTGTATGGGTGAAGAGATGGGCCCTTATATCGTAACGTTTGAAATAACACTGTCGCGGTTTCACAACCGCAAACAACCGCACGCCGAAGCGATATGGACATATCGCTTTCTGGACGTGCATACTCGACGCTATATAAATACACGTGTTACGTAAAGTGGGGCAATATGGACCAGTCCCGTTTCTTTACATGTAAGAATAACAATAGTAACAACATTATTACAATTTATTAGATAATACAAAATAATAACATTGATATAAATAATAACATAGAAAATAATTCAAATAACATAGTTAATTAACAATAATATTACAATAATAATAACAATTATTATTAGATATTCGATTATGTTATTTGTATTATTTAACTATATTTATTATAATAATTGTGATTATTATTATTATTATTATTAATAATTAAATACCATATTTAATTATGTTATTTGTATTATTTTGTTAAAATGTATTATATTTAAATAATATTATATATAATAATAATATAAATAATATAATATCGTATATAATAATAATATAATATTAAACAAAATTAAATAATTATTATTATGATTAAAAAAGATATTGAATTATTACTAATGATAATTCAATATCATATTTATACACGTTACAATATTTTTATTAAATATTATTAATATTGTTGTTATTATTATTCAAATAATAAAATCGAACCGGGCCATATTGCCCCGCTTTATCCATCGTGCATGTAGAAGCTGCGAAGAAGGTATAAACCGAGTGGGTCGTAAGAGCGAGAGAACGCCGATCCCCCCACTCTTTCCACTCCGTTAATACCCCCTCCACTTCGCCACACATCACGTGGTTCACGGTGGTGGGAGTTTAATTTCAGGCTGAATGCCCGACGAGTTGGACAGGCACGTGAGCGCCGGAGCGACACCGCAAAATCCACGCGCTTGGTCCACACGGGTTGCTAGAAGGGCATGGGGGGGGGGGGGGGTGAAAAGAGAGGGGGGACCGTTTAAATCCTCGCGTTCATGATGAACATTTTCTGCTTGCGCGAGTTCTCGTTCTCCTCTCTCCCTCTCTCTCTCTCTCTCTTTCTCTTCTTGTTCGTCCTGATTCTGCAGGTATATCCTGGACGGATCCTTTGGCTCCATGCAGGATTACGAACGAGCGTGACCAAGAACAAAGTTCTCAGTGAATCACAGGGAGTTGTGAGGCACGAAATAAATGTTACCCCCTTCCTTAGGTACGAGCCCTCGTGAATTTCTTTTGATGCGCGAAAATTCGATTAACTCGACTAGATGTTCAAAATTGTCGAATTCGTGGGAAGCTTGATACGACTGGGGGCCTTAAAATTGTCCCAGAGTTCAAATTTTATTGCATTGATTCATTTTGCAAAAATTTGCATAGTTGACCTTGAAAAATGACTTTGTAAGATTGAACAAAACACGAATAATTTGTATTTAACAATTTTGTAATTGTTAATTATTAACGGGACTCCAATGAGAACCACTGGATTAAAAAAGGGTCTCTGCAGGGTGAAGATCGCGGTACAGTCTCTCAGTCGAGTGTGGTCCCCATTCCTCGACAATGCACAAACGCGACGAGTACCTCGGTCACACACGAGGCAAATACACACGCGAGCTCTCAGACACGAAGTGCACACTCAAGCGTTCGTCGATATTACGACGGTTTTAATTGGAAAACTTTTCGCATTGTCGGATCCGTGTCACGTGACTTGCAGAACCGATTGAGCACGAATTTTAATTCTCGTCGAGTGTAAATTTATTCGATGACGCGAGTAGTATGGAAAAAGTATTGGAAGTATCGTGTCAATGACCGAGTGTCATTGTCTCTGTACGAGGCATGACAAAAAACCTCAATTCATCCATCTGTACACGTATAAAAGCTCGACGTCATACGCATAGTGCAACGCAAAATGGCGACAGTAAACAATAACGACAAAATGGCGTCGCTGCCTAACGTTCGCGTACGCATTCATCACCTCGAAAATCCGATTTGTAATTTCTCCAACATGGCGCGGCCGATTGCGATAAAATTCATCCCACCTACGCAACATTATGGCAAGAATAACTGGTCCAAAATTCATTCCGATCGGTCGTACGATGTTGAAGAATTCACACTTTTAATTCTCCTTCATAACCTCGAAAAACGTTAAATCGAGCATTCTCGTAGCAAAATCCTCATGTACCTTATATTGCGTATCAGGAAGGCTGGTCCGTCATAACCATAAGAAGAGAAACTATCGAAGGGATCCCTAAGAAAGGTAAGAAGATCGAGAATGACTAAGAAAATAAGAGAAGAGAGAGCGTCGGAAGAGGCCAAAGGCGCGATGATAATACGGTGAGTAGGCCCAGGGTCTTAACAAATGGACTCACAGCGAAGCGGTGGCAGTCAGACAGACGAACGGACACGCATAAACGTGTTCCCAGGAGCTAAGGATATTTCGAGGTCCGATCGTCGGATTGTTTGGACTCGTCGGGTCGTCAGGGTCAGGCTACCTCAACCAGTTATTCTTCACACACCCCGACACACACATACACTCTCATACATTCAACTTCCTCTTTCCAAAAGCTGTTACTTAATTCCTCTACCCTGGCCAACAATATTCAACCCCCATTTCAACCCTTACAACATTCACAATCAAGAAATACAAAACCTTAAGGGGCGTTTTTATAAATTCAATAAAAATTGAATCACTCGATAAAAATTAATATTTCTTCAACTATAATCATTCGCCCAGAGAATTCAATATCTATTTTCATTATTACGACTCAACCCTCGTCTTCGTCCATTTTCGATATTTTCTTCAACATCCCCAGTAAGACGTGCGCGGCCCTACAAAATTTCTCAGGCCATACGGATGGCGTGTCGGCCACCCGGCTTTTCTTTTGGTCTTTTCTCATTTTGTCTTCCCCTTTCCACTCCCTTCGTTCGTTTCTCTTCATTTCGTTCCTGCTCGTTCTCTCGTTCTCTTACCGGAGGCTTCACGATCCTCGCATACCTTACCGCCACGAGCGTGGCGAGCCCCTCTCTCCATTGCGATCCTGGCCACTCTGGAAAAAGAAGGCGCTCGGGCAAAGTCTCCCACCGCGTTATAGAAGTGAGTAAGAGGAAAGATGAGAATGACCATCAGGGGGCGAAAGGAAAAAAAAATAGAAGTGGAATATTTTTGTTGAACGTGTGTGCTCACTCGTGAATGTATGTGTACGGTACTGAGGTAGCGAGGGAGAGGGACGAAAGAAGACAAAGAGAATCCGGACGTATTTAAACATGCGATACCATCGAAGGTCACGTGACTGTGCACACACCCTATTCACCATGCGTCCCTTTTTTTCTGTTATTTTATCTCTCTCGGTCCTGTATTCTTGATACTCTTGTGGCTTAGTGATAAGTTGGGTACGGTAGTGGTGAGAATTTTTGACAACTGTCTAAACATACCTGACAGTTTTCAAAGGAACGGAGAAAGTATAAATTTGTGAATGAATTTCACCATGAGCCATTCAAGAAACGTTTCGTGCCATATGCGTCGTGAAATGATTAATTTATTGGAAATAATTGTCAGGAAAATAACGTAATTGTTATTATCGCGTGAAAAAAAAATTATTAAGGGGTTACCCCCACTTGCGATTTTGAAAAAATCGATTTTGTTTTATTGCATTTTTTTTTCAAGCAGCATCGTCGGCGGAAGAACTTCTGTATGGACCCGGAATGGATGACTCTATGTAAGTTTAGAAAAAAAAATATTTTCTTCGTGTAAACTCAAATTGAAACTTTAAACGCGTTTTTCTCAAAATGACGTTTCTGAAGTCGGCGACCAAGATTACTCGAACACTAATGAACCGATCTTCTTGAAATTTTGCAGGCTTATTTAATACATAAAAATGTAGTCTTTAATCGTTCGATTTTTTTTCGGTAAAATCGAACCATTAACTTTGACTGTCCGCCATTTTGTGAAGAATGAATATTTTTTTAAATCCTTCGATTAAAGACTAGTTTATACTTATGTTTGACTAAATCCATTCGCATTTTTGTTTCAGATGATTCTCTTCGCCGCAATGTTATATATATATATAAAAACATTATTTCATTGACGGCCATTTGCCAGTAAACAATGTAATATTTTTCAATAAAAAAATGACTGAAAGTTCTTCAAGATGTGTTCTTTAAGATGGTATATTGATCGATTAAAAAAGATTTGTAGTTTTCTTTAAAAAAATTCATGAAAAGGACCTATTTTTGCGCTACAAGTGGGGGTAATCCCTTAAGGGGAGATATACACCTAGGAGGAAAAAAAAGGTTATTTTTGAGATTTTTTTGTAGGAAAACTATTTAAAATTTCGGATTGCAGTTTGAACCAAATGAAAGTATACACACTCAAGAATATGTTTATTTTTTATTATTAAAAAATATCGAAAATATTTCGAGATATCGCATGTTCTTTGAAGCTCCGTAAAAAAATTTGCATACGTGGTTACCCACTGGCGTTTCTTCAAAAATCATCTGAAAAAAAAAAAACCAAAAAGATTATTAAACTAGATACTATAATCTAGTACTTGTCATAGCCGATTTTGAAAATATCGATTTATGACAAAATGGCGAACGTTTGAACATAAATAATGATTTTTGGGTAAAAAATTAGTTATTATTTTGTTTATAAAAAAAAACTAAGGTATGAAAAATAAAATCCTATGACACGTACTAGAAAATCGTGTATAGCATAAGCACAACAAATTTCAAGGCAATCGGTTCATTGGTTTTCGAGAAATTTTGAGTACCGATTTGAAAAACGTGGTTTCGAGAAAAACGTGTTTGATAATTTGGGAATAAATAAATGATAAAATTTGTCAACTTACATGGAATCATCGATACCAGGCCTATACCTTGCCGTTTTCACCAGACATTCTTAAGACCTCAAACTTAAAGAAAATGCAAAAAAAAAATGATTTTTTTCAAACGTCTAGATATATATCTCCCCTTAATAGCGATATGGCGATGTGTCACGATCGTTTTTTGGTTAGGTTCGCGATTTCCTAACCTCAAATCTTCCCAATTGACTCAGTTTCTGTATTTTCGACGTTTAAACGACGAGGATTGATTTTGAGGTTAGAATTGTTCGTTTCCAAGAATAGATCGATGAATTATTAGCGCTGTGGATGAAAATAAGAAAACCTCGAGGATTCCTGACGCCTCGAGTGTCTCGCCAAGTTTCCCGTCGCCAACATAACCTCTTTCGCGAAATATCTATAAACCAGGCGCTAAAACGTACGGCCTAGAACGACATAAAGGAAATAGAGGCGCGACGATGGTACGAATCCGCATGAGTTATGTCTCGACGAGCTTGGGAAACACGAACGAAGCTGCCAAATAGGGAGAAAGAGAGAAATACGGCCGCGTCGCGGTAATGGCGACACTAGCGCCGCGCGCGGTTAAACTCAGGTGGAGGCAGCGGCGCAGAGGGCGTGCGTGTCGCGTTGGCTATTATAACCGACGGATATTAAAGCAAACGGAAACGAAAAAAAGGAAAGACGCGAACGAATGGCGCAGTAACGTTGCTGTAAATTTTCGCAATGTAATATAAACGAAACGTATTATGTTGCAACAGAAAACTGAGCGACGCGATGCTATAAAGTTCTTCGCGGTTGGGTTATACACAGTGGAGAATTATCTTGCCGTCTGCTGGCGAAGCTACTTGCGATACGGATCGTCGATAAAGTCCGTCGAAATCGTCGAGTCGTCTCGTCGTTGAATTTTTCTCGTTGGTCTTCGACTCTCGAAAGCCACAAACAGACGGAATGGACTAGACGAGACGTCTCTTTTCTCGGCACGACAAGCCATGAGATCGCGAAACTTTTTTTTTGTTACGTGTTTTTTTTTCTGCTTTGGCGAAACAACCCCGACTGAACAAAAGAGGGGCTCTCCTCCACCCCCCCCCCCCCTCTCACTCTCTCTTTATTCGAGAGACAAAATGAACGAAGCAATAATGAGAAAGGAGAGAGACGGATAAATTGAACACAGCCAGGTTTCTGATGTGTATGGACTCGGGCTCTAGCGATCCGTTCGGACGAGCACTCAGTTGATTGGTTAAAGGCCCGAGAGTTTCTTAGAGGTGAGAGAACCGTTTTTTCCCCTCATATCACAGTATTAATTTGAAAAGTTTGGAAATTCTTTGCGGAATATAAATTTACTACTCGTCTCTGAGATTTTATAATTTATTCTGTTTCATCCAATTTTATCGCGATTAAGCGAACGTTTGTTCTAGAGTTTTATCGTATTCGATTTAACAGGAGAGGTCTAGTTGAAATTTTCAAAAAAACGATTTTTATTTCTTCGTTTTCTAAAAGTACAATAACTTACGAGTATTTTTCGACTAATTGCATTTAAATCGGACCATTATTCGCCGAAAATACATAACTTTGAAGGAAGCTGTGTTAGAGTCATACAAAGTAAGTAGGTAAAACTTTAAACTCGTTTTTCTCGAAATCATGTTTTCGAAGACGGTGATCACTGTAACTCGAGAACGACTTTACCGATCGGGTTGAAATTTATATCACTTCTTCTATATATAGTTGTCCTCCGGATGAACGAAGGATTTTTTTTTGGACAATTATTTTTTTTTTATAGTCAAAAATGTAAGTGAAATTTTGGTCAAAACAACATTTTTGACTTTCAACGTCCGCCATTTTGTGAAAAATGGAAATTTTTCAAAACCCTTCGTTCAACCGGAGCATTATATCATTAACTAAAGATCTCCCCTGTTTTGATGGTTTCAGATAATCCGTTACAGCGCGGGAGTGATCACCGCAAAACCTGTTTTTTTTGCAGCGTCTTTGGCCGTTGATATATAACGGCTTATTTCTAAATATATTTCTTTCAAAAAATTACAATGTTTACACTAAATATATATCTTTTATATGGAAGAACTTTTGTTATAAATTATTTTATCGTTTGGCCAAAAAAAAAATCGAAAAAAGGCCTTTTTACCTTTCCAATTAGACCTCACTCCTTAAGAAATAAGCTGTGATTTCATGGAAATTACTAATTGAAAATTCATTAATTATCCCTCGATTATAAAAAAATAATTAAAAATCAGTTAAAATTTTTACAATAATTCATTAATCAATTTCTTTCCATTATAAAAAACACAGTCCAAATATTTTGCGAAAAACCTTGAAAACAAATTTTGCAATAATTGAATCGAGAATTTTTTAAATGTGAAGAATAATTTTGAAAACAAAAAATCAAAACCTATCGCGACTAAGGTTAAACGTTCTCACGATCGCTGCAACATCAATTCGCCAAAATATTTTTTCGTTTTTGTTTTATCTCGAAATATGCTTTTTCTTTTTTTTTTTTATTTTTTTTTTGCTTTTAATTTTGCCCCGGAGGTAGGATCGCTAAATCTCAGTCGAGGCTCGCGCAACCTAATGAAAGTAATAAAATAGTCGTTAGAAACAAGCACGTCGAAATTAGCATATAAGCGAACGGAGGTGGAGTGGGCCTTTGCATATTTGACATTTACGACTGTGAAACTTATCGTGTTCCACTGGTATGCTCGCGCGTACCATGGGCACGCAGGCTAGACAGAGACACAACACACTTCCAGAGTCCCAAACGTTAACGTCTGCCATTGCTCCAGCCGCCCTTTTCTTCTTTAGCCCTTTTTTCTTCTTGCTGTCTCACTCGCTCTCGTTATCCCTCGATGGTTCTCAAATCTCAACCAGAAATTTGATACACCTGTGGTGCACATTGTGCAATAAGCGTCGTGTGACCATTCGCGCATGCGCGAATGCAGACAACGTGGAATGCAACCAAGCGCATAATGGGACTGCAAAAGTTCCCTAGTACGAGGAACAATACATTCGAACAAATGTGCGGACGACTAGTTGAAAATAAAAAATATAATCGTCTGCCAAAACGAAGGAACCGATTAGGTGCACAAGGAAAATCGTTTTTTTTATTTAAAATCATTAATTATTGAAAATTGTACGTTTTAATTATTTTTTGGTATTAAAAAAATGATAAATTTTCATGATTTTTAATTATTGAGAGTTATTTATTTCATACATTTTTTAATTAATGCAAAATAATTGATAATTGAAAAAAAGAAAAATGATGGAAAAAACGAAATTAATTGTAAAAGGAAATTTAATTGCAAAAGAAATTTAATTGCATAGGATTTTTTGGAGAATTTCGAGAAGAATAAAAAAAGGAGGTTTCGTTAAAGGATTCTCGGTAACGATCGAGCAATTGGGTGTGTGGTATGTCGTAAAAATCGTTGCAACGCGATGCAAATTACAGGGTGGTTACCCCCTCTCAACCCCCTCCCCACGTTCGTGCAATCTCTTTGTCTGGCTCGTTCGACGAGAATTGAGATATCCTCGAGTACGAAATGAGATGAGAGCCTGCTGATGGGCAAACTCGTGCGAAAGCATCAAACGCGGGACCCAAGAGAGAGGGAAGTAGAGGATCGTTTCTCCGGTGAAAAGAGAGGCAGAGATGAGAAGGGGAGTGAGAGGGTTGAGGGTTATAGTATAATACAGTCAGGAATGTCGACGAACCGGACGAGGATCAGCTTGAGAATGGATGAAAGGGAGATTTATGAAATGCCGGACTGGTCCGCACCCCTGGTAATCTCTCCACCGATAAAGTTGGATTCTTGCGCGAGTCCAATTAGAACCACTTCTTTTTGGCACCAGGATCGATACTAACTGGGTAAAAAACATGTCCAATAACGATTTGCATATATTTGTTTGCAATTCGATGAGTCAGGTGGCTCCAAGAATTCGCCAAACGTAAGAAGGAAGGCTTGATGTCTTTGGGACGATCCGAAGTGATGTGCTCAGTACGAGTAACAATACAGACACCGCAGCAAAGTGGAGGAAGTAAAACGAACCAGGAACTTGGAGTCAGCGAACGACGAGATGGCAAAGTAAGCGAACGATAGAGGGTGATTATAGTCGTGGGCTCCCTGCAAAGCCAGCGTAATACTTGCCAACACTGGTGGAACGCACACTGGCTTATGTGTCTCGTATAGTCGGCGACTGTCTACAAACGATTTCCAACCTGAAAAGGGTGGAATGCACCGAGTAAAGGAGTCGAATTGCGCGACTGGAGAACAATGTCCCGGTATAATAGAAATCCGAGACGGGATTAATTTCCAACGGTGAAGGTGAAAGTGTTGTGGCAGCTCCATACGTGGAGAGAAACGAGAGGGAGCACTTTGGGTAGATGTTCTTGCAACGACGGAATTCCATTTGATTTGGAAGGAAACCGCGGAATAAGACAGATGTTTTGTTGTTAGAGGAATTAATGAGTCGAGGACATTTGAGTTGTCATTAGGGGAACTTTTTTAGTAAAAAAAACAAACCGTTACGATAGTACGATTCATGGTTTTTTGGATGAGAATGATCAATGTGCTTGGATCGATATAAGATACCTTACAAGGCTTTGAAGATTAAGAAGATCAAAGCCTCTAGGCCTGATGATGTGTTCAGTAAAAGAACGTTGATTCCATTTTTATAGGTCACCAGGAGATCTTGCCACTCCTAGAGAGATGGGAGCTCATCCCTTCCCTGGGGCCCTAACTTAAATGAGGACACCTAACTATCCGGGCCACTGTTCGGTGGATCCATTAAATTTTCGAGATGAAGAGAGGGTTGGTGACCCCTATTCGCCCTTCGTACAATTCGAACACCTTTGGAGACGTTTTGGGGGATGATGACCTTTTAATGATGGAAGATTTCCAGCATTCGGTATTCCAGGCTGGTGAACTAAGAGTGCTGTCTTTCCAGAGGTTGTAATCCGTCAGAGATGGATTGCCAGGGGTATTCTGCGTATCATCGGACGATCACGATAACTTCAGATCGTGAGATCAATATACAAAATAGCGAACTGGCGCCAGGTAAAAGAAGGTGATCCTGGGGGTCATCAACACCTTTCTCCCAACAGTTCTCACACTCCTCCTTTCAGACTCATAGCGATCGACGATTATTCCACTTTCGCGTGTACAACAGCACTAACTGGCAGGTAACCGGTAAGTATCAGTTCCACTGGACTACCAACCACCCGATGGAAGTAGCGGAACTGAACGAACACCAGTCTGCCAGACGCCTGGCGCCTAAATTTACGACCCTATTGCAACTTCACGTACTGTGAAGGTTTTACGCGCTTCGTTGGCCATAAACGGTGTTCCAGGCGCCGTGAGATGGCGTATTGAATTTTCCTGGGCTGAGAAGGAACATAGGCGATGCAGTGAATTTGCTAAGTGTGGAAAAACCTGAAAGTGCGGTATGGGGGCAACCTTCGCCACGATTCCACGACTTCCTCGTCACGTTTCCATTGTTTAAGTGCTGACTTTAACTTTACAACGTAGTTAACTATTTCCTGTAACTCTGACGTTTATTGCTTTTCGTAATGGAGCCCGATATTTCATGAGTTTAAAAGTATGCATCTGTCATTTTACACCAACAGTGGTCAAAATTGCAAATTTGCAAATTATTTCCTTATTGACAAGTAAAATACATTGTCCTACTTCAAACCAATGGTATTTACAAAAAATGAAGGGCTTCTCATTAGTTATATCACCAAAACCAATCATCAAAAATGGCAAAGTCATTTTGTCATCTAACAACAACGTAATTTGAGAATTCGCATATCTAGCTCGGTCGGTAACCTCCGTCGGTAATCGTCATCACAAAAAATTCTAGTAAACCTCTTCTCTCGCATGGGCAAAGAACTTGAAGTAATCGTGAATGAAGTGTGACACCCGCCCCAAGATTGTAAACACACCCCTAAAATGTCACCCCAATTTCTTTATTCCTTTTCTTTACGATCCCAGCAGAGACCGTTCCGTTTATTTCGAGGCTGAAGACCCATCTCCTGGTCACTTGACCCAGAAACATCGGAGCGAACAGGCAGAGGGTAGTTTTTGATACAATGGACGCAGACAACCACCCCTAAAGTGTAACGGATTCGGGTATGTCTATATATATATAACACCTCGATGTCTCGAATTGGGTGTTGGAATGACCTAAAAAAGGAACGATGCGGAAAGGGTCTAGAGCCAAGCATTGAATCGCGCTTTCGGCACTCGAAGCAACCGGCGCCATGCAACATCGAGGGTGAAAAGAGGGTGGCGGAGTGAACACCAGCACCACTTGGACCGCCCACTTGACCTTATGTACTCACTGCTGCACTTCACGGGACTCGGCGGGAACACCCACCTGTATGGGATTATCTGGGCACGTTAAGACCCGAAAAAAAAACTTTTCTAACAATAAGTGCCCCGCTGCGTTCTTGAGACTCGCATCTCTCTTAATTCAAAATTTCTCCAAGCTTTACTTTCATCTCGCTCGTTAAAAATTAGCCATTTTTACCGCGCTGACGCTATTTCTTTCTATTGGAAATGGCTTTTTTTAAACAAAGTATTCATTCATTTTTCATTACTGATGACAATTTCTTATTTTGAAAATATTGTTATATTATTATATCATCTTTCATATTCTTATATTATATTATATTATATTATAATATATTAATTATATTGTACTATATAATATTACCTATATTATATAATATTATTATATTATATTATATTGTATTATATTATAATATATTATATTATATTGTATTATATTATATTATATTATATTATATTATAATATATATATTATATTGTATTATATTATATTATATGATATTATATTATATTATATTATATTATACTATATTATATTATATTATATTATATTATATTATATTGTATTATATTATATTATATTATATTATATTATAGTATATTATATTATATTATATTATATTATATTATATTATATTATATTATATTATATTATATTATATTATATTATATTATATTATATTATATTATATTATATTATATTATATTATATTATATTATATTATATTATATTATATTATAGTATACTATATTATAATATATTATATTATATTATATTATATTTGTATTTTTTTAAATTGTTCCCTCGCAATATGTTCGAAAATTAATTTTTTTAAACGATTCGACGTTCGTTTCTGGAAAAAAACCATGACATTTTTTCCATTTTACAAAATTTTCTCGTTACCTTCGATCGCTTCAATTAAATTTGCACTCGATCGCACTGACCAATGCCAATGAACTCCGAACACCGATCATCGATATTACGAGCCTACATGCGCCAGTGTCGAGAAACTTTGCGGTTCTTTGTTTCGCACGCTCCGATCCCTCCTTTGTTCCATGTAACCTTCGATAATGAAAAAAAAAAAATGGCGACAACAGCACACGAGCCTCGAACTCGTGCTCCGTTAGCAAAATATCGAGTGTACGAGACAACGTGTAATATGGCACGACCAGATTTGGTACCCGAAGTGGCAACGCCTGATAATTAATTACCTCACTCGGATCATTAGCAAAAAAAAAAAGAATCCTGTGCCATATATCGAAGTATTATAAATCCTAGACATCTCCGACGCTCATAACTCAACGATACGTATTGCGATACGAGTCGACTTTCTCAGGCGAGAAACTTCTCTCTGGACGCAATAGAAAAATATAATCATAATAATAATAATAATAATCTAAAAATTCTATTACAATCTTTTTGTTTTATTGGAATTTAAATACGAATAATTGTTTTGTTTTAATTAGAATAAAAAATATCCGTTAATACTTGTTTTTAATAAAAAATAATTAAAATTTTTATTTTTAATTATCAATTATTATTAATATTAATTTAATTATTAATGATTTTTATTTTTCATTCTATCACGATCTTTTTTTCATTGGAATTTAGGGAATAATTTCATTTCGTTTAATTAGAATTAAAAGTGTACGTTAATTTTCTTTTTTTTATATAATTAAAATTTTTATTTTTAATCATTAATTATTATTAATATTAATCTAATTATTAATGATTTTTATTTTTAATTCTATCACGATCTTTTTTTTATTGGAATTGAAATGGGAATAATTTGTTTTGGTTTAATTAGAATTAAAAGTGTACGTTAATTTTTTTTTTAATAAAAACGAATTAAAATTTTTATTTTTATGTTGAATTTTTTTGTTCTTTTCGATGAGTCGATTTTTTTTTCGCGAACGACGTCGCACGTGGCCACCAAATATGTCGGATCGCCCCGAGATTTATACGACTAACGTAATGACGCGACGATTGGGAGCTCATCTCGTCTTTCGAGCCGAATCAGCAGCGAGAGATCGAGAGATCCGTTCATTAGGCGAAGCGTCTGAATTCCTCGCGGGGTTCTGATGAGAACGAACGAACAAAGGACGAGCGTGAATATCTCGCGTATGATTCACGCGAAAGGATTTCAAGAATCGATTTGCAATTTTTGCGAAAGTTCCGACTTCTCCTCGTTCTCGCGAAACAAATTTTTGTAATTAAAAATTTTCAAACTTTTCGTCTGTTCAGATTTTTTTTCAAAATATTTTTTCCAAAAAAAAAAAAAATTCACAAGCGTTTCAAATTTTTGATTACAAAAATCGCACTCGTTATTAATTTTGTTCTCGAACAATCTTAATTTTAATTAATCGTAATTAATTGTCACAAATTATTCGAAAGGAAGAGAAAAATTATTTTTCGTTACGTTGTTGACAAAGTTTTTATCGTACAATGCCGCGAAAGAATTAGTCGCGATGCGAATTAAACGAGACGTGAAAAGCTTCGCGAGGGCTCCACTTGTGTCGGTAGAATGCGAATAATGGTGGATAAGTGAGATAAAGTGACGTGCGCTCGGCGCAGAAATGAAGTTACGAATTGCCAGCAGCGTGTGGACCATTCGCCAATCTCTCTCTCTCTCTCTCTCTCTCTTCCTTATTCTTTATCATTGAGATGGTCCTATCCTGCTATCTCTATCGCTCGACCAACTCGGTCTCAGCGTGAGAGCCACGACCGAAGGTAATTATTGTAATTGGAATCGAGTGGTCCCGGGCGACCTACATTCGTGGCTTCTTCGCAGACTGAAATTTATATATGTTATATTTTATATAATAATATAATAATATAGTAATATATATTATATCATATAATAATATAATAATATATTAATATATTAATATAATAATATAATAATATATTAATATATTAATATAATAATATATTAATATAATAATATATAATGTAATAATATATTAATATAATAATATATTAATGCAATAATATAATATAATAATATATAATATAATAATATATAATACAATAATATATAATATAATAATATATAATATAATAATATATTAATATAATAATATATAATATAATAATATATTAATATAATAATATATAATATAATAAAATATAATATAATAATATAATAATATAATAATATATAATACAATAATATAATAATATCATAATATAATAATATATAATATAATAATATAATATCATAATATAATAATATAACATTATTATTATTATATTTATATTATTATATATATATATATATGTATACATATGTATAGCAAAGTATAGATAATTTTGTTTAGCGTGTCTCTGTATCAACGAAATTGGTCTGAGGCGCGGAAGAGCTGGGGCCATTATATCCCCGAAAGAACGATTATTTCATCATTTTTTGTCGTTCGTACGAATTCCTCGAGACAGCTGAGGCAACGGGGAGGGGGGAGAGAAAAAAATGTAGGCCCTCGCATCGACCTCCAAAATCCTTTCACGATTCTTGCGACCTATCATTATCTCCCACGCCGTTGAATGTTGGCTTTTTATTTTTTGTTTCATGATAAAATAGAAAATTAAAAGTACGATTGACTCTCGACGATAATGGCGAGATAATTTTTTATTCCCCTCGTTGATTATAAAAGAGAAATGTTTTTGTATTGAAAAAAATTATAGTTTTTTTTTGCGGATTAAAGCAATGTTTTGTTTCTTTTTTCGTTAGGTTACTGAAAACATATTTAATTTTTTTCTTCTGAAAATAAGATTCTCGTTTTTTTAAATCTTTCTTAATAAAATATTTAAAAATTTTTTTTTTTTTTCAACAAAAGAAATCGTTTTTTTACACTTCAGGCTCGATCATCTTCCAAAATGCCAGCTATAAAAAACAATAACAATATTAAAATATCGTGAAACGTGTCTTAAATTTGAACATTGAAAGAAAAAAAAAGTAGTGGAAAAAAAAAGAAATTTTTCAAAATCGTCGAAAATAGCACAAAAGCTCGGTGGGTTTCTCCACTGTTAAAGGGTGAAAATCCCACCCGAAGCCACAAATGCCACATAATTCCGATGGTACAACAGAAACGAGCGTTGTTTCGTTTCACACGCCGGGCTCCGGCTCACCGTTGTCTGTGGCTCCTCGTTGTACACATTGTTACGTAGATAAACAAGCATCGAAGCCATGTACCTCACCAGTCTAGACATCGAAGAGTTTATCGGTTTTCAGTTCGCCGCCACGACCACACTTGTTCGCGACTGCGCAATGGAACATCTGCGTGTCTCTCTCCTCCTCCAGATTTCTCTCCTCGCTTCGTACGTTTGAAATCCTCGTTGCTTCCGGCGTTCTCGTCACTCTGTTTTGTCGAACTAACCGCAACGGAGCACTTCCGTTGCATATCGACTTCTCGAGGCTGCGTAAACTCTCAGGGAACGTTTTCGAATTTTTTTTTTGCTTGTCTCTACGTGAAGGATGTTTTTCTCACTCTTATTTGCCGAGAATGGCTTCTAGAATTTGCAGGAGCGTAACAATACACTCGTGTTTCGATAATATGGGGGGGGGGGGGGGTATTATTCATTTTTGTAGTTTTTCGAGACCACGGGGTCATTTGCATCGGTTATATTTTGATAATTTCTCGCACGACGATTGAAAAATTTCATTATTTATGTATTTATATTCATATATTTTATATATCCATATTATTATATTATTATATTATTATATTATTATATTATTATATTATTATATTATTATATTATTATATTATTATATTATTATATTATTATATTATTATATTATTATATTATTATATTATTATATTATTATATTATTATATTATATTGTATTATATTGTATTATATTATATTTTATTATATTATTATATTGTATTATATTATATATTATTATATTATGATATTATTATATTATTATATTATTATATTATTATATTATTATATTGTTATATTATTATATTATATATTATTGTATTATTAGATTATTATATTATGCTATATCATATATCATTATATATCTTTAAAAATTATACGATTTCATAATTTATGAAAATATTGAAACGAGACACATCGACCGAATTCTTATCTTTTGTTTAACAAAAAAAAATCTTCAATTCTCGTTGACACCGATACTCACGCAGCATGGCTAGAAGTTTACGCGTCGACTCGACGTTCTCGGAATAAATGAAGTACGTCTCCTAGCCAGAGATTGGAGAGGGGGGGGGGGGGAGTTTGATATCCGAGACCGTTATCCTTATCATGTTTTCATAAGCAGCTTTGCACGCTGCATTCATAATCTTCCCGCATGAATGGCACGCCAACGTTGAATTCTACCCAGCCATGTTTATCGCGAAAAATCCTGAACAATTTTGCATCAAGGCCATTTATACGAGACGCGATTGTGTGCGTATTATGGATAAGCGTAAGTTTGTGATAAACGCGCAGATTTAGAGGACGTGACTCGTATTCGTATTTCATAATGTCATGAAGATCCATAAAGAGAGAGAGAGATAGAGAGAGAGAGAGAGAAATAAAAATAACGTTGAAAAAAAAATAGAAATCGACGGGCTCGTAAGATCGCGTTGCTAGCGAGATCCGAGCGCCCTCTGTTAAATCTCAGCGGCGAGGTGTGAGAAACATCGCTACGAGAGAGAGAAAAAAAACATGGACGTCATTCATTTCACTTTAGACGACTCGAGGCGACGTCCGCTTCGTCTCTTTTACCCCCCACTCTTTCTCTCTATCAAGAGAGAGAGAGAGAGAGAAAGAGAGAGAGAGAGAGAGAGATGAGGGACAGCTGGAACGGATGGATGAGAGAAAACTTCGCGCTTAATGCGCCAGGCGGCGCTTCGCACTTACTCCGGTCTCCTTGCAGTCTGAGGCAACGACATACCGACGACCTAGTTCGACGTTAATCTTTCTAATCCCTTGGGAGAGAGAGAAGCTTCTCGCCCAGGTGGTCTCCTCAACCGGCCACGGCTCTTGCTCGAAAATCTCGCGAGGTGCATCAAGGAATATTACCACAGAAGTCTGGACTAAAATTCTTCTTCCTAAACTAACGAAGACGATTTTTTCATACATTTTTTGAGGTTTTGTGTCCTTATTTTTATTTTTAGATCAATAATCAAAAAATTCGTGAAAGAAAAAATTAACTCGTTCTCAAGAACGGCCATTTTGTTTAGTTCCAGAATGTACCGCTAGGTGGAGCTTTCTCATATTATTCCAGTAAAAAATATTTGTATCACGAGGGATGATTTTTCTCTTCGAATAATCTCGTTTTCCTAATAGACGCCGTTCGCGCATGCGCGCTTAGATGTGCACTCGTTTGCGCATGCGTGAGTATGCGTTGCGTGTATACTCGTGCCTTGCCTAAGCGGGGGCAAAAGGGTCGAGCCGAGAGGTCACGGTCTGGTGGCGATCGGTCAAAACAAAGGAATCGACGCGAGGATAGTGCCAGACGAGACTCCCTGACACGGAGAGATATTGCGGCAGCGAGTAAATGTACATTGAGAACCCGAATACTGTGGTGTGAGTAGAGGGGGGGGGGGGGGGGGGAGAAACGAAGAAGGTTCGTACGAAGGGAGGGTCAGACGTTGCACGGTTCGCTGACATGCCGGAATCCCTGGTCAGCGTCCGGTCAGTGCGGTCAAAGCGTAACCGAACTGTGTGAGAGGAAAGCGTCGACATTACATTGTACGTTGTAAGTTATACCAGGGCGATCGATGGATGTTAGAGGTTGATACCGTGGATGAATAGCCGAGCAATATAGCGGATATATATCCGTCGTTTCCATTATGTCGATAGTTTAATCTTCCTTGCGTCAAGTAGAAAATCCATGAAATATTGGTCATAAATCATTTGAGTCTTGTGAGTTAATTATCTCAGTCCATTTAGGACCGTTTCATGAGTTAAGTCTGTGTGAGACGAGTCAAGCTCGAGTTAAAAGTCAAATTCTTGATGTGATCAATATTTGTTGTATAAGTTAAATAACTCACATAAGTTATTTACCATGATTCAACTTTTGGCTCGCGTAAAATATTTGCCATAACTCAATGGGTGAGAAAGTTAAGTTGACGTTACAAGAAAAGGACCTGTCTTAACTCACATATGTCCCATAAGTTAAATAACTCATGTGAGTTATTCATCATGACTCATATCGTAAACTATATGGAATGGAACTTATCACGAGACAAATATCTGGGAAAGTCGAAATCGACTCACGAGTTAAATACCTGTGCTAACTCACCCTTGTCCTGTAATGTAAATAACTTATGTAACTTATAGATCATGATTGAAGTCTAGACACCTGACAAATCATTGGCATAAATTGAATATTTGACATACGCCAACTTTGATTCATAACTCAACTCCTTAACTCACATTTTATTCATAAGTTAAATAACTTACACGAACACAATAATTTTTTAATTCATAAAACATTCTTTACTACTCAAGTACCTGTCATTAGTCAAACCGGTCTAACTTATAACATTAAAATACGTAAGTGACTAATAAGTTAATAACTTAAGCAATTCGGATCAACGCAGATCATAACGAAGTTCCTGCAGCACTCGCGATCTCCAAAACCCTCAATTCAACGTTATTATTGTCTCCGTAATGTCATTTTCCTATTCGTCGCGTCGGAAAACAGATGAATTAATCACAGATGAGTAGACGGACATCACCATTTCATATTTCCACGATATCCACAATGGTAATAAATCGCGGTAATGACCAACATCTGTTACCAGTTGCAGATAGGCCAGCCTTCCTGATATCGGTTAATAGGCATATTCATTTATGGTAACCGAGCGTGGAAACCAAGTTATACCGGTGACTGGTTGAGCACGCATGTCCGGTCTATCAGTACGCACACCCACGACGGTCCATCATCCTCCTATACCTGTAAGTCGGTCACGCGTATACCTGCGAATTCTTCCATATGTATGGTGAGTCGTAACGCACCCTCCCGGTTGCCAGATACATTAATTTCCATTATTTGCAAAGGACGGCGGGTCGATCTTCAGTCGACCGAACTGTACTGTATATCATGGAATGGTATGCCAAATTACGTTTGTTAATTAGTACGAGTGAGTCTGGTAGATAGGTAGCGAATAGGAGTAAACATAATTCCGGTTAATGTTCGACGGGGATGGAATTTCTGCAAGGTGGACCGATCAGCCATGCGAGAGGATAGCACGCTGTTGCAAGTTCCTGTGAACTGTGGAAGGTTATAAATTTGTCCATGAGTAATGATATGAGTGGTTGAGGATTTTTCTGTTACGATGCTGTCTATATGTTCTGTCAAAATTTTTATTTTAGTGGTCTTAAGTGAGTATTAGTGTTCACGAGGGTTAATAAATCAACGTAAGTGCAAGGTTGAGTCATAAGTGTTTGCAGTAAACTCAAGTGAATGTTCCTGGTCCGCCAAAACGTTCATAAGTGCACATAAATAATTGTTGGTAAGGAAGCGTAAGTGTCCGTGAGCTCGTACTCAAGTGTTCACAAACGTTCTTGAGTAGACATAAGTGGATATAAGTGTCGTTAAGTAAATATTAGTGCAAGTAAGTATTCACAAGTGTTTGAAAAATGCATCTAAGTTAGTATAACCTGTACACAAGCGTATATAAGTGTGCTTACACGAACATAAGTTCAAGTTAGTGTTACGCGAATAAACATTAGTGTAGATGAGTATTAGCGAGTAAGAATCATTGTAAGTAAGTGCACACGAGACTTTCTTCGCGAGCTTATTACGTGAACATGAGTACATATAAGTGTCGTTAAGCGAATGTTAGTGTAAGTAAGAGTTCATAAGTGTTTGAAAAACGCATATAAGTTAGTATTACCTGTACACAAGTGCATATATAAGTGTTGTCATACGAACATAAGTTGAAATAAGTGTTACCGACTAAACGTTATTGTAGATAAGTATTAGCGAGTAAGAATCATTGTAAGTGCGAAGCTTTCTACGCGAGCCTAAGTGAACATGAGTGCATATAAGTGTCGTTAAGCGAATGTTGGTGTAAGCAAGAGTTCATAAGTGTTTAAAAAATGCATCTAAGTTAGTATAACCTGTACACAAGCGTACCTAATTGTTCTTACACGAACATAAGTTCAAATTAGCGTTACCGAGTTTAATAGCGTTAGTGCAAATAAGTATTAGCGAGTAAGAATCACTGTAAGTAAGTACACCCGAAGTTTTCTACGCGAGCCTAAGTGAACATGAGTGCATATAAATGTTGTTAAGCGAATGTTAGTGTAAGTAAGAGTTCATAAGTGTTTGAAAAACGCATATAAGTTAGAATTACCTGTACACAAGTGCAGATAAGTGTTGTCACATGAACATAAGTTGAAATAAGTGTTACCGAGTAAGCGTTCTTGTAGTTAAGTATTAGCCAGTAAGAATCATTATGAGTAAATGTACACGAGGCTTTCTACGTAAGCCTAAGTGCATATAAGTGCAGCTAAGTGCTAGTAAGTAAACGTCGATTTGTAAGTGCTACTAAGTGAACGTCGGTCAACGTAAGTATCGTTAAATAGCCGCTGGTACAACTAAGTGTACATAAGTGCTGGCAAATGGGTGTAAGTGACCATAACTGTTGCTAAGCTCACGTGTGTGCTATGTCTGAGGGAGCGTCGAACGAGAAAGACGAGACGATGTAGGGAAGCCGTATAATTAATCGGTTTATCGATGTCATAGGTGGCTGTTCGACGTAATTTCGTATCGAGCACTCCTCTCCCTCTCGTTACTCCCACGGGAATCTAGACAGTGGAAACTCATCGAAGTGAGGCTTACCGCACATGCTCTCTTCCTTCTCGTTCCTGCACACATATGGCTCTGGGCACCGTGCTATCTTATCCTACCGCAGGATCGATATCAGACTAGCTCGCCGGATGTCGCCGCTTCTGAAATATTCATAGCGACTCTGCATGGCCCGGGCCGGTCGTACGTACTCCGGTTCAAGAGATTGGAGAAGCCTGACCCCGCGATATATTACCCGCTACGAAATAAAAGAAAAATATCGTTCCTTTACCAAAAATGTAAAATCTACATCGTCCTTACTCCTTCCCTCCTCGAGTAAACATTTTTTTTCCCAAAAATTGAACATCTAATTTCCAAAAAAGGATATCGAACGAATTTTCTCCCAGAGAAGGAGGACAACTTTTAAATTCCAATGACCCTGCTCCGTCCTTCCATTTCTTTTCTTCTTTTTTTTTTACCAAGGATTCACACGTCGCAATCCCGTTCGTCACGTCGTCCATTTCATGGGATAACCACGTGTTTGCATTTGCCGACTGGGTGTTCGACCGCGTGCGCATCCTGTGACCTCGGCACAAGTGAGCCGGAGGCTTTTGCCACTGGGAGCATGGAGCAAACCGTCGAAATGAAACGAGCGCGCGCACGCCGTTCTTGGACTAGCACGTGCTGCAGTTCTCACGGGACGAAGGATAATAGCGGCTAAGAGCTCGTGCCGTGTTTTACCAGTCTGTACGATTCTTTTTTTTCTTTTCTTCTTCGTTTTTTTTTATGCCTTCCATCCTGTAACTTTCCCTCTTTCCTACCGGTACGTTCCTTTTTTTCGTGTCTCCTGGTCTAACTATTGTCTTCGTTTACGTTACCACGTTTCGACGCGCGGAAAATTTTGGAAATGATAACGTCAGGAAAAATTATTGGCAAAAATTTGGTGAAAAAAATTTTGGAAAAAATTGCGCGATTTCAATTTTGGAAATTAATTTTGGAAATATATTTAGGTGAAATAAAAATTTTGGAAATAAATACGTGAAATAAATTTTTGAAAAAAAAAAGAATTTTGGAAATTATTGCGCGATTTAAGTTTTGAAAAGTATTATTGAAAAGAAAATTTAGAATTAAGAAAACAAATTCTAATATTCCATTAAACAATGGGAAAAAAATAGAACGATATTAATGTCAATAATTATTCTTGAAAGAATACAAAAAGAACATTGTTATAAACAAAAATACAAATATATAAATGAAAATATTGTGAGAAATAATTTTGGAAAAATTCTTGTCTTTGCAAAGTATACAAATTTTTGTCAACAAATTTTGGCAAAAGATACAAATATATATAAATGGAAATATTGTGGAAAAATAACCTTATGTTAGAACAATTGTTGTCTTGGCAAAAAATAAACTCAGAAAAATTGTTGTCTTGGCAAAATATAAAAATTTGTGCCAAAAAATAAAAATAAAAATATACAAATGAAAATATTATAAAAAATAAACTTAGAAAAATTGTTTCCTTGGCAAAATATACAAATTTTTGTCAAAAAAATAAAAATAAAAATATTATAAAAAATAAACTCAAAAAAATTGTTGCCTTGGCAAAATATACAAATTTTTGTCAAAAAAATAAAAATTGAAATTAAAAATGAAAATATTATAAAAAACAAGCTCAAAAAAATTGTTGTCTTGGCAAAATATAAAAATTTGTATCAAAATTTTTATCGCACACTTTTTAAGAAAGAAAATGTCTCGACGTCTCGATGAAAATAGTACTTTTTATTTTGTGAGAGAGGAAAAAAAAATTCCCATTGAAGAAATTTCCCTCTCCCTCTCTTTCTCACTGTCTCTCATCGTCTTTCCGTTGCCGGGCCAGCGATATCACGACCGCAGTCGTATCGTTAATTTTCAGGATTCGCCAAAGCCTACAAAAGCCACGAGACTAGCTTCGAGGAGCGATTTAACGAGCTACCGCACCATCCCAACATCACCGCAGCTGACTCGCCGTTGCTAATTATATATATGTATATATATATAAAAAAGAAAAAAAAAATATATATATACACATTTTTTTTCATCGCATTTTACTGTTTGTTATTTATTTTTTTCCCCTCTCAGATTTCCCTTCATTTCTCCATTTCGTGATCCCGTGGGAAAATAAAGGAGAAAAGAGGAAGAGAGAAAAAACACAGACTTCCCTTTTGTCTGTGGAAATGGCTAAAAGCGAGCGGGAGTGGAAGAGACGAATCCCAAGGAAAAAAAAAAATATGAAAAAAACGTCCGCCTGTACAAACACTGATTTGTAATATTTCTTTCTTTATGACTTTTTTTTTCTTACTCTCCTCTTCATTCTCGTTTTATAAACTGACGAATTAATATCGTTAATTGACGCTGACTGTGAAGAAGCATGGAGTGAGTGATAAATTTATGCGGATGGAAATGAGTGGGGAGAGAGAATTCTACCTTGCCAGACGAGAAAACTACCCTTTGTGCGTTAGTCTCGTTAAAAATTCAGCGGATCCATTATCGAAATTCTCGTGTTGCGACGATTTTTTTTTTTATATTTTATTCGATAATGTCTTTGAACCAGGGATAAGTATTTATCGTTGAGTTTTGCTTTAATCAACGAGTTTTATAGTTGATAGCCTGTTATAGGGAAATTTGTTTTAGTATTTGAATACAAAATGTAGTGTGCCTTTTTATACAGGGTGTCCCCTTTCTTCGACTTCTTATTAGCGATTTAGTTTGAATGTCATAGATGGACACCCTGTATATTGCGATTAAAAAAAGGATTTTGAGGCTGATAACAATGGGCCACTCTGTAGATTGTGAGTAAAGAAATTATAAGAATTTACAGACTGATAAAAAATAGGACACCCTGTATATTGTGATTAGAGAAATTGTAAAAAATTGTAGACTATTAAAAATAGAACATCGAGTAGGCATCTTATTTCATCTCGTACTGATAACTAGTTAATTGGTGCTATTTTTCTAATAGGACACCCGGTATATCGTTATTTATTTCGTTCCATAAGACCGTAAAAATTCTTCGAAAAAATTCCACAATTTTCGCATCAACAATAATTGCAGTCTCGTCTTGATTCCCATACAATTTATACAATTATACATCGAATTATAAACTTTTAACGTGTGAATGGTCACACGTTGAAAGTTTGTAAATCGATAAAGTTTATAATTTTCGTACGTGTATGGACACGTACGAAAATTTTATTGAATAGATTGATCAAACACGACGATAACAGCTGTCGTTCGCACATCCTCTGTTTACATTTTCATCTGATAAACATCGCCTATGATGTGTACTTTCAGTGATGACGTAGGAATGGAAATGAGGGAAGCATTGAAAATTATCGATGGAAAGTTAAATTGAGAGGAGGCAAAGTTCGATACAATTTTCTTGTTTACCGTAATTATTAATCGAGAGATCGATCGATAATTTATTCGAGCGACGAGCTACCACCGTAAACACTGTATAGAAAAATATATATAGCTATATCTCAATAACGATTACACGCATCCGTGATAATGCGAATGTAATCACACCTACCCTGGATAATTTTCGAAGTGGAAGGGAGTCCTGGTATCCTCTATATGATACAAACACGTGTCCATTAGCGAAAATATGTGTACAACGTTATTTGGAACAAAGTGGGGCAATATGGACCACTGTGAAATTTCCACTATAACTGAAGTCATCAAAATCCGAATTTCACCCATAAAAATTCACCGAATTACCACAAAGACTTTACTATCCTCATTATTACATCAAGCTCAAACAATAATATTTAAAAAAAACTCTATACTTCGCGTTTAAAATGAAAAAATTAATATCTCATTTATGCAAGCCCGAGATAGATTTTTTCAAGTGGTCCATCTATGCTGGTATTCTCCCACCGCCGCGCGCTCTCTCCCCACCAGTGCGCCCGCTACGCCGCGCATGCGCACATGGGCACAGACGCGATTCGTAGCGATCTACGCGCTTTGCAGTATCCGATTAACCAACGATAATGTACCAACAAGTGGAGTACCTATGCCGAGGAGCGTATCACACGGCGAGGAGATGGGACACCGGGCGCCAATTTGCGAACTATAGACCAGCGTACCGGGAGAACCCTGAGAGATCCTGAGGAATGCAGCCTGCTATAGTTCATGCATTGGCCACATTCCTCTCCCATGCCTCTCGAATGCTCCATCGTGGGCTCGCTCTTTCACTCCCTCCCCCTCCCCCCGTCCCAGCCCCTTTGTCCTTCCCTCTCTCGTTCACTTCTGCGTCTCGTCTCCCTCTCGCACGTTCACCTTGGCTTCGCGACGCATCTCCGGCGTTATGCGCACACAACGGGCCTGCCCTCGCTCTCTTTCGTTCTTCGCGACGCGCACGCCTCTACCGTAGTACGTGTCTACCTCTAGAGGGCTGTACTGTACCGCTTGCAGTATCATCGTGGCTATATGTGTGGATACATATACAGGGTGTCCCATTTTGATTTAAAAATTGTTATAAGTCGAGAAAATGAAATCGTAGGAAAAAAAGTTTCCTGCAAATGTTTTAGAGGGTCGAAGGAGACGTACGATGGTTGTATTAAGACTTTTTTTATCAAGGGCTTGGGGTCGTGTGAAGGTCATTGTCGGTTTTTTACATAATAACCTATAGATTTTCTTTTCTTATATTGTAGATGGAGTGAAGACGAATACAACGAAAAAGAAATGTTTCTAACCTCAAAAATGACGGAGTTACGAAAGAAAGGGACACCCTATATACATATACAGGGTGTTCCTTTCTGATTTACAAACGGTTATAAGTCGAGAAAATAAAATCGTAGGAAAAAAAGTTTGCTGTAAATGTTATAGGGAGTCGAAGGAGACGCACGATGGTCGTATTAAAACTTTTTTTTCGTCAAGGGCTTGGGGTCATGTGAAGGTCATCGTCGGTTTTTTACATAATAACCTATAGATTTTCTTTTCTTATCTTATAGGTGGAGTGAAGACGAATACAACGAAAAAAAGAAATGTTTCTAACCTCAAAAATGACACAGTTGCGACATTTTGAATTTTTAAGAATTGTCGAAGGGCATGACCTTTGAGAGTACAGTGCAAGTATAGGAAAGGTAAATACCTATTCGAACTCAAAATGTGTCATAAAAAAAACAGTCGAAATTTCTTCTCGACTTATCTTCATCGATGAATTAAAATGGGATAGCCTGTATATGCAAATATGTCCTGGCAGTTAATATTCATATATGCATGTTTAGTGCCAGAACAGAAGTACAGAGGGCGTAACATTGTATTGATACGATCTGCAATCAACTCGATAATCAAGTCTCCAATTAAAGTAATCCACTTTTTTAGTGTACAATTTTTCTTTTGTTTATTAAGCAATTTGTTAATATCTGGATCATTATATAACTTCAATAAAACAAAAGGAAATAAATAAAAGAACAAAAATTAATATATTGTCATGTTTATCTGTTCGATTTTCAATTTTTTTAATAACATTAATGCAAAATAATTCGTATTTGAAAATTGTAGTATTCCAGGCATTCTTGAGTGGAAACGAAGTTACGATTCTCAGAAATGTATCGAGTCGCTCGTACCTCGGAAATACGAGAGAAATTTCCGATGCAAGTCTTTCTTGCAAAGATCGACGATCGAAGAGCGTGGAGTCCTCTTTAGCCTGCACCCGAACCAGAGATGAATATCGCCCGCACCCTTGATGGAGAAAAAAAAATTCAGCATTCCCACAGACTATACGACCTTATACACGTTTCTTTAAATCGTATATATATATGCACTTATTTGCTATACGCTCTTTGGGTTAAGATATGCTAACGAGCCATAGAATTAATAGATCGAAATCTCATATACTTAAATAAAGAAGCGACTATACGAATTCTTGCGGAGTGTGTCGTATCATGTAGATGCGAGAGGGAAGGGGAGAATACCTGCTTCACGTTCTCCTCGTTCTCGTTCGGTCCTCGGCTCGATACATTAGTGTTATATATCAGCGTAAAACCGGTACAGACCCCATGCTGCGCTATGCGACGGAATTTTTCTGTTTATTTTTTGCATAATTTTTTTCTTATTCGAGATTTATTCCAATAATTTCAACTTTGCGTTGGACAGCTGAAGGAAACTTGAAGTAATTAGCACGGGGAGAGTACTCGAGGTATGTAAATTGATGCCCGGGGGGGCGAGATGGAATAAAGTTTGTAATTTATCGATTTTCGTAGGTCTTGCCTCAACGACGGTACGACGAAGAATGAGCTCTCGCGTACCCCCACCATCTGGCCTGCAGCCAAGCTAGGGCTTACTGCTGCCACCTAGCGGCGTTGTATTGTACTATATGTTTTCTTCCTTTTTCTTTGGACCGGTGAAACTCAGTATCTTGTTAGAACACGTTTTGATTACGTATCACTCAATTATCTTCTTTTAAGGGGGTAAATCACTCTAGAGGCCGAAAAACATAGCAAACTTTGGGATTTTTTTTCAAAGAAACTAAACAATGTATCGAAATTTGGTAAAAAGATCCTTATTGCACAAGTATTGAGCACTGTTTATAAATTGTATCAGAGCTGTATTAAACAAAATGGCGGATTCCTAGCATTTTCCCAGCTGCGTCTTTTCTTTTTCATTCCTGCCTGGCCGAACACATAATTGTTGCAATTTCAAAGCTACAATAATGAACCAAAAGGAATTCGATATAGTACAATAACAGCTTCGACACTACATTAGGATTTTTTTTAAATTGATATTTGTAAAAGTCGCGCGTTGTTGAACGAAAATTTCGATAAAATGCAAAAAGATGCACGAAAATTGTTAATAACATTTGAAGTATGCAATATAAAAAAAAATCCTATAATACATCGAATTCTTATTGGTTCATTATTGTAGCTTTGAAATTGCAGCAGTTATCGTTTCGGCCAGGCAGTAATGAAAAAGAAAAGATACTCTCAAAATGTCGCCATTTTGTTTAGTACAGCTCCGATAAAATTTATAAACAGTGCTCAATACTCGTATAGTAAGGACTTTTTTACCGAATTTCGATATGCTGTTTAGTTTCTTTGAAAAAAAAACCAAAGGTTGCTTTATTTTTCGACCTTTAGTGTGGTTTACTCCCTTAACGATTGGAAATGGACTATGGAGTATTTGCAACCCTGTATATACAATATGTGCAAAAAACGTAATGTTTTTTTTTTTCGAAATACGAATGAGACCATTTCGAGAGAGAGTAAAAGTACATAGTTAAACGTGGAAGCTGCTCAGGTCAGAACATCATAGTGTGGTGGTATTTTCAGGTTAAACGAGCGGGCAGGCCAAAGCGCAGGTTGGAATGGGGAAAAAGGAATGCCATAGGAGTAAAAGAGAGCAAAGGAGTTGCCCTGTTGGTAGGGGTGGGGATGAGAAGGGACATGGTGTCTGCAAGGAGCTTACGACCTCTTTTCGTCCTGAGTCTCTTCGCGATCTGGGTTCCACCGATCTTTCATCCTCTTTTCTCTCTCGCGATTGTCTTTCCCCCTTGCTCATCCTTTCCTTTGCTACAAACCCAATCTCTCTAATGTAAATTGCAACGTTTAGGCACAGCCATTGGCCACCAAAGACTATATAGATCGTGAAAAGTTGCCAACCACTGGGCTTTTATTTTTATTTTAGAGTAGGCCAATGACTGTGTTTAGTGGCTATGAAGAAGAACCAGTGACCAATTTTAGACTTGGAACAAGGACGAAAATTAATTTTAAAGAATGGTCCATTAAAGGGCTAACCACTGTGGGTTTTGTTCACCAAACGTGAGCTAGGTAAGAAATTTATCTTCTACGTTAAAGAATTTAAAACGCTAGACTGCATCGAGCTTTTTGTGCTTAAAAATAAATCAGTCTCTGTACTTTGTCACAGAAAAGAGGAAAAAATATCGAAGGCGTAGGCCGATCGGCATCTTTCCGTCGTTACAGTGTCAATCGCTGTGCTTTCATCCACTTTCGTTTGCCAATCACTGTACTTTTTTCCACGTTCGTTTGCCAATCACTGTGCTTTCTTCCCCGTTCGTTTGCCAATCACTATACATATCGTTCTTTTAAACTGCCAATCACTGTACCATTCACCCTCCACATATACAGACATTCCCGCAAACCTGAATCACGCACGTCAGCCCACACCACGTTGGTTTTATGGGATCCTACGCGTTACAAGGGTATATACATACGTACCACGTGAATTTACGTGTGCAAGCGTCCGCACACCAAAACGGAAACGCGATACTCGTAGCCACGGTTCTTTCAGCCCAGACAAAATATATCCTCGCTCGGGTTAACTCGCTCATGTCCCTCTTTCCTCTTTGCCCACGCTCCGTCTTCCCGAAGACTTTCTTTCACTCCGCCTTCTCTTACCCTCTATCTTGCTAGCGATCCTGCTGCCGGGAGCTCGAAAAGGAAGAAGAGAGGGAGAGAGAAAAAAAAGACAAGACCGAAAGAATTTACCGGTTCCGCGACAGCATTCGAGGACGTGAATGTTTCACGGTGAAATTTTAAGGGCCATTGATCAACCTCCTGGGAACCTCGAGACCCTCGTTACATCTTTTTTTTTATTTGTCTTTTATTTATTTGGAAATATGAAAAAAATCGTTTAACAATATTTCAAGCGTCTTTTTAATGTAATCTTTCGATCTTCAATTTTTCATAATTCGTATCGATCCTTGAATTGATTAACGATTACAATTATTCAACTGCGACTTGCGATTTAAGAAATTATAAGAATTTTAAGACTGATAAAATTAGGACACCATGTACATTGTAATTAAAGAAATTATAAACAATTATAGACTATTAAAAATAGAACTTCGAGTAGACATATTATTTTCTCCCGTACTAATAACTAGTTAACTGGTGTTATCTTTCTAATAGTACACCCGGTATATCGTTATTTATTTCGTTCCATACGAACGTAAAAAAGCTTCGAAAAAATTCCACAATTTTCGCATCGTAAAAAATCGTAGGTAATCGAGATGGACGAAAACAATAATTGCAATTTCGTCTTGATTCCCATACAATTCATACAATTATACACCGAATTATAAACATTCAGTGTGGGACAATACACGTACGAAAAATTTATTGAACAGCTTGATCAAACACGATGATAACAAATCCGTTAATTTTTCTTAATCGTTAATTCCATTTTTTAATCACATCTTTCTTTCTCTCCTTAGATTTTTTTTTCTCCACCGAGTGAATAATTCTCATGGAACTGGTCCCCTTCCCTCACCTCCATTGGTATTTCCGGTGAACATAAATATAATGAGGTTAATAATAATAACGATAACAATAGTAACAATGGGCTCTTAGAAAATTCGGAACAACCGGACATGCCAATTTGGAAATACGATACCCAAGCGAGCGAAGGCCCGCTTGCGATGACGAACAAGAGTCGAGGAGTGGGGGTAGAGCGTCGCGTCTCGGTGGCGTGTACGAAGAGGAGTGAAAAGGAACGGCCGAGAACGGACGGTAGTGGTCGAGCGGTGGCGCCGGTGGTGGTGGGGGAACCGAAGTGAGACGCGAAGCGTGGAGAGGGGGAAGAGAGCGCTCTCTCGATTAGCGCTTAATTAGCTCTCAGCGGAATTTCTTACTTCGGCTTTAGGGCGACCGCGTGGCTCGCGCGCCAGAGAAACCCTTTTCGTTTTCAGAAAAGGCTTTAAACGAAAAATAGCTTGAGCGCATTAGTACGTAATTAGAGCTTCGACGCTACCTCCAGTGGTGGCGCTACTTGCGTTTTACAAGCCCGGCATATTGTATAATATAATATAATAAAATATAATATAATCTAATACACTATAGTATAATATAATATAATATAATATAATACATAATATAATATATAATATATAATATATAATATATAATATAATACATAATATAATATATAATATAACATATATTATAATATATAATATAATATATAATATAATATATAATACAATATATAATATAATATATAATATAATATATAATATAATACATAATATAATATATGATATAATATATAATATAATACATAATATAATGTATAATATAATGTATAATATAATATATAATATTATATATAATAAAATATATAATATAATATATAATATAATATATAATATAATATATAATATATTATATAATATAATATAATATATAATATAATATTATATAATATATATAATATGAAATAATTATATTATATATATATATATATATATATTTTTTTATAACTTATATCTATATTTATTTGTGTTTGCGGGAGAACGGGAGCGGAAGGGTCATCGAATATAAATTTTCTTACCGTTCGACAAATATTTGAGCTACTACGTCGAAGATGAAGAGGCCCCTCTGGCTCTATCTCCCACCTCCATTATTCTCTTTCTCTCGATCGCTTTTCCAGTAAAACGTTTCGTGGCTGTGAGCGATAATTTCTTTTTGTTCACGTTAAAAATATTACAAATTTTTTTTTTTTAATTTCCAAACCTTTTTTTTTTCATTTCTCTTAATTTTGCCTCTTTTTTCTAGTCGACATTTTATTTTCATTAATTAACTTGATACATAAAATGCGCTAATTTTAAGACAGAGTTGTGATAATTATTATTATTTTTATTACTGTTGTTATTGTTATCGTTGTTATAATTTCTGTGATTATTATTATTATTATTAATATTATTATCATCATCACTGCGACTATTATTAATATTATCACGTAATCACCGCACTAAGTACTTCAAGCTCTAAATCTCTCCCGAATTCAGAAGCCGTTGAACAAACAAAGCTATGACGAGGATTCTCCTCGTTTGCCTCCGGGCTCGTATAAATCAAGCGGCAACTCGTTTGTGGGAAAAAAAAAGCGCATGCTCGAATACGTTTATCAAAAAAAAATAAACGAAACAAATATTATAAATAATGTAAAACAGAGATTAACTTTGTGTGTTTGCGCGGGTGTGTTCTGGCGACTTTGAAAAATACCGCGGACTCGAGGTTCCAAAAAGTATTTAAAAAAAAAAAAAAAAAAAAAAAAAAAAAAAAAAAAAAAAAAAAAAAATTGTCGATAAAATTAATAAAATCGAATTTAGGAGCGTGTCATCTTCACAAATCCGATTATCGGATTTTCCAAATCCTCTTCTAGCGCGCTATACGTCGAGATAGAAAATAAAAGAGTGAATAATTTTTTTTTTCTTTTTTTTTTTTATTAATGAAATCGTATCGACTCGTTACGATTGTTGCGGATCGGAATTTAATGGATCGTAGCTATCGTGAGAATCGAACTTTATTCATCTATCGCGCACGATTGAACGATCCCGGCGATAACTGGCGAGTCAGCGAATCGATGACGTATCAATTTTACGTTGACGACTTTTTTAACTCTCGAAATTTGGCCCCAGCCACGGTAAGTCGACTTTCATCGTCGATTCACGATTTCTCCTCGCTCTGCGACAGATGTTCCGACTCGAATTCGTCGATCGACTTGAAACGTCAACAACAACAACAACAATAATAATAATAATGATTTTTTATATTCATAAATTTTCATAAATTAATTAACCATTTAATTAGGGTACCTAATTAACAAATTCATGATAAAAATAATCGCTGTTATTATTATTATTATTATTGTTGTTATTATTATTATTATACTATTTTTGTTATATTAATTTAATCAATAGATTTTTCATTGATTTTATATTAACTTAATTAATATATTTTTATTAATTTATTAATAGTCAATATATGAATTAATTTTTATTAATTTTAATAAAAATAGTAATGATAAATAATGAATATTTTTAGAAAAACATTTGGTTGATTTTTTAAAATAGTTTTTGTTTAATTGAAGCATTGAATTTGCCTCGTTTCTGAAACGACTAGAAACTTGCAAGTTTCATGCAAGTTTAATAAGACGTTAATGAATAAAAAAAATAACAAAAAATTGAACCGATTTGAAAATTGGTCCAAAGAACAAAGAAACGAGCTTTCGAGCACTTTTACTGCTCATCTCGAAGGTATATTTTACTACTCGTCTCGTCTAATGTTTATAATAGAAGACCAACCGGGCTTGTAAGAAAGGAAACTGCGCAAGAAAGTACCAAATGGCACGTGTCGGCAAGGCTGGGGGTGCGTATAAGGGTGGAAAGAAGCGAGAGTCTCTAACTGGGCGATATAAGGGTCATTCTCGTCGGATGAATCATCCGGAAAACCCCGATGTGCGTTTCCAACTTCCCACAACGGAATTCCATCGGGATTCTTAAAGTGCCATTTTTACCCTTAAGGGGGTTCGTAGTATTCCCTCGTTTCGTTCTAGCTTCATAAACCCCTCGTACACGTTTTCCACGATCTTACCACGAAGTGATATACGACTGTCTCGACTCCACCAATATTACCGAAATACCACTCGTTCATGAATATAAATATCTAAACACGTATCAATTTTTTCTTCGTGAAACAATCTTCTTTTTTCTCAGCATTCTTCGTCAAAATTAAAGAAAACTATTCTTACATGACCAGAGAATTTGAATTTTTAATAATGGATTACAAAGAATTTGCGATTACGTCGAAAAATCATGATTTACGTTTGAATTTCCCGCGCACATGCGCACAAGGATATACGTGTTTTTCGATTTTCCTTGCGATCTGGACATTCTAGCAACCTTCCTGGGTACGTACGAACCAAAAACAAGACGTGATATACGACTGTTTTACCAAAATTATCAAAATACCACTCGTTCATGAATATAAATATCTAAACACGTATAATTTTTTTCTTCATGAAGCAATCTTCTTTTTTCTCAGCATTCTTCGTCAAAATGAAAGAAAACTATTCTTACATGACCAGAGAATTTGAATTTTGAATAATGGATTACAAAGAATTTGCGATTACGTCGAAAAATCATGATTTACGTTTGAATTTCCCGCGCACATGCGCACAAGGATATACGCGTTTTTCGATTTTCCTTGCAATCTGGACATTCTGGCAACCTTCCAGGGTACGTACGAACCAAAAACAAGATAAATATCGAAGTGGAAAGTCATTGAAAATGGATATCAATGTGTTTTTTCGATCTTCCAAAAAGAAATATGAAACATTTCTTTTTATAGCTACTAAATTCTACGATACCTTCATCGTAGTAAACAAAATAGAAATGTCTATTTATCTTTCTGCCGCTTGAGTCACAAGCCGTCCCTTTGCAATCTCAATCGGCACTGGTCGAGTGAAAGTTTCCCAGTTGTCGAGTCGTATATTTCGTGACGAAAAAAAAGCCCGGTGCTTCCATCTCTGTCTCACGTGATAACCACAGCCAGAGTTCTGAACTTCGGTCCCACTCTCTCTTTCTCCTCTCGTTATAACGTCGATAACGCGAACGCGACGCGCTGGAACGCCAGCGAGTACGAGAGAACCATAAAAACGTCATCGATATCCGAATTTATCGCGATTTGTCGTTGGCCATCGTCCCTTTATTGCCTCGACACTCCAAGTGTGCTCTCGTGTGTCATTGAAAATCGTTGCGGTGCTAGAAGCAGTCGTGTCAATTGCAGAGCTTCGACAGTTGCTTGAACTTTAGCCACGAGTTGTCGGTGACTGTGCATTGAAGTGGACACTGGATATATTTCCCAGTTGATCACCGTCCCACCGTTTCGAACTTATCGTATGAATAAACAAGGATTCCTTTCGATCGTTTCGTATTATCGTCGACCACTGTTCGAACTACTGATATGTTGATAATTTTCTGATTTAAGATTGTCAATCTACTGTGTTTAAAATGAGACCCTAGACCATATAATGTTACCACGAAATGGCTAGAAATATGTAGTTGGAAACCAGGAATCATGGAGTAACTACGGTCACCTGATCGAAAAATTCAGGAAGTAACTACGGTCACCTGGTCGAAAAAGTCACAAAGTAACTATGGTTATCTGGCCGAAAGAGTCATGAAGTAATTACGGTCACTTGATTGAAGAAGTCACGAAGTTACGACGGTCACCTAGTGAGAAGATTCACGAAGTAACTACGGTCACCTAGTCGAAAGATTCACGAAGTAACTACGGTCATCTGGTCGAAAGATTTACGAAGTAACTACGGTCACCTGGCCGAAAAAATCACAAAGTAACTACGGTCACCTAGTGAGAAGAATCACGAAGTAACTACCTTCACCTAGTCGAAAGATTCACGAAGTAACTACGGTTATCTGGTCGAAAGATTCACGAAGTAACTACGGTCACCTGGTTGAAAGATTCACGAAGTAACTACGGTCACCTAGTCGAAAGATTCACGAAGTAACTACGGTCATCTGCTTGAATGATTCACGAAGTAACTACGGTCACCTAGTCGAAAGATTCACGAAGTAACTACGGTCACCTGCTTGAATGATTCACGAAGTAACTACGGTCACCTGGCCGAAAAAATAACGGGTAACTACGGTCATCTAGCTGGAATATTCATGAACTAACTACGATCACCTTGTCGAAAACTTCACGAGGTAACTACGGTCACCTCGGGGCTAAAAACGAAGAGTTCTTCTAGCTGATTAAAATCCATCAATTAAAAATCTTTTCATCACTGTACTCACTTTTATAACTATGAACCGTATTTTATCAACTTTTTGCAATAAAAACAAAACCAATCATAAAAAAAACCTCGCCCCTTTCAATCCCTCCAATTTTCCATTTATTCGAGCACCTACTCTTTTACCTCGAGCAAAGTTGGTTCAAGTACCCTTTTTTTTCTCTCCCTCTCGCTCTCTCCTCCTACAACCCTCAATCCTGTCTCATAATTACCCGAGCCCTCTAATTTCGGTAATTAACCAGTAAATTCGAGTAAAATATCGAACGACGAGACGAAACACACAGACTTGTTTTCTCGTTGTATCTTATTACAGCTTTAACCATGAGGACCTTTTCGACCCTGTATATAAACGGATTCGACTACCAGGTACGAAAGATGGCGAGAAGACCCAGTCGGTTTCATCGAGCCTCCTCGTTTCGACGAGAACACTTCTATATACATTTCTACGTCGTCGGAGGTGTCGGATGAAGCTTCAATTACACGTGGAATTCGACGAGCTTTAATTAGGTTGTATACACCGGGATGGTAAATTTACATCAACCCTTCGCTTGACACTCGTCCCCCTTCAACTCCTCAGTCCCTCAGTCACTCCCTCTTGGATAACCTGGTGCAAAAGCGACGTGATAACCTCATATATATTGTGTATAAATATATATATATATATATAGGGTAGGCTGTAATAACAGTTAGGCGTTACGCACCCTCCGTGACTTTAGGGGTGGTTCAATTTACTCGTCGCCTCTCGATTCGCGTACACTGACGCGGTGACGACAAAATGTTGTATATAGATATGAGAATTTTGTATTTTTATCATGAGGGTGGTTTTCAACCCTTTGACCCTTATTTTTTATGAGAATCGCCGATTTAAAGATTTTTTTCGGTGAAGGCGTTGACGCATCGTGAAAGTCACCTTGACTTTAACAAAAAAAATTGGTCGCATTCGATGGGCCCCTTCAAACAGTACAACTTTTGTTTGAAACATTTTTTTATAACGTCGATAATTACCGAGTTATTTCGGGTGGCAGAAATAAAGGGTCGACCCTGTATATGAGGATTTTTTATTTTTACCATGGGGCAGTTTTCAGTCCTTCGACCCTTATTTTTTTTTTATGAGAATCGCCGATTTAAAGACTTTTCGGTGGAGGCGTTGACGCACCGTGAAAGTCACCTTGACTTTAACAAAAAAATTGGTCGCATTCGATGGGCCCCTTCAAACAGTACAACTTTTGTTTGAAACATTTTTTTATAACGTCGATAATTACCGAGTTATTTCGGGTGGCAGATATAAAGGGTAGACCCTGTATATGAGAATTTTTTATTTTTATCATGGGGGCAGCTTTCAATTCTTCCACCATTATTTTTTTTATGAGAATCGCCCATTTAACCCTTTGAGCCCTAAGGACGCGTATATGCGTCAGCCTATGCGTCTGCGGATCACATAAGCTTACAAGTACTCAAGTCTCAAAGGGTTAAAGATTGTTTTATTTCGGTGGAGGCGTTGACGCACCGTGAAAGTCACCTTGACTTTAACAAAAAAAATTGGTCGCATTCGATGGGCCCCTTAAAACAGTACAACTTTTGTTTGAAACATTTTTTTGTAACCTCGATAATTACCGAGTTATTTCGGGTGACAGATATAAAGGGTAGACCCTGTATATGAGAATTTTTCATTTTTATCATAAGGGCAGTTCCCAATTTATTTTTTGCACATAATAATCGAATAAAAATCGAGAAACGATTAAGGCTCGACTCGGTGGTAGAAATTATTAAAATATATTGTTAATATGTTCTTTTTTTAATTTTTATTATTTTTTTCGTTGATAATAATAATAACGAACTTGATCCACCAAAATTATTTCTCTTCCTTTACCGTAAATTTATTTTTTAAATATGTTTTTTGCAAACAACAATCCAATAATAATCGAGAAACAATTAAGGTTCGACTCAGTGGCAAAAATAATTGAAAATTATTGTTAATCTGTTTTCTTTATTTTTATTATTATTATTTTTTTGTTCATAATAACAATAATAGTAATGAACTTGAGTCACGAAAATTATTTCTCGAGGACGGTGAATTGCTGGAATAAGGACTAATTGCAACGAGTGGGCAGAAAATTATATCGAGTTATTTGTGAAATAAAAAAAAATAAAAAAATTATTCGTGCGTGCGCGGTATGAATTATTATGAATTATCGACGACGTCAGCGACAGCGTCGTTCCAAACTGGATTTGCCTTTTTTTTTGTCCTTTCCAATATATCGTTTGCCCTATCTCTCTTCCTCTCACTCCTGCTTGACTTTTTTCTTCGCATATTTTTTTTCTCCCTTTTTCCATCGCGTACTTTCGACATCGTGGCAAACCTTAAAGAATCTCAAGTCGTATTAAAAAATAAATAAATAAAGCTAAAATTAAAATCGCTCAAAAAATAAAAATACGATAAAAATATAAAAACAATTTTATGAACAAATAAAAATCATTTTTGATTTTCTTCAAATTAGAAAATTCAGGAAAAATTTGTTATTTTTCAAAAATTAAATTTTGAATAAATATTCAATTTTCTCAAATCGAATTCTGAAACGAAATTAACCTTTTATCGATTCAAATTTCAGCCAAAACTGAAAATTTTCAAAAATCGTAAGCAAATGAAAAAAAAAACAATTTTTAAACAAAAAAAAATTTTTTTTTTCATTTATTAACAATTTCAACTGAATTTTTCGATCGCCCGGTATATTTGATACATCGAATACTGTTGGAGAATCCGAGAGCGTACACAAACTCGAACTCGTCTACGTCTCTTCGCTGTTCAAACATTGACAGTCTCTCCGGTTCGTGTTAACTTCTTCTTCTTCGTCGTCGTCGCCCTCCTTTTATCGCTCGCCTCTTATCAAATTTACGGTGTCCATTATACCAGAAAGTAACCCCGAACGCGAGAGAAACGTCGGTCGAGATTGAAAAAAAAAAAATTGAAAACTGATATTTCGAAAAAAAAAAAAAAAAAAAAAATTTGTCGTAAACAAATCGTGCCTCTCGATTTCTCGACCGTTATCTGGTTGCTTGCTTACAAGTCCGAGGAAGCTCTGGATATTGGACTCGGCACGTACACAAAGTTTCGATAAGAATTAATAAAAAAAAAAAAAGGGTTAAAAAAAAATCAATGGACACTTCCGAAATTTTGTTATGCACGTGGGTGTTAGGTTCGTGCTTTCAATTTTGTTTTTCTTTTATCGCCGTACATAAAAATAGTTATCTTACTCACCGGGACGACAGGTTTATATTTGCAACGAAAAATTCCGTTTTCATTTGCTGAGGTGAATTGTAAGAATTTTGTACTCACCTGAAACATAAATGAGAAAAAAAATTATTTTAATAATTATTGTAATGTTATTATTAAATATTAAAAATTAATTATTATCGTAATATTATTGTAATAATAATAATAATAATATAATCTTTGTTAATAATCGAATTAATTGATTAATTATTTATCAATAATAGAACATTTATGAGCGAGTGTAATTCGTTAAATCTGAAAAATTATTGCTCGATAATTTAATAACAATTATTATAATATTATTTATCAACGTAAATTATTTCAATGACGTTTCAATATTTCAGTTCGATTTTATTTCATATTTTATGAAACTAGTAAAATATATTTAATTATAATTTTTTAATTTTCCATCACTATTTCACACGGAACGACCCATATACGATGAAATTTTTCAAAACTGGTTCCCATCGCTTCGAAGAATATAAATTCTTGATTTAAATAAGAATTACGATTCGTGTACAATAAATAAGAATAGAGTCGTCTGCAATTTGTCAAAGCGAAGAATTATATAAAAAAAAGAAAAATAATAATAATAATAATAATAAAAATGACCGAGGTAATTTTTTTGGACGATAGCTTGACGAGAAATTCGATGACTTCAAAAATATATAAATATTTATATTATACGAATACTTTTATGTGTGTGGAAAAATTAATAAAAAAAAAAAAAAAAAAGAAAAAAAGAAAAAATGTGGCGTTTGATGTAAATCGTATGTCTATATAGGCGACGCATAAGTCGGCGAGCGCGAGTCTCGTTTCTCGGCCGTTTCTTCGCGGCCGAGCGAAGAGCGCGCCGCGCGAGAGCCCGGCTATAAATTACCGGTTAATATCTCATAATTACCAAGCAGCAGCGGCAGCAGTCAGTGCCCGAGCAAAGCCTTACAGACCTCGGTAGAATGCCGGGCGCGAGCGCTCTCTTTGCCCCCACTCTGTTTCCCAACTTCCCCCACCCTGCCTTACCTCGCCTTTACCCCCACCACTTCGCGCCGTCTCGCAGGACTCGATCGGCAGGTATGCGAGCAAATACATCGGGTTCGTATTACTATATTATTACCGATACATATTTCGTCTTATGCCTGTGGAATTTCGAGACCCGACGGTTTTTTTTTCTTCAAAAACTTTTTTTTTTAACATATTTTCACAACTTTTGCATAATTTTTTCGAAAAATCGGCAACTTCCGCATAATTTTTCGAAAAAATCGGCAGTTAGATCGGCAGTCCCCGGTGCATAATGAAATGGTTTTTATACACGAGTATTTTTTTTTAGTGGGATTTGGAGAAATTATTGTTGTTTTTGTCATCATTTTTTTTCTTTTTTTTTGGAAGTCGATTTTTTATTACCGATATCCAAATACCGATATACGATACATATTTCGTCCTGTACCTGTGGAATTTTGAGGTCCGTCGGTTATTTTTATTCAAAAAATATTTTTTTAGAAATATTTTCACAACTTTTGGTGTCGATCGCATAATTTTTCGAAAAATCGGCAATTAGATCGGCAGTCCCCGGTGAATAATGAAATGGTTTTTATACACGAGTATTTTTGTTAGTGAGATTTGGAGAAATTATTGTTGTTTTTGTCATCATTTTTTTTCTTTTTTTTTGGAAGTCGATTTTTTATTACCGATATCCAAATACCGATCACGATACATATTTCGTCCTGTATCTGTGGAATTTCGAGGTCCGTCGGTTATTTTTATTCAAACAATATTTTTTTAGAAATATTTTCACAACTTTTGGTGTCGATCGCATAATTTTTCGAAAAATCGGCAGTTAGATCGGAAGGCCATGTAAATAATGAAATGGTTTTTATACACGAGGATTTTTTTCAGTGACATTTGGAGAAATTATTGTTATTTTTGTCATCAATTTTTTTTCTTTTTTTTTTTTGGGTTTCGATTTTTTATTACCGATCGATTGCGGTTTTAGCTTTTCTGGCTGACTTGTAATTAACGTTTCGTACTAATCACCAGGATATTATAATAATTTATCGATTTTCATTTAATTTTATCACTTTCGAACCGGTTTGAATGTGTTTCGATCGATCTTTGTTTGTAAACGAACGAAATCGGTTACGAACGATCGTGAATTATAATTAAAAATCGTTAAGAATATTAATTACTCAGAAATATCGATATGAGATGCACGGTGGCCATTTTGAAATAGTAAATCTCGAAGCTCGTTCGAGATCGGTAAAACGGGACTAAACTGAGGGCCAAAATCGTTACCGATTTTCTCGACGTTATTTCACAATCGAGACAACTACTAAATTTATCAATGCGAGGCAACGAGAAAACGATGAAAGACGGGTCGTTAGTCGAAAATCACGGTTCGGCACCACGTGCACTATCACTAAGGTCATATCATCCGATTGCTTAGGTGACGAGCTGTTACTTGATCATTACGCCGAGAATCGGCCATTAAGCCGATCATGGGAGACGTCTGAGGTTAATCGCTAATACTATATACATTTATATATTCCTATGGAGAGCAGAAAGGACAGAAACCATTGATACCATTTAAATCGTTACCGATCACAAAAAATCGGCAAAAATCGGTAACAAATATAAACGTCGTAACCCCAGAAAAAAATTGGCACAAAGTTGACCATTTTCCAAACACTTCCAACGTCACATTTGTGTCCAAAAAAAAAATCGAGTAAAATCGGTTCGATGAAAAAATTCTCAAACCGATTTTCTTTGAAAAAAATCCTTGTTTCGAGCCGTTTTTTGTCAAGGACATGCTAGAGTGAGAGGAAAAAAAATGAAAATTTCACCATGCATTTTATTTCGCATCGAAGTTCGACGATACTCGGTGCAAGGTACATAATGCAACGTGTTTTATATGGAGGAATGCAGTGCCGATTTCGTACCACCTGCTGTGGGTAATCCCGGGGATGTTCACTTGCGCGCAACCTGGAGAGAAGAAAAAAAATAAAAAAAAAAACAAAGCAAAAAAAAACGACAACCCCGGTGTTACCAGCGACGAAAAGAGATCGAGGGAGCAAAAACCAGTCGCGATGCCGATCGGAACACGTCCTGGACTGCCTTCTCGGCTACTATCTTGTTGGTACACTCTGCACTTAAGCGAGCTTCTTCGTGCTCACGGTTTGGACGTGTAAGTGGAAACGTCTACGACTCTATCTGAAAAGTTGATCGCTCGTTTCCTCCGTCACTCGAACGCGATATCATCTTTATACCGAAGCGAGCATTTGTAATATAATTTGTTTTGTCGACCCGCGTTCAATTCCCCGAGTCGGCGAGAATGCTTTTCCCACCGGAAGTTGAAACGATTTTTTTTTTCGGAAAAAAACAAAAATACATTTTTTCCATTTTTAAATTTGCAATAAAATATTTATATTTTTCATGAAAAAAATGACACGTGAAAGAATGACGTTCCAACATGAAAATTTGTATTTTGAAAAAATTCAAAATGGCGACGGAAAAGTATTATTATTTTTCGAAGCCACCATTTTTAATTTGCAAAATTCTCGATTATTCGTTTCACATCCGGATTTCTCTCCACGAAAAAAAATGTATTTTCAAAAAAAAAAAAAATCCACGCTAAAAACGTTATTGTCGACCCGCGGTCAATTCCCCGAGTCGGCGAGAATGCTTTTCCCACCGGAAGTTGAAACGAATTTTTTTTTCGAAAAAAAAAAAAAAATTTTTTTTCCATTTTTAAATTTGCAATAAAATATTTATATTTTTCATGAAAAAAATGACACGTGAAAGAATGACGTTCCAACATGAAAATTTGTATTTTGAAAAAATTCAAAATGGCGACGGAAAAGTATTATTATTTTTCAAAGCCACCGTTTTTAATTTGCAAAATTCTCGATTATTCGTTTCACATCCGGATTTCTCTCCAAGAAAAAAATGTATTTTTCAAAAAAAAAAAAAAAATCAACGTTAAAAAACGAGTCGAAAAATCGGTATTCCCAATTGTAGTCTTCGAAGAAGTAATTCGCGTCGAACAGTTGGCGAGTGGTTCTGGTTAAACTCATTCGTTCAAATTTATCCACGTACGAAAGATCTGTGGTTCGTTGAACCGCCATTAAAGCGAACGATGCATTTGTATAACGCGCTCAAGCTCAGTGATATATAATCGACGCCGGAGCGTCAAGACGGATGGATCGATTTATCAAGCGGGATCTTTGTGCTCGCGGTCCATTCGCGGCATATACATATAGTTTAGTCCGCGTATATAAACACGAAAACACGAAATAATATATTTCGTTTCATCGCCACCTGAGTCTGCCGGCGTTGACCACGAGAGGGCGCCACACGCGAGTATAAAACGGAGAAGTGCTTCCATCAACTGCCACTCTCGATTAAATCCGATCACTGCGGCGTCTTCTCGAAGATATTTCGCTTCTGCACACACACGTTCCTTTTGATCTTTCGCTCGTTGAATGCTCGTTGTATAAAACGTTCGTGTGTACGTTGAGTCGCGATACCCGGTATACAGCCCGAAGCCTTCTCTCTTTTACCCCGCGTTACTCCTCCTTCGAGCACATCTCATTATCATAAACACGAATCGCTTGTCGTTATACGCTTCGGTGCGCACGACCGCGGCTCTTTCGCGCGATCGTCCTAATTGACGTAATTACAAAGATTAATTGATCGCGCCAATGTTTCTACGATACAGATTTAATTATTATGCAAGACTCTTCCAATTATCGGGAATCGGATGATTGGAATAATGACATTTTGATACGTTTCGATGGGAATTTATAAACAAAAGTTAAATAATAAACGCACGTGGGGTATTAATTTTTAGTTAATTGTTTATGGAAAATAAATTTTGCGATCTCGTTTATAACCTCAAAAATTGAACAAACGTTTTTGATTGTATTAACGGGGGAAGTCTAGTTGAAATTTTCAAAAAATCGATTTTTTTTCTTCGTTTTCTAAAAGTACAATATCTCGCGTGTATTTTTCGACTAACTGCATTTAAATCGGACCATTATTCGCCGAAATACATAATTTTGAAGAAAGCTGTGTTAGAGTCATAGAAAGTAAGTAGCTAAAACTTTAAACTCGTTTCTTTCGAAAACATGTTTTCGAAGTCAGTGATAACTGTAACTCGAGAACGGCTTTACCGATCGGGTTGAAATTTATATCACTTTTTCTATATATAGTTGTCCTCCGGATGAACGACGGATTTTTTTTTACAATTATTTTTTTTTATAGTCAAAAATGTAAGTGAAATTTTGGTCCAAACAACATTTTTGACATTCAACGTCCGCCATTTTGTGAAAAATGGAAATTTTTCAAAACGCTTTGTTCAACCGGAGCATTATATCATTAACTAAAAATCCCCCCCTGTTTTGTTGGTTTCAGATAATCCGTTGCAGCGCGGGAGTGATCACCGCAAAATCTGTTTTTTGCAGCGTTTTCGGCCGTTGATATATAACGGCTTATTTCTAAATATATTTCTTTCAAAAAATTATAATGTTTACACTAAATATATATCTTTTATACGGAAGAACTTTTGTTATCAATTATTTGATCGTTTGGCCAAAAAAAAATCGGAAGAAAGGCCTTTTTTTACCTTTCGAACTAGACCTTGCTCCTTAAAGAACTAGCGGGACTTTAAGCCGGCGCCATTTTGAGGATGCCTAACTCGAGGATCAAGATGGCGAGCATGGTCACGTTAGAAGCGAAACGATTATGATATTTAAATTTTCAGCTAACGCGAAGAAAACTGTCGGGTCGAATAGTTTGGTACACCGTGTGATCCACCAATGTCACGTCGCATCTTCGACCCTCAAGCCCTTGCTACCCCATTACCGTAAACGTTTTGCACAACCCTCCTGTTTCATCTCTGGGTAGGCAAAGATATAGCACAAGGAAGATGAATTCGGGTTGCGGAACATCGGCGCAAAAGGGTCCCTCACCCGCTTGTGCTTAAGCTCCAGTCACATCTCGTTGTCGATTCCAAAAGCACTTAGTCAGTGTCTCACAAGGGAGTATGGAATTAGTCCGGGTAGTTGGGGTAAACAGAGGTAGACGATGTTCGAGTTGGTTAGTTATGTAGGAGGATTCCCGCGTTTGCTTCCTGAACATAGCTTCGGTCTTTTTCCATGTCTTCAACGACAAGTCCCCCGACACTCGGTCCACGTTCTGACGACAAAATACTTAGGTTTCCTACTCCTCTGTCCCTGGAGGTTCATAGGTTTCCAAGGGCTTTAGAATTATTACTAGGAAGCCCCTCCAGCAAAAGAATTTCGCTTCGGATAGATTCAAACGTTCGAGAAGTCATGGACTATTAAGAGTTAAGTTTGCGGAACGTCACAAGTCACAGAAGAGTCAACAAGAGTGAGATAAACTCGGGTAGGGGCAATATTTGAAGAGCTTGGAATGGACCTAAGCAATCAAAACGCAGCCATAAGAGCTTCGTATCACCTAAAAGGTCATGCTTCGTGGTAAAACAACACTACTATAAAATACACTCATTGTTTTTGGAAGAATCCTTCATAACTCTCATCAAAGGTCATCTTCTGCCATTCCGGACAACTCAAGCGTGAACTCCCCAAGGTTCCCAAAAGGATCATCAAATGTGCTTCCTGCATTCCCCTTTTACCATCATCGCTACAATGACCGTCGCGAGCTGATAAAGATCCTATTTTTTCCCTATCTGTTATCTTCCAGCAAGTATACCATTCCCTTGCACAAAGTCTAACCATCAACCGTTTCACCAAAACTCCCAACAAGCGCGGAGGTTGGCTGCGGTGGGAAACCTCAGACCCGGGAACCCGGTACTTCCACCTTGTTCTAGCACAGTCGGATTCAATGATCTTGTCGTGTGTGCACAGCTATTTGCCGTGTTGTCTCATAGCCCACGGGAGAGCCATCCAATTGCATCGTAAAGTCAAGAAGACTGTCTCGTTCGATCGTGAAGGGGTTGTTAGTACGAGACTCCCTTCTTCGTTTCCTTGTCACCGGTTCGTGTCGTCGCAAGATGCGTAGGTAAACCGAGGGAGGATGTTGTTTATCCAAGACAAGCCCAGTTTGACATCAAATGGAATGAAGTACCAGCACCTTTTGGACGTCACAAACGAACTGTCTTCCAAGAGGGGTTGGAAGGCATGCAATCTGACAAGTCAGCTATGTTGTCGACCTATGTCATTTATAGATCGCTTCAAGTATTTCCTGTAGCTTGCATAGTTCCAGACGTTCTTCAATAGCTGGAATCATTTTTTTCCAACCCTTCGCAGACAATGGAGAACCGGACGATCGCGAAACAAATTGGACGGGGTGGCGACTGTGAAGAGCGGAATGAGGGAGATGACGAGAATTGGTGGACTCGTCGGACGCGTCTCTCGTGCGGTCGACGTTGACAATGCTGTATGCATTCCCGCGTCACGATTCCTAACAGGGGCGAGTGTGACGTGGACGCAGAGGCGGAGGAAGCGAAGAGGACAAAACGTTCCAGACGCAACAGACGGCAGCGACGAGATGAGATCGAATGAGGATGATTGACGGTTCTGGTAGAGGCGGCCGGGTGACATCTGCAAGTGACACGCGTCAAATCTGTGAGTGGAGGACCCCCCCGGCCTTCCGGTTATCGAATCAAACCAAGTGCGTCCAGCTGCAGCGATTAATTCGCAATCTGCTCGTTGAGCCTCTGCATGATTTCATCCCACTTTCTTGACTGTCCTCTCCTTTACCCAGGGACTTTCCAGGCTCTAGTCCATTCAGCTCTTAAATTTATGCGAACCTAACGGAATTTAGGATTTTAGACTGGTCGCACGACCCACCTGGATCTCTTTGGACCATCCTCGACATTACCGACCGTCGGTAACTCAGCCCGGATGCTAAACGAGCGGAATCTCTGGATTAAGAGTCGACTGTAGGACTTAACTATGGCGAAATGTTGGAGTAATTTCGATCGGAGGACACACGGTTCCAGTCGTTAACTTCAAAATCCATTTAGACACAGAACGTTCGATGCTTTAGCGTTACGCCTCTCGCCATCTAAAACTTTCCATCCAAAATATTATGGCAAAGGTAATGTCTCGAATCAGGAAAAGTTTTACAAACAAGTTTTGCGGCAGACGATCGTATACACGAGTTTATCGTCATCGCCCAGGGTGTTTTATGGGAACGAACGTGCCACGTTCGTATAAATATAGGCCAGTCGGGGTTGACTGTAACTGTGGCTAGTTTGACTCCCCCCGTCTGTAGTCGCTACGAGGAAAAGTTTACAGCGTCAAAACAAACAAACCGGGGCTACCAGTGGCACGTGCAACGTTCCGAAGAATTCCTCTTCCGCATCCGAGGAACCTCCACGATCGCATCACTTCTCGTTGTGCATATGCGAGAGCACGCTTTCGTACGCTGGAATTGGAACATCGGGGCACTACGGGATGCGCCTTTTCTTGTTAACATCACGCAAACGCTTCTGCATACCGTTAGTCAGTCGACGGGATCGTCGCCGTATGCAAACAACTTATACCGAGTTCCATCGGGCTTCTGGCTTTTGAACCAACATCAACAATCCACCCGTAAAGGAAAATGGCGAAAACATTGTCGTCCAGTCACAAACTTAAATCTAGGAACTTGATAATGGGTCCGGAATCGGTGTAACGCCGTTTCGTACCTCGACGACAAAATGGCCGCCTCGCTAGCTCACCTTGCAAATGGCCGCCTCGCTAGTTCATCTTGAAAATGGCCGCTTCGACAATCCCCTGCTTTTATTTCGCAATTTACAGGTCGATCGGAGGAATCAAGTCGTATCCAGGAGAGCGGACTAGCTACGAACCCCGATAAAAATCCTAAAGCGCCCATTCATTATACTCGGCTCTTTCCCCTTGCCCGTTTAAAGCACCGAGGATGTTAATGACTTTTTAACGAGCTCTTAAAACACCTAGCGCGAAAAGCTCGCCGACGAAGAAACAAGGGAAGGATCAGCGGGAGGAAACGAGATGGAGGGAGTGGGAAAATGGCGGGAACGAGAGAATGGCAATGAATTGTAGTTGGAAACAGCCGGTGCGAATCGTGTAACTGTGCGTCTGTGTGCGGTGGTGACGTTTGTTCGTATCCTTCCTCCCTTCTCCTCCCCTTTCCCCACACGCAAGCTCCGATCTTTTTCTTTTTTTTTTGTTAACAACCAACCCCTTCCCTCTCGCTATTTCCTCGCAGAACGGACGCGCCATGTTGAACATTTTTAAAGACTTCGGTGCGAAAAAGGAAAAATAAGCGCAATCTCCCTAGTCCCCGGGCGTCGAGAGTAAACAAAGACTCGGCGCTTTTCTTTCCCAGTTCCGCTTTGCGGCGGATGAAGGGAATGAAAATGTGAGAAGTTGGAATTGTAACGGTGCGCTAACTTTATTGTCTGCTAAATGGAGTTTGGAGCTGTAAAAATTCTCGCGATCGTTTTATATGTTTCATTCTGCAAAACGCTTCGACGAGATTTTCTTTTCACACCCTCGGTGCGATACAAGCGATTAAAAATAGCCGTTGGTTTATCCCCGCCCTGCAATCGGATCTTGGACACTGGGTATCCGGAAATGGAACGGGCCACGCGGACTTCCGGTTCGTAGCCAGATACCGAATACTTCCTGCATCGCGATATACCGCAGTACATCTTCCCCCTGTAAAATATTAGGTGCATTATTGCTCCCTGACAGATATGGAGCACGTCGGGGTCAATTGCATCAAAAAAAAAAATTTTTTTTAATAGGAAATTTATGGATTTAATTTTGAACCAAGGCGACTCAAAATTATAAAATGGCTGATTTAAGATCCAAATGAAAATAAAATTGTAAATTTTGTTAATTACTTTGAAATTTACTAGGGGAAAAAAAGTTATAAATTAATTCTACGAATTGTATTTAATTCTTTAAAAAATGATCCATCTGGTCGATTTTCATCTTCCCCCCTGTAAAATATTAGGTGCATTATTGCTCCCTGACAGATATGGAGCACGTCGGGGTCAATTGCATCAAAAAAAAAAATTTTTTTTAATAGGAAATTTATGGATTTAATTTTGAACCAAGGCGACTCAAAATTATAAAATGGCTGATTTAAAATCCAAATGAAAATAAAATTGTAAATTTTGTTAATTACTTTGAAATTTACTAGGGGAAAAAAAGTTATAAATTAATTGTACGAATTGTATTTAATTCTTTAAAAAATGATCCATCTGGTCGATTTTCATCTTCCCCCCTGTAAAATATTAGGTGCATTATTGCTCCCTGACAGATATGGAGCACGTCGGGGTCAATTGCATCAAAAAAAAAAATTTTTTTTAATAGGAAATTTATGGATTTAATTTTGAACCAAGGCGACTCAAAATTATAAAATGGCTGATTTAAGATCCAAATGAAAATAAAATTGTAAATTTTGTTAATTACTTTGAAATTTACTAGGGGAAAAAAAGTTATAAATTAATTCTACGAATTGTATTTAATTCTTTAAAAAATTATCCATCTGGTCGATTTTCATCTTCCCCCCTGTAAAATATTAGGTGCATTATTGCTCCCTGACAGATATGGAGGACGTCGGGGTCAATTGCATCAATTTTTTTTTGTTTTTATACGAAATTTATGGATTTTATTTTGAATCAAAGCGACTCAAAATTATAAAATGGCTGATCTAAGATCCAAATGAAAATAAAATTGTAAATTTTGTTAATTAATTTGAAATTGACGAGGGGAAAAAAGTTATAAATTAATTCTACGAATTGTATTTAATTCTTTAAAAAATGATCGATCTGGTCGATTTTCGTTTTTTCTTTTCTCGTCAACACTCGGTCCATGTGTAACGAGGCACTCTATTCATACATCCAAGAGAATACGACACGACGCACTTCAACGCCCGTCGCTCTCGACAAGCAACTTTTTTTTCACTCTTCTCATTCTCTCGTCCCATAAAAGCACCCTCGAAGCCTTCCATGCCAGAACGATGGGAACAGAAACCATGAACGTTCGTACCAGGACGAGCGCGAAATGCAACACGATCGTACATTTTTTCGTTTTTTTTTTCAGATTTTGTTTTCAATCTGTTTCTGCTCAACGTTTTATAACAGCGTTTTGTAAGTTTTATAAGAATTACGAATAGCAAAAAAAATTAATTAAAGACAGAAAAAAGAATTTAATTCAAATTTTGACAAAATTTTGAATTTTTTTTTATTTTCAACCTCAGGCAATTTTTTAATGTATTCCAGCTTCAATTCCAGCTCGAGCTGATTACAAATGATCAAAAATATTTTTTTCGAAAAATTTCGTTCAAAAATTCTCAAAATAAGTTCCCATTGCGATTTACCCAAAACGATTTATCCTTTCGTCTCGCGTCGTTAAAAATATTTCTCACTTTAACGTCTCATAATTACAAACACCAAAAAAAATTAATTAAAGACAGAAAAAAAGAATTTAATTTAAATTTTGACAAAATTTTGAATTTTTTTTTTAACTTCCAATCCCACTCAATTTTTTAAAAATGTATTCCAGCTCCAGTTCCAGCCTCGAGGATTAAGTCCATCAAGGGCTGCTGCAAAATTTTCAAAAACCTGATGAGTAAACGCAGCTGGGACGTTGACAATGAGACGACATTGTTACAGAACGAGAGGGTTCTCTTTTTCTGAATATAAAAGGCTTATTCGAGTTTAGAAAAAAAAAAAAAAAAATTTACAATGAACGACGATGTTTATGTGGTGCGGTCGAGAGAACATAAATATAGTCATCGCGTGTCGATGATGGACGTATGGACAGCGGGATGAGAAACGTGGGGTAAAAACGTAAAGCTGTATGAAAGAAATGGAAGAGACAAAATTTGGTCTCGAGACTCGTGGTCGGATCGTCCGGTGGGCTTTGTCGAAATTGAGTCGACGAGCAAGTTGTCACCGCGTTTGGTAGACAGATGTTCGATCCGGGCCGAGAAACGAAGAAATTCTTCGTTTTCCATTGTGGGGAGACGTGTGTGCGTGTACAGTTATATGGGATTCTGTAAGATCGATCTTCCATTGGACCAGCACATACAGGACCGGTTTATAGTCGCAGCGGGTCTCACGGGTTCGTATACTCATCCAGTCCTCTCTCTCTCTATCTCTTTTCCATTGGTAATCCCTCAAATTATCTCGGGAGAACTTATTTTCCCAATTGCTATTTGTTTTTCAATGTTTTTAGAAAGTTTGTTTATTTTTTTATTTTTTTAAACTATTTGTTTTGATTTTTTGATTATTATTTTGGAATTTGTTGTTTGTTTATTTATTTTTAATCGATTATTTTATTTATTTTATATTAATTGTTTATTTGTGTTTACGTTTAATTTGTTTTCGATTAATTGTTTTTTATTTGTTTAAATTTTTGTTTTATTCATTTTGAAAATTATAATGGAATTATTTATATTCGTATTTTATCATGTATCTTATAGATAAATCCTCGAATTATCTCTGAAGAACTTATTTTTCCTTTGTTATTTGCTTTTCAACGTTTTTAGAAAGTTTGTTTATTTTTTAATTTTTGTAAACGATTGTTTTGGATTTTTTTTTATTATTTTGGAATTTATTATTTGTTTATTTATTTTTAATTTGTTATTTGCTTATTTATTTTTAATCGCTAATAATTTATTTATTTTATATTAATTGTTTATTTGTATTTTACGTTTAATTTATTTTTAATTAATTGTTTTTATTGGCTCAAATTTTTGTTTTTATCCATTTTGGAAATTATAATAAAATTATTTGTATTCGTATTTTATTATATAATATACGCTTTTATTTCAAGACAATTTTTCAAAATATTCTTTTTTTTTAAATTCCATTTTTCTTTAAACAATTGCAAGAAAACAATATAAATTTAGCGATAAGTCAAAATTTCATTAAAAACAAAATTCTATACTAAGAATTCCCAATTGCAAACTTAAATTAAAAAAAAAATCAAAATTATTTTTTTTCCATTGTCAAAATAATCGTCAAGTTTGAAAACAATTTATTTCCACGAATACGATGGACTATGAGGAAGTAAAACACATCTGGTGGACTGTATGTCGTAACAAAACGTTATAGTGAGACGCCGGAACGTAATAACTCTTAATACCTACCGCGATGAGCCACCCTTAAGGGACAGTTAAGATCGAGGTAGGTAGGATTTCGGAATTTTCAAAGTGACCCTAGAGAGTTATACAAATGAAAAATAATGCGAGCCTAACGGTCCATCGACCCCGAGGGCTGCGCTAACGGAACGCACGGTTACCCATCACTTCCCTTGGTCCATCCATACCATGGTGACATCAGGTATACAAAGTAACACGTCGAAACGCTTGCAGTAAATTCACTCACGCCTCTGAAGGTTTTTCACCGATGTATCGACGTTGACTAAGATTTAAGGGTGAATGAATGGCAGAGACCTTTTCCTTCCAAACGAAAAATACTCGTTCGTACAACGTGCCACGGTATTATATTGCACTTGAGCGGAAGTTCCAGGTACGAATAAAGTCTTGAACGAATTTAGTGCTTTTGCCACTTGAGAATTTCACCGCTTTACTGGTTTACCATATTATCCAAGGATTTCGAAATCGCCCTATTTTATATCGTATTTATATCTGCAATTTTATATTTTCCAAAATGAAATGAATAATGAATAAATGAAAAAAAGAATAAATCTAAAATAGCTCAATTCTTTTTTTATAATTGAAAAAAATCCCATTAAGCGAATAGTGCGACGAACTGGACGAAAATCGCACCGAAGTAAGATCGCGTATAGTCCAAGCCGTGTACAAAATTTCAACGAAATCGGTCGAGCCGTTCGTGAGATATCGTTGGTTAAACTTTTTGAACTAGTCTCTCAGGCGCATGCGCGGTCGCAGGCACCCGCGCATGCGCGTATGAGCGCGTGGACGAGTGCGTGGGGCACCACGGTACTCACGAACGCCAGGACGTCTACGCGCGCACCCGCCAATTACGAATAACAAAACTAAATAAATTATTTAAAAATATATTACTGGACTCTACGGGGTCGTATTAATCGTAAACAAAAATGCCTCGAGTGACTGTCCAACTACTAATTAGTAGCGCTAATTTAATGCTCGACCGTGTAACTCGAATTATAAAAACGTTGATAAAAAAAGAAAAATTCCGTCGCGCATAAACGTGACCGGTTCACCATGGGGAAGTTTTATGCACGTTGCTCGTTCATATCACGCCGGTTTTATACTTCCACGGATGCGTCATAACGTCTACAGAATTATAGGCGACATTCCGTTGCGTTCTGGCAAAATAGCTATACGCGTTTACGTACGGAAATTTACGTATACATCCACTATTTTATCTTCAAGGGATGCAACTAACTTTTACGAATATTTACGTGTTTTGCGAAAACATAACAACCCCTTTACTCCCACCCCTCGGACCTGGCTATTTCACCACCGGAAATAATAAATATATCGTATTTTCCTTTGCTTTTGTTTCTTTATCATTTCGCTCGAGGAAGGAAGAGCCTGGTATCGGCTTGGTTTGCGAGGATAGTTTTGAAATACGAGGGATGAAAATCTAGAAAACATATCGTTGTTGCAGACGCGTGTAAATAATGTACGTAAAGTATGGAGTTAAGGCAGGATTTTGTGTAAAATGAAAAAAAAAAAATGGCAAAATTGATATTTTTTCGTTTTTTTTTTATAATGTTTACCTGAAATTATTGTTGTTGAATTACTCGTGTTAAATATTTATCGATAAATTTAATTGAACTGGAAATTTGTCCAACTATAAATTTACTTCGAATTTACTAACGAGGATAATTTTTAATTTATTTGGAGAAATGTTTCTTTTAATTTGTTTATTAATTAAGGATGACCCGAATATACTGATTTTTATTTTTTTAATGTTTTTATGAGATTTTAATACTTTGTATTTATATTCATATAGACAATTTAATAAATACAATTATAAAAATATTTTTTCATCGACTTCCTCAAAATTTTGTATTTTTAATAATATTTATATTTTTTTTAAATATGCGAAAAACTGAATTCGAGTTTAAAAATCTTAACCCAAGAATTTTGTAGTTAACTTAATTCTTGCCAATTTTTGTTTTCCCAGTATAATTGCAAAACCACGTGTCACTTTAACCAACTAAAAAAAAAAAAATATCAACGTGCGAATCCGTGCAAAAAAAAATTTAAATATACGGATATTAAGTCGCATATATCAAGCATGCGGTCTGTCTGAGGAAACATGGAAAACAAGGAGCTTTAAGTCCGATACCACGTAAGTCTGTGTGCAAAAACACGACACCAGGAGGCGTGCACAGGCGCCTGGACGATCCCTCAACCACAGGCCACTGACTTTTTACGAGCAAGAAATCAACCTGTAAATAAAATACTCCCGGACGCGATACAACTGGGAAACCCCTCGGACCCCTTAAGCTTCTCTCGTTTTTTTTTTCGTCTTCTTTTTATTCGAGCCACGTTCCTTTTATTGTGGCCTTTTTCTCAAGAGACAAAATAGAGGAGTTTGGTGTTCCCTAGCAGTGACTTAGTGTCCCACAGCAATTTCTACGAACCGTGCGGAAAAAAGTTGTCAACGTCCGAATCGTTAATAAGAGGCCGGAAGACACTCGGGAGGACATTGTTGGAAATATATTTACGCGTTTAGTATTTTTTTGTTGTTATTTTTTCCCGTTATATTTTTTTACTGTTAAATGGGACACCCGGTATAGTTGTCAGGTTTTTTTTAACGCGACACCCGATATAGAATGCATTTTTTTCTCAAATAGGACACCCGGTATAATTCCTTGAATTCTTGCAGAAATATTATTATTATTACGAATGGTCCATGGGCTAGCGAGCGAGTTTAGTAATCCGAGGGTCTGGTGTTCGATTCCTACTGTGAGCAAGGTTAAAATTTTTTAAGTAGAAATATTATGATTATTATTTTTTTCTTTTTTTATTGTTATTAATAATATGAATATTATTATAATATTATTTTATTATTATTATTAATATTATAATATTAATATTTATAATATTATAATATTAATATTTATAATACTATAATATTAATATTAATAATATTGTAATATTAATATTAATAATATTTTAATATTAATATTATTGTAATATTAATATTAATATTATTATAATATTAATATTAATATTATTATAATATTAATATTAATATTATTCCAACATTATTTTATTATTAATAATATTATTACGACTTTTATTATCATTATTATTTCTTATTATTATTATTATCATCGTTGTTTTCACGATTATTATTTACGACACAAAATTCATTCATTTCGAGCGATCCAAATTTTGCAATATTTTTCGTAGTTTCGGAGCAATCGACGAACAACAACAAAAAAAAACGAAAAACGTGCCGCGCGTACGATTAGTTCGATACAAGAGGATAGATGATCGGCTGTTGAGACGAAAAAAAAAAAAAAAACGCGAAAGCTCGAACGAATACGTTCCAAACCCCGTTGTTCGAGCTCGGCTAGGAAGAAATCAAGCTGAAAAAAAGAAAAAATAAATAAATAAAAAATATCCTCTCTCCCTGGTTCACTGCCAGATAGAGCGCGCTTTACTTTTCGACTCTCCGGATTTTTCTCTTCGCTCTCTCGCTGTACAATTTTTTTTCCTTCCTTTTTTCCTCTTCCTTTTGCCAATGAAATCGTTCGTCTCGTTGGCGACGCGGGGGGGGGGGGGGGGGGGGGGGGGGGGGGGGGGTAAACCCGATTGAGCGCAAATAACTTTTATCGAGAGCACGAATCTCATACGCGTGGAACGATATTACAGAAGCCCCGGCCGAATGTGTATATCCGGTATGGCCGATTCCATAAACTTCTTTTTTGCCTCTATCTTGCTTCTGATTTTTTTTTTATCGGAAAACAAAAATTCGCCGGAGCCCGTGGTATGCAAAGTTTCGTGAAGTTCGAGCAAATTTAACAGCGACGATGGACAACAATATTTCTTTTTTTCTTGTCGTTTTTTTTAACAAAATTTCATTTTTTTTTTGGAGGAGTTTTTTAATTTTTACTTTAGAGTTGATATTCTAACTTTCGTCGTGCAAATTTAATTAAACTGTAGGAATTGATTATTAGAGGGGGATGACAATAATCGGAGAAGTGTTTTTTAGAAAATGTTTTTTTTTTTTTTTTTTTTTTTGGGAAAAGTTTTTTGACGAGCAACGATAACGATCGATACTTATCGATGTCTTCTGGGAATTAATCGATATCTATGAAAGTGATAAAGGTAGAATCGTGACAATCTTATCGTTGGATTTCTCGTAGGATTTTACGATTGATTAAGTTTTGATGGATTTAATAAAAAAATCAATTAAATCGACGAAATCAAGAAAATCGATAAAATTTGGAAAATGGAAGACAACAATTTGACACGTTGCAATGTATAAAACCTATAAAATTTTTCTAAATTTTCATTTTTTTTTTAATGTTACGCATTTTTCAATTTTTGATTTAATTTAATTTATAATGTAATCGCAAAATAACAATAATATTAAATATCGCACGATTTTCATTACGAGTAAAAAATCCAAAAACCGATAGGAAGAAAATGAATCGTCTAAACCGGTTGAATTATGAAATTCCTGCAAGGTCATCGTCGGTAAGAAAATGGTTCTACGATAGGGACGAAAAGTAAAACGAAGATCGTTGATGAAGAACGAGATATTTCTTCGAGGCATGGGAGAGGACGTGGTAATGTAGACGCAGGGAAATAATCTACCGGATGAGGTTGTACTCGGATTCGAGGTGAAGGACTTTCCGGACGTTGATGACAGCGGCGCCGGTGAGTCCATCTCGGTTTGAAAGCGAAGAGAATGTAAACAGGACAAATGCTGGCTATCCCTATGATGCAGGCGTGTTGTTGGCTCACGAGCCTTCCAGCATCGGCGTTAACAGCCCTCGATGGTCAGCCCCTCCTCTCGTCTGACTCCGGGGCTAGCCCTTTGGGCTGTACACGCTTCGCGAAGCTTTTAATCAACACCCATAGTGGATATAGTCCCGTTGGGCCGGCGTTCATAAAGATAAAAAAGGGGATTGGTGCATCGACGACACGAGGACATGGCGGAGGGAAAGTCGTGGCTGGATGGAACAGCCTGCAGCTTTGAATTAAACGGTCTGGGATGCTGGTACGATGTATAGAAAGCAGCTGGTACAGTGATTGGCACTTTTAGGAGACGGATGGCACAGTGATTGGCATAGCTGGCGATTTGACCAGAAAATCCAATATTCTTAGCTGTTTATTTATTGGTTCGAATGAGTAATTAGATAAGAAAAAATATATATTTATTAATTATTTATTTAATGGATTAACCTAACGATATATTTATTATTTATTATTGTTAACTAAACGCGTGTGACATTAACTCGACCATGAACTAAGTCAGTGAAAGAACAAATAGAAAATAATATTCTTCGGCTTGATCTTTTTGCAATACTGTTTATGCTCGTGTTTATCTATCGAAGGTAGTGTAAGAAAAATGTGCTCTACGGATAAATATAATGTTTCATTTTTTTTTTTGTCAGAGTAGATGAAAAGGTGAAGTCTATGATTAAGGCATACCGCGATTAGCCGTACCGTAAAGCTTGAATGGACGCTGTTCACTTTGTCGAGAGAGTATCGATAATCATTAATCACGTATCACTGAAAAATCTGAGAATAGAACATTGACGCGATAGGTATATTTATATACGACAATACAGCTTTTTGTACCGGGTTGGATCGAGTTGATAATTCGAATTTTTCCATCGGTGATCGTTATCGTAAAGAATCTCGTAGCGCTCGTGTCTTCCCCTTCGGGCCACGAAACACAGAGAGTCCTCTATACCTGTCTAATTATAGAGCAGTGCTCAATTACATTGGTTCGAAAAATTATATGTGTATTGGTTTATAGAGAGAGAGAGAGAGAGAGAGAGAGAGGATTCATGTCGTCCGTGGGCCGGCCGCTCTCCTCCGGATCGAGGAAGAGCCCCGCGGCGTCGCGAAAACCGATTGAATTTGTTTTGGATCTGGAATAGCCGGCTTAAGATCCCAGACTGTGGGAGGTCGTCGTTCACGTATTAGACGCATACCTGGGCTTACAAAGGACCCTTTTGGGGGTTTGGTTCTTCTCAGCTTTGTCAGAGCCTTGTAAACCGACGAACGACAGTCATTGGCCACTTTGTGTGTTTAGGAATTATAGTCATTGGCCACTGTGTTTATTGTCCAATCCCGATGATTTCCAAATATTCCTAAGTTAATTACACGTCTGGCCAGTGACTATAATAGTTTGCTTATAACTAGCGTAAGTGCAGTGATTGGCACGCACAAACGGCAGTCATTGACCACTTTGCCAATTTACAAATTACAGTCATTGGCCACTATGTTTATTGTCCCTTCTCAATGATTTGCAAGTATTCTTAAGTTAATTACACGACTGGCCAATGACTGTACTATTTTGCGTATCACCAGCGTAAGTACAGTGATTGGCATACGAGAGGAGTAAATACAATCACTGAACAATTCTGTCATTCCTAAAACTCCAATCGTCTCTACGGAGGCCAATCACTGTCTTATTTTCCTTCGCTTCTCTCATCCCTCTTCTCGCTTCCTTCCTCGCTCATGCACGAGAGCTCAACCGGAAGTTTCCAACAGCATAATTTCAGAGCTCGACTCGCGGGCGCATAATCCTATTGACCAAAATTCAATTTATCCAACCGTGAAATTTCCATGACGAAACAACAGATATGCGCTCTCTTTTCACACGCGGAACGAGGAAAAGCAGACGTTATTTTCGTACATTTTCTCCCAGGGACAAAATACAAGGTGTTTCTCAGAGACCGCGAACTTTTCGTTGGAGATTTTTGATTGTCGAATTTTGAAATATAATTTCATAATTATACGTTTGTTTTAACGCATAACCATTGGCCAATGGGCAATAAATATTTACGATCTTACGATCGACGCGCAATTTTATTCGCACGCCGCGCATAAATTTGAAGTGATCGGGCAGCAAGGCTTGACGCTGCGGGTAATAAAATCACAGCAGCCTCCAATATATTAGACCTGATTTATATCCGATCGAGTTCGACAACGTAACCCCCTTTTAATTGATACCCTCGTGCACATAAACACCGTAGTTAATGCGCATTTTTTATATTTATAAATATCGACGAGCCCACGGTGAACTCGTTATTGTAAACGCAAACATTTTACCGTGGGAAAGTTATTACAATTATCGAGATTCGATTGTAGCGATTACTTCTGGATTTAAATAAAACTTCGCACGCGCATAATTCCATTGCTATATTTTATTCACAATTGTTACTACGCTTTCAAAAATGATTAAATTTTTTATCGATAAAATCAAAATGAACAATTTAATTTAAAAAAATCAATATTTTTTTTTAATTAAATTGTTAATTTTGATTTTATCGATACAAAATTTATTTAAAAAAAATCTACAGCAAAAAAAAATCTATCGATTTTTTATCGATAAAATCAAAATGAACAATTTAATTAAAAAGAAAATCAATATTTTTTTTAATTACATTGTTCATTTTGATTTTATTGATAAAATATCGATAGATTTTTTTTTGCTTTAGATTTTTTTCACATTATTAAAAAAAAATCTAAAGCAAAAAAAAATTATTTTTCAATAAAAATAATTTTTTTTTACATTAGTAAAAAAAAATCTAAAGCAAATCTTTGTTAATTTTAAATCTTCAATAGTCGAATAAGTAGAACACCCTAGCTGGCGGAAAATAAATTATTCAACGTATAAAAATAATCAAATTTATTTATTTTTTTTTCATCGACGAATATCTAAACTCATTCACAGTTGCGAGGGTACATTTTCCAACGAGAAAATCCAGAACTCGTTTTCATAGCGGGGTGTCCAAACGCAAAGCAGCGTCGAGTGGCCTAAATTGAATGGTCCTTGCGTAAATATATTTTTACCACTCGAAAACAAAGAATCCAAAAAGGAAAGCAGAAGCAACAACGAGAGAGAAAGAAAAAATGAAAATAAATGGAAGCGAGACACGTCGACGAGAACCGAGCGTGTGTGGGAGACACGAAATGGGAATAAATAGGCTTGAAGCAGCCACTCCGTTTAGCCGTTCGGTACTTTCGTTTCGCCGTGATCGTTCTCGTACAAACATCGAGCACGAGCGTACGCGTACGCGTAAAAAAAAATGTGAAAAAAAGAAAGTCGATATGCACGCAGAGTTGGCAGGGTGCATCCTCGTCTCGTCGTTTGCGCCTCCCCTAACCGATACGTAGTGCCGCGCCGCACTTCTCGCACATCGTGTTCAACAATGAGAGAGCGGGAGCGAGTCCGTGCTTTTAGGCCCCCACGACGTCACGGAGGTGTGTAAAAACGAGGGTTTGGCCCCCCTTCTCTCTTTTCTCTCATCGTACACCCTTCTGGCCTTTTATAAACTCGCGCGTGTGAAACTCGTCACGCAATTTCAACGTTGCTACGTAGTACGCGTTTGTGCGCATGCGCGCGTTTTATACAAGAGGAGGGGATGGGAATGGACGAAATCGGGGAAATACGAACCACGTAAATGTTTACGTCTGGTTTATTTTACGATTAAAGTCCTCGTTGAATTTAACAAGAGTGGGCAGGGCTTTGGTCCAAGAAATTGGAGAATTTAATAATTGTTACGATCAGACAACGTTGGGATTCTGGCCGGATCCTGGCCAGGTTCTGACTGGGTTCTGGCCGGGTTCTGATCGGGTCCTGGCCGGGTTCTGACCGGGTTCTGGCTGGATTCTGATCGGGTCCTGGCCGGATTCTGATCGGGTCCTGGCCGGATTCTGATCGGGTCCTGGCCGGGTTTTGATCGTCTCCCGGTCAGGCAATCAATGGTCGAGTCGACGGTATTTTGGGACGTTTTGACTCAAATCGAGCGTTCTAAGCAAGCAGCGTGGGCCATATTGCCCTACTGCAGGTTACTTCACAGATGTACGCGCGATGGGGATTCGATGCTTGCACTCTTTTCTCGCCCCGTTAACGGGGAAAGAGAACGAAACACGGTTACTGTGGGAAGTGAAACTGGGAGGGGAAGAATGCTGGGAGCGAGGGTGAAGTGTCTAGTACGATGATTGGTACAGTCATTAGCCACCTTGAAACTTTCAACGCTCGTTGCAGCAGCAGCGACTCTTTACGGATAGAACGATGAACAATTGGACCAATCACGATCTATCACGACTCATCGAATGAACCAATCGCACACGTAACTTTCATCAAGTCGATCATAAATTCCCTGGTAATTTGACCGATCTGACGCAAAAACAAAACAAAAAATTGTCATAATTCGTTGACGTCGTTCGTCCCTAAATATTCATGGAAATAACCAACGTTCGTGTTTCCTATTTTCTAAATAACATTAATTACACAAATAATTCCTAGCGAGGCAGTGGTGTAGGGGGTAGCGTTCGCGACTCCCACCCAGTGGACCCGGGTTCGATTCCCGTACCAATGAAATTTTTTTCAGCGTTTTTTCTGTACTCTCGATGATTCGGAACACCCACCTAAGGAAAAACTGTAGGATCCACCTGAATTAGTTACTGGAAAATATGTATGAGGAGAGATGTAAAAACGCCCCCGAGGTTTACAGCGCGTACAATTGGAATTTGTACATAGCAACCATCCGGGTCCCGTCCATCTACAAAAATACGTCCTTAAATAAATGTAAAATGGCGTTTCTCGTAATTCACCAGGCATACTATTACATTCGAGAGATGAATTGAGCGCGCGGAACTTAAAGTATAAAAATTTGCATACGCGTATGTTCGAAACTGTCGGTAGAGGCTCGACCCTGTTATTGGAACTAGAGAGAGAATGAGTACTCGAACGCGAGAAACACGAGACGCGGTATTGTAATGCCGAAGGTAAAATGCACGTCTGTTAACTCCGTTGCAACTCGACGATATGAGCGAGTTTATGCAGCTGGTAGGAAACAGACGAGGGTAGAATATAGTTCCATGCGATATTGTTCACTCTCTCTGGTACTTTGCTCTCGTGCATACTCGCTCGCCTCGAAGTAAGTAAGCATTCGCTTGAGTAAGAAAGAGAAAGAGACGCGTGCGTAAGACGAACATACGTTACCTGGTGCATTCTCTCGAGAGAACCCGTACATTATTTCAATAGTACAACCAGGCAAGAAACGTGACGTGTAAAATAGCAACGGCTGCGTAACTGAGCAAAATCAATTAACGCACAAAAGACTCGACGTCGTGTAATGAGTCGACGTAATTTTTTTTTTTTTCGAACGAAAGAAAAATGTATGCATGTTGGAAGAGAGGGAGAGTCAGGGTTGACTGATGAGGAATGGCTTGGCCAAATTTGGGAGAGAGCATGGTGCAAATGTCACGATGATTAATGACGAGAGGAAATCATGAGAGCCAATTACACGAATGAAAGTAAAAAAAAATCGAATTTGACTGGAGTAATGGAGTAGATTAATGCAGTCATATAAGTTAGATGTGAATTACGGAATTACTGAGAATGTCTGCGACTCGAATTCCCGATCGATAAATCTTAGCGTGTTTTTTTCTTTCTGTTGGCATCGTCGACGAGAGAGCAGTTAAAATAAAATTTGTATAAATCACTGGTGAGGAATGTGCGGCTCTGGGACCCTTCCCCTTTTCTGTCCTCGCCCTTCGTCACGGCGGAGGAAGGGAGCTGATATATACGGCGCTATTAGTTACTTTATTCGAGTGAATTGCACAGTCATTGGCCACCTATCGATAATCAACAGTGTAAAGCCGGAGCGTCGTGAAAATTACAAGCATATTTCGCCTATTCAAGTTTGGAAGTTGTTTCAAGTCCTGTCAGAACGTTAAACAAATTCTAGACCGATCTCAAAAGATTAACTTTAAAGCGGATATTTTTATCAAATTTGGATTAAAGTTGTTCTTCGTAAAGCAATAATGGCTCAGTTTTTAGAACTGCCGATACAATTTTTAAATTTTGCCGAAGAAAAGAACGAAAGTGGACGAGATTGCTCTTAAGGTGCCAATGACTGTGCCGTGTGGACCATGAGGGCGCCAGGACGCGTATCTCTCAGGCGCATGCGAGCAGCAGCCCCCCCGAAGTCTTTTAACGTCCCTCCGTGCTTTGCTACATCGCCTTTCACTTTTTCCTAACACTCTCTCCCCTCTCTCGTTCTCCATCATGGAAGGAGGCTCGACCGAGGGAGCGAAGGGCGCGAGTGCGTCTTGAGCGACTAAAAATAGTGGGATATCATCAATCACGCGCACACGCAGCAACGGTATGAACCGAGGGTGATCGGGAGGAAAAAGGAATAAGATGAAGAAGACTGACATCGCTCTCGTATAACCTCTGCTACGGTTACTCCTACACTCATCCCATTCCGCTGTCCCATATACGCTGATGAATACGAATAGTGAGAAAGAGACGAATGTCGGTATCAATTCACCGGTGCTTCCGTACATTTCCTTTAGAGCACGGCTTCAACCCGTCAGCGTGAGCGACCGTGCGGTTGGCACCGAGCAGCCCGTATTTCCGTTTCCGGCTAAAGGACTGAAAATTGACTGGATGCAATGAGGGGTCAACGCGAGAACAGAATCTCATCAAGAACTCATCTAAATTTACCGTTTGTACAAACTACTCCACCTCGCAACGTACGTGGCACACGATTTTAAAATTAATTTCCTCGAGGCTTAAGGAATTAGGAACGGTGGGGACATGGAAATGAGAGACTATAACTTAAGGTACAGAAGTTGGTTCGTAAAGTGATTAGCAGGGGGGGGGGGGGGCAGCGACCTTGCGCCAGGTCGACCAGGCTCTTGGAAATTAAATGACAAAGTCCCTAAGCGATGGAATAGAACCATTCTGCAACGCTGAGGCACTCAAGGGTTTTTTGTTTAGGGTTGGAAGTGTCAACAACCTGCGAGTCCTCAAAACGAATGACCGTCATCGTTCAAGATTCTGCCATGACTTTGAAGGTCTTTGAACTGTAATCAAGGACCGCCTTGGTAGACTTTGCAACGTGAAACGGATCGTTCCACATTGATGACAGCATCTTCGTTCTCATCTTTTCTCAGGCAAACAGAAGCCTCAAATTACAGAGAGTAATACCCTTAATTCAGCGCACAGTTCGGAAAGTATAGGACCTAAAAATAAGGAAGGGAACACAACGAATGAGAAATATAGCTCGCGTAAAAGGGGACCCAAAAATCTGCAAAGCTGAGGCACTCGAGGGTTTATTGTTTGGGGTCGGAAGTGTCAACAACGTCCGAGTCCTTAAAACGAATGATCGTCATCGTTCAATATTCAGCCGTGACTTTGAAGGTCCTTGAACTGTCATCAAGGACCACCTTGGTAGTCTTTGCAACGTGGAGCGGATTGTTCCACATTGATGACAGCATCTTCGTTTTAATCTTTTCTCAGGCAAACAGAAGCCTTAAATTACAGAGAGTAATACCCTTAATTCAGCGCACAGTTGGGAAAGTAAGGACCTAAAAATAAGGAAGGGAACACAACGAATGAGAAATATAGCTCGCGTAAAAGGGAACCCAAAAAAAGAGAGAGTGAAGGTGTATGGGTGGAATGGATAAAGAGAGGTTGAATTTTATATAGCGAACGGAAAACGCGAGGAAGTAAAAAGTTTAGCCTCCGTAGTTGGTGGAAGTTGGAAGCACCGAATCGGCTGTCGGAGCGAAAGAGGAGGAGCACAATTTCTGCCGACTGAGAAAGCATGGAAGGGCCTCTCCTCCCTGGATTCCCTCGAAAAGCCGGATGCCTTTAGTACGCACCAGCCGGCTGGATTTTGCCAGCTCCAGGACGAAAACTCTTTCGCAGTTTTGCGAGCGACTCGAGATAGAACGAGCTACCGTTGTACCACCGCTGATACTGTTATGTATTATACAGGAAGTAACTTATATATTGATGGAGACCATGGAGCAACGGAGGCAACATCGGGCGTAGCAGCGTCGAAAGAATCTAAGAGCTCTTTATTTAAAAGTTATAACTTATAAAAACGGATCTCGAGCCTCTCTCGGGACGTCGAAAGAGGCAGCGGAGGTAGCGAGAACGACGATAAAAGAGCTAACCTAACCCAGAACAGGTGAGGAGCTACTCAGTTCTCCACAGCCCACCATCTTTATTTGATGACAATCCATATGACGATTGGAAAGAAGATGAGGAATCGCGAAAGGAATCGTACGAAACGCCATCAATAAGACAGATTGTCACTATTCCTAGGCCACGATAGTACAATACATCACCGCTAGGCCGCGGGCGGCAAATTTAAACCGCAAACTTACGAACGTATGGAAAATCTTCCATAATAGTGATAAAGTAAAAAGAAGGATGGTCTCCTGTCTTGATAAGAGCCCATAGACTGACGCACATATCGCAAATTCAGGATTTTTACTGCGCGAAGAACAGGAACGAGCACGAGGGTTCAAGGAAATAGTCTTCTCCACTCCGCATTCCATTCCTCCGAGGCTCTCGGGGCCCGAGAAGAGCCTCTCGGCGGTAAGAGAGCGTGTTCCAGCTTGCACGGACCTGCAAAGCGGCTCTTTTTTTCTGTTGTTTTCTTTCCTTCTCCTTTCCTTTAGCCACCACGTCCAGCTCTCGAAATCTCTCGCTCGCACCGCCTCTCTACCATACCCAACCTCTCTCTCTCGGGATCCCCCCTCTCTCTCTCTCTCTCTCGCTCCCTGTCTGGCTATCCCTTTTTGCCTCAATGGACCACGCGTAGGATAACTATACTCACGCCGCACTTTCTACCACCCCGACCCAGCCAGCGCCAGCCTTTTGCTTCGGGATCTTTCGCATCGTTGCGGTGTATCTGCAGTTCTAACAGCAACTCGGAGGGCCAGACTCGAGTCTCGCTTGCACACTCGCGTCCACGTCCCGTACCCAACATTCGACACCCATTGGTCTTTCGTAGGGCATGAAAAAGGGACAAGACTTACAGTGTAAGCGCCTCTCTTCCGTCTTCATCTTGCTCCATTCATTTTGCATCCACTCATCTTTATTTCCCTTCATCCAATGGTCCTTTCCCAGGATCACTATGATTTCTGTTATCGCTTGGTGGTAATGCAGATACCTAGTGCATTCTATCTCGTTAAGCGACGTACATAAACAGAGCCTTAAGTAGTCAGAGATGAAACGGCAAAACGAGAGCTATCGACCGGATAGAATGGTGGAGGTGAAAAAGAAGGAAAAGGCTAACAGAAATGACATTGAGTGTCGAGAATATGATAGCCAGGTAACGTTGATCCAGGGGAACGAAATGATTGCCAAGTAAGCTTTTAGGACCCACGAACTTACGTCTAGAGGGATGTTTATGATTACATAAATCTGATGATCTTCCAATGTTCACTTGCCAGCAGTCCTTTCTCCAATTCCAATGAGCATTGATGGACACAGGTTAAGAATTGACGAACATTGGATACCCAGGGTCCTAAAAGTAAATGCTTTTACGACTCTCCCCTCTTTAACAACCGACCCTAAGTTTATAATCCACCATATCATGCTTCCATCTATCCAATCTCTTTGATCAATGAAATCTCGGCTTTAGACCTCCCTGTTAGATCCAAGGAAATCTAAGATAGAAGGTTTCTCTGTGGATGTTGTGGAACAACACCTCTTTTCTCCCAATGTTCCATTCATAACAGCCCTTGAGCTCACTAATTGGACACCAGTACTCGGTGAATCTCGACGAGATCATCTTGAGGGTCGCACCAATTGCGGTTCACGGGTGACGAGAATGTAATTGCGAATGGCGGCGCCCAAAGGGATAAGAGATAGCGCGATAGGAATAGCTTGGTGCCCAACCTGACGTGAAAGCGCGGTTGTGAAATAACGCGAGATCCTCTTTGGGGCATGAGTTGCCTACATGGAAGCAACGATACGCCCCATTATATATCAAGCGTAGTGCCACGAGCATCCACGGTCGTTCCAGAAGCAATGTGGGAAACGAATTAACATTTGGCCGAGTCAAAAGCAGCAGCGAGGTCGAGACGAGGTAACCGTTTCCCTCCGTTGATTCGGACCAAGCGGCATGGCGACGACGGGTTCCCTCGGATATTTGAACGCTGTGGAAATCCTTCCGTGCCAGCTGCCGTGACCACGAGAGACAACTGGAAAACAGGGGCTACCCCAGACACGATGAATTGTCTCGGCCACCAAAATTCTGTCCCCAAAAGCTGCGGGCTACCGTGACACCACTCTGGGATCAGGAAGGTGTCCTACTTTAAAAGACTCCTGGGAATGGGATTCTTCAACACTCCAGACCAAGAAGTGTCTTCGATCCAGGGAACACTTATCAACAATGATTAATCTCTGCAAGTCGATCATACTAGCGTCAGGAAATCAAAGAAAACCGCTGGGCAACCACCAGGGAACGCTTCCCTTCAAACTTATAGGGCACTACTCTCACGAAACCGTCGGTAAAGTAGGAAACTCTTGCCGAGACATTAATTTTTATAGCTTTTTGGCTATCAGGTTGATGGTTTATAAATGCGGGTGAGCGCGCTTTTACGTTAGATGGGTGTATGTGGCTATAGACTCGAGATTTATACGGTCGGCGTTCGTGCAAAAGATATGCCCCGGCAACTAGCGGTGAGATTCTTCTCTTTAGCGTCAATGCTATACGGCTCCCTGTGTTTGATGCTTGCTTTTGCTGATGACGATGCCTCGTGCTTGGTCTACACTCGCCGAGAAAAGATAAGCGCTAACAGCAAAGTGAAACACGAGACTATCTTTCTTTTCCCTCTCTCCCCTCTCTGTCTCTCTCTCTCACATACACACTTCTCTCAACTGCTTAAGTCTGGAGTCGACAACGTCCGCACGTTCTATCTTTTCCTCTCAGGCTCCGACACTCCGAGCAAAAACGCACTCGACAGCGGCGCGAGTCAAACTCCTCTTTGCTTATGCGTGCACCTCTTTCTCTCTCTCTCTCTCTCTCTGTCTCTCTCTTCCTCTCTTTCTCTCGCGGATACCGCTGAAGAGATCTCTTCACTCTCGAGCACCGTGAAAATAAAACGAGGAAAAAAAAAAGGAAACGAAGAAAATTGCGCGTGTGTGCCACGTCGTTAGCACCTAGACGCTCTCACGAAGTGAAGAATTTCCTTGAGGATTTTACTTTTTGAATATCCAACGTCGAGGAAAAGGAAACGCCCGGTAGCCGCGACGAGCTTTTCGAACTATAATTACAGAATAAATTTTTCCCCCGCGTTTGAAACATCTCTTCTCCCATTTTATTTTTGTTTTCCTCTTAACTTTCATAATTCATACAGAGACAAGACCAAATCCGTTTAAAATTTAAATGTTACTCGATCGGTAACGTAACAATCTACAATCGTCTCGTATGAATTAAATTCAATCAAATTCCGCCGATTAAAAATTTCATCGTGATTAAACCGAAAGGGGAACCGAAAATTTTCTTCGCCTTTTATAGATTCGACCTTTCCCATGGATCGTCCTTGACAAACGAATCAATGTCCTATATTAAATTGTCCCCTCGATGCGAGACTTTTACGATCTCGCTTGATGGAGAAAATCCTGTCTCACGATGTGTCCGCGTTTCGTCCAACGGTTTTGAATATTTAAACGCCATCCAAAGTTGAAGGTTTGTTGCTAACTGTAGTGTTGTGATTTCTCGTCACGGTGTGAATATCGAGCGAGTCGACTCCGGACATCGTCTATTTACCGAGCATTTAATACGAACCGTCTCGTGGCTCATAATTGTATTACGTGCTACGCTAATGAAACGCTTTGACCGTAAGAGATTGACCCCCCCCCCCCCCTCCCCCCTATTGCAAGTTTACCGGATTTATCGATAACGCGTTGTCGCACTCGATCCTTCTTAATCTTTAGTAGTCACACTTTTAGCTAGAATCACGTTATCGTCGTAGCGAGTCCATGGGACAAAAGTGTTTTTATAAATTGTTATAAATAATGAAATAATGCATCGAGGGTAGTGTTGGGCGTTAATCAATTAATTTTTCAATCAAATTGTTAATTGACTAAAAAATTAATTACGATTGGATTAATTGCAATTAAACTTTTAGTTGCATATTGCGATTGAATTAATCGCCATTAAACTTTTAGTTGCATATTGCAATTAAATTATTTGGATTAATTGTATGTAAATCGTAACTTGGAATTAAAAATAATTGCGGTTAATTTTTTTTAATCGTTCCATGAAACAATTAAAACTAACAATTAATCTATTTATGTTTATGGAAATTAATTAAAAGTAATACAAGATTTGGAATATTCGACCTACGTTAGTTTTTGTTTTAATTTATGAAACAATTGAAAATTAATTAATTGTTTAATTGTAGTAAATCACGATTGACAATTGGTTAATTGTTAATTACTACTACTACAATTAACAAGTTAATCAATTGTTAATTGTAATTTTTCACAATTACAGTTGATCAATTGTTAATTGTTGTGGTCATGATTAACAATTAATCAATTGTTAATCTTCAGTTGTTCATACAATTAAAGTTTGCCCAACATTAATTGAGGGATATGAAAAAAATAGTGTGGAATAAATTGAACCTTGTTTAATACAAGGATATTGGTTGGAAATAAAAAATTAAATTTTAAACGTGCAACGAAAATTATGCAAATAAAAAACTCGTGAAAAATAAGTTTTTTTTTACAAAAATTGCTGTAACTTGTAATTATTGACAAAGAAATGGTATTATATATATAAAAAAATAATACAATAAATACAAATAATAATAATAAAAGGTAGAATTAGGAATAAAAATACTTTCGCCATTTTATCTAAAACTTAAAATATTAAATATTATTATTGAATAACAATAATAACAATAATAATAATAATAATAATAGTACAATTGTTATAGAAACAGCGAACACAAAGCAGAATTTCGTACAACCCTTTATCGATATTTAAATGTCATCGATGTATCAATCTCCAAAAAATTGATCGACAAAAATATTGAAAGTTCATTGTACGTTTCATAATTTCCATATTACCATAAAAAATATTGACGCATAGCCGTATCTTCGAAGACGAAAGAAAAAAAAAAAGTGAGAAAATAAAATAACGTTCTTCCTCGCGCGTTGAGTTGCATTGAAAAGAGGATTACCTCGCGAATACCGTCCCCGGGGCCCTGTACGGTTACATTATGAAATAGACAAACGACGTTGAAATTTATGTTCGGACTTTGCATACGCTTAATACCCGTCTACTTTAGGCAAGAAAATATATTCTAGAGAATTATACTCTCCTGACTCTACCGGTTAGCTTAAAACCCATGTTTATATAATCTCGCCCCTACGCCTCATATATTGTTATATATATATATATATATACATATATATTCAAATATATAAATATAAATAAATAAATAAATGTATATATTATTATATCTATATTAATATATCAATATATTAATATATAGATATAATTATATATGTCACTATATTAATATATTATTATATATCAATATAATAATATATTAATATATCGATATATTATTATATTGTTATATATCAGTATATGAATATAATATATCGATATATTCATATTATGATATTAATATTAATATAATAATATAATAATATAATAAAATAATAATATAATAATATAATAATATAATAATATAATAAAATAATAATATAATAATATAATAATATAATAATATAATAATATAATAATATAATAATATAATAATATAATAATATATTATAGTATATATTATAATATATTATAATATATAATATTAATATTAATATATTATTATATTGATATATGATAATATATGAATATATCGATATATTATTATATTATCGATTATATTATATTATTATATTGATATATATATAATAATATATTAATATATTGATATATTGCTATATTGATATATTAATATATTTATGTATTTATATATATATATATGTATAGATATGGGGTGCATGAAAACCTTTGCATATGTACATGTGTCTCGGTAAGGCATAAGTAGGAACGTTTTATCGTACCGCTGAGAAACGAAGTCTTATGTAGCGGACACACCGCGTCTTGTGGCGCAACCTGCTGTTGCCGCTGTGGCTGCTGGTCGATTCGATAGCTGATTATATTTATCGAGATATCGTTACGAACTCACTGTACGGTATACAAGGCACGTATACAGGGTGTCTCAAAAATAACGAATGGAAAAATGAAATTTGAAAGTTTTTTTTTTCTTAAGAAAGGTGATTGGTTGTAAGAAAATATACATTTTTTGTGGTTATGATTGTTTGGATAAAATGTTTAGTTACGGAGATAATCGAATTCGAAAATTTTGATTTACAGATTTTTTGAATGAAGTTTGTTGAATAGGAAGAATTCGGGAGAAACTGTTACGAGAAGTCTTTGATGAAGGATTGAGATGTTTTTTACAAGGTTAAGGGGATCTAGGTTTAACCTTGAAGGAGAATCTCAAGGTTAAGTTCGAGATAATGACAAAATCTGTCCTGTTAAGTTCAACAGGTTTTGTATTCAACATTTTTTACTTAATTTTTATTCTTGCCAAGTTATTTAAGGGTTTTGATATTTTTGAGACACCCTGTATATAGATGCATAGCTAGAAATAGTACGTATAGTGTTAACGTGACTTTTATCGTTGAGAGATCGAGACCATTGCCCCAACTCTCTGTAGCAATAAAGATTCCATCGACATGATATCGCGTACTATATATTGATATCTAGATATAAATTTGTATCTATATATGTATCGAGTGTGTTATTTATGGCGAGAGACGAGGAAAATAAACCGAATGCACGATATCATGCTTTACGACGTAATTTGTTGCATATTGATTTTTTAAAAAAATGTACGTATTGCAATTGACACAATTTTTTGATTTCGTCGTTTTTGTGGTTGGACAAATTAGCATTGATGTCAGTTCGAAAGAAAAATTGATTTTTGGAATGCTTACGAAATTAGGGTTTGATTTACGACATAGTTGAATTTCTATTTTCTACAATGTTGCATTCTTATTTCGAAGCAGAAGAATTTTGATTATCAACCAAGTTGCATTTTGATTCGTAAAAGGTTGAATTTTGAATTTTTACGAAGTTGAATGTAGATTTTCTGCAAAGTTGCATTCTTATTTCGAACCAGATAGAATTTTGATTATCAACCAAGTTGAATTTTGATTTTCAACCAAGTTGCATTTTGATTCGTAAAAGGTTGAATTTTGAATTTCTACGAAGTCGAATGTAGATTTTGTACAAAGTTGAATTCTTATTTCGAACCAGATCGAATTTCGACTATCAACCAAGGTGAATTTTGATTTTCAATCAAGTTACATTTTGATTTTCAACCAAATTACATTTCCATTTGTACCAAAGTTGAATTTTGAATTCCAACAACATTAAATATCGATCTCTCCAATCAATTAATTATATTAAATTAATTGAATTAATTTTTACGCCACCAAATTGCATTTTGATTCGCAACAAAGTTGAATTTCGATTATCTACAAAGTTGAATTTCAATTTTCTACAAAGTTTCATTTTGATTTTCTACAAACTTGAATTTCGATTTTCTACAAAGTTGAATTTCGATTTTCTACAAAGTTAATTTTCGATTTTCTACAAAGTTGAATTTCGATTTTCTACAAAGTTGAATTTCGATTTTCTACAAAGTTAATTTTCGATTTTCTACAAAGTTGATTTTCAATTTTCTACAAAGTTGATTTTCAATTTTCTACAAACTTGAATTTCGATTTCCTACAAAGTTGAATTTCGATTTTCTACAAAGTTGAATTTCGTTTTTCTACAAAATTTCATTTTCATTTCGAACCAGACCGTATTTTGATTATCACCCAAGTTCCATATCGATTCGTACCAAGGTCCAATTTCAAATCTCAACAAAGTTGAATATCAATCTCTCCAATTAATCAATTATACCAAATCACAAAAATAAATTATTTTCCTTCAAACCCAAACCCAAACCCAAACTCAAATTTGATTAACACTGTAACCAAAGATCGAATAAAAACGTATCCATCTTCTTGCAAAATTATCCCACGTCGTAAGGGGGAAAGAAACGAAACAAAATTATCGTGCATTTCGAATTTCTTTAATGACCGACCGAGAAAAGTAAAAATCTCGCGCGCAACTAAAAAAAAAAAAAAAAAAAAAAAAAGTCACGAGCACTCTCGCATTATTTCAGCCGATGTCCGTTGGCCGTGAAGTCACGCGAACCGATCTCGAATCGTTAATCATTCTCGTCCGGTTTTTTCGATGCGTTTCAACCCCCGCAGCCCCTCACCCCCCACCCCTTCATCCCTTAAACCCCGGATCATTTTCTCCGATTCTTTTATGTCGAGGGTGGTAGAAAACTCCCTCAAGGCAACGAGGGAGACTTCTACCGATCGTCGAACAAAGAGGAGATCCTTTTCCACCTGGAAAAAAAGCTCTTTTGTGAAAAGTGCGCGATACCTTTGGAAACGAGGGAAAAAAAAATTTCTTCCACACGAGAGGGAGAGAGAGAAAATGAGCGAAAAGACGGATTATCCGGATCAAATTATGTATAATAGGTTCCTCATTCCTATATATATACGTAGTTTCATTTTTTTCTTTTTTTTTTTGGCTTTTTGTTTTTGAAAATTTTTTTTCTTTTTTTTTCTTAACTTTGAAGCTCTTCTCGAGCGGATGGCGACTCGACCGGATACAGATTTTCTTGTTCAACTTGGATTTCGCAAAAAACGATGGGGAATAATCGCTGAGCCAGTCGAGAGATAGACTTCCTCCTGGATTAATGTGAGAGAGGTGGCGCTGCAGTCGCGAATTAAAAATCGCGTGATTCTCGAACGCTGTGAGATTTTTATTTCTTGATATCGAAGGGTTTTTGTCGGATGGATTTTTAAAGCGTGGTTGGAAATGGAAATTGATTTTTTTAGGAAAAGGGAAAATTTTTATTTCGAAATTAAAAAAAAAATTTTTAAATTGAATTTTTGAATTTTTTGATATCGAAGGGTTTTTGTCGGATGGATTTTTGAGGCGTGGTTGGAAATGGAAATTGATTTTTTTAGGAAAAGGGAAAATTTTTACTTCGAAATTAAAAAAAAAACTTTAAAAATTGAATTTTTGAATTTTTTTTTGGAAATGGAAATTGATTTTTTTAGGAAAAGGAAAAATTTTTACTTCGAAATTAAAAAAAAAACTTTAAAAATTGAATTTTTGAATTTTTTTTTGGAAATGGAAATTGAGTTTTTTAGGAAAAGGTAATTTTTTTTTTTGGAAATGAAAAAAAAACGTCAAAAATTGAATTTTTGGATTTTTTGAATTGATGAAAATTGTAGAATTAAATTTGAATGTTCTTGGTCGAGATACGAGCATTGAAACTTCTGTTAAAAATATAACGCGTCGAAATTGCGAGGTGAATTTTCAAAATAAAAAAATTAAATTTTTATTTTTTTTTCCAAACGATAGGAATTTCGAAAAAAGTAAATTAGAAGCTATTAATCCAGGATGAGTGTATTAAAACAAAATTGTTTTTTTAGAACTATAAATATTGTAAAAAAAATTGTCAAAGTTAAAAAATTCAAATTTTCTTCTAAACGTAAAATATTGATTCAAAATTCAAATTCCGATCTAATCTCAAACTATTACAAATTCAAAATTCAATTTGAAACGTTTGCACCGAAAGATGGAAGAATCGAAATTAAAAAAAAAATTTTTAATTAATATTTCAAAAAAATCTTGAAAAATTTATTTTCTTGCCAAATGTTTCCCTCAGTCCGGTCATCAAAATAATATTTTGCTGGGAGAAATACAAACGCGAGTAACCGTCACGAGAAATAATTTGATTTTGAGAAGCGGAGAACGCAGTAGCCAACAATAATTCAATCGACATCCTTAACAGGGTGGAGGTGGCGTATCAAAGCTCCTGGCACATATCTAACAATATATATATATATATATATATATATATATATATATATATATATATATATATATATATATATATATATATATATATATATATATATATATATGTGCCAGATTACACAACATAAACAGAATATTCCGTGAATATTAAATCGATATTGATTGTAAACATGGATAAACGTTAATCAAGTATTAATTAAGCTGGAGGGGTAAAGCAGAGAGTGGAAACGATGCAGCGAACATAAATTTCGCATGGGTTGCCTTATATAAATATCAGAATTAATTTTTATATATTATAATACAAATTTTAATAGACTATAAAATATATATTATATTATAATATATTGTAATAATTATATAATATAATATAATAATATATTATATATTTATTAAGATATTATATAATAATTATTATTATTATATAATATATTATTATATTATATTATATTATATCATATAATATATTATTATATTATATTATATTATATTATATTATATTACATTATATTACAGTACATTACATTACATTATATTATATTATATTATATTATATTATATTATATTATGTTATATTATATTATATTATATTATATTATATTATATTATATTATATCATATCATATCATATCATATCATATCATATCATATCATATCATATTATATTATATTATATTATTTTATATTATATTATATTATATATATAATATAATATAATATAATATAATATAATATAATATGATATAATATAATATATATATATATATATTATATTATATTATATTATATTCGTGTAGAATAATATATATATATATATATATATATATATATATATATATAATTCTACACGAACGAGTATCCTGGCCATAGGAAAGCTCGATAAACAGCCTACGCATAGGTGCGTGAATTTATCAAAGCGAGTATAAAAGCGAACGAGTGAATGTAAGGGTATGTATATGCCGACGCAGAATGCAAAGTACCAAGAGAGCCAGTTCCGTCGTTCCTGGCCCTTCTCTCTTCGTACCCCGGCTGTACAGTTCGTTCTCTATTACTCAGACTTCTTTCTTTTTTTTTACTGATAACCACGCCTTTGGTCTCTTTCAACTTTGCCGACGTACACACACACAAACACACACACACACACACACACACCTACATAACTTAATGAATCAATTAGTAAAGCGTTGAAATTGATTAACGTGGGGAGTTCAGAGACAGTGAATGCGTTTTAGTAATTTGGAGATTTTGTATAAACGGAGATTTGAGAAAAGTGTTTAATGGAAAAGTCATTTTTTTTGCATTTTCCTAATTTTTTTTTTGTTTTCCAATTTTTTGCTGAATAAAATTTCTTTCTGGAATATTTGTATGACAAGTAAACGAAACAAATTTAGATAATTTCGAATCGAAGACAAAACGTTGGACAAAAACAAAAAAATTGTTTAAATATGGAAAATAATATTTTCACGAATAAAGATCGTTCGATTCGTACGAAATATACGATTATCGAACATAATAATAATTATTATTATTATTATTATTATTTACTATTTATTTTCTCAGTCAGTGCAAAATTTCTCATCTCTCTTCTTCTCGTTTTTCTTTTTTTTTTTTTGCCTTCGTCCAAAAGCGAACAAAGCGCATAATTCATCGGTCATAAATCCCACTGAGAGTTCCAAGGGTGGGGGGTTGATAGGGACAAGCGAGGTGGAGGGGGAAGCACTCGCTCGAGGCGTCCGAGCCCTCGCAAATCAGACGCGAACGCTGCCCAAAACTCGCTCCGAATAAAACCGTAACGTATTTTTCTCCCTATATAAATATATATGGAGAGAGAGAGAGAGAGAGAGAGAGAGTGAGAGAGAGAGAGAGAGAGAGAGAGAGAGAGAGAGAGAGAGAAAGAGAGGGGGGGGAGAGAAAAAGAGAGGAGAGAGAGAGAGAGAGAGAGAGAGAGAGAGAGAGAGAGAGAGAGAGAGAGAGAGAGAGAGAGAGAGAGAGAGAGAGAGAGAGAGAGAAAGAGAGGAGGGGTGGGGGAAGAGAGGAGAGAGAGAGAGAGAAAGATGGAGGGAGGGAGGGAGAAAGAGAGAGAGGGGGGAGAGGGGGAGGGGGGGTATAGAGAGACAGATGTATATATATGTATATTATATAAATTTCGATTCAGATTTATATTTATCGTTTCGTGCCGTCCCCCCGAGCGTTCCCTGTGTGCAACTTTGTCCAGCCTATACAACGTTCCTCGAAATATTTCGCGACTCTCTCTCGCCATTGCCTTTCGGCCCTTTGGGAAAAGGGACCTCGCTCTCCCGCACGTGTGCTTCGAGTTCGAGTAGAATTCATTCTCTCACTGTCTCTTTTATTTTTTTATTTTTTTTTTTATTTTTTATTTTTCATCCTCTTTCTCCTCGCGACGAAACGACGAACGAGAAATTTTTGCCTCTAAATAATTTCAGCGAGTTATCGATAAGAGTTTAAAACGACGAGGTGGTCGAAAAGAAAATCGAGGGAAATTTTTTTTTTTTTTTTTTTTTTAATTCAATATAAAATTTTGGTAATGCCAGTTTTTTTTTTAGTAATTTTGTTGTTACGGTGTGATCGAAAGTGAATTACGTTTCTTTTTTTTTTTGTGGTTTTTGGAACGTGAGAAAATTTTGAAAATTTTGTAATTTTTGATTTTTTTTTAAATTTTCACGAGTACGTTATTTTATTTCTTGCTTTTTTTTCAAGTTATTTTCTTGTTAATATTATTCAGTATTTTCCTGTTTTTCATTAGACTCGAATTTTCAAAATAAATAAATAAATCAATGAAAATAAAAATTTTCGAAAATCTAAGAATAATTATTTATTTTTGAAATATCACACGATAATTGCTTAATTATTTCGAATTGGGAGAGATTTTCAAAATTAACAAAAAGTCGGCATTCGTTTTTTAGTGGTTTTGAGAATTTTCTTTATTATTTCTTATTTTCTTTTTTTTTTTATTTTCGAATTTCACACAAAAAATTTGCGTTATTACGTTCGAAGTACGACAAGAAACGATTTTACATTTTAACCGTGTACTTTGTCTTTATCCTATTACGATACGACTATCAAAGAAAATTTGCCCCTGAAGCTTTTGCCCTCTGCGATAAATGGTGCAAAAAAAGAACAGAAAAAAAAAGAAAAAAATCCTGGAATAGCAAAAGACTTTTAGATAATGAAGCGAGAGTGAGGGCAGAGCGGGGTTGAGCTCTCGCGATATCGCGATACATGCGCCATTAGCATGCACGTAGCGCACGTATATGGGGCGTTCCAGTTCCAACGCCACATTCGCCCGATTCACTCTCTACAATTCCATCCGAAATTTTTTACAGGACTCCTACAACCCTACCCTACACCTACGATTTTTTTCAATTTTTTTCCCCGGCCCATTTTCGTTAAATAATTTTTTTTCTCGAAAAAAATTAAAAATTAAAAATTTTTTAAATCCTCGTAAAAACTATCAAAGCACAATTTAAAAATCGGAAAAAAATCATAAACACTGTCCCCAGATATACAATTATTACAGATATATCAAAAATAATTTATATAATTTTTTTCAGAAATAAATTCAAATTTTGCGATTTCAAAACTTTTCAAAAATTTTTTATCGAACCAAAAAAAAGTTCTAAAAATCTGAAAAAATTACTGGAACATCGTGACAGTTGGGTGGATCGTATAAAAAATTGGGGACAAAATCGGGAACGTCGAGGGTCGAAGGGCTCGACCAATCGAGACGGAACGCCCCATATCATCGCGAGTTTTCCCGTATAGGTACACGCGCTCTATCGCGACTCCCTCGGGGTCGCGCGTGGCTCTTTTTACGCGTTCTCGCGCGTTGTGGTGGCCCTTTATACCGTCGAATCCTTTCAAGCTCCGCCGCTCATTCTCTATCTCACTTTCTCTCTTTCTCTCTCTCTCTCTCACACACACACGCACATTGCATGTATGTGTTTCTCGCGTTAACCCCCGGCACAAGGGTGTAAGGGTGAAAAAGAACTCTCTTTGCGTCCCACGATCAGTTTATACCGTTGCCCGTATGCAATTTTTTTTTTTTTTTTTTTACGTTTTCTCCACTTTTCCACTCTTTCGCCGCTCTCGCCAATTCGGCCTCCGGCTTTCCTTTACCGTTCTAACTTTTTCACGCTTTGCGCCGGAATACCTCGTGTCTCGGTCAATCTCGGCTTCAACATTTTGCACGTTTTGTCTTTTTGTAACGCGTCTCGTATTTTTCCTTTTTCTTTTTTTTTTTTTTTTTTCATTGTTATCGAGAGTTTTGAATTTGTGTGAGAGTAATAAATTTTGGGATTTGGAATTTGGAAGAAGGAATTTGTTTTGAAAATTGGAATTTGGAGGAAAAGATTGGTTTTGAAAATTGGAATTTGGAAAAAAAAATTTATTTAAGAAATTGGAATTTGGAAGAAAAGATTAATTTTGAAATTTGGAATTTGGAAGATAAAATTGATTTTGAAAATTGAAATTTGGAAGTAAAGATTGATTTTGAAAATTGGAATTTGGAAAAAAAATTTATTTAAATGATTGGAATTTGGAAGAAAAGATTGGTTTTGAAAATTGGAATTGGGAAGAAAAGATTGATTTTGAAAATTGGAATTGGGAAGAAAAAATTTACTTAAAAAATTGTAATCTGGAAGAAAAGATTGATTTTGAAAATTGGAATTTGGAAGAAAAGATTGATTTTGAAAATTGGAATTGGGAAGAAAAGATTTATTTAAAAAATTCGAATTTGGAAGAAAAGATTAATTTTGAAAATTAGAATTTGGAAGAAAACATTGATTTTGAAAATTGGAATTGGGAAGAAAAAAATTACTTAAAAAATTGTAATTTGGAAGAAAAGATTGATTTTGAAAATTGGAATTTGGAAGAAAAGATTGCTTTTGAAAAATGGAATTGGGAAGAAAAATTTTTTTTTTAAATTGCAATTTGGAAGAAAAGATTGATTTTGAAAATTGAAATTAGGAAGAAAACATTAATTTTGAAAATTGGAATTTGGAAGAAAAAATTAATTTTGAAAATTATCGAAGATCGTTGATGCGTTGTTTGTGTTTTTTTATAAATAAATTTGCCCGCGGCAGGAACGCCGTCTTTTCGTAATAAAACATTTGATGTTTTTCAAATTACTGAAAAAGTTTGTAAATTTATAAAATTCTTACTACAATCGGTTTTACTTTTTTTTTGCATTCTCAAGTTTTTTGGAACTTGAGAAAGTCTCAAGTTCCAAAAACAACTTGGCAATTCTATAGTCTATCGGTCTTACATCGAAGAATGTTCGCAAATCAATTTTTCGGATTTTAATTAAAACATTTATCAATATTCAAAAATATCGAAACAACCGATAAATAAAAATAATTAAAATCTCAATTAATTTTCATTCCGAAACGTTACATCGCTTTTCACCTTCTAGAAATATATTTGCAAAAAACAAAACAACAATTTGTCTTCAAAAAAAAAAAAAAAAAAAAAAATCACACCTCATTTTCCCATTTGAATTTTCAAAAATTCCCGCCTTTTTTTTTAATATCGCGAAAACAATGACGCACATAGTTTCGTTCGGTCGCATCGGTGTCATCCGTACACACGGCTTTATGGATATTTATGCAACCTCGTTTATATCCGATCCACATCGATAAATGCAAATGACCCCGAGCTGGATAAAAAGGGAAAATAACCCGGTATATTCGTTTATCGTAAAGCCGACTGCGTGTCCGACGCTTGTTCAAGTTTGCATTCTCGTTTTTTCCTCTTTTTTTTTTTAATTTAACGCTTCGAACACATGGGGAGTGCGAGCGGCGAAAAGAACGGCGCGACAGCAGCGCCGCGCTGCGGCGACTCCCGCGGACCGAGGTGGAGAGAAATTGTATATTTACACGCGATGCACCTCAAACGGTCTATACGTGTCGAGAGACAGACAGAGTCGATATATTTATAATTCCCAATCGGTTTTGATGAATTTCATCGATATTGATACGAGCCCCCTCCCCTCTCCTCTCCTCCCATCATTCCCGGCTCTGTCAGAACCTATTTTACTCGACGCTCTCTGCACCGATAAAGAAATAATCGTCAATTGATTGCGCGGAAACAAAATAAACGAGTTTATCGGGTTGCATGTTGCGACGTGCAAACTTTATTATTATTTTAATACGGAATTCCGATGAAATATTATTATTGTTATTATCATTGTGCTATTAATTGAAAAAAAACGTTGCAGTGAACTTTGCAGTGAACTTTGTTGCAGTGAAGAAAATTGTTAAAATATTATTCGTATTTGGGACAATGGGAATGTTTATTTGTTTTTTTATAATAATCGTGATCGAAGAATTGTTAACGATTCGATTAAAAAAACAAGAATTTTTCGAGAAATTTCACGATCAATTTTTATTCTATCTCAAATTAATTTTTGTATTCTTGTGTATGGTTATTATTATTGGATTATTTTCTTGGCCACTAAATATATATTTTATTTTTCAATTATTATTATTATTATTATTATTATTATATTAATAAATATAAAAAAATATATATTTTATTTTTCTAAACTAAATATATATTTTATTTTTCGATTATTATTATTATTATATTAATACAGAAATACAAATTGCATTGCTATCGAATAAAATATATTACCAGTGAATATTTTATCACGCACAGTGGATTTCATTCGTTCTATGAAATTGTTTAAAACGAAGGTTAATTAATTAAATAAATAAAAAATCGTCAGCAAGAAATACACGAGGGATGATTAATATGAGACGCGCAAAACTCTTTGAGCATGACTTGGAATGAGAATTTGCGTCGTTCTGCAATTTTCTGTTTTGTCTTTGTTTGTTTTTTGTTATTTTTTTATTTCTCTTCTTCCCTGTATACCATGGATTATTATGCGTGAATTTACATGTACATTCATTACGGAATTTTGAGCTTTGGCCGGATAATATACGGTTGGATTTGGGTTGAGGGTAAAAACGAAAGCGCGAGACTAATTCGTACCGAGTCCCCTCGACCGGAATATCATATATACGTGTATGGTACACGAGTATGTATGGGGCGTTCCGTCTCAATTGAATCAAAAAATTTTAACATCGCTGAGAATTTGGTTCACAATTTTTTATACGAAAGTACAATATATTTGAAAAATTAATTTTCCTAATTTTCTACATTTTTCAAAAAATTTGGGTTTTGGCAAAATTTTGAAATTTTTGTTTCGTTTCAAAATTTTGAAAATTTCAGAAATTTGTTTTCAAAGAATATTTTTGCACGAAGAGATAGATTATGAGTGATAAATGAATTTTAACTCCAATTTTTTGGTCAAGTTCTGAAATTTTTTTTTTCCTTTCATAATTTTTAAAATTTCAAAAATTTGTTTTCGAAGAATATTTTTGTACGAAGAGAGAAATTATGAGTGATAAATGAATTTTAACTCCAATTTTTTGGCCAATCGTCATGAAACGCCCCATACATGGTTTGTATGTAATGCGCGTGCGCGTCATGGGGGTAAGCTAGGATAATCGTCGACCAGCAAATATTAACCGGGCAATTATATTTGTCACGTGCCGATATTCCTCACGTACAACTAACTCGACACGACGTGAATACAATTAGTTGGAATAAATACATATGTATACGCGGTTACGTACACCAAAAGTACAAAAATATGCTATATCTCCTCGATAAAAATTCATTTGCTCGATATAAATTCCAATTCAAATTTTTTTGATTATGATTTTTAACCAAAAAAAAATTCGAAAAATCGAATAAATCATTCGTGCAATTCGAACTTAGTTCAAAGCTCGATATTTCCAATAAATTTGAAAAATCAATTTTCATAATTTCCTACATTTTTCAAAAATTTTGTATTTTTGACCAAATTTTGGAAATTTCTTTTTTTTAATTTAGAAATTTCAAAAATTCCGGGAATTTGTCCAAACTATCCAAAAAGTACAAAATTTTATTGATATTCAATTTTTTCTGTTCGATTTCTTCAATTTTGTGCAATTTTGTGCTAAAATGCAAAAAAAGAATAACGACTCTTCCATCAATCTTTATTTTCTCCTAAAAAAAAAAAAAAAAAAAAAAACACAATTTAAAAACTCTCTTTACATTTGATTTTCAAAATCAACAAAAAATCTCAAAATTCAAAATTCTACAATCCCTTTTTTATTCAAAACTACTTTACATTTTTCTTTTTTATCTCAAAAAAATAAAACAATTCCCAAAAAAACGCCAATTTTTTTATTTAAACATTTATTATTAATTTTTCTTCGTTTTTGTCTCAAAATCGCACAAGCCGGAAAAAAAATCAAATTTTCCAAAAATTGATTCATTCCCAACAAACCAAAAATCAAAAACAAAAAAAATATTTAAATTTTTTGATTTTTTGAATCTAAAACAAAAAAAATATTTTTAATTTTTCGATTTTTTACAAATCGTAAAACAGACAATCGTCTCGAAACGACGTGAGATTCGTACCGAGTATACGACCTCAAAATAGCTCGTCGAGCGAGTAAAATACATTCTGGGGTCAAAAGATCGATAAGACAAACAAAGAGCGTTGAAACGATCGATATCGCGTTTCGCGATTTTTTTTTTGCTCAGCTGAATCAGCTCGAGCATAAGCGCGATTTATTTATCAATCGAGAATGTTGATAGATGTGTGTGTGTATGTCTGAAAGCACACGAAGATATTTTCCAATCCAGTTTGTCGTTCAAGCAAAAAGAAAAAAAAACAATTGATCTAAATAAAAACGAATCTTGAGTTTGGAATTATTTTTTGTATTTTTTTTTCGTTTTTTTTTTTCGAGTTATTATTACTGTCGAGTTTCTTATTTCTTCTTTTTTCTTATAGAAGGAAAGAGCAATAAAAGAGTTTATGTTCGGCGCCGGCTAAAAGTCACGCGAAGGATGAGTGTGGAGGGGTAAAAGGGCATCTTCGGCGTATCAATCCCAGTCGCGTCTAACCGGCAGCAGCATTTGGCTGGCAGGCGCACGCGTAAGAAAAATAAAACTCCATAAATGACTAGGAACGAATGAGTTGATGTGTGAGAGAGAGAGAGAGGGGTGGGGGGGAGGGAGGGGAGGGGGAGGGGGAGCATGTGGAAGCGGAATTCGTTTATTTTTGCGACCGCGAAACGACGCTCTCTTGGTTTATACGCATGGGTCTTATGGGTGGATATATGTATATATAGATGTGTGAAACTTTGGTTGGTTATATACGCATATATCTTTTTCTCTTGGTATTATAAAAAGATCTCGGAGGCACGGTTGCCAGTGTTGTACGAGATGAGATTTTAAGCTGTTTGCTACGGGCACGAAGAGGCAGAAATAATGAAGTAATTACGGTCACCGAGTGGAAAGATTCATGGATTAACTACGGTCGTTTAGTCGAAAGAGTCATGGAGTAAGTACTGTCACTTGGTGGAAAGATTCACGAAGTAACTACGGTCACCTGGCTGAAAGATTCATGAAGTAACTACGGTTACTCAGTCGAAAGATTCACGAAGTAACTATGGTCACCTGGTCGAAAGATTCACGAAGTAACTACGGTCACTTAATCGAAAGATTCACGAAGTAACTACGGTCGCTGGTCGGAAGATTCACGAAGTAACTACGGTCACCTAGTCAGAAGATTTACGAAGTAACTACGGTCATCTGGTCAAAAGATTTACGAAGTAACTACGGTCACCTGGCCGAAAAAATCACAGAGTAACTACGGTCACCTAGTGAGAAGAATCACGAAGTAACTACGGTCACCTAGTCGAAAGATTCACGAAGTAACTACGGGCATCTGGTTGAAAGATTCACGAAGTAACTACGGTCACCTAGTCGAAAGATTCACGAAGTAACTACGGGCATCTGGTTGAAAGATTCACGAAGTAACTGCGGTCACCTAGTCGAAAGATTCATGAAGTAACTACGGTCACCTAGTCAAAAGATTCACGAAGTAACTACGGTCATCTGGTCGGAAGATTCACGAAGTAACTACGGTCACTTAATCAAAAGATTCATGAAGTAACTACGGTCACCTGGTGGAAAGATTCACGAAGTAACTACGGTCACCTAGTCGAAAGATTCATGAAGTAACTACGGGCATCTGGTTGAAAGATTTACGAAGTAACTACGGTCACCTAGTCGAAAAGTTCACGAAGTAACTACGGTCACCTAGTCGAAAGATTCACGAAGTAACTATGGTCACCTGGTGGAAAGATTCACGAAGTAACTACGGTCACCTAGTCGAAAGATTCACGAAGTAACTACAATCATCATCTGATAGAAACATTCCCAAACTAACTACGGTCACCTAACGGCTATACCCACGAATATTCAAATTTGCTAAAAATCCATTCCCAAATCCCAAAAATCCAATGCCAAACTCATAAAAAAAAACGCTCGAAGTACAACGTGACCTTTGTCCCAAACAAACTACAAAAACCGAAAACAAAAACGAATTAAATTATTCATTTCTCAACAAAATCATATAACTTATTTTCCCAAAGCCATAAAAAGAAACACTCTAAAAACCAACATACTTCTCCAACTCCTTAATGACTCAAACACGATTATTCTCTTATCGCACGTCTACGAAAAAAAAAGACGAAAAATAAATAAATATTTCTATTTTTTTTTGTTTTTTGCTTCATTTTTATTTGCGGATGATGAATCAATTATCCTCGACATTCGAAGAGTCGTGTTTCCCACGAGATTTTGGTATGCGATAAATGGCCAAGGTCTCATCGACTCGCTCTACAAGCCCAGAAGCTACGTTTCCTGGTACTAAGCCTCTCTCGCTTTTATGACACTGTACGATATACTATACCGACTCCTCCCTCCCCCCCCCTTCCTCTCCTTCCTTCTCATCCCTCCTACGTTAACCCTGAAATCGCGATTTCAGCGTCACGCTCGTGCGAAACGTCTTGATATCTATATATACGTCTAAACATCGCCGGAACGCTTGTCCATTCTTATTTACATATAGATATACCTATATGTATATAGCTATAAGCCAAGAAATGACGCTTATATTGACATATACAGGGTGTCCTTGAAAGTAAGGATCAAAATTGTACGGGACGATAGATGAGACGATTCTCAAACATTTTGGTCCTATGAACAACCCTTCGATTCTTCACGATTCAAAAGTTATGACTGAAACAATAAATAATTCGTTATATAAAAAATTAAATTTTACTCGATTTAAAAATTAATTTTTCGTTTTAGTTTGGTTCTCTGGCCTCGCGAGTAGTAGAATAACTGCTGGAAGACCGAAAATAAATTGTTATTCGAGGAGAAAATTCGGTATTGCAAAATTTTGAACTTCAATTTTTGCGTATAAACAATGTTTGTACGTTTTTTTTCATTTATTGACAATAATTAAATGATTCGTGTATGATTCAAATCTACAGAAAATAGACAATTTTTTGTGCTACGTGTTTAACTTGCTGTGCCACATGTTTGTCCCGTGAGAAACGTTGGAAAAATCGTTTAACTTTCTACGCTAATTAAAAAGTTTGTGTTAAAACGCTTCTTATATTCGACGCGAGGTTAATAGTTTTACGAAAGTGTTGCTGGATCAAAGATACGTCCCTCAAATAATTACTGACCAACAATTTTGCCTCAATGACATTTGGAAGTATTTTTTACGAATTTTTTTGTTCTTCCATTATGAAAAATTCCCCTAAAAAAATTGAAAATTCATCGTAACTTTTGAACCGTTCAAAATCGGACCGACATTCATAGGACTTAAATGTTTGGAAATGACCTTTTCTATACGCTCGCGTCATTTTGATCCGTATTTTCAAGGACACCCGGTATATAATATTCAAACGCCATGCGAAACAGCGATCGCAACGTCTTTTTTCACGATGCATTATGTATAAGCTTATAGGAACGACCGGAGAGCAATAAGCTCGCGGAGGACACCCGTTCAGAGACCGAAGGCTCCCTCTCTGGCTCACGTAACGAACGCGTCGTACCGGTCCGACGGCGACGAAAGTTTTCGAACGACTTTTTCATCTTCGACCCAAGAACTTATTTTCCAAGTTGCAATTTCGCGTGTTCGGAGGAAAAATTATTCCTAAAGTTTGCCCACTCGTGAAAAATCGAAGAATCGATTTTTTTTTAAGAAAAACAAAAATTTGAAAAAAATTTGGTTTCTTTCTAAAAAAGAAATTTGAAAAATTTCTTTTTTCTTTTTTGGTTGATAATATTTGTCGGCCATTTTTAGTGAGATTTATTTTTAACATATGAAAATTTTTTCTATTTTTCACAATTTTTGAGAAATTTTTTTTATTTTTTGAGTTTCCTAATTTTTCAGTGAGAATTTCAATTTTTCGAATTTGCTCAACTGTTTTCCACAATATTTCATATAAACGCAACTATTTTTGTAAATTTGAAAAAAAAAAAACCAAAATTTTTAACCAAAATCAAAATTCGACAAAATTTATTTACTCGTCAATTTTTTTCAATTATTTAATAATCTCCTTCGTTTTCGAAATTCTTTCAAAAAAAAATTTTATTTTTTTGAATTTCGATTTTTTTGATTTTGTTAATTTTTCCTTAATTGTTATTAACCTTCCGTTTTTTAATATTATCTCACGACACCGTAGATATTTTTGCAAATTAAAAAAAAAGAAACGAAATTTTGAAAAAAAAAATTTTTTTCAAAATATTCCTAATTTTCAAAAATCGAAAAAAAAACACTATTTTTGTGACAACTTTGACTCACATGATATTGGATCCTTGGGTATGTCCGAAGCCGGAAAGCCCTGTGCCTCGAAGTAAGGTTTGACAGCGTCGCACTTGAGCCTCGCTTGTACGGTGGAGCCGGCAGCACATAGCGTCAAAATCACGCACAACAATGAGAAGCCACTCATGATTTCAGATTTACACGTTAATACAATCGCAAGAATAAAAAAAAAATTTTAACTTCACTATACGACACAATTACTTTATTTATTTATTTCTATTATTTTTTTTTTATTTTTTTTTTCACGAACGACAGATATAAAAAAAATCAAAACTATTTAAAAAACTTGGATTTCGTGTGTTACACGCACTTAAAACATTCCAGGAAATTTTTATTTTCACTAAAGCAACCTTATAACGTTATATTATCGTCGATCGAATTTCATAATTTTTTTTTTTTTTTTTATACTTATTCCGATCGCTTGGATAAATTAAAAACGAAAGGAAAAAAAAACGGAAGCGATCTCTCTACGGGAAGAGAAAGAGCAGAATTGAGACCCGACCCGACGAACCCTCCTCCCACGGTTGTTCGAGACGCACTGAGCAGCTCGCGGCACGGAGCAGATGTCTGCCGGTGGATTCTGACGCATGCGCGTTACCTCCCCGCTCGCGTACTGGGGTAGCGACCACGGTGAAGTTAGGAACCGAGCTCGCGCGCTCTCGTTCCGCCAGCTACCCCCACCCTCGCCGTGTTTCTTTTTTCCTCGTCGAACTCGGGGGTGGACCGTGCTCGAAAGTTTTCTTCGGTCTTTTGTCCTCTGCGTGTGCTACCCGCGGCACTGTGGTAATCCCTTTATTAGGTAGAGTTTTGTACCTCGTATTGTGGATATATGTATATATATATATATCGAGACTCATCCATTGTATTTTGCCTCGACGCCTCACGACTGTACCACGTGACTCATCGAAGGCTTTTCACTTGACACGCAGCATACCCCTCCGGTTCGCCTTAGGACGAAAAAAACAATGGACGTAAATTATCTAATTGGGGAACTTAGCGTCACGAAAGTGATGAAGTCACGTGATAAGAAAAGCACAAAAGACGCGGATACACGTTTTTTTACTTTTTCGTAGAGAGATTATTTGTTTACGTGACTTTTGTACTTACAATGGTCCAAGAGGGTTAGAAATAAAAATTTAGACAAGGTATGACGTATTTTCATCTGTAGGGGAAATTAAACGAGATTTTGTAGAAATATTTGAAGTATGAGTTTTAGATGATGGGGAAAATTTCGCGTTGTGTACGGTCTTTCTCGTAACTGATCTGGAAAATGGTACACTTTTACAATCTTACGTGACGATGCGAATATTCTAAGGAGAACAAAAATAATATTAAGTTATCATTATAGACTTATCGAAGATGATAACAAAACGATTATTTTCTCTTTGTTCCATTCAGGGAACGGGATGTTGACAGATGCGTCTGAGGAACGTAGCTCGGAAAATCATAACGACGAGGGGGTGAGGTTGCGTTTTACTTTTGCAATCATACGTGACGATGCGAATATTCTAAGCAGAAGAAAAATAATATTAAATTATAATTATACAGTTATCAAAGATGATAATAAAACGAGTATTTTCTCTTTGTTCGATTCAGGGAACGGGATGTTGACAGATACGTCTGAGGAACGTTGCTCGGAAAATCATAACGACGACGGGGTGAGGTTGCGTTTTACTTTTACAATCTTACGTGACGATGCGAATATTCTAAGCAGAATAAAAATAATATTAAATTATAATTATACACTTATCAAAGATGATAACAAAACGATTATTTTCTCTTTGTTCCATTCAGGGAACGGGATGTTGACAGATACGTCTGAGGAACGTTGCTCGGAAAATCATAACGACGAGGGGGCGAGGTTGCGTTTTACTTTTACAATCTTACGTGACGATGCGAATATTCTAAGCAGAAGAAAAATAATATTAAATTATCATTATACACTTATCGAAGATGATAATAAAACGAGTATTTTCTCTTTGTTCGATTCAGGGAACGGGATGTTGACAGATATGTCTGAGGAATGTTGCTCGGAAAATCATAACGACGAAGGGGTGAGCTTGCGTTTTAGTGCGTCGAGTCTGATTGAATTTTGTGTTTCATGTTTAGTATTTCGTATTTCTTACTCGGCTCTTAATTAACGTTATTACAACGAGATTAGATCTGGGAGTTTTCTTCTTTGAATGAAAGTATAGCTTTGAATCGATCGTAACGGTAAAGTTGTTCGTCTCGTCGTTATTGCTGCTTCACCGTAAGTTTATCCTCCAACAGCACTGCGTCGATATTCAAACGTGTTTCCTATGTCGTCCGCTGGCGCGCGGGAGCGCTCTCGTCGCCCGCGGCGACACAGATTCTCACATCCGCCGCTGCAACCTAGTGGCGCTCATATCGCTCCCAGTAGCGGCAATTTCAAACCTAGTTTAGTTCAACTTTTTACAATTGGATAATTAAGAAACTTGTAAATAGATTAACTGATCTAGCAATTCACAAAAAAAGTAGAATTCTGGAAATCTTATATGTAAAATTGGAAATAATGTTTCAACCATGCGTTTTACAATAAATTGCAAAAAAGAACCTTTGCATTTTTATTTATTGTTACAGTTTATACTCCTCACAATTGTTACGAAAAATGTTCAAAATAGTTTTTCAGGAACGATAAATGCGAACTAAGTCGATGTTCTTCTATTTCAATATTCCAATTTCAAACTAAGACTAAATCTAATCAACTGTCTTAAAAACACAGAATTAATTTTCTCAACGATTAGACGAAAAAACACAATTTTAATAAAACGTGCTCGTGTGTAAACAGTCATTAAATCACCCCGAATTCAATTTACCAAACACTTATTTTCTTAAGCTCGTAAACTTCTTACAACTAACATTCGCATCACGTAACTACCGAGTTGCATAATAACGTTAGTAGAACGAAGAGGGTAATACCAACGCGTGAAAATAAATTTCTGATAAAAAAATCCTAATATCGCCGGGTTGCAGTAGCACGAGCAATTAAAAATATTTTACGACCCAGTTAGTTTCCTCGGACGTCAGATAAAAAAATGCCCAAGATATACGACTTCTTTTTTCTCTCCGTCTCAAGATAAAACATTCGTAGTGAAAATAAGAAATGAATCATGCGCGGATATCTCGAGATACGAATATAATATTAAAGTTCATTAGGGCGAGTGACCCAGTCGATGCAATGGCAACAAAAAAAAGAAATAATTCTCACTCGAATTACAAGACTCATAACGAGATAACGTTCGTTGATTTCTTATTTTACTATTCGTGAATTTGTCGTGAAATATTGCAAATAGCATCACTAAAAATTAACTTCTACTCGTTAACATTTATAACATAATTTCATGTTTTCTATCATCCAACTAATACTGCAAGAAATGAGTAGTCGCTAAGCTCTCTTTCACATAAATTTCTAACTATTATTCTCCTTTTCTTACTTCTAATTGGACGGATCGTACTGATTTTCACTAAATTATTAAGCTAAGCTTCACATATAAGTAATGGTCGTGTGACAAAGCGGGCAAGCGTTGATATTAACAACGTCTCGTTCCGTAGCTGCATGATGTCGACAAACTGTGCAAATCCAAGCGACGCTCAAATCCGTAAGAGGTTTGCCAGAGACGATGCAAGCTGGAAATCTGGTCGAACAATTAGGACAGGCAACGCACCAGTCTGGGACGAGAGTCTCGCATCCAACGCACTCGACCTTGGCGTTTCTCGAATCCTTCGGTGGATGTTTCATGAAAATATCCAAGGCCAATTCCTCGTATTCGTTGCGTTTCGCCTCGCCGATTTTCTCCAACGATTCAAGCTTGATAAAAGCCTTGGAGCAGGTAGAAAAAGCGCGATTGCCACAACTCGACAATGCCAAGAGACAATAAACGTCCTCGAGATCAAGGATATCCTCGTAGTCGCGAAGTCTCAAAGACGTCTTCATCGCGGCGTCCGAGTCGCCGTCGTAGATCTGACGATGGGCGAGAAGAAGAAAATGATAGGCCTCTGCACCTCGCCAGGCGTTCTCGATGAGACGAGCGTCCTCGTTGCTCTCGGCGAGGCCCATGACGATATTGCTACGTGTACCTTTTATAGCCGGTGTACCATTGATGTGTTCCTCGATCAACAGAGCAGCGAGAACGTACAACTTCTTGATACGAAGAGGACTCGCACGGGAACTCGCCTGCTCCCGAGCCAAACTCACAAGAAGCTTCGACGCTTCCAAACAACAATTGGCTTTCTTGTACAATTCAACTGCTTGCAAACGTTTACCGTTCGTCAACAGATGATTGGCGTATTTGTTGAGAAGTTCACCGATCTGTGCCATTTTGTAGGTTTTGGCCAGCTCGACCGCTTGGTCCCAATGATTTAGGCGAACGCACGTGTCGACTGCGAGTTTAACGTCACCATACTTGACATAAGCTGCTACAGCCCGAGGACACATTCCCACCGAGGCCAACATCCTTGCCAGCGTCTTCAAAATTGGACTCTTGTCTGGTAAGAGATCCACCGCGTTGGCCAATTGGTCATAATCCTCCAACCTGTAATAACATTGTATGAGTTTCTCCAAATTTCTTCCTCTCTCATAATACTCCCTTGCGCCTTCCCAATTTTGTCTCTCCGCAAAATAATCCCCAATTTTGTTGTAAGCATGTTCCATTTGCTTGTCCGAGCCACCGATGCCCATTTTCATCAGCTGAAGGACACGAAAGTAATCGCCTAACTTTTGTCGCAGAGTTATGGCGAGATCTCGACGATCCAGATCGAGATAGAGTTTCTCAGCTTCGTCGTAATTCCCAAGGAAAGCTGCTACCTCTGCTTTCTTCAACTGATCGTTGTGAACAGTGTGAAGGCGTTTGATGAATTGAATCCCAAGATAATCTGCGCAGCGTACCATAGCGTTCTCAGCCATTTCCAAATCTCTCTCCTTCAGCGCTGATTCAGCCAACAAACGCCAGAGACGAGGATGAGGATTGTCCTGGATGAAATTATGGGCTTCCTTCAAGCCAACTTTAGCAAGTAATTCTTTCGTGTCACGTAGCGACTTGACCTCGAGGTCGACGAGAAGATCAGGGCGAACGTCATCCGGGCGTTGAACGAGGTCATCGAGAAGAACACAGCGAATTTCCAGATCTCGAAAAGAACAAATATAGCCGGAACAACTTATGGGCTCTTCCGGGTCCAATCCTCTTATCACGTACATCCTTGTCTTCTCCATTATAGCGAGTAAAGAAGGATTGTCGTCGGCCCAGCACATCGCCCAGACATCCTTTCTCTCGAACTTCGTTACGTCCTCACGCTCCTCCGTTTCCCCGTTTTTGGGCAGGTCGAGCTCCAGCATTGTCAGAACACCAATACTGTCCATGATCGAAGCTCTGGAAGAATCACAATTGATAGCAATTTTGTTGGGTTTTGAGGACGTGGTATACCGATTCGTTAATGTAACTTGTGGCAGCGAATAGCGCTGGATCATCCCTGACTCTCGCCCCACAAGGAGAATCTTCTCAGTAGCTGCGACGCAGCAAATTGGATCAGTCGTTGCTTTGTTGCTCATGGGTGCCTCGAAGCTTCGATCTCTGTCCAGGTCTTGAATTACCTCGGTAACACCCGTTGGTGTATCGTCGACGTGATAAATTCGATCCTTGCGAGTTCTGCCACCAGCGTTCAGGGCAGCGTTACGAGGAGTTCGGAAATTCCAGATGAAGAAGTGTGTCTTAGACGCTGCGACAACTGTATTGCTAGTCATCGCGAGCCAGATAGGCTCGAGATCCAAGTGTTTGGTGTCTATTGGCGTTGCTATTGTGTTGCAAACCAAGAGAGCATAACGCTCGCCTTCCTGAGAAGGTTCATTTTTCACCGCTAGAACGCAATGCTCTCCCTGTGAAGTTATTGATATCAGCGTGATCACATTCTTGGCGCAGCAAGTATTATTGCTCGTGTTCCAGAACGTCACGCAAATACCATCACGACTGATTCTCTGATTTGTGAAAACGACTGTATTTGCGAAATACGTCCACTTGTAGTCCGGACGTATGTTAGCAAAGTAAATGTGCGAGTCAACGGAAAGCGCGACTCTCAGAGATCCTCCTTCCCAGGAACAACCGGTCACCTCGCGTCCTGGAACCTTCAGAGTTCTCACGTGTTCGCCAAAAGGCGTGTAGAATTGTAAAACGTTGGAATCTTTTGTCTCGCCATTGTGCATGGCGATTGGTACAGTTCCAGTGACAGCCAGCAACGAGCCATAAGTGTTCCAACGACACCAAACGGCTGTTATTCCAGTATCCAAGAGAAGAGGATTGTCGTCGGTCGTGTCTCGCATGAGTTGAATTCGACCACATTCGTAACAGATTGCCAAGGTAGGACAATCGTGAGCAACATACCCGTTCTTACCATCGTACCAGTGCATCGCCGCTATGGTGCGCGACTGGCCCGACGATTCGACATTGAGATTCATAAGAAAGACTCCTTGATTGTCGTAAAGTTGAAGGGCACCATTCTTTAGTCCGAAGAGTAGTAACTTGCCATCTGGTGACCATTGAACTGCGGCTAGCGAAGTGTTTTTCAGCTCTTTGCCCCAGATCCTGTTACCGTCGACAGAACCAACGATCACTGCCCCATCCTCGTAGACTATACAGATTTTCTGACCGTCCTGACTCCATGCCATGCCCTTGACCACAGATTTGTTCCGATTATTTATCATCTCCTCGTACCAGGAACCCTTGTACAACATCCAGACAACTATTACACCATTTTGGTCGCTCGAAGTTAATTTTTGATGCTCCTCGTTCCATGTCACTACTTGTACGTGACCATTGTGGCCTTCGAGCGTCTGATTCATACTTAGATTACTCGTGGCTGCCAATCCACGATTTTTACCGCTTGTACTCGCCGACGAACCATTCGACTCGACTCGAAGAACTTTTAACAAACCATCTTCGCCACCTACCGCTATGAAACCTTGCTTTTGATTCCATGCTATGCAATTAAGGCGAAAATTGTTCGGTATGGCGATTTTCTTGCTCAGGTAAACAAACATTGTTGAATTATTGCCTTTTTTTCCAATCGTAGTGACAAATTTTGTTACATACTCTGTAACGATTATTGATAAACAATTTTTGACGGAGAGTAACGCTTAACCTCCAAATTTGATGCTAATGGCCACTAATTTTATTATAACTTCGATTTTATCAACTCGGGAAATGAACATGTTGGTTTTAAAATTTCGTGAAGTAAACAAAGTATTTTTAACACTTTGTTAATGCAAGTTAAGGCTCGAATCGTGCATTACGAAGTCCACTTTAATCAAAGTATCATCGTGTTTGTTGACACTGACGCCACAGTGCATTAATACAGTCGATGTCACAACTGTACTGTTGCTAAGAACCAACATAACCTCAAAATTTCGTCCGGCCGGTTTTCGAATCTAATTATTTCGGGATACTACATTATTGTAATTAGTTCGAAGCAATTTCATCCACGATTATGTGTCTACATATCATTATAATTTTAAAGCCATGTGCTAGAAACTCAACCTGAACGAAAACATAATATTAACCTAAAAATGTTAACTTTTTGATCGATAGTTGCAAACGAAATTTGAAGCATAATTTTCATTATGCTCTAAATTAATTACAGATAATGCCAAAGGAATCGAAATACATGGTAAATTTTCGTATTATATGATTCAACTTTATTTCATCCGCTATGTACATGATCGTCTCTCCGCCCAGTGACCTTACTTTCCATCGATCTGGTAAATACAGGAAGTGGCGAAGTAGCCATAACGGTAAAATAGAATATATTTTTTCAAATGTTTTAAATCCTTTTTCCACTTTTATCTAAAATAGTGTCGTATTTACAATTAGGCGTAAGGAGTCATGATGAATGTCTTCCGGCTAGATTTTCTTAGTCCAGGCTCTACAATTCCTTCCCAACATTTTTTGTTCCCTATTCGCGTCGAATATTCCTGACGTGCACCTTTTCTTACAGTCGATACGAACTACTGGTTATCCAAGTATTCGCGACGATAGGGTTAACGCAAATTGCAATACTATAAACTACAAAAACATTACGATGTGCGCGACCGGGGATTCATATATATATATACACATGTGTATCTATATAGATATTCCTTTCAGTGTTTGTTAGTTGGCAGTAGTCGTGTTAATCGGTCAGATAAACCTTGAGAAACTAAATTTTGCGTTTTCTTAACTTTGTCAAATCTACATCGATTAATCGAATGTGCAGATTGGCGATTACCATATTAGAAGTTAGGAACGTCCTATTGCTTGTTGTTCGAAAATTTTGATCACACTGCCATTAATCCTTTCAATTCGTTAGTCGTATATTGTACAATTGTTGTTTGGGATGAGCGGTGCAATTAACGTTCACTCGTTGTGAACAGGAAGTTCTGTGATGTAGATTCATATTTACGTATTGTTGTTTCTCTCTTTGTACGAGCGAATTAGAAGAATCTACTGAAAAAGCCACCTAAACTCTTCTTCTCGTCCTGATTGATAGAGCGGAGAAAAATGCTGTCGATATCTTTGTAGACTTGCTCGCTCGATCTTGCTGCATTCACGTAATTGTGTATTCCTTGAAGAGCATAATAGTCGACCAACGGTTGAGTCTGAGTGTGATACGTGGTGAGACGTTTCTTCAATGCCTCAGCATTGTCGTCGGATCTCTTGACCAGAGGCTCGCCGGTCAACTGGACGAGTAATTAAATTAATTATTAGTTATTATTATTAATCTTACACGGAAAGACAAAAAAAATTGAAGGGTTAACGAAATTAATCCTTTGAGTTTTTACTTTTATTCCAACCAAGTGTAAAATTAATTTTGCACAAATTACACACCGAGTAAAGAATCATGAAAATTTTTAAATCGACACATAAGAGTTGTTTAAAGGAATGCTAAGCTTGTGCATTTGGTAATTCATTTTTTAACAGAAATAAGAAAATAAAAACTCTACTTACATCGTCCTTCATCGTTACTTTGGGTGGCGCAAATTCTTCATGATAAGAACGCCCGCTTGGTGGATGTATCAAACGTCCCGTTATTCTCTTTACTAGCAAATTATCATCAATGCCAAACTCGACAACAGCATCGAGTTTCGTTTTTCTCTTCGCCAACATTTCGTCCAACTGTTAACACACAGAAAGAAAGAAGAAAAAGATGATTTTTAGAAACTCAAATAACTTAAAAATATTTCACCAAATTAAAGAAAAAACCTAAAATAACAATGTTAATATTTTTATAACATAGATAACAAATTTAACGCCGGTCAGGAAATCACTTCAAACTTAACATACAAAAATAGATAAAATTAATTATTAACTAATTCATAAATTCAGAAAAAAATGCAAATCATAATCTGCCAATACTAAATCTTATTATAAATAGAAGACAGTTACTTTCTCTGCCTGAGGAACGCTTCTAGGAAATCCATCTAAGAGAAAGCCGCGTTTGCATTCCGGCTTGTCCAAATTTTTATTGATCATGCTAACGACAAGATCGTCGCTGACCAATTTGCCCTCGTTCATGATAGTCTGGAGTTTGGTGCCGAGATCCGATCCCGAGGCAACCTCGGCTCGGAGCATATCGCCGGTGGACAAGTGGCAGACGCAATAGCGATCTTTGAAGAGCGGCGCCTGAACAAAAAAACATTAAAAATGCAATTAACAAAATCAATTAAAGAAATATGCATATATATATATATATATATATAATTAAATTTGGGACGAAAAACAAGCTCGTGGTGGCTTTGATTACAGAATAAACGAAAATAGATGGACTTTCGACGTATCGGATAACATTCGAGGTCGAGAAGATATGCGCCTGAAATATCGAAAGTTAATTAAAGTCCATAGAGTCCAACACAGTACCTGGGTTCCTTTGCCGCTACCAGGCGGACCTAACAAAACGGCGTTTATTCCTCGCGAGGGCGTCTCGACCTTTTCCTTGGTAGCCGGTGCAGCCGCTGGAGCCATGATTTAATAATCCGAAAAAAAATAAACTTTTCGATTCTTGTCACGAACGACCGTGAAGTACCTTAAAAAAGTGTGCTAAGGTTTCGCGAGAGGTAATGCAAAATCAGCTCCGTTTCGCATACCACAGACAGACACGAATGCAGAAACGCGAGTGGTATCAAAATTTTTCGATGTGGAACCAGAATGCACGCTGATACGCGACGAACGTCGTTGTATCGTGCGAGAGCTAGCGCGCGATCTACCTTACCGACCGAGCGAGTAAAATGCCCATGTACGTAGTACCTTTAGATGCCAACAGATGGCGCCACCGTTTCGTTTATTAAAACAAATCGCATTTTTTTTGGGATTTTTCTATGGTTGACCATAGAATGTGATTGTTTGAAGCGCCATGAAGTTAGTCGCTTATTGTTAACGTTTAAAATTTTTTTTCTTATAATTGTTTTTGGCGCGGCGTTTAAATTAGGATATCTTCGTGAAAGAATTTCTATGATTAGCTCTACCTCCACCATATTAAAACGGCTTTTTTGAGAGTGTCGCGCTTGAAAACTAAAGAAATACCAATATTACAATTATTTATATTTGTCACAAATATTTTAGAGCGCCATGAACTTAGCTGGTTATTGTTAACGTTTAAAATTTTTTTTCTTATAATTGTTTTTGGCGCGGCGTTTAAATTAGGACATCTTCGTGAAAGAATTTCTATGATTAGCTCTACCTCCACCATATTAAAACGGCTTTTTGAGAGTGTCGCGCTTGAAAACTAAAGAAATAACAATATTACAATTATTTATATTTGTCACAAATATTTTAGAGCGCCATGAACTTAGCCGCTTATTGTTAACGTTTAAAATTTTTTTTCTTATAATTGTTTTTGGCGCGGCGTTTAAATTAGGATATCTTCGTGAAAGAATTTCTATGATTAGCTCTACCTCCACCATATTAAAACGGCTTTTTTGAGAGTGTCGCGCATGGAAACTAAAGAAATACCAATATTACAATTATTTATATTTGTCACAAATATTTTAGAGCTCGCGTGCTCGCTTTTACATACTGTATTCCTGCGGCCAATAACACCCACAATTTCAACGCCTATATCGTTGATTTAGTATCACTCACATTATCGCTCATTAAAAAAAAATCACCGATTTCCACATATTGTCCTGGTCCCCATGAACCTCGAGGCACTTTCCATTTGCAAAATTGGATCAACGAATGGATATTCGCGGATCGTAGAGGCGCTAGTGTTGCATGCCAAGATGACGACTGTCGTAGTTTCAAGTCATCCATTTTGCTATAGAAGAATTTCAGAAAAATCCTAGTTGCTGACAGATCTACTGCCACTTCCGCTAGATCCCTGCCTGGTCAGGTCGTGCCTAGCAATGCCAACGGCTCGTTGCGCAACGCCGTAATGTTCGTAAGCGTCTTTTCCGTAAGTCACGCTTCCCGCGCTTCCTTCCCTCTTCAACGTTTGCGTATCAGTCGTAGTTGTCGAGACTGGCACCGTATTCATCGCTTGTAGAGCATTGAAACTCTGCATCACGAGATGCGAAGCAACAGTCATGGTCAATGGATTACTATTATCGTTGGTACTATTATTATTATCATTAGTGATATTATTATTATTAATATTATTGTTGTTTGTCAAAACTTGAGCATGGGTTATTATTGGTTCGGAAGCCGCCCGGGTGGTAGCCGGCAAGGTGGTTGCTGGAAGATTGCGATGCGGTAGAACATCGGCCTGATAATTATTAGGTTGTTGTTGCTGGCTGGGAACTGGAAATGGTGCAGTATGAGCACGATGTCTTCTGCTTGGAACTTGGGGACTCCCCGGCGCTGTCTGTCGTTCCCCGTAGCCAATCAGCTCGATCTCTCGCGGTGAAAGGTTCTGATTGGTCGACTCCGGATTGGCCAGTGGCCTATCCTTCATAACTTCTAATTGGTCGACGACTCCCCGACCATTTTCATAACCAATACCATTGTTAACGGCGATTTTTCTGATTGGCGAACTGGAACTTCTCGCCGAATCGTTGCGTTCGACGATCGTAGAGGGAATTACAATTGGTTGATGAGCCGAAGCGGATCCAATCGGATCGTTTATATTTGGCGCGGATCTTATGAGAATCTGTTCCTTTTCCAACTCGGCGAGCTTCAACGCATTCTCGGCAGTGATCGATGATCGATCATTTCCAATTGCCTGACTCGGATCACCATTCGGAAAACTACCGAAACGAGCTACATTGTGGCGCTCGTGAGCTACTTGAGGAGCGAATGGATTTCGCGTTTCCATGTGTCTCATCGTTCTTGCCGCACGATGGTTCGAATTAATTATCGTATTTGCTCGTCTTGCCTTGCCACTCGCGCCGTTTTTATTCCGTTGCAAATTATCGCTCGTGCGAGATTTCGTCGAAGAGGTTTCCGTAGTTATGGGTCCTGTTTTTGTCCTTGTGGTTTCCAGGGCTCGGGAACTTGGTCGTCTCTCTGGAAAATGGCGACCCTTCATACCAGTATCCTCGTCAACGTCCGAAATGCCGTTCGTTTTGTCCAATTCCTCGAGATCCGATTCTTCCTCATTCTCCTCGGCTATCGCGCTCGACTGGATCCATTCTCGTATACGATCCTTCTTTCGGGTACGATCAACCGTTGTTTCGATGCCATATTGCGTCAGAGTATACAACAATTGATTCTTCTCCTCCAATGAACTGTGAAAACTGTACATCGATGGCGACAGCTCGTCCCTCTCGTCCGCTCCGCCTTGAAGATTGATCATTTATCACAGAGGTTGACAGAATTGTCATCAGGAATACGTACATCAATTGCCTGATGTTGCAACGAAATGAAAAATAATCTCACCGTTTAAGGCTTTCTCAGCTCCCAATTTAGCGAGCCACCTATCTTCTAGATACTTGTTGACCTCAAGAACGCTCACCGGTCGCTTCTCTAGTTTCGGCTCCAAAAGCCTCTTAAACATCCTGAAAAATTTCCAAAGTTATCTTTGAAACTGTTTTTACGATTATTGTTATCATGATTTTAATTTATTAGTTGGATAAAAAGGAGTAAAACGAATATTGTGTAGCGGACCTTTGTGCTCGTGAGCTTATTAGCTGAAACAATTTCGGCTTTTTGGCAATGTTTAACGTCGCCGTGTGCCAGTTTAGATATCGTGTGTATCGTCGATCGTCCATTGCCGCCTTTTGCCAGGGTATACATCCCGTGAGACATACAAAGAGGACGATTCCAAATTGCCATACGTCATGAGAAGTTAAAGCTCTGAGAAAAAAAATATATATTTATAACTACGAAGTCAAATCAACGTAAAGTCCTGTATCTTTGTTGATATTGAAATTTCATTTACTTGTATGTCTCGTCAGTGTCAATCTGCAGTACTTCCGGTGGTGAATATGGCAGCCACTCGTTGTGCCTTCGTACAATTGTATTGGTACGTCTGGTCTCACCGAAGTCGCATAATTTTATACGGGAGAAATCGCTCCTGAATACCAGAATATTGTCGAGCTTAATATCACGATGAACCAACTCTCGACTGTGAATGTGATGAACCGCCGCTGCGAGTTGTCTTGCCACTCTCTTGGCGTGCAACTCACCGAGTCCCGTCTCGGTTACGTTCGACGTAAGATCACCTGTTAAGCACCGTTAAAATAGTTCACTCGCATATACAATGAATCATTACTTAAATCTCAACTCAGAAACGACAGCCGATATTATTTTTCAGTCCTTCGAAAAAGCTGTAAAATACGAGGTAAACATTCCTACTTAACATTAAATGCAAACAATGTAACTACGATATAATTTCCGGTACATCAACTGCTCTGGATAAAGCGATTTCTCACGATTCAACTTTCCTAGCCGGATCCGGACCAGCGCTTTACCGAATTGCGCCTGCGCAACCCGTTTACCGAATACATTGCTGCAGATGGTGGGGATAAGTGGAACAGTGCCTATGGACACCTTTAGCTGTCTCTGAATATCTACAAGTGTCGTAAATAATTATGTATTCTATGTAAGTGTCGTGAAAGTCCGCAAATATCTCCGAATGTCCATAACTATGCTCCAAGCGTCTCAATATTCACAAACATGTATGTCCATGAATGTCTTTTAGTGTTATAAATAAACATATCTCCGAGTATCCAAGATTCTCCGTACGTGGTGTCCATGACAGTTTGTGACTTATGTCGAGTGTGTAAGTGGCTCAAAATATCCAAGATTCCATGTCACTGCCTCAGTATTGAATATACTTGTGGTCGTTTAGAAGTGTCGCAGGGCTTCTCGAGGATCTCCGAATGTTCGTACGCACACGTAAGTGTCTGAGTGTCCATAAGCATCTTAGCTTCTTTGATTAATCATAAGTGCTCATAACTATCTTTGATTATTAATCACTAGCCCCGAGATCATTATATCTTCTTCTACTTGACAACTGAAGTGTTATAATAAATAAAGTGATGAAAACAAAAACAGAAAATATTGCTCACCTAGAGGCGCGTATTCCTGACTGAAGATGTAAAATCCAGCAGTCTCAAAGGCAACGTCGTAGGTCGTTATGATATTACGATGCGCCGATAGATGAAGCCCGTAGTGAAATTCACGATAAAAATCTGTGATACCGGTGTATGCCTTCGGCAACGCTTTCAATACCATTTCCGTCTGCGTGCTACGATGCTCGGTGAGTAAAATCTTGCCGAACCAACCCTCTCCTACGATTTGCAGTATGTCGAACTCATCGGTGAGATTCACCTGAAGAGCGAAAAGAGGAACGGGCTCTCGATCACAGTCCATTACTCCGGATTTTTTGGTCGCTGTTGTCTTTGGCACTAAATAACGAACTGTGTATACTTTTAAAACGTGACGATCACGATAATATTATGAACTCCTCTTTCACATGTCTCTTAGCGCGTCTCGTGAGTTTCTTGCAAACGCTTGTTTCCCTGCGATCTAACACGACGAATTCTATTTTTAATGACGAGGAGGCCGGAATCGTCCAACATGAGACTTTTGCCTTATGTCTTTCTCTCTCTCTCTCTCTCTCTGGTTTAATTCGTGCGATACTGCTTGCGAATGGGAACAAGAAAGCGAGATCTTTGCTGTCATGCATCTCTGCTATGTGCCACCTCCATAAAGGCGCGAGTTATTTACGGGAATAGAATTCGCAACGATCTGGTCGGGCGCTGGACAGGCTCTGTCCAGCGCCAGGCGAAAACCAGTGAAGTAGGAAACAGAGTGGGATAGGACGGTTGGAAAGTAGTGGGGCGAGATGTGTTAGAAAAATTGCGTCCGCCAGCTGTTTGTCCAATATGACGTATAGATGGCGTTAGAAGTGAACGTCGTGAAGTTAGCAACGAAGATTAGTTGTAACTCAACTTGGGTAAATTAAACGAAATGGAAGTCGGGGAATTCCCATTCTATTTCCTTTTTCCATGATTTATAAGACTAATGTTTTATTAAACAAATAATTATTTGCCTATTTAATTTATTGAGAAAAATGGAAATTTCAAAAAAAATTGTTTTTAGGGCCATTATACATATATGTTTGTGCTCCCAATCTAATTATGTCTATTAGTGTGTGTACCATACCCTATATTCGTAGAATCCCGAGAAACCTGACAAAAATAGAAGGCTCGATTGATCAACTGTTTATGTCCATTCGCGATTCTATAACGTACACAAAATTCGAACCAGTGTAAATCAAGTCTTTTCTACGAATCATTATAAGAATAAACAAATCTTGACGGTCAAAAAACTTCTTAATCGAAAAGTTTTTTTTTATTTCATACACTTGCGAATCAAAATATTTTTTATTTACGCGAATTCCAATAAAATTCGGTCGAATCAAAGAATTCGGGAAATTAAATCTTGATGAATAATTTTTTATTAAAAAAAAAAAAAAATAAAAATGGTGATCTATAGCTATAGCGTCAGATTTCCTCATTCGCGCGTATAAAGTGAAATTTCGACCGCGGTCATCAGTATTACAAAATTTGGCATTTGTTGGTTTAATGCCAGGAAAAGGGAGAGATCGTAGCTCGCGTTGCAAGTGTATATGTTGCAAGTGGCTAACTATTTCTGGATCCGAGAGTCTCCCGATGCCTGGAGATATCCGAATCGCCTCTCTGTTCGTATCGAGTATATATAGCTTGTAATGATAAACATGTACGCATATAGAACATATATTACGATATACAAGCATATGGGGCGTTCCATGTCAAATCGGCCATTTCAATAATTTATCAAATAATTTTTTTTCTAATTTGCCAAAATTAAAATACCACTTTGAAAATATATTTTTTCTTAATAAAAAAAAATTAATTTTTGACTTCTATTTTTTATTTTTTTTTGTTTATTTTGAGAGGAAAACCCTCATATTTGTGCGAATATCTCGGCGCGAGGTTGTCACGTCCGCTTTATTTTTTCTGTACCGAAAATTCATTTGGTATTGTGTTTTCCGTGACCTCGCCAACAACCACGAATGTTACGAGCCGCACGCGGGAATTCCGAAAACTTAAGCCAAGAAATGCGTTATTACCAGGGAAAAAATGACGAGTAACGGTATGATCCATTCGATCGAGGTCTTGACAAAAAATTTATCAACAACTCTGAGATTTTATTTCACGTGGATGATTGTAAATTCCCAACTTTTATAGAAAATAAAAATAAAATCTAAAAACTGGAGCTAAAATTTGAAAAATGTTTGCCAAGTTTACAACAGCTCAATTTTGTTTGTAAAATTAAATATAAAGTATTAATAAATTAAACGACGTGTGAAAATTCGAAATTGAATTAAAAAAAAAAATAGCAAGAATAAAGGAAATATGGAAAAATCGAAATAAGATTTGAAAGATGGAAAAACAATTGAGAAAATTAAAACGATGCTTACCTTCTCCAACTCGAATTCCCTTATCCTGTGTATCGAGCCTCCGATGGCTTTCTTCGCGAGACTCATCTTGTTTCGCGCAGCACCTCGATCGTTCTTTGTCACGTCTATTCGGTAAATTTATTTAACGCTCCGCTTCCTGACGATTCAGCAGCTGCTTTTCCGAGCGAATGAATTTACTCCGGCACTCTTGATTAACGGAAATAAACATACTAGATGTTCGTACGATGACGTCCGAACGTGTCGTGCTACAGTGATATATACCGGGTGTCCCAAAAGTTTTGGATTCTCTGGTACCTGCGTGTAGATGGTAGTGCCACGAATCCACCTGCGAAGTTAGAACGATTAATTCGCGATAGTTCCCAAATATCAGACGTTTTAAGTTGATGGGACAGTTAAATCGTCTCTCGCACGAAAACTATGGCGAATCGATCATTCGGATTTTGCATGTGGCTTCGTGGCATCACGAACTAGCCGCAGATACCAGGCGATCCGAAACTTTTTGAGACACCCGGTATATCAACATGTGTACACGCGCGTATAGATGTATGTCTATATATATATACATATATATATATCATTTAAAGAAGAGTCTTTAGTTCTTTTCTCGTCGTTTTTTCGTCGACGACTAATGTATCTATCGCGATCCAACGACACTTACATTTAGACACGACTGTGATGTCTGTTATTCGGTATTGTTGGCTAATCGCCAAAGGGCAGAACGGCACGCTCCAGGATCAAGGAACTAGACGATCGTTCGATGCTTGAAGAGTCAGTCGTCTTCGCGTCTTTCATCGCGTCAGGCCAAATATTTATCAATCGGTTTAATTTCAATTCGCGTAAGAAAGATCAATTTATTTTCTCGGTTTTTTTTTTAATCGTCGTAGGATAGTCAGGGATCGCTCTACGTCGATGAAAGAAAAAAGAAGGATTTGGAATAAAAGAATATAAACTGGAAGACAAAATAAGAATTAGTAATCAAAAGTTAAGATTAAAATAAAAATATATTTTTAATAAATAAATATGAAATCGACTTGAAAATGAATCTTTGCGATTTTGAGAATTGTTATTCATTTTAGTGTTAAACAAATTAGTCATTTATCAAAAAAGACATTTTAGTAACATTTGTGTCGAATAAAAAAACAAATGATTTCGGTGTATTTTGTCTGAAATGGTGAACACTTTTCGTGGAAAATATCGACGGCGCGTTACGTTCCGAAGAATTGGCAGACGCAAAGAATAACGACCTCTTTTAACTCGAAATATTAATCATATCGGAGAAAAAGCAGAAACGGTATTTTTACCGACCCGGCGCTGGTCAATTCCGCTTTAAGATGAAATAATACATTGACCGGGCCACCATGTGAACGAAATAGACGATTCTGACGTTTCTTTATTTTTGTATCAACGACTGATATTTCAAAAAGAATAAAAACGCGAGTCTAGACGTATGCGCATGCGCGCGCGAACAAATGCGCATGCGCATACCATCGCGCGCCAATTTTGAATTCGAACGTCGATATCTCGAGAACTACAAGAACGATCATCTTCAAATTTGTCACACGTCACAAACATTGAACTCTCATTGTTCTTCTAAATTTTCATAAAAATCGCGCACGTATTTTAGATTTTATACGTTTGTTAAACTTTTAAAAAATCTCAACTTTCGTAAATTTACGATTATCAAGCTGCATTTTTTTTTACGGAAGTAGGCTAGAGATTAAACATCCTCAATATCGAATTTGTTTAGAATCGATCGAGAAATTCAGATTTTACAAAATTTTGAATTCTCTAAACCTGTTAATTCCCGTTGTTTTTTTTTTTGTAACTTCTATTGAAAAATAATTATTGTATAAGTACAAAATTCGTAATTTTTTAATAAAAACAAGAAAATGATTTTTAAAAACGTACTTGTATTAAAAAAAAAAACAATAATAACAAAAATGGGTCGTCGTTGCAATGACCCGAAAATATAACGGTGGCCGTGAAATCAACAAGGCTCCAATGATATGTTATAGATTGTATACCAATCGTAAATTCAACGTCAGCGAAACGGTGGCAGAGGCAACTTGTGAACTGTGAGCTTTATTTCTGTGCTCTCTCTCTCTCTCTTTCTTTCTCTCTGTCTCTCTCTGCACGCGTGTCTTTCAATCGCAGATCTTTCGCAATTCTATCCACCCTATCGCATTGACGACACCCGTGATTGATTAACGGCATAACAAATGTTAATCCAATTTTTATTCGATTAATTATTATTAAACGAATTTGCAAAAATTATTATTACTTTTTCTTATCTTATTATCAAATAAAAAATATTATTTCGCGAAATTTAATTGTCATTTGTTTTTTTTTTTACCAATCACTTTTCAATATTTCAATCGAATCATTGATAATTAATCGTGCGATAAGACAACTTTATTAAAAAAAAACAAAGAACGCGGGAATTAATTTCGATTTAAAAATTGATCGTAAATTTGAAAAATACGAAAGTAAGAAAAAAAAATATTTAAAATTTTGCAAGACCCAAAATTCTTCTGTTCATAACAATGTTTTTGATTAATTAATCACAGTGTCCTCTATCCAATAATTTATCGAAAAATATGACTCAAGAAATTATTCAATTAAAAAAATTCTTTTTCAACAATCTAAAAATGAAAAAAAAAATCTTCATTCCCTCAATAACGGTCATCGTCGTCTTACCAATTAGATCGACTCGTCTCGTGCATTTTTTTCACTGCAGTCTAGAAAAAAATGAAATTGGTCTCGAGCCAAATCGAAACTCTAAAAACTCCTCGCACACTTAGCATTCCCTTTGACCATCACCATTAACGCACTGTTAAAATGGAATAAAAAAAAAACAAGATAAAATAAATAAAAAATAATTAATTAACTTTCCCAGTCACTCAAAAATTTTTTTTTCAAAAAATTTTTTTTCGTTTTTTTTTCGAAAATTTTTTTTTTTGAAATTGTTTTTTAGTTTATTTTTTTTCTACATTTTTATCCCATCAAGACGCAGGTAAAAAAACGGGCATTACGCGAGGACGAACGAACGAAATTGTCGAACCGATCGCGATTTCACGAGGCTCGTTTCACGGGTTGTTCGGCGGGGTGCACTCTCACGTCTGTCTGCAGTATTTATAAAACACCGACCGGAAAGCGACTGAGCTGATTTTGGCGTCGAGCCGGCTTGGCCCCGTCGTTGTCGTCGCCGTCTTCGTCGTCGTTATCGTCGTCGTCGTCGACGACGACGACAACGTCGGCGCGGACTCTACACCCGGGCGCTTAGTGCGAACAATACGATTCGAGGTAGAACCGCCGATTCGCGATAGCTTTATATCGAAAATAATAATAACGCGACGAAATTCCGTTGTGTTTCGATAAAAATAGGGTTCTGGTCGGGCGCTGATTGGGGTAAGTTTTTCATTGAATATTTATGTTTGTTGGAAGGTGACGATTGAGTAGTCGTTAATTATGGGATTAATTAATTGTGAGAAGTTGATCGTTCGAGGAATTTTAATTTTCTAATTAATAAAAAAAATTGTGATTGTTTTTTATGGATTAAAGTGGATTAATTAGTCAGTAATTATGTAATTTGGTTTAATTAGTTTGGAGTCATTAAAAATTTGGTAATAATTCTTGTGTTATTATTTAATTATACTGGGAACGTTGGGTTGAAATTAATTAATGTTTGATTATGGGATTAATTAATTGTGAAACATTAATCGATCGAGCAATTTTAATTTCCTAATTAATAAACAAGTTGTGACTTTTTTATGAATTAAAATGGATTAATTAGTCACTAATATGTTAATGTTTAATTAGTTCGGAGTAATTAAAAATTTGGTAATTAATATTTAATTAATGTTTGATTATGAAATTAATTAATTGTGAAACATTAATCGATCGAACAATTTTTATTTTCTAAATAATAAACAAGTTGTGACTTTTTTTTATGAATTAAAATGGATTAATTAGTCACTAATATGTTAATGTTTAATTAGTTCGGAGTAATTAAAAATTCGGTAATTAATATTTAATTAATGTTTGATTATGGAATTAATTAATTGTGAAACATTAATCGATCGAACAATTTTAATTTCCTAATTACGAAACAAATTGTGGCTTTTTTACGAAATAAAATCGATTAATTAATTAGTCACTAATTTGTTAATTAAATTGAATTAGTTTCGAGTAATTAAAAATTTGGCAATTAATGTTTGTGTTATTATTTCATTATTCTGAGAACGCTAAGTTGAAATTAATTAATATTTAATTAAAGAAGTTATTAATTGTGATAAACTATTTAATCGATCGATTGAGCATTTTTTATTGTTTATATAATTGGTCGTTGTCTATTTTGACCAATTTTCTAAATCTCGATCGTCCATTTTGATTTTCTAATTTCTGATATTATAATTAGACTCAGCGACCTCAAAAACCTCTGAATACCAAATTTTATCAAAATCGCTTCATTTTTTAAAATTCCCATCCGCCATTTTGAATTTCTTAATTTTGATAATATTTTTAGAATTCACCGATTTAAAAAGCCCTTAGGGCACGTATTTTTATCGAAATAACCATATGCTCAATCTTCGTGACGTCGAATCACGATCTTCAAAACTGATTCTGACATATATAACACGAAAGATAAAACGACAAATAGATTCTCGAAAAGTGCCTAGCTTCATTCCACGTTGCTGCTTAATGCCATGTTGAACGCACGAGTCATTTTTGACGCCGGCTGAATAATCTTAAAATTATAGTGGGTCGAGTAAATACACTCCTGCTCCCGAATATACAGCGAAGAGCCTAGACGCCAGTCAAATTTCAAGATTCTATAGTTAAGACACGGATTTCGACATATATATACCTTGCCAGCATTATTTCCCCATTTTCTCGACACATCTTGTGCACACGCGGAATACAATTTACAATAAAATTAATTTTTTATACAAATAATAAAAAATATTGTAATTATTTATATATAAGTGAAAAGGGTTAATTTAATATTTTTTTATTCATTGGTGGTTTCCGGTACGACAACAATCGATAAAAATTTAAAAAGATTCCTACTTTACCGACCGAGATTTGTTGCTGAGCTGCGTAGTACCTTGATACGCCGCTATCGCGCGGCGGCGCTGCGCTCCAGTCCCAGCTATCGCTCCTACCGACGAATGATTGCATCTGCGATAACTGCGTATGGGAATAACAGCGTATATTCTAATGTTCGTTAATTGTACTAACGTACACACGGACGATGATTCTACGAAAGTTTCGCGGCCGGCGCACCTCGATCGTCGATTCCGATAATTCACTGGCGTCACATATTCGTGCCAATTAATCACGAAGCCACACGCGATTGTTTCCAAAAGTTGCGAAAACGCTTTTATTCTGACGAAATGGCGTTTTGTCAGAACCAAGTCTCTCAAACAATAGGATTGAGGTGGTTACAAAAATATTTTTTTATGGACAATAAAAATAATGAAAAAAAAAAAAAAACAACAAATATATTTTCCTGAAATACGATTTGGAAACATTGTTCCCAAATAAAAATATTGCCAATTTCGTACAAGTTTAAAAAATCAATTCCCTACTCAATATTTTTCCTATACTCTATTTTTAAAAATTAGAAATTTATTCTTTTTATACACCGACGATAAATTCAATCTAAAAGAAAAAAAACAGCTTTATTATTATCATTATCGTACATGCCTACGTACTTAACGGCTAATTACACAACGCAAACCAACATGGCGGCCGAACCTGAAAATCCATTGAAGCGCAGGTGCGAGACTTCCTCGGTGGAATAAAAAAAATCGTGAACTTGCGTGTATAAATGGCCAGGGGATTCTCGCTGCAACAGGTGGCTCGTCTCGTGCGTCTCGCTCGTTCATGCCTGCGTGCGCGCGCCTCTCGCCCCCCCTCCCTCTCCCGCGCGTCCATTGCGTCCGCGTTCCACGAGTGTGTGAGTGCGCGGGCGCGTCCGAGGAAAACGTAGGAACGCGCTTTGCAATTGTAAGTTGGGAAACATCACAGACAATTAGCAGTTACGCCGGTGTGATAGTATGGTGGGGGAAACGACGAAGGAGTGATGTCAGGAGCGAAGAGAAGAACGAGGAGGAGGAGGATTATAATTCGTTTTCTACTCTCGGTTCTCTCGTGCTGCGAAAGTGAAGACCTGAAATAAGAAATCGCGTTAGTATCGGCGGTCTTAGTGTCCAACTGTCTTGGCACCGTCTCGATAATACAGTGAGAATATTTATATATATACATACACATATATCGTATCACGGACTGACAGACGAAAGATCGTGTGCGCAGTCGTACGAATTTCGCAATATTTTTTTTTTTCGAGAACGAAATTTTTTTTACGCATTTATTAAATCGATGATAGGGATCGGCGAAGAACCGCCGTAGGGTCGGCTTTTCTCACGGTGTTTCAATATTTAACCTTCATTCGAGTGCATTCTCTTGTGTCCATTCGCGATTGAACGATTCGTAAAATCATCGTTAACGGTTTTGTGCGAAACGCGTAACTGTATGCGTCATTGAGCTTTCGGAAAGGGATATACGAAGCTATAAACATTCGTCCTTCATTCATGGACGCGTCGCAGTAGAGTGTCGATCGGTTTTGTGTACTACTGTACTCACACGCGCATGCGCAATTACACACATATATCGCTTCATATATATATTATAAATATATATATATATATAATTGTGTAGTTGCGTATATTTGTATCTATACGTACATAAATATGTATAGATATATTAAATCGCCAGTGGCGACAACTCGACTACGCGGTGCAACTGTCAAGCTTGTTGAGGTTATGTTTCGCAATTCGCAACGCAGAGACGCGTTTAAACATAGTTTTCATTATGGTTTTAATCAGAAAGTCCGTGGGCTACACGAAATCTCAATGGCGTCGTTAATTTTTTTATCGTTAAGTGCTTTTCTTCCTCGTATCGAACGATTCGATCTTTCGATTCGAACGCTTATATAAATATATATATATATAGGCCGTATATGCGTGTTTATATAGATATAGCGATGGGTATCTGTAGTGTTGATTTTTTTTGCGATAAGCATCGTAAATCGAGACTATTGTATTTCGTTTCTCGCGTAAGTCGCGGTTCGTAACAAACAAAAGACTGACGCTCATCAAAGTGTTTCGTTTCGATTCTTTATCTTGCTTTTTTCTATTTATTATCGCGCAAATGACGTTCTAGTTGGAAGAAAGATAAAAGTGGGAATTGAAAATATGTAATTCGTTTTTATAGTTGTATTGTTTAAATACAATTTTGTATTATGTACTTGTTGAAAATTAGTTGATTGTTGTTGTTTTTTTTATATTTCAGACGATTTGGGAGAGACGGAGAGTCGAATGTTGGATAGCGCTGCATAGTTTTTGGAATTCGTGCAATTGTTGCTGCGTCATACATTGCTAGGTATGCGAAGAGAAATACGACGCTGTTTGTGTCATGCTCTCCCGAGAGGAAGCTCGGGACTGATCGTGTTACTTTGAAACGTTGGGATATTAGAGAAAAGTAAACACGTAAAATGCCTACTCATGGAAAAACGGTGAACGCATTTAGCGACATGGACAGAACTCACGGTATGACTTACTCCGGTGGCGAGGCCAATCTCCATGAGTATTGGGAGGCTTATCAGAAGATGATGGAGGAAACTAAGATGTTGGATGATTATCTTGACGAGGAGTGCAGCCCTCGCAGTTATGACGGTAGTGCAACTTTAAATAGCGTCGTGGCTAAGAATCTTTCTTATTGCTTTCTTATTACTAATTTCTGAGCATGCAATTATGTTCTTTTTTTCATCTTGGTTGAAATTTTGAATACAGAGGGAGAGGAAGAAGCCGAGTGGCTGCGTGCTGCCGGCTTGGGCGAGCTAACCGAACCCTGGAAAGCTGGACGAGAAATTCAACCCGACGAATTAGGAGCTGTTCTCAGACCACTTTCTAAAGCTCAGGCCGAAGCTGTGAAGAAACGAGTCAGGTCTCTGAATCATACGGTGAAGCAACGTTTCAATCAACGCACCCGAGCTCGCAAACCGGATATTCGTGATGTTTTTAAAGACGTCGAGGTGAGACAGCTCGACGAATTTTGCTAGATATTCATAATGAAGCGCGATATCGAAAATTTGGTGATTCTCGTTGAAGGTATCGAGCACAGGGACCAGATCTCGAAGCGCAACGCCCGATTCTCTGGACTCAGCACCGGGTGAGACGTCGGGAAACGCTTCGCCACCCTCTCCACCGACGGTCAGCGGTACGATAGAGTCTCATCACCAAAAGTACGTTAAAACTCAATGATTGATTGAAAAATTAATCCTTGCAACTTTCAAGCAAAGAAATTTTCCCACAAACTGAATATTTTTCAGAAATTTTCGAATAAACGTATTATCTGGTATTCTTTTTTGTTTCTAAGCTAGAATTTTATTTCGCAGTGCAAACGTACCAAGTTTCGTTTCGATTTTCCATCGAAATCCTAGCGAAGGGAAAGAAACCGTTCGACGTTTGCCAAGCGCTCCATCGACGGTACCAGCGCCGGTCACTATTGTAGCTCCAACGCCACAACCATTGCAAGAAATTTTCCGGAGAACCGGACACTGGAGCCAGCGAGGTGACGTAGCTAGTGATTCCGGTGAGGACAAATATTAAATTTAATTCCTGTTTCGTTTATCTCAAAATGTTTTCTACGCAGTGTGTTAGGCAATTATGTAGAAACAGAAAATATTTAAGCAGTTGGCGTAGGTGCAAGCAAAATGCTATTTTTTAAATTGCTTCACAATTAAAATTGGTTGAGACTTTTTTGACTACTATATTAATAAACTAGCAACGAGTCGATACAACAAAAGAGAACAATTTTTTTTTATAATTAAACTGCAGGGACTTCAATAGCATTGTTTAAACGTTCAACCTTTGCGAATGAATTAAAAACCGTTTTGCTTGAACCGACGCCAACCACCTAAATATTTTGTGCATTCTGATTGTTACCTAACACCCTGTAAAGGTTCATAGTTGTCAATAAGTCTGACACACGTAATTGAATTTGCTCGTAAAAAACAAAAGATAATGAAAATCCTATTTTTATAACCACGAAAATATATTCTAGTCTGGAAAGTTTGAACTATCTATTGGAGATTGTTCCAAATTATTGATAAATTCTGGTCATGCGTGAACCGACAGTGCTCGTTTCATTTCAGAGGGTATCAAGTTAACGGCTTATCAGCGACTCGGTACGATTCATCTGTCGAGGCCGGTAATTCAGAAACGTAGTGGAAGCGACCCGAGCGAAGTTGCCAATACGACCGACTTAGACATCGAGCCCGCGAGCAAACTCTCCGTACCGAAAGATTTGACGCTTCGGTAAAATACAAATTTTTGTATGAAACGAAATTTGTCTGCATTGGAGTTTATACGACGTCCTGTCTTTTTTATTCTTTAGTCGTAGTCCCGGAAGTCATGCGACGGTCACACGAAGTCACAGCAGTTTGTACGGAATGTCAAGACCGAGTCCGGACGTACTCATAACTCATCCCTTGAATCGCACTTCGTCCCATGGTCATCTGAGCTTCGAGGAGATGTGTCGATCTAACGAGACCAAGTCTGAAACGTGGAATGATGACGTTCTCGCGAAGGACGACGGTTATGCTCGCGAGGGCGTTGAAATGTTGTCGCAACGAGATCTGATGAAATTACAGCCATTATTGTGGCTCGAGCTAAGCGCTGTTTTCGACAAGTACAATGTGCCTTTGGTCAAACGAAAACCGAACAAACGTAGGAGAAAAGGTGAGGGATAAAAACACAAATGGTTTGTTAAATTATCATATTTTTTGGCATAATTTTGTTTCTGTCTTTTAATTATAGCCGGCAATTTATTCGGTGTGTCATTATCGACGTTACTACTGCGCGATAGTCAGTTGACGAGTGACGAGAGCAACATACCTCTGGTGTTTCAAAAGCTTCTTCATGAATTGACACAGCGCGGTGTGAGAGAAGAAGGTATCCTGCGAGTGGGTGGTCATAAGCAAAAAGTCGAGACTCTGTGCACCGAATTGGAAATGGACTTTTATTCAAAGCCTCGCGATATCGACACACTGTTCGAACGTACACCTTGCCACGATTTGTCGGCAGTTTTGAAGAAATTACTCCGAGACTTGCCGCAGCCTCTTCTTACTGTCGAGCTCATCGATGCTTTTTATCAAGTTCATGGTGAGACATTAAGCAATTCGTCATTTGTAATATCCTTAATTCTTTTTCATGAGAATATTACAATGCTACGTATTGATTATCTAACCTACCCTTTTACGTTTATCCGGATACGTTTCAATCTAACTTAACTTTTGTGTTCGTCCGCAATCAATTCAACTTCATCATATAATAATTTCTTAATCTGTTATTCAGGTGTAAAGAATCCAAACGATCTCTCGTACTCGTTAAATCTGCTGGTGCTGCTGCTGCCTGTGGAGCATCGTTGCACCTTGCGTGCACTGTTAAACTTTCTGAAAGTGGTCATCGAGAATCAAGACGCGAACAAAATGTCGAAACACAACGTGGCAATGATAGTCGCCCCATCGTTTTTCCCACCTCGTTACATTTATCCCCGTGATCGAACGGACCTCAGCGCTCAGGTTAACATGGCTGCTGTTTGTTGTCGGGTGACCGAGGCTTTGCTCAATAACGTAGACAAACTCTGGGACGTACCGAGCGATCTCGTAACTCAGTTGCGGAGACACTCCGAGGATGAACGTTATCATCGCAAGTACAAGAAGAAGTATTATTGAATTTCGAGAGTTTTCGAACAAGTGCGATAAAGATAGGATTATCGTCGATAAGATTTTCTAGAAATCTATCAAAATGTAAAATAAGTTAGAGTCGTAAATTCTAAATACCTTTGGTGCCTTTTCCGCCTCGCGAGATCAACGAGCGACACGATTGAATCGTGATCTTTGCGATGAGAAGATTTTCCTCGAAACACCGGAAAGAAACCGGTAGCGGATAGAAATCCAATTTTCCGATAACGTTTCTTTTTTTTATTTCGACATTTTTATTTCTCTTATGTAATTAGAAATTTTGCGCAGTCGGCTAACGATCTAGCGAGAACAAATGATACAATACTCGATTCGTACACGAAATCATAATTTTGTTTTCAAAACGAGTCATCGGAGAATTAGATTTTTCATTGAGGAAAATTATGTTCTTTTTTCCGTTTATCGGGAATAAACAGTTGTAAGAAAAATAGTAGGCGTAGGCTTACGTTATCTAGGCAATGACTAATCGTATTGTACTTCTAGATACATAACACTACGATTTCCTTCTTTTTTTTTTTTAATTAAACACTTTTCTGTTCTTAAACTACTAAGTAACATTTCGCGTGCAATATCGATTTGCATTATTTCGAATACTTAGGGTGCTAGTGTTTTGTCTACGAAAATTAATCGCCGAGCAAGATCATTGTTAAAAATTAATTGTTTTGTGTTCATCCTTTTGTTTCGCGCGCACATTCTTGGTCTCAAATACTCGAATGAAAAAAAAAACAAATAGACAAATACTGTAACGAAATTATGTGTGTCACGTACACGTTAAGTCACCGTACAATTAATATTTATTACTCGTGTCTGGCGTACTGAGCTCGTTCTTAAGTTTTTTGAGATGTTTTTTTTTCGTCGGCATTTTCTTCTTTCAATCCAAGCGACTGGTAGACCAGAGCGTGCATCAAGTGGCATTTTTAATTAATATTTTCGTCGTTGTAACAAAGACTCGCGCTCGATAATTTATAAACTATGTGAAAATCTTCAAACGTCTCGCGGACGAAAAATGAAGCAGATAAATTAAAGAAAGAAGTACGTTTTGTCAGATCGATCAGTCGTGCGATCGTAGTAAATTCACAAACAATGATGTACTTTGCGTTGATAAAAAGTGAGGAAAAACAATGTATTTATCGTCTCGCACGACGGGCTAATGGCCTTTATCGCAAAGTATTTCTCTCATAGGCATTTTTCTTTTTTTTTCGTTGTCTTTTTAATGTGTCATTCTTACAGCCCGATAACGCCATATTATAATCTAAGGACCTGTACATACCGTTTCGTAATTTGTTATGTTACGTTAATAAAGTGCCAAAGAAAAGAAAAAAAAATCTGTGATTTAGTTTCAAGTGTTTCGTTAGTTTAGTCATCGTTGTTTAAGGTGTAAAAGTATGAGACAGAGAGGTAGATGGACAGAGGTGTGATATTACAAGGTTTCTGCGAGCTTAGGAAGCCCTAAAAGGGATAAAGTACTTAGTCTAAATTGATATTTAAATTGTATAGTCCTAGTTCAGGTGGCCGATTCATTACCGTCGGTCGGTAATGCAGATTCGTCAGGAGATTCCTCCAATGGTGGACCTGTAAGGAGTAGATGGATGAATATTTAGACGCAGTAAATTCCTGCTTTATCTATTATTTTGAGAAGACTCCGAGCAACGATGACATTTTGTAGAATTTCACGTTCTATGTATCATAGGAGCAGTGAAGATCGTCACGAGTATTTACTTAGGTCGGTAATCCGCTAGATGGCGCTGACAGTACCACTATTAATATTTCTATCCAGCTAAGCCTACTTAATAAGTTACCTTGCGAGTATCTTGTAAATATTTTTAAAGATTATTAATTCTCAGAGTTCTGTTTTGAAAGTTAAAAAATAAATGAGTTAAAATTCATAAACATGGATGGATATGTTATAGATATTTTTCAGAAAATTGATGAGATATTTACATACGATTTTGTATTTTAGAATAATTATTTAATAAATATTTAAATAATTATTTAATAAATTTAATAAAATATTTTGTTTAAGTATAATTTTTAAATGACTAACTTGTAGAAATAATTGTATCGACGACTTTTTCTTGTTCTTGAGCATTGTCTTGTGCTTCATTGCTGGACTCCCTCGTTACAATTGTTTGTGCAGCGTCGTCAGGCTCGTTACCGATAATACCAGTATCTCTTTTTACTCCTTGTTCCGAATAAATTCTCGGTGTATCCTTTTCTTTCGTCAGCTGTTGCTCAGAAATCATAGTTCTTCGCTCGGACATGTTAGGACTCTCGTCGCCTAAATTAAAAAATATTCAAATTCAAAATTTCCCGCCAAATATAACAATGACAAAAATATCGAATTATCGTTGAACCAACTATTATTTCCGACTGGCAAAACAGCAGACGGGATGTCTAGACCACGATTTAGTAATTCCTCAGAACTGCTCGTTGATATTTCTTCAGTCGTTACGATAATTGGATTTGTCGTAACGACAGTAGTTACAGTACTTTCCGTTACTGGCGCTGCGGTCGTCGCAGCGACACCTTTTGTGAACTTCTTGCATTTTGTCGGTCTTCGATTCAATTCTGAAAATCATCGAAACGTACCAATTGTCGATAAAGATGAAAGAAAATGGCGACGAAAATAAAATATTCTCACTGTCGAGTTGTACGAGAATTTTCCCAAGTTCTTCCTCGTCGAATAGAAAAATATTGCTTCTGCGGTCAAAACTAGTGGTTGCCAGAGGTAGAAGCATTTTCCAGTCTTCTTCCAGTCCCACAACGATTACACGATGGCCAGATGATTTGAATTGATCGATGGATGCGGAATAAGATGAAGCTTGCTTCGAATCGACGATGGCGACTGAAAGAGGGATGCTCGTTAGTTCGTCGAATGGCCACGGTGGCGCGAAAATTTGAATTCGATCTTTTCATGGAATTGACTAATCTACTTTCTAATGTTGGAAATATTAATCGGTCGATGAGGAAACGACTTACTTATCGAAATTCTACGTCCGTTGAACATCGAAACGTCATTGTGAAAACTGTTTATATCGCTTTTTCCCTTTGTATCGATGGAAACTATGTTTTGCTTCGCAAAATAAATCGCTTCGAGAATCTCGCAATTGTCGGTTTGATTGAACGACAAGTGAGTCGGAGGATCAGTGGCGAAGCATGTCATTCCCATTTGTAAATTTCGGGATACTCTGGGTAATTTTTGTCAGTTATATAATTAACAAATTAAGTAATTTGAATAAATTAAATAAATTAAATAAATTAAATAAATTAAATAAATCAAATAAATTAAATAAATTAATTAAATCAAATTAATTAAATGAATTAAATAAATTAAATAAATTAATTAAATTAAATAAATTAAATAAATTGAATAAATTGAATAAATTGAATAAATTGAATAAATTGAATAAATTGAATAAATTAAATAAATTAAATAAATTAAATAAATCAAATAAATTAATTAAATTAAATAAATTAAATAAATTAAATAAATTAAATAAATTAAATAAATTAAATAAATTAAATAAGTTATCAATATTATATGTTTGGATTGGAAAATGAAAAAAAAACTTACGGAAATGCTTTGACGAGTCGTTCAGCGAAATTTAACGACAGCGATCGCATAGCTGGTTCTATGTGATCGATAAGGACATAATAGCCTGCGCTTTTTTGCACGTCGTGGCTGATAGAACGAATCATTCTTGAAGTATATTCTCCCGGTTCTGGAAAAAAATTGAACATTTTATTGACAATTTTTGAAAATTTAATTTTAATTTTTATTTTCAATTAATTTTTCTTTTAATTTCAAAATCTCGTATTGTATAATTAAAATCGGGTCGACAGAGAATTCTCGCGAATAAAATTATCGAAAAACAAATAAACTTTTGATAAAAATTATAATAAATAATGGGCAATAATTCGAAGAGGTTGAAAATCATTTTTCCCTTTTGATTCGCATACCTAGACAAAGAGGAAATTCGAACCAATGTAGACCTGTAACCCAACCACCTAAAACAGAGCAAGTCACATTTCTCACCCCCACCACCATAAGACCTGCATCGCAATTCAGCGAGCATTCGCGACCTTCCGCTATTTCGTAACACTTCCAAGTTCCATTTTTGACCGAGGGCGGAACGTCGCAGGCTAGAAAAATTAAAAATTCGTTTTTTAATTTTAGAAAATTAATTTCTTTTTTAATTAAAAAAAAAATAAATAAACTTTTTAATTAAAAAAAAGCAATTTTTTAAATTAAAAAACGTCAATTGTTTTTAATTACAACAAATCAATTAAATTGTTTTCAATCAAAAAGAAAATCGATTTTTTTTAATTAAAAAAAAAAACAATTTTTTTTCAATTAACAAGAAAATCAATTTTTTTTAATCAACAAAAACAATTTTTTCAATTAAAAAGAAAATCGATTTTTTCAAATTAAAAACGATCGATTATTTCTTAATTAACAAAAAATCATTTTGTTTTAATTAAAAAAAAATCAATTTTTTAAAATAAAAACAAAATTCAAAATTCGTTTCGTCCAATTATTTTTGTCTCACTTATTTTGCAAACGAAGGGTTGTTTGCTGGCGCAATCGAGACTATAAAAATGTGGTTTCACGTGATCGGCGCGATCGACGTTGAGGCACGACGAGCTTGCTGGATCATGATCGAGGCCAGTGTCGACGCGAGCCCAGGGTGGAAAGCCCAGTTCGTTTTTCGTTTTAGGAATTTCTTCGTCGGTATCGATCCAGTGCCAGGCATCGGTTTTCGATCGAAATTTACCACCCAGCCAAATGTGATGAATTTCTTTGACAAAAAACGATGCTCCATAATAGCAACAATAACCATATAAATATTACATAATTAAAACAATCATAACAATATTAATAAAATAACAATAATAATAAATAATAATGAATAATAATAATACAATAAAATAAAGATAATAATAATAATAAACTAATAACAAAAATTTTAATAAAATAGTAATAACAATATTAATAATATAATAATAGTAATAAAAAAATAATAATAAAATAATACAAACAATTTTAATAAAATAGTAATAACAATATTAATAATATAATAATAGTAATAAAAAAATAATAATAACAATTTTATTAAATTATAATAATAATATTAATAACTTAATAAAAGTAATAAACAAAATAATAATAAAAAAATAACAACAATTTTTATAAAATAATAATAACAATATTAATAACTTAATAAAAGTAATTAAAAAAATAATAAAATAATAACGGTAATAAAAAATATATAATAATAAAATAATAATAACAATATTAATAAAATAATAATAGTAATAAAAAAAAATAATAGGAATTAATAATAATAATGATGAAAGTTGCTTCGATGTGTAAATTTTAAGTTTATGAATTAAAAGAAAAATGGAAAAATAATTAAAGAGTAACATTATTAGTGAAATGTTGGGCATACCTCTTGGATGATCGCCCATAGCTTCGATAATAAGGTTCAACGTGTCGATACTTCCCACGTGTGCGAGAACGCTTCCTCGTTCGTTGCAAAACGAACGACTTTCCGACCAGGTCTTGTCGAGCGGATAAATGATGTAGGTGCTGTTGCCATGAGCAAACTTGGCCGGCTCGTTCAGCCAGTCCTCGTCCTCGTCCTCGGGATCTGGTCACCCGGTTTCAAATAAGATTTATCATAACTGTAAATTTGCTCGTGGATTCTTCGTGGGATTATTACCTTTTTTTATATGCACGATGCAAATTATGGGAATGAATTTTTTTTTGTCTTTTTTGTTTAAGGGGGAAGGGAGGGTGGGAAATGAATTATATATCGAATGATAGAAAATATGATAAGATGGGAATATTATTTTTTTTTCATCATTTAGAAATAATCTAAAATATTTGAGAATGTCTAAATTATTTTCAAATATGCGATAACGTTTTACAATGCTCGAAAGAGCATTGTAAAAGAAAGATTTTAGAAATTTTAGAAATATTTTAGAAATATTTTAGAAAATGTGAACGTTTGAAAATATTTGAAGGTAATCGAAATTATTTGAGAATGTTGAAACGAATTTGAAGATGTTTGGAAATGTTGAAAAATATTGGAGAATATTTAGAAATGTTTTAGGAAGTGTAGAAATGTTGAAAATATTCAGAAATATTTTAGAAAATATAAAAACATTTGAAAAAATTTAGAAATATTTTAGAAAATGTAGAAATGTTGAAAAATATTGAGAAATATTTTAGAAAATATAAAAATATTTGAAAATATTTAGAAATATTTTAGAAAATGTAGAAATGTTGAAAAATATTGAGAAATATTTTAGAAAATATAAAAATATTTGAAAATATTTAGAAGTATTTTAGAAAATGTAGAAATGTTTGAAAATATTTAGACATATTTTAGAAAATATAAAAATGTTTGAAAATATTTGAAGATGACGCACTTATTTGACAATATTGAAAATAATTTGAAAAGGTTTGCAAATATTTAAAAATATTTGTAACTACTTGAAAATGTTTCAGAATATTTGAAAATAATTGCAAATTTTCCAGAATATTTGAAAATATTTGAAAATATTATGAGAGATAAATTTTCTTTTGCATACATTCTTCGCAAACAAAGTCGTGTTTTCTGTCACAAGTTGTCACGATAAAGTTGGTGCTGTCCTCGATATGTCGATCGAGAAGAAGACACCCATCGTTTTTCTCAGGTCGACCAGAACGCCAGGGTGGATAACCAGTCTCGTCTGTCAATGGATTTAAAATCGATCCGGTCGCCATCCAGACCCACTGTCCATAAGAGAAATAACCACCGATCCAGATAGTTTCGAAATCTCTCAAAAAAAAAAAAAAATTTCAAACGATGAATCGATCTTTTGTTTTTTAATTTTATTTTCGTAAAACTTAACGTACATTTTTCGTTAAAAAACACCACCGATGTTAGACTTTTTTTTGTTAAACTGTACAAAATTTATAAAAAAAATATAAAAAACTTTTTTTTTTATTAAAAAAATAATAAAAATTTTTGCAACTTACCAGGTCGAGTTTTGGTCATGCTGTTGGTCAATATATTTATAACAGTCGATGTTCTTAAAATTGCTAAACGAGTGCCACGGGCTCTGCAAAACGTGGCAGCTTCGTGCCACGTGACTCTTCCATGATAAAGCGTGAACGTGTTTCTACCGATTTCAATCCACTTGGAGGGAATCGGAACACGCATATCTTCCGATTCTGAAAAAACGAGCAACTAGCAGTTTGACAAACAAAAACAATAATTTTTTTTTTCAAATTGCTTTTAAAAATTATTGCTGTATTCTTTAAAAAATTGTTTGAAAACATTTTGTTGATTTTTTTTGTAATTTTTTCAAGAATTTCGTTAAATTGTTTTCAAATTTTTTCGAAATATTTCGTTCAATTTTTTGGAAATGTTTTCAAGAATTTCGTTAAATTTTTGATGAAATTTTTTTAAATAATTCTGTTCAATTTTTAAAAAATTGTTTCAAAATATCTCGTTGATTTTTTTTTTGAAATTTTGTCAAAATATTTTATTAAATTTTTTTGAAAATTTTATAAAGACGTTTATTAATTTTTTTTGACATTTTTTCAAAGACTTTTATTAAATTTTTTTGCAATTGTTTCAAAAATTGTGGTTGAATTTTTATGAAATTTTTTTAAAAAATTGGGTATAATTTTTTTGAAATTTCGGAACGGTAAAAAAAAAAGTTAAAAATCGTACTTTTTTCACATATGATCGGTCTTTGAAGTCGACAATCGAGATCGATAAAATTGGGATGATCGTGACTGCGTCGATCGATTGCCAAGCACTCTTTCGTTGGCCTGGTCGGTTCTCGAGTCCAGGGTGGAAAATCTTCCACGTTTGGTTCCATTGGAATTTCAATTTTAATTCCTGGTCCAGTGCCAGCGTCAATCCACGTCCAAGCAAAATCGACTCGACGCCCACCTATCCAGGAACCTTCCATTTCTGGATGAAACATTAACTTTTCAAAATTTTTATTTAAACAATACGTCAATTATTATTTGAACAAATTTTCTAATTGTTATTTCGATATTTCTTTAATTATCGGTTCGAATATTCTTAAAATAATTATTTAAAAAAAGATTCAATTGTTATTTTTAAAATTGTTCAATTATTCACAAATTTTATAAAATATTAATTGGAAAAATTCATTCAAAATTATGTCGTCAATTCTTACTTGGAAATTTATATTATTTTTTAATTATTAAATTTTTCAATTTTCAATTAAATATCTCTTTTCATCTTTGCACATAAAAATAATTATTTTAAATACGTCATTGGATACAACTTTGCAATTGAAAATTATAAACAAAAAATATAAACAAAAATTATAAACAAAGATTACAAACAAAGATTATAAACAAAGATTATAAACAAAAATTATAAACAGAAATTATAAACAAAAATTATAAACAAAAATTATAAACAAAAATTCAAAAATTATAAACAAAAATTGTAATAAAAAACATTGCAGATCCTGATTCAAACCTATGTTGGAAGCAGCTATCGACTGGGCGACACTGACAGCTTTTTCCATATAATCGAGAATGGCCAGCCTGGCGTTGTAATTGAGACACAACATTCTCCCTTCTTCCCAGGTAACTCTCTGAGAGATGAACATATATTGCACCCCATTGGCTGTCCAAATTTCAACAATAGGCTGTCGATCGTTATTGCCTGTATCGAATCGATCGATCGACACGATAGAATAAAAAAAAATCGATTAAAAAAATTAATTAATCGATATAAAAATAATTAACAGATTTCCAAATTTTTTGGTCTATTTATTAAAATAATTTTTCTTCACTCACAGACTTTGTTCGAAAAAGCATCGTTCGGCCACGAAACTCCACCTAAATATCGATAATCGATCAAAAGTTCGATTATTTAATTCAATCAATTAAAATAGTTCGTACGATTATTATTTTTCTAATTACAATTTTTGCAATAATTTACAATTTACAAATTGCATTAAATACAATTTAATCGCAGCCAATATTAAAAAAATAATATATCTTTGATCGACAATTTAATAATTACTTCAAATTTAATTGAATTATTTGTCAGGCTCGACTGTGTAATTTGAAATTAATTAAAATCGATCAGATACGCGAAAATGACATCGAATAAATTTTCTCGACGATTGCAACTCACGTTCCGATTTCAAATCCTGTGACAATCGCGACTCAATTAATAATTCTCACCGTAATCAAAGAAAAGAAAAAAGATTGAAACAAAACAAAATCAACGTATTATAAAAAAAAATACTCACCCGCATGCAGCGGCTGGAAACTCGTTATCGCACAAAACAGGATTACCATCGAGGTCATCGACATTCCGTTATGCATAAGTTATAAATATATATGTTGATATTTTTATTAAAAAAACTATATAAAAAAAATTAAACCAAAAAAACGAATTTTAATTAATTTATTTTTTCGCGTAATTTAAATCTTCGTTGGGCCAAAACGTACGGGACATCACTCTCTTGGTCTTGGCGATTTTCTTGCGGAACGAAAAAAATAAAATAAAATTAACTCGAAAGAAGGCGATGTGCGATCGTGCCACGAGCGTTATCGAGAATGCATTCTTTTCCTCGAGGGCAACCGCGAGTCCGCCTTCGAGTATTAGCGTGCAAACTGGTCTTGAAACTTGAGAGAAATCGAAAAATAGTTTACCAATATCCCGGTGATTCATTGCGCGATAGGCGAGGCTTTTTAATTCGACGCGATCGTGATTAAGGTGAGGCGTCGGTGGTACGGTCAACTGACCATTGCGAACCAAGTTATATCGAGCGTTTGTTTTTTTTTGCACGAGTTTTCACGGACGCCGAGAGAATGGATCTCGTTCGACAAGATTGGTTCTATTTGATTAAAACGGGAGCTATTCGAATGGAGATAAGATTTATTTGATTGAAGAATCGGTACGAGGAGGATTCAAGTCAAACAGCGATCGATTTGGGTGAAAAACGGTGATTTGCGTCAAATTGGATTCGTTCGAGACAAATAAGGTCTATTGGAGTCAAATAGTAGTCATTTCAGTCAAATAGATTGCATTTGAGTCAGATAGATTTGAGTCAAATAGATTGCATTTGAGTGATATGGATTGTATTTGAGCCAAATAGAATCCATTTGAGTCAAATAGATTGCATTTGAGTAAAATAGGTTTCATTCGAGTCAAATAAATTGCATTCGAGTTAAATAGATTGCATTCGAGTCAAATAGATTGCATTCGAGTTAAATAGATTGCATTTGAGTCAAATAGATTGCATTTGAGTGATATGGATTGTATTTGAGCCAAATAGAATCCATTTGAGTCAAATAGATTACATTCGAGAAACATAGATTGCATTCGAGTCAAATAGATTGCATTCGAGTCAAATAGATCGCACTCGAGTCGAATAGATTGCATTCGAGTTAAATAGATTGCATTTGAGTCAAATAGATTGCATTTGAGTGAAATGGATTGTATTTGAGCCAAATAGAATCGGTTTGAGTCAAATAGATTACATTCGAGTCAATTAGATTGAATTTGAGGCAAATAGATTGCGTTTGAGTCAAATAGATTGCATTTGAGTCAAATAGATTACATTCGAGTCAAGTAGATTGCATTTGAGTCAAATAGATTGCGTTTGAGTGAAATGGATTGTATTTGAACCATATAGAATCCATTTGAGCCAAATAGAGTACGTTTGAGTTAAATAAGGTTCATTCGACTTAAATAGGATCTTATCGAGTTTAATATTTTCTATTTGAGTTAAATAAAGTCTATTCGAATCAAATAAGGTATATTGAAGTTAATAGGCTTGCATTTAAGTTAAATAACGTCTATTCGAGTCAAATAAGGTATAGTACAATCGAATGGATTCTACTTGAGTCATATAAGGTCTATTTACGTCGAATAAGGGGTCTTACAATTAGAATTAAATAGAATTCGTTTGCATCTAATATCGTAAATTCGAGTTAAATAGCTATTCTATTTTCTATCTTCTATTTTCGTCAAATATACTCTATTGGAGTTAAATAAGTTCTATTTGAGTCGAATCGGTTTTAACTTAGACAAATTAGATTCAATCTTAGTTAAGTACGGTCAATTCGAGTTAAATAAAATCAATTTGAGACACATCGGGCTTGTTCGAGTCAAATAGCTTTCAATCTGAGTCGAAACGATTCCATTGACCGAAAGTTTTGGCATAAAAATTATGAAAATTTTTTAAAAAAATCGAAGATGAGTTTTCACGATGAAAGAAAGTATTTGTAATTTTAGGTCAAAAATTAATTCCACTGGTTTCACTGAATATTAATTAACTTAAGTTAGTGAGTCAATATCCTCATTTTTTCTATTGAAATGCCACCTTGCTGTAAGTTTTTGGAAACTAATGACTAAGAATCGTCTGACTCAAGAAGAACAATGACTCAGGCATTGTAATGGTCGTTTATTTTATCAACATTGAAAAAAATCTTTTATTGTATCGATGCGATTACTCGATCCAGCGCTGCGTCACCTATTATCGGAGCGAACAGGGCGTTTGCTAATTCGCAAGGACAACAAGTGGCGAGAACAGGTAGGACGAACATTATTTGGGCTAGACGATGACCTTGATCGCCCTGATCACGAAGGTGACGTACTAGGGTCTCCACAGCATTGTCTCTTGCAACTGTCATCAGTCGCAGGCCACTGATGCTTTCTGTCAATTCTGAAAAAAACAATTTTATCTTACTTCAATTAACAAAAAATATATTTATAATATTAATTAACATAATAAATGTTTTCATGAATTTGTTTTATTCGTTTTTCATTGATAAAATAAAATAAAACGATAGAAATAAATTTCAATGGATTTATCGACAGTAGGTAAGTCGAGAAATTCCTACCTGGCCGACAGAGCGCGAACGTTTCCAAAATCGAAATCTCAGTGTTGTCCGGTCGAATCTTAGCGACGACAGCACGAGCAGCGGCGAGAGATCTGAGAGCATTTTTGTTGCCATTGTCGGGAGTTCGCATTTGGAGATCGACGAGATCGATTGGCCAGGTGGAAGCTCGTAGAACAAAGATGGCCGGCCATCCGAGTCTGAGAATCGAATTTTGTTCAGGCAGTTCGAGGGTAGAAAAATCCCGATTTCTTCGAGCTCCTCGTATCGCAGCCAAGAAAATCTGCGCCGATATTTCGTACTGAATCACTTCACCTAATGTGGGAATTGAAAAAAAAAATCGGTTAAGATTTCTATTTTACCGACCGACGATAATTTTTTTGCTAAATCGATCTTTTACCGATGGATCGATACGATTCCGTAAAACGGGGTTATATTGACATTACGGCTGACTTTGACAGTCCTTGGGGCTACTTTAACAAAATGCCAAAAAAGACTTAAACATTGTATTAATGGCCTAACCTCAAAAATCCATAACCTCAAGCATTGAAGCCTTTTTGAAGGAAAAAAAATTAATCCCTTGGTAGGTGTTGATAGCAATACCAATCTCACGAACTAAAGGGATTTCGGAGGAAAAAAAAATTGATCAAAAAAAAATGCCAACGGCACGCGGTGTTCCCAAGCGGTCACCCATCCAAGTACTGACCGCGCCCAATGCTGCTTAACTTCAGTGATCGGACGAGAACTGGTGCTTTCAGCGTGGTATGGTCGTTGACAATAATTTAAAAAGTTTTTCGGGATTTGTTGGTTACCCTTCTCCAGAAATAGACTGGTCTTTGTTAGTTCGCGATAGGGGGGGGGGGGGGGGGGGAGGCTTGACTCGCTTACATATTTGCTAGCCAAAGAACACATTGTTCTATCGGAGCAAAAAAAATTGGAATTTAGGATGTTAAAAAAAAATTATCTACAAAAAAGTGCCAAAAATTGTTCAAAGTAACCCCGTTTGACGTTTTTTTTCTTTTGTTTCTTTTCATTACCCGATGAAACTACTCTTGGCCAAGCGGGAGTTCGAAATAATGACGAGTGACTGACACCGGAAGTCGATGCGACGTCCTGACAAGGTTTAGAAAAATTGTGGGCACGAATCGGCTGGATTTTTGGTACTGATGAAATGTCGTTGGTCGAATTGCCGAATCTTCCAAAAGCACTTCCGGAAGTGTCGGTAGTTGCTTGGTTCCAGGTTATGTGAGATAGAGGTGGCGATGTTGTTCGTGAGGAATTTCTTGAAGTTCGGGGACCGCGTTCTTCTTGTACCGCTGAAATGTTAATATGACGTTCGTTTGTTACAATAAACAACAATTAAAACTAAATTTAATGGCAAGATGTCGAAATTCAAAATGGCGGCGTCAATATGATTGACAAAAAGCAGCATACCATGGGAATTGAATAAAATATGATATTTAGAACTTTTCGAGATTGTTGATTTCGAATTTAATGTTTCAATTTCAAAATTCCAAATGGCGGTTCAAAATGGTTGACGAAAATTGAAAAATGATACGATTTAAAAGAAAATTGATATTTAGAACTTTTCGAGATCGTTGATTTGGAATTTAATGTTTCAATTTCAAAATTCAAAATGGCGGTTCAAAATGGCTGACGAAAATTGAAAAATGATACGATTTAAAAGAAAATTGATATTTAAAACTTTTTGAGATCGTTGATTTGGAATTGAATGTTTCAATTTCAAAATTCAAAATGGCGGTTCAAAATGGCTGACCGAAGTTAAAAAATGATACGATTTAAAAGAAAATTGATATTTAGAACTTTTCGAGATCGTTGATTTAGAATTTAATGTTTCAATTTCAAAATTCAAAATGGCGGTTCAAAATGGCTGACGAAAATTGAAAAATTATACGATTTTAAAGAAAATTGATATTTAGAACTTTTCGAGATCGTTGATTTGGAATCTAATCTTTCAATTTCAAAATTCAAAATGGTGGTTCAAAATGGCTGACCGAAATTGAAAAATAATACGATTTAAAAGAACATTGATATTTGGAACTTTTCGAGATCGTTGATTTGGAATTGAATGTTTCAATTTCAAAATTCAAAATGGCTGACAAAAATTGAAATATTATACGATTTGAAAGAAAATTGATATTTAGAACTTTTCGAGATCGTTGATTTGGAATTGAATGTTTCAATTTCAAAATTCAAAATGGCGGTTCAAAATGGCTGACCAAAATTGAAAAATGATACGATTTAAAAGAAAATTATTATTTAGAACTTTTCGAGATCGTTGATTTCGAATTTAATGTTTCAATTTCAAGATTCAAAATGGCGGTTCAAAATGGCTGACCGAAGTTGAAAAATGATACGATTTAAAAGAAAATTTGTATTTAGAACTTTTTAACATCGTCGATCTCAAAATTGATGTTGAAATGTCAAAATTCAAAATGTCGGGGACAAAATCGCTGCCAAAAAGTACAAAATTATACGATTTGAAAGGGAAAAAGTGTGATCCCTGTAATTGATAACTAATAATTTCGCTGTTTTCTAATTCCTTATTATTCTCAATCACGATATAAAATCTTATTTATATTCTTCCTTATCTATTATTACCCATAAATTGTCGCAAGCTTGATCGTTGGATCAATGAAAATGGCTTCGGTAAATGCTGACACATCTAAATCTAGGTTAAGCAAATACGTAACGTTAAATTCGATATTTCCTGGTCGACAAACCGTTACGTGGAAATAACCGATATTTCGCGACCCCTCGTAACTCTCTAATAAAGCAAGGTGGAAAATTATACAACCCTCTTTACATTTTTCATCCTTCGTCAATGCCTTGTTAAATCGAGTCACAACAATACAACTAAATAATTAAAATTAAAATTCACATTAATAATAATTATAATATTATAACATTATATTGTTAATTATTATAGTAATTATAACAATAATTATAATCATTAATAATAATGATAAATAATAAAAGCAAATAATAATAATAATAATAATAATAATAATAATAATAAACAATAAAAATAAAAAATAATAAATAAATCATAATAATTACGATAAAAATTAAAAAAACAAAAATTATATTGATAATAACAATTTTAAATATTAACAAATTTAAATAAATAAAACAAAATCAGTTCGTTACGTTGTCGGGGAATTTATTCTTTCGGGTTTCTACGATTACAATGTTTGTTCGATCGTACAAATCCGTTCGACTCTGACAGGTCTCTCGACCGGATGACGCGTCTCCCGTATAGCGATTGTGCTTTTATACGCAAGGCGCAAGGGTCGGCTGTCAATTAAATCAGTTGACACGTCCGGGCGACCGCGAACGTTGTGTGCTCGCCGCGGCGCGTGGCTGGCACGCGGCAATGTTTACATCTCGTTGTCACTCTCGCGACTATAATGGTGGTGGGAACTTTTTTTTTCTTTTTTTTCTCTTACCTATTCGCCCACGGACTTTCTTCCCTCACTGACATTTATTTCTTGGCAATGATTTTTGATTTTTTGAAAATTTTTTGAAATTTCATTTTGTTTAAATTCTCGAATTTGTTGTTTGAAAAGTTCTTGAAGTTTTTGTTTGAAAAATTCTTGGATTTTTTGTTTGAAACATTCTTGTATTTTTTGTCTGAACAATTCTTGAATTTTTTGACTGGAAAATTCTTGAATTTTTTGTCTGTAAAATTCTTGAATTTTTTGTCTGAAAAATTCTTGAATTTTTTGCCTGAAACATTCTTGAATTGTTGTCTGAAACAATCTTGAATTTTTTTTCTGAAAAATTCTTGAATTATTGTCTGAAAAATTCTTGAATTTTTTGTCTGAAATATTCCTGAATTTTATGTCTGAAAAATTCTTGAATTTTTTGTCTGGAAAAATCTTAAATTTTTTGTCTGTAAAATTCTTGAATTTTTTGTCTGAAAATATCTTGAATTTATGTCTAAAAAATTCTTGAATCTTTTGTCCGAAAAATTCTTGAATCTTTTGTCTGAAAAATTCTTAAATTTTTTTTTAAACAATCTTTGAGCTTTCTTTTATTTAATTCTCGAATTGTTTGTTTAAAAAATTGTTGAATTAGATGTTTTTGAAAAAATTTTGAATTTTTTTTTTTACGATAATTTTTGAATTTTTTTTTGTAAACTAATGACGACATTTCAACCGCAATCTGGGATCGAGGGCTCGAGGTAGTTCGTTAATTTAATTCTAATCGCCGAATCCCTGATCGTCGATCGACTTACCTGCGGTGTTCATTCGAACGGCGAAACATTTTTTTAAACGACAATGGGGACACCAATTTCTTCGAGCTTTGTCCACCGAACAGGTTCCGGTCCCGGCTGCGATATTTAGTCGAAAGCGAAACAACGATGAGCACATTGTTTTTAGTTTTGAACGTTTTTGGAATCGAAATTTTTTTGAAAATTTTTTTCTTCGTTTTTGAAAATTTGCTGACCTATGCACGTGTAGAGAACTCCGCGACGAATCGATCTCTTGAAGAAACAGGAACAACCGTCGCAACAATAAACACCGTAGTGTTTCCCGTATGAACGGTCACCGCACACTTTACACGCCACTGGCGTTGGCAACGTTCTCCCTGTTTTCAAAAATTTGTTATTGTTAATGAAAAAAAAATATATCTTTGATATTAGACAATATTGTGCGGTTGGATGAAATTGGCTTTACTCAGTTGTTTTCCACGATGTTCGAAATTTGTTTTTTTCAAAATTTCGCGAATTTTTGAATTAAAAAAAATTGAATTTTGAAATTTATTTGAGCTTTTAAGAATGTAGAAAATATTATGTGGTTGAATGATATTGGTTTTATTCTATTTTTCATACAACATTTGAAATTTGTTTTTTGCAAAATTTTTTGGATTTTTTATTTTTCAAAAAAAAATTGAGTTTTGAAATTTATTTGAGCTTTTAAGAAAGTTGAAAATATTGTGCGGTTGAATGAAATTGGTTTTATTCTGTTTTTCATACGACATTTGAAATTTGTTTTATGCAAAATTTTTTGAATTTTGAATTTTTCGAATAAAACTGAATTTTGAAGTTTATTTGAGCTTTTAATAATGTAGAAAATATTGCGCGGTTGGATGAAATTATTTTTATTCTGTTTTTACACGATATACGAAATTTGTTTTTTGCAAAATTTTTCGATTTTATAATTTTTCGAAAAAAAAAATTGAATTTTGAAGTTATTTTGAGCTTTTATAATGTAGAAAATATTGTACGGTTTGATGAAATTATTTTTATTCTGTTTTTACACGATATACGAAATTTGTTTTATGCAAAATTTTTCGAAATAAAATTTAATTTTGAAGTTTATTTGAGCTTTTAAGAATGTAGCGTACATTATCGAGCGGTATACAACGAAAAAAGTATCGAATTTCCGGTTTTTGCATAAATCACGGTCATATGAAGGTCACTCGTTACAACAATTTTCGCAGGAAATATTTTTTGCATTCGATAATCGTATCCCTCCCTCTATACAAAAATTGTCAATCAATTTTTTTCACAACTGAAATAAAAAACAAAATAGTTTCAAAATTCAAAAAAATAAATTCAAAAAATAATTTTCCACCAAAGTTCGTTTGACAACAAAACCTTCCCTCAACTTTACTTCCCCCCTCTATCCCAAAAACAATCTCCCGATTTTTCTCAAAATTGACAAAAATAAATGGAAAAATCTTTTTTCCCACAAATTTTTTTTCCCCCAGTCGCAAGAATGATAAAAATCGGACAACTCGATCGTCGACCGATCCTGGCTCGAGTGAGGTCGAGCCCTCGACAGAATTTTCTTTAAAATTGAAATAAACAACAAAATATTTTCAAAATTCCAAAAAAAATTTCAAAAAATAATTTTCCACCAAAGTTCGTTTGACATCAAAATCTTCCCTCAAGACTACAAACAATCTCTCGATATCCTCAAAATTGACAAAAATAAATAAAAAAAACTTACCCATTTTTGAATATTTAATATCTTTTTATTTTTTTTTTTCTCTAGTCACAAGATTGACCAAAATCGGACAACTCGATCATCGACCGATCCTGGCTCGATTGACGTCTAGCCCTCGACAGAATTTTCTTCAAAATAAAAATTAAAAAACAAAATATTGTCAAAATTTCCAAAAAACAAAAATTCAAAAAATATTTTTCCAGCAAAGTTTATTTAACAACAAAATATTTCCTCAAATTTACTTCTTCCCTCTATCCCAAAATCAACCTCCCGATTTTTCTCAAAATTGACAAAAATAAATAAAAAAACTTACCCATTTTTGAATATTTAATCTCTTTTTATCCCAAAATTTTTTTTTCCACCAGTCACAAGATTGATAAAAATCGGACAACTCGATCGTCGACCGATCCTGGCTCGAGTGAGGTCGAGCCCTCGACATAATTTTTTTCAAAATAAAAATAAAAAAAAATATTTTCAAAATTCCAAAAAATAAATTCAAAAAATAATTTTCCACCAAAATTCGTTTGACAACAAAATCTTCTCTCAATCCCAAAAACAATCTCTCGATTTTTCTCAAAATTGACAAAAATAAATAAAAAAAACTTACTCATTTTTGAATATTTAATTTTTTTTTTCACAATATTTTTGTATCCATCAGTAACAAGAATGATAAAAATCGGACAACTCGATCGGCGACCGATCCTGGCTCGAGTGAGGTCGAGCCCTCGACATAATTTTTTTCAAAATAAAAATTAAAAAAAAATATTTTCAAAATTCCAAAAAATAAATTCAAAAAATAATTTTCCACCAAAATTCGTTTGACAACAAAATCTTCTCTCAATCCCAAAAACAATCTCTCGATTTTTCTCAAAATTGACAAAAATAAATAAAAAAAAACTTACCCATTTTTGAATATTTAATTTCTTTTTTCACAATATTTTTATATCCACCAGTAACAAGAGTGATAAAAATCGGACAACTCGATCGTCGACCGATCCTGGCTCGAGTGAGGTCGAGCTCGCGACAGAAAGGTTCGAAACGGAAGGTGAGAACGTTTTGTACGTCGTGGTAGGGTTTGACACCTCGCAATCTTACGTAGGGTTGATCCCAATAACCAACTCGAGGCTCGAGTGTCCAATGACAAGGGGGAGGTTAGTTTTGCCTGAAACGACGTGGGATTTGTTATTCCTCGAACATTTACCTTCGTCGATGTCGAAGTTCGGTGAAAAAATATTTATTCGCGGTTGAACGATCGAAACGTCCCGATCCACTCTTCCGGTCATTCGTCGTAATTATTCACGAAATAAAAAAACAATTAAAAAATCGAAAATTTTTTTTTTATTTCGAAAATTTTCGTTTTTTTTTCTTCTTTTTTTTATTGCATAAGTACACGAGTGGGTTACTTTTTTTCTTTCGTTATATTTTTAATTACTACGTAGTAACTCCATTACGATTAATTATATTTAGGGTTTTAGGATTTAGTTTTTTTTTTGTTTGTTTTTATTTTTTTTTTAGGACACGGAAGGAAATTGGCGCTCGATCTACGTTATTTATATGCGAAACTATAACGAGAATTATTTACAGGGAGTTAAAAATGGACTTTCTCTTTTTCGTGCTCGAGCGTTTTTTTTTGTTTTTTTTTTGTTTTTGCTATTTTTCGGTTAATCGAGTCGAGCGATAAATTATTCGTGCGGCCCGTCTATCGCGTCTGCGCACTCGTCGTGAATTTTTCTCACGGAGAAAAGGAAAAGAGTAATTTTTTTTTTTGAATCCGGAAGTCGTTGGTCGTTTGTAAAATCGCGGAAAATTTTTACGAAAATGTAAAAATTGAAAATGATGAAAAATCTTTTTTTTTTTTTTTTTATAATTTGAAATTAATTGGAATTTTTGCATTTTGAAAATATGAAATTGAAGAGAATATTTAATTTTTTGATTTTGAAAAATTGACGTTTGTGATAAATTTTGATTTTGAAAACAAGTAAGAATGTTTTTTCGAAAATTTTAAACTGACAGAAATAAAAAAATTGGTGCGAATTTAATTTTTGGATATTCTTATTTTTGGAAAATCGTTTCTCAAACATTGTTGGACGTGAAATTAATCGATAAGTTCAATTTTCAAAATAAAAATTGAATTACAATATTTAATTTTCCATTTTGAAAATTCGACATCCGCGATAAATTTTGATTTCGAAAACAAACAAGAATATATTTTTTCGAAAATTTCAAACTGACTAAAAATACAAAAATTGATGCGATTTTAATTTTTGTATATTTTTATTTTTGGAAAATCGTTTTTAAGAAATTGTTTGCCATAAAATTAATGATAATTCGATTAGTTCAATTTTCAAAATAAAAACAAAAATGTCAACGTTACTTTTTCAAATTTTATCACAAATTTTCATTCAAAAATTTTCCAAACGACGAATGACCTCTTTGAAATTTTGCGCCCAATCATCGACTCTCGCGATATAAATTATTATCGAGACCTTAACACGTAAAATTTAATAATAAATGCGTACGTGCGAGCAATTATTAAATGTTTGATTTCTGTGGTAACATTCTTGCCAGTGTGACAAGTCGAAAAGCATCGGCTTCGCTTCGAACGAAAATTCAATTCGTTCGACGTGCGCAGTTTTTTTTCTACTTCGTACTACATAGTCTTAAAAAAAAAAATTCGTTATTTACAGGACAACATAAAATCGTTTTTAACGAGCAACCTCGTAGATAAACGTTACACTTCGTTATAGTTTTTGCTTTTTTTTCTATCTTTTCTACAAATAACAATAGTATTATCGCCACGAGATATATTTATATATGCATTTTATATAGATATACATATATATGTTTATTATATATATATATGTGTATATATATATATAAATACATGTATATAAATAACTTAAATATCACACATCGAGTAAGGCATTATTTATTTCATCGTTCTAAAAAAAGATGCAAAGAATGAAAAAAATTTATATATATTCATATATATATATATATATATATATATATATATATATATATATATGGTGGGCGTTATATAATCGTGCTCTTGGCGTGTCGTTAATCGTTATTTATTATTTCGCAATAATAATAATGATATTTATATTTTCAACTTATCTTCCGACTAGTGGCTACTTCGAGATCCGAGTCGAGGTTGGATGAAAAGTTCGATCGAGGTTGAGGGTGAGGAAAACAAAAAAAGAGAACAATGCGAAAAATCGTAGAACGGTTCGTGTTTCACTCGAAAAGTTTCGTTCGTGATTTGGTTCGCGATTGGAATTTTTCTCCTCGAAGCACTGAGAGCGAAAAAAATCAGATTTCGCTGATGTAAAATGAAAGGGGAAATAGAATTACGAAGATGCGAGCAATTTTGCAGCGGTGGTAACGTGATGTTGATGATGATACGGTGCTTCCTGAGTGCCGTAGTAGCTCTGTTGTTGATGCTCGCTCGTCGTAGTCGTGCCCAATTGATGAGGGTGCTGATAGTACGAGGTGTATGGCTGACCGACATGGCCGTCGCAACTTCGCGGTTCCGTTTTGACAGCCGGTACGACGCTTCCGGCTGCGAGGAGCGACGTGTGACCGAGATAAACGGGTCGGTCCGTCGATACTGTTGACAGCGATGTCTTCGACGCTTCGATGTGATGATGTTGATGCTGTTGTTGCTGTTGCTGATTGCTTTTCAGTTCTGTCGAGAACAAAATCGAGGTTTTAACTGACGGCGAGAACATGACGCTAATAATAATAGTGACAGTGAAAGTGTCAGTGTCAGTGTCAGTGATAGTGACAGTGACAGTGGCAGTGACAGTAACAGTGACAGTGGCAACGACAGTGATAGCGGCAGTGGCCAGTGACAGTGACAGTGACAGTGATAGTGATAGTGATAGTGACAGTGACAGTGATAGTGGCAGTGAAAGTGACAGTGACAGGGACAACGACAATGACAATGACAATGCCGCTGACAATGACAGTCCCAGTGACAGTGACAGGGACAGTGACAGTGACAGTGACAATGACAGTGACAGTGACAGTGACAGTGACAATGACAATGACAATGACAATGGCAATGACAATGACAATGATAATGACAATGACAATGACAATGACAATGACAGTGACAGTAACAATGACCATAGCACCGACAATGAAAATGGTAATGGAAGTGACAATGATAGTGACATCACATTACAGAATGGTAAAAATATTTGTCTTGTGACAAGTGAGGTGAATGATCAACGCAATTATTTATTTACCGTTCGAGGGTGAGGATGTCGTGGATGCCGAGGTCTCGTGCTCCCCGGAGGACGATCTTACGTTAGGTTCAGGCGTCTTCTTCGGTTTTCTCTTTCTCGTCTGTATACCGTCCTTTCGCATTGCCAGAGGTCTATTGACACCGTGAAGCTTGAAGTACAGACCGCAAGCATTGCAAACAGGCTCACCCTCGTTGTTGCGCCTCCACAGAGTCGTCGTTCGAGTGCCACAATTCGTGCAGCACAGTCCCAGTCGTCTCGTTGCCGTCTGGAATTCGGAGATCTGTCCCATTCGCCAATTACGTATGCCGATCGAATTTCGAGATTTCAGGAGATTTTGTTTTATCGTCGCGCAGAAATCGTACGAGCATATCTCTCACGTGGAAAAATATCGAATAATTGTTTTTTTTTTCTAACTCATTACGTATTCAATTTATTAAATATTATTTTTAGATTCTAGATTTTGAAATTGGAGAAATATTTAATATTTCAATGACTTTGATTTGTCGAATTTGAACTTTGAAATTTTTTATTTCGTTGACAATAATTTTTGGCAATTTGCAAATCGATTCGAGTCGAGGTTTCGATAAAATTGAGATAAAATAAATTCAGAATTTTCATTTTTTTAACGGTTTAAGGAAACGGAAAGACAGAACGAGGACGAGAGATAATCGACAATATACTTACGAGGCGTTTCGAGGGTTTGATAAGTGGTCGATTCATTCCGTTCATTTTGTGATAAAGGCCGCATGCGTTGCACAAATAATGTCCGGTACCGTCCCGTCGCCACAGAGGGGTCGATATCGCACCGCAATTAACGCACTCACGGCCCTCGGCAAATTGAAAATCCATGGCTGTGTCTGGAAGAAAATAATTATAAACTTTTTGAAAAAATTACTGAGCAAAGAATTAAACGATTAAATTGTTTCAGACTTTAACGAGGCAATTGTAAGAAATTATAAAAAATATTATAATTGTCAACTAGGAAAATATCAGGTTGCATAGAATTATAGAAAATTGGAAAATGTGAAAAACCATTTTTTTTTACTTTGTGAAAGCCTGGAAATATCGAATGTTTGCGAGGCTGTAACTTTCTTCCGGTCGAACCTATGTAAATTTACTTAAAGACCTTTTTTCAAGCTTATGCAATAATCTAAAAAATGCCGGCGGAATAATTCGGTTAGCTTAATTTTTGTAGCCGTGACGTAAAATTGAAAAACGCCATTTTTCGATCCGAAAATCAACGAATTGTCAACGTGAGTGTCAACTTTAAAAATCTGTGAAAAATTGAAAAATGATAGCAGTCGCATGAACCAAGCGTCATTCTAAAGCTTGAACTACCATCTATCGATAAATCATATCAGCCTATTGCTAAACTAGCGAGAATCAAGACGCTAGTTGTTCAAACGAAATAAAGTTTTCCTCACGAGCCAAAATAAAACAAAAAACTAACAAATCTCTCCATTTTGTCCAATCCAAGTTAACAATATAATCGTACAAATTCTACATACACATTTATTCATTCCATGCCATTAATTTATTCCTCAATAATAATTTGTCATGGGGTGTTACATACCCCGAAGCAAATCGCCAGACATACACGATTAATTAAATATTCCATTTATACCTTCAATATCAGAGAATCTATGTCAGGGATCGATCGATAATTCGATTATTCCCGGGTATCAATGAAATTCCAAAAAAAAAAAAAAAAAAATTATGCTCTCCGATAAAAACTGTCAATGGTCAATGGTCACGAGACTCCTCATTATGAATTAAAAAATCGCCAACCGTGTAACGAAGCGATTTGCAAAAGAATATCATCAATATCGACTAACGTCAAAACGGTAATGGAAAAGTCCAATAAACCCCAGGATCTCTCGATCAATATATTTCCTTTAATTATATCGAGAAATCGTTCGCTCGGAACTCATTAGTTTCCATGTGTGTATGATAGAAAGAGACTCGTACATGTCGATGATGTGATAAATTCGTACGTCTCTACGTCTCTCGGTCTGCCTTTCTAAATACACGATATAGATATAATGGGCATATATATGGGTGTGTATTATACTTGTACGAAAATATTCATTATAGAGCGTAGTCGGACCATTTAAATTCAAAGTTTATTGCACTATGTCCGTGATGTGACGAGGCATATAGGGAAAAAAAATTGCTTAAGGCTGGGATCGTTGTGTAGACGTCGTCATAGACCGCTGTTGGCTGACCAACGGCCTCTGCCATCTGGTTGTCCTGTTGAGGACTCGCTCAACGACCATGAAGGATCAATAATTTCAGGTGGGTTGGAGAACGCAATATGTGTAGATTTGTATATATATATACACAGGGTGAGTTTGTTAAGGTGTCTCAAACTTTATTTTAAGGTAGATGGGTTTGTTACAAACAAAAGTTGCAAATATACATTGGGGATATTTTTAATAGTTTACGAGATATACATTGTTAAAGTTGGTCCAATCAGAGCGCGCCGAGAAGCGTTGGCGCCGCCCACTCCTCGTTCTAACGTAGAGACAGCACAGTGTAGGGCGATACATTTGGGGTTGCAACATTCAGAGTAGTCAATTTTATTATTATTTGATTATGCAGTCATTTTTATTTCTCGGGTAGTGGCTGCTAGGGCGGAAAGTGGGCGGTTCCAACGTTTATCCGCGCGCTCGGAAAAATTCCGAGCAGTCAATACCCCAGAAATAACAATGACTGCGTAATAATATAATAAATAAAATTGACTGCTCCGAATTTTGCAACCCCAAATGTTACATTTGGGGTTGTGTTATCTGCACGGCTAGGGCGGGAAGTGGGCGGCTCAAATGTTTCTCCGAGCGCTCTGATTGGACCAACTTCAAAAATTGATATCTCGTAAACTATTAAAAATATTCCCAATGTATATTTGCAACTTTTGTTTGTAATGGTCCCATCTATCTTAAAATAAAGCCTATTACACGTTATGAAATTCACCCTGTATATATATAATTTAGTTGAATGAAAATAGAAATTGAGTGAAAATAGAACTTCTACGATTTACTACGATTGTCGTTTGTATAAAAAATTGTTTACAAATACAATCGAACAATTTTTTGGTCATTCTCAGACAAGCTAAAAATGTCGAGGATATTTTTTCCTCTAATTTTAAACAGAAATATAATTTTTCTTTTTAAAGAAAATCGATAAATATTTTGTTTTTTCTTTATATTTAATTTTATCTTCATATTTCTGTTATTCAATCTAATTTCTAATTTGTATACACACATTACAAAAATATTAACAAAAATCTACAAAATACGAATGAAAAATTTATTCGATAAAACATTTAAATAACAAAAAAATCATTTAACAATTATTCGCGAAAAAAAATTGTTAAAACTTTTCGACTTCCGGACTTCCTGACAGACACGCGCCTTATCGTATTCCCAGAAGATAAAATAAGAACGACGGACAATTTATCTTCCTACGATAGACTCGCGTTCCTATTTTCAGAAAGTACGCTCTATTAGACGAATGATGAGCTTCGTAATAGTTCGTCTTAAGTGGCCAGTATGACGCGGGCAAGCCACAAACGACTTTTATCCAACGTTCGAGCTTCCTACACGCGTCCCTTTCTACGTAGTAGCCGCAAGTACGAAGGGGAGGGGAGAGACTAAAAGTTCAACCACGACCCGCATAAGACGCGCCTTATATTCGTATCCGATGAATTATACACGAGCAAAACACGCGTCCCGAGAAGCCAGAGAGGCAGGCAGAGCACTCGACGAATGGGGAGGGGCGCGCGCGCATATCGCCGCGTTTCAGTACCAGCCGCGCAGACCTGCGCACTTCAAAGACGCCCGCTATCGCTTACCCGGCCAGCACATGGCCAGCGCACTAGCGGAAACGTTCCCGGCCTTATTGCTCCGCATCTACGCGCCTTTTATCGATTTTCTTTTCATCGTCGTACTCAGGGGGTTAGTACAATAAAATAAAATGAAAAAAAAATTGAAAAAGAATTTTTTTGCCGACTTTTTTAAGCACGCAATTTTGAGAACGATCGTTCGAAATGTCAAAAAGATCGTATGAGAATTAACGGAGCTACAGGTTAGTCGAGCGAACACTGTGCTCGACGATGGAATTTTTTTCCAAAGGAGTGAATTTTTTTTTTTTATTTGGCATTATTTTGAAGCACGAGATTTTGGGAATGTTCTGTTAAAATGTCAAAACGATCGGAAGAAAATTGATGGAGTTACAGGTTTGTCCATCGAACACTGCGCAAGGGTGGAATTTTTTTTTAAAACGCGAAACAATTTTTTTCGTATTTCGATTTGTTAAAAAATAATCGATGAGAATATTTGTCAATTTAAAAATGCGCCATGTTCACGCAAACGCATTTTATTAAACAAACCAACTTTAAAAAAAAATTGCCCAATAATTTTTATAAAAAAAAATAAAATCTAATCGGAAAAACGTTTAACGAAAGAAATTTACTCAATTTAGTTTCCTGACTCCAAATAGCTGAAAAATAATTACAAATATGGAATTCAAAAACGAGTTCACTTTATAACTAAATTTTATTTCGAAGAAATAATGCAATATCAAAAAAACAGCGAAACAATTTTTTTCGTATTGCCATTTGTTAAAAAATAATCGATGGATCGATAGAGAATATTTGTCAATTTAAAAATGCACCACGTTCACGCAAACGCATTTTATTAAACAAACCAACTTTTTTTAAAAATCGTTGAGTAGTTTTTATAAAAAAAAATAAAATCTAATCGGAAAAACGTTTAACGAAAGAAATTCACTCAATTTAGTTTCCTGACTCCAAGTAGCTGAAAAATAATTACAAATATCGAATTCAAAAACGAGTTCACTTTATAACTAAATTTTATTTTGAAGAAATAATGCAATACCAAAAAAAAACGGCGAGATCGATATGCATTTTTTGCAGCGCTCCGTGAGATAGGCAACCCGCTCGTCACGAGAGTCGAACGGGTTGCCTATCCCACGGGGCGTATGGAAAATAATCAATTTCAGACCTTCCCGACTCGTTTCGTTCATTCCCTCTTGGGGCGAGCATTCCGAGTTCCATTACGATGCATCGGACATTTCGCAGGTACGACAACCCTCCTCGATGGGAAAGCCAAGTGGCGAAGAAGAGGGTGAGTGGCAAAGAGTGTAGGGAATCTCACGATAGCGAGAGGCTACCAGACGCGCATGTGGGTAATGGAAACGCACTCTAAAAGCCTGGGTCAAAGGCCGTGGAAGGTTTCCTCTTCAGAAACCATGTCACGATATATATACGATGAAAAGTATGGCGGTACGAAGAGAGTTTGTCGAAAAAAAACACGTGAGAAAGCATCCAGAATAGTTTTTCTACTCGCTTTTTTCTAACCTTCAAACTTTAATTCTCAATGAATTCCGACGATTCAAGCTTAAAAAATAAAACACTTTAGCTCTTCTCGAACCATCTTAACCTTCTACACAACGCTACATTTTTTATTCCATCGAATAAGTCCATTTTTTCATGTCTAAAGTCCCAGAGAACGCGAGCCACGCTGTCTCGGGTGAGTGAACAAGATGGCGTCGTGGCGCGCCGTCGCGAAATGGCGCTGACGCTAATGGCGGCCATTTTGATAAAAAGAGCGCGCGAATTCGAACTCGAAACTGGAAACTTTGTGTTTACAATGTTTTTATTCGTTGCTAAGACAGTGACAATGATGAAAAATTGTAGAAACACGATAATATTTTTTTTTTACGACACGTTTCTTTAATACATGCAATTTATTTTCCCACAATATATTTCCGTTACAAGCAACGTATTATCGTGAAGTTTGCGTCCGTGGCTCTGTGAATGTGTGTGTGTGTGTTTTTAACACTTTCAGTACACTAAAGCAAGCCACGATTCTTCTTATCTTTGTGCCGTCTTCTTTCATACTCGTTTCCTACCTATCTCCTCTTCCTCGGGGCTCACGCCCACAGCTTTTCGCGGATATTTCCACCCTGGCTAGTTGTATAACGTCCTATCGTGAAAAATATGATACAACCGAGAAATTCTGACGCGACGTATATATTCTATTTCGGAGAGAGAGAGAAGATATTTGCCCGAAAGTGCACAACGTTGCGCATCGAAAAAGAGCAATAGCATACGAAACGTTTACCTTTTGGTATGCGCGAAGCGTTCTTCTCGACGAAGTACTCGAGTCTAAACGATCGCGAGTCTCGAGATCTCGAAATAGATCGAGGTGTCTGGTTTTTTGAAGACGAAGTGCTCGCACGTTTATCAAACGATTCTCGGAAGTCTTTGGGCAATTCGATAATCGATCGAACATTTTTTTTGATAAAAATTAACACTTTCGTGCAAATTTCAAAGCTTGACGTTTTTCGAAAGAGTTTCAGGTTTTGAAATAAAAAACGACGAATACCTAAAATCAATAATAAAATGAAATGAAATGAAATAAAATGAAATAAAATGAAATAAAATGAAATAAACGAAATAAAATTAAATAAAATTAAATAAAATGAAATGAAATGAAATAAAATAAAATGAAATGAAATAAAATGAAATAAAATGAAATAAAATGAAATAGAACGAAATAAAATTAAATAAAATGAAATAAAATGAAATGAAATGAAATAAATTGAAATAAACGAAATAAAATTAAATAAAATTAAATAAAATTAAATAAAATTAAATGAAATGAAATAAAATGAAATAAAATGAAATAAAATGAAATAAAACGCAATAAAATGAAATAAAGTGAAATAAAATGAAATAAAATGAAATAAAATGAAATATAATGAAATAAAATGAAATATAATGAAATGAATATGATAAATAGATATGATATAATGAAATAAATATTACTTATTTATTTCACAAAATGTCCGTACGTCGGTATAACTTTTCGTGATCAATTGGAATTTGCCTAATGGTGTTCGAGGTTCCTTGCAAATATTCATCGTTCTACAATGTCGGTAACCGTACAACGACGCATATAAGCGTCGGCTACGGCACGAAAATAACGATAAACTAATTTGTTGCTTACATAATCGCAACATTTTTGTTATCTTATCTCGTTTCGTGCTTACCCGCTTGTCATTGTACATTATTATTCCCTTGTTTTTCCTCGTCTACAACCTTAACCCGCACATCGTCGTTAACATTGTACCGTACATAGTCTTATTTCATTTCCAAGTAAATTTTCAATTTGAATTTTATCAAAAACAAAAAGAAAAGAAAAATTATAAATACCAAATAAATTTTTCCAAAACAAATCTTCTTCCTTTCAGACAAAATATGATCCAATTTCTTGTAAAAACAAGATAATATTAATAATCAATAATACAATAATCATCAATAATAATAATCAAAAAGTTAATTTCATTTTTAGAAGAAAAAAAAAGTCAATTTAAAAAAATTGATAATTCAGACAAAATATGTTCCAATTTCTTGTTTTTACAAGATCATATTTTGTCTGAATTATCAATTTCTTTAAATTGAATTTTTTTTTGCAAAAATTGAAATTTACTTTTCAATTATTATTTGATTATTATTATTATTGATTCATTAAGACAAAATATGGTCCAATTTTTTGTTTTTACACGATCGTATTTTGTCTGAATTATCAATTTTTTTAAATTGAAATTTTTTTTTTCAAAAATTGGAATTTTTTTTTTGATTATTATTTGATTATTATTATTATTATTGCTTATATTAATTCAGACAAAATATGGTTCAATTTCTTGTTTTTACAAGATCATATTTTGTCTGAATTATCAATTTCTTTAAATTGAAATTTTTTTTTTGCAAAAATTGAAATTTTCTTTTTGATTATTATTTGATTATTATTATTATTATTGATTATATTAATTCAGACAAAATATGGTGCAATTTCTTGTTTTTACAAGATCATTGTCTGAATTATCAATTTTTTTAAATTGAAATTTTTTTTGCAAAAATTCAAATGTACTTTTTGATTATTGTTTGATTATTATTATTATTATTGATTATATTAATTCAGACAAAATATGGTCCAATTTCTTGTTTTTACACGATCGTATTTTGTCTGGATTATCAATTTTTTTTAAATTGAAATTTTTTTTTTTACAAAAATCGAAATTTACTTTTTTCTTTCATTCGATTAATCGTAAATCGTGATTACCGTAGGGCGAAGCTCGCTGAAATCCCGCGCTGTCGTAAGCTCGCCACGAGGACATCATTGCGACGTTCTGGGCGTAGAATGGCGAGGCCGCGGCGAGGGTCGAGTGCGGGTGGCCGGTGTGTGGATGACCCGCGTGTGGATGAGTGTGACCTCCGTGAGGTCCCATACCACCGCCCGAGCCACCCGTGTGACCAGCGAGTGCGTGATGCGCCGCGTAACTGTCCACCCCGTGCTGCCATGACGCCGTCTTCTCCCTAATAAAATTTATTATTGTTATTATTATTATTATTATTATTATTATTATTATTATTATTATTATTATTATTATTATTATTATTATTATTATTATTATTATCATTATTTCAATAAAAATAAACAATATAAATTTTTAAAAATGTCAAGGGTCAAATAAATGGATGAAATTTCTGAAAAATTATTTTTTAACAAATGTTTTGAAAATTTTTATTTAAATTAAAAAAAAAATGTATTAAAATTCGGGAATAAATTAGAGAATTATTTTCAACCATCAGTGATAAATATATTAGCAAGGGACTGACGAAAAAAAAAATAGAACATGGAAAATTATCAAAATATGGAAAAAATTACGAATGAAAATTTCATTCAAAGAGTTCAAATATGTTTCCAAATTTTTAATTTAATTCCAAAATTTAACAAAAATATTGATCGACCGAACAATCAAACAACGAGGATTATTATTATTTTTTCTCATTTTATTATAACGTACAAAATAATTTCGAATACAAAAATTATTTTGAATTTTCAATTCGACACTCGAATTTTTGATTTTTCAAAATAATTGTATTCGAAATTATTTTTAAAAAATCAAAAATTCGAGTGTCGAATTCAAAATTTGATGTAGAATATAAAAATTATTTTGAAAAAACAAAAATTCGAGTGTCGAATTGAAAAATCAAAATAATTTTTGTATTTCAAATTATTTCGAAAAATCAAAAATTCGAGTGTCGAATTGAAAATTTGATGTCGTAGAAAATAAAAAACGATGGATTTGATTAAATTTCTTTTGTATTGGCTGGGAATTTTGAGACTCTGGTATTTATTGTGTATATTTCATTATCAAAAAAGCTCTGCTGTTGCTTAAGTTTTCTCCCTCTCTCTGTGTGCTTATTATCAGTAAAAAAAAACTATCTCCATGTAAAACCGACCATGCGGGCGAAGCGGAACCAGGAAACGAGTGATACTGCGCGGCCGTGGCTGCTGGCGGTATTGCCGGTCTGGACGAGGGCACGTAAACCGGTGCCTGAAGCGGTTGCTGACTCGCGTGCTGTTGTTGCTGCTGTTGCTGCGATTGTTGCTGGTATTCGGAGGCCGCGCCGTACCCGCCACTACCGCTACCGTGGAACATCCTCCTCCCTCGCCCCTCCGAGACAACCTTATTAACACCACCACTATCGATACCGCGTCATTTGCTGAAAGTTTAAAAAAATCAAAAATAAATAAAAAAAATTTCAAAATAAAAATTTAATAAAAAATTTGTACAAATAAAAATTAAATAAAAAATTTGTATAAATAAAAATTAAATAAAAAATTTGTATAAATAAAAATTAAATAAAAAATTTGTATTAATAAAAATTAAATAAAAAAATTGTATAAATAAAAATTAAATAAAAAATTAAGAAAAATAAAGATTAAATAGAAATTAAAAAAAAAGAAAAATTGACTTATAAACAAAAAAAAATTTAATTAAATAAAGCATGAAAAACAAATTAAATAAAAAATTAATAAAAATAAAAATTAGATAGAAATTTAAAAAAAAAGTAAAATTAAATAATAAACAAAAAATTGAGATTCAATAAAACATAAAAAAATTAATTAAATAAAAAATAAAAAAATTAATTGGACAATAAAAACAAATAAACATTAAATAAAAAATGAAGAAAATCAAAATTATATACAATAGTTTTATAAATTAACATTAAATGAAAGATTTAACAAAAATAAAACTTAAATTATAAATAAAAAATAAACATTACATAAAAAATTCAGAAAAATAAAAATTAAATAAAAATACAAAAAAATAAAAATTGAATTATAAACAACAAAAAAATGAAATTCAATGAAACAAAAAAATAAATTAAATAAAAAATTAAAAAATTAAGTGGAAAATAAAAACAATCAAAAATTAAATAAAAAATAAAAGTACATCAAATTAAATAAACAAATTAAAAATTACAATTATGCTAACGAGAATATTTATTTAATTTAAAATATTTTATCTAAATTACGAATTGATGTAGATTAAATTAATTTTTTTATTAACTGTCATATTTCTCAATATTATTCCAATGAAAAAAAGACGTTTTAGATATTTTCAGAAAAAAAAATTACTTTTATTGAAAATTTTATTTTGTCTCTTTTATGCTTTTCGAGTGGTCCAACTTATTGTTAGCGAAACATTCATATTTCTCGATTTTACTTCCTCCTGTACTTCGAATAAAACTGTGCGAGATTCGTTACGATCGAGCATCGACTCGGGTGGCTCGGTAATAAGCTCTCGATATCACAGGGACTTTACGAAATCGAATCAGCTCTCAAGGGACAATAACAAGCACGTACTCGGTCGCCCACACTCGCTCGGCAATCACTTCGACTATTTTCTCTTGTTCAAACGATTGAAAAAAAAATTTCGAACGACATATGAATATAGATATGTATCTGTATTTTACCTAAACCGATTTTAAATCCCTCGAGAAATCGATGGCCTCGAAGCACTTTCCAAGATTCCTCGATCAAATTTTTCTTCTCCTCTTCCTTTCATTTTTTTTTCTTTATTCGTTTTACGTTCATTCGGAATTCTCAATTGATTTCTACCTACAACGAGTGTTTTGTTACTTGTATTTACATTTAATAAAATTGATTTTTCACAATTTCTTATTTATTTTTAGCAATGTTTAGAAACGTGACGAATTTTGAGAAAAAATGGAAAATCGAGATAATATTTGACAATCGAGATTATTTAATGATAATATAAAGTTTATTGTGTGTGAATTAATCGATTCTCATTCTGTCAAAGTCAAGTCGCAGCTCACTTCTTCAAAAATAAAAATTTTATAACAATTTTGATATTTTTCAAAATTTCTTATTTATTTTTAGCAATGTTTAGAAACGTGACGAATTTTTATAAAAAATGAAAAATCGAGATAATATTTGACAATCGAGATTATTTATTGACAATATAAAGTTTATTGTGTGTGAATTAATCGACTCTCATTCTGTCAAAGTCAAGACGCAGCTCACTTTTTCTTATTTATTTTTTGCAATGTTTAGAAACGTGACGAATTTTGATAAAAAATGACAAATCGAGATTCTTTATTGACAATATAAAGTTTATTGTGTGTGAATTAATGGATTCTCATTCTGTCAAAGTCAAGTCGTAGCTCACTTCTTCAAAAATAAAAATTTTATAACAATTTTGATATTTTTCAAAATTTCTTATTTATTTTTTGCAATGTTTAGAAACGTAACGAATTTTGATAAAAAATGAAAAAATGAGATAATATTTTACAGTTCAGATTATTTATTGACAATATAAAGTTTATTGTGTATGAATTAATCGATTCTCATTCTGTCAAAGTCAAGACGCAGCTCACTTCTTCAAAAATCAAAATTTTATAACAATTTTGAAATTTTCCAAAATTTCTTATTTATTTTTTGCGATGTTTAGAGATGTGACGAATTTTTATAAAAAATGAAAAATCGAGATAATATTTGATAAACGAAATTATTTATTGACAATGTAAAGTTTATTGTGTGTGAATTAATCGACTCTCATTCTGTCAAAGTCAAGTCGCAGCTCACTTTTTCAAAAATCAAAATTTTATAACAATTTTGAAATTTTTCGAAATTTCTTATTTATTACGCAAATAATGATTAGTAAATGGGCCCGAGGTTGAGATTTCGAAATTTATATGACAGCGTATAAAAAAATATTCGATCTAAGTGAGTTGAAGAAGAAGAAGGGTGAGAGCAAGGTGGTAGATAAGAGAAAGAAGACAGAGGCTAAAGAGAGAGAGAGAGAGAGAGAGAGAGAGAAAGAGAGATAGAGAGAAAAGGAAGAGCTCAGCCGCGCCTCCACCTCCATGGATCTCGAGGCTCGTTCCGTGAATCGAAGATAGGACGGATAGCGGCCATCGCGACCACGGAATACGCCGTCGTGTAGGCGGGACCAACGGAGCGCCTCCGAGAGGTGCGCGCGTTTGCCGTAGATGACACTGCGCATGCCCGTTCCTTTTTTTCTCTCAACTTCTTTTTTTATCTTTCAACCCTTTCTCGACGGGACATTTATTTTTCCCTCCTTGCTTACACGTTTTAGCATTTGTTTACGAGATAGTTATGGGACTACGTAGAGTCTCATTTTTTCTCAAAGTTCTCTGCGCTGTCCAACGGACATTTGTAATAAAATTTTCGTTGTTTCGATCATTTTTTATGGGCGAAAGCCTCGTATCGATAACATTTTTATTCGAATATTCCCCTCAAAGTTTCTAATAGATTCAATATAGTTCCGAAAATGTGTTTATAAAATGCGCTTGTTTGCGCATGCGCGAGCGCCTGCGCGTGCGCATGAGCCTGTACATGCGCAAACGCATAAGCCTGTACATGCGCGTGCGCATGAGGCTATACCTGCGCGTGCGCATGAGCCTGTACCAGCGCATGCGCGTGAGCCTGCATCTGCGCATGCGCATGCGCACGTGTCTTTGAGCTTATTTTTTATCTTTCGAAAAAGTGCGATACGAGACAAAGCGAATCATTTTTCTCCCGACATTTCTTCAAGCGCTTATCGAACTGTTCACCACGTGCAACTATAAACGTCTTCGTATTTCTCAATCCCGGTAAGCAATTGGCAGAGCACGAAAAATGTTTTCACGAGTTCACGGGAGATCACTTCGTCCCAGGATCGTTGAGGTTCGGATTAAATTACATTACCTTCTATTTGATACCGTATAGCGATAAACTGGTCGTGCTCTACGTTCTGCTCGTACGGAGAAAAAAAGGAAGCCGTCTGCATCGTACACGTGTGTAAATTTCTATACGTATATAGATTATTGTGCTCGGCAGCCCGAGCACCGTAATTTAATTGCGATCATAAATTAAATATCGTTTCAGCGACGGAACGCTTATAAATTCCGATACGCGTTACTGCTGCTCTCCTCGTGCTCATAACGTATATGTATATTTCCCGCGTATACGATATCGTCGGCGGTACAGAGCGATTAGATAATGGCAGCCGATATCCGCAATGTTGATGGCCGGGGGTACTAGTCGTGCGCTAGCCAGGAGAATTATAGTTACGCGTTTGCATACCTCCATCCTCTATTTACATACGCGACAGAACACTACGAGCCCTTGATACCTTCGACTTCTTCAATCCACTACCCTTTATCATCATCGGCGAAATATTTCAGTAACTCGGGGTCATTTGCATCAGTCCCATTACCAATCGTATGTTTGTATGTTGGCTGTATCTATCGTTTTTTCCCCGCTGTAAAATCATTCTGGAAAGAAGATTTGTTATATTTATCACAATAGCGCGAAGAAAATTATTATTTTGTTTATTATAAATATTTATTGTGAATTTTGTTATTTATTTATTATATTTATTTAATATTATAATATTTATTATTTATTTATTATAATATATTTGTTATATTTGTTATTTATTATTTATTATATTATTATTATATTATTATTATTTTGTTTATTATAAATATTTATTATGAATTTTGTTATTTATTTATTATATTTCTTAGATTATTATATAGATTATTTATTATAAAATAACAATTTAAGAATTTTTGTTACATTTGCGAAACGCAAAACTCGTCGTGTAAATTGTTAAAATAGTGTTGATTTTATTGCCAATGTTAATTATAAAATATAACGCAGTTAATCGAGAGCTTGCGTGAGAAAATGCGTGATTTTATGTAACGGTGCCACGAACAAAATGACGGCGCACGCGCAGAAGCCACGAGAAATGTTCATACGGTCGTATACTCCAATCAGAAACAAGCTTATTCGCAACAATGTTTCGGATGTAGCTATGAAAATATCTAGATAAAATTTATATAAACTCGACAAAACGGATGTAAAAAAGTAAAAATCTTCGTTCCGCATAAAGACGAGCCTCGAGTTTAAGATTGGCGCGTTACTCGTATTATTAATAGCCGAGGATAAAACGTACACAATGTATAACAATAAGCTGCGCAACGTGAAATCAATGACCGAGGAATGCGAAGCGTCACGGATCGCGCGTGCGATCACGGTACGTCGCGTTATTGCGACGAGAGTGGAGCCACCAGACACGTTTGCCTTAGTGCAGATTTAATCCTGTGAGAAGTGCGCACTTCGTGTGTAGACTGCATCAACGTGCGAGCACGTGAGGTTTTAGCAAAGAACGTGAAGAAAGGAAGTGCCCGCAACAACTAAAAACCGTGGAAACAATAAATTGGCACGTATCTTTCACGATGTTAACAAGATCGAGAAAAGCGCAGTTTAACTTCTTTTTTCCGCCCATTTTTATGTAAGAATTGCTCTAGGAAAGAAAGTAACACGACAGCACGAAAAGGAAGACGTTTTTTGTTATTTCTTTCATTGTTTTTCCTAAATAGCGTTAAGTTTTATTACCCACGGTCGATAAAACAGTTTTGCCCCATCGCCCCTAGCGGCAGAATCGAGAACTATCGAAAATGGCCGAACAGCGACCATTTTGTTGTTGAGAAAGTGAGGTTAGATCCGGACTCAAACGATTCCGATCGCGGCGAAACGAAGTATCCGCGCGCAATATTTATACGAGAAAGCCTATAACTCAGTACTTATGCACATACGCGGCCTTTCCGAGCATAATTCATCCGTACATATACGACTGACTTCAGCGGCATTCGCGCACGCAATCGTTATAAATTAACGAACGTACTGTCGCTTTGAGTCCGGAGGCGATTTTTCCGGTCTGTCTAAAGTTTCTCTAATCCAGTAACGCAGGTTTTATTCGAAAATGTCGTTGTAACCACCTGCGTGTCACGATCCTAACCCGGGTCCTGCGTTAAGGACACGTAATCTCACGTGCAATTATATTACCATGAGCTGGTAATATACCATACCAACGTATGTGTACACTCGGTTTTTTTTTCGGAATGCTGAACTACGTATGGGATCCTAGGGTTGAGTTACTGGGGTTATTGGGGACGAGACAGCTAAGTACCACTCGAGACGATGGGTTTTCCAAGAGCCTAGTAGCTACAGGTGTATTTCGCTGTTGTAGTTCTGCATTTAACTCTTAGTGTGTTATATATGCGTCAACCAGTGTCCAACGTGCATTATCGGACGTTTAATCGGAGCTGTTCGATACAATGAATTTCAATGTCCGCAGCCACCTCCCTCTCTCTTTGGAAATCGTACAAGCAGCAAACGTAACGAACACATATTTCCTAAGTGCCTCGAATATAATATGTACGTTTTGTTTACCGCGGCTCAGTGCTCGCGGACCGGTTGCGAAAGTTCTCAAGGAGCTAATAAGTTTAAGGATCGAGAGATTAGAGATCGAGTATGAGGCTAGTTGCGCGAATACCTAACCCATTTGCGGTAGGTCGATTTGTGTAGCCGCTGTAAGACTTTGAGTTGTGAAGTGTCGAGGTAAAATTGGAGCTTATCCATGTTACGCTGTTGGGGAGCGAGTCAATGTCGCGTTTAGAAATGATCGTTGACCGCTGGGAAGTCACCAACGAGAGTCTATTGGATCATATTGTATTTTTTAAGGTATGTCATCAACTGAGTGATATTGCATTGGAGCATGCTTTCAGGTTAACTTATGAATCCATTTTTCCAATGTAGCGATGGAATTCCTTCATTCCCTCGAGAAATCATCTTTACAATATCCAAGTGTCGCGATGACAGAGGTGGATCCTCGAAACGGTAAAGTGCTCCACACTCCACATGGGCTGATGAGCCGGAACGTGCGAGGGAACGAGCTGGAACGAGAGAGAAAACGGAGGGGCGAGAGTGGCGCCTTGTCAGGAGTGCCCCTGGCGCCGGCTGGTCCCCTGGCTTCTGGTCTCGGGAGCGTCTTGCATCGGTGGATCTAGTGGGAAGAAGCTCCTTAGGCCCAAACTGGCGCTTAGGAACGACTGTGACACCCCATTCCTCTGGCTACAAGAGACTCTCGTGGCCCGAAGGAAGGTGGTGGGGGTCTAAGGGGCCTAAGGAGAGAACAGGTATACGCAGGGATGGTACGCAAGGCAGAAGATCCCTTTTGCAGCTGATGCCCGGGTAGGGGAATAAAGACCCAGGTAAGAGAGAGGTAGCCGCCTCGTGTTCCAAAGCGGAGCGCGTTGTTTATGAGACGAAATCGATGAGGGGCCGGATAAAAGGGACCGGGCCAATGACCGAGCGACGAGGAACGTGAAAGAAGAGAGCGAACGTTAGAATCGGCATTGGGTCAATGGAGATCGGGATGGAACAGTGGAAAGACGACTAGGCATCCTAATAAAAGTGGAACTGGGATAGGCATTAGCTACTCATACGTCCATTTTTAGAAGAATCAAAAGAGTCGCATGTAGGGAAAATGAAAGATTAGGCTCATCATCTAATAGGAGGCAAGGGATCATTCGACCCATTGACAACATCTGGTTGCATCAATATCAAGAGTCGCCTCCCTGAGTAGCCGGGACTGATTGCACTTCATGATAACAAAGATGCAGCATCTTTTAGTTCACACCAGCGTTTCCTTGACCTTGAAACAAAATCTCACAAGTCACCTAGAGAAGGAACAATGACATTCATTGAAAATTGTAATAATGAATAACGCTCATCAACAGTGGCTCGGTCTTTGTGAACAAAGGACACCCATGAGGAGATATTAATGTACGAGGAGACCCAGGAATAAACGGTCCTACTACGAAGATCGAGAGAGATCTATGGCGGGCTCTGACGTCATCAACCGATACGAATGATCCACAGCGATAAGTGAGTGTGTGCGTAGGTATGCGCGGGTATTAGGACAACATGGACGGGCGTCGGTTATGTTCCCGGTGGGGACATTAGACGGTTTATTGATACGTCGTGAGGAGAATGAGGAGGTCGAGGCGCCGGGAGTAAACGCGCGCCGGTCTCTTGTAAAGTGGTCCTCCATGGGAGACACTAATGGTGGTTCCTTCGGCTCTTTTTATTCGTCTCACGACGTTTCCTCGCCTCTCTCGTTCCGACGAACGACTGTCCTCGACGCCGGTCGTTCGCGGATCGGGCTAGAGGACCAGATCGTGGTGAGAGGGTTCCATTAAAAACGTCTTCACCGGCCAACGACTCCAGCCGAGATGGAGTGGGGAACGATCGAATCAGTTTTAGACGCTTTTCGATCCATCATCGTGCACTTCTCGCGATAATTATATTCCTTTACGTTTCTAATGGAACGGTCGTCCGGATTATTGGCGGGATATTGATATTCACGGCTCTTGCCGCGATCTAACGAGAGTGCCTTTTTTTTATTCCGTGACTCGTGGTATCTATTACCGGTGTCCGGAACACTCTTTTAGATGTGCTTTCAAGATTTAAGCTTATCTCGAGACACGTGATCGATTATTGAGTAATCTTGATGCGTGACGTTAGAAAATTTCATCCGGAGATTAATGCGAGCCCGTAAATGGCGTAAGTAAACAACATTAAGGGGCACCTGGGGAGAAGCTTAAGGCGAAAAAAGCTTTTACAAAAAATCAAATCCTGAGACTTTACGACATGAATTTAACAACTTTGATGAAATGTTGAGATTTATCGAATGTTGATCGCGAAAAAATTAAGGGGCGTAATAAAAATCGACAGTTTTAAGGTTATCATTAACGGAAATACTTTTTAAAAATTTACTTTGACACAAAAATGAAGAAATTGCGGAAGTGGAGTCAAAAATGTGTAAAATAGCGTGTCTTAAGGGTAGGAAAATTTTGAGTTCGAAGACGAGTCAACCCAAGCGGCTTAGAGAAGATCGAGAGCCGAGCCAGCTTTTATTTCCGACGCGACGGTCCCGGGGAGGGGACAACGGCAAAAGTGGACAACGACGGGACCGTAAGGCCCGCGGCGCGGACCAGGGAATGAGGCGCCACGGCGCCGACCACGTAGAAGGGTTTCCTTGTATATCCCACACGCTCATCCTCTCGTCCTCTTGAACTCGGCCCGATCCTCGCAACCGTGAACGTTCACGACGACAGATTCTCACCTTATTCCCGAAATTTTTGTTCTCTCTCTTTTTTTTCACGTTTTTTTTGTTTCCTTTATTTCTTTCTTTCTTTACGAAGCTTCTTCTTTTTATCATCGATTTTTAGAGTCAAACTTTTTCACCTCGATCCGTCGCAACGGGCGATGTCTAGCTCGATGTATTTTTTTTTATTTTGAAAATTTTTCTTCGTAACAAAAAATGCAATGGGAATTTTTTAAAAACTGTTAACTATTTAAAAAAATTTATTTCCACTGTCTCAAATTGTTCGATATTTATTTTTAATTCACTCGTGAAGGATTTTGTAGAAAATTGAAAATAAAAGTCACTGTCGTTCTAAAAATTAATTTTTTTTTGCGATTATGCTAATACAGTAAATATAATCTTTAAATGCCGCACATATTAATTTTTTTCTAACTGATCGTATAACTATAACCAATCCTTTGGATTATTATCGTCAATAATAATTAATTTTCTAAAATCGATAGTGATATTTTCTAAAATTAATATTTTCATTTAACAAAGAAATAATGAATTTTTATTTCAAACACAACTATAACCAATCCTTTGGATTATTATCGTCAATAATAATTAATTTTCTAAAATCGATAGTGAAATTTTCTAAAATTAATATTTTCATTTAACAAAGAAATAATGAATTTTTATTTCAAACCCAACTATAACCAATCCTTTGGATTATTATCGTCAATAATAATTAATTTTCTAAAATCGATAGTGAAATTTTAAAAAATTGTCATTTTCATTTAACAAAGAAATAATGAATTTTTATTTCAAACACAACTATAACCAATCCTTTGGATTATTATCGTCAATAATAATTAATTTTCTAAAATCGATAGTGAAATTAAAAAAAAATGACATTTTCTTTTAACAAAAAAATAATAAATTTTTATTTCAAGATCAATCTTTTACCTCGATAAATAATCTCGATTATCAATACTCCTAATTAATAATTCAATAATTTCCCAAAAAAAAAAAAATTAAAAATTCATCTAACGGTTTTTCCATAAAACCAGACTATTATTGTTTTCTATTTTCGATGGGGATTACAGTAGTTCGAATTTCACGTAAATTCCTCGGATTTAGGGGAATACTGTATAGAATTTCTTGGAAGGGAAAAAAGAGACGAGACACGTCAGTCTTTTTTTGAGTCATTCTACAACGATCTCTGCGCGAAGACCTCACAGCTCTCTTAATACCGCACGCTGCGAAGGTGCATCGAGGCGCGAACCGCCACGGTAATCCGAAACCAAGATGCAAACACGAGATAAACCCCGATGTGTGTGGAGAGAAAAAGAGAGAGAGAGGTCCTCGAGGCAGGAAGAGACCCAAAAAGGACAGATCGCCCATTTCTGGCCCGTTTTCGGCACGCGCCTTCACCACACATCCGCGCCTGCGCACGAACCTCTCTTCGAGGACCCCTTCTTTCTCGACGAACGTGCCAACGGCTGTGACTAATCAATTATCAGAAATTCGATTAATTATCCCACGGCGATTAAGGCCGTCTTCTAGTCTAGAATTTTGAAAAAATTGATTTTTTTTTGCATATTTTCAATGTTTAGTATTTCAAGAATATACCCTCCAAAGGAAATTTGGAAATTCTAAATATTAATGGAGTTACAGCTGTAATTTCAAGGGATTGCGATCCGTCCTGAAAGTCACGTGATCGCTCTCAGACGTGATGATCAGCGGATTCATCGCTCTGAATTCCGAACTTCTCATCATCAAAAAACATCAAAAGACTTAGATTTTGAAGAAGAAGGAGTATTTTATGGACCAGGAATGGCCCGATTAACGAAATGTAAGTATATGTGTACCATTGTATGACTTAAACTGGTTAAAACTGTACTCGAATCTTTAAACTCGTTTTTTTCGAAACTACTTTTTTCGAGACACCTGACATGATATCTCGAGTTGTAATGAAGCGATTTGCTTGAAATTTTTTGTGGACCTTCTCTAAACACCCCTCTATCGCTCCTATCAGATTTATCGCGAAATTTTGTTACTAACTATTTTAAAAAAATCAACAATCGTGAAAAAATGGCAAAAATGACCTTTTTTTTTAAACAGCCGCCATTTTGCGATTTTTTTTTGCCTGAGGTAGGGGCTATAATGTCATTCTTACTAATTAAGAATCTATTTCTTTTCCGATGACCAGGAGGGTTGGAATCACGTCAATTAGGAGAAGCCGTTTTTTTCCACCCCCACTTTATCAGTCTGCATCTACCAGAATTATGGATTTTTTTTTCGCCAATTTTTTTATACAATGTCAAAGGATGAATAAATATGTGGTGAAAAGATAGATACGGAAATATTTTTTCTTTTTTTTTAATCGCATGTTGAAAAATCCTCAAATTTTGCCCTCTAGGCTAAAAGACGGTCTTGAAAGAAAACATTTTATTTTAGAAGTTATTTTAGAAAAAATTTTATTTTAGAAGTGTATTTTGATTTGGCTGTGAAAAATTTTGATTTTTTTCATTTTTTTTGCATTTTTCGAAAATAATTTTTTTTGTTAATAAAATAACGTTCTCTTCGGATAGAAATTCGGAAAATTATACTGCTTCGGTGTTTGAGAATTAATTCACTTTAGGACGTTTTTGTTTTTCGGAATTTGGGACGAAGAAAAATTAATTTTTTTGGAAAAGTCGAATGAAGACAATTTTTTTTTTCAATTTTGAATGCAGCTAAATATAGTTCCATTTTTTTTTAATTCGAATGAAGAGGATACATTTATTTTTATTTTCTATAATGAAAAATGCATCTTTTTCCAAATTTGAAATAACAAAAATAACTTTTTTTTTAGAAAATCAAAAAAACCAACATAAACACATCCAAAAAAAAATTATTTTTCATATTTTATTATTCAAAACCCAACTTCCTTACCAATAAATCCAATTTGTTAAATATTTTTCCCACTCTCGTGTCACAACGTCGATTTATTTCGAAAAAAAGCTAAAAAAAAATTCGTTTTTTTTTTTAAATTTCCCTCTCAAAATCAATCGACATCGATATTATCGTTCCGATCGAGATAACATCGGTACGATAAATCGTCAACAATTTCGCCTTGGCTCGATTAAAAAAAAAAAACTTCAACGAACAAAAATAAAAAAAAAACGTGAGTTCGATGATTTCCCTTTCAAACGATTTCATTGCAACTCTCGATCGTTCGATACCACGTGGTTCATTCGTCGCCAAGATTTTCAGCTTCGTTCGCAATAAATTATTATAATCACTCGGCGAGTCCAACGAAGGATAAATCTTCGTTATTGCACTCGCCCCCTCTATGACTCGCCAGTGATAAATGCATAATAATCGTTACTACTCCACAAGAGATCGCCGATTGGCGATCGTAAAATGAAAACGACTCGAACCCCCTCGCCCCTTCCGGTTCTCAAGGAAAATCGAGTTGCGATTATAAACTAATTAATTAAACGAAAATAAAAAAAAATTGAAGGAAAAAAAAGGCACAACGGTGTTAGAAAAAGAAAAATAGAAACGATAAAAATTGTGATATCGTTTGCGCATGCGCGATAGATCCGTTACGTCTCACTGGCATCCCCGTGGATTGGCCTAAATACGCGAATCGACTGATTTATCGTGCTCAAAACCGATATCCCGTCTATCAAATCGGGCTTTACACCTTTCGCCACGTGATTTACGACACTTCGAATTGATTATTTCCGAGAGTTTTATATGTTTTTTTATATTTTACTTTTTGTTGTTTAATGTATATCGATGGATTGGCGCGCATGCGCGAGACCTTCGCGACACCATATCTACTTAGTACGAAGGTGTGAGGAAAAAATGTTTCGTGTCGCAGCGGGGGTTTTCAACTGTCATTTAGTTTGATGAATTTTTCTTCTTGAACACGTTATGGTCGTTCCATTGAAATATACACGCATACGAATGTGTATGTGTGTAATCAAAAGTGTAATAATTTATACGAAAATATAAAGTTGCAATTGCGATGCAATTTTTATATTTTTTGTGTTGTTTATATTTTTCATATTTTTCATGTTGGTTGTAAAGTTTGTTAATTGTTAATTTTGTTAATGTGATAAAAAATATAATAGTTTATATGGAAATGTAAAGTTGCATTTTTTATATTTTTTTAATAACAATTTTATTTATTTTGATTTTTACATTTTGAATGTTTTAAATATTTTTCACATTATTTATATATTTTGTTAACCGTTACATTCATTCATCTTAAAAAATGAGTATAATAATTTGTACGAAAATATAAAGTTGCAATTTTTATATTTTGTTTAATAACAATCCTTTCTTACTTATTTTGATTTTTACGATGTGAATATTTTCCATATTTTTCACATTATTTATAAATTTTGCTAACCACTACATTGATTCATTTTAAAAAATGAATATAATAATTTATACGAAAATATAAAGTTGCAATTTTTACATTTTTTTAATAACAATCTTATTTGTTTTCATTTCTAAATTCTAAATATTTATTCACATTTTTCACATAATTTATAAATTTTGTTAACCGTTACATTCATTGATCGTTAAAAATATGAAAATGTTGAAAAACATGCGTCGATTAAACGAGGCCTGTTCCGTCTTAACTGGATTAACGACAGATGCAGAGGTGAGAAATACGCGGAGGTATATCTCCGGTCTGATCACAGGTCCATCGTGTGGACGTTGGAATGCATCGGGATCGAGAACGAGCGCGCGATTCCGCGAGCGTTACTTTAATCCATTCGAGAGTTTCTCGAGACACCGCGCGTATACATAAGTATACCTATATTATGTGTACAAGTATGTATGCGTCACATGGGCATACGAGCTCGAGAGTGGAGAGTGATGGTGGCGCGAGCACATAAGAAGTAACGCCGAGTGCAGTGCTCGGTCGCGTTATTGCCGCATCGCGCCTACGATACGATTATTGCTATCGTCGCGTCCCTACGGTCTCCGTGTCGACCCAGCTCTGTGGCGATAGTGCTGACGTCCTCGAGAGTCGACGAAGTAGAGGGGGTTGAAGTCTGAATTTTACGAGCACGCTTTGGACTTGGTCGAAAAATCTCGATAATAATTAACGAAATAATTATATCGTTCGTTTGCATGCACGCACGCATGCGCAGAAATCTCTGCAGGTTCGAGATTGAAACGTGCGCGCATGCGTGTTCGGACTCGTCCATACGCGCATGCGCGTGCTGTCAGGCACCGGTGCGCATGCGCGTGAGTGTGCGACGACGCATGCGCATACCGCCGCGACGACGCATGCGCATAGGCGCGCGCACACCTATACGCGCATGCGCAAATACGCGCTAGATTAAGATTCTATATTATCACAAAATATTTGCATACTTATTATAAAATAAATTAGAATCCTTTTTTGCGAAAATCAATTAATTGATTATTAATTATTGTATCGGGATAATTATCGATAATTAATTAATCGATTATTAATTATTGTTCCGACCAGACTTCGGGGGGAAAAAGGGAGGAGCAGTTGTCACGTACGAACTTCCGGTTTCGTCGTTCAATGGTGTGCGTAATTACACGACTTTCCAATATAACGAAACAGCCTCGATGTCGTATATCAGTCTCGTTCTCGTTATAGAGCGCCCCAGCAGCAACAGAATGTTGTTTCTCAGTTGCATCTGCTCGTCTACCGTCTGTGTACGTGTAAAACGAGCCACGTGCTCGTGCCAAGTTCTGGAATACGCCATCGACAGGTACGAATGGCGCGGCAAAATAAAAATTAAAAAAAAAAACAAACACAGAAAAAATACGAGAGTCCGAACTTTTTTATCTTCACGCGATATCTAAGTGTCCGTCTTCCGCCTGCGCGAGGCCGGCTGCGCCGAATGAACCAACTGTTTTTAATGCGTATATGGGACAGGGCACAATCTTAATCGGCAATCGATATCGCCAAATGAAAATTGAAAATAAAATTCAATTTTGCGATCTAGGGACACGTTAATTAATGTAAATATTCAAACGTTTTTTTTTTTTTTTTTTTTTTTTTTTCAAACGAAACGCATGTTTACATATAATCGGGTGACGACACTTTAACGCCGATAAATATTGCACCTATGTTATTTTTACCAGGTGAAATACTCGAAAATTTGCATTAATTGCGTTAATTAATTTTATTCCCATGTCCTTTACGTAAGTATATTTTTAAAATAATAATTCGTATCGTATTGCTGGAAACGATTTCATTTTTATTTATTCATTTATTTTTTTTTTGCGGGGTAAATTGCAACATGCAATTCGAATTTGAATTTAGATAAATTCATGTTTTTCATGTTTGGTGAATAGAAAAAATTTCAATTATAAAATTGTCGATTTAATTAATCCAAATAAATAATTACGATTTAACCTTGAGCGACAAATACAAAAATATAATTGAACAAATGAAACTGAAATTTCAATTTGTTGAAACGATTTTAGAGTACAATGTTTTATTATTAAAAATTTCGATTATTATTTTTTTATTAATTAAATTTATTATTATTTTTTAATCGTTAAATAATTTATTTAAATTAATGAAATTTATTATTTTCTTTAAGGTGACCTTGCGTTTCGTGTTTTGTATTTTATGTTTTTGTAGCCATTTTTTCGATCGCCATCTTTTTATTCGCTCCCCTCGTTTCTATTGTGTTCCTCAGCTCACGACCGAACCTGTTATTATATTTCGTGCCTCTGCCCCTGGGCTTCCCCATACGTACTGTGAATCTCCTCCTTCTGCGTCTGATCATCGTATACCCTTCAATTCAGTGTGGGGAATCCCATTTAGCTATGGCGAACCCTTCATACGTTATATATATACTTAATAAAATGATTTTCAACATTTAAAAATAAATTTTTACAAATAATTATCTTCAATTATTGTTAGAATAATTTTTATTTTTTATTTCCAATTACATTATTTTTTAATTATTATATTTATATTTATATATATATATATATATTTATATTTATTATATTTATTATTTTACGAATAATTAATTATCTTGAATTATTGTTAGAATAATTTTTATATTATTTTTCAATTATTATATTTATTTTCCCATTATATTATTTTTCAATTATTTATATTTATTTTCCAATTATATTATTATTCGAATGTACATTTTTTTTTAATTATTATATTTATATTTATATATTTTATATTTATTTGTAATTATCATATTTATTATATATTTTACAATATATATAAATATACAATTATAAATAATCGATATTTTATTAATTGTATTTAAATTTGTTACATTTTTTGGTTACGAGAACCAAATTTCAAAAATCGTAACAAAATATGAAACAAAATTATAAAAATAATTTTGAAAAAGCATTAAATTAATTTACGTTTATGTTTACTTTTGGCGAAAAAAACATAAATTCTATTATTATTTTTTATTACTAAATAATTACGAATAATCGATACTCGATTAATTGAATTTTACGTTACACAATTTTTGTTTCGAGAATAACATTTAAAAAAAAAGATTTAAAAATGCGTGGAATAAAAACGAAAAATAAAAAGAGAAACGAAAATCGCGGAACTTTTAGAGTCGTGGTAGCCGGCAGGCCTCCGCGTCGGCGAAAACGTTCGGCATTAGGCGTAATTATAATATAAAACTTGCCGCGCCTTGTAGACCCTTGGTGTCTCTCTTCTCTCCACGACTCTCAGTTCCCTGTCCACTTCCCTCGGGAACAACGTCGCGGCGCGCCACCGCTCCGTGTTCCTCAACCTCTTTACCTTACTTTAAAAAAAAAAACACCAAAATATCGACCAATCGCCCCATCGAAAAATTGATTTTTTTTTGAAAATTTTATTTACAATATTTTATAGATTTTTTTTTCTCCGTGAGATATTAACAAAGAGTAAGTAACTTTGTCCATAGCCATCAGACCAGAATGGTTCCATGCACAAATTGCAATATAACGTCGTACTTCGCCTTTTTACATTTTTTCTCCTCATACATATCTCCAGTCTCAAATTCCACTATCAACCACTCCGATGGACCTACAATTGTTCTTAGGTGGGTTGTGAACTGCCGAGAGCATAGAAAAAAAGCAGAAAAAAAATGCATTCGTGTGGGAATCGAACCCGGGACCTACGGAGTGTGAGTTGGGAACGCTACCCCCTATGCTAATGTTACTCTCGTTGTAAAAATGTGAAAAAATTGTTTTAGTTTGAGAACCACTGGGTCAACTTAGTATTGGAGGACCTTACGTCCTTATTCACTGTCACACGATGCCGCTATGGCTTCGACACGAGGCATAAGTATATGCGGAGATACATATGAATATATATATATATATTAGTAGCATGTATACACGAGCGTCCTTTCGATCGATCGCCGCGTCGCCAGTGTTGCATTAGCGTTAGCTCAACTTAGTAGAGAATCAAAACAAAAGAAAAAAGAAATCTCGCGGTCAAATGGTCATTTATTTTTCCACTGACCGCTGTCGCGAACGTTGTTCGTCCGTTGGCTGAAATATTGTTGCTTTTCGTATATTATACGAGACTGTGCGCGAGGGAGAAAAAAAAGGTAAACAAAGAGTGGGGGTACGGTGTGCCGAGAGCCACCATGCGGTGAAAAAAGGCAGACTCAAGTGGCGAGAAGAAGAAACGTATCTCGTAAAATTTCACTCAACGCCATTAGGAGGTTATCCCTGGAATGAGACGACGTCTCACTCGACTCGTTTAACTCTAATGTCAGTTTTTTAGTGGGTCGTCTTTCATTGGGAAGCGGTCTTGGAATTGACCCAGGAAAGTCTTGAATCAAAAATGAAGAATAATTATGTTTCGATCGCGTTATCAAGATTTATAATTGTATTTGTAGGCAAAAATTGACGATGTTTGGAACAATGATGTCAACAAAAATCCTTACAAAAAGGATGTCGCGGACAAAAATCCTTAGAACAAGGATGTGTTGAACGTAAATTTTTAAAACTAGGATATCTCGACCAAGAATCCTTAGATCAAGGATGTTTGAATCTCGTTTCATCCACAACTCCATTTTCTATCAACGACAAACATATCGCTCAACGTCCTTAGCCTCGAAGGCATCGTACTGCTAATTGGCATTGCTAATCTAATTCCAATTCATCTCCATTTTCTCATACCACGTAGCAGCTACTTCTAACTCACGATCCTATATACATCCTGAATACGCCGTTCGATCTCTGAGATATAAATCGGAAATTATACTGTACAAACATAATATCCATATCGTGAAAGATATACGAGGCGTACTTTCGTCCCGATCGGTCCACGCGTCCGCGTTGGCGACTCGGCAGACGGAATGACCCAGGCTAATCGCAATATCCAAGTCCCGCTGAAAACATTTTTTTTTGTTTCAACGAGCCAACTCTCTTCCCGATACCATCGCGTGCATCAATTCACGCGCATGCGCGCGCATGTACGCTCGACAAAATGGAAGTACGACGCCGCGACGTAAGTCTCGGGCGCGGTTACACTAGAGGAACGCGAATGCGTTCGTCCAACGACCGGTTATTCCCATCTCTCGTCCTCTCTGGCAACCCGAAGCACTCGTTATGATCTGATTAATCCGAAATATTTCACTGCCGGCTTGACTGCCGTGTGTATGTGTGCTCTCTCGGGAAAGAGAGAGAGAGAGTCGAACAGGGAGAGATGTGCGTGTCTTCGGGTATACAAGACCACGGCAGTCGCGCCAGGTTGTCAGGACTGCCAGGAAGAAGAAGAAGATAACAAGAATAAGAGGAAGGAATAAAGAGAGAAGAGGTTTCGCGAGTCTCGAGTCTCTCGTACAGGAGTCCCAGGACGTCGTACAACGTTTATACTATTTTTTTTTAATTCTATCTTTGTTTCGTTTATTTATTCGCTCTTATTATTTATTTATTTAATATTTTTATCACGACAGGATCGCGATAAGGACCGAGAGATTTTCGTTCGTCGTTCAACTCGGTCAGGATTCGATACGCAGCGGGTACAGAAACGCGAGGTTGTCGGGCGTTAGAGAAGTCCTAGCGCTCCTTCCTAGTACGCGAGGACTCCGACGGTGGTGCTGCGAAGCGAGAGACAACCGGTCACGGGCCACGGATCCCACAGGCGTCCTATAAATCCCACGACTAACGGGTAACCAAGTAACCAAGTAAGAAAAGGATCGCCCGGGGTACCAGCGGGCATTAATTTTACAACTTGTATTTCCAATTAACTTAGCGCCGAGAGTCGCGTGGATATGCACACATGCGCGTACATGCGACGTAAGTGCGAAAGTGTGTCTATTTATGGACAAATGCAAATGGCCGTAGTCGCAGAGATATGTTTTGGTTCATTGTGAAAGGTGAGACACGTGGGTGTGCTGATCTGTTCATTGTCACGGCTCATATTGATGTTTCAGAATTTATCGTTGCACTTATGGAACGTATCGGACGTTTAAAATGGCAACGGTGTGTGCGTGAAAGAATTGTGAATCTAGTCCGAGTGCAATGAGTGTCTGTAAGTGTTTGGTGTAAAAACTATAAGTGTCTGAGTGATAGAAGTTACGTCTGAGATTGTAAGTGTCGATAGTTAAATTCCATTTTTGGACAGTTGGTGGTGGGAACGGGTTTTACTATTGGTAAGTGTTTTTGAGTGTTCGGTACGAGTACCGTGAGTTTCTGAGTTCTGTATCTGAAATTATTTTCGTCAGCACTCTATAAGTACTCGGCATGAGTGCCTTGCCTTCGCCTGGAAAAATATTTGACACTAGTACTGCCTGTCTTGATGGTCTCGTATATCGTGAGACTAACTATTGTGGTAAGTACTGTAAGAGCACTGCATAAGTGCATAAGTTTCAAATTCCATAAGTGCCTGAGTAACGTGAGTTACTTCCCTGGAACACTATGATCGCTTGCGACTATTCACCAAATTGTTGTAAGTACTATAAACGTCTTTAGTGCGTCCTAACTATTTTGGTAAGTAGTGCAATAGCACTGCATAAGTTCATAAGTGCCATGCGCAAGTGCCACGTATAACTACGATGACACCAGTTCCCGGTATAATTGCTTCGGGAATCTCTAACGTTTCGCACCTAAAGTAAGTGTTTCTGACGATATCTAAGTGCTATAAATATTCCTCATAAGTCCCATAAGTGCCCGAGTCATATGAGTTACTTCCCCGGAAGACTATGAGCGTCCGCGACTATTCAAAAAATTGTTGTAAGTACCATAAGCGCCTTTAGTGCGTTCTAACTATTTTCGTGAGTACTGCAGGAGCACTACATAAGTTCATAAGTGCCATGCGCAAGTGCCACGTATAACTACGACGACACCAGTTCCCGGTATAATTGCTTCGGGAATCTCTAACGTTTCGCACCTAAAGTAAGTGTTTCTGACGATATCTAAGTGCTATAAATATTCCTCATAAGTCCCATAAGTGCCCGAGTCATATGAGTTACTTCCCCGGAAGACTATGAGCGTCCGCGACTATTCAAAAAATTGTTGTAAGTACCATAAGCGCCTTTAGTGCGTTCTAACTATTTTCGTGAGTACTGCAGGAGCACTACATAAGTTCATAAGTGCCATGCGCAAGTGCCACGTATAACTACGACGACACCAGTTCCCGGTATAATTGCTTCGGGAATCTCTAACGTTTCGCACCTAAAGTAAGTGTTTCTGACGATATCTAAGTGCTATAAATATTCCTCATAAGTCCCATAAGTGCCCGAGTCATATGAGTTACTTCCCCGGAAGACTATGAGCGTCCGCGACTATTCAAAAAATTGTTGTAAGTACCATAAGCGCCTTTAGTGCGTTCTAACTATTTTCGTGAGTACTGCAGGAGCAGTGCATAAGTGCATAAGTGCCATGCGTAAGTGCCACTTGTGACTGCAACGACCCCAGCGCAGGGTACAAGTGCTTCAAGAATCTCTAACGTTTTGGACCCAATTTAAGTGTTCCCAACGATTCATAAGTGCTATAAATATTCCTCATAAGTCCCATAAGTGCTCGACTAATGTGAGTTACCTCCCCGGGATACTATGATCGGTCTGCAATTATTCAGAAAATTCTCGCAAGCCACATAAGTGTCCTTAGTGCTTCTTCGCACTACGAACAACTGCCGTAAGTGTTAATAAGTTACTGTTCATTCCACTCCTTTAACCACCGCATATCTAAGCACATTTTCTCATAATGATAACAGCTTATTATTCAGTATCGTATACTTTATTACTTCATTACTGGGCACTACAACGCGAAATCAAATAAAGAAAAAAATAAAAAAATAAAAAAACAAAAAGAAAATACAAACTAAACAATTTCTCGTGCGAGTGAATCTTCCGCGTATTCTCACGACGTAATTCATAACTCAACGTTGCAGCTTCCTCACTCGCGGTGAAAGCTTTTCATTTCCGATACAGTAATACACAACACTTCATGGCACTTATGTATTTTATACGTATATAAATATATTCCCATACCGCGATACACGGCCTTTACCGTGGCGGCTTCGGGGAGTTCTTCGCGCCGGCAATAAGAACCGGTCGCATCGCTACGGACCAGATCCAGCGTGCTTTACCATAAATCAATCCCGCGGGGCGCGTACATGCTCTACAACGTAACGGGCTTAAAGAACGTACCTTATATACGAGTATTAGTCCGCACACCTCGAAACCCATCGCTACCGGGTTCCCGGTTAATTTTCTGTTTGTTTTATAATTGACTCCGTTAAATCCCGTCGACTATATACGAACTAGCATACATATATATATATATATGTATATGTGTATACGACTCATACGCGGATATATATGAATATGACGTGACCTCGCCGATTTTTCACATCGTGTTACGATCGCCCAGCAATCTTTGCCAATAATAATAATTACATCATTATTACTTAAAAAAAACTCTATTTTCCACTTCCCGATGATATCGAACGTCTTACCGATATCGAGTTATCACGAGGCTAATACAAAATTGAGTACATAAATACGTCAAGCGAGTTATTGCAACAAGAACGATCGCGTTACTCCTCCGACGAGTTTAACGCATCTGCTAACTGCGATTTCATGCCGACTTTATATATGTAAAATAAAAATTAAAAAAGAAAGAAATCGGTAACGATAAACGCGTTACAAAACTCGACACTTGGCGACTATCTCGACGAATAATGGAATCGATTTCACGTGAATTTTTCGCGTTAAGATCGTCGTGATGAAAAAAAAAGAATACACGAAGAGGAGTACTCGGTGGCGTGCGATCGACCCGACGCGATCTCGATCTTCCAGCGGAAAACCGGTCGGGCACGCCGAGGGAAGAGTCGCGAGATATTATATAGTCTCGCTTCCCTCCCTCGTCGTTTTCATTTATAAATGCGCTACGAGAGAGGGAGATCGGTAAGAGATCGGTAAGAGATCGGCAAGAAATTCGCGCCGGCGCGTACAACGCGTAATTATAAATCGTGAATAACGGACGCCTAAGCTCGACTTCTCTCTTTTTCGCTCCTTTTCATCGTATCGCTTCTTATTATTTCTTCTATACGGGCTTGGCTTCGTTGCGGAAAAATTTCACGCCGGGCACAATCGGCAAGATATTTATTTCTTCCTTTTATCATCCAATTAACGATAAGTCTCCATTGCGCTTTTATTAACCCCAAGTGAGAGAGAAAGATCGAGAAATTCTCGAAGTAATTACGGTTACGCGTGGTATCGTCGCGACTCGAGATCGCGTTACAAAGTCTCGTCTCAATGGCGCTGAGGAAGATGCGGTGCGGAATATTCATCGTTGTCTTCCTCTCGCGATCCTCTATCCATTTTGCCACACGAGGATTAGCTCGGAGCGAATAGCGTTCGCCGCGTGCGAAGCTCGGATCGGCAAAAATCGGCAATGTCGCTCGAGCGACGGTAACGTTTATGGTTTAACACCGAGACCGAGCGACGATGCGAACGGGCTTTTCGACACGGTACGAGAAGAGGGTAAAGAATATCGTGACAAATCGCAGGAAAAACCGGATCGCACGATTTCAACGAGTTTGATTTTTTTTTATGATCGTCTCTCGTAGAAACGAGATTCAATTTTAATGGGTTTTCGTTCAATGCTATGCAATTTTTCGTTTTTTTTTAAATATTCGAAGTTGGCGTTGCGTTGGACGAATTTTCGTGAATTTTTAATTAAAATTGAATCAATGTCACGAAAATATTTATCAAATAGTGAGTTAGGACAATGATGAGCTTGCGTTGTATCAAATGTCAAATAATTGACATATCGAATATTTCAAATTTGTTATTATTTATTCTTTAAAATTGGTTTGAAAATTGGTCTAAACGATCGTTAATTCAAAATTGCAGCTCCGGGGGCGACATGAGCGCCACGGCGTTACACGGGTACTACGAGAAACTTCATTCGCCGCTAGCGATCGAAGCGCCACTGTGATACAGCGAGTGGCGCGAAAAAGTTTGAATATTCGACGTAGTGCCCAAGGGAAATTCGTGGCACAGTTACAAAAACGACGAGACGAATAATTTTAACGTCTCAATCGATTAAAATCGAGTCTTTCTTTATAAAAAAAAATAAAACATTTCTTAATTTCTAAAAAATATTAAATATGCTAAACATGAGATCCGGAATTCAGTCCGCGTTGCTTCTCACGCCGTTGTAATTTTCCAAGCAACATTCTTCGCGAATATCTTTAAACAACTCATTTACTTTGTCGAACATGATAAAAATAATTGTTTTATCAGTATCTTCGGTGAGTCTGGAATATTAATATGTTATTATTTTTTTCCAGTTAAAAAAAATCACGTCGTCGTGTAAAGAATTGTGAGTGTATGCTAATTTCGAGACGAGCTACGAGGGAAAGCAGTCAAAGTGAGAATTTTTCACGGTCATCTAGAATTTCAAGCATCGAAGATAAATCACAATCCACCAACGCCTTGAATCTTCCGGGGATCTTCGAGGCAGATGAAAAGTTCCAGGAGTGGTAAACGATTTTATAAAATCTTCGTATTATTTTCATACGTAAATAATTTTATTTTCACGTTAGGAAATTATTCCTATTACTTCGCCTAGTTTTGAATTCGACGAAAAAACAACATGGCGGTCTGACAATTTTATTGTTATAAAGTAATAAAATTATAACTGTTCATGAAAGTGCTGATAGCCCAGCGAATTTAGAGCAACATCGTAAGTCCGGACGTATAAAAATTGAAATTTTACTCGTAAGAATTGAATATTCAAATTTTAAGGGTTATCGTCCAGAGCTACGTTGGGGTTAGGTAAGTTGTAGACAATCCTGAGTAGTTTGACCGGATCGTATCCAGATCCTCTATCAACATTTTAGCATAGTGAGTTACAGTTAAGTTTTGAGAAAAATGTATTAAACATTTGTCTCGCCTCTTTACCTTATCCAAAAATTGCGTTCAGCTACAGCTGTTTGATAGAAATAACGAGAGCTTTGCATACGATCTTTAAAAGCTGTTGCTGAGAATTGCTAAACTCGAATAGAACAACGAAACCTGAAAATTGTGCATGCACGAGTCAGTGACTTGAAAACGCGAATCGTATTTTCTCCGGCATTGAGCAACCGATCGGGTTAAAACTTTGAGGACACCTAGAGAATTATAGTAGAAAGTGACTAACACTATTGATTTCCAAAAAATTTGCCATAATCCTTTAGATATCCTTAAAATTCTAATGCTCATGTTGGTGCTGGAGAAAGTAGGGACGGTGTTTTCAAATCGCTCGTTGCCTGCAACACTATTTTCAAAATTTTGGAAAACCAAATCATTTAGGCACTTTTTGGGATAATTCTGTACATACCCTCCAAATTTTAACGCGATCGGTTGCTTAGTACCGGAGAAAATACGAATCGCGTTTTCGAATCGCTCGTCCCCTGTAACACTGATTCTCATGGAGTTTCGATAGTTTCTCGTTTTAGAGGCAGGGGGGAAGAGACAACATCTACTTTATCCACTGAAAATTAATAATCTAATAAATCAATTATTATTGCAAAACATTTTATTATTCTCGTTTCTATGCAAACTAGATCTGCTGAGTCGCGTTTGAATAATTTGTGCGCTCGTAATCAGTGTTATCGATGTCATAAGCATACGTATAACCTGTTCGTGGCAAAATTTTAATACTTTTTATGAATAAATGGACAGTAAGGACATGTTTTTATTTTACATGATGTTCAAAGTGGTGTTTATCTTTAACTTTGTGCAGATTCTGTATTCATGTGCGATTCCGAACATACTTTATTTTAGCTACAAAAGTTCGCATACATAAAAGGCTATGCTGAGTTCAGAATTTTCTTTGATAAACTTTTCTGATAATACGTCGACGAAAATTAAAAAAAATCATGGACACATATCTGATTAAAAATTTTTTACTAACGAACCTCATTAAGAGACAGTGTAACTAGCGACGAGCTACTTGCACTTCGAAAACGGGATCCGTAAATTGTCCGGCTCTGGGCAACCGATCGCCTTAATATTTGGAGGATACATAGAGAATTGTGGCATAAACTGCATGACAGTCTTATTTTTACAAAGCTTTGGAAAAATTTTTGCAGGTTCAGTTACCTCCGGAAAATTTTTTTCAAAATTTTGGAAAAATAAAACTGTCATGCACTTTATGCCATAATTCTCTATGTACCCTCCAAATTTCAAGGCGATCGGTTGCTCAGTGCCGGACAATTTACGGATCCCGTTTTCGAAGTGCAAGTAGCTCGTTGCCAATTACACTGCCTCTTAAGGAGAAGAAACCTATGGAACTTGGTCCAAGGAGATTCATGTGACTGTCAAAGGGTAAAACTTCTAGACGAGTCATCGATAATTAACTTCTATGACGATAAATAAAAAAAACCATGATAATTAAAACATAATTTTTCAAAATCTTCAGTTTGAGTTTGCATTGAGTTAAAACTGATCCAACTATGAGTTACAATTTGACAATACGTAAAACAATGTATATTAAAAACTGGAATGATTTCAAGTAAAGTTTAAATGAGATCAAATTAACAATTCAGTGTAGAATTAAATTTAAATAAACTAAAATTAATGAAACGATAACAACGTCACGTTTACCTCGCTTCCATCGTCTTCGAATTAATTCTCGTGTAAACAGATCCGAATTAAATCAACGGCACATTATTATTACAAAGTCCATTCAATTTATTTCTCAAGGATCGTGATCACAGCTACTTATAATTTCATCGTATCGACCATCTTAATTCTCGACTCTCGAGGTTGGACCTTTACAATTATTCGTGTGCTCCACTTTCGTCCAAAGATATTTTCTCTCCGCTGGTATCTCCTGCGAGGCACGCATCCCGTTTATTTTCGAAGAGGACCCAGGACACTCTATGTCGTGTCTCGAGCATGTGGAGGATGTTGCATAAGCGGATTAACGGTAGAGGTTCCCCAAGCTCGTAGTGCACACGAGGACGAGAGAACATCGTTCTCCAGACATGGCGTGCAACCCGAGTCAACTGAGGGACTGTGACAACTTTTTAAAAATTCACACGCGACTTGCTTACCTGGCTGAACGTCCAGATACACACATATGCAGATACGAAGACATCTTTGAATTTATGAATGTGCTCGTACGTTATCTAGTACGCATGCGTGTATTCTAAAACGCACTCGAGCGAATACATCCGTTAGAACTATATTGAAACTCACACGAGTGATAAGAGGGCATGGCTCCGGGAGCTGAAAAAAATTATTGCGAGACTCTTTATCGTCCGCGATTTTACGGGACGGATTTCAACGACGTTCGAGCAACAACAAATCTGTAGTTGATTAGATCTTATTCCGGTTTGTCGAGATCGATCACGCGATCGTACGGGTAACGGTAATTGGATATTTAATGTATTGTAAGTGATATCGATTCTGGGGCGTGGGTGAATAATACGTGGAATTAAATTTAGGATTTTTTGGTGGAATTGCAAGGAGAATTTTTGATTTTTTGATTTTTCGGAGAGCTGGGAAGATTTGTGGAGTTTTGGAAATTTTAGGGGAATTTTAATTGATACGTCGTTCTAGGGGTTGAGATAAGTTCCAGTATGATACGTATTTTATCATATCGTTATTTCTAACGATGTACCTGAAACGTAATAAAATTGTGGATCGTTATGGTGTTCTATTCCTGCCCCTTAAGATTTGTAATTTTGACTGCATTTATCTTTTATATTATTGACTTTTTTATTAATTTTTTTATTCATACTAATTGTTCATTTATTTTATTTATTTATATCTGTGTTAGAAATTTTCTTTTTCAATAATTCAATTTATCATTACGTGTTCACAGTTTCAAATCACTAATCGCCAGGAAACTTTTAAAAATTTTGGAAACCAAAAGCTTTTAGGCACTTTCTACTATAATTCTCTAGATATCCTAAAAATTTTAAGGCGATCGGTTGCTCAGTGCCGGAGGAAATACGAATCCCGTTTTCCAATTGCTCGTCGCTTGTAACACTTTAGGACCTTTGTGTTCATTTCTCCTACGAATGGCTGTGTTAGAAAATTTGTTTTTCATCTATTTAATTTATCATTACGTGTTCGCAGTTTCTATTTTCCCTGCATATTTATAGAACGTATACCTCATCGCTTAAGAGTCAGCGCTACCGGCAACGACCAATTCGAAAACGCGATTCGTATTTTCTCCGGCACTGAACGACCGATCGCGTTAAAAATTGGAAGATATTTAGAGAATTATAGTAAAAAGTGTTTCCATCTTTGTTTTCCAGAATTTTCCTAAATTTTCTCAAAGTTGTAACGCGATCGGTTGCTCAGCGCCGCAGACAGTATGAATGCCGTTGTCAAATCACTAATCGCCAGGAAATTTTTCAAAATTTTGGAAACCTAAAGCTTTTAGGCACTTTCTACAATAATTCTCTAGATATCCTAAAAATTTTAAGGCGATCGGTTGCTCAGTGCCGGAGGAAATACGAATCCCGTTTTCCAATTGCTCGTCGCTTGTAACACTTTAGGACCTTTGTGTCCATTTCTCCTACGAATTCTTGTTACAAATGGATGGTCAATAAGTGGATACCTGATAGACAGTTTGTGCACCACATTTTATGGCAGCAGGTGTTGCAAAAAAGACGACATGTGTGTCCATTGGAGTGCGCTGCACACATATTCGTGTACGCGCTATAAGAGCGTCAAAGGTGGAAGAATTTAGCGTTGCTGTGATTCCGTATAGTTTTCTTGGTCATATCACCTTCCCAGCTTCTCGACTTTTGCCATTGCGGTCTCGTTTACTACCAAAGGGCCCGGAGTCTACCGCGAGTTGAAACATCTCTTGTCGCGCGCACTTGGCTCGCTATACATTTTGTCTCTCTCTCTCTTTCTCGCTCGTTCTTCCATCCTTCTTCTATCAGACCGACGGAAAGCCCGGAGTGCAATTAGCGGCTCGTAATAATTTAGCCGACTTCAATTAAAGCATCCCCGCGCCGGATGTTCTTCTTCAACGAAAGGAGTTTTGCTTGGAATACTCGCAAGCCCACACACACACACACACACATATATTTATAAGAGTGCCAATATATCGTGTATATAGTGCACTATATACTATCGAATACTTTCTTTCTCAGCGAGAGAGTATTCAGAATTGTTGCATATATAAATATGTGTGTATATATATATATGGGGCGTTTCGTGTCGTGCAAATCACAAATTTTGTTTTCTGTGATAAAAAATCAGGGTTATTGTTGTTTAGGTTCATATAGTTGTAAACAAACTGGACAATTTTTTTCAAATTTTTTAAAGACGTATTGCTTGCCTTAAAAAAATATAAAAGTTTATTTTTGAAACTTTTATTCACTTGAATATTATTTATTTTGCAAGAAAATTATGACAATATAAAATTCTGATCTTTCAAGGGATTTCTCGTTTCAAAATCGTACGGGGCTCTAGGAAAAATATCCGTGCCCTTTTAGGGTCAAATATATCGTTCTCATTATTTTTTGTGTTCGCTTCTAATTTCCTGACTTTCTCAAGTGTAAAAACTTTAATAATTCTCGTTCCGGCTCTGCAATTGTTCGATTGCAAAATATTAATAAACATTCAAAATTTGTTTTTTTGCCAGCCATTTTGATTTTTTAAAAATATTTAAATTCTTACGATACTTAAATCTTCCTTACAAAATTCATCTAACTACAATTTAATAACATAAAAAATATATAATTGCTTATTTCACACAGAACGCCTCAGATATAAATACAAATATGAACTACCGGGAGCTACCGTGCGGAAGATAATACGTGTGCCCTAGCCACGCTGTGCCCAGCGCCGATAGAAGCCGGTACATATTACACATACCTATAATACAACATAGTCAGGGCGAGGTGTATTAATGCACGTGGTGAATCCCAGGGAGTCGTAGGTAATTAACGCAGATATGCGATGGTTTATAACGTAGAGATAGATTACACTCGGGGAAAAATGGTCCACATGCACTGAAGGGATCGAATCGGAAGTCGTTAGCACGAACTCAACTTCTATATCAAACTTCCAGTTAAAATTTTTTTTTTTTTTTTTTCAAATATTTATTTTTATATTTTTTATTTGGACAATCTTATCGACCTAAAGTGGATTTTCATGATATATTTATCATGATATATATATATAATATTAAACACGCACATAAATCTCCGAAAGAAAGACGAGAAAAGAAATGGGTATATATATATATAGTTGATGTCACCAAAGTGCGTATCTCCTGGCTTATCACCATTGCGTTATAGTTGTATCTAAAGGAGCCGCGTGTAATTTCTTCGCGTCCCATCGAATCGATTTTTCGATTTATTGCTCCATCGACGATGTCGCGTACTTATCTCGGTCAAGGGAGGGAGGGGAGAAATCCTTTCATCGCGATACTTGCATCTGCCATTAAGACTTCTGAATATACCGCGGTGTGACCCTTTCATGGTAATTGCTTTACGAGCTCTACCAACGTAACAGCTTTATACGCGTGTGTGCGTATGGGACATTCCGTCTTAACACGACCTACGTCCAGTATTTTAAAATGACCACCATAAAAATGACGTAGTTGTGAAATGGTCATGTGACTGCTAATGATTGTAATGTGACCGTCACATGTCGCTAAACGACCGTTATATGATTGACAAAAGGTCGCAATTTAACCGTTAAATGACCGGCATATGACTGATAAATGACTGTCATATGACCGTCGGGTAATTGCGAAATGACTGTCATATGACCAGCACTTAATCGATAAATGACTGTCACATGACTGATAAAAAATGCCATATGATTATCATGTAATCGATAAATGAATGTCATATGACTGTTATATAACCGATAACTGACCGTCACATGACTGATAAATGACTGTCATATGACCGCCATGTAATCGATAACTGACTGTCACGTGACTGACATATGATTGTCATATGACCGTCATGTAATCGATACATGACTGTCATATGACCGCTATATAACCGATAAATGACCGGCATATGAAAATTACTAGGGAGACCGAATTCAATTATAAAACACGATTTTAGCCTTGGGAGTACTGGGCATGGGTTTATATATCAACAGCCATGTTTAATTTGATTAAAATTTATATAATTTTTGCAGAAAAGTATGCGAATTCTGAATCGGAGAGGAAATATTTAACGTCGAATCGAGTCTACAGGCATTAAAATTATACGAACATCGAAATAAATTGATCAAAGTTCCTGGCTCGAAGGAATAATTTTATTATTCTTTATTAATTGATCGCTCAATTAATTAATTATACTTTTTATTACGTGCGTGTTATTCCCTGTTTTTTAATCGAACTAATTGGCGCTCGATTTTATCTTATTATTAGTTCACCGGTTCAGTCGATATTCGCATAAGCAGTGCCCTTGCATTTTGTTTTTCCACTAATTTACATATTTCTCTTTCACTTTTCAAGTATCCATGGACAATGCTTTTTATACTTCCAGTGCGAAGGTGGATTGCTAATTAACAATTAAATGGTCTTTGGCTCGATCGGACTGTCTTACGACCTCAAGGTACATTAGTGGTGTATATATCTGCTAACAACAGTTGACTTTCTCGGGCAGCGGTGTCGACTGCAATCGATCGATCACCAGAACCGTAACCCGTCGTTACGCGTTCACATTTACCATCAGATTATTTTAGCACGGTTTTAAAACAGCTGTACAACACTCAATTAGCGGATAATCGAACGAGAAGAAAATTACAATTCAATTAGTCGTGTCAATTTTGTTGACTTCATAAAAATCGACCCAAATTCAAAAATCAATACGTTTTTCAAAAATTTAATAAGTTGATAGCAAAATCTCAACGTTTTGAAATGAATCTCGATTTTTTCATTCGATATCTTCGAATTTGCCACCACCGTGTGTGCGTTGCGCATCCATATCCGCCGTCTTGATGAAATATATAATACGATATCACTAAACTCGTTAATTTCAAATTTAATTATTTCAGCAATAAAGTCAGCAAGGCACGGTTATTTTATCATTTTCTCAATCTTCATTGCGTCATGTATCTTGTGTCAATTTTTTAAAATCGTAACTTAACTCACTCATTAAGAAATGGGATCAAATAATCGAGACACTGGCGCCAGTTCCATAAAGGCCCGGGCTTAACCTCACTTTTTATATCAATATTCGTAGACTGATATCTCAAGAACGAAACACTGGATCGTTGAGATATTTTGGAAACAAGACCGTATCAACTATTTCTACATTATTTCATTATTATTCAGTTCTTAAAGTTCGACTTGATTTAGTGTTTTAGTGACTGCAAAAAGCAATACAATCAGCAAGGCACGTTCACCTTATCATTTTCTCAATCTTCATTGCGTCATGTATCTTGTGTCAATTTTTTAAAGTCGTAACTTAACTCATTCATTAAGAAATAGGATCAAATAATCGAGACACTGGCGCCAGTTCCATAAAGGCCCGTGCTTAACCTCACTTATTATATCAATATTTGAAGACGGATATCTCAAGAACGAAACGGTGGATCGTTGAGAAATTTTGGAAACAGGACCGTATCAACTATTTCTACATTATTTTATTATTATTAAAGTCTTAAGGTTCGACTTGATTTAGTGTTTTAGTGACTGTATTTCCTTGAATAAATAATTGTAGAATGCGGGATAGGTCATACGCATCTAGAAATCGGTGTATAGGATTATTGGCGTATGCCTCGTGTTTCTCAGAGAGACCTAGCGAGTCAGGACGAAGGTGTTTGCATTGGCCTAGTGCCTAGCGAGAACGTTCGCGGACAAAATTAATTACCTCGTCCTCCCGATATAACGGGTCTTTAGCTGGTTGCAATTCTCGTCGTTTCTCACACTCTCGCAACGTTAACTTGTATATGTATCCTTTATACCGATATTCACCTATACATAGAGGATAAAATTGGGAAATATGGACCACTCGACTATTTCTGCTATTAAATCCAACTCTCGGAAATACCAAGGAATTTTTTAAAATTAATTAATGATGTTTTCAACAATAAAACACATTGGCTAAAATTTAATTAACGATTTATATGCGTCCATAATTATAAATAATTATTGATTTTTTCACTAGAATATAACTCTTCACGAATAATTTGATATGTGTCAATTAATTAATCGTCACATATTAATTATAATTTGCAGATAATTTTCTTTTCCTTAGTCTTCAATCAATCGTTTATTTCGCAGCAATTTTAACTATCAATGAATCATCAATAATCAATCATGAACAATTATTAATCGATCATTATTAATATTCCGAGTAACTAATCATCCAATTATTTTTAAATCGCGAACCAAGCTACGATCTTAAACTCAAAATATCACTCCAAATTTATTCATTAACTTAAATAAAAATTGCAATTAATTTTGCTCTAAGGCTATTGGTCCGGGCCTTATCAGTAGTCTGGGCCTTATCAATGAGCCAGGCCATATTCGCCAACATTAATTTATGTTTTCGTGTATTTGTTTGCTCGTGCATTTGTTTCTCTTTTATTGGCTCACTGCTACATATACACACATGCACATGTATATACATATATAGCTACAGGTACAAGAAAATAAAAGCCTGACTACACGTATAGCTTTAATACGTACGAGACACGATTTTATCAGATTTTATTGCAGATTTACAGTTGCGATCTGGCTGTTGGTTTAAGCGCCGATAATCGACCATGAGTCTGACGTACGACCCTGTTAACGCACTGTGAAAGGGTGACTTCTAATGCCCCCCCCCCCCCCCCCCCCTCTCAATGGCTACCCCTTGTCATAGTAATTTCTGTCGTTCTGTTCGAGTCACTAGTTCTCCAGTCACCTTACATACGAGAATTTTGCAAACTTACAATTTGTCATATATCGGAAATTCATTGAGCCACCTAGCAGTATAATTATGAACTAAAACCATTAAATGTAATTTTGCAGTAAATTTACGACGAGATTTTTTTTTCTTTTTTTCTTTTCGAATTTATCGTATGACTGGCTAATGAAATCGAGAATCGTGCACTTTGTGTCAAATTGTTGATTTTGTTTTTAATTTTTTGATTTTTGTTTACGTTTAAGCGAACGAGTAATTAATTAAATGTTGAAACGAGAAATTTATTAATTGCTTCGAACGATTATAGGAATTTTAGGATTTATTTTGTCGATCGTGTGACTGAATAATTGAATAATAAGAAATTTTTATAATTTTATTGATTCGAATAATTAAATAATTTTTTTTATTTAATTGCTGTTTAAAAATAAATCATCGATTTAATCGAGATAAGTTTCCACAAGAATGAAAAATATTTTTTTTTCTCATTCGAAAGTCGTGGTAGAATTTTTTTAAATATTTTAGAATTTTTAGAATTTTTGAAATTTTTATAATTTAAATAATTCGAATAATTGAATAATATAAAAAATTAATTGCTGTTTAAAATAAATTATCGATTTAATCGAGATGCTTTTCTGCAAAAATGAAAGAAATTTTTTTTTTCGTATCGGAAAGTCGTGGTAGAAATTTTTGTTTGATTTTTTTAATAATTTTTTAAAAAATATTTTTGACTTTTTAGAATTAAAATTTTTTTTTAAATTTAAATAATTCGAATAATTGAATAATATAAAAAATTAATTGCTGTTTAAAATTAGTTATCGATTTAATCGAGATAATTTTCTGCAAAAATGAAAGAAATTTTTTTGTATCCGAAAGTCGAGATAAAAATTATTGTTTCATTTTTTTATTATTTTTTTTTAATATTCTTGAATTTTTACAGTTTATGAAATTTTTACAATTTAAATAATTCGAATAATTGAATAATATAAAAAATTAATTGCTGTTTAAAATAAATTATCGATTTAATCGAGATAATTTTCTGCAAAAATGAAACAAATTTTGTTTCTTTCGAATTCGAAAGTTCCAATTTTTTCTTTAATTTTTATTTTATTTTCTTTAAATGAAATTTCACCGCTCGATCTTGTGCCGTAAGGTAAGCTAAAACAGATGCGTATATTTGTGCGTGGGCGAATCTCGGGTTCTCGGGACGCTCGCGGGCCGATCGTGAAATCGGCGAGGTCCGCGCCGTGAGCGTCGCGTCCAACGAGGTGTTGATATAATTTATGAATGTTGCAGCTCTCACGGGCGAAACCGAAGGGAGCTAATACGGGCACGAGGAACCGGTAACCAACGACGAATGGCTCGCGAGAGCGTGGATCGTAGCTCGTATCAAACTTGCCAGCAGGAGGTCTCGCATAAAAAAAAGGAAACAATAAATAAAGAAAATTGAAAAAGAAACGTCGACCCACCCAGGCTGACTTTGAGTTTAAGACAAAATGTTTAATTAAATTAAAAATACAAAATAAAAATTAATTGATAATTTTTCAACAAATTAATCGAAATTATAATTAGCAAATATTAATTAAACAATTAATTAAATAACAATTTTGTATATTTGTTAAATAATTTGTTTTACATTTAAAAAAGAAATAATTCAAACAAAAAGAACAAGACATTTACATTTTTTAATTCGCTTCCAACAATTACTACCACGTGACGATGCGAAAAAAAACTCTGTTTTCCGAAATTCAAACAAGGTAAACAAACTAGAAAAATTGTTTGAAAAATTAACGCAACGAGTATCAACGTATTATTAATAATACAAATAATTTTTCAACAAATTAATCGAAACTATAATTAGCAAATATTAATCAAACAATTAATTAAATAACAATTTTGTATATTTGTTAAATAATTTGTTTTACATTGAAAAAAGAAATAATTCAAACAAAAAGAACAAGACATTTACATTTTTTAATTCGCTTCCAACAATTACTACCACGTGACGATGTGAAAAAAACTCTGTTTTCCGAAATTCAAACAAGGTAAACAAACTAGAAAAATCGTTTGAAAAATTAACGCAACGAGTATCAACGTATTATTAATAATACAAATAATTTTTCAACAAATTAATCGAAACTATAATTAGCAAATATTAATCAAACAATTAATTAAATAACAATTTCGTATATTTGTTAAATAATTTGTTTTACATTTAAAAAAGAAATAATTCAAACAAAAAGAACAAGACATTTACATTTATTAATTCGCTTCCAACAATTACTACCACGTGACGATGTGAAAAAACTCTGTTTTCCGAAATTCAAACAAGGTAAGAAACTAGAAAAATTGTTTGAAAAATTAACGCAACGAGTATCAACGTATTATTAATAATACAAATCTCCCATAAAAGCTAGCGACGATGGAATAAAATTTATGTGGATTTAAATACGAAAATGCAATAATATATTTCACAATACAAAAAAAGGAAATCATTGGAAATTGAAGAAATAACAAAAAGGATGAAAAACCATGTTTCACGAGCTGCGAAACTTGCAGCTCGCGCGTTTATGCGTAATATAAACTTTTAATGCCTGCGATTTCGATCGTACGATAATTTCCATGTGTCTCGTTCTTCTCATCCTCCACATATACACATTTATAAACAAACATATATACGTATATAAATGTGGACATTTGCTATATTGCCGTCGTTACCTCGTCGGTACGTGGGAGCAATAAACGAAAAATTCCTAAGCTAGCTGCTGATCGCTGGCGGGTAAAATCTCACCCAAGTCCGTGTCGACTATGTATATTCGTATAGAAATAGTTGCTACCAGCAGCTACGCGTTCCAAGTGCGAGGAAGCACGAGGGAATACGATGCAGAACACTTTATCGATGGACAGGTTTTCGTCACACGGGCATACATTTACGTATAACGATACACGTTTGGGGCAATACGGGTCGCTTTATCGATAGAAAGTTTATTAAATTTCGATAATTCAATTTTTATTACAATTTATATAATTTTTTTATTTCGTATTAAAAAAAAACAATAATGATATTCTTAAAAAAAAAAAAAACAAGTAAGAATTATATTATCTTAAAAATCCGTCGCTATAGCAGCGATAATTTGTGTTTATGTTAGATTGGATGCGAATAAACTTCGAGTTATCAAGCTTCAGCCCGGTAGATATAATTTAGCGTTGATAATCTAGCGAGTAATCGAGCGAAAACTTCAGTTTGCCTACAATTTGGGATCGCGCAGGGATTATTACGAGTAGCCTGTCCAGTGCCTAGCCAGGCACGAAGTCGCGTCACTGCGCATGCGCGTGCACATGCGCAGAGCGCGCCGCGCGGCTGCGCGAGAGCGCCCGGGCGGTGGTGGTAGGGCTGGCGTGCGCGAGGAGTGGGGGAAGGCCTCGGTGAGCCGCGCGTGGTCGCGCGAAGCTCGTTGAAGTCGAGATGCGAGGGATCGCCACTGTAATTTAAGGACGCTCGACTAAACGATCCTGCAAATGGTACAAGCTAGCGTTATAACTGTCGGCGTAGGTATTCCTGATTCCTCGTGTCTGGAAGTTGCGATAGAACGAACGAGTCGGAGGCTACGAGGCAATGGAGATGGCGGGAAAAATAGTGAACACGTTAGTGTACGAAGTTAAAAAAACGAAGAAACAAAATGAAAAAGAAAATCCTTCTCGAACTCGACGTGCCTTCGCGCGCTTCTTCGACTTTTCAGCTCGCTTTTCAAACACTCTCGTGGCGCGTCGACCGCGCCGTTAACCGCGCACACGTATACGCTGCACATGCGCATGTGCAACGGAGTGCAAAGCGGCTGTGCACTTGCAGTATAATACGCAGACGGAAAACCAGGATGCGAAACTAAGTTACGCGTGTATATAGCGAAAAAGGAAAAAAAACGAACGAAATAAAAGGAGCGAGACAGGAGGAGTCTCTCTCTCTCTCTCTCTGCCTCATTCTCCCTCTCGCTGGGTAAACCAGCCCGCGAGTTACTTCTCTAGAAGCTACTTCTCGATTATCATAAAGACGAGTATGGTATCGCGCGCTCAGGCAACGTTAGACCGGCGAGACTTTATACTTTACACACACAGACATATATATATATATAAGTTTAAACATATATATGGGGCCTTCAATACCAAAGTCGAATTAATTTTTTATTCGAACCGTCCTAAATTAACAATTTCATCTCGAATTAATTTAATTTGATAAAATCGCACACACACATATATATACATGTATATGTGTCTGTGTGTGTGTGTGTGTATGTATGTATATAGAACTTTAAACATATATATGGGGCCTTCAATACCAAAATCGAATTAATTTTTTATTCGCACCGTCCTAAATTTTTTATTTCGTTTCGAATTAATTTAATTTGATAAAATCGCACACACACATATATATATACATGTGTATGTGTATGTGCGTGCGTGTGTTTTTATGTATATATAAGTTTAAACATATATATGGGGCCTTCAATACCAAAGTCGAATTAATTTTTTATTCGCACCGTCCTAAATTTTAAATTTCATTTCGAATTAATTTAATTTGATAAAATCGCACACGCACATATATATACATGTCTATGTGTGTGTGTGTGAGTGTGTATGTATGTATATAGAAGTTTAAACATATATATGGGGCATTCAATACTAACAATTAAATTAATTTTTTTATTCGAACCGTCCTTAATTTTTAATTTAATTTCGAATCAAATTAATTTGAAAAAACCGCTCGCATAAATTAATTTTTTTTTTCTTCGTTAAGGATCGAATCGATCAGATCACAAAATTATATTCTTCTTTTAAATGGAATTGATTTTTAATTTATATTTATATTTATATTCATATTTATATTTATATTTAGAAAAAAAAAAAATTCGGAACAATTTTCATCGTCGCCAGGCTGGGGATTCGAACCCTGGATTCCTGCGTGCCAAACCAAAACCATGTTGACTATGCTATCGCTTGTTTTGATATTTACATTCATATTTGCATTTATATTTATATTTATATTTACAAAAATCGTCAGTTTCCTCAAATGTTCAAATTAAATATCGTTTTTTTCATTTTTAATAACAATTATTTGGTTTATTGATAAAAAAATTAATACGAGTGGTTGGGTTTGGGTTCAGCTGAAATGCCCCATATACATGCACGAGTATAAGTTTCCCACTGTTGAGAGTCGTGCATAACGTTAATCTCGCAGGAATAAAGTCTCTGCAAATCCGGCTATGCTGTTTTTTAAAAAATATCTCAAAGCTGTATGCACGCATGCGCACACACAAACTCGAAGGCAACGGAGTAATATCGAGCCCCCCTTAATTCCAGTGGACGATCGCGTTTCCTAGAATCTATAATCTACCTTGTAACTCGTGATTATTACACTCATAATATACAGTCGGGTAATAAAAATAATCAATTAATACCGAACGCATTCTAAATGCACTTGCATTCGTAATTTTCATAATAATTAAAATAATTAAAAAGCCATATAAATTTCAATCGTTCGATTAAAACACGATACGTTTTTTTCCTTCGACACGAATTTCACACCGAGAATGAAAATTAAACTTTCGTAAATGAAACAAAAATGAAATCAACGACGTTTAATTAATCGATAATCGTGTTTAATGTTAAAATGAAAATTGTGTGTAATTAATGTTTTTTTTTTCGTTTTCGTTCAATTACATTTTCTGGAAAAAGGAGATTAATCTTTTATTCCCCGATAAATAATCCTCAATGCAAAGTTATTCGGCGGTCAATAAAAATTATCGAACGAGGAAAACAATTTTTTATTTAATAAAACTAATTTTTTTTTATAACAAAATTTTATAATTTTCTTTTTCTATGACAAAATTTGATAAATTTTCGCTTTATAACAAAATTTTATAAATTTATTTACAACAAAAATTTATATATTTTTTTTATAACAAAATTCCATAATTTTTTTTTCATAACAAAATTTTATTAATTTTTTTTTTTAATCGAGTCTGTTCGTAATTTATTTTTTTTCGTCGTAGCCGAAGGCAGTGCAACCGCGGTGCACTCGCAGGTGATCGAGGGCGAGGATTTCGTCGAGCCGGCCGCTTATCTCCCTGAGATCGAGATCGTTATCTCGATCTCGAAGCAACTCAATCGATGATCTTCCCTCGCGGATCAATCGAGCGCGTAGGCGTTTCGCGATGCACGTATCGAACATACGCACGTATAGTTTTAATGCTTTTTATTGTTATTTATTTAATTTTTTTTAAGGTTTTTGACTTTATTCATTTAGTTATTTCATTTCTTTTTTCAATATTCAAATTTTATTTAATTATTTTTATTTATTTTTTCAACGTTTCGTTTTTTATTTATTTGTTTATTTCATATTTTTACTGTTTTTATTTAATTTAATTATCTAATTATTATTTAATATTTATTAAATATTTATATTTAATATTTATTTAATTCTTTAATTATTTAATTATTATTATTATAATTATTATTTAATTATTATTATTATAATTATTATTTAATTATTTAATTATTTAATTATTTTATTATTATTATTATTATCATTATTTATTCATTTTATTTTATTTTCTCGACATTTTAGTTTTTATTTAATAACTTGATTTAATTCTTTTCGCCGATTTTACATTGATTTGTTTATTTATATTATTTTTTCAACGTTTTATTTTCATTTAATTATTTTATTTGAATTTTTCAACATTTATATTGTTTTTTATTGATCTAATTAATTTTATTCAATATTTTCATTTACCTATGTTCGTTACTGTTGTTTATTTTTCTACCGATATTGTTTCGTCCCATACAAAAAAAATCATCGTCGTTCGAAGGCAATGTGATAAAAAATTTAATTTCGTTATAAAGTCTTTCACGGTCGTTTCGTCGTTTTTCCAAAGTGACACGACGAGAAAACGACGAGAGCGGTACGTTTAGGCTTTTTTTTTCACTCTTCGTTTTTTTTTTGTTTTCTCGATCGAACATATGGAAAAAAGGTTGGGCTGAAAACACGTAAGGTGGCCCGACGCTATGTAGCAACGCTCGCGTCATCATTCCGCTATTTCCCGTCGGACACACGTGCGACCGTCCATTAATTCAAGCGCTAGCTCGTCTCTCGCTCTCACTTGACGACGCTCCTCGTTGACCAACGATTTCCAGGTGTCCATTATCCACGTTTTTATACCACCAAATGAGAATAATAAAGTATACATAAAATTATTAACGAGTAAATTTCGAATCGAATATAAAATTATGGTTTGTTGACTATCCGACGTTGAGAGTAAATTTTTTAATTGAAATAAATAATGTTTAATTAATTGGAATAAAAGGTGTCGAGAGTGAGCAAAGATCAGAATATTTTTTCCCCCGTTTGGTTTCATATTTAAATAATTAAACTGATAATTGAAATTAAATCGTTATTGAGTTTAGAAATAAATTGTTTATAAATACATTAAGGAATTATTTTCATTTATTTAATTTTAGAATAATAATTTCGTCGTATTTTCTTTGTTGCAAAAATTTGTTGATAAATTTGGTCACGTTTGAGTTTAATGAATTTTTCGAAAGAAGCTGATTTTTATTTTATTTTCATACTGGGGAGTTTTTATTGTGTTATGAGAAGATTAAAAAAGTAAATGAAATGAAAAGCCCAGGCAAGTATAGCGAGGGAGATGAGAGAGAGAGAGAGAGAGAGAGAGGTGTCGCGAGACGCTCGAAAGTTTTCACGTGGCCCTCTCTCGTACTCGAAGCGGCGGATCAGGAGCACGCAAACGGAGCAAAAGCCCAGGGTTGAAGAAGGAAACCAGTTTGTCGGCGTTTCGAGTGTTCCATGTGTGTCTCTCGACTCTCGAGGACTGTCTTTTCCGTTCGTGATCAACCACCGTATATATTTATACGCGTGTGTATATAAATATATTTACATAGACATAGATATATTTATATCTCCATATTACAAAAAGATCTCGCCGCCTTCGTCGTGTACAAGACGAGGTCCTAGACTATAAGTTATGGTGACAAAGTGGCTAGAGTCACGGAGTAACCGCGATCACGACGTGGCTAGATTTATAGAGTAACTACAGTCACGGCGTGGCTAGGTTCACGGAGTAATTACAATCGCGCCGTAACTCCAGTCATGGATGAACTGTAGTCACGCCGTGACTACAGTCACGGAGCAAGTACAGTCACGGCGTGACTGGATCTGCGGAGTAACTAACGCCACGGAGAGGCTATGGTCACGGAGTAGCTACAGTCACGGAGTGACTATAGACACGGAGCAACTACAATCACGGCGCAGCTAGGTATACGGAGTAGCTAAAGCCACGAAGTGGGTACAATCACGGAGTAGCTATAGCCACGGCGTGGCTAGAGTCACAGAGTAGTTATGGCCACGGCGTGGCTAGAGTCACGGAGTAGCTATAGCCACTGCGTGGCTAGAGTCACGGAGAAACTACAATCACGGCGTAACTAGGTTTACGGAGTGGCTAGGATCACGAAATATCTACAGTCACGGCGTGGCTATAGTCACGGAGTGCATACGTTCACGCCGTAGCTACATCCACGGCGTAACTACGCCCATACCGTGACAATAATACAAGAACTAATAATATCCTGTTTCTCCAATGAAAGACAATTTTTGTTATTGTTTTTTCGCGTTTGAATAACTGTTGGAACTCGACTAATTTTGATTTTAATTAACCGAACGAGAGCATGAATTTTCAATTTGTTCATTCACGTTCGTCGGCAGTGATAAGCAGTTGAAAGCTTATCTTAGACTTATTTTTTACATAGTAAGATGCAAAAACTCGAGCACTTTAGCCATTTATTGCAAAAGTCGTTCGAGCTGCTGTAATTACAATGAAATTCGAGCTCGATATCGGTATATAGGAATATTATGTGTGTAAAATGTACGGGATAATCGGATCGTACGAGCGTATGATCGCTGTATCATATAGTGCGTCTCGCGTTTTACAGCCAGATTACTCTCGATTGTGCGTTGATGCGCATAAACGAGAATGTTGCCGGTGTGTATGACCAAGGTGTATCGCATTACGACTGTTATAAGCGAGGTATCAGCACCACGGATAATTGCCCAGATCCAAGATCTTGATGCGGAGTACAGGAGAAAAAAAACGCACCGAAAGATACTCCGGCAACGATTAATGAAGAAAAAAAAATAATTAATTTCTGACTTCGATATTTTTTTTCTATTTTTATTATAATTATTAGTTGTTGTTTTTTTTTTATTTCCATGCAACTTTGGTTTACAGGCATTATCACGATTGTATATTCGATTGTACGTAACTGTGGGAACGTGAAAAATGGAAAAATTTACCGAGTAATGGAAACGGGAGCCTCGCGGCATTACGGGAAAGCAATAAAGCAGTGTATACGAGGCGTTCCATGTCGAGCGAACTCGTCCTTTTCAATGTTCTTTAAATATGCTGATTATTTTTTGTAACGTAGATGTAAGCATTGGGATGATACATAATTTTTTTCAGATTTTTGTATTGCTTATTTTGGTGAAAAAAAAAATTTCATAGCTTATTTTTTAATGTTTTTTTTACTCGGAAATTAATCATCGTACACAAAATTCATAGATACATAAAATTTAGATTTTGTGGTGTATGTTACAATGTAATTTTTTTGAAAGAGCTATAATAATTTTATTTGCCATTTTAAGAACAAATAAGCATTATTTTTTGTTTTTTCAACACTAATTTCGTCAATTCGCTTATAATTTCTTACAATCTACAGTTCGAACTAAGTTAAAACTACATTTTGAACATAACCTCGTGTTCACGTCTTCGCGTTTGGATCTGACAACGTGCGAAATATCCCGATCGGTCTACGCGTCTTCTTTCCCTTGAAGTGGCGACAGTTTTCGACGACTGTTAATGTTGCAAATGTACAAAATAACACACCGGATACATTTAAACTCGCTTATAGCGATTATATACAAAGATATACGCATTTATCCAAGGACAGAGCGAAAAGTTGGTACCTACAGTACAATTTCCGCGACGAAACTCGCCCACGTTACTCGTGCGTCCGATACGATCTGCGAATATTATCCGGTCTCGTGGAACGCAAACTCTAAAGATGTGTACCTAACATGCAACACGTATATATATAAACGCTTATAGCTTGTCTTATATATCGTTATAGCTGAGGGCAATTCTCGCCCTGTTTCCTACTGGATCTTGAGAGAGAGGGAGAGAGAGAAAGAGAGAAAGAAGGAGAGCTCGATGGGCAAAGCCAAGTTGCCAGGGCACTGATCCACCAAGTTATAGCGGTCAACGTGTGCCCAAGCCACCGGTAGCAAGAATTAAGTTTACCTATGGAAACGAACTGAGAAATAGAGAAATATGGTACGTGCTTGAAGAACAAAAAAATTTCCAACCGCTAAGGCAACCTCGATTGAGCTAGAATCGTACTTTATTACCTGGTTTATTCTTCGACAGATTTCAACTCAATTATCGGACCGTGGTGTATATTCGATAATTTTTCTTTCGTTCTCTTTTTACCGGTTTTCAGCTTAAATTACGAACTAGAAATTGAGTAGATTCGTGCAACATCGTGGTGTAGCCATCGACGTGTCGTAAACGGAAATAAAATCGATGGTTGGTGTTATTGATTTTTGTATTTTGTCATGTGAGAAGAAGATTTTTTTTAACGCTTAAGCTGTTCATAAATTTCGACGAATTTTAATCGATAATTGTTATAATTTTATAGTTTTATTGTAATAAATAAATTATCATTTTTATAATTATGATTATAATTATGGAAATAATTGTATTTTATATAAACTATAATGTTTGAATATTAATTATAATTATAATTTTTCTTTATAAATTTTCCTACATTTTGGAAATATTTTACGTATACCTTGATAGATTTTCATCTAACTCAGCAAATTTTTCGTAAATTTTCCTAAATTGTGACAAATACTTTAATATCTCCACAATTATTTTGTCTTTCGTACATTTGTAAATTTTTTATAAATATTTGCATATTTTTTACAATTCAATAAATTATGACAAGCTTTGCTAGACTTTGATAGATGTATCGACATTTATTTATGTTTTTCCCCAACGTACATGTTCTTAGGGATTCAATTTATTTTTCCAATATTCGAATTTTCTTACGTTTCTTATTATTTGTTTACCACTATCGTTTCGCCTTATAAATAAAATCCTCTTTAGTCAAAGGCAACGTGGTAAAAAAATTAAATTTCGCTAGCCCCTCCAATAATTTGATCGAATTTCGTTCACCTCTTTAAATTAAAATAAACCAAAATATTCATGAAAACCATCGATTTCAAATTCCACCAACGGTCCCTAATTATCAAATCTTCGAGTCAAATTTCTCTCGAAAGCGGAAGCAAAAATGAAGCTAGAAACACCAAAAAGCAAACAGCAAAGTGCCAAACGAGAATGGGCCAGTGGTGGTGGTGGTGGGGGTAGAAGGAAGAAAGGAGTGGGATGCGTGGGCCTTGTCGACGAGAGTGGGGGAAGAAGAGCGAGTGGGGGTAAGGCCCCATGTCCGGTTCTGGGGTGAAACGTGGCGTTAGGCGCCTGGGCCATAGGGCCCCGAAATGTGACGCCGAGCGCGACAACTAATTAGGCCTAAAAAGGCCCCGGCTTGCCTCTCGCTTTCACGGTCCCGGTGCCGACCGCGCTCGTATATCGATCGACGGGCTACTTCCCTACGAGATGGGGCCCAAAATTTTGGGTCCTATGATCGCACTCGACGACACGACTAAACGGATAGGGATCGCTCGAGAAGTGTGCGTGTGTCATCGTGGTGAGTCCCAAAACTGAGCATCCTCATTCCTTTTCGTTACTCCTCGACACTCGATTTCTCTCTCGTTCTTGTCCTTCCCCCTTTTATTTTACATTCTTATTCTCTCTCTCTCGGTTTGGGCCTTTCCCTCTCTCTTCTTCTTTCTCTTTAACGTTTTATTGCCTACTATTTCCGGTCGGGCCTCTTACATGGAAACGAATGAATCGAGGAACTTTTATTTTAGTGAAATGGTTTCTCGATTCGGGCTTTAATTTTGAAAACAAAAATGAGATATTTTTGTTCGTTTTTGGAGAGAGGGAATTGACTTCTCAGGTTTCGAATTAATTTTCGTTTTGCCTAATTAATTTGATTCAAAGAAAATTATTATTTTTTTGTTCGATGAAAATTCGATTAAAAATTGATAATTAATTTTGAAAAAAATAAGTTAATTAAAGATTGAAGAATATTTTTTTATCTAATCGTATCGATCAAAATTCGATAATCATGTCGATAAAAAATTAAGTTGATTAAAAATTAATCACTCGATTATTCTCGAATGAATTTTTGATAAAAAATTCGATTTAATTTTTTTGAAAATTCAATTCATTTAATTCAATTTCCCAAAACAAAATACGATTAAAAATTGATTATCATTTTCTTAAATGAAATTAATGGTAAATCGATAACTGTATGTTTCCCCGATTGCTCGAATAAAATAATTAAATTCAACGTATACTTTTTTCTCTAATTGTTGATTGATCAATTAAGAGACATCGAGCGACGACAGTAGAATTATGTTATTCATTTCGCTCGACATAATTTTTCCATTATCTCTATTATCTCCCACGCGAGCTTGTGCGAAATATTCGATGAATATTTATTTTTTTCCCACGTAAGTTCTAACGCCTCGAGCCCGTTTTTCCATGAGGAAAGCGAGGAGAGGATGTCACAAAGAATTATTACCACCTGAATTATAATAACGACGATTTTTCTCACCCCCTGCACTCGGCTTCCTCTTTCTCATCGCTTTTCGTTGCAACAAAGGATTTTTTTTTCCTCTCCTAGACAAGTTTATTGCCCCCTGTTCAACTTCGGAATTCAATTAACCGAGATTCCTTTGCAATTATTAATTTCAATTAATTTTCACTAAAGTCTCGAGAATTAATAAACGCGAGTCGCCTCGTGAGAAAATATTCTCCTGGAATAAAAAAAAACTGAAAGATTTGTTTATTTTTATTTTGTAAACAATAAAAAATTATTTATGTAGAGCTTTCTCACGGTAGAGAAGTTAATTTCATAAAAACAAATTATTCTTCGCTCTTAAAACTTGACCAAAAATATTAAATTTGTTAAAAAAATAAAAAATGTATGGTCCGGAGATTTCGACGAATTTTAATCGATAATTATTATAATTTTTATATAATTATAATTCTTATAATTATAATCATAATTATAAAGATAATTATATTTGTTATAATCCATTATATTTTATTATGAATTTTATTTATTTTATTATAATTTATAATAAATAAATTATAATTTTTATATAATTGTAATTTTTATAATTATAATTATAGTTATAAAAATAATTATATTTTCTACAATCTATAATATTTCAGTTTTAATTATAATTATAATTTTTTAAAATGAATTCTGCTGCACTTTGCCAATATTTTGTATAATTTTAAATAATTTTACGAAAATTTTCCTAAATTTGTAAAATTTTTATTATGTCAGACGTTCCAACATTAATTAATTTATTTAATTTTCCCAACGTCTATGTTTTTAGTGATTCAATTTATTTTTCCAATATTTGAATTTTCTTATGTTTCTTATTATTTTTTTTGCCGCTATCGTTTCGTCTCATAAAAAAAACTATGGAGGCGAGTTGGTAGGTGTGTAGTCGAGACGGACAAGACCAGTAGGTATACTTCCCTATCGGCACTACGATACGCTATCTCTTGCCGCCACACCGACTACACACTCGGTATACTGCATACGCGATTGCTTGCCTTACTTCCGGCTGTATACACGTATATATATAGATATATATGAGTGCGTGTGTGTGTACTAAAAAGCCCCATCAAGTTGAACTGTGACCCAAAAAGTTTTTCCGCGATAGGTGTATACACTTGTGAACGGTAAAAATATTTCTCTGTAAAAAGAAAACGCTACGATGCAAAAAAAATTATTTTTCATTCGAATTTCGCGGGCTTTTATTAGTTTGAATTTGGCGGGCTTTTCGAATGTTTTTTTTTCCTCGGGACGAGATTATGATTTTTTCGAGTAGTTTTCAATTTTTTGGGTGGTTTGCAGTTTTGTTTCAGGTAGTTTTTCGTTGTTTTTGGTAGTTTTTTTTTATTTTCGTTGAAATTAAAATTGTTCGATGTGTGGAAAAATGATTTTCGACAATATTAGATTTTTGACAGGCTTTCAAATTTGTTCTGTTTAACAAGATTGAGATTTGTCCAATTGATTTTCAATCTTTTTTTAGCAGTTTTTGATTAGTTTTTCAAATATAGTTTTCCACGTGCTTTTTTTTATATTTATTAAATTTTATCGTCCCATAATTTTATCCTGTTAATTCCAAATTTTTCCAACACTCTTCAATTATTTCCTACAAATAATTTCCGTTTTTTTTCATATTACAATATTTTTTGCTCGAGTTATTTTTCGAAAAAAAAAAAAAAAAACTTTTCTAGTGTAAAAAATAAAATTGTTTCCAAGACAATTGTAAAATACGTACCTACAGGGGGAAAAAAGGCGAAGAGTCGGGAGAAGGTGGCGAAGAAACTGGGAACATCGTTCGTCGCGGGGGTATATGCGATAAGCGATATACCAAAAGCGAACGAGAAGTGCTCGAGTAAAGCAATATACATATACGTGATACGGATAGCATTGTTTCTTGGAGCGTAAAGAGTTGGTGCTGGACTCTACCGACGACCTTACTGCTGCTGGCTGTCCGGGTATATATATATATATATATATATATACATAGTCACTAATACACTAACATAAGTCTCATTGCTTTACGAGTCTCCGATAGCGTCGTACCTATATATCTACATGTCTCACCGTCAATATATATATATATATATATTATATTAAATTATATTATATTATATTATAGTATATTATATTATATTATATTATATTATATTATATTATATTATATTATATTATATTATATTATATTATATTATATTATATTATATTATATTATATTATATTATATTATATTATATTATATTATATTATATTATATTATATTATATTATATTATATTATATTATATTATATTATATTATATTATATTATATTATATTATATTATATTATATTATATTATATTATATTATATTATATTATATTATATTATATTATATTATATTATATTATAATATATTATATTATATTATATTATATTATATTATATTATATTATATTATATTATATTATATATTGTATATATTAATATATAATATATATGAACATATATTTTAGGACTTCTGGAGGACGAGGATCAAAATATAAGGCAAAGGACGAACAAAGGATCAAATTGGTAATCAATGTATAAAAAGTATATTTTATCGAAATAATAATAATCTATTATTATGATTAATTATTTCAATAATATATATGTTTTATAATGTTAATTATTTCAACGAATATTTATTTTTGATTCGAAATTATTGAAATTTATTTATTTTGGTTGCCAATTTTTCAGAGTGAAGAAAAGTTCGTAAATTTGAAAAATTGTTGAAGATTTTGTTAAAGAATTTGTTTATTTTGCTGGAAGAGGATCGTTTGTATAAATAGTTATTGAGCATAGCGAGGCATAGTTGATCGAGAACAAGGGGCTCGTGACAATGTTCTCCCTATTCGAGTGAATCAGCAAATATATTATCAGGAATTTACGCGAGTTTGCACCTTCGAGAGGAAATCGAGGGTAACCCACGCCCGACGTGGGTGCGAGAGAGGACCGCGACCTGCGTTACAAAATGGCCGCCGGCAGGATAATAGCGAGCTATCAGTTTCGGTGGACGTTTCGAATCTTGCGAACAGAAATTATGCAAAATAAAATAAAAATTAAAAACATGAACATTTTTTTCAAATTTTTTTCGAATGTTTTTTCCTAAAATCCAACTTTATAACTGTTGCGATTATAAAAATTTTAATTCGACGTTCCTCGTACTTGTTACATCGAGATTTAAACAAAAATTAACCGATGTGGTAATTTAAAAAAAAAAATTGAATTTGGAATTTTTAAATTTTTGATAAAAAATTTAAACATTTTTTTTTAATTCCACCGGGAAACGAAATGGGCAATGTACATGGCCGATACACAGTTGCGCGATCAACGATGATTTACCGATTCGATAATTTATTCCCGATCGACCACAGAAACGCGACCGGTGTCGCAATTGTCGACGATTGCAATTCCTGTAATCGCTCCAGGGTTCCCGTCTCCTGCGTGCGAGTGGCGCGTTAGCCGCGCGACCTACCGGGAAAAGCTGGCGTCGTGGGTGCCACGCGAACTAATAACGCGCTGCCTTTTCTTTCTTCGTATCGTGGCTAATTTTTTAATTTTTATTTTTTTTACTCCTGTTTTCGTTTCATTATTTATTTTATTTTTTTAAACAAATCGTCCACACAAGGGAGTCGTCGATAAATCACGAAATAAATGCTCGCACGTGTTACTTTATGATTGCCGTTGTCGCCGCCAGGGGGGCGACGGTGCTGGGCCTGTTGTCAACTCGATATATCGTCAACCAATGCACTTTATGCGTTCCTACGTCGTCTTGTGGCGGCGGCCTTAAGGCCGACAAGATCGTATTAAATATTTTACTATGTAGTGCGTATGAAATTAGAGCCCTGCTGTTTTATAGCGACGGAGAAAAACGTGATAGACAGCAACGCCACCTGGCTAAACTATCTATGAACCTGTTGCCATTTTTTCTGTCATTTAACGAGATTTTTTTAAAATTACTTATGGAAAATAAGAGGTTTACAGTTTGATTTATTTGACTTGTCAATTCGCAGACGTGAACATTGTCAAAATCTGACTTTTGACAGAATATAATTTGACTAAATCAATGTTGTCATCGATGTCAATAGAATGTAAGTTGACACAATTGATAAAATCATTGTTGACAGAATAGAAGTTGACCAACCGGATCTCGATCTGACCGATCTTGACAGAATGATATTGACAATGTTGTCATCTATTTCAATTGGATGAAAGTTTCAATTTAACCTTTCGTTTGCTGAATGGAAACTTACTAAAAGTTCCGACCAAGTGCGGGATAAGGGCGTTCCTGATAGTGACAGCGGAACACACGCGATTTCTCCAGCACGGAAATCACCCCTATGAGCGTAGTTATCGGTAATTAACGCGAAGATAGCGAGCTCGCGTTATCTATTATCGTTGTTCTCCAACTTTGGCCTGTGTTAGTCACATGGAATACGTGTCAGAGACGCGAGGGACACTCGAATACAGGAAGCCCGTATGTAACGATCGCGGTTGACAAGCCGATTCCGGGATCGACAGTGAGTCACGAAAGAAACGATTACGACACACGAACCTGACAAAAATGTTTTAACTACAGCAAAGCATTCGATCAAAAATTGACATCGATCACTCTTCGATCATCTCAAGTTCTGTTCAGTCGAAAAGTTTGAATGAGTTTTTTTAAACGAACTTCGTTCGTCGAATTAAACAAACGATCGTTAATTGTTTATTTAATATTTGTTTAGAATTTTTATAGTTGGATAATTCATGGTAAATTGGTTTCTAATTGGCAGACGTGACGATTTGTGGAAATTCCCATCTGCGGAAAATGGTTCACTGAAGTTAGACCTAAACAGGACATCTAGTGTCCTTCATTTCAAAACGATCCTTATCACATGAATTAATCAGAAAAGAACCAGAAGTGGTACGGAATCCGAATGCATCATAGAAGGTCGAGGCTCCTGGGTTAAGATAAATAATTGTCTATTACAATCCGAGGAACAACACGTCCACCATAGATGAACATACTAGGATTTTGAAGTGCTCCAGAGTTCCCACAACTATTTAGTCGACTTCGCAGTCTGCGAAACTTCGTGTTATCTTCAGACTGCGATCAAACTGTGTTAGCAACTTCTTTTTTCATTTGCTCGAACCGTTCTAGAAATAAGTCTGGCGTAGATTGTACAACGTTGATTGCAAGTGCTTTTATCAATTGATCTAGGTCAGTTGCAAGGTTGGAATAAGATTCAACCTCATTGTTTGCAAGTCAGTAACAAATTTAAATTGCCTCGATATTAATAAAAGTGCCATTAGAAAAGTTTCTGAAAGAAGAAGATCCGCCAAAATCAACGAAGATCCGCCAAAATCAACCTGCCATCATCCTTATAGAACATGTCATCACCGTTCTGGTGATCAAACCAACCAGGACCTTTACCAATTTATATTAAAGTCAATAGTAGTGCTATTAGAAGGTTTTGTGGCAATCCTTCACAACAAGTTCTATATGGACATCCCTCCAAGATCCTGCCATCATCCTCATGGAACATGTCATCACCGTTCTGGTGATCAAACTAATCAGGACCTTTACCAATTTATATTAAAGTCAATAGTAGTGCTATTAGAACGTTTTGTGGCAATCCTTCACAGCAAGTTCTATACGGACATCCCTCCAAGATCCACCAAAATCAATCTACCATCATCCCAGCTGGCCTAATGGAACATGTCATCACCATTCTGGACTAATATTTCCACAAACTTAGCATTGATGTCAGTAGTTACTTAGAGACTTCTGGTGAAACTAATCACACTATATCCCAACTTTGTATTCCTTCAAATCGACCAAATTCAGCCTATCACTAATCTAGTGGGCCCTAATGGAGGATGGACCCTTCCTCGATGTTAATAATGGTTCCAGTGGCAAGCTACATACAAATCCTTCAATTTAATTGTATCAAGGGCCTGCCTCACGCTCGTGAGTTTCAACGAGACCCCTAAGGCCCAAATATGACAATGGGCCCAGGCTCTAAGTGCACAAGTGGAATGGGCCTTTCGTATAAATACTTAAAACGAGCATTGTAAACAATAAGAACAGGTTTCCAAGGTGAATGCTTTTTCTACGTTAATCATGAGGCGAAGGACTCGTTGAGAAGTTCCCGAATGACATTAAAGTTTAACTGGAACCAGGGGATGATTGAAAAAAATGATCGTTAAAATTATTCTCACGCAACGTGAGCATATCCTCTATAACTTACGTTTAATCAGTCGGATGTTGACACAGCGCCGGTGGCAGGATCGAGGTCCGATAAATCGTGTTTTTCCTTCTCCCTCTCAGATGCAAATAGATAGTGTTCCCTGCCGCAAGTCCCTGCGCTTGTATCTTCCAAGGAAGATAATGCACGTCGATTTCTTCGTCACCGCCGGATTCCTTCTCTCTCTCCCTCTCTGGCTCTCCTTCTCAACGCCTTAAGCTCGAATATCCAAACCTTTCCTTCTTATTTGAATAATTAATTGAACACCAATCGTCACGAAACCGACTCGAGAGGGTCCGTGAAATTAATTAGTCCAGCACGGGGACCTCGCCGTATCCGCGTACGACTTTAGTATTCGCCGTTGACGCAGGTGAATTCACACGCGAACCAGCTCGCGCATGCGCCACACTTGAGCAAGAACTCGTTGATTTCGAACTCAACACGCCTGGACCGTTGTCCTTCTAACTTCCCTATCTACGTGTAATGTCGACAGGATTAAGCACACTTCTTTGTTTCTCAAGATCATTGAACTTTATCACTCGATCACACGATAAATTTTATTTCAAGGCTTTCACTACACCCAGCTCGAACCCGATCTACGTGTTAACGAATGTCAGAGTTCCCAAAGTTCGAAACGACCGGAGGAAACTCGCACATCACTTGAAGTATCCTTTGTCCAATTCACAAACGCACGATCCAGGCATCGGCTACCACAAGTTCCGTTAAAGATCGATGTTCAACATCTCCCTCGAATGAAAAGGAACCAAACCAAACACTGAACTTTTACAACGATTAATTCTCACAAAGTCGACCGACGGTTGGAGTATACGACGCAATTACCATTGGGAAATCGGGCGACGGCTGGCGAATCGGACTCCAACGATTGCACGAAGTTCCATCGGTCGTTCGTTCTAGGTCGATTAGAGGGCGAACAATGTAACTGGAGCCGAGTTATACGCGACCGAAACCAAACAATACAACAACAACAAAGACCGTTGCGACGAATAAGCCCCCCACCCGAAGAAAGACCGCTTCTTCGTAAACGAGGGCGAGAGGTACGTGGTGCAGTCGTTGACTGCGTCTTACGGACTGTCCTGGACAGTCACCTTTCTCAAGAGCTCGTGGGCTCGCGAGCCGCTAGCGCGGGACGACGTGCGGGGTAACGGGAGAGCATCGGGGAGGGGCTCCGGGAGCCGACCGTCGAGTGAGCCGGTGGAGTGGGAGAAGACAGACTGGTCTCTCCCACGGAGTGGGACACTTATAATGGAAAAAAGCCGTGGCTGGGCGCATTTCAGCGAGGCGGTGGGATCTGAGCGTGTGGCCTATTCAGGGACGGGATCTGGGAACGGTACGCAGGGTCGGCGGGCCCGGATCGTCGAGAGGGGGGCAACGGGGGAGGGGATTAGCAGAAACTTGAGTGGGCCCTCGGCGATTCGGGCGGATCCGAACGGGTTCTAGGTTGCCTCTGGGGCGGAGCTTGACTTTTATCGAGGTATATGCGTGGATATGTCTCCCTCGTAGCGTTTGTTCCGATACGACTATACTACACGTGTCTCAACATTGATACCTACATATATGTACATGCCCATGTTCATGGTATGTATGTGTCCTGGGCTGTATACATATTACGCTTGTGAGTTCGTGATACGATCCTTGGAGGATCCGTAGGTACGACCATGGTAAGAACCCGCCCCTTCCAATTTTCATAAAATCACTTACCCCCGGCACGAAAACCCCCTGCGGCTATAATGTCCGACGAGATCGGGCATGGATAAAATCGTTGGCCGTACCTCACTCGGATATCTTACCGGGTACTTATATTATACGAGGAGAGCGACCGAGAGTAGAATAGAGGGCTTGCAGGGAGATCTTGAGCTCGTGGTGAAAGCTTTCCGTGTGTATTTACGCGCGTTATAGCGTATATAGAGTTCGTATATTGCGAGCGACGTCACAAGATTTGTTGGGCTTGTTATTGTTCCAGCAAACTCTGGGTTGCATGAGTTACGGAGTGCTTTTTTAAGATAGTTTTTCAGGATTGTACTTAGATGCGACAAAGTTTGGTTAACGTTGATGCGATGCCCGATATCGATGATAACGATTTGTCGTGTCGATTTTTGGAAATTGGAATACGAGAGATATCTCAATTCTGAAAGTTCTGAAGTTCTGGAAAGGTTCTGATGCTTCCGAAGGTTATGAAAGCCCTGAAAGTTTGAAATATCTTGAAGGTCATGAAGATCGGGCCGCTAGAACGAGTCGTTTTCTGGCAGCCATTTTGTATTACTGACATCCGATCAACATCCACGTCTAATTTTTGCACGAGGGGTCGAACGCAAAGCTCCGAGCAAAAATAAAAGTTATCCGATCCGACTCATCTTCGTCTACTCGACGATAATATCGATTTTAATGACGGATCGTTATTAAAAAATCACAATTACACAATTTTTGGTTCAACGAAGAGAATATTCGCATTTCGCACGTTTCTCGAACATTTCGTTGTTCTCGACATTATTTTTCATATCGTACGTTTGGAATAATCATCGTTAGCGTAGATTCCAGGTACGGATCGGTTGCGATCGTTATTTTTGCCAAGGTGATATTTACATATATGCAAACCCATCCGAAGGTAGATCCTCGTGTCGCACGCATATAAACTTACACGCGTTGTCCATGAAACGCAACAGCGACCAAGAAGAGCACGAAGATCGGCCTCCGTAATTGTGGTATCTCTCGCGGAGTTTCGCGATGTGACCGAGTCCCTCGCGGTCACCGATTAATCGTCGTAGTCGTTAATTGCTCGCTGATTGGAAAGGGAAGAGGTGTTCCCAGGATTTTTGCTCGGGTACCGTAAGAGGACGGCGCCTATCGCGCCAACGCGAGCTTGGAAATCGCTCGAATCGGTTGCGGGCCGGTCTCGCGATCGGTAGCAACCTTCGACAACTAGCTTCTGGATAAATCTCGGGCGATTGAAAATTGTAAATATTCCAACGTGTACGCATGGTTAATCCGGTTGCAGGAGCACGCGAACTAAATAAAATGGAAAAATCGAACGTAACCTAAAAAAATCGGTTCGCCGCGAGATAGCGCTGCGTCGCTTTACCGACCGAGTCTCGATTTTATAAAAAAAAAAACAAGCCCGTAGCCACGCGAGTAATGCACGTGCGAACGTGCGAACTCGGGTAACGATCGAAGAGTACTAGTCGAGACGATTATCGCTCTCGTTTCAATGAAAAAACAAGCTACAACATTGAACGTTAAACTCGTTTTGCAACGAGAGATTTGACCGACATCACCTATCTTCGATGCGTTTATAAACTATGAACCACCCATAACTGTGTTAACTTCGGTTTAAGATATACGGTCGAGTTTGTCGCTGGGTACACCGATCTCTCTTGGCTTCTGGGAGATTTCGTCCTATCGGCAAAAACATTCTCGTAGATCCAATTACCGGCTTGAGACTTTATTGATTTATTTCAGCGAGATATCAGCCGGCTCGGTGTGCGTTCGTCCACGATCTAGGAGTCTGGGTTAGTTAGAGTAATTAATGATCGGTGATTAATTGAATAATAATAATAATAATAATTTTAATATAAATATTAATTAATTATATATTATATATTTATACATTTATAATTCTGGATTAGTTACAATAATTAATGCTCGGTAATTAATTGAATAATAATAATAATGATTAATTATTTATATACTAATTCATTATAATAATTATAATAATGATAATAATTTTTATAATGGTACGGTGATTAATTGAATAATAATAATAATTATTATTTTAATATAAATATTAATTAATTATATATTATATATTTATACATTTATAATTCTGGATTAGTTACAATAATTAATGCTCGGTAATTAATTGAATAATAATAATAATGATTAATTATTTATATACTAATTCATTATAATAATTATAATAATGATAATAATTTTTATAATGGTACGGTGATTAATTGAATAATAATAATAATTATTATTTTAATATAAATATTAATTAATTATATATTATATATTTATACATTTATAATTCTGGATTAGTTACAATAATTAATGCTCGGTAATTAATTGAATAATAATAATAATCATTAATTATTTATATACTAATTCATTATAATAATTATAATAATGATAATAATTTTTATAACAATATTGTTCGAGCATTATTTATGAGAATAATCATACAACAAGATAATGATAATACAATATTATTGTTTTCTTATAGATGGAAGTAAATTAATTACAACAAATGTAGGTATTTAAACAATTTTTAATCCTGTCGCAATTTTTTTCATTTCGATCAATACGAATTGTTAATTTATGAATACAGACCAGTTTATCTTTAACAAATTGAATAATATAAACATTAAATTTCCGTTTCGTAATTCGTACCGTTGGAATAATTGTAAAAAAAAAAATATTTTACAAGATTTCAAATAAATTTGATTATTACTAATTACTATTGTCCTCGATCCATCGACGATCTCGCTAATAACGAAGGCAAATCATTAAATCATTATTTCGAAATAATTAATTTTATACGCCTTACGATATACGTCGAAATAAAATCTAATATTTAGCTGCGCAAAGGACAATGCGCAGTCGTACTAAAAGATGGAAGGCACGCGAGAGTGGAAATTAACCGTCCGAGGCTCACCAAAATAGGCTCGTAACTCAGTCTATTTCCGAACGTGAAACCCGCCCGGTTCGCTATATAACGCGCTAATGGACTTTTTTCTGCTGGACTCTCTCTTTCTCTCGCCCCTCACTCACAAAAATTTGTAAGCTATCGGTAGAGTTCGAGGGTGGCGACAAAGTTCTAGCTAGACCATGGGTCGAGGACGTCATCTGCGAAAAAAACGGTCCTCTCGTGTGTTACATACACACACACGCACACACACACACACACACACATTATATTATATATATTACATTATATTACATTATATTATATTCTATTATATTCCATTATATTACATTATATATATTACATTATATTATATTCTATTATATTCCATTATATTCCATTATATTATATTATATTATATTATATTATATTATATTATATTATATTATATTATATTATATTATATTATATTATATTATATTATATTATATTATATTATATTATATTATATTATATTATATTATATTATATTATATTATATTACATTATATTATATTATATTATATTATATTATATTATATTATATTATATTATATTATATTATATTATATTATATTATATTATATTATATTATATTATATTATATTATATTATATTATATTATATTATATTATATTATATTATATTATATTATATTATATTATATTATATTAATATTATATATTATATTATATTATATTATATTATATTATATTATATTATATTAATATTATATATTATATTATATTATATTATATTAGATTATATCATATTCTATTGCATTATATTATATTATATAACATTATCTTATATTATATTATAGTATGTTATATTTTACTATATTATATTATTTTATATCATATATATTAGTAGAGATATATATATGTGTGTGTGTGTGTGTGTGTGTATGTATGTATGTTCGCACACGAGGGTAGTAAGGGAAAGTAAAAATCCACCCCTTGCGTATATATTTCAGAAAACCCCACGAGAGCCCACCAGAGTCCGGAAACGCCATAGAGGCGAGCTCAGGTATAATGGTCGAAGCTGCCACCCAAATTGCAGAGATACGCATCTGGGAAACCGGAAGCTCTAGTTGGCCATCGAGGGAAGGGGATTAGTTTCTATCCCTCTCCTCTATCTTTCTTTAACTTTTTGGTTTTCTCGCAGTTGGTATTTTCCAATCTCTTTTAGGCGCCTGTCACATTTTTTCCTTTGTTTTCAACGACTTCCATTTTCTAAATACCACTAACCTTGCAATGCTTTACGAGCGGTGTCATAAAAAGCGAGTGGTTTTTCGAAAGAAGCATGAATGAGCATCGGCTACTTTCGCTCGTGTTTAAGAACTTTGAGTATTTTTCTGATTTAAGATTGCGTACGTTCATTCATGAGGGAATAGAGAAAGGGCAAGGCGAAAAACGTACAGAGTTTGATAAATCTTTGGAGAGTTGGGGAGAGTAGAGATAAATTTTGGAGTTTTTTTTTTATTATTTTGGGCTAATTTGTATAAATTTTGCGATGATTTAGCGTTATTTAAACTTTCGTGCAATTTTTCGGAACTCCTTACGACTTGGGAAGCTTTTTCTAAAATTTGATTTTATTTTTGGCGATTTTTTAAATATTTTTTTTTTACTATTAATAGCTTTACCTTTGACAAGAAAACCTCTCACAATGCCTCATTACAATTTCTGACCATCAGCTTTTTGACTGTTTTTCTGTAAGAAAACGAGAAATCAAAATGCTACGTTGGCACAAAAATATAAAGTTTAATGTCCAAAAATATGAACATTCAATTCGCATTTTTTTTCAACCGTTTCATATTGTATAACGTTGCTCGTATACGTCGAAGCTAGAGGCAACGATATAGCTTCGATGGTCGGTCACCCAAGGATCCCAAAATCCATGAGCCGGCTCGTGTTTCCCGAAGAGTCGTGGAACATTTCGGTCGAGAGACGGCCACACTTGTAATGGAGCTGTTTCTTATTTCGTGAAGACCCCTTGGAGATTTGTAGTTTATCCGGACACGATCTCGGCTACCAATTATCACGATGATACGATCTCGAGCCCGCAGAAACCTCCTTTGGTTTACGATAGAACACGATACGTACATTCATACTTTTTTCTCTCTCTCATTTTCGTGTATGCGTATCTATAAGTTGGCGTACGAGTACCGTTCATTCATTTCTCGATGCATTTACGAGTGACCCAAGGTGACCTTTCCCAGCTTTATTTTCGAGGAGAACCTCTAGTTCGTGTCTGTTCGATAATTGTTCGTGCAAACACATTTTATTAGCTAGTTGTTTGCCGGAAATAACCCGAGTAATCATTGGTCGAGCACACATTTCATAGTTATAGTGAATGATCTCGTTCGATTAACGATATTTCTTATTTCCGATAACGTAAAAGGCAATGAATTCTTAACCATTTTTTCCTTGCAATTAATTTTGTCTGGAAGAAAATAGTGGATTCCAAATAGTTAGTGACTCGTTCATTGAATTAATCCATTAGAAAAATATTCGCGCTTACCGGCACTCAATAATAGTCGGATAGTAAATAGCTGAAGCGCCCTCTAGCGGTTTAGTACACCCGACTGAACAATTCGCGTTTTATGCGGTATTACCAATGGCTACGCTTGAAATTCATCAATTTAGACGTTCTCCAGGTGTGCCAACGTGCCTCTCGTCGCCCGAGATCACCACTCGTCCCCCGGAAAAGCCTACAGGTTCGATAATAACTAGTCCCATGAAATGCAGAGGTTAGGAAGGCAACCGAGTATACCAATAAGTACGGTGATCTACCTTATCGGCCAATCACTGGAGGCTTGTTAATCCATTCCCTTCTTTATTTCTGTTGAAGTGCCCGGGGAGTACTCTCGTGGTCCCAGACTGCAATGCACTCGCACACTTCGCGTTCGACGTCCATTAGCGAGCGTCCTGGAATGCAATTCCTTGAAAAGACTGCGAAGGACGAGGCAGAGGAGGGGTGAGGAGGGCCGGGGAGGGCCATATAGGCAAACGAGAAGGAGGATGAGGCCGAAGAGGCTTTCTCTCGAAAGAAGGTGTAGGAGGTGGAGGGCGGTGCGAGTTAAGGCGATGATGGTGGTGGTTGTGGTTTTTTGAGACGCGCGAGCCCTCCCTGCGCTACGGACGAAAATTATCTGTCCTGACAAGCGGAGAACTGCTTCCAGGAAAAGTGTCCCCACCGCCTGACTCGTTCCTTGTGGAAGCGACCAAGACACTTCGCCAGGATACTTCTTCTTCTTCCTTGCCCCTCGCTGAAGAGAAGTTCTCTCTTCACGATCCAAGTGCATCGGCTCGTTTATTATTGGGCAATTTCATTACTCGAGGACCTACGTAAACATATATATATATATATATATATATATGTTATGAGTATAGAATTGTCGAAGGCTTTGACTAAGTTCGTTATTTCGCTCACCCTCCGCATTCTTATTTATTTACGTCTCGAAGACTCGTAAATCTTATCTTCGAATTAATCTAGAAATGATAATAACTCCATCTCGATGGAATTCTTAAACTGGAATCCTGCAAGAGGGATTTTCATCAATATTGCGTTATAATGAAACTAACATTGTTAACCACGATGAGAGTTGAGAACAGGGTTCACAAGGTTTAAGATTACGGATCGTTAAATCTGAATTAATCCAAAAGTAAACCTACAAATGGACTCAGATTCATATTTTTTTTAAACGCCTATTGTCCAAACTCTGTCCAGTGTCTCGAAAATGGACAACAATCAAATTAACAAGCGACTGAACTCCCATAAAATCACATCAAAGTTTAACATCCTAGGAAATCTTTAAAATCGGCACACTTCGACACTTTCCTACGTCGAATCTGGAGCAAAACCAATTAATCAAATCGGTAAATCATGATCATTTAATTCCAAATGTGCTTTTCATCTTGTCTTCTTCATCAAGTTGATTTATTGGAAATCTGAACGTGGGTTGGATTTACGTGGATTCACAAGGTTTAAGATTACTGGTCGTTAAATCTGAATTAATTCAAAAGTAAACCTACAAATGGCCTCAGATTCATATTTTTTTTAAACGCCTATTGTCCAAACTCTGTCCAGCGTCTCGAAAATGGACAACATTCAAATTAACAAGCGACTGAACTCCCATAAAATCGCATCAAAGTTTGACATCCTAAGAAATGTTTATAATCAGCACATTTCGACACTTTCCTACATCGAATCTGGAGCAAAACCAATGAATCTAATCCGTAAATCATGATCAATTAATTCCAAATTTTCTTTTCATCTTGTTTTCTTCATCAAGTTGATTTATTGGAAATCTGAATGTAGGTTCGATTTACGAGGGTTCACAAGGTTTAAGATTACGGGTCGTTAAATCTGAATTAATCCAAAAGTAAACCTACAAATGGTCTCAGATTCAGATTTTTTTTAAACGCCTATTGTCCAAACTCTGTCCAGTATCTCGAAAATGGACAACGATTAAATTAACAATCGACTGAACCCATAAAATCGCATCAAAGTTTGACATCCTAGGAAATTTTTATAATCAGCACACTTCGACACTTTCCTACGTCGAATCTGGAGCAAAACCAATGAATCAAATCCGTAAATCATGATCAATTAATTCCAAATTTTCTTTTCATCTTGTTTTCTTCATCAAGTTGATTTATTGGAAATCTGAACGTGGGATGGATTTACGATTGCCGTCGTTGGTGGAAAAAATCTTGGAGAGACGAGAAGGCGGTTCGTGGTGTCTCCCGGGGTTTGATGTGCCCCCTCGTGATTCAGGGGCTGGCTGTTAATTATGAGACCCGATCGATCGGTTCATGGAGAACGAGCCGGACATATATACGTATATATATATAGCATAATGCATTCATTATCTCACCACGCTTGCGAACGTTCGGATAAAATATGGCTGTCGGTGCAGTTCGGTCGTAACGTAGCTATACACGTAGCTCTGTGAAAAGATAGGCGTGGCGCTGATCACTGAATCGCCCGAAGGGTGCAGCTTGACCAAAGGGTGCTCCCGTTCCAACGACCCTGCCTATTGCGACGCTTCCAAGGGTTCCTACGTCGTCACAATTCCTTCGTTGACTTTTTTCGTGTTATTGAATCGTCTTGTAACGAAATCTCTAGGTTCGTGTAGGCAAAAATGTTTTCTAAGTTCGTATCTAAAATCTGAGAAGAATTTACTCAATTTGTTAAGAGCTGTTTTTTAGAAGATAATAAAAGTTTTAGGTTTGAAAACGTTAATATTGTTCGGGAATTGTTTCTAAATCTGTTATTTATTTTTATTCTGTCTTGAAATGTTTTCTAAATTCTGTTCTAAATATTGAAATAGTTTTCATTTTCTGTCAATCACCCAAACTATCCTAAAAAGTAAGAAAACGATTTTAGATTTTAGAAATCAAACATTTTTAGGTTAAAAAACCGAAAATATTTATATTGAAAACTATTTATATCACTGTTTCAAAAAACCGGTAAATCCCTAATTTAAAAATCTTCGACTTGTGCTAAAAATACTCGTCTGTGATCTGAGAAAAGGAAGAAAAAACAAAACAATATTCTCATGAAAATATCGTATTTGACCAATCGAGCGAATACAAAAAATACTTCCTTCGATTTAATCGAAGATTATTGCTGCTTGGGCAGAATGGGAAAAAATTGTGCGCGGGCAACGAGGGTCATACTTATGGCTCGAGCGACCAACGAGGAGTCGGCTTGCAACTTAATCACATCAATTTTCCTCTCGTCACGTGCTTTTTTTCTCTGGCTTCCCCCGTATAACGAGTTCGGGAAAGCTCGCGCAGAGGCGGGTTGTGTACGGTAGTTAACGAGGTGGGCGGGTTCGAAGTTGAGCACGCGACTTCCGGTTCTGCACGCGAGCCGTATACAACACGCTCGATTTAGCGCTTGCACGCACGTGAGACGCGGAGGACTCTCGAGGATTTTCTTATCTCGAGATTTTTATATTACCGTCATTACACCCTAGTTGACTATTATTATCGTCGGGGATTTATTCTCATGAAATCTCAACCTTTTTTTGACGTATTTATATATAAGAAGAAGAAAAAAAATAAATCGCAATGCGATTACGACAAAGTTTTATTTTTATAGTATGACGAGAATACGAAGAAATGGCGAACTTGTTGTTCGTGAAATTTATATTTAGTGTCGTTAGGCATGATTTCGTTCATTTTTTTCTTTATTACGTTAATAATAGGGATGGTCGGGGTCATTTGCATCAGTTCGCGATAATCGGACGATTTAAAAAATGCCCGTGTCGTCCAAATAATATTAGTATTTTCGACGATATCGGTCTTTTAATTCAACATAAAAGTCGTTCGTTTCCAGAGGATTTAAAGTGAAATATTAGGAGGTGAAAGGTAGGAACGTCGGAGCGAAGAAATATTTTTTCATGGGGATAAGTTTCATTTTTTACTAAGCTAGACAGTGATCCGAGCTTGCCATGACGATCAGAAACGTCGGGTGCTTCCATTAAACCCCGATGCAAATGACCCCGCCTTACCTTAATTTCTCTGAAAATGTTTCAAAACGAATTTTTTATTTTTTATAATTCGTCGAAAGATCGTTGAGCAGAACAAAATTGGAAGAACGTTCTCACCTGAATTCATTTTTAATTCGAATTTTAGGTTTACTTGTTTATTTGACAACTTCAAATCACGATGAATATAAATCTCGATTGAACAATGTCCGCCCATTTTCTTTTTCAATTTATGGCGATTAGAAACGTCAGAGTTTCCATTAAACCCCGATGCAAATGACCCCGTCTTACCTCAATTTGTCTAAAAACCATAAAAAATGTTTAAAAACCATCAAACTTTTTTTTGTTTTAATATAATTCGTCGAAAGATCGATGAGTGGAGAAAAATTGGGAAAATGTTGTCACCTGAATTAACTTTAAGTTCGAATTTTAGGTTTAATTTGTTTTTTTTTGCCACCTTCAAATTACGATGAATATAAATCTCGATTGAATAATGTTCGTCCATTTTCTTTCTCGATTCAAAAGTCGACATTATCTCTCGTGTTTCTTGCAACGTTCTCATTCTCTACTCCCCACCGTTGGCAATTTTTTTCGTCCATCAAAAAATGTCCTGCGAATTCTCTCTGCATTTCTCCGGACCATCCGGGGATGCAGGATTGATTCTTAGGTCGTATTTTCACCGGTCTTTACGACTGTCGACGTCGGACATCCATAAATATAATGTATGCATACATTTGAGGGAGAAATAACGACGACGAGTACAAGGTGGAGATAGAGATAAAAAGAAAAAAAGAACAAAAAAAGGATTAGAGCTCTTGATTCCGACGACAACGCGTTTGGTCCAGCACTTCGAAATCCGGGTTAAAGTGTCTGGCAAACTACGCGGGTTCGTGAGAAAATTTAATAGGTATTATTCTTTTTTTTTCGTAATGTGATTCAAGTTTAAATTGACCTTTTAAAAAATTTTCACAAAAAAATCCTTCCATTTTGGAATCAAAGTTGAAGAACGAGAAAAGGACGAAATAATTTATCCCATTTTTCTTTTTTTTTTTTATCACGTAACTCTACATTTTAGTTACAATTATACGTTTCATAATTTTTCCAAACAAAACTTTCGATTTTTCAAGAAATTTTTGAAAAGGAGAAAAAGACGAAGTATTTATTTTATTTCGTCCTTTTAATTTATTTTTTATCTTTCTTCTAAAATCAAGTTATCTCAACAATCGGAAGGTTTGTTTCGTAAAATACTTCGATTTTGAAAAAAAAATAGACATAAACAAATAAAATTATCGTGTCCTTCGCATTTTTAAAATCAGAAAAAATAAAATTTTCTTCTTTTTCATAAAATTGATAAAGAGCAGCGATCTCTCCTTCCTAGGACATTTACATGCATTATTCGTCCTGAAAAAGAAATAAGCAAAAAAAAAAATATCGTGGGTGTAAAGCTTCTGAAACAAAAAATCCGTCCAAGAGGCAAGAGTCCTGACCGGGACACTTCGGGCGTAAGGACACCCATCGACTTCGCACAAGGACCCTCGCTGGTCCCAGGAGACTCGCGGAATCTTAGCGGGGCGAGAGAAAAAGCGACGAAGATAGCGATAGAGAAAGAGAGAAAGGACCAGAAGAGAAAAAAAGGAGCGAGAGGTCCTCCACTCACGAATTGATTCCTCTAATCTAATCGGTTGGAGCGCGCAGCGGCGATGCTCTCCTCAGGCGGAGGCTCGCTTCCTGGAAACCGGGGCGCCGTGTGCGCTGGAACTCGCTAACACACATACGGAGGACTTTTCGTCCTTTTTTTTCTTCTTCATCCTCGTCCTTTTATTTATTTTTAATCACTTCGTTTCAGTCTCCCGTCTTCGAGTCCGCACGAAAGAATATCCAGCGAGCGAAAGTGAGCCGAGGAGTCCAAGGATGTGAGAAGGCGGGGGGATGGAAAAGATCTTCGAAAGTGGTGGAAGAAATTACAAAGAAAAAACCATGAAAAGATGCGACGGAGGGAAAATACGAAGAAGTTGAGGATCGGGAAGAGAGATGGAGCAGGAGCGAAGACGAAGCTCCGTGCGTTGGTTGAACCGTTGAGGACAATAAAGGACTCGAGGTGAGGGCGAATAAAAAAAGTAAATAAGAAATAAAAATAAAGTCGAGAGAGTCCTGCGAGGAGAAGGAGAGGAGGAATGGAATAAAGCAGAAAAGGAGATCCGGAGACTCGTGAAAGAATGGGAAAGGGAGGCAGAGATGGAGAAAGGATCACTGACGTTTGAGCCCGGTGAAATGGACCAGAGTGAGAGAGAGAGAGCGAGTGAGAAGGGTGGGAGGAAATACAAGGTGCGGCCGGGCAGAAGAGTGGGCCCCAGGGATGGGACCTCGACTTTAACTTACTTCGAGAACGCGCCATGAAATATCGCGAACACAACGAGTTCCGTGGCCTAAGCGATGTTTCCACCGCGAGATCGCAGCACGATCTAATTTGTTGCGCTTTGCGCTTATTTATTGCGCCGGCGCGGTCGACGGGGAACGTGTGAGAGGAGCGCTCTAGCGGGGACGCCGTGAACTACGCTGGAGGGGGGAGCGTCATGCGCGCTTGCGCGGGTCTTGCCGAAGGAGAGTACGGAGTGGCTCGGTATTATCGGAAGAAGAAAAAGATGGAGAAGAAAGATGGAAAGAAAAGAGACCGTCGTTGGGCCTTAAGCGGTTTTTAAGGGCGGGGTAGAGGGGGGGGGGTTGATAAGTCGAGGGTGTTTCGGGTGACATCGGATGCGGAAGATGTTGATTTGTTGGCTTGCAAAAAATGGGCAGTCGGACGTTACGAATTGTTCCGTCGACATTTCTTTTTACTCATTCTCGAGACTCGATTCAGGAGCGAGGGATTTTTTTTTTTATTGTGTTTGTTGTTTTTTGACTTTTGACAAATTGAGTTATTGAGAACGTACAAAATTTATCAAACGTCTGGAATAGTTTAGACGATCGTCGAGTGCTAAAGTAATGCACTGTCAGTGCTTGTTTAAATTTTATGAACCAAAATTTGTAGTTTTCGTAAATTGAAAGTCGTTGTTTTTGAAATACAAATTCGTAAATACCAATTTTTAATTCTCCCTTTACTCGACTATGAACAAAAAACTTACGATATTACTCCACCTCGCACTCTCGAATCTTGACACGTACGTACTTCCAAAAACCACCTATAAAAAAATGAAAAACAACATTTTTTTCAAAGCACCCAAATTTGTTCAGAAGCGCCTGAAGATTTCACAGGACATTTTCTCTTCAATTTTCATCCCTCGTCGAAAAGTCTCATAGAAAAAAAAAACCAAAAAAGAAAACTACTTTGTCATCTCTATAATTTCTCGATATTTTACATCGACCGTTTCTCATTCCCATCCTCGACGTCTCATACACACCCCCGCGAGACTATTAGGAGTTTATAATCGAAAAACTTGCGATATTACTCCACCTCGCACTCTCGAATCTCGGCACGTACCTACTTCCAAAAACCACTTATAAAAAAATCAAAAACAACATTTTTTTCAAACCACCCAAATTTTTTCAAAATCGCCTGAAAATTTCACAGGACATTTTCTCTTCAATTTTCATCGTTCGACGAAAAGACACATAGAAAAAAAAGACGAAAAAAGAAAACTACTTTGTTATCTCTATAATTTCTCCAAATTTTACATCGTCCGTCTCTCACTCCCCTTCTCAACGTCTCATGCACACCCGCGCGAGTCCATTAGGAGTTTACAGGAGGGTCTCAACGAGTTACACCGGTCGGAAGAGCCTCGGAAAATTAAAAATTTCCAGACACGACGCTCTGCGCATGCGCGCTCGGACCTCCCCCACTCTTCTCCATTACGCCAGAGTCTCGTCTCACCGTGTATAACGATAGACGCGTATACACGAAATTTGTCCTAGCGGACTAACGGTTTTTTCTATGTATCGCCGAAGAGGCTCATCCGAACTCACCTTCGCTGATAAGACACGTCGAGTCTCTGGCGCCACGGCGAACCTATCGAGGATTTTTTAGAGGTTGCCGACGCTCGCGCGAGAGAGAATTCTTCGATTCTCGCGAGATCGAAGAATCTCATCTAGAATGTCATGTCTGTCTTCGTCGTACCGATCCGAGACATTTCTTTCGTTGGCGCCTCGTCGCGTTACTTACCTCGCCCCTTAAAAAAAAAGAACAATTTTGGTTCAACGATAACGGGGCGTCCATTAAAGAGGGTAGATTCTTGACGAATGACGTTTATTTTTCACGAGTGGTGCGGGGTAAAGTGAAAAAATGGAAATTGAGAGTTTACGTGAGATTCTTTCTGATTTTTGAATAACCGCTCGTTTTTTTTATTTAAAAAATGGAAATTCAAACACGCGTGAAAATTTTCAAAAATTTTGGGGGTTTGCTGAATTATTTCATTCGATAAATAAAGCATTAATTAAGCGTGCATTGTTCTCAAATCTTTCAATCTTATTTTGAATTTAAAAAAATAGAAATTTCGAGTATTTGCCATTTTTGTAAATCTCAATTTTATCTTCATCTTTTAATTTCAATTAATTAAAAAATTGAATTAAATTAAATTACATTTCATTAAATTAATCAATTTAATTAATTACATTTAATTAAATTTTTTAATTTGTAACAAATACAAATTTGACGACGAGCGAAAATTCTATCTAAATTTTCGAGTATTTTTATATTTTATATTGTTTAAAACAAAAAAACGAAAAATACAAATGAAAACCTTGCACAAAGTTTTCGAAATTAATTAATTAAATTTTTTTATTTGTAACAAATACAAATTTGACGACGAGCGAAAATTTCTAAATGTTCGAGTATTTTTATATTTTATATTGTTTAAAACAAAAAAATAACGAAAAATATAAATGAAGATCCTGCACAAAGTTTTCGAAATTAAAAAGATTGTTTTTTATTTTATTTCAAAAAAAAAATCAAATCGACACTTTGGAGCAACTTTTCGAAATAATCTCGTAAATCATTCGGTGGACGACAGTCCCGCCGCGTAACGGAGATCGATCGAAATAATCGCAACACCTACTCCGCTTCCGTTGGTTCCTCGATATCGTTATAACAGCATAACGGATCGATTCGCAATAATCTCTGGCAGCAGAAGGGGCTTCTGCTACTTTGGCTTCTGATGCAGCCTATGCTCTTGTCGGACCAGATATTCGAACATTTTGCATGCTTCGCCAAGCCTCTCGTCCGCCGCTGGACCGATTGCCCGAAGAACGAAAACAGAGTCTGCGCATCTGTCGATATCACTACAACACTTCAACCGGTCGATTCGATCATCAATTTTCATTGGTGGGCTTCGAGTAATTCCAATTCAAAATTTTTAATAATGATTTTTACGAAATTTTGATTAAAGCAAATTTTTGAATTAATTGAATTTTTCGAATTTTTTAATAATTTGAATTTTCTAATCAGTTGAATTTTTTAATAAAATTATTTTTTTAATATATCGAATAATTCACATAAATTGAACGCGTGGATTTTCGAATTACTCGAATTTTCGAAACTTTGATTAAAGCAAATTTTTGAATTAATTGAATATTTCGAATTTTTTAATAATTTGAATTTTCTAATCAATTGAATTTTTCAATAAAATTATTTTTTTTAATATATCGAATAATTCGAATATATTGAACGCTTGGATTTTTGAATTAGTCGAATTTTCGAAATATTCGATTCTCAAGCAATACGAACTTTCCAATAAGTTGGAATTTTGAATGAATCAAATGTTTGAATAACTACAATTAAATTTTTTGAATAATTTGATGGGCACAAATAATGTTTTTTACGAAATTCTGATTAAAACAAATTTTTGAATTAATTGGATTTTTCGAATTATTCGAATTTTGTAATAATTTTAATTTTCTAATAAGTGGAATTTTTGAATAATTTGTAATATCGAGTAATTAGAAGTTCTTGAATTAGTCAAGATTTTGAATAAAGTTATTTTTTGAATAGATCGAATTTTGGAAATATTCAATATACTTAAGCAATACGAACTTTCCAATAACTTGGAATTTTGAATAAACCAAATTTCTAAATAATTCCATTTTTCAAATCAGTCAAACTATCGAATAAACAAACTTTTTTAAATAAATTAAATTTTCCAACAATTGTAACATTTTTACCATTTTTTTATCAAATAATAAACAATCTTTACCATTTTGTTATAAGAACTAAAAATGGAACCTTGTATGAACAAAGAAGATGACTCAACCCTTTTTACCCTTGCACTGGTCGATTGCAAGGGATGGGGTTGAAAGGGTGCAAGGGGTAGGTTACGAAAAGGGTGTCTCTTCTGGCAGGTAAGCTATACAAGAGAGTCCAACCAGAGGCGAGAGTGGTACACATTCGATGTCGACAATGTTGGCGTCACCGACGGGGTGTGCACTACCAGTCTTCCCTCGTGGAATCTCTAAACTACAGGACGCTTTTTCGGGGGCAGAATGCTGGCGCCGTCTGGTTAGCGCTTCACGTATAGAATGCATCCCGTATATGTCATTGCCACTGTATTAGATATCCTCAATAATTGCTCTACCAAGTGTTCAAGGTCAAAAGGGCATGACTTTGTGTCACCTTTAGATTTCTGAAGGTCAATGTGTAACGATTTGTCAATTATTTTATTATTATTTTTTTTATATCTTTGTGGATAACGATCTTGCCTTCGACCAGTGACATAGTTTAGCGAATGTCAATCCTTGTGTCAATTCAAATTCTGTCAATTTGACCAAAGTTTTATCTCAACACTTGCGACTATGTTAGTCATGTATTTTATTATATTGTGTATCAACTTTCTTACTGGGTTCGGAGATTCTGTCAATTTTGCTATTGACAGTGGGAAGTCTGTCAAAATCCGCTGTATTAATTTTGTGTACATTGAGATGGATTTATTTCGACGTATTTATGTCAGCTTTGATGCTGTCAACTCGGATTCGATTAGTGTTATTTTCGACAATGTCAATTCCTGAAATCTACCTGTCAATAGTATTTCCATAGATGTCAATTCTATGTTCCGTCGCTGTCAACATTCATTCTGCCAACCACGCGTGTTCGAACTTCGCCTGTTTCTCATCGAGCCTCATTACGTGAATCTCCATCCTGTCAAATTGTTGACAGCCGATCGCGACCTAGGTACCGGTTGACAAAATCGAGATGCCATTTTATTTCTTCATCTCCAGAGATAACGTAGCTGACTTATCAACAAGATTTTAACAGAACCAAGTGTGTACCTTATGATAACGAATCAAGCCACGATTTATTTATATACTCGTATAATGACAGCAGGATCTGCACTCCACTTACAAGAGAAGCTACAATTACACCGATGTCCCTATGCTCGCGTGCAACTCAGCTCAGATTCCATTAGTGTCATTCCCGTCAATCTCAATTCCTGAAATCTACCTGCCAATAGTATTTCCACACATGTCAATTCTATGTTCCGTCGCTGTTAACATTCATTCTGCCAACCACGCGTGTCCGAACTTCGGCCGTTTCTCAACGAGCCTCATTACATGAATCTCCATCCTGTCAAATTGTTGACAGCCGATCGCGACCTACGTACCGGTTGACAAAATCGAGATGCCACTTTATTTCTTCGTCTCCAGAGATAACGTTGTTGACTTATCAACCAGATTTTAACAAAACCAAGTGTGTACTCTATGATAGCGAATCAAGCTACACACATATACATACATATATTTATATATATAATGACAGCAGGATGTACACTGCACTTACACGAGAAGCTACAATTACACCGATATATGTGCGTTCGCGTGCACGCACAGCTATTTCATTACAGATATAATCAAGCATCGAAGTAGCTCGTTGTAATCGCCACCGAGGTATCGCAGCTTTACATCGAAATTAGTGTACGCGTAACTCAGGTAGATTGCCCGTGGCACGGCTCCTCCGACATCCCTTACTATCAAGTCCGCTTTGCGGTGATTGCGAACTCTCCTTATACCGCCTGATACAGTTTTATCAAATCCAATGCGGGTTTGCCCTTACCCGTCGGAAAAAGGGGAACTTTGGTAACGATATCGCGGTCGGTACATTATCGATCGAGTTACCATTTTCAGAATGGTCCAATCTTCCATTGTTGAATGACGCGCGATAGGCCGTTTCGATTTTTAACCAAGATCGAAGAAGAACAAGGAAACACGAGCACGATGAAAAGTTAGGAGAGGAATCTAGCGAGTTGAGAACGAAGAAATTCGATTATCGAAGAATGTGGTCGGCCAAGCGGAACGAGCTCGAGCGAAAGGCAAAATAAAGGTAAAGAGAATAACCGATAACGTTCTAGAAGTCTCGAGAAGACCTATGGGTTCGCGGGACCTTTTGAAATTCGCGCCTTAAACGCGGTACTTACGTCTCGAGATCGGCCGCCATATTGGAATTGTCGCTAGCCTATGACGGCGTTGAGTTGCGACGCGCCATCTGGTGGTGGCGTGGGTGAAGCACTAGGAAATCGGTGTTCACAGGCTTACCTTCAAAGCATTTAAAAGTAATATGTAAAAAAGTTATTTTATTTCCATATGAGAATTGTCTCATAATTACGATGATCGGTATTGAAACAATCAAATTGATTCCACATATCGTAATCGTTAATATTTCCAATTTTTATTCGATAGGAACGATTCTCCAAGATTTCTTCGCGACAACGTTACGGGACAATTAGAAGATCGAAACTAACCGATTTTTTTCATTGATATCGATCGTGGTACGCCACGTATCGTTGGCACGTGCCCAGAAAATCGGTAGCTTATCCATGATCGATCTCCTACTCATCCTGATCCATTCCCGCTTGTCTCACTGCTGGGAGCAACCGACCCGGACAACCTGTTAAAAAAAATATCTCCCTCGAACGATCTCTCTATCCTGCTCCCGCTAATCAGTGGCTGCGATCATATCGTTCCAAATTTGAAGTCACGTTGGTCCCTTATCTTCTCGTTGCGACCTTACGAACACGCGTTTGGCGTGTCATGGACACGTAATCAACCAATGAATGAACGAATTATCGAAGCAATCGTTCGATCGAGTAAAGAATCGATCGATGATTCTCCCACTGTATTTGAATAATTTTTAATTATTCCTTATGCTTCCCAATGTGAATCAAATTAGTATGAAAATATTCTTGCCACCTCGGTACATGCACAAAAAAAAATTCAAACGAAACGATCAAGAAACATAGCAGAAATTTGAAAAACTGTTTTCGAGGTGGAGCGTGTAATCTCCACATCCTAACCTCAATCTTAAAATTCGTCTCGTACGCTTATTCCCTTTGCCGCATATGTAAAATCGTGATACAGAATTTGTACACGAGAACATCGGGCAAACATTGAGCGGGTTCTCGAGTCTACCGGGACGGTTAACCCCGCCCGGATTCTCGTCGAAGAGTCCGAGTGCGTGTGTGACGCGGCATAAAACTGCATACACGTTAGTCGAGGACGCCGTGTGTAGAGGGCGGCCGCGAGAGTGGAGGGCGGCGCCACATGCCGTCGCATCGGGGCTCGCGGACTCAAATAAAGGAAAAAGACGACGAGAAAGAGAGGAAAAAAAAATACAGGACCGAACGGTTGAAAAGAACGAAAAAAAAATATATGAAGCGAGCTAAAAAAAGAGCGCGGGGACGAGCGGTTAACATGGAATAGCCCTTAGCGGACTCGGCACCGGCGCGAGATAGCCACTCTTTAGTCTGATGGACTTCGTCCTCCCTTCCTCGCTCGACCTCTCTCGTCTCGTCCTTTTCTTCCTTCACTCTTTTTCATCCATTCTCTCTCGCTCTCCCTCTCGGCCTCTTTCTCTTTTTACCCTTTCTCTCTGTCTTTGTTTACCATCGCATCTTTTTCACTCGCTCCGAAGCTTTGTCTCGTCTCTTTTTTTCTTCTTTTTTTTGTATTTCTCTCGGATTTCCATTCTCTCGATCTATTTCACGTTTTGGATCTCCCCACTTTTATCGAATCGACGGTAAAATTGACGAATTATCATTAAGGGGCTGCGAAAAAAAATTGTGAGGCGAAATATTTTTTTTGATATTGGGAAAATTAAATGCTGCGAGGGAATTTTAAAAAAATGATAAGATGACTTTTTGATTTTTTTTTTAGGGCAGACTTTTTTTTTAATGCTTTGTAGCTTTATGGTCGATATGAAAATTGAAAAATGTCGTGAATAAATTTAGAAGACGAATTTCCGTGAGTGAGAATGAAAATTAATAAATTATTGAAATTCTTGGAATTGTTTTCATTTTATTTTCGATAATATGGTTCATAATTCTTAGTAGAATTGAATTAAGGGACTGGAACCAATAAACAAACTTCAAAAAATGGTTTTTGCTACTTCGCGTTATCTGAAAATTAAATTTGTAGTAAAACAACTTGGACGTCCTAAAATTGTAAAATGTTTTTTTTCGTGCAATTGCACTGTTTTTATGATTAATATAAAACAATTCTTTTTTATAAATAAGGTAATTGAGTATTTATTCACTTTTGGGAAATAAAATTTATAAATTTTAATTTTAATTTATCAAGTAAAACAAGGAAAAATTATAAATTAAAATTTTTTTTTCATTAATTTGAATATTATTTGTTTACTTTTATTTTTTTGTGAATATTGCATAGATCGAGGTTGTGGCATTGCTGAAGAACAAGAAGGAAGCAACTGCAGCTAACCGACGGATCGCGTTGCTTCAGTCAAGCTGTTCCTCACTACCAGCCATCGTTCCTAAAAACTAAAAGGGAAGAAATTTGAATTAGAATTAAACAAAATTTAATCAAATTTTTATAATTATATAACACAGTCTCAAGGTCAAAAGGTCGTTAGTCAAAAAGCGATAACAGTTTGAAATAAATTCGTCCAAATTTTAAATAATTATTTAATTATTTAATGCACATAATAATCATAAATATTTTTATTAATTAGAAGAATATACATCTTCTTGCAATTTACGAAGTTCTCTAAAACAATTTACACTATTCTTCTGAAACTACAAAATTTTATAATTCTTCAAATTTTATATCAAATACTTTTCCTCCCATCAATTTTTTTATACACAAAATGTTAAAACGATTTTTCTAATTAGAAAAAAAACGATTTTTCTTTGATTTTGTTGTTCACGAATTAAAATGAAAGATTCGCATTTTTTTACAAGTCTACAACGCCTAATTATAAAAAGAAAATAACAACTGTGAATCATGTTAAACGACAAATCTCAATTCCAACTTTAAATATGAAAATATTAAAAATTGTAAAGAATTTTTATTTTGTGATAGAAAATTATATAAAGAAGTTCAGGCCAACTTAAAACTTGTATGACAACCGTGGGACACAAATAAAAATTATTATAATCATTAGTATTATTTTTCAATTTTTAAAAAGGGAAATTAAAGAAAAAATAAACTCCTTCATTTTTGTCGCAGGAATAGATATAATTATTTTTATTTATTTACGTGTCTTAAATTATTTATGCTACAATCACTTATTACGCAAAAAAAAACACAATGCATTTTAGTAAATTGTAAAATTCCACGTATGATAGAATTACGAAATTTTTATTTGATAATTATTCAATTTTCTTTCGATCGGACACGTGGTTGATTTTTATTTATTTTCTTTTTTTTGTGAAATTTTAAACCAAAGTGTTACGAGTGTCTGTTGTGAATTGGAACAACCTTCCACTCCTTGTTCAAGGACACGTTCTTTCATAATTTCGTTAAAAAAAACGAAAATATATATATATATGTCTACATATTTCAATATTTATGAATTTAAAAACGCGTTACACTAAAACGCGAGTATTCACTTACAAGTTTACGTACAAATATATTACTCTTTGGGGTAAAAATCTGTGTATATATCCTAAACACATAAATCTTTGGACGACGTGGTATAAAATCTATTTACAAAAAAAAACAGAAATAGGAAGAAAAAAAGGAAGAATGAAATAGCTGCTCTCGAAACGGCGTTTAATCGACGAACCTCGATTTGAAAATCAGTAAGGAATGAAATAGATCGGGAAAAATTGTCTATGATAATTAAGCTTCGTTCTAGCACGTGGGAATTTTTGTTATCTCACAATAATAAAAATCGCGAATTGCCTCGGAGATCCGTTACGATTTTTAAATTGCGTTCGAACGAAGCGCGGGAAGAGTTTCCTCGTGTTCACGACAGAGGGCAGGAGGCGTCGGTTTCTGCCCTGGCGGCGATCCTTCGCGTTTTCTCGCGACCGTTGGTAAGGTAGATTTCAGTTGGTAAGTTGGAGCGCGGTCGGTAAAGTTACCATGCGAGTTTTCAAAGTGCGTAAATACAACCGACAGAGGTCGTTGCTGTCGATATGTGTATTTAAAAAAATAACAGGAAATCCCGCGTCTCGCTCACGATCGTTCGCTATGGGCAGCCGTCGTCGAAGTTATAACCGTTGCTAGATCCGCCCCGGATCTACTCGTTATCGGCTCTAGTGGGGGCACGCTGAAATCACAAAGAAATCCCTATAAATAAAAATAATTTTTTTTTAATGTTCGCAGTTAAAAACAAAACTTTATTTGTAAACAATAAAATATTGTTAATCGTTGATGAAATAAATTTCAAAAAAATGAATTTCCGTTTTATCTCGCCCATGCCTATTTATTTTCATACGTCAGGAGGTAATAGCTTTTTGCAAATGTAAAATTTACAAATCCTGTCAGTTAAAAAATATAAAATTTCTTTTGTCTAAAAATTATTGAAAATTAACTCAATTTTCGTTACGACTGGTGAAACTTTACTCATGCCTAGAAAATTTCAAATTTGACTCTAGCAGATATGACAATTAATAATAATAATAATAATAATTAATAATAACGATTGTCGATAATTATCAAAATAATTAAAAAAAAAAAAATATTTTATAAACTGATTTAATTGGTGGATTCAAACGGCTTTGATATTTTATAATAAAAATTGTTTATAATATTCAATTTTTCCAATTACGAGCGCGAAAAAAATTTATTCGAGCATCGGAAATTTCAAAGTTGACTTTAACACATATGACAAGTAATAATAATAATAATAATAATGATAATAATAACAATAATAATAATAATAATAATAATAATAAATAACGATTGTCGATAATTATCAAAATAATTAAAAAAAGGATATTTTGCAATCAGAATTGTTTATAATATTCAATTAAAATCGCGTAAAAACAGCTATCGATCACTTACGTAAGGGTTGTTTGTCGATTAAGAACGGCTGCTGAGGGTAACGCAAGGGGCGAGTGGGCGTGTCCTAATTGTGCTGTTGTCAGCGTGCCTAGATAATGTTGTTCTTCGCTCCCGTCACTTCCACCACCGGTGCTCGTGAACATGTTCAACGGTAGCTTCGATTCCACTGTAATTTTTCAAATAGAAACAATTTTTTTAATGGAACATTGTTTTTTTTAATAATGTAATTTTTTTTTATGCCGAAACAATTTTCGAATTAAAGATTGTTATCAACGGGAATAAAATTAGCAAATTGGTAAATATATTTTTCGACGAAAAAAATTTAACGTTTCAGAATTGTTCTGTTGTAAAAAAAAAAAATTCATTTCGAGAGAATAAAAAAGAAAATTATTCCACTGTTATTGCAACAGCCATTCTGGTAAATAAAGAGAATGGAGAGAAGGAAAAAATAACGCGATAGACTCTCAGTGCGTGGAATACGTGAGCGAAGAGACTTTCTTATCGGATCTTCAATTTTATCTAACAGAGAAATCTTTGTATTGGGACTTTGGACAATGATCAATGACAAAAGTATTCGATCGATAGCCACGTTTTTACGATTCTCTAATTAGTATAATAATTTTACAACCAATGAAAAAAAAAACATTTTTTTTCTTATATATTATATTTTGTAATTGCGCATATATAATTATAATATTGGAAAATGAAAATTGTTTACAAATATAAATATATAATATATATATTATTATTACATTATTTATATTATTAAAACTTAATATGTATATATAATATTAATATTATATATTTGTATATAAATATACAAATATATATATATATATATATATATATATATATATATATAATATAATATAAATATTATTATTATATTATTTATATTATTATTAATTAATATTTATATATCTATATATAAATATGAATATAATTATATATTTATATATAAATATATAATATATTAATATATTAATATAATATATATTATATTTTTAGAAATATATATATATATACATACATGTATGTTTATATTTCTCGAAAATTTTCATTTTCCAATATTATCGATTGAAATAAATTACAAGACGATATGTACACGCTATCCAATTGTCTAAATCGGGATTGTGTTATCAGGTGTCAAGCTGGGTTCCCTTTCCCTTTGCTACTGTAATCGACAGTCGCGTTATCTACACCAAAATCATAATTCCGGGGACTTTTTTCAAATTTCATCTCGAACAATTTGTCAGAACAAATTTGAGTACAGATAAACCCGAGGCCATTGTTTAATATGAATTTAATTTAGGCCAGAACAAAAAGTCGAATGATAGATGGGTCGTACTTTAGTTCAGGCTAAACAATGATTTTAAACGTGAGTATAGAGCTTGAACTAATTCACGTATGAACTTCGGTATAGACGCGCATTAACTGTATAAACTTAAATATAGACTTCAATTAACTCAAACATGAACTTGCATTAGTGCATCAGAGGGCAGACTTGAATTAGTTTATGGGCAAGCTTAAGTATGAAATTTAAGGAGTTCAAGGAAAAAGTTGAGTACAAACTTGAATTGACTCACATATGAACTTGAGTGCAGACTTGAATTAAGTCACGTGTAAGCTAGATATATAATTTAATGAATTCAAGGATAAAGTTGAGTATAGCGACTTGAATTAACTCACGTATGAGCTTGAGTACAGACTTGAACTAATTCGCGTATGAACTTCGGTATAGATTGAAATCAACTTAAGTATAAACTTGCGTATAGACTTGAATTAATTCGAGTATGAACTTGAGTGTAAACTTGAATTAATTCACATGTAAGCTTGATATATAATTTAACGAATTTAAGGATAAACTTGATTATAGAGACTTGAATTAACTCACGTATGAGCTTGAGTGCAGACTTGAACTAATTCGCATATAAACTTCGGTATAGACAGGAATCAACTTAAGTATAAACTTCAGTACAGACTTGAAGTATAGATTTGAATTAATTCAGGTGTAAGCTTGAGTATAAAATTTAATAAATTCAAGAATAAAGTTGAGTATCGACTTGAATTAATTCGCCTATGAACTTGAGTGTAGAATTGAATGAAGTCACCCATTAACTTCGGTATAGACCCGAATTAACTTACGTTTGGACTAGCGTGTAGATTTTAATTAACTCAAGTTTGAACTTGAGTTTCGAATTGAGTGAACTGAAGTTTGACCTTGACTATAAACTTAATTGACGTCTAGCATGACATTAAGTATGCACTTGAGTCGACTCACGTGTCAACTTGACTACAGATTTAAATGAACTTAAGTATAAAGTTGAGTATATACTTGGCTATATACTCGAATAAATAAAATTGAGTCATACTAATTTGAATTCAGAACGTGAATGAAATGCAAGCTTCAATTTTGACTTAAGATCATCATCAGTCAACCGATTCTCCCGATGATCGATCTTTCTAATCTTTATTTATCGTATAGTACAAATGATTTTTTGTCGATCGTCAAATGAGCTGGAATGTCCGGGTTTCGTTACTATTTTCCTATCGACTATTCAAACAGATATTCACGTCGTTTGATATCGGCCGATATCGAAAACAGAAATTTTTATTGACTCAACACCATATAGACCGAGAATTATTCTTAAATACGACAAGAATCTGTGTCATCGACGAAAGCATACAAAAAGTGAAAGAGAGGATAAGTTTGCTTTAGCCAAGTATAATCACATCCAAGTTTGAGGAGAGACTATTACGGTCATTTTACTTTTTTTTATTATATCTGTATGGTGTACGGACAGAAGAAGACAAGGGGGAACGACTCGTCGATCACGGAAGACTCACCGAGAAGATTCGATTTTATCTCGGTCTTGTGCATTCCGCTTGGCCCTGCCATCCCTCCACCGCTCATGCTCGAATGATTTTTTGGTTTTCTCTTTCTCGTCTGGATTCCTTCCTTCTTCATGCTCATTGGCCTGTTGACCTGTGTGAAAAAAATGCAATGTAAAAATTTACATCTTGACATTCTGTCATCTGGGATTCTGTCAACGTCATAATTAATAACCTCGAATTTTGAAAATTCGTGTCTGAACATTGTCGACCAATAAGGATCTAATATTGACAATTTTTGGATCGATATTTCGAGGTTAATATCTGTCAATTCTGCCAACTCCGGTTCTGTCAATTATGCATTAGATAGCTCTGCATCACCAAAGCTTACAAAATTTGGAAAACGTCAAAGTTTTTAATGTGTAATCTGTCAAATTCGGGCTGTAATCCTCGTGCTGTCATTTTTATTTGTGTCAATACATACATTCACTTGAATTCGAAGCTGCTATTCGGTTTCCATCAACTGTAAATACGTGGAGCCGCATTCTATCAATTACAAACGGTCAATATCGACCCTATCTAAATTCTGTCAACATAAATTCTGTCAATTTCCTACCTATCAACCGCAGATATACAAACGTCAATCTTATCAACAAATCTCTCCTCTATCTTAACCATTTGAGCCCTAAGGACGCATATATGCATCAGCCTATGCGTCTGCGGACCACATAAGCTTGAAAGTACTCAGGTCCCAAAGGGTTAAAACAACTGTCAATACTCCCCCCCCCCCCTGTCAACTCTAGCCAATGAGTTTGCTATTAATTGACAGAATCCTAATTTGACTGTCATTAGAGTTTCGAACGTTTCCAGCAATTCAACAAAAACTCTAAAATCCCTCTGTTATATTTTCCACGTCGATATTATTGACAATGACAGCTCGTTGCAAAGGTAAACGCAAAGTCAAGTCAGTTATGCAAACATCAATCTTAACAAATCTCTCCTCTATCTTAAAAAAACTGTCAATACTCCCCCCTGTCAAAGCCAATGAATTTGCCATTAATTGACAGAATCACGATTTGACTGTCATTAGAGCTTCAAACGTTTCCAGCAATTCAACAAAACTCTAAAATCCCTTTGTTATATTTTCCACATCGATATTATTGACAATGACAGCTCGTTGCAAAGGTAAACGCAAAGTCAAGTCAGTTATGCAAACATCAATCTTATCACTAAATCTCTCCTCTATCTTAAAAAAGCTGTCAATACTCCCCCTGTCAACTATAGCCAGTGAATTTGCCATCAATTGACAGAATCCTAATTTGACTGTCATTAGAGTTTCGAACGTTTCCAGCAATTCAACAAAAACTCTAAAATCCCTTTGTTATATTTTCCACATCGATATTATTGACAATGACAGCTCGTTGCGAAGGTAAATGCAAAGCCAAATCGTTTCAGTCGTTTAAAAATATTTTATTTAAAAAAATTCTGTTTCTGATTAAACGTTTTCGTCGTTCGCATCGGATCACGATCGTGCGATAAATGAGCCTTGCGTGCCACGAGTAGTCTTGTCTTTTTTTTTGCATTCGCAAAAAAAAAAACGACATATATGTAATAACGCGGCAAGCGAAGGGAGACGAGTGGACTCGTGTCGCTCTGGCGCTACTTCGCTTATCAAAATCGTCGATCGGCCGGACAGAATCAACGACGAGATAAGCCAGGGCGAGAAAGAAAAAAAAACCCGATGGACGACACTACGGTGTGTATTTTATTAGCAGCCGGAGGGAACGCGTTTCGAGAGATTAGTATCGATTAAAAACGATCGCTCTTCGATGCTTATTCACATAATTGTAAAACGTGGAGGAAAAAAAGCACGAGGTCGTACGAGGGAACGGGAAACAATTCGAGGAAAAAAAAGTCTCGTCGATTTGTTGGACGTTAAAATTATTTTATTACTCTCATCGAATGCTTGGAAAAAAATAAAATGAAAATTTTATTCAAAATTGAAAGTCGAATTGAAAAATTCATTATTCGTCGCATTTTGTTTTTTTTTTTTTGTTAATATGAAATTTATTTGTTAATTACGATTGAAATCTGTTGAGTTTAAATTAAACTCATCGATCTCGTCGAACAGAAGGAAATGAAACTTAAATGGAAAATTGAAAACTGAATTGTCAAAACACATTATTCAGCTCATTTTTTTTGGATGCAATTTAATTGTCAATGGCAATTAAAATTCAATTATGTTGATAATAAATGATCGACGAGTATATTTGAATTATTTAATTTACCGGAATTATTTACGTTAATCAAATTAATTCAGGGAAAAATAAATTTCACACTGAAACAATTTTCCTCCCATCGTTAATTTATATAATTTTTTATATTATTTAAATTCCAATAAATTTATCCTTGATCTAGCGATACGAAACGTTTTTTACCATCGCAACGTGAAACAGAACCACGTGTCTCTCGTTAACTATCGAGCGCTGACACTTGTCGCTAGATGTGCTACGTTATCAAAGAATACGAGGATAAGATATACATATTGTAAACGCGGCAAAAGTGGATCTGATTTTTAGACTCTGATACATATATATATATATATATTTTGCAGATAAAGCTTTAAAGTTCACGATCAATTACGAAAAAAATGATTTTTTAATTTTATTTTTAAAAAACTGCAAAAAACAATCATCGTGCGGAAAAAAATCAATTATGCAAAAGAGAAATGGTCGCATGTAAAAATTAATGAAAAGCACAAAAGAAAAAAAATTAAACATTTTCTAAAAACTAAACAATTTTCTTTAGGGAAATTTTTTTTAAATGCTTTTAAGAAACGAAACGAGCTGTTGTTTGTGCCCGCTCGCAAAGTTCGTAGACCTACGAAAGACGGTGTCTAGCGAGGAAATAACGAAAGAGGAAAAAAGAACACACTTCCAAAATTTTCCTAGAACGAAACTCGTGAGAGAAACTTATAGCAATGTATAAAACTGTCGCATTTAAGAAGTGAACAATCGCCCAACGTCATATACCTCGACGATTCTTGTTTGCAGCCTTTACTGCATTTGTTTTATTCCGTTTCTTCCGTTCCTTTGTCGTTTTTCTATATTAAAGTTCTCTACAGGGTGAGTTTCATAAAGTGCCTCAAACTTTTGTTTTAAGGTAGATGAGATCATTACAAACAAACATTGCAAATATACATTCGGGATATTTTGAATAGTTTACGAGATATAAATTTTCAAAGTTGGTCCAATCAGAGCACGCCGAGAAGTATTGGAGCCGCCCACTCCCACCCTCGCCGTAGAGATAGTACAGGGTAGGGTGTTACATTTGGGGTTGCAAACTTCAGAGCAGTCAATTTTATTTCTCGGACATTAACTATTCTGAATTTTGCAACCCAAAATGTAACGCCTTACACTGTGCTATCTCTACGGCTAGAGTGGGGAGTGGGCGGCTCCAACTCGGCGTGCTCTGATTGGGCTGACTGTAAAAATTTATATCTCGTAAACTATTAACAATATCCCCAATGTATATTTACAACTTTTGTTTGTAATGATCCCATCTACCTTAAAATAAAGTTTGAGAATGTTTGTAAAACTCACCCTGTATGTTAGTCATTTTATCATCAGCAAATTTTGTACTAATTCGCGTCCCCAATATCTCGTTTTGTCTTACAACACAAAAATTAGGTCATTGAAAAATCAGAATGTTTTTTGTAATAAAAAAATCATGAAAATCTTTGTTTTGTTATTTTTGGGTAACCAAAAATGTTCATATTTTTGAAAAATACTCGTCAATGGAGTTAACAAACTCAAACAGGAATAAAAAATAAACATATCCATGGGTAATTAAACTCACGTTGTGAAGTTTGAAGTAAAGTCCGCAAGCGTTGCACACAGGTTCGCCATTGTTGTTTCTTCGCCACAATGTTGTATTGCTCGTTCTGCAATTGGCACATTGTACTCCGGTTCTTCGTCCAGACTGAAATCACGAGGAATCGAATATTGAAAAAAAGCATATTTCATAGCTTCGACTTTACGTCCACCTTAATTCTGTCAATCGCCATTTTGACAGCGTCAATTTTTTTCCAGTTCGAACATCTCTCAATTTTAATTTAAAAAATGTTCGCCATCTTTTAAACCGTCTCGACAATCGTTAGTCAATAAAATCGACGTCCTTAGCTCGTCGCTAAGACATTTGCAAATAACAATCAAGACTTCTCATCGTCTGAATCCACCACGATGTAGGAAGTGTTCGTTTATAAGATATTGCCGGAATTCGAAAAGAAGCGTCCAAGTCACGTGGGCCCCGTTGCGATATCTACGAAACTCGACCGAGTTGCCACTCCGCTGTTTGAGCATATTACACATCGTAGCAGAAGACGAGGAAGAGGATGAAAAATCAGAAAAATAAGAGGAAAACGTGATGGAGAGAGGGGAACAAAATGGGCGAGAACGCGCGCGAGCGTCAGGTACAAGAGCAAACTAGAGCAAACAGGATCCCGCCGTTGTCCCTTGCGCAGTATTCAGTATATATATATATATATACATACATATATATATATATACATATATAACGTACATACACATTATTTGCTCGAGGCGCGAGAGATAACAACGGTCTTCTCTCGAGAGCACAAACATTACTTAATATCGAAGTCGTGTCGCTTTCGTTCGCTTCGCATCAGAGCAAAGCTCCTCTCTCTGCTACAGTGACTCCCCTTCTACCTCCGCCGTTTCCCCTCGGCCTACCTAACCATCCCCTCGCTCGAGCGTTATCAGCACAAATACACGGGACGCCAACTGGCCTCGTTCGTAAGCAAGATGGACACATTTTTGGACCGACGTTGTCCGCGTCACGTTGTCCAGGCCTTGAGCACACCTATTGTCTGTCAATCGGACTATGATTCGTTGGAATTCGTTGGATCGCGAAATCAAATAAAGGTGATGTCAAAATTTGGTAAATTTGGTACGATTCTTTGGAAGTATGTGGATTGTTATCAATCTTCGGGAAAGGGAGTTGGGAAAGTCGATTTCTTGGAAAGGATATTAAGAAGAAAAGGTTATTGATTTGGCAACAAGCAATAATTCACTATCCTAACCAATAGTTGACTGATTGAATCAACAGTTGACCGATCCAGCCCTTTGATGGATTCGCCCAGCCAGGATTTAGTTGATTCGCCGATAGTTCATTAACTCAACGAGTAGTTGATTCATCCAGCTAGTAGTTGGTCTACTCAATAAATAGTTGATCGATCTAATCGACACTTGAATGTCCTACTTTACCTGATTCCAATATGTAAACAATCAAACTCATACTAACCGATGCGACGGTGTGCTTGATCTTCCCGCCGCAAGATCTGACCGGTGGTCTGTTAGCCCCGTTCATCCGACTGTAAATGCCACAAGCGTTGCACAGATAATGTCCCGTACCATCGCGACGCCATAATGGCGTAAAGCTAGCAGCACAATTAACGCACTCCTTAGATTCCGGATTTGGTATCTGGCCCTCGAAAGGTTCCTCTGGAGGAGCAAGTTGAATCGGCCATCCTGAGGGTGAACCGTTTCCGGAACCCGACACGCTGTAATTGCCACCGGAATACAACATGTTGGTGGCATCACCGGTTGATATGGCTGGCATGCTCGAATACGTCGGAACGTACTCGAGCGTCGTTGGAGAGGCGGATCCACCCGGATGCCAATATTGATCACCGGTTGATTTTACGAATTGGAAAGTAGGACCTGTGCCATAAATAGCGACCTGAGAACCTGGAGAGCCGGGCTGTTCATAGTGAAGCGGTCCTGTCCTACCGGGAACTAGTAATGATGTTGATGTCAGGGTTGGGTCACTCTTGATGAACACTCCAGCTGGGGATTCCACCTGCGAACGAAGGTCAAGAAACTTATGCCAAGTTCCAGTTTGAAAAACTGGATAACTTCATATACAGATTCCTAGCGATCAGTGGTTGGATCAATCAATCGCCTAACTCTATTTATTTGATTGATTAAACTACTCGTGAGATTAATAGATTTTGATTAATTGCCCGAACCACTTTATAGATCTTTCAATTGATTAATCGACCTAGCTCATGATTCGATCAAGCAATCAAGAAACCAACCAAAATACATTTTATACCATGATTCGACTGAAAATTCGGTAGGAAAAAATAGTAACAAGAAGGCAGCAAGGTTCGATTTATGAATCAAGTATCAACGTTAATCGTTTGGACTACTCACCTCGGATCCCCTGCCTGGGTGACTATTCGGATAAGCGTGATAAGTGATCTCTCCTGGTTTCGAGTATGTGTAGCTCGTGTGTTGAAACGTATCCGTGACATACTGAGTGTACTGAACAGGCTGAGAAGACGGTAACGCAACTGTCTCCAAAGTTGTGTAAGTGCCAGTTGGTTTTATCGCGTCCGTGGGCACAGCTGGGACAGCCTCGTACTTGATTGTAGAATTGCCACCCTCGGTGTATCCAGTAGCTACCAACTGATGTTGGGTGGTCCTTATTCCATCGACTGGTGGCGAATACGTCGGCGCAGGTGAACCGAGCTGCACCGTTCCTGTCTGCGATGTCGTCATTGCAGTTGGCTCGTAATCTTCCGCAGGAGCAACCGGAGAATCTTGATACCTCGTCACGTGGCCATTTTCCTGCGGACTAAACCTATGATGTTGTTGATGATGCTGCTGCTGTTGCTGCTGTTGCTGATGCTGCTGAGGGTGATGACGTCTGTGCTCGTGTACTTGAACGGTTATGACGTGACTCGCTCTTCTAACGTCACCATCGTCTTCCGCGTAAACGAAGACCCGCTCTACTTCCGCTCTGTCACCCGGTCCTGGTGTCTCGTACCTGTGACGTAGGTTTTAAATAAATACGGCGTCGTTTCCTCGAATTGGTCTGGTGGAACGAAATCATAGCTAGCGCTTACAACTAAACCGGTATAGCTCATTCAAAAAACAACCCCTCGAAAGAAGCCCCCCATGGTTGATGACGTATAGGTAACCTTCGAGGTCACTTACCGATCTTACAACATATCGAAATCTCCCATTGTCATTGTTCTTGATGGAATTTATAACGACAATTTAGCGCACGAATATGAAAGCAGGGGTCTAGGATTTTCTAGCTATTTTTAATCATATATAAAAAATCGTGAACAACGATACGAACAATATGTCAACTCATGGTAGAAAAATCACGTACCTCTCTCTCCTAATAAGGCTCTGCAACATTCCATAGTTACGGAAAATATTGACTTACCGGGGGTGTTCCTTGACTGCGAGGGTTATGGTGCCTTCACTGGAATCCTGACTCTCGAGCTGCATCTCTTCGCCGTTGCTGGTGGAATAGACAACCTGTTGCTGATGGGTCTGTTCCACAGCGTTGTGTTGTTGATCGTCGGGACTGCTACCCTGCGATATGTTTATGTAATGCTGCTGTTGCTGTTGATGTTGATGACTATCCTGGTAACGAGGGGCTTGTTCCTGAGGCTGAACTTGCTGTTGATCCTGCTGTTGACGCGATTGCGAATCCTGTTGCTGTTCCTGATGGTTCACCGGTTGCAACAACTTTTCATCGTTATTGTTGTTGTTGTTGTTGTTGTTGTTGTGTCCCGATTGCTTTATCGGCGTTGGACTAGGCTCCGGGGACTCCGGCTCACCGTCGGCAAGCGATTCCGTAATGTGACCAGCTGTCGTTATGGTCCTCACGTGTCTTCGTGTCGTTATCACACTCTGAGGACTACCGCCTGCTTGTTCCTCAGCCGTTCGTGGTACCTGAGGCGAACTGTCCCCCGGACGACGGCCCTCCCACTCCATCTTCACTTCCTGCTTCATCAGGCTCTCCTTCATCGCCTCCTGGAAACCGGAAATCCTTTGCTTGCCATCACTCGCGAAATTGTTTATATCGATATTTATTTCAATTAAATGGAAAAATGTTACTGGACATTTTTTTTTTAAATCTCTAGGTCCATTTATCTTCGACGCCAGATTGTCGACCAAATTTTTCTAAATCAAGGAATAACTCTTTTCAGGGTGATGGCCCTTCCACTGTTAAAAATCATTCGTTAAGGAGCGCGTTAGAAATTCTACCAGGCCCGATAGAAATTCGGAAAAGTGGAACAGGAACAAAGATGGGTGTCCTATGCCGATAATCAACAATGGCCCGTGTCTAACACCTCGGATCAGTCATCGTCGCACTTAGAGGGAATCCTTCTTTTTTTCGGATAAGCCCGTGACTCGCCAATCGGTGTCTAGGTCAGCGTTCGATCGAAGGCGGATGCGCCCTCGTCTTACTTTTAACCACATCTGCGATATTTACGTAACAGGCTTTTACTTTTCTTTGTTCTCGGTTGGTGACGTTATCACACTTGGATCTGATTTTCGACATTAAGGACTACCATCGTGGTATCGAACAGGATGGAAACTTTTCAACAGATCCAAAAACAAAAAAATTAAAAAAATACAAATGGCCATTTTTACCTCCGTCGGTAAAACAAACTTCAGCCTCTTCTCAAATGGAAAAATTCTTCAAAATTGAAATAAATTAAGAGGAAGCAAAATGTGCAAACAGTTTTCAAAACGTACTATCCTTTATCATTACCATTTTTCAACTTAAACAATTTTTTATATATTAACAAATATCCAAGCCCGAACAAGTTTTCTTTTCGAACAGCCGACGTTTTAAGGTTTTACGGCGTTTCATCGGAAATTTTTCCCAACTTCCGGCATTCGACGGGAAGATCCGAGAAAAAACGAAGAGCGAGAAAAAAAACTGAGAGGATCGAAATGATTTTGAGCGTGGGGCACGCGACTCGTGCACACACAAATGAGAAGAGAGTCGTCGGCCTGTGTCCACCGGCTATAAACGACGTGATGAGAAGTAGACACACCTTCGTTCGTCTCCGAGGAAAGAACGAAAAAAAATGTACATATATATATGTTCGACTGTTTGCCGAACGCGCGTCACTTCCGCTCGGCAATGTCAAGTTTCGACTTCCGGCGACGCGGTGAATGGAGCGCGGGGCACACGCGCCCACCTCGAGATGAGCTCGACATACCCAAATAAAGGATATTTCTTTTCTCTTTTTCCCTCTTTCGACTATTCGCTCTTCGCTCGTGAATCCCAACGATCTCTCGCGACCAAAATCCCTCGTACCTTTTTTTTAGGTAACAGTTATCTTTCGACTCTTCTGCAACCGAGTGCTCGATGAAAACTCGCGAACACATTTATTTCGCTCTACTCGATAACTTCAGATAATTCGTAAGTCAAAATTTTGTTATCGTCACAAAAAATTTATAATTAAAAAAAAGGTTTTTTTTAATTTGTGCTTTTCGAGAAGTTAAGCAATCGAACTATAAATTGATATTCAATCAACGCTCTTTAGACTTTTGAGTTTGATTCGAGATAATAAAAAAATGAAAATTTCGAAAAAATCATTTTTTTTAATTTCAATTATCGTGGAAGAATTCCTATTTTGAAAATAAACTTAGGAGACTTAAGTTTGCTTGAAACTTAACTTGCCCACTCGCTCTACTCGAAAACTTCAGATAATTCGTAAGTCAAAATTTTGTTATCGTCACAAAAAGTTTATAATTAAAAAAAAGGTTTTTTTAAATTTGTGTTTTTCGAGAAGTTAAGCAATCGAACTATAAATTGATATTCAATCAACGCTTTTTAGACTTTTGAGTTTGATTCGAGATAATTAAAAAATGAAAATTTCGAAAAAATCAATTTTTTTTTAATTTCAATTATCGTGGAAGAATTTGTATTTTCAAAATAAACTTAGGAGACTTAAGTTTGCTTGAAACTTAACTTGCCTACTCGCTCTACTCGAAAACTTCAGATAATTCGTAAGTCAAAATTGTGTTATCACAAAAAATTCAAAATTTAAAAAAAAAGGTTTTTTTTCTAAATTTGTACTTTTCAAAAAATTAACCAATCAAACTACAAATTGATATTCAATCATCCCTCTGTAGACTTTTGAATTTGATTCGATATAATACAAAAATAATAATTTAAAAAAAAATCAATCTTTTTAGTTTCAATTATCGTCGAAAAATTTCTATTTTCAAAACAAACTTAAGAGACAAAACATCAACAACAACGAAATAGATATGAAATAATAGCGAAGATATGACCGCACGTAAAGATAAATCTTGCCTATCCTGTATCTCGAAAGAGTTGATAAATTCAATTATCTGATCAATTACCTCCGTGGCTGCGTGCCTCATTTATAATATCGGGCAGGTGTTTAGTATCTTGGTGATGCTGGATTCGATCGAACGAAACGAGAGAATGAACGAAATCGACGAAAAAAAAAATAAAACAAAAAATCAAAAACCAAAAAACTTTTCGCACACAAAATTTGGTGAAGTTGCACCCTCGCACTATCAGCAACCCTTTTCGCCTTTCGTTCACTGTCACTCACGATTTTTCTCAAACCGCCGCAAAATTCACTCGCGACGATTGAATCAAAACGTTCGAAATATTTTGATTTTGATTTTGAAAAAAAAAAATGTCCTATTTTTTTTTTTTCGTTGTACGTTCGTCCTCGACACACCGATGCGACGTACTGATGGACGATTGCACTACGGCAAGAATGACGAGGCTCTCGATGATTGCGTCTCGTCGCACTCGACTATAATAAAGTCGCTCAAAGGTGTGAGAACGTCGCAACCGCCCAGCCAATAACAAAGAGGTGGAATATGTGCAATTCGAGTCTCTCGTCACGGAGATTTCTTTTTCGCCAATAATATATCGACACTCGGCGCGTAAAACGATTTTTTTCGAACGTAAAGCGACGTTTTTGAAAATTGGAAAAATGGCGGGAAATTTGAATTTGAATTTTTGTTTTTTGTCTTAAATCGCAGAAAACAAACGTTGGGGAGTTCGTCGCGTAAGTCGTTGGGTTGACTTTCGTGCGTTTGTACGAAATCTCGCTTCGTAAGAGAGAGGAAAGAATTACGAGCGCGGGGAAACAGTGCGGTGCGAGTGATTCTCAGGTTGCGAGAGCCGCGTGCAAGAAGCGACGACGACGATGAAACCGAGAGCCGGTTGGACGACGCCCCCTCGTTTCTCATTGGTCAACTTAACACGCGTTCCCTCGGTCATTCTCGGCTATGATAATTATAGAGCAGTATTTTACCGCCGTATAGCCGTATCGTGGACGGTCATCCCTACTCCGATTAAGGTGGTGTACGAGAGAATTTTTTCTTTTTTTTTTGTTGAGTTTTTTTTCACCTTAAAGGTGGATCGCAGAGAAACACGAGATGGGACTGGTGCGTAAAAGAAATTGGAGTTTTTGTTTTTATTTTTTTATTTGTTTATCGATATTTTGCAAATTGAAAATTCGATTTTTTAAATTTTTGTTTTTTCATTTGTCCACCGAAAGGTGGATCGTCGAGAAACATGAGATGGGACTGGTGCGTAAAAGAAATTGGAGTTTTTGTTTTTATTTTTTGATTTGTTTATTGATATTTTGCAAATTGAAAATTCGATTTTTTAAAATTTTCTTTTTCATTTTTCCACCGAAAGGTGGATCGCCGAGAAACGCGGGATGCGCCCAGTGTGTAAAAGAAGTTGTAATTTTTGTTTTTATTTTTTGATTTGTTTATCGATATTTTGCAAATTGAAAATTCGATTATTTTTCTTTTTTTTTTCCATTTTTCCATCGAAAGGTGGATCGTCGAGAAACGCGAGATGGGACTAGTGCGTAAAAGAAGTTGTAATTTTTGTTTTCATTTTTTGTACCGATTTGTTTTTCGATATTTTGCAAATTGGAAATTCGGATTTTTTCGCTAGATTTTCGACCAATTTTTTTTTAAGTGCTTGTTCAATTTTTTTATTTCATATGCCGATTTGTTTATCGATCTGTTACTTGAAAATTGAATTTTTCGTTTTTATCGTTGACATCGGTTTTTGTCTTTGTTTTTATTTGAAAAAGTGATTTTTTTTTTACTATTTTTCGTCGCTTTCGTATTTTCGATTTTTTTCTTATTGAAAATCGGTTCTAGGTTTTGTTAAGTTGCACTTCGAAATCATTTCGCGATTGTTTGGACCAACGTTATCGTTTTACTACGTGTATTGCGCGTATTTTGAATTTTTACGTCAACAATATTTTGAGAACACGTATTTCGAAAAGAATCTTTAATTTTGGTGATCGTTACTCTGATTTTTAAATTGAAAAATCGTCGAATTTCATTCGGAAATTATTTCGAAATTGTATCGATGATTTATCGTTTGTTTTTTTTTTTTAATTTTGTTCAAAAATTTACAACTTTCGCTCACTGATATCTCGTACTTTCTCTTTCTTATCTCATTTATCCGCCATTATTTTATTCGATAGTAGTAATAACGAAAAATTTTTGAAAAAAAAACATCAACATTTTTGTGCAACTCCCACAAAAACTTTCATTAACGCGGTACAAATTTCGAAAATTCATCCCTTCATTCTCAATCGTCTACAACATCTACCACCCAATTACAAAATTACTCTCATATTCTTCCAATCTCAAAAACTTCCCTCCCCCCAAAAAAAAGAAAAAACCAAAAATCCAAACAATCGTCAAACTTTTAATCAAAATTATTTTCATCGACAAACCTATATATATATTTTTTTTTTAATAAAAAAAAACGTAAAGATTCGTAAGCCTCTTGAGCCTCGTGATTGACACATAATGCCAGGAGGGGGCACGGGGGGGAGGGGGGCTCTGCAGAGAGTGGCATCCACATAGGGGGGACGGGGTGGGGGAGGGGGCTGGAGGCGGAGGGGTGGTAGAGGGAATCCTTGTTTGTTCTACGATAAGGTTGCGAGGCGAGAACGACACACGAGAGAGCTCGAGATAAGGTCGCGACGTTAAGCGGCTGCCGTGTGTCCCGTACAAAAATACATACACGACCGACGCAAGCCGAGAGAAAAAGAGAGAGAGAGAGAGAGAGAGAGAGAGAGAGAGAGAGAGAGAGACGGCGGCCATATTGGCCGACGCGCGTATAACGCGCCGGGGCAGACCGCCTGCGGTTCGGCGACGACTCCATTTTGTTTCTTCAACACAAATCTATATAGGTATAATTTATATTCTCGATGTTTGAACGATCGGTCGACCTGTCAGCACGCCCTCCCCCCTTTCTCGTCCCATCGCTTGTCAACAACCCCACCACACCAACCCTTGCGAGACTTTACACTCTGACTCGAGGGTTGATGAGTCATCGATCCCTATTGACCGCTCGCTGTTTGACGTCTCTCTCGCAAAAGCCTCGCACAAACAACGAGCATTTTCACGAGCGCGTCATCGACGTATAATGGCCGTCACGGGGGCATAAAATGGACCCTGGGTCGAGAAAAAGAGAAATTTTGATCGTTTTTGGAAAAACAAGCGAGGGTTTGACTCGACTGGAAATGATCATTGGGTAGCGGGAGGATGCGGATGAGTCATTGATGGTTACGGCGATGACGCGAGGGATTGGCCATTCGTCGATTTAGCCACGGGGATTTCCTGGTTTGTGGATTTTCCGTCATTTTGTTTTTTTTTCTTTTGTAATTTTTTTTTTTGCTTAAATGGATTTTAAAAGCATTTGCTCGCTACCGGAATCTCAAGGTCTTGAACGATCGATAGGAGACTTTGAGGGGATGAGAGGTGAGAGATTAGGTATTGAGTCATTTTTCGCAATTTTTCTCATTGGGGAGGGGAGGTTTGTTGTGGAAATGAAAATTTAATTTTTCCACTGTAAAAGTACGCTGTAGTAGTTGGTTTAAGACATTTTGCGATTTTCGTGGCGAGAAAGTATTTGTAAAGTTGAAATTTAAGCCTTTGTCCAGAAAATAAACGAAAGGCACAAAATTATGAAGAAATAATTTGGAAAAATATTCTTACGATTTTGTGCCTTTTTTGGTTTTGTTTTTTGGAGGAGGGCTCAAATTGCAATTTTAGAAATATATTCTAAAATTGAAACCTAGTTTTAGAAATATTTTAACGGATTAGAAATATTGTAATGGGTTTTAGAAATATTTTCTAAAATTGAAATTTCGGGTTTAGAAATATTTTGATAGATTAGAGATATTTTCTAAAATTGAAATTTAGCCCTGCGCGGTCCCACTATATTTTGACTGGCTCGCCAGTCCTACAGGGTCGTTCGTGACCAAGCACCAACTTTGCCCTGCTGAAGGTTGAAGACGAACTGGCTGAGGACGACCAAACTAACGCTGTGGGCCCCTCTCCATGACAAGTGTTTTTAGGGGTGGGGGGCAGGCCCCGCTCATTTTTCAATTTCGGGGAAATCCCAAGTGAAATTTTGCTCGGGTCTCAAACGACCCAGTGGGACCACGCAGGGTTAGAATTTTTTAATATAAATAAAGTAAAGATTTGTAAGCCTCTTCAGTTGACAAGGAGACTGAGGAGAGGCGAGGAGAGACATTTGGTATCGAGTAATTTTTCTTCGTTTTTGATAAAATTCGTGAAGGTTTTTAGCGAGTACGGTCGAACCGAATTGAAATTGAGTTTTGTGGAGGGAAGGGGGTTTGTTGTAGAAATGAAAATTTGATGTTTCGACGATGCAAGTATCTACGTTATAGCAGTTGGTTTTAGACATTTTGCCATTTTAGTGACGAGCAAATATTTCTAGAATTGAAATTTGAGCCATTTTTGGAATTTTATAAAGGATTTTTTAGCGTTGCCACATAATGCGGGAAAGTACGAGAGTAAGGGAACAGTAAATATTGACGAAATGTGAAAAGTTCACACAAATTGTTATAAAATTAACGAGAAGCAAAAATAATTTTCAAAAATGGCAAAAATTTCATGAATAATCACTAAATCGTAAACAAATTTTGATTAGTGCTGATACTTTCAATTAATGTCATCGTTTACTTTGTCAGTCACGGTGATGTCACAAAAATTGCAGAAACTAAATAATTTTTTTTTCGAGAAATTACACAATTAGGATAATTTTTATATTGATTCGTTATATCGTAGAAACGATGATAGGAAACGCTGATATAAACTCGAAAATTCCGAAAATGAAGCATTTCACAAACACCGACTCAAAATTTGTTCTGCTAACAGACTAGATTTTGAAAAAAATGTAACAAATCGCTCCACTGTTGTTCGAAATTACTAAGTAACCATATCTAAAAACTACATCAGCGTAAAATGTTCCATTTTCTCAGACACGTTCCCAAAAACAAAAAAAAATCAAAAACCTTCAAAAAACTCCCGGAAAAATCAAAGATTTAAAAAAAAAGGTCAAAATCGCACCGGCCTAACACCAATTTGAAAACGTCTGCGCAAAATTCCAAAAACTCTCAAAGATTACCCAAAAAAATGTATAAATCTGATAAAAAAATGCAAAAAGTCGCTCCAATTCTGTCCTAAATTACTAAATAACAATACCTAAAAACTACATCAGCGTAAAACGCCCCATTTTCTCAGAGACGTTCCCAAAAACAAAACAAAAATCAAAAACCTTAAAAAAAAACTCCCCAAAAAAATCAATAATTTTAGAAAATAAAGCTCAAAATCAAACCGTCCTAACACAAATTCGAAAACGTCTACCCAAAATTCTAAAAACTCTCAAAAAACACAAAAAAAATGAATAAATGTGATAAAAAAATGCAAAAATTCGCTCCAATTCTGTCCTAAATTACTAAGTAACAAAACCTAAAAACTACATCAGCATAAAATGTCCCATTTTCTCAGACACGTTCCCAAAACCAAAAAAATCAAAAACCTTAAAAAAACTCCCGAAAAAAATCACTAATTTCAGAAAAAAAAGTCAAAATCACACTGTCCTAACACAAATTCGAAAACCCCTACCTAAAATTCCAAAAACTCTCAAAAATCACAAAAAAAAACGAATAAATCTGATAAAAAAATGCAAAAAATCGCTCCAGCATCGCGTCGAGTCCCCGAACTCGAGAAAAAAGTGATAAAACTATCAAAACTTCGGGTCAATGCCGTCGGGAAGTTTCTTAACCCCGTCGGAGTCTCATCCGTATTGCCACAGGGACGTTTAGTATCACGAAAAAGTGAGAAAAAATAAAAAGTACAAAACCAAAAAAAAAAAAAAAACAAGATCTCGCAGGAGCCTCGGGCAAAAGAGCCTCGAGATACGAGGGCTGATACGAGGTTTCACGTCGTAGGTCTCTCGAAAGCTACGTTTACCTGTGTGTATATATAAAAGCGTATATAATATAGAGCCTCAGAAAGTGCGGCTCTCGCAACGATAGGTCGTGAGCCACAAAGCGTTGTCAAAATAAACGGCACTATCGCAATTTATCTCGTTTCCCATGATAATAAAAGATAAAACTGCATCATTACATTAGGTAGTATCAGCTAAAATGATAATTTCAGTCGTCGGAACGGCCAGGAACGCGTAGGGCTGAGCCACTCTTTCTGTCCAGTCTCACGTCGAAACATTCGTAAGTGACACGAATACGAAACGAGAAAACGCAATTTTTTTTCCTCGCGACGAGAAACCAAAAAAAAAATTTTTCAAAAATCTTCGACATTTCGTTCGTTGTGTCGTTTTCGCGAAAGATTCGACCCCCGTTGGGCGTCGACGCGTTGCCGAGGACCCGAGTGACCCGCAAGACTGTGAATTATGTTTCAGATTTCCATGGATAATTGAACTTTTGGTTTTTAGTAAGAAAATTAACGAATAAACGACAATTTTTTTTTTCTAATTTTGAAGATTGGAAATCGTTTTTAAAAAATGTGTTTGTTCTCCATCTAAGTTCCACGATTCGCTCGGGGAACGCTGGTAGAAACAAAATTTCCGGCGGTAGTTGTCGAGACTCGCGAGGAACGAAAACCAAAAAATTCAATTTTGAAAAATTGTATTTATTTTTGTTTTGTTTGATTTTTCTGGTGAAAGATAATTTTTTATTGCGATTTATCGTTAATTTAATAATATATTTTGATATTCTGGCAGGGTGGACAAAATTATTTAACTCGAGTTATTCGTTAGGAATTTTTGCGTCGGATCTGAATTGTCGCTCGTGCGACGGTGATTTCGTGCTTCTTGTCGACGGAAATTGTTTCAAAAATTCATTTGAATGATTTTTATTCCGATTTATTTTGCATAAAAAATTTATCCAATTTGTATATAAAATGTCGATAAAATGTCGATAAAATCGTTTTTTTTTTAATTTATTTTGAAAAAGAAACATTGCAATTTTTATATTTTAGAACGATTTGTTATCCAGTCGGACATAGTTCGATTTCAACTTTGATTTTTCAGCCACGATATAAACAAAAAAAACATCGTATTCCAATTTCTTTTAAAATTGATTTCACAAAATATCGCAAATTTCGGAAATTTTCAAAAATATCTTCGCAAACCTGTCAAAATCAAGCTCAACTTTGAGTTTGAAAAAAATCTCAAGCTTTTTTGTTTGTGAAATTGCGACAATTTTCATTAAATAAAATTATTCAAAAATGTTTTGCTTTTTTTCGAATTGAATTTTTACGAAAAGAAAATGGCGATCGCAGCTTTTTTTCTATTAAAAAAAAAAAAAAAAAAAAAAATGTAGACAAAATTGTTAAAACTGCAACTACGATGACGATCCGCAAGGATTTTACGTCATCGACCGAATTAAAATCTTCATCATCGCCGTCCCGTGTACGACGTTCGGTTCATCCGCCATTTTATCATCGAAGAGACTTTCTTATCAGTGGGACGTACGTGTACGAGTCACCGATCATCTCGAGTGGATCGCCTTATCAGAGATATCGGTCTCGAAGCCCATTCGTATTTTTTTTTCGCAATTTGTTTTCTTTCGTTTAGTTTTTTTTTTTTTTTTTTTTTTCAATTAGGTTTTTCCCTCACGCCACATCCGCTCGAAACGCAACAAAAAAAAATAAAAGCCTCGAGAATCGAAGGACGAGGTGTCATACGGGTTGCGCAACACTCGACTCGAGTTCGTGGAAACAAAAGTCTGGACGAGAGGGTTTGTTTTTTTTTTCTTGATCATGAACATCGCCCGTGTCGCGAGAGCTTATCCCTTGGACGATCAGGAACGAGATAACGTTCTCGCGAAATAATACGTTGCTTGTGTTCGTATGTGAAAATCTTATTTTTCTATCTACGTGATTGAGCGCCCATATTGTCATCGATTGTGAAATATGTTTTTTTCGTAGAAAACAAAAATTCGTTCTTTGTCTACGGGTACACGTGTACTTGAATTTTGCTAAATAGTTGTTGACTGGAAATTTCGAGATATCTTGATATTGCCAAAATGCTAAAAAATGTTACAGGGAGGCAGTGGTATAGGGGGTAGCGTTCCCGATTGGTACGCAAAGGACCAGGGTTCGATTCCCGCTCGGATGAAATTTTTCGATGTGCTTTTTTCTCTACTCCCAATTGTTTGGAAGAACCTATCTAAAAAAATTCTAGGTTCACCAATCTTTGATGGTGGAATTGAGGCTGGTGGTATGTAAAAAACGTAGAAAACAAAAATTCATTCTTTGTCTACGGGTACACGTGTACTTGAAATTTGTTGACTGGAAATTTCGAGATATTGTGATATTGTGAAAATGCAAAAAAATGTAACAGGGTGACAGTGGTATAGGGGGTAGCATTCCCAACTGACACGCAGAGGACCAGGGTTCGATTCCCGCTCGGATGAAATTTTTCGATGTGCTTTTTTCTCTGCTCCCAATTGTTTGGAACCCACCTAAGAAAAACTGTACGTTCACCAGAGTGGTTGATGGTGGAATTAAGGCTGAAATATGTACAAGAAGAAGGGATATAAAAAGACGAATGTGTACGCCTTTACATTGCAATTTGTACATACAACCCGGCCTGAGAGTTATGCACCAAGTTTACTATCGAACTACCTGCAAATAAGTACAAAAATCTACCGAAAATAAATAAATAAATAAATCAATATCAATAAACAAAAGATGGATCGTCACATTTTATTGAAAAAATAAAAATCGTGTAAAATTCTTGTAATCGACAGTTATTCTCAATATACGAAAATGAATTGTATACTTTCGATTAAAAAAAAAATAAGGATAGAAAATTAATTACCTATTACACAAAATTTTATGAAAAGATAAAATTCTTTTTTAATAACAAATTGCTAAAGTTAATTCTAATCCGTTCTATAATATCTACATAAATTAATGTAACAAATATTACAAAATAAAAAAAAGATTCCAATTCCATCCCGGCGACTAGACAATTATTCATTAACAATTAAAAATAATTATGACGAATTAATAATAAACCCAGTTGATTTTTATTATTTAACAATTTTTAAAATCATAAAACGAGCATAAAAAAATTCTAACGGAAATAAAATAATGACGAAGTGTGAAAATAAATTTAAATCCATTCTTCTCGGATCGAGAGTTATTAAACGTTATACACGAGACAAGCGCAAACAAAATATCTTTCCAAACGTGAAAATCATCGCGACGAATTATTTTCACGAGATTTCTCGCAATTCCCTTTTTTTTATTCTCGACAATTTCGTCTCTTCGTAGTTGCATCCGCTCGCTGAGGTTTTACAACGCAATTATATTATTAGTGAAAATTTACAACGAGGCTCTTCGAGGCTTGTCTCGGCTCTCGCTCGCTCCAAGCGATTAACAAAGAAACGTAGCGAGTGTCGAGCAAACAAGAACACCTACAATCTTCCTTTTTTTTCATTATTTTCCTTTTTCTGTCGAGTACAGAGAAAAATTAAAGACGTTGAATTTAGGTCGATAATGAAAAAAAAATGATTAAAAATTCTTAATTATGCGCATTTAAATATTAGAGTTGTTATAAACAATTGTAAATTGGAGATAAGAGGAATAGAAAAATAATTATGTTCCTGAAAAATTAGCACGATCCAATTTGTAAAAGAAATTGTCGAAGAAAAAAACAGCGATGATGATATTAAATAATTGGGGAAGAAATTAATTTTTGTTTATATTAAAAACAATTTATGGCCGATGAATATATTTTTAGTTTTGTCACTGGGAAGTTTGAGGATCGATGTTAAAAAAATTCCTTCTTTTCGATATCAAAAAATTTATCTTTTAATTAAATTAAATTTTTTATTTGTCGTTATTCATAATTAAATTGTAATTTTTAATAATATTTAAATTTATAAATAAGTTAAACAAATTTATTTATTATTTAGTAAAAACTGTAGTTGAAGTGAAAAGTACTCGATTTTTATTACGTTTTTTGATAATATTTTTGATAACATTTTTATTGAAGTAAATAAATTTTCGAATAAAATTAAATCGAAGAGTTTTAAAAAATGTGATTAATAACAAATAAAATTGAAACAAACAATCTTGACAAACCGAAATATTTGATTGAGTCAATGTTTCAAAAATCTGTGCGATAAGGACTAATTTTAATTATCGACTGTAAGAAGCTTATTTTTATTTTATTTTCAGATAAGCTTTCGTAGAGATACTTCTGGCACTGCAAACCCTGCGTACAAAAACGTGAGGGGCCCACGCGGCGATAATATTAAAAATAGTATGCTTTTTTTTATTTTTCTCAGAACTGTGTATCTCTTTCTAATTGTTTAATGGAAGATAAAATAGTGATAATAAAATGATATGAATTTTATTAAAAAACGAAATATTGGTTTACATTCCTAAATATAAAATTAAAAAATATAAGAATTTTTAAATGTCTGGTGATGTTAAAATAGAATTAAATAATATAATAAATTTTGCTTGTACAAATGTCAAAAAATTGATTTTTCAATTAATTTGTTTTTTTCAATGTTTTTTAATTAAATTTTCTTTTTTTCAAATTTTTAAGAATATTTTGTGAAAATTTGACTATAAAATATGACAAAGTAACAAGGGCGTGTAGATATACGGTTCTTTCTAATCTTTAAATGCAATTTTGTCGAAACGACGTTTTCAAAAATGTTATCAGAGATATTTTCAAAACTATCGATCCGAGAGGAAGGAAATTTTGTATAATTAATCACGATACTGTTATCTAATGTGTGTCGTACACTTATTTTAATTTCATGTATTAATTTTGTTTCAATAAATAAAACTGTATTGATTTAAATGTTAGAATTATAATTCTGAATTATGAACACCCCTTTTCCAAAAATCAAATTTTCAAAACCGTCTTACGATAATTTGCATCACAAAACTTCAACAAAATTATTTGCATCAAAAATCTTTAACAAAATTATTTTTATTTTTCAAATAACAAAGAACGAGAGATATGATGAAGCCACAAACAATTGTTTTTCGAAAATGCGTTATGGAAGAAAATTCCCCCATGTCCGCCATTTGGAATATTTTCTCATCAAACTTTCCATAAATTTCATTCCATCATTCTCTCACTAATATCCCAAATTATTTTTCGAAATAACATTTTATTGCAACCATAAAAAAAAATTTCCCAACTTTTCCTAAAATTTCTAATTCTTCTAAAATGATTTTCTAAAATTTAATAATTTCCTAATTCTTGTAAAATAATTTTCTAAAATTTAATAATTTCCTCATTCTTCTAAAATAGTACACTAAAATTTAATAATTTCCTAATTCTTCTAAAATAATTTTCTCAAATTTAATAATTTCCTAATTTTTCTAAAATAATTTTCTAACATTTAATAATTCCTTATTCTTCTAAAATAGTTCGATAAAATTTAATAATTTCCTAATTCTTCTAAAATAATTTTCTGAAATTTAATAATTTCCTAATTCTTCTAAAATAGTTCTCTAAAATTTAATAATTTCCTAATTCTTCTAAAATAATTTCCTAAAATTTAATAATTTCCTAATTTTTCTAAAATTAAATAATTTCCTAAATCTTCTAAAATAATTTTTTAAAATTTAATAAATTCCTAATTTTTCTAAAATTTCTAAATTTTTCTAAAATTCCTCCTAAAATTACGCAATCTCCCCATAATAAAACAAATTTCGTTAATTTCAAGCAGGCCCAATGTTATTTTTCAAATCCATCGATCTCTGAAAATTTTCATACGTTCCACGATCCGTATCACTCACGACTGTCGTCGCGCTGCGTTTCTGTCGTAGGACGAAATTAATTCGCGTACCAAAGTAAAAGAAGAAAAAATATATATACAAACACACATGGCATTATCGCAAGCATTATGCCTGATATATTATTTCCATTATCTTATATGTACAGCACGAGACATCGTGCGAGAGGCTATGTGCTTAATGATTAATAAAATATTATCTACATCCAGAGGGGCTATCTTCTCGCCGAACGAACGAATAGTTTCGTGCCAGACGCAGCCGAAGACTGGCGTGGCGAATTGTCCTCGTTCGATCGACGTGATCGATTTTTTGATCGAGTTTTCAAAAAATAACAACAATAACAACAACAATCACGCCACGCTCCATTTTGTTTTCGTCGATCGATCGACGAGAGAAAAAATCAAAAAAGAAGAAAAACATCAATGGAATTAGCGCGAGGGTTTTTATAAAACGATTTAAATCGCGAGGGAAAGAAAATGGTAGTGAGTGCGGGTCGAAATCAGTGAAGTGACATTTTTATTGGGATTTTGTAAATGACACGAGAGGTACATTCTCGAAAATTCGAGGATCGAATCTATTCGTTTATGCTCGATGTATTTATTCGGGTTTTAATTCGGTGATCGAAAAATTGGCTCGGTAAAAAAATTGTTTCTTTTTTTTTTTTTTTTAACGCGTCATTGACGAGACACTTGACGTTCTCGGTGGATCTGTCGAATTGCCACTCTCGGGATCGATCGACAGACACACGCGCGGCCAGCTAAAACATTTGGTCGATCCGAGCTTGGCCCACAAGTTCTCGGGCCGAAAGGTGTTCGCGTCAAGCGCGCTATAGTTATATATATACGCGTACGCGTCTCGTCATCTGTTATTTTTTTTTCTTTCTTTTTTTTACGACGCACCTCGGCATATTTCTCGTAGTCCAGACTCACTGACTTCGTGCGCGATGTCGAATTTTTACGTAAACGTGAAACGTTTTATCGTCTGGAAAAATGACGAGGATCGAATTTTTTGAGAAAACGTTTTCAACAATGTATTGGAGCTATGTTTTTTGGAACGGGGTATTTTTTATCGAAAAGTTCGATAGATTTCCGATGAAAAAGTATCGAAGAAGATTTTCTCTACGAACGATAATTTTGGAGTTACGAATTTTTGAAATTGGGAGAAATTATCGTATTATAGATCATCGCTCACTCGTTTTCAAATGAGATTTTTTCGGTTATGCGAGGGTCGAAGAATAAATATTACGAGGGTTTTAGAAAGGAAATTTCATCAGCTTTCCAATGGTTGCAGCGAAATTTCGATACGACCTATCGTTCTATAAAAAAATCCCGTTTTAATCGACCAATCCGAAATTATCGATCGTACAGCGGAAAACCGACGAGGATAAAGAAAGCGAGAGGTGAAAAAAAACACGATGTACAACGTACAAACGGTAAGTTTACGAATTGTGCAACAACAACGGCAGAAACCTGTGCACACGTTGCGACGAATTTGGATCTTTCCGGACTGTTGTCGAGCGAGAAGGTGGAAGAACCCAAAGGAAAAAAAAAACGACTGAACGAGAATTATATAGAAGAGAGAAATAATAAGAAAGAGAGCGAGAGAAAGAGAGAGGGAAAAAGAAGAAGAAGGTGTATAAAGTAGACAGCAATGAAGAGACCAGCAGTTTGATAATTATTACGACAGCGCGGAAGAACTTGTCCATACCGAACGCCCGATCGTCCCAAAATATTCAACAAAATACGAAACTCGTAATAAAAATCCAAAAACAAAACGATAAACCGAAACCAAAATTTACACAATTTATAAATAATACAAACAAATTAATCAATAATAAAATTAATTAATTTATAATCAAAGAAATCGATTAATTAATTATTAATTAAAAACTTAATTTTCTTTAATTATTAAAAATAAAAAGAAATTAAGAAAATTCGAAAAAATTTATTAAATCTCAAGGTCGACATTGTTTTTCATCGAGTGATAAAAATAAAAAAAATAAATAAAAATTTATTCGTTATTGGATCGCGTGTCAATAAAGCCACGAGGTCGATTCGTTGCGAAAAGCCACTAGTAGATCGGTCCAGTATGCGATCAGACACCGGTTTTAATTGCCCGCCGAAATATACGTCGCTCAAGTGTACAAGGTAATCACCTCCGGTGCCACTTACTTGAAATTCGAACAAATACTATAACGCCTACTCCATATACATATATATAAATGCACACATACCCGAGTGTATAACGAAAAAAAAAACGAGCGAAGACACGACGTGACGAACGAAACGAAAAGCACGTGCGATTTTCCAACGACCTTAAGGCACATCGCGCAGGCACTTTATTCAAGCGTAACGTGTCTCACGATTCGACCAATATTTCCCAATTTTTTTTTTTTTTTTTCGTAAAAAGAAAAAAATTCAAATTAACTTTTTTCGAAAAAAAAAATTGAAAAATATAACAATAATAATAATAATAAAATTGTTTTCTCAACTCGTGACAGATATTACGACGCCTTTCGTAATGTCGCTGCGTTGGGTGATATCGTCGTTACGAAATATCAATTTTTCATAATTGCTGGGAAATTATTTTTTTTTTTGGTTTTTTTTTTTTTTTTTGAAAAACAAATTTTTTTTTTTTCGTTTCGTTGACTTACCGACGACGATGGACGATGATGAATTTTAGGACGTAAAATTTCCGATCGGAATGCGAGGAATAAATACACTAGGAAGACGAAGGTGAGACGATCGCGACCGCGACGACCGAGTCGATTACTTCGCGTATACACCGCGTTATGCGCACTCGTCGCGACCGTAACGCCGCGGTGTAATTCGTCGCAGCGTTTGCTACCGCGGGTGTTTGTCGTGTGTTGCGAGAGAGACGCGACCGTCGATCCAAACCGAGAGGCGAGAGAGCGAGCCAAAAGCGATCGCGCTTGACACAGGTGTGTCCCAAGGTGCGTGGAAAACGATCGGGCTGCCGCCTGGTGGTGGCGCGACGAACTAACACAAGCGTCGACCCACCGGTGCTCGTGTAACGAGTAGAAACTTTTCGAGCGTTGGAACGAGATGATAGTTTTTTTTCGTCTTGGATTTCTCAGGGTGATTTTTTTTTTCTGTCAAAGTTTGACAGTCGGCCATTTTGATTAGAGGTTCTCGTTGAGAGATTTTCTGAGGGGAAATGTACGCAGCGTTTTAAAAGGAAAGAGACGAACTTGTTTTTTTCACGAGAATAAGGAGTTTGTTGGGATTTTGGTAAATTTTTTTTTTCAAAATTTTTTTTTTTTTGGAAAAATTATTTTCGTCGGGGGAATTGGCTGATTTAAATGCGATTATTTCGAAATTATATTTCAATTGGAAAATTAATGAATTTGGGAATTGTTTTGGTTGAATTTTTTTTGTTTTCAAAATTGGACAGTCCGCCATTTTGTTTAGAGGTCCTCGTTGAGAGTTTTTCTGAGGGGAAATGTACGAGGCATTTTGAAAGGAGAGACGAACTTTTTCTTTCAGGAGAATGAGGAAATTTTGAAGATTTTTTGAAATTCTTATCAAAATTTTGTTTGTTTTGAAAAAAATTGTATTTTCACTAAGAGGAATCGATTGATGTAGATGTGATTTTTTTCGAAATTATATTTCGATTCTAAAATTATAGAATTTGGAAATTATTTTGGTTAAATTGATTTTTATATTAGTGAGAATTGAAAATAAATTTTGAAAATGATGAGGATAAAACACGACGTGATTCAGAAATTCGCGACGACGTTCTAAGCCCGGTTAATCGCAGAGCAATGTTAGTAGTTGTTCGAAAGTCGAGGACAAGCCGAATAGAAATGGCAGAATCGTGGCGCCATTGTCTTTATAGTTTGTAAATACATCGAGAATAAACCGACCTGGAAATAACAACGATGAAAAACAACAACGTTTTTTTTTCACCCAATTTTTGTTTCAACTCAAACCCCTGAAAAATCCAGAACTCATTCATCAAAAACTAAAATCCAAAAAATCGTAAAACACTCGTTACAATTTTTACAAATTTTCTTTTCCAAAACGAACCACCTTAACAAAGAAACGAGGAAAAAGAATTAAGAAAAAAAAAATTAACGAATTTATTTTTCCATTCGAGGAAAACGCTCCAACTGTAAAAATGTAAAATAAATTTAAAAAAGCAAAAAAAAACAGTTACGAAGTATTAAAAATAATCATCGTTACTTTGTTTCAGCACCTGTTTACAAAAATCCTCCTTCAATTTTTATTAGCTCGATTTTTTTTTCTCCGTTAAAAGGCTGTCCTGTTGACGCAGTATTTATTGCGATGGCTTTGTGACATATAGCGTGATATATTTTTATAAGCTATCCCCGGTGGCGAAGGATAGTTTGCATTGGCATAGCGTGGCCCGGGAGAACATGGAATCTTTTATCAAGGATTGTCGTCATGGTTACAGAGCATACAAGGATTCACACTGATAAGGAGGGCATGGGTTTTTAGATATCTATAACCACAAGCCACGGGGGCACGAAGTTGCATTATTGCATTGATTAATACGGCACGACGATATATCTATAAATATAGGTGTGTGTGTGTGTGTGGATGTACGTATACAGGGTGACCTATTTTAATTCATAGTTGGAAAGAAGTCGAGTAGATGATACAAAAAAAAACTGTCCCTTAAAAATTGTATGATTTATTTTCGTCGAGACGTTGGAATCGCACGAAAGTCATTATTATTTTTTGTAAACGGGGATAATTTGTCCATTGTCAGATTGTAGACGAGATCGAGACGAATACAAGGGAAAAAAAGAAATGTTTCTAGAGTAAAAAATGAGGGAGTTATGAGAGTTTGAATTTTTTTAAATTGTTTCTCCGTTACTATAGCCACTCCGTGAGAATAGGGCTGCGTGACTATTGTCACGCCGTGAGTATAGAATTCCATCGCTGTAACCACTCCGTGAGTATGAGACGCCAGCAGTATAGCCCGTCCGTGACCGCAGGGCTCCGTTACTATAGCCTCTCCGTGATCCCAGGGCTCCGTCGCTGTAGCCACTCCGTGACTGCAGAGCTTCACACACTAAAGTACACACGGAACAAGTACCTATGACATACATTCGACAGATACACGAATGACGCGAAGCTTTTTTTTCTTTTGTTTTGAAAAATACATTTTTCCGTGATGTTAGCCAATTGAATACAATGACAGAGGAAATTTAGATTTTTTACTTTGTATTTCAAGGAGTAAGAGAACGAGACGAGCATTTCGGAATCAACGGGAAATTTGCAATTACCGTTTTGTACAATTACATTAGCAAAAATTATTTTTAAATATTGATTTTGAAACCACCGTTACATGACTATTTTTAAACAATTATTGACCAGCTAGTTCTCCGAGTAGTCTGAGAGATGGCGCCACGGGTGTCGTTTCGGCGATTTTGGACCCATTAGTTCCTCCTCTTGTCAAGAAATGGCGCCACTCTCTTTGTTAACATAAAATCACGAAATATCACACAAAATACTGAAAAAAAAGAATTGAAGAATTGTATTTTTCCGACTTTAAAAAAGTTAATAATAAACACGATCAAAAAATAAAAATCAGGTTTATAATTTTTTTTACCTTGAATTTAATCGATCACACTAAAGAAACTGTTATTTTTGTAAACTACAAAAAATGTCCGATTTTTTTTATTTATTAACACATTACCGTATCAGGACTTTTTACTTTCACTTTCGAGGATGCAATTGTCATATTTTTTTCGAAGAGTCAAAATTTTTAATAAAACTAGTATGTCAAAGTGAATTTCAATAAAATGATACAGAACTGAGAACTCGAACGAGCCCATCGAACTTTCAACGCCGTACTTTAAATAACCCTTTTTATTTAAAAATAAACTTGATGACTCGATACAACACTCTGAAAATATATTATGTAAAATATATCAACGTAGTCGCGTAAGCCTTGCGATATGGTTTAGCCTTATGTCTTTTTTTTTTGTTTTATTACTTTCCGTATTGTTAAATAATATTCAATAGTAGAAAATGAAAGAACGTTGCCTTAACTTTAATTTTATTTTTATTTTGTTACCAACATTTTATTTTTTTTTTAAGCCACATTTTTCGATAAATCAACGTTCGAACTCCACTACGTTATTGCATTCGGATATTGTCCTTGTTTGGTTAAGAAACAGATATTTTATCATCGTAGAACATGTCATTACAATCGCACGAAAATAAAATTACGAAAAAATAAAAATTGTCATTCTTACACACTAAATTGATTGTCATTAAAAATTACAAATATATATCGAACTATTTACAAAATATTTTTTACATTCATAGCATATGCGATTTAATAATTTGGTATCGTGCCAGTTGGTCTTTATGAGCTGATAGCGAGATATTCGTCTTTGGTAAAAAATAAAAGAATGATAATTAATATGCAACGAATATACTTAGTAAAGAGAGAAAAAAAAAACAAGATAGAGAGAGAGATAATAAGAAAAAGAAAATGGAATGAAGTCGGAGCGTCGTCAAATGTGACACATTTTCGAAAAAATTTTCAATTTTTAGATAAATAAATTCGACGCTACTACGACTCCTTCCGGCCCATACGAAACAAACGTACTATTGTTTATTAATATTATCATCAATATTATTGGTATATACAATGCTTCGATCCCAGGTCAATGAATAATTAATTCTATTTCTATTCACGTCAAGGCTTACGTTTCACAAAGACCATAGAATGTTTTATACATATTCGTTTAATTATGTATATTTCTATGCATTTACATATACATATGTATATAAATTGAAGCAATATATTCATTATTGATACATTGCTTTTGATAAAGCGTACGAGTCTTTTGTCAATAAAGAAACGTATGTTCAAATCTAAAAGGCAACCTCAAAATTTTCATTGCTTCGTGTTGTACAATATTCTTTCCAGATTCGTGCCAAGAACAACTCCAAAATGCATCTTTATTCATCCGTTATCGCCGTTGTATCTTTCTTCGATGCCAGCAAACAGCGTAGCTAGTCATAGTTGAGGACGCCACCGCTAGATGGCAGCACCCTCCGCACGAATCGTAGCGAATAATTTGCAGACCAATATCGGATGTAAGATTGCTTTTTTTCGTATCATTGTCGACGAATCGTTTACAGAAAATTGTACGAACGATCGGGTTAAAACATCAAAATGTCAAATTCGTGAGAATAAAATGGGTCCATGCACGGCCCTTATTCATCTATCTTAACGATTAAAATCTTTCGGAATGAATGATTATTTACATAGCAGAGATATCAGAGATTGGTCCTATTCTATTTATACTAGTAACAAACTAAGGTAACTGTTCTTATCAACAGTTTTTCTTCTCTCCCTCTATTTACTGATTTCTTTTTTCCTTAAGGCACGCCACTTTGGTCCCATAAGAAGGAAACTGATCTTAAGACGAATTTGTCGAGAACTGACCATTGTCCAGCATCAGGTCATTCCAAATTCTCGCTCTCCCTCCTCTTCCTTTTTTTCCTCATGAGATTTTGATCGAAAGTAATCAATTTTGCGGAACTCGATTTATAGTTTCGTTTCATTGTCTTCTCCCTTTTTTTCTTCATCTTCTTTTCGTTTACGACGATATCGAGACGACGGTTGATCTGTCGATGTGACCATTGTCGAGCATGAGGTTGTTGGTCCCGTGACTCGGTGAGGTATTTCCGGGTGTCGCCATATGAGGGGAATTGAGCTGATCATGATCGGGGGAATGACTTGCCGTGGCGAGTGCGGTATGTGGCACCGTGAAGGTCGCCTCTGGGGACGGACACTGGATTTTGGGCGAGTGACAGTCCATCAATTGCTGATGTTGATGATGTTGATGATGTTGTTGATGTTGATGATGGTGTTGTTGCTGCTGATTCGCCAGTAAGTCGTAGTAGACGTTCGGCGGTGCTGACTGGTGAGACATTATACCCCTCAACTCGCCTCGGGGTATAACGTACATGCCATTCGAGTAAGTCGTCTGTGGCATCATTCTCGGATCGACGTACGTGTCTGTTAACATAAGACAGATCTTTTTTTTAATTCGATCCAAAGAATTATTTGACACGTGTTGATGGAGTTTATTTGGGAACTTCTAAAATGACTTAATTGACTTGAAACATCGTTGAGTATAAATACTTTTGCGACATCTGAAGCACATAATCCTGTTTGAATACTCCAAGTATTTCGAGTATTGTATCAGTGTACCAGCACTCGGTACTCAGTTCTGGGTCATTAATACTTAGCACTTAGTACTTGATATTCGAAGAAGAACTTTGTAGGAGAATTTAGAACTTGACACTTCGTACTTGGTAATTGGTACTTGATGCTTAGTATTTGCTAATTAATGCTTTGTGCTTGAATTACTTAGAGATTCGTACTTTATGTGCCTTGTGTTTGAAACTTGGCACTTGGTCCTTGATATTTAGCACATGGTACTAAGTACGCAATGACCTGTACTTGATATTTGGGAACTTCTAAAATGACTTAATTGACTTGAAACATCGTTGAGTATAAATACTTTTGCGACATCTGAAGCACATAATCCTGTTTGAATACTCCAAGTATTTCGAGTATTGTATCAGTGTACCAATACTCGGTACTCAGTTCTGGGTCATTAATACTTAGCACTTAGTACTTGATATTCGAAGAAGAACTTTGTAGTAGAATTTAGAACTTGACACTTCGTACTTGGTAATTGGTACTTGATGCTTAGTATTTGCTAATTAATGCTTTGTGCTTGAATTACTTAGAGATTCGTACTTTATGTGCCTTGTGTTTGAAACTTGGCACTTGGTCCTTGATATTTAGCACATGGTACTAAGTACGCAATGACCTGTACTTGATATTTGGGAACTTCTAAAATTACTTAATTGACTTGAAATATCTTTGAGTATAAATACTGTTGCGATATCTGAAGCACATAATCCTGTTTGAATACTCCAAGTATTTCGAGTATTGTATCAGTGTACCAATACTCGGTACTCAGTTCTGGGTCATTAATACTTAGCGCTTAGTACTTGATATTCGAAGAAGAACTTTGTAGTAGAATTTAGAACTTGACACTTCGTACTTGGTAATTGGTACTTGATGCTTAGTATTTGCTAATTAATGCTTTGTGCTTGAATTACTTAGAGATTCGTACTTTATGTGCCTTGTGTTTGAAACTTGGCACTTGGTCCTTGATATTTAACACATGGTACTGAGTACTTAATGCTTTGTACTTGATACTTAGGACTTGTACTTGATATTTTGTACTTGATACTTTGTATTTTATAGTTTGTACTTGATATTTTGTACTTGATAGTTTGTACTTGATACTTTGTATCTGATACTTTGTACTTGATATTTTGTACTCGATACTTTGTACTTGATACTTTGTAGTCGATACTTTGTACTTGATACTTTGTATTTTTGACTTCGTACTCGACTCGCTGACTCAAACTTAATTTTTTGAGAAAGTAAATGATTATCGAATGGGCGCTGTTTCGCGGTAATCAAGAGTCCAAAACTGTGGATACATATTTAAAAAATTCTCTCACCTGGTTCGAGCTTCAGATTGTTGTTGATGTTGTTATTGACGTTGTTGTTGTTATTATGGTTTTTTATAACACCGTGGGAATGTGCGACATTATTGGTCAATGTGGTATCCGTGTTCTTCATTCCACCCTTAGGTTTTCGTTTCCGCGTCTGAATGTTCTCCTTCTTCATAGACAATGGTCTATTAATGTTGTGCAACTTGAAGTAGAGGCCACAAGCATTGCACACCGGCTCGCCGCTTGCGTTGCGACGCCACAACGAAGTCATAGTTGTCTGACAATTGCTGCAAGCCAACCCTATGCGCCTCGACGCCGACTGCATGAAACAAATTGTTCAAAACAAATATTAGTCGAGTCCTCAAAAAAAAAAAAAAAAAAAAAAAAAAAAAAATGCAAAGTATATTTCTTTTATTCGTTCGAGGACAATCCAATATAAAAAATTGTCAAGTCTTTTAAAAATACAACAAAATTCTTGGCACGTTTTTTTTCTTTTTTCAATATTACCTTACTTTTTGCAATTTTATTTGCCAAATATTCGTTTAATACGAAGAATTGTATAGAATATTGTTTTTCTTTTTTTATTTAGATTTATTGAATCGTCTCTAAAAATCGTGTTGGAAATAATTTAACGGGTAAATATTACAAATTACATTTTCATCTAATATATAAATTTAGTTTTAATATTTTTAAAGAACTGACGATTTTTTCGAACGTAATTTTTCTTTATTTCTTAAATTCTTAATAATAATATTAATAATAATTTGTTAATTGTCATAAAAATTTCCAAAAATTACTCGTCGTCACGTCGCCGATGATTTCTCGCTCGCCTCGTCGATATTTTGTCAAAAATTTTCATCAGATTAAAAAAAAAAAAAAAAAAATAATCCAAATTAAATTTACAAAAGTAACAGGAAAAATTGCAAAATTTTCTGCGAGGAACTCACGAACGTGTGACGGCGTTTAACTTTGGAGAAATGTAAGGGAGAGCCGCCCAGTCGCGAAGTCACGCTCATGCCTGTGAAAATTCTTGAAAGGAACAAAAAAGAAACAACGTGAAATTGACAAATTAATTTAAAAAAAAAGAACAACAATAATAATAATAATAACAATAATAAATTTAACGAAAAAATTCAAACGTATCTCGGCTGAGCGTGATTTCGAAAATGAGAGTGGTATACCATGGGTATAGTGGCACTTCAAGCTACGAAATAATTTTGTTTGCTACTAAAAAAACAATTGGCTGAGACGAGAGAGAGAGAAAGAGAGAGAGAGAGAGTGAGAGCGAGAGCGAATGAGAGAGAATTAGATCGAATGACATGGTTGGTAAAACGTCATGAATGATGAAAAAAACAAAAATTTTTAAACAATTTTCTAAATTAAAAAAAAATCAAAAAATAAATTTTTTTAAATAAAAAAAAAACAAAAAAAATTTTTTTAATAAAAAAAACTTAATACAATAAAAAAAAATACAAAAAAAAAGTTTTAAAAATAAAAATAAAAATTGATTTGAAAATTTTGAAAAAAAAAGAAAAAGCGATTTCTTCGATGACGAATCGAGGATGACGCGGTTTAAAGTGGCAAAAAAAAAAAAAGAAAAAAAAAAATTGCTCATTGAGGAAATGAGAATGCTGATTGGAAGGTTTCAGGTGACACCTACCAAGCGGCGGCTCGATTTCTCCTCGAGGACGCGACGGGCGCCACTATACCCATAGAAGCCTTTGTAGAATTCGCCCTGGTCCGCCACTGAAACAGACAGGAGGCCAAACGTTAAGGGTCGTTTCACGCACAATGATATTTTATCAAATTTTCGTTTTTTTTTTCGTTTCCAAAAAAAAAAAATCCAAAAGAAAAACAAAAAAACGAAAGAAGCAACAACGACGAAAAACTAAGTCCAACGAAAAAAGATAATAATAATAATAATAATAATAATAACAACGACAAGCCAACGAGGGTAAAATTTACCGGATTGGACATTGATTTGTAGCCAGAGAATTTTTGTTGGCCATCTGTGACGTGATTGGAGAGAAAAAAAATAAAAAAAAATAAATAAACAATCGTCGCCGATTTTTTAATTTTCTCTTTTTTTTTTATTATTATTATGGTTTAATCGGCCTGGGAAAATAATAATATCATCGGCAATAACCACGGGCGAAATTCCACATAGGCTCCTGGTCGCCTTAACGGAGGCGTGCGCAGCCGCCGGTCATCCGCGAAAAAAAAAAACATAACAAACAATATAAATACAAACTTTTCGTACAAACGTTTTTGGTTATAAAAAAAAAAAATAAGAGAACGAGGATTCAAAGAACAAGACTGAAATTAAGACGAAGCTTGAATTTAAATGAAAATCATTTTTTTTCATTGACAATGTTTTTTTCGTTTTTTTTTTATTTTTTAAGTAAAATAACAATAATAATTTTTTTTTATTGCGTCTTAATTTTTCTCTCGTTTCTCCTCGCAGCCTTAATTCAAACGCTCTTTCACACACACTCTCTTTCTCTCTCTCGTTCTGTCGATTTACCTTCACAAAAGACGAAAAAAAAAATGTGAAAATGAAGAAAAAAAAATAGAATTATCGTTTCTCGTATGACCAAGGCGGTGACCATCGCTCCTTGCTTACCAGGCGCCGTGGTTGCTTGACCAGTGGTCGATTCATTCCGTTCATCTTGTGATAGAGACCGCAGGCATTGCACAGATAATGTCCGGTTCCATCTCTTCGCCACAAGGGTGTTGATATTGCGCCACAATTAACGCACTCACGACCCTCGGTAAAGTACTCGGCCTCGATGTTGTGATGCACTGCATTTTCATTCATTTTTTTGTTTTTATGTTTTTACGTTGATAATTTGTTTGATTTGTTCGTCAATGTCAACAAGAGCCGAGAGTTTGGAAAAAAAAATAAAATAAAGTTTGAACTCAAGTTTGGACTTAAGTACGAACTTGAGAAAAAAATTATGTTCGAGCTCAAGTTCGAACTCAAGTACAAATTTAAATAAGGGAATTAAGTTTGAGCTCAGGTCTGAACTTGTGTATGAGCTTGAAGTCACAATAATATTTGAGGTCAAGTTGAAACTCGAGTACGAAGTTAAGCAGAAAATAGAATTTGAACTCAAGTCTGAACTCGAGTACGAACTCGAGCAGAAATTAGAATTTGAACTCAAGTCTGAAGTCAAGTACGACCTTGAGTAGAAAAATAACTCTGAACTCAAGTCAGAACGCGAGTACAAACTTGAGTAGAAAATTAAGTGTGAGCTCAAGTTTAAACTCGAGTACGAGCTTGAGTTAAAAGTTAAGTTTGAGCTCAAGCCAGAAGTTTGAGTAGAAAATTCAGTTTGAGCTCAAGTTTGAACTCGAGTACGAACTTAAGCAAAAAATTAAGTTTCAACTCAAGTCAGAACTCGACTACGAATTTGAAGAGAAAATTAAATTTGAGCTTATGCTAGAACTCGAGTACGAACTTAAACGGAAATTTAAATTCGAGCTCAAGTTTAAACTCGAGTACAAACTTGAGCAAAAAATTAAGTTTGAGCTCAAGTTTGAACTCGAGTACAAACTTGAGCAAAAAATTAAGTTTTCGATCAAGTTTGAACTCGAGGACAAACTTGAGTAGAAAATTAACGTTGAGCTCAAGTTTGAACTCGAGAACGAACTTGAGCAGAAAATTAAGTTTGAATTCAAGTCAGAACTCGAGTGCGAACTTGAAGAGAAAATTAACTTTGAGCTCAAGTCAGAACTCAAGTACGAACTTAAAACAAAATTTTTATTTGCGCTCAAGTTTGAACTCCAGTACGAACTTGAGCAGAAAATGAAGTTTGAGCTCAAGTTTGAACTCGAGTACGAACTTGAGCAGAAAATTAAGTTTGAATTCGAGTCAGAACTCAAGCACAATCTTGAACGAACTTGAATAACAAATCAAGTTTGAGCTCGAGTCAGAACTTAAGTTTGTTCTAGCGAGTCTTGGATTTGAATAAAAACACACGATCAAAGTACACAAAACCGTAATAGACAAAATACAATCCCGATATCGAGAAGTATAGGACCCGGCATGTTACGCACTTGGTATCAGCCATCACCTTTTTTTCATGCTCCTACACAGTGTCACTTCAACAATAATTGTTGTCTTCTTCGCCTCAAAAACTTAACCCTTTCCTTTCTATTTCACACTGGACGGACGTGGCGTGGAATACAAATAGCGCAAAAAAGCACGGTAATTATGCAAAATGAACGAGTTTGAGTCAACGACAGATAGCGACTCGCCAACAGGAAGTCATCGAGTCCAACAGCGGAATTAAAAATAAATTTTTGTTTTCACTCAACGTTTGAAATGCACAATTATTATTTTTTCTCGGCCTGCATGGAATACGCTTCAATTTTCCTCATCTACAACGCAGAAGACAATAAAATGACTCATTTCGCCTCGAGCCAATGATCGATATCATTTATTTTTAATGACTTGCCACGACATTTCTATCGCTAAGCGACTCGTGATTGTTTTTCCGATCTACATTTTTTTCTTTCTCAGAACAAAAAAATACGTTCGAATTGTAAACATAATTCCAATTGTTATAAATTTTTCCACAAACTTTTTGTCATAATTCTCCTTACTTGGCCAATGTATTTGAATGCTGATTTTCAATTAATTTGTTTTTTTTTATAAATAAAAATATGACACCATGATTTTTTAATATTGGCCTTGGATAAAATTTACCTTGAAAAAGAAGAGAAAAGCTGATTTTAGAAACAATTTTAGAAAATCCGAAATATTTCAACAAATGAAAAAAGAAAACAACAAATTAATTTCAAAAATAATTTTAGAAAATTCAAAATATTTCAACGAATGAAAAAAGGAAATAAAACATTTAATTATTTCGACAAAAAAATTCTAAAAAATAATAAAAATATGAAGAAATCATAGAAAAAGTGATTCTAAAAAATCTAAATTTCTAAAAAAAATTTGAATTTCGCTGTTTTTGAACCCAGAAAGAAGACGAATGGGGAAAATACCGTAACGAACAAAATGTCGAGAGAGGGTTGAATTGTGGGTGCAGGAGACGGACGTTACTTTATCAGCATTTCCGGTGTTTAACGATAGTAAAAATGAGCGCATATATATATATACATGGGTATACGGAGAACCGGAAAATTCGACGCCCCTCCTACTTTTCGCATTGTACACGACGTATACGCGGTATAAAAGTTATTTTCAGAACGTTATAACAGCAACGCTGTGTATTATCGTGCGTACAAGGCTGTTACGCATTAAAAGCAATTTTTTCTTTTCTTCAAACATATTTTTCACTCTCGTTCGACCTGAAGAGAAAATCTCGAGTCGTACTAAAAAAAAAAAAAATTCAACATTTCAAAGTTACAAAACAAAAGAATAATAGTGGAATATTAGAAAAGAATGATAAAAAAAGACTTTTATTGGTTTAATTAGAATTTTTCAAATATTTATGGAATCACAAAAATAAATAAAAAATTATGAACGAATAAAAATAATAATAATTTTATTCGATTACTTGATTCTAAGTTTCTAATAGAGTTTATCAACTTTGTTATCATTCCTTTCAAATTCATAATTAATTCGAATTCGACAAATCACAAATTTTCGATTAAATTGCAAATTTTCAAAAAATTTATCGAGTCACAAAAATAAATAAAAAATTATGAACGAATGAAAAAAACAATAATTTTATTCGATTAATTAATTTAAAATTTCTAACAGAATTTATCAACTTTGTTAGCATTCCTTTCAAATTCATAATTAATTCGAATTCGCCGAATCACAAATTTTCGATTAAATTATAAATTTTCAAAAAATTTGTCGAGTTACAAAAATAAATAAAAAATTATGAACGAATAAAAACAACAATAATTTTATTCGATTAATTGATTCAAAATTTCTAACAGAGTTTATCAACTTTCTTATCATTCCTGTTAAATTCATAATTAATTCGAATTCGACGAATGACAAATTTTCGATTCAATTGCAAATTTTCAAACCGTATCGAGTCACAAAAATAAATAAAACAAAATCAAAAAAGATGAGAAATCAATAAACGATAAAATTAATAGAAATAAAACGAATAAATAAAATTAATTAATCGAGAAATAAAATAATTAATAAATAAGGAAAAAATAACGACGAATTAATTTTTTTTTCAAGCTCGATTGTTGGCTCGAAAAGCTCGAGGCCAAAAGGTCAGAGGACGAGAGTAGCAGGCTCGACATAAACCGTAAGAGCAATCGGATATTACGTAAGGTAGTAAAGTTCTACGAGACGATCCGACGCTGATGCTGATCGAGCATAATCTCGACGTCTCACAAACGAGAGTAGATTCGTCTCATTTTCTTCGCTCGACGATTCGTATCTCGCTCCCGCGCCTGCGCCATGCTTCGTGCTACACGGCAACGAACCCAAGGCAATCTTTTTTTTCTCTTCCCTCTTATGGTCGAATCGAAAGAAAAAAAATAAGGCGAAAAAAAGAGAACAAAAAAATTGAATAATAATAATTTCTGTCTAAACGTTGCAAAATTAATTATAAAAAATCGGAAAGAATCTTTTTTGTCAATTTGATTAAATTTTCATTAATTTTGTAACAATGATATTAAATCTGTATTAATTTTGTAATAACTTGTTGAATAAATATCGTCCTAATAAATTACGTTTTAAATATTGGAAAATTAATTACAAAAATTTGAATTTTTCTTTTCAGACGATTAATTAGAGATCGATAAATTCTCTTATCGTCAAATTTGAAAAAATGGAGGGAATTAATTTGAATTTTTATTTATTTTTATACTCGAGAGATTCTTGAGTAAAAATTGATTCGAAACAAAAATGAGAACAAAAAATATTGAGTAACAATAATTTCTGTCTAAACATTGCAAAATTAATTATAAAAAATCGAAAAGAATCTTTTTTTTTTCAACTTGATGAAATTTTCTTTAATTTTGTAACAATGATAAAATACTTGTTAAATAAATATCGTGATAACAAATTACGTTTTAAATATAACAAAAATTTGAATTTTTCTTTTCATACGACTAATTAGAGATCGATAAATTCTCTTATCGTCAAATTTGAAAAAAAGGCGGGAATTAATTTGAATTTTTATTTATTTTTATACTCGAGAGATTCTCGAGTGAAAATGGACTCGAAACTCGAAGTAAAAAAAAATTTTTTTTTTCATTTTGACGTAGCTTGTAGCTAAGATCGTGTAGATAAGAAAATGGGAGAAAATTTAATTTAGAACTGGCCACGTGGCAGATGAAAATTTTTTTGGTCCATCAGAGTGAGACAGAAATAGAGAGAGAGAGAGAGAAGTGCGTTCGAGGAGGAACGCCATGGTGTCTGGCGGTCGTATTAAAAAGGAAATGCACTCGAGCAACATCGGTGCACATAAAAAGATCGGTGACCACAAGAGGCTTGAGACGACAGCGTGCCGCCACTCGAGAGAGCGAAAAAAAATGTCAACCGCATAAGAATTTGAGGTAAAGACGAAGAAGAGTCGTTAATCAAACGAGGCGACTACCGCTGAAAAAAAAAGATCGCGTTTCGATGAGTTGCAAAAAAAAAAATTTCAAAATTAAAAAAAAAATTTTGTGTTTTATTTTTGTCAAAATTGTTATCAATTTTGGCGGTAAAAAAGTTTACGACTCATTGAGATTAAAAATGTCAGTTTTTTTTTATAAAAATATGAATGCTTGGGCAAATTTTGAAAATTAAATCGTTTTTGTAAAACCAAAATTGTGATTTTTTTTTTATTTGTACATTGTTAATTTTGTCGACGAATTCTGTGGATTCGATAAGAATACTATTTACTTTGATTGGGGGGAATAAAAATTGTGAGTGTGGAGAAAAAAAAAATTATCGAAACAAAATTTTTCGATAGTGAGAAAGAACGACCAAAATCTTGGATCGTACATTTTTATCAGTAGTCCAGCTCACCCTTACAATGTCGTGCGATGAAGAAAGAGCCGAGATATTGCTTCTCGTCCCTCTTTCTCGTTGCGTCGAGGCCCAATTATTATAATTATTAGTCATTTTTTTTTAATTGTTATTATTAATATTATTCGATATCGCGATTCGGTACGTTCGAACTTTGATCCCTCAAGTTCATCGTGGGTGAGATCCAACAGCACGAAATGTTATCGCAACGAAGAAAAAGACTCCACTCAATATAATTCGAGCTGCTTCAATTCGAACGAATCATTTTTTACTAAATGATAATGAATATTTGCGCGAAAAGTATTGACTCGGAAAATAAGAGAGGGTTGTTAAAACTTTTTATTCCCCGGATAATAAAATAATTTCTATGAAAAATCTAAATTTTTTCTAAAATCTAAATTTTCTAAAATTTAACCCTCGAATTCCTTTAATTTTAATCTAATCAAATTCGATAATGATGAGAATAATATTGATTGAATAATTGAACAAAACAAAATCGAGGTTTTTTCTAAATCTAAATTTTCTAAAACTCAACTTCTAAATATATATTCCCTTCAAATCTTAATCAATTTATTAATCGCAAGAAACATCTTGTCCGAACAATTAAATAAAAACCAAATTGTTTCTAAATATTCCAATTGCCAAAAATTTTCTAAAATCTCGGACAATTTTTAAGACGAATGGAAAAATTTATTCGACCTTACCACAAAAATGAATCGTTCATTCATACCGCGAGATCCATCACGTCGTGGATAAATGGGAATGTAAAAAAAAATCTAAAAATCTAAAATCGTATCTAGAAGTTTTCATCCGTTGATATACGATATAGATATTGGTTTCGACGATTGTTGAGGAACGCGATCAACTCAAATCGTAACTATATATATGTATTATTATTGTAGCACATTCCAGACCATGTGTATACACGAACTGGGACGATTAGATACTAGTGACTGTCTGGCTGCGATGACTTGGAAAATACCAAAATAATCGTAGAAAGCCACGGATAGATACAGACGGTCCTATCGTTTTTAGAAGCCGCGAACTCGCGGTCTCGCACGGTATCGCTTGTAGACACAACTCGATTACACCTACGCCAAGTCACAATGTCTAGGTCATGGTTTTTTTATCGGATTTTACACGTCTCATTCACAATATTAAAACGAGAATCTTTCTAAATATTGCCAAAAATTTAAGTTTTTAGATCGATTCGGAAAATATAGCGAACTGACAGTTGAGATTTTTTTATACGTTTTTTAGAATTGACAACAGAAATAATTTTTTTTTCTAAATTGAGTAATTCTAAAAATATATTTTTAGAAAAGTGATAAATTAAAAAGATTATGAGCATTTACGTTAAATACGGTTTAAACAAAAAGGATGAAAGAATTTTAGCTGAGAGTTTTATTAATTGTAACAATAATTAAACTGTTTTATTGTCAATGAGGCATTTTTAGATTTTTTTTAAGTGCTTTAGAAAATTCAGTACTTTTCGAAATTACCTCGATGGACAGAAAATTAATAGGTCATGGTTTTTTTATTGGATTTTAAACGTCTCATTCATAATATTAAAACGAGAATCTTTCTAAATATTCCCAAAAATTTAGGTTTTTAGATCGATCCGGAAAATAAGGCGAACTGACAGGTGAGATTTTTTATTTGTTTTTTAGACTTTCCGATTATTTTGATTTTTTTAATTCCAAAATTTGATAAAAAATATTTTGTTTTTCTTTTTTTCACATTTATTTGTCCTCGGTTAATTAAAACCGTGGACCAACTAAAAAATGGAGCGAAATCTCTGAGTATCGGAGAGAAAAATTTTTTTTTGAAAATTTGGAAAATTAAAAACGAAAACCTTTGCTGTAACCGGATCTACTCCCAAAATGTTTTCTTCTCGCAGTCGTCACGGTGTTAATTCCATTGGCGGAACGTTCGAACTAGTTACAAGCTTTTCGAACCGCTGAGACGAGGGCCCTCCGAGGGCGCAACCCCCCAGAATTTCTTGAATTTCTCACTCGCTTTTTTCTTCGTTTTTTTTTCCTTTTTCTCAAAAATTTACGATCGTCCAGCGAGAAAAAAAGGACAAACCGAGGCGTCGTGTGTCGGTGAAAATTATACGCACGATTTGCCATGTAAAACGTATCGTGTTCGTGGAGGTAAATATTTTTGAAATTAAATTTTTGATTTTTCAATTAAGTAAATATTTTTGAAAGATTTTTTGAAAATTTAATTTTTTTTTAATTATGTAGCCAGAGCGTGAAAACTAGATGTAAGATCTCTCGAAAACCTTCGTTAAAATTGAATTATAAAATTTTGACCAACTTAATTTGTACGAATTTCAAAAAATTCAAATTTCATTTGTCAAGCTCAAAATGAAAAAAATTAAATTTCTTTTTCAATATTCTCAATCTAAAACTGAATATAAAGGAAATTCGTCATTTCAAACTATTCAAGAATACACTTCCAAAAAATGGATTTCTCAAAAAAAAAAAAAAATTCAAATATTACCAAAAAAATTTTTTATTTAAGAATTTATTTTGCCAAACAGCAGACAAAATAATTGTCGACTTGAAGAATTAAATTCCTCACGAGATTGTAGTTTTTCTGAATGATCCAATAATAATAATAATAATAACAATAATAATAACAACAATAATGATAATAGAAAAACAAAAAAATAATTAAGTATTGACAATCGACAGTTGACAATTAATAAAATTTAATAAAACGATCATCACGACGTGGTCAAAAAATTTCACGAACGCGTTTCTTTTTTTTTCCCTGGATAATCGGTTTTCTTTTGAAACATTTCCGACCCAAAGTGCAAACAGACCACCGTCCCAAAGATGGGCCTCGTGTGCGGTGGTCTGGGACTCCTCGGTCCAAATACACGAAACGGGCTGCGCTAGTGAAGAGCGTGTCTTACAACACGCCCATAAAACGCGCATCTTGACAATTTCCACGCGCGCGAGCGCCAGCTTTTTTGTCTAAGCGCCAGGCCCAAAAATGCCAGGGCCCACCGTGGGCTTAATCACCTTAAGCGCCACTTTTTGTCTTCGTTATATTTTTTTTTTATAAATTCCTTAATCACAATTTTTGTCACAAATAAGTAAAAAAAAAAAAAAATTCCATTTAAAAACAAAATGATTTTTTCTCATTAAAAAATTAATTATTTTTTCGAATTAAAAGAATATTTAATAAAAATAAAAAATTTTAATTTTGAAAATTCCTTTTCGTGCTCAATGAACGAAATAAATTGAGTAAATTATTATTATTATTATTATTATTATTATTATTATTATTATTATTGTTGTTGTTGTTGTTACTGTTTAAAATGAAAAAACGAAAATAATTCTGTTATATATTTCTGACAGATCGACTTTAACCGTCCTAATTACACATTTAAAAATATTTCAATTTATTTATAAACGCCACGAGTCACGTTTTCCATAGCCCTGAAAAATCTCGTCGAACGGAAGAGCATAATCGACGAATGTCACGAATCCAGATATGTGGCAATCTCGCAAAACGTGACAATATGCGGTAAAAAAATTGTTTTTTTCACAGCGCGCATGCGCGAACTACGTTGCATTTCTTCGTGAAGTTTACTCGTGGAAAATCCCAGTAATTTTCCCACTCACGCACATACATACACACATACACATTTTTACATATATAGGGAAATGAAAAAAAAAATCTCGGGGGATGATATCATTTTTTTTTTCGATCTTCAATATTTATCAATCTCACGAATTTCGCATTCAAATTCCATCGCTCTGTCTCTTCGACGATCATCGATGGAAAAAAAAGATCAAATATATCCGTTGGAAAAGCAAACAAAATTGACATGGATTTTGAAACGGAAAATAGATTTTTTTTTTTATATTTTGTCGTTTATTGTTTTTTTTAATTTTTTGTTTAGTGGCAAATTTCGAATATTTCGAGTCGATATTTGTTTACTGAACGAAGGGTTCGTAAAAGTGTTCATTTCTCGGATAATAAAATTAATTCTGTAAGAAATAAACATTTTTTTCTAAAATCTAAATTTTCTAAAATTTATCAGTCGAGTTTCTTCAATTTCAATCTAATTAAATTTGACAACAAGAATAATATTCATCGTATAATTACACACAAAAAAATCTAAATTTGTTTCTAAAATTAAATTTTCTAGAACTCAACTTCTAAATATATTCCCTTCCAATTTTATTCAATTCACTAATCGCAAGAAACACATCGTACGAACAATTAAAGAAAAACCCAAGTTTTTCTAAATATTTCTAGTACCAAAAATTTTCTAAAATCTCGGACTTTTAAAACGAGAAACAGAATTTTTCAATTTTTTTTAATAATTTGTCATTTATCGTTAATTTTTTGTATAATTGTGTTTAGCGATAAATTTCAAATGTGTTCGAGTGGATATTTGCTCACTGATCGTCGAAGAGTTTGGAATTTGAACGATTTGTTTTTTTTTTTTTATTTGAAACAAAAATTAGTATTTCGTGTACTCACGGGCTGATAAACTCGCTGCGGCACTCAGCTGATGCTGCGCCGTCGCATTGGACGTCTGTCGTCGCGTTGAGTTTGGGACGCTGTAAGGAGTTGGCGTGAGAGTATCGCTGGTTGGTGCGGCGTACGGCCACGCACCGGTGTCATTACTCGGATTTACTGACGTACCGCCAGTCGTCTGCTGCGTCGAATAAGGCGGGCTGTAATTACGAAAACTCGTGCGACTGCCAAAAGGTTGCGAAAAAGCCGGTAGTGTCTGATGCGGCACGGTTGGTAGCGATTTCGTACTTCCATACTCCTCGGCGACCGGTGGAAGAGACGCCGCGACACCTAACGGAAAAAGAACGAAACGATTTCAGAAAAAAATAACGAAAATAAACGAAAATTTGTGTTTTTTTAGAAGTTGCTGTCATGACAGATATGATTTTGACAATTGACAGAGCGATTCGCGATCATTTTCATTATCGCAACTTCGATTTTGAGAAAATTGGAAATCGTACATTTGTCATTTAGTATTTGGGGTTTTTGACAACTTCAATACTGCCAATTACGATTCTGTCAATTTCAGGGTTGATGTTCGTGACTCGAGTTTTGACAATAGGTACGAAAACACGTTCATGCCAACTAATTTTTGAACGTTATTGACACTTTATTCCGTAATTTTGATATCATCTGACTGTCATGACAGCTCGGACGTTGACAGTTCAAAGCCAAATGTAAAAGTTAATGAGTTCAATCTTACATTCATCCAAAGATTTCCCAAACTTTGATTCCACCGGTTCTAACCGGTTGACAGTTGGTAATGACACAATTGACACTGTTGTTGACACACACGAATTGATCATTTTTACTGACAAATATTTGATCGACGAGGGAAAGAATTAATTTAAAGTCAAACTCACCCTGCATGTTCCAGAGTTGTTGAGATGGATTTGTCAATTCAGTAGGACTTCCTGTCATGTATGAAAGTCCGTAGGTACTGCCAGTTCCGGTTCCACCGGTCATCCCACCGACACCGCTTATCGTTCTGTACAACGACGAACTGCAACACGATAAATCAAACAAAAATGATGATCAAACAGCTTGTTCGCTTTTAAATACACGCACATTGGCAAAAAAAAAGTACGAGTTCGAAACAGATGATTCGTTCGTTCGAGATCGCGAGTGACAATCTGCGTATTATTACATCTGCTGGAGTTGAACACGCCCCTGCCCATGGGAATATTTTTCAACACCAGCATGCGAACAGACGAGAAGAGCTTGAAATAAAATAAAGGCCAGAAGCGATTTAGTTTCATATATTCATCCGACTATCGCTTTCGTATCCGTACCGAATCTCGATTTAAGAAATTCTCGACAGCTGATGCTATTGCGCATGCGCGATCTACTGCGCACGCGCGATCTACTGCGCACGCGCGATCCACTGCGCACGCTCGATCTACTGCGCATGCGCGATCTAGTACGCACGCGCGATCTACTGCGCATGCGCGAACTACTGCGCCAAATCGAAAGTAGGCACTAAGAGAGAGTCGTCAATAATACTCATTACAATGGATTAATACTGACGGATTATTCTAACGGTCGCTTCGGCACTTTTTCCTGTTTTCTGGCCTATCCTGACTTAATTACCCCACGCAAGATACAAAACTGCAATTCTAACGGTACGCACGTGGTCTCCCAACATCGTTTTTCCGGTCAGCCACGAGACCCGAACACGACTCCGCTCATGCGCATCGAGGGCCACCTTGGCGCCAAATACAAACTTGAGCCAACAATGACACCCGACAATTCCAGGTGTTTCGAGCAAAGAATCTGCCCACAGCCTGTCTTAAAGTTACTCTTCTGCCTCCTGGAGACAGTTTTAAGGTTAACAGCTAAATTAAGGTGGAGGAATACTCGAAAAGAGTTCCATTCGACTTCCATAGGAATGAACACCTAACAAAAACTATTCCGACCTGAATCCTAACGAAGACCGGAAGTAACCCTTCGGCCATCAACAGACCGGAACTCAGGTATCCATGTCGGAAATGCGGGCGCGTGCCCAACGACCAGGATTTCTACGCTCTCCATCCTTCTGGTTTAACTGGACATTATACTACGGTCGACGACACGGGTACTCCATTAACGGATCGGCCATTAAGCGACTTATGACCAACGTGCGGAACCTCAGTAGGGGAAAGCTGGGAAAAAAGAAGCTATATATAGTGGGACCCCTTAATGCAACCTGGGCCCTGTCGCGGCGGTCTTTCGGAATCGTCGCTCGAGCGGGACTCAAGCCCACCCGGTGGGGCCCACTTTTCTACTCTTACCCCCTCCATAACACCTTCATGAACGCCCAGGAGAAGCCACTGGAATCCTGACTTTTGCTACCTGCTTTTTTTCCAACCGCTCGTATAACACGGCACGTCACGATCATCCATCAACGCAATACGGGCTCGTGCGAATAATCGGAATGAGTCACAACAAAAAAATTACAATTTTTTAAAAGCCATCGCTTTCTTTCTTTGTTTACTATTTTCTTAAGGGGCTTCGACATATTCGCAAGTCGATCTTCTTTGTTACAAATTAAGATTTCTACAAAACTATTCAACATTTTTCGACGATTTTTTTTTAGTTTTGTTCGGAAAGACTTTATTGACAATTCTATGTAGGGTTTTGGAGGATATTCGAAATAGAAAAATTTTAGGAATGATCGAAAGTCGAAAAACATTGGTTCGAAAAATGTTTATTTTCGATGTAACTTTTCTCAGGAACTATACGTTTGATGTTGACCATTTTTATTGTGCGTGTTTATTGAAGTGTTATAAACAATGTGTCGAGACATTTTTTCGATATTTTGTTTCAGAATTTTTTGACATTGTTTTGAAATTTTGTTGAAATTTTTTATCACGTTTTTTGACCTTCAAATATATTGTTGTCAGGTCTGAATCGTTTTTTTTTTAAATGGGTTCATAGATCCTTCGTTTGAGTGTACTTGTTACGTCAAAAAAAAATATATGCCGATACGATGGTTGTTCAAATTTTTACTTACAAATATATAATTTATATTTAAATAATTGAACAAAAAATTTCGAAAAAAAAATTGTAAAATGGTTTTGTTTGTTCCAAGGGGACAGAATAATAAACTTTGTACGGAATGCTTCGCTTTTTCGTGATCGACGCTCGAGCTAAATGTCTCGTTGCACTTTAAAACTATTATCTGGCGACGATCCTATCCTGAAACGTTTCGTCCTAGAAGTTGTAACTTAGCTTATGACTCATTCGAAGGATTTCCCAGGTATGTGGTTTTACTTTCAACCAGAAAAATGTTTTTTTTTTCTTTTCAACAATTAACAATAATATCTCAATGTTTTTTTCATAAAATTCATTTTACAAAAAGCTCATCCAGATTTGACTACAAATTTATCAAATATTATCTCAAAATTGAATAAAAAAATTAAATAAGAAGAAAACAACATTTCAGCTTTTTTTTGTATAGTCAGGAACAAGAAATTTTCAATTTTAATAAATATTGTTAACGTCTAAAACGAATATTTATGCACAATTAGAAATTTAAAAAAAGCGAGAAAAAAAAATTTAAGTCTAACCGAAAAAAATTAATAAAATTTGGCGCGAGAGCCAAATCGAATCGAAAATAAAATCTCGAAAACCAAAACGTCGAGTTTAAGGAAACACATTTTTATACGACATCGAAGAAGCTTCAATTAGTTTTTATAACAAATCTTATAGAAAAAAATCATGATTTTGTTTATTATATAACAAATAAACTTTACGTAGGATTAATTTGAATTTTGAGTATGTTGTTCCTTAGTCGATTGGCAACAACTTTTCTTAATGAACTTAAACGCTCGGTCCACTTAGGATGTGAGAAAAAAACGGGAATAACATTTTAATCGCTCCTCTACCAATACGACTGTCTTAAGGGGCTCTGACCTATCGCAGCGTTAAAAAATGCAACTTTTTAATTTTCTTTCTGATAGTACATATCTTTCTTGATACTTGGTTCAAATTTCATAAAATTCTGAGCAGTGGAAGTATGTTAAAAAAAAAATTAAAGTTAGCGTTTGAATTCATTAAAAATTCTGTTCTTTCACCTGCATTGTACCTTTTCTCTAAATCTACTCATCGTATCGATACATTTTTTTTTGACGTAACAAATACATCCAAACGAAGTGTATATAGACCCATTAAAAAAAAAACAATTCAAACCCGAGAAAAATATATTTGAAGATAAAAAACGTGATAAAAAATTTTAACAAAATTTCAAAACTCTGTCAAAAAATTCTAAAACAAAATATCGAAAAAATGTCTTGACACATTATTTATAACACTTCAATATACACCCACAATAAAAATCATCAAAATCCAACGTAAAATTCCTGAGAAAAGTTACATTGGAAATAGACATTTTTCGAACAATGTTTTTCGACTTTCGATCATTCCCAAAATTGTTCAATTTCGAATATCCTCTAAAATCCAACACAGAATTATCAATAAAGTCTTTTCGAACAAAACTAAAAAAAATCGTGGAAAAATGTTGAATAGTTTCGAAGAAATTTGAATTTGAAACAAGAAGATTAGATGAGAATTTCCGAAAATGTCGAACCCCCTTAATCGCGGTAAAATTGACGAATCTGGAACGAATTAAAGATCAACGATGGACGAAGCGTGAGGTCTTTTCTTAAATAAACGATGCGCGGAGGTCTAAGAAATTTGTCAAATGTCAATACGGATGTGGCCTTGGGCTCGTGGCGCACCGGCACGTTCGGCCGTTGCGCTACGTGCTCGACGGGCCATTCGCGGATTGTAGCACGTGCGCGAGCGCGAATTATTTTCTCGGTCGACGGACGAGTCCTCTCGTTACTGTCCGTGTAATTTGCAATTTTTTTTTTTTTTTTTTTTTTATTTTCTCACGTCGTACCACGAGCTCTGGCGAAACAATGGAGTCGCGACGATTGCAAAGCGTCGACACGTGCCTCCTTAAGACTTCTGCGAGACTCGAGAGTTTCTTACAAATTCAAATAAATTATCGATTTTTAAATTATTTTATTCATCATTGTTCTTTTTTTTCAACTTGATTATTTTTGTTTAATATTTTTTTTTGTTTTTGTTTTTTAAAGAATTTGGACAAATTTTTTTAATTAATTTTATCGGCTGGTGAATTGATTGGATTAATTAATTTTTTTAATTGTGCGATAATTGTAAATTTTGATTGAATTTTGTCCAGGAATGTTTCGGTCTGATTGTGAGTTTAAAATTATATTGCGATAAAATTTGTTTTTTTTTGGTTTGATTATTTTAATTTATTGTTTTTTATTAATTAATTAATTAATTCGTTAAAGCTGAATAAATTGAGGACTTTTTTAACAATTGAAAAATAAATTGTCGTTTTTTGTATTATTATTTCACGAATTTTCTTTGCTACATGATTTTTTTAATTTATTTTTTATTCGACCAATAAATTAATAAATAATTTATTCCCCAGGATGAAAAAATTAATTTGCTAATTGGTTGGAAAAATTGTTTTTTAGGTCGTAAGAATTTCGAAAATTTGTCCTACCTACGTCAGTCCGTTGCACTTTTGTGCAACGAATCAAGTTCTGAATTTTGCAACGATCGCAAAAACGTCATCGACGTCGTATCGTGACTAATCCATTAATTGCATTTATTTTTTCTTGCGTAGATTCTTTTTCGACGTCGCCAAGTCCGCGATTTATTAACGACGAACTTGACACCGATGACTTCGTTGTTCCATCGTAAAATGATCGGTCGGGCCAAGTCGACAATGAGTGACAAATTCTCGAGTCCAACGTAATATTTATTGAGCAAGGTTCGGGCCTTTATTTATCGCTCGTTATCATTTTCCATCGATAAAACAAAATCCAAAATTCTCATGACTTTTCGATTGTGTTTTTATTTTTTTTACTTTAAGTTTAATAAAGTTTTTATTTATTTTAAGGTTAATAAAAATTGTATTAATTATGAGAAATAAAATTCTGTAAAAAAAACAATGATAATTAATCGTACGAAAATAACGTTCAATTTTTTATCGTTCTCAATTTTTTGATTTCAATAATTATTGAAATTAAATATAATTTAAGATTTTTAAATTGAAATAAGAATCGATTGAATTTCGCACGAAAATTAAATATATTTTATTCAAACGAAATTTTGAACAGTTTTTTTGTTTTCTAAAATTTTGAAATATTTGACTATTTTTTTGTGTTTTGGTCATGACAAAAACCACTTTAGATACGCAGTTTGTTTTCTTTGGCAAATTTTGAACAGTTGTTCTTTTTGAAAATTAAAAAATATTTAACTATTTTTTTTGTTTTTCGTTGATGACAAAATCCATTTTAGAAACGCAGTTTCTTTTTCAATTTAGAACAATTTTTTTCTAAAATTTTGAAATAATTTACGATTTTTTTTGTTTTTCGTTGATGATAAAATCCATTTTAGAAACGCAGTTTCTTCTTCAATTTAGAAAACTTTTTTTTCTAAAATTTTGAAATATTTTACGATTTTTTTTTGTTTTTCGTTGATGACAAAAACCACTTTAGAAACGCAGTTTGTTTTCTCTGGAGAATTATGGACAGTTTTTCTTTTCAAAAATTTAAAAATATTTAACCATTTTTACTTGTTATTCGTTGATGACAAAATCAACTTTAGAAAGATAGTTTTCTTTTTTAATTTAGAACCCTTCTTTTCTAAAATTATGAAATATCTTACATTTTTTTTTGTTTTTCGTTGATGACAAACCTCAGTTAAGAAACGCAGTTTTCTTTTTCAATTTAGAAAACATTTTTTTCTAAAATCTTGAAATAATTTACGATTTTTTTTTATTTTTCATTGATGAAAAAAAAAACCACTTTAGAAACGCAGTTTGTTGTTTTCTTTTTGTTCCGGGAGAGGGCGAGAGTTTTGCACGTTAAGTGCCATTGATGTAAATAACTTGACAGCGTTTAGGAGTCGTTCGAGAAATCCTACGAATGGGCCCCAGTGTCTTTGGCTGTCCCGGCTGTTAAAGTAGTTTGTATAGTTATAGGAGGAAGTGTACGAGCGAGAGAGAGAGAGAGAGAGAGAGAGAGAGAGAGAGAGAGAGAGAGAGCAAGTCGAAGGAAAACCGAACGAATGAGCACGTAATCAGGAACGTGGCACGAGCGATCCGTTTCTCCGGAATTCCGGGTTGAGCACGTGGCGTAAAGTGCAACGGTGCATTTTGAGTGCATAAATTACGTTTTGACGTTTCTTTTTTTTTCGGTATATTTAAATATCCACAAAGCCTTTATTTTTTTATTTTGGCCGTGACTAAAAAGAAACAGAGAACTTATTAATGAGGCGTTTAGATATAAATTTGGAGAAATGGAGAAAATAATTGAAAATTTTTTAGGATATAAAAAAATCAATTTTTTTTCTATGAGAAATTTTTTACACAATTTATCAAACGATTGTTTATCCTTTTTTTGTGAAGGTAAGGGTTTCTAAAATTTTCAATATTGTTAATGATTTTATTTGTATTTCTTTAGAACAATAAAAATAATTTTATTTATTTCATCTAATCGAATAAAATAAAATTGTCTAATTTAATTAATTACATTACATTACAAATAAAATTGCCACGAATAATTTTATTAATTCGATTAAAACATTGCATCGAAGTTAATTAAAAATTTATGACGAAAATCAATAATTTGATTTATTTCATCCAATCGAATAAAATAAAATTGTCTAATTTAATTAATTTCATTAAATTAAATAAAATTGCTACGAATAATTTTATTAATTCAATTAAAACATTGCATCGAAGTTAATTAAAAAATTATGACGAAAATCAATAATTTGATTTATTTCATCCAATCGAATAAAATAAAATTGGCTAATTTAATTAATTTCATTAAATTGAATAAAATTGCCACGAATAATTTTATTAATTCGATTAAAACATTGCATCAAAGTTAATTAAAAAATTATGACGAAAATCAATAATTTGATTTATTTCATCCAATCGAATAAAATAAAATTAACAAATTTAATTAATTTCATTAAATTGCATAAAATTGCCACGAATAATTTTATTAATTCCATTAAAACATTGCATCGAAGTTAAAAAAAAATTATAACGAAAATCAATAATTTGATTTATTTCATCCAATCGAATAAAATAAAGTTAGCTAATTTAATTAATTTCATTAAATTGAATAAAATTGCCACGAATAATTTTATTAATTCGATTAAAACATTGCATCGAAGTTAATTAAAAAATTATGACGAAAATCAATAATTTGATTTATTTCATCCAATCGAATAAAATAAAATTGTCTAATTTAATTAATTTCATTAAATTAAATAAAATTGCCACGAATAATTTTATTAATTCCATTAAAACATTGCATCAAAGTTAATTAAAAAATTATGACGAAAATCAATAATTTGATTTATTTCATCCAATCGAATAAAATAAAATTAACAAATTTAATTAATTTCATTAAATTGCATAAAATTGCCACGAATAATTTTATTAATTCGATTAAAACATCGCATTGAAATTATTTAATAAAAAAAATGATGGATAGTCAAAAAAGGGATAAAGGATGAACGTGGTGTAATTCAATGATCGAGCGAGTGCTGAATAAGGGTCTGGAGGCTTAGGGTTACCCGATACATTTAATAACGATGCTGGGCTCGAAAGTTGTTGATGAGTGACGTAACGAGAAAGTGTTATGGATGTGTATTGTGTATATTACGCATATTGGGTCACTGGACATTAGCGAGAATCTACGTCTCCGACGCAAGGTGATGTATATATAATTACATCTCCAACATAAAATCGTCGTAGAGCTCACGAGTGTTCGTACGTGGCTCTCGTACACAATTTCTATGTAACAAATATCACACTGGCTCAATAAACTTATCTCGGATTTCTTCCTAGAATCTTCACGATATTTTTCACCCCTTGCTTTGTTTAAAAATGTTCATTAAAAAAAGAAAAAGAATTAAATTTTTTTTTTTAATTCAGACAGTTGGAAAAATATTTTTTTTTTCAAGAATAGAATTAATGGGAATTTTTATTTAATTATGAAGTTGAAGGAGTTGAATCGATTGTTTTAGGAAAATTGAATTCTTAATTATACGAGATAAAGTAATTAATTGCGAGGTTAATTATTTTGCAATATATTTTCAATCGCTAAATCTAAATTAAACATTTTTTTTGTCTGGAGCCAGATTAATTAATTAAACAAATTATTTTCAACAAACTAAAAAAAATTATTTATAATATCTCCCGTATTTATAAATTCGATAAAGTTTCGTAGTAGATTCGTAGCAAAACAAAACAAAATTTGGACCATTTTAAGAGCCAGGGTTACAGGCGACGAGCGATTCGAAAACGCGATACGTAATTCCTCCGGAACCAAGCAACCAATCGCGTTAAAACTTTGAGGGCATCTAGAAAATTATGGCAAAAAGTGATTCGGAATGTTTCTTTTTTTCAAAATTGTCACAATGTTGTTGCATGCGATGAATGACTCGAAAACGCCATCCGTATTTTCTCCAGCACGGAGCCACAAAGTTTTTGAGGTTATCTAGAAAATTATAGCAACAATTTTGGAAAAATACAGCCGTTAGTCACTTTTTGCCATAATTCTCTAGATGCCTTCAAAATTTTAACGCGATCGATTGCTCGGTTTCGAAGAAAATACGATTCGAAAACGCGAACCGTAATTCCTCCAGAACCAAGCAACCAATCGCGTTAAAACTTTGAGGGCATCTAGAAAATTATGGCAAAAAGTGATTCGGAATGTTTTTTTTTTCAAAATTGTCACAATGTTGTTGCATGCGATGAATGACTCGAAAACGCCATCCGTATTTTCTCCAGCACGGAGCGACAAAGTTTTTGAGGTTATCTAGAAAATTATAGCAACAATTTTGGAAAAATACAGCCGTTAGTCACTTTTTGCCATAATTCTCTAGATGCCTTCAAAATTTTAACGCGATCGGTTGCTCGGTTTCGAAGAAAATACGATTCGAAAACGCGAACCGTAATTCCTCCGGAACCAAGCAACCAATCGCGTTAAAACTTTGAGGGCATCTAGAAAATTATGGCAAAAAGTGATTCGGAATGTTTTTTTTTTTTCAAAATTGTCACAATGTTGTTGCTTGCGATGAATGACTCGAAAACGCCATCCGTATTTTCTCCAGCACTGAGCCACAAAGTTTTTGAGGTTATCTAGAAAATTATAGCAACAATTTTGGAAAAATACAGCCGTTAGTCACTTTTTGCCATAATTCTCTAGATGCCTTCAAAATTTTAACGCGATCGGTTGCTCGGTTTCGAAGAAAATACGAATCGCATTTTCGAATCGCTCGTCGCATGTAACACTGACTCTTAAGATCGGAAGCCGAGAGCACAGCATTCGTCGCAGCGTGAACGAACTCTCTGGGATCGCGTATTGGCCGAGAGGAATCTTCACACGGGAGAAAGATATGCGGATTTTGCGAAATCCAACGCCTGCTTAGCCGAGCATTTCTCCAGGTTATAGGCCCTTCTGTATATTCGTATATATCTATATATTTATGTATCATGAGAATCCACATCGCGATAAGGTGTTCTCACTTCTCACGGCAGACATAGACCTCCGCGCGAAGACAAAAAAAATAATACGAAAGAAAATAAAAATTATTTTTTTAAACATCAAAATTTTGAATTCGAATGAAAAAAAAATCATTAAATCGCTTTCATTTTTTTTCAATTAATGTCATGTGTGTATTTCTTCCGTAATTTATCAGGATTTGATAAAATACAATAAAAAATGTACAATTTTTTTTTTTTTTGAATTTGACGATTCAAAAAATCGATTGCACGACAAATTCAGAAAATCGAACAAAAATCAAATTTATATGAGCGTAAATATTTGAAAATAAATTAAAATTAAATGAAATTAATATAAATTTATATCGATCGATATAAATAAAATTTAAATAAATGAAATTAAAAAAAAATTGTTTTTTCTTCACTGACAAATGTTGTAAAATTATTTTAGCACGCGAGTAGTTTTTCGGACGACTTTGTTTACGGTTAGAAATTTTTTAATTTTTTAATTTTTCATAATATTTTCCTCGCAGGATATAAAAAGTGATTTTTTTACGGAGAATTTCGAGAATTTCTCGTGACTTATCAGCGTTGCACGAAGTACGATGTGCGATAAAGTGGGGCACTATTTTATATTTGCTCTGTCAGGGATCGAGACGACGCGGACTCGTCCGAGAGATTATCGGTGCTGAGGGTGAGCGTCGTTTCCTTTTTTTTTTCATAATTTTTGTTTTTCATTTCCTCACGTTCACAGTGAAACGTATTGCGTTGGATTTTTTTTTTAAATCTCACCTGAGACTTTTTTTTCGAAAATCGATTCGTTATTTATTCAATTTATCGATAAAAATTGTATCGAAACATGAATTTGTGTATTTACACGATTTTCGAAAATTCTCACGATGCAAGAACGAATAAATCTTGAAAAAAAAAAAATTAAAACGAAGAAAAAAATTTGACAAATCCAAATAATAAAATAATAAATACCGATAATACAGTAAAATTGATCTAATATCGACGTATTAATGAAAACGAGATGATAAAACCGTCGATTAAAAATAATAAGATTAACTAAAAATTAAAAAAAGAGAAATCCAAAAATAATTAAAAATCCAAATTAAAAGTGAAATATCTTCGTTCTCTCCCACTCTCTCTCTCTCTCTCTCTCTCTCATCGTCGACGAAATCGACGAGTAAATCTTGAAGGAAATAAATTGAAACGAATGCAAAATTTGAAAAATCAAAATAACAAAAAAATAAATAAATAAATAAATAAAAAATAATAAATATTCATTAAAACAAAATGACAACAGCGTCGATTAAAAGTAATAACATTAATTAAAAATATATTTTTAAAAAATCCAAAAATATTTAAAAATCAAAATTAAAAATTAAATATATTTTCTCTTTCTCGTTTCGTCGTCACAAAAACATCGTCGAGGTTATGAAAAGTTGCGGATACAACGTGGTCTGGATGTCGCTGGATTTATCGTGGAACGAGCCCAAACAGAAAAAAAAAGATAATGGGACAGTGACGATACGCACATGGTCATTACGAGAGATAGCGCTCATTAATAGTCCTCGCCCTCTCCCATTCCTCCAACAATAAATTTATCTCAGTCTCCGTTTCGCCGAACGAAAATCTCTCGATAATATTTTAGCGTATGATTTTTTTCAACTCACTGCATCGTTTGTTTTTTTTTTCCAGCTGGTTGATCTTCGCGTCAATTCAAAAAGGAGAATCTCTTCCCGCCTTTTTCGGTCCCTCGGTCGTTCTTCTTCTTCCCGTCGCGGCGTTACAAAAAAAAGGAAATCGAAAGAAAAAAGAAATCTAACGACACGCTCGCGACAAATTTCGTGAAAAATAATTAAGAAAAAATAAAATTAAACATGAAAACGAGAATTTGGTGAGTTGCCGAAGAATGTAAAGGAACGGGACCCGTATCTGTCACCGCGGACGAGCAAGAACTGAGCCGAAACGATTGCGGAGAGTTGACGAAACGTTGCAAGGCGAATAAGCGCGAGGGCCCTGGAAGGTGACACGAGCCAGGACTCTTCCCCCTCCCTGCGAGCCGAGCGAGGGTCGCGCGCTCTCTCTCTCTCTCTCTCGCTCGACCCCCCACCGCTCGGTCTGCGCCGACGCACACGTACCGCGGCGCACGCGCACGCATCCCCGCTAGGCGCTAGCCAGCACGTGGAAGGAAACGCTCTACCCCGACCAAATCCCGAGGACTTTCATCGTTTTCGACTTGTTTATTTCTCCACGCGCGTTTGTTACTCCGTTTTTTATCAATTTAATTGTTTGTTTGATATCAATTATTGTTGACACTCGGTGGGAAAGGAATATCGTAAAATTGTGAGAATCTTATTTTAAAACGTAATTTCTGAAGGTAAATTGGATCAAAAATTCGAGGGTGGGTAATATTGTTTTTTAGTGGACGATTAATCAACTTTTTTTCATTGTAATGAGTCGAGATTAATTGTTTATCTCGTAAATAACATCACGACCGAGGAGAAACGTGTCTCGGTTAAAGATTTGAAAAGAGATCTCGTGACACGTGTCGAGAAGGTACGTCGTGCGTGAAAAAGAAACAATAAATAAACGAAAAGCGGGAGAAATAATAAGGAGCCGCGGTGCGCATGCGCGTGAACTGGAACGATCTACGGAGTCGGCGCACGTGGCTGGAACGCTCACACATGGCGCGCTCCTGCGGGTACGCGCGAACTAAAGAACACAACGGATACATCCGCGCTTCTACTCCAATGTTATCATTCGTACGTTACTGTTTTTTTTGTCAATTTATCAGTTAGGTAGTTCAGAACGTACTAAAATCATATAAAAATAATTATCGATTGCGTCAAGTCATGAAACGGTTTTCCCATTATTCCAAAGGTCTCCAGATACGAATGGAATCAAAACAATCGAGCGACAATCAATCCAATATTAAATTGTTATTGTTATGATTATTTGTTTATTTACGAACTTTTTACGTGAGAAAAAAAAATCCTTTTTAAAAAATTGCAAATTTTTTGAGAACGATAATAAATTAATATTGGATTTAATCAATCCAACATTAATTTATTATTGTTATCATTATTTGTCCATTTACGAACTTTTTACGCGAGAAAAAAAATTCCTTTATAAAAAATTGCAAATTTTTTGAGAACGATAATAAATTAATATTGGATTTAATCAATCCAACATTAATTTATTATTGTTATAATTATTTGTTTATTTACGAACTTTCTACACGAGAAAACAAATTCCTTTTTCATAAAATTGCCATTTTTTTGAGAGCCATAATAAACTAATATTGGATTTCATCAATCCAACATTAATTTATTGTTATGATTATTTGTTCATTTACGAACTTTCTACACGAAAAAAAATTCTTTTTTGATAAAATCACAAATTTGTTGAAAGTAACAATAAATTAATGTTGAATTGATTAAATCGAACATTAATTTATTATTTATATTTAACAATTATAAATTATTTGTTTATTTACAAAAATTTTACGCGAAAAACAAAATTTTTCTTTCATAAAATTGCAAATTTGTTGACATTTGATAAAAAATAGTTTACTAAATCGACCGTTGGGTTCTTCTGGGATAAATCTCAAGGACATTTTACCGCGTAGTTTTTGTTCGGTCGATTGTCAGAACGAAAGTCGATCCGGAACTCGTTCGAGAGGGCGTTCTCTCTCGCGCACTGCGGCAACGGGATATAAAGTATCCTTTTATCGGATACCGCGACAACAATGATACAGGCATTCACTCGTATAATTCTTGGAACACGTATGGGATGCTGCTCGCAAGCGATTCTACGATCGGCTCGTCGTTACGTCGTCAACTGAAAAAAAGGGGGGTCAAAGATCATTAGACAAAGTCGTGATATTAAATTCAATTCCGTTCGAAAAATTGTCAGCAATTTAAAAAAAAAAAAAAAAAAAAAAAATCAACGAGACATTCGATACTTTTTTCATTTTGAATTTATTCAAGAACAAATCTAATTTTTTTTTAAGTCAACTGTTCGAAAAAATCTGAAAATTCAATCGAAAATCAAAATTTTGAAAATTTTCTTGAATGGTATTTTTTTTTATTTTCATTTTTAAATTAATTTTATTAAATCGATCGTTTTCTGTAGGAAATATTGGCGTTGAAGGATTTTTGTAAAATGGAAAAACGATGAAATAAAAAAATGAAGAAAAGATTTTTTTGCGAAGTCGGTAACTTATCGACCGATAACGATACGTGGTTGGTCGTAGCAATTTTCCTATCGAGCGTCTCGATGAGTGTCGTACCTAATCACATTAATTGTCGAGTAAATAGTGAGGAGCGTCTGATAAGTTGGAAATTCCCTGAGTCGAGACTTACGATTCGTTATCCGACGTTTACAATGAATTTCTGAATGAATTTTATCAACGAGATCTGTCGCGATGGGAAAAAATGGAAGCACATAAAATTTATTACAAAACGTACCCAAAGTATTTTTGTACATCAACAAATAAGCAAACACATAAATAAATAAATAAGTTAATTAATTAATTATAAATTAAAAAAAAATTAATTTTGGACCAAAATTATTATTCAAAATTTTTCAAAAATTTTTAATTTTAAAAATTATTTTTCGTTCGAGCAAGAACTTATGTAAATAAAAAATTATGCTAAAGATAAGAAATTATTGGTAATAAAAATAAAAAAATTTAATTTTTCTCTATGTGTTTCTTATCGTATGGAGGAATGTGATAAAATAGACCGATGGTTGAGTGTAAACCTCAAACGTGAAGTGTAACGCGCATATCGTGACCGAGGCCATGCAAGATAATATAACTATGTGTATAAGTAAATCTATATGTATTTTTTAGATGGAGGTTTGTTCCGAGTAAACCGAAAGCGTATGCATTGCATTGCTGGATTGATCGATCTGGTAGCCGAAGGTGTTTATACGAGAGTGACGATCTGATAAAGTGATCTCATCCACTAGAAAGATAAGGTATAAGCCACGAAGATGTATATAAATGATTTTTTAAAGTCTACTCAATTTTATTTATTTATTTGTTTATTTACTTATTTATCTATTTATCCATTGATTTATATATTTATTTATTTACTTATTTATTTGTTTATTTATTTATTTATTTATTTATTTACTTATTTATTTGTTTATTTATTTATTTATTTATTTACTCATTTACTCATCTATTTATTTATTTATTAATTTCTTCAATTATTTATTTATTTACTCATTTACTCATTTATCTATTTATTTACTTATTTATTTATTTATTCATTTCTTCAATTATTTATTTATTTACTCATTTACTCATCTATTTATTTATTTATTTATTTACTTATTTATTTATTTATTCATTTCTTCAATTATTTATTTATTTACTCATTTATTTATTTATTCATTCAATTATTCAATTCAATAACTTCAATTATTTATTTTTTATTATTATTATTATTTATTTTTAATTATTTATTAATTATTAATTTATTAATTATTAATTTTTTTATTCAATAACTTCAATTATTTATTTTTTCTACTATTCATTTATCCCTGTATTTATTTATTTATTTATTTATCGAACGTAGAAAAATGAATTTTCATCTCTATCACCCTTAAACATTTTTTAACTTTGATAAATCCAAAAATGAATTCATTAAATAAAAAAAAAATTATAAATTGTGTTATCGTATAATTATAACCCAATCTCAACGCAACGCTGTCGAATTTGTCGTACCGTAACATCGATTGCGTGAAAGTTTGCGAGGTTCAAAAAAGAAAGATGAAAAGAAAAAAAACAAATACAAAACACTTCAGGTCCGCGTAGAGATTTTCCTTTAGCCGGTTCAAGATTTTTTGTTAGTATAGGCCGTCGTTGAAATTTTACCTCCATCCAGGATTCTGTACGAGCTTTCTCCCGAAAGGAGAGAAAAATTATACCGCTCTTTTCTTTTCCGTTGTGTATCTCTCGATGCCTATGTACACACGAGACCGGTCCAAACCGTGTGTAACTACCCTTAAGCTGTCAAACAAATATTTTTGCGGGATATTCCACAGAACACGAGGAGAGGTGACGTGTCCTTCATTTTGTATACACATATATATAGTGTGAAACAAGAGAAAGAAAATGAGCTACGTGATCGTGTGGTGGAACTCATTATAATAATTATTATTATTATTTAAAAAAAAAATCAATCCTATTGATAAAAACTGAACGAAAGAACCAACGAGATTATTTTTAACTCGATATCGAATTTATGGAAAAGATAGGATTTTTTTATAAATTATTCTTCCATTGGAAACAATGTCCAAAGCCAAAAAACAAATCTCTTTTCCATCTTGATTCATAAAAAAAAATTATATTATATATTATATAAAAATTTATTATATATAATAAATAATAATAATAATGAATTATTATTTAAAACGAGAAACTACTGGACTTGTCTATCTATGAATCACAGTAACACTTTGATCGAAGAAAGTCACGAGGCATGAGTAATTATTGGCGAGGACTTTGAGAGAAAAGATGAACGACTGATGAATAAGTATTTTTGTAAGATACAAAGAATGTGATAACACTAAGCACGGTGAATTAAAATTATTCGAGACAGTTTCAAACTCGGTAACAACACAATCACTGCCAACGAATTGAAGAAATATAAAAGCAGTAAGCTAACTAACATTGTACAAGATCATTCCATGACTGATAAATGAAAAAGTGTTCCAACGTGTTCCACTCGACATTTATCTTTATTGTCATTCGATGCAATAGAATTTTTGTCTTTGATTGTAGCACTCGAGTAGACTCGAGCTTTGGTCGATAGGAAAGTAACTCACAACACTTAGGACACTTCAAACTAATAGCTGTGTCAGTGACTGTCTATAATTGTCTACTTTATCCATGCCCCGTGGCATCACAAAAGCTGTGAATTTCATCAATCAATCATTCAATCCCCAGATTGAATCAATGTCGATGACAGTCAGACCCAGAAAAGTTGAAAAAAGATCACCAACCTTGACAGATTTCCACTCGGTGAATGTGGTGTGGACGGTGATTGATCGTGTTCCGGATGATGATGTGGTGTACTAGCGGCGGAATGATGACTGTACATCGTATCCATGTAAATCTGATCGGAGACCCTCTCGGTGTCCTGAAGGCTTTGATTGACCTGGACGGAATTAGGTGGTTGCATAGCAGTGAGATGCGTAAACGATTGCAATCTTCCTTGAGGATCGTCACTCGGGCTGTAATCACCGTCGTTTTGTCCACTATGACGATGGGGCGAGGACATATCGCCGGTTTTATCGTCGTGGGGACTTCTGCTGGAGCCGGGTGAGCTACCGGTCCTCACGGGTGGCGAGGCACCACCGTTACCACCACTACCACCACCACCACCACCGACACTACCACCACTAGCTCCACCCGGACCACCGCTTGAGGACCTCATCTGATGTTGGATGTAAGTGTCCCCCTGTAGGATGTCCTCCAGTTGGTGATGCTGTTGTTGCTGTTGAAGGTCATGTTCGTGATTGTTTCCACCAACGGTAAGAGTGGCCTGTCCCGCTACCACCGGCAACGACAGATTGGGAAACAACTGGGCTATGGCGTAGTCTCCAACACGGTTGCCCCTCATAGCTGCCACCATACCACTCATGCGCTCGCTTGATTCCGTATGATGTTGTTGATCCTCGAGATGTCTATGGACTGCCGTCAATGGACCGTGGTGCTGATTGGACTCGGACAAGTGATGCTGTTGATGGTGCTGGGACGACTGCTGTTGATGATGATGCTGATGATGATGATGATTCGAATGATCCGTCGGCGGCGAGAGCGTCTCGGTACTGTACCGGATCATCGTGGAGTGAGGCATGTGACTGCTGACTCGATTTCCATCGGATGGGAGCGAAGCCTCGTCGAGACGGTTGCGGCTATCCCCTCCCTCGGGAACCGGGATCTCTCCCGCCCCGAGCTGAGCGTATTGTTGCGACGACTGTTGCTGATGGTGGTGGTGCTGGTTGTGGTGGTGGTGGTGTTGATGATGGTGAGAGTGGTGGAGGGAGTGCTGCTCGCTCGGGACCTGTTGCTGCTGGTCCACCCTTGGCTCCCCAGGGCCACCCTCGTAACGCGGTGAATCTTCTGTCATATAGTCCCTGCGGATTTTTAAGAGTAATGGGTTTTGGTAAGCCCACTTAGTTTACAGGGAGGGACGAGGGGAAGGATAGGAATTAGCACTGGAAAAGGATGATCGGAGAAAGGCGCGCGTACTCCGATCTCCGTTAGACATTTATTTGTGATTTTGGGAAATTCCAAGTGGAAAGTTGATGCACGAAGTAGACATCTAGAGTGGCGCCTCTTCTGGTGGCAAGACTAATTAATACATCACTCGCTGCAAGCGCTGTATAAACGAACAACGTGCATCCTGCAAGGGTTATCATCCAGGCATCGCGTAATCACAAAATGGCTGCTCGCAAAGATTTTTGCCACCTCGATTTTTGTTCACGAGTTATCCAGCGAATTTCTTACAAATAGTCGCGAAAAAAAATGTTAAAACACGTATCGAGGTGGCACGCATGGGCATAAGGTGCGAGCAACAGCGACAATTACGTTTAAAAATTATAAATAAATAAAATTCATGATCAATTGAAAATGTGTCACATTTAAAATTGAAATTAAACCGGGCTTAACGATACTTACGTTCAATTAAGTCTTACGAACACTTTCGGAGGCATGAAAAGACAATAATACGTCCTTTAATTAAACAACAAAGTTAATTATCAAATCCAAAAAAAAAATAAAAATTTCCTTCGACAAGTTCATCGCTACAGTTCTAAAAAACACAAACTAAAACTAAACAAATTAAAAACTAAAATTCAACGCTTGAGAAATATTTTTTTTTATAAAAAATTGTGTTTTTGGGCAAAAACTGTTTTTTTTTTTAATTAAAAAAAGGCTTACCTCTCGTGCATGATGTGATGAATCGGATAGCCGAGCTGGTGAAGGGTGTAGGTGGTGCCAGGATCTTCCTCGTGGTCAACATCGATGCTAGTGTCGACGGCTTCGTTGGCACTCGTTTCAACGAGTACGCCATTTTCCATTTCCGGCCGTCCCGCCTCCAGAACGCCCACGCCATCTCCGCCTTCCTCGATGCTACTGGTATACCCAGTTGTACCGTGGCGCTGCTGTTCCTGGTGACGTTGATGTCGTATAACCGCTTCGTTCTCAACATTATTCTCGGTCTTTATCGTCACGAGGCCGCCCTCCTCTTCGCTTTCGACGACGCCCTCCAACGGCACGCTCTCTCCCTCGATCTGTGACAAACGCTCGTCTTCCTCGCCCTCGTTATACTCGCCTGCAACGACTGTCAAAAATAACAAACGATCAAATACAAAGTCATTTTTATAAACAACCAAAAAACAACATTTTTATAAACAACCAAAAAGACAACATTTTTATAAACAACCAAAAAACAACATTTTTATAAACAACCAAAAAAAAAACAAATAAAGAGGATAATGGGACGAACATTTTTTGATTTTTCATCGTGAAGGCGTGTATTGTGTTGTCCTTGGAAAAGTTCAAGGTCGTTTAAAAGTCACGGAGACGAGTATAATCGTGTAATCTTAATCAAATTGTAATCCCCTTAAAGTTTTTGAAATTGCGAAAATAATTAATTAATAGTTAGTTCGCATAGAGGGGAATTAGATTTAAAATTAATTGTAAGACTTTGTAAAAAATTTCATGAAAAATTATATAAATAAAACAGTAATAAATAATAACAATAATAATAATAATAATAAATAATTTGATTCAATTTTTATATAGTTGTATGATAAAAAATAAAACAGTAATAAATAATAATAATAATAATAATAATAATAATAATAATAATAAATAGTTTGATTCAATTTTTATATAGTTGTATGATAAAAAAATGAATTAAATTATATTATGAACTCGGCGCGGGTGGTGATGAACTTGACGCATACGCCAGATCCATAACAAGCCCGAATGAGATCAACAATCGTACGTGACTTTATAATACTGACATCGAGATTGCGCCAGAAAGGAAAAATCGTCGAACGCAACAGCGTGACCGGGAAGTGAGCGAACTGTGTAAAAACAAAAATAAACAGCGAGATTCGTACGTAAAACGAACGTACGTCCCGCCAGAAAATCACACGCCGAGTACTGTTGCTAGCCGGTAGGTTACAAAAATAACTGGGGGGCCCTTATCTCTCTCATTCGCTGCTCTGATACATGTACTATGCTTCAATACTTCATGTATATATACGTATATATCAGTGTGTTTGCGTGCGCAGGAGTGCACGTGCTCGTTCGCGCATGCGCATATGCAATAGAATTCGCGACGCGCGCATGTGCCCATTCGCGCATGCGCATATGAAATGGCGTTGGCAAAGTGCGCATGTACTCATTCGCGCATGCGCATATGCAATGGGATTCGCGAGGCGCGTCTACCTGCGTGCGCGCATGCCCACGTGCTCGCCTGCAGTTCTACCTGGGCGCGCATGCGCGTATGCGCAAACGCGTAAAGACAGTGGGAGCACGCTGGACAAAGCGATTCGAACTTTGTATTTAATTATTGGTGAAAGAGACGAGCACGAGGGTCGTGCTGGCCAAGTGATAAAAAATATTTTATTTTCGACTTCGTCGTGGGTCAGAGCTGAATGGCAGGGCCGCCTTACGTTCGTCATCACGTAATTTTTAAGCGTAATTTTTTCAGCCAACTGCCTACCATCTCATTAATCTCCTCGGCACAAGCAATTTATAAATAAAAATCGTTTCGAATTTTTTATAAACGATACAACATTTTTCTCAAACTTTTTTTAAACGACGACGTAGATTCTTTGTTCGATCGTTATACAATTTTTGGACATGGTTAATCGACGAATATAAATATAAAATACAATATATTACGTAATATAATCAATACTAAACATAATAAATATAATATAATATTATACAATTTACGTTAGATGGTGATAGTCCAGTGGTTAGCATTCGAGCTCCGTAATCACTAGGTCGCTGGATCGAATCCCATCTGTCGTTCTTATTTATATTTTATATAATATAATAAATATAATAATAATATAATAAATATAATAGATATTATAAATCTAATATAATAAATATAATAATAATATCATAAATATAATAATATAATAAATACAATAATAATAAATATAATAAATATAATAATAATAAATATAATATAATAATATAATAAAAAATATATATAAATATATATCAACAAATATAAATATAAAATACGAAAATAAGTGCATTTGTAAAATGAATAACGAATTCAAGCGTCGTGATCTGGAAAAACTGCGACGATTACGTGGCGGTCGGACGAACTTTCGCCGATACGAAAATTCGCCATTTCGTAAAATCTTTTTTATTCAACAACCGATTAATCAACTACGACGCGAAGAGCCTCGGCAATCCGAAATATAATTGACAGCGTTTACACATACAGCGCGTTAATTATCGTTAATCGAGCGAAGCCCTCGTCGTGATTTATCACGAATTTGACATTGGATCGACCTTATTGACGTTACCTACTCGAATTGGTGAGGTCAGGACCGTTGAAATAATCAGTAAAAAATTACCAGCCACCAAATTCTGGTACACGCACACTCGCGTTTAAACAAAAAACAATTTCAAATATAAAATTTTTAACGGAAGTAAAAATTATTAACAAAAAAAGAAATTTTTTTTTTTCATTTTTAATAGACGCAGTTTTTTGCAATTCTTGCAATAAATCCAACGAGATAATTTTTTCAGAATGTTGATATTAAAATTCCGAAGAAGGAGCAGTAAAAATACGAATAGTAATAAAATTTGTCTTAACTCGTTTAATCGCTGACGATTCCAGTTGAATTTTTTGTCTTCACTCATTTACAAATGTTTAAATGTTAAAGGGGTATTTGTATAACGAGTTTCGTTCAAACCCAAACAAATCGTCGAAAATATCGATCATTCACTTGGCACATCGTCGAATATTTTTTTTACGACGGACAAAGGGGCTGAATGTCATGACCCCGATAAATTGTTGTTAATGTGCATTAGACGCGGTTATTAATTCGCATTAAAAGATACGCGTTAAGAAAATGGCGGAGTGCACCGAGATTGCTTACCCAAAAGAGCACTTTCTTTTTCTCCAAAATGAAAATCAAAAATGTGAATAACAATTTTTTTATTTATCTTCGATGGAACAATTTGTTATACGACTATGTTTTATGATCGACAAATTTTGTTTTGATTGTAGTTTCTATTTTTTATTGCTATTATCATTATTATTATTTTATTTCTTTATTCATTTTATTATTATTATTATTTTATATTTTTACCTCTTTTATTATCATTTATTTGTATTATTATTGTTAATATTAATTTTGAATAATTTAACTTCTTTATTCACTTTTATTATTATTATTATTATTATTATTATTATTATTATTATTTCTTTGCTTACTTTTATTATTATTATTATTATTAATATTATTAATATTGAATAATTTAATTTCTTTATTCACTTTTGTTATTATTATTGTTATTATTACTATTTTATTTATTTATCTACTTTTATTATAATTTATTCTTATTATTGTTATTGTTATTTATAATAATATTTAGTATTTTACGATGTGTTGAAGTTCGAGAAAGACGCAAAAGACCAAATATTGGGTTATCGCCAGCTGCGTATTACGAGTGCAATATACAAATACAAATTTATGCTTTTTTTAATTGCTTCATTTTTCTCAGATCGATGGAGCGAAATGATTCTTATATAATATCACGTGAGGCACGAATCCCTCGGATAATCTGGGAGCAAAGTCCCGAAAATTTGAAGAAATGCACACGTTCCAAAATAAAGGCAAATTTTTTAATTTCGGGAAATTCAACAAATTTTTTATTTCCTCGTTCGTATTTACTTGGGTTGGAAATTGATAATTAATTCCGAAAATACCAATATTATTCCTAATTTTTTGCAATTTTCTCGTCAAAAATTGAAAAAACTAAAATTACAAGTAAAATTTTTTTTTTATTAATTTACCAAAAATCCAGAAAGAGGCGACTAGATTCATTTTATACAAGACATTTTTGATTCTCCCAAGTATTTTACGAAGTTGCTTCGTGATGAAAAAAAAGATTTGGTCGATTTTGTCGATTTCGAAAAATTTTTGTTTTTTCTAAAATGACTGTAACTTCAATCTCCGGTAGATTTATAAATTTAGAATTATTTTTATTCGATTTGTAAATGTTCAAGCTTTAAAATGACGCTTGAATGATGCAATTACGATCGTATTTGAATTTTTTACAAATTTTTGAAGTCGAGACATCGATTATTGAAATTTTACGATTTTCAACTCGTCACCACAGCAATAAAAAATTACATGTCGAGATGAAACTAGCGTCAGTCTCTAGATCTCAGTTCCAACTTTCAAAAAGTCCTGAGCCAAATTTTATTTCGACAAATTCTAAGAAAGTTACAGCCACTTGAAATTTTGAATTTGTCTTTTTTTTTTTGTTAAAATTTTTCACAATTTACGAATGAAAATTTTGCTCTCGAATCGATAAAATATATTTTAAAAAATACATGAAAAATCGTCTCGGCATATTACCGGAACATATTTTCATTGGATGACACTAAATTGAGCCTTATCTTTATTCGAAGGACCGCGAGAACCTTCGACAAAAACCGTCTTTGTCAAGCTTCATCTATCCCCTACAAATCTCGTTTACGAAGATCTCCATAGAATCAATGAATGCTCTATCACATTTCTTCGTTCAACGATGAAAAAGAAAATATGTTTTTTTTTCTATCTATATAGTGACGCGAAGATCATGATAAAAAAAAAAAAATTAAAAAACAAAACTTGTTAAAAATTATAAAATTCCAAACTCTCCTTTCGAGAACGAAGCAACGATCCAAAATGCAAAAATTATTTATTTATTTCAAATATAAATAATGCTAGTTATTTATTAGAAGAGCTTCTTTGTTTAAAAAAATTAATATTTAAATACAGTCGAAATATTACAAAAATATATTATATATATACAATATAAAATATATTTTATATATGTATATAAAATGAATAAATAAATATATGATTAATATAATATTCGATATATCAATATTATAATATCATATTAATATATATAATAATAATAATAATAATAATAATAATAACATATATAATATATTAATATAATATTCTATATATTAATATTATAATATTATATATATTATATGATATTATTATTATTATTATTATTATTATTATAGTGTATATGTTATTGTTATTGTTTTATTATAAGCAAAATCCGCCTATCTAAGTAAATATATAATAATATATATTATATAATACATAATATATAATAAATTTATATATATATTTATTCAGTAAATAAATAAATATATAAATTTATGTAATTATTAATATATAAATTATTAAAAGCTGTCTTTTTATTAAAAAAAAAAAGTAATAAAAAAAATAATAATAAAATAATAAATATATATATTTATTTAGTAAATAAATAAATATATTTATTATTTTATTATTCCTTTTATCATTACTTTTTTTTAATAAAATGGCAGCTGTAAAAAATAAATTAATTAATTTTATTTATTTATCTGCTTATTTATTTATTTTATTTTTATAATTATTATAATTGTAATATATTTATTATAAATAAATATACATATATTCTTATAACACTGGTCTATTGTACAATGTGTCTATTATTACTTATAACAATACAAGAGGCACACTTATAATCGTAGGCAGCAGCGAAAGTCACAACTATGCGCGAGTTGCTATATATGTACATACTCGTATATCTGTAACGTGGGCAAAGTACGGTGCACGCGTACGTGAATACACGTGTAGGACTGCTATCACTGATAAGATGGGCGCCAGGTGTGTTCTTTTACTACGTTACGAGCTTTGCGCCACCCTAGAACACACACTTTTGTGCGCAGTAGACACGTGAAATTTTCATTCTTGTAAATACGAACTCGTACTCGAAACTCGTGTATGTCGCACAGTTTAAAATGAGAATTCTTCATTTTCAAAGATTTTGCGCCATCTCAAAGAAATATTTCTTTTAAACGTAAATTCATTAATTTATTAATTTAATAAAGAAAGATATTTTGAAAAAAAAGAAATGCATTTTTCGAAAATTTTTAAAAGAAATTGTTCTTTGAGACTTTTCGTTTCATAAATTTCGCGCCAAGTTAAAATTTGTGTTTAAAAATAATTTTTAAATGTGAACAAAATTCGTAATTCCGTATAAACGTGTATGCGCGATAAATAGTTTGTATCGTTAATTACATTATCGAAATTACCGTTTCAGTGTACAGTTTTCAGAAAACAGAAACTACTTCCATCTACGTATCGTTCGGCGCGATCACCGATAGTGTAAATAGTATAGGATCGTTCGAATCGAATGGTACATACGCTCATGCGCATACGTCTGCGCGTGGGGAGTGCGCATGAGCAAGACCGAGTATGTGCGCATACGCATGCGTGCACGCACGGTAGCATGCGCATACGCCTGCGCGTAGGGAGTGCGCATAAGCAAACCCGAGCACGTGCGCATGCGCGAGTGAAACGCGAGCATGTGCTCATGCGCGAGTGAAACGCGAGTACCGACCGTGCTATCGCTCAGAAATAAAAAAAAGACAGAGTCTATAAATTTTAACAAAAAGAAAACAGCATTTAAAAAAACACTAAAAAATAAATAAAAATGTGTCCTGTACGACGGCAATAAAACTTTCCATAATGTCCTAGTAACACTGATCCTTGCACCTTTAAAAATTTTTAATATTTCTACTTGAAATTTTTTATTAACTATTTGTATTAAAAATTATTATCAGATACCAACAGAATAAAACACCGCCTTAACGTTGATAGAAAGAGGTGGTGGTCGTAACGTATAGCTTCACTCAAGTTGAAGCAAGGAAAGAATATCTCTGTCTCTGTCACTATATGCCATAGGAGAGACGCAAACGTCGTAAAATGTGCAAACACCCCCTGCTCGAGGGTCTTTCTCCCATGTGTTTGCGAGCGACGGGTGCGAGGAATCTCTCTTGGTGCCAGCGTTTGTGTCCTAAGACACCGCGAACGGTTGAATGAATGCAATACCATAACCGTCCCTCGGCTTACGTACAATTTTCTGAAATATATGCGAGCACGTGTGGCTGCACCTTGAAAAGTTATCACGAATATTATTTTACGTATAATATTAATTATTATTATCTTTATTTTGGTGTATTTTTATTACTATTGTTTCCTGCTTTTGTTCTTATTATCGTCATGATTATGATACATGTCGATGTTGTTGCTGTCGTTGTTGTTGCCGTTGTTGTCATCGTTGTTATTGTCGTTGTTGTCGTCATTGTTGTCGTCGCTGTTGTTGTCGTTGTTGTCGTTGTCGTTGTTGTTGTCGTTGTTGTCATCGTTATCGTCGATGTTGTCGTCGTTATTATCATCGTTGTCGTCGATGTTGTTGTCGTTGTTGTTGTCCTTATTGTTGCCCTTGTTGGTGTCCTTGTCGTTGTCCTTGTTGTTGTCCTTATTGTTGTCCTTGTTGTTGTCCTTGTTGTGTACATTCTTACTGTCATTATTAGTATTAAATTTGTTGTTATTTTTACACTCATACTTGTATTTTTTTGCGGTTATACTTTTAGTTACTGTTGTTGTTGTTGTAGTTTTTTCTCAATATTATTGTTTTGTTCTTTTATGGTTGTTGTTGCTATTATTTGGCGTTGTTATTTGATGTTGATGTATTCTGATGATGTTGTTATTATTATTGTAGTTGTCGTACGCTGTTGTTATTGTTGTTGTTTTTTTTTTGATAGTGTTATCATCGACTACCACTGACAATGACAGAGATCCGTGCGAAATAATATTCAAAACCCTAAAAGGAAATGCAGATATGGCGGTCTCTATCGCACGTGAAAAAGCTCCCGGCAGGGAAGCGACCTAAAGCTGATTAGCACGTTATAATCGTGAGGTGATATGGCTGGAGTGATACGACTTGACACGCGACCAGTCTCTTACTACGATTACGTCTATTTCCTAAAGTATTTACTTGTCCTCTTAGACTGGATAAACAAAGACTCGCCATTTAGACTTTGCTGTCGTTGTTGTTGTTGTTGTTGTTATTGTTGCTGTTGTTGTTATTATTATTGTGGTTGTTGTTGGTGCCGTTGTTGTTATTGTTGGTGTTGTTGTTGTTGTTGTTGGTGTTGGTGTTGTTGTTGTCGTTGCTGTTATTATTATTGTTGTTGTTGTTGTCGTCGTTGTTGTTGTTGTTGACATTGTTTTTATTATGTTATTATTGCCACTGTTTTTGTTATTACGTTGTTGTTACCGATTTTGTTTTTGTTGCTGTTGTTGTTCTTGTTGTTGTCATTATTCTAGATATTGACATTGTTTTTATTAAATAATAATTGCCATTTTTTTGTTATTACGTTGTTGTTCTCGATTTTATTTTTGTTGCTGTTCTTATCATTTCTCTTTTGAGTTATTTTAGCTGGTGTTGTTATTATTATTTCTAATCTTGGATTATTCTTGTTGTTGCTATTACCGTTACGTTGCTGTCATCGATGTTGTATTGTTGGTGTTGATATTATTTCTTTTCTTGGATTACTTTTCTTGTTGCTATTATTGTTGGGTTGTTGTTATCGATGTTGTTTTTATTTGTATTTTTGGATTGGTTTTGTTGTTGCTATTGTTTTCTGCTCTCAATGTCGTTGGTGTCATTCTTATTATAATTGTTGTTGTCAAAACTGCATGTTGCAAAAATTCTCAATAAAAATGTCCAAAAATTGTTTGCCAATGAAAGTCCAGATGTCCGGCTTTATCACGAGTTCAATCGTGATAAAGTTCACAAAACAAAGTCGACCTAACAATAAGCTAATTAACGCACGATAAGCCTCGATATGATAAGGCGATAACGATAACTTTCGGGCATTGTCACAAACCATGTTCACGCTTAAGATTACAATCAATCTCTGTTTACACATTAATTATTTACAAAGTAAGCCGAAAAATTGTGCAACTTAACAGAACGTTTAAACAATCTGCAACAACTTTTGAAGGCGTTCATTACTTATTTGTTTTACAAAGTATAACAAAACTTTACTGAGTCTTTATAATTTTTAATTGCAAATACTGTCATGGTAAAGTTAAAAAAAATTAATAACAATAATTTTTAAATCACGTTTGTTTATTGTACTCAAACATTTTTATTCTGCGTTCAACGATGAGGTGTCTTGTTTGAAAGTTGAAACTGGGAAAGTTGAAAAATCATGTGGAAGCAAAAGCAATGCGAAAGTTGTTAAAAATTGTTTTTTTTTTCATAATTTGCTTTTTTGCTTCGAAAGCAACAATCCCCCTTTTCCAACGAAGTGTCAGTCGAGCGTAATGTATTGCAACCTCAGTACGGGTCAACCAAGATATCGGTTCATACAGAACGAGTTTGGTCGCCTCTTCAAATTTTTGAACTTCACTTGTATTATCTCGCTGTTGAATACGCCTATAAATAATTTTATTTTGTCGTGGATAAATCATCTCCTCTAAAACTTTACTTTCTCTCTTACTTGTTTGTTACTTCTTTTTTCAAGGAGAACATTAAATAAGTGTAGAAAATGAAAATGGTAAAACTCGTACGCCGAGAAAGTAAAAAATTGTTTTTTTTTTTAATTTGGATAGCTCTTATTTTTCAATAATGAACATAAAATCGTTATTTTTTTATGTCATCTTTTCAAAATATACCAAAATATTGGAAAATCATATGTCAAAAACGTCTGTACGTGTTGATTTTTAGTCAGTTGAGTTGTGAGGGACTTGACTGTATGTACAAACTCTGCAAAATTCAAATGACTATAACTCGAGAACGGATTGAGCTACAGCGCTCCGTTTCCGCACATACGTGGATATGTAACGCCCCTTCGTATCCTGTAATTTTCATCCAATTTACTGAAAAATTATAAACTTTACAGCGTTTTGAAATTACCGAACAAAGGAAAATTTGGTCTAATGTTCGCGAGCTTAGAAATATCAATCCCTAACTTCAGATAAAAAACAATTAGACGCCATTTTTTAAGGCAACTCAAGACGCTTAAAATATCTATATATTACATTTAAGAAATCACCAAGGTTTCAAAATCATCGAAAAGAAACGACAAAATCATGTTTTTCGTTCAATCGAGCGATGAGAAAGTATAAAAATGTGCCTCTCTTTTTTTCTCCTCTTTATCAAGACGTAAAAAATGATTCTCGTAAATTAAGGCAAATCGAGTGGTGAGACTAGCGGCTCCATGATGACAAAGGAAAAAAATGATAAACAGAAAAATAATTCCGTGTCAGTGGAAATTTCGTGACGTCAGAAAACGAGCTTACGTACCAACGTTAAAAAAATATTCACGCCACAGTAAACGAGACGGTACATGCTGAAGGCGTCGCGAGCAAACTCAAGCTCTTGCTTTTACCGCCGCGGCCCCGTTGACCTATCGAGACCTATGAACCCCAATCACGAGTCCCTCTACTGTAAGTCCCTCGTATTTTTCTTTTTTTTACTTAAATTTTTTATTTTTATTCTTATTGTTTTATACACAGCTCGCAACTTTCGAGTGATACGTAACTTCTTTTTTACTCTTATAAACACGAATAAAAAAATAATCGCAAATTATAATTACCAGATTAAATCTAATAATTAGTAATAGCCCAAAAATTTTGTCAAAAATTAACGACCCTTTTTAAAAAATTATGTATTTTTACTTTCTCACGAATCGTATTTTTACTTTCTCACGAATCGATCAGAATTTTGTTCTTGAAATTGTATCGTCAACTTCAAATTTGTTACTTGCTGGAAAAATGTCGATCGCGAAAAATAAATTTTATTCGTTCGCGATAAAATTGATGGGAAGTGAGACGAGCCATTTTTTTTGTTCTCAATGTATTTTAATGTCCCGATGAATGTGGCGACGAAAAAATAAATAAAATGTATTTTTATTTTGTCATCCGAGAACGTTCACGAGAAATCCCATGAAACGAAATGGTTCTTACAAAGTAAAATAATATTTGGGAGGTCCGTCAACAAAATCACGAAATTAGGTCGAGAATATTCTGTTTTATCGCTATTTTTCTCATACTTTGTAAGAAACTCTCGAAAAGCGATCTAGGTCTGTTCTAGAAACGTAAAATATTCCAAGTCCTTTTTAAATGCCCTTCTGTCTTCCTTTTTTTCCTCCCTTTTTTATGATTTTTTAAGAATCGAGATTTTAGCGCAAGCGGCAATAAACGTTCGATCGGAGCCGTAAATCATTATTAACGTCCTATATAAAGTCGAGAACGAGGTGACACGCTCTCGAGAATCACACTTCGTTCGAGAGCAAGACGTCGAGAGGACGAGGGAAGAGAGAAAAAAAACGAAATCGTAAAGTTTGAGCAGGCGAAGCTGGACCGGGTGGATTTTCACACACGTGCACAATAAATGGTTCTTGATCCTCATCGCGTCAAGACCGAGTTCTCTACGGGCTTTTTGCTCTGGTAATATACTTTTTTCGTTGTACAGTCTCGTCTTTCTCTCGCATTCTACGAAATTTGTCCCTCAATTTCTCGAAACGAGCGCGCTCTCTCGTCAAGAGGGTTAACCTTTTGCTTCGTTGCCATATGGGGGATGTCCAGAGACGGAGAGTCTGACAGAGCTGGGGCGGGGTGCTTATAAAGGAGGGAAATGATCGCGAGAATCGAGGCCCAAGGTCTACTCAACGAAAAGTCACTTTAAACATTAAAATCCGCAAATAACTGGGAGATAATAGAAATTTAACGATCTAAAAGAAATGTTAGAAATTCCCAAAATGGAGGTATCGAAAATTTAACAAAATTTGAGTATTTTTAGAAATTTTAGTAATTTTAGATGTTTTAGAAAATTTTGGAAATTTTAGAGATTTTTAGAATTTTAGAAATTTTAGGATTTTAGAAATTTTTGAAATTTCAGGAATTCTAGAAATATTAGGCATTTTAGAAATTTTAGAAAATATTCAGGACGTTTAGAAATTCGGAAATTATAGATATTATTTGGAAATTTGAAAGATTACAAAAATGTCTAAAAAATTACGAATATTTGGATTTCTAGAAATTATAAATTTTAGAATATTGTTTATGATTTTAGAAATCCAGTCCTTAATTTGAAGTTTATCAGGCGATACACTTGTACCATAACAAAGACGCTAATATATCTTTTACATATCAACTACAATTTTTTATTTAGATCGTCACGATCACTGACGATGGGTCAGTAACCCGTATATATGTCTCGCCCTCATCTCTTGGATCGCGAGCTTAATATTTGCCTCGATTACATACAATTAACTTCAAAATTCTGAAAACTTGAAAATGAAAAAATAAAGAATTTAAGAATAACAAATTTTAAAAGAATCTAAATTTAAGGGTTAAACGCATCGTATAAAAATTTTTATAGGCTTCCTTTCAGTAGGATTTTTTGTTCTCCATGTTTGTTATGCAAACAACGCAATACCTTCGATAACAGAAAAGTTCTCTTTTATACGAGCGTGAGTTTGCCACGTGCATAACGAAATTTCGACTTGACGAATTTCAACGGAAAAACAAATATTAAAATCCTCAAAATAAAATGAAACGTTGAAAGGATCATTAAGGACGAGTTAGGTCTGAGATTCACCGGAAGGGCAAGAAACATTCGTTCCCGAATCAAGAACGAGGTAATCAAAAGGAAAGAAAAAAAAACCCTACAAAATTTAACTTTCCATTTTATTTTGCTTCTCACGACACAGGTAAATTCTCATTTATATTTTCACACCTTTTTTCCGGACTTCCTCAGGAAGTGGGAAAAAACGATGTAACTTTTCTCACAACCCTCGAAAAATATATTTTCCTCTAACATTTCTTCTCAATCGACACACCTGTATTTTTTCAAACCTCTTTCAGTTTTCTAAAATTCATCAAATTCTTCAAATACAAAATCTCAATTTTTTTAATATTACCAAATTATTCATTATTTTCAAATTTTCCTCAATGATAAATTATTCCCAAACTATAAAATCCATAAAAATAATTCCAACTCTCAAAATTGTGAAAATTATAGAAAATTCTTTGACGTTTGAAAGAAAAAAGTACTCGAATAAAAACTGTCCTTATCATTTTGAAAAAAAAATTCGGTAGTGCCATTATACCAAGTGTGAAATTCTCGACGAAACTCTTAAACCTCTTTCATTTTTCTAAAACTCATCAAATTCTTCAGATACAAAATTTCCATTTCTTTTTATATTATCAAATTATTAATTATTTTCAAATTTTCCTCAATGATAAATTATTCCCAAACTATAAAATCCATAAAAATATTCCAACTCTCAAAATTATGAAAATTTTAGAAAATTCTTTGACGTTTGAAAGAAAAAGTACTCGAATAAAAACTGTCCTTATCATTTTGAAAAAAAAATTCGGTAGTGTCATTATACCAAGTGTGACATTCTCGACGAAACTCTTAAACGTCTTTCATTTTTCTAAAATTCATCAAATTCTTCAGATACAAAATTTCAATTTTTTTTATATTACCAAATTATTCATTATTTTCTAATTTTCCTCAATGATAAATTATTCCCAAACTATAAAATCCATAAAAATATTCCAACTCTCAAAATTGTGAAAATTTTAGAAAATTCTTTGACGTTTGAAAGAAACAACTACTCGAATAAAAACTGTACTTATCGTTTAGAAAAAAAATTCGGTAGTGCCATTATACCAAGTGTGACATTCTCGACGAAATAATCGAGCAAGCACAAACGACGTTATAAATTATCAAAAAATAAAAGCAGGCACTTTTCCTCGATACGATAGAGTCCTGGCACAATTTTCATGAGTTGTTGAGAACGACAGAAATTAATAGACCCATATATACACGTCGATGGGGATTCGATGAGAGTCGACAGTTCAAGACTATTGGGTTACATTTTCTTTTTTTTTTCTTTTTTTTGGTCGACTCGTGGCCAAGTCGAAGGAAATAACCCACTGGCTCTTTTCACCGATCCGTCGAGGCCCATTAGTTCCTCGGGTCTCCGTATGAGTCGTTCCTCTTTCCCTGGGACCGAGAGGGTGAATGACGAAAAAAAAGCCATGAATATCTCAGAGACTACTCATTATCGTCTCTCGTAACAAACGGCTCGTTTCTTTGCCCTCCAAGACTTCACTCCCGATTTTTATCGAGTTATATACGAGCTATGAAGAATCGATAAGCACGGACTACCGCGTCCTTAAGGGACGAAATTTAAATCTAGAAATTTTGTCTCGAATCGAGTATTGACAACTTATTTTCCATATTCGTGATGCTTTCTGCACTCGATTCGTCCTAGAAGTCTCTTAGGATGTGTTTTTTTTTTTTGAGAAAAATAAATATTCAAAAATTATCCGAATTTTTGTAAACGATGAATTTTGATTTTTTGGACGATTATTATTGTGGAAAATATCTTGTGGAGAATTGTTCTCGTGTAATTTAATTGAAGGTTTTTTGGGTTGAGAAAGTTTATTTTGTTCGCTGAAAACAAAATCTTTGCAAAATTAGAAAAATTTATCAAAATTGATCATTTTTTCAAATTAAATGTTAATAAAATTATTATATTTTTTCAAATTAGATATTAATAACATTATTATATTTTTATTAATATTTAATTTGAAGAAAATTATCAATTTTGGTAAATTTTTGTAATTTTGCAAAGATTTTTTTTTCAGCGAATAAAATAAACTATCTCAATCCAAAAAAAATTCCATCCAAAAAAACTTCCTCCAAAAATATAATAATTTTATTAATATTTAATTTGAAAAAATGATCAGTTTTGTAAATTCTTTGCTAAAATTCTTCCAAAAAATAAAAACATATTTTATAAATATGATTATATTTATAAAATATATTTTTATTTTTTTGAAAATTTTTATTCTTTTTTTACATTTAAGATTTATGAATTTTAATAATTTTTTGTTTATATTTATATTAATAAAATTTATAAGTCTTCAAATTACAAAAATGAAAATTCGTCAATAAATCCTGACTGACAAAATCAAATTAAAAATACTAATAAATTTCACATTTTAAGGTATTTTTTAGATCGAATAAAAATAAATATTGATAAGCTATCTCAATTTTTCTAAACAGACAAATTTTTGTTATCCGAACAATTGTCGTGTCTTCCAAAAATCACATGGCCAAAAGTTATCGTGAAGCTTAATCGAATCTTTTAATTACGACCAATTCCTTTTATCCACTAAAAAAAACTAAAAAACTAAAAATGTGAGTATAAATAAATTAAAAGGATAATATAAAAAATAACAAAACAAACAAAACAAATTTTCAATAAAAATCGAAATTTTCAATAAACAAATTTAACAAAAACAAAAATTAAAACCTCCACAATGACAAAACGTGACTGATGAAAACAAATTTAACATTATTAATAAATCTCACAATTTTTTGTATCAAACATTTTCTGTTCGAACGTGACAAAAAACAAGTTGTCACTTTATCACAACTATCTTGCACGATTATCAAAAACGTCGTCCGAGTGTTTTGCCGACAGTTACAAATCAAATTCGGTTCGTTCGGTGTTTCCTTCGATCTCATGACGGTAAATACGTTTTTTTTTTTTTCATTTTTTTTCTTCTTCAAGTTGCGAACCAACGTAACCCAGACTGCGTGGCGTAATTCGAGAACTCGCCGAGCGGTGGGTTCACGAGCCGATCGTGCATCGTGCGGTGAGTTGGGACTTAAGGCCCCACAGCGGGGTGCAATTTTAGCGCCACTTCGTAAAACGACCCCTCTCTCTTCCAGGTCGCTCTCCCTCGCCTTGCTACGATTATAAATGAGCTGCTGTCGAACTACGAATACCAGATCACTCGAAATAAGACTTTGCATACTTGTTCGATCTATCGCCATCCACTCCAGCGATGATTTGGTCTATTTAACTTTTTTTTTTGATCGGTGAGGGGCGTATCGAAAATTAAAAAAAAAAAGACACTGAGATTGGAAGAAGAAAAATATTTTTATTTGGTTACGACAGCAATAATAATTTTTAATAGTAACAATAATAATAATAATAAAATAGTCATAACATAAAATAATAACAAAATAAAATAATATGAATAATAATAATAATAATAAAATAATAATAAACTGAAATAATAATATAATAAAATAATATTATAGTAATATTATAATTATATTATAATTATATATTATAATTATTATAGTTATATAATATGAGATATAATATAATATTATAGTAATATTATAACTATATTATAATTATATACTATAATTATTATAGTTATACAATATAATATATAATATAATATTATAATTATATTATAATTATATACTATAATTATTATAATTATACAATATAATATATAATATAATATTATAATTATATATTATAATTATATTATAATTATATATTACAGTTATTATAATTATATAATATAATATTATACTTATATATCATAATTATAATAATAAAATAATATTATAATAATATTAATATTAATATTAATAATAATAATAATAATCAATAACTAATAATAATTGTTCTTATCATTATTAAATAATAATAATATTATTAATTTATTATTAAAATTATTATTAAATAATAATAACGATCCTAGAATTGTCTGTGCCCATAATTCAAGTCCACCTTCCGTTAATTCAACCTACCACAATTTTGTCACCAAACTTATTTTCCATATTTTCCAACCCAAGAACACGTGTTTTCGAGAACATTTTTCTTCAATCGACAAAAAAAATGTATATACATTGTTCGATTGATTACAAAAAAAATAATGTCCAATCGATTTTCGACTTTTCGTTTTTTTTCTGTATTATTTTGTTTTTGTTTTTCTCAGCTCAATCTCGTAAATACAATTTGAAATATCGACGGTTCATTGACCACGTGAGAGTCCCGTCGGTGTTTTCCCCGATCGTACACTGGCACGACACTTTTTCCTCTCCCGTATTTTTCTTCTCGATATTATACCATGAAACACGTAGATTAGAAACGTGAAAATTTAAAAAACGAAATAAGACTGAAAATTTAAAAAACGATATATCGTAAATCGTGCGTAGCTTCATTTACAAAAAAAAAATTGGGGTAATATAAGACCTGTGGCTGGTGTACGAGAAGTGAAAATTGAGGGAGAAACGAAAAAAAAACACACAAAAATAAATGAGAGAAAGAGAGAGGGAGAGGAAAAAAAACAAGAGAGGAGCAGTAAATCAGAAGAGACCGTGGGTCAAGGGTCGAAAGAGTCGGTTTGCGTGTAAAGCTTATGAGAGAAAAGTCGTCCGATGTGCTCAATAGTCGTTCAAAAAAAAAAAAAAAAAAGTAATAGACCGCATTAAGCCGGGACGATTTTTTTTTCGAACGACCTGCTGGGGACTCGAAAATGCGCAGCCTATTAATATTTCCCCCTTTCACTCCTCCATTAGTTCGCACTTTTTGTTGAAAAATTTCTTTCGGTATTAAAAAATTTTTTTAAATATTTATCGTGGTATCGTCGTCGCAAGGTCCAAAGGTCGTAGATTATCTCCAAAATTTATGAAGAAATATTTGGTACAGTCCATCATCTAGAAGAAAAAATGACAAAAATTGAGCAATTGGTCGTACGATTTTTGGATTTTTTAATTTTTGGTTTTAGAAATGTTAAATATAATTTTAATTTTTTAAATTGTCGATAGTGGATGTATCGAGATAATTTGAGAAGTTGATTTTCTTTGGGAAAATGTGTTTGGAGAAAGAAATTTTGATATATTTTCCTAAAACTTTCGGTTGTTTCTGAAAAACTGGTTCTTGAATAATCGATCTTTCTTGTTGAAATATTATACGTTTGAGAAATCGAATTTCGTTTGTGAAAAGACGTTACAAAAAAAAAATAACAACAATTTCTAAATATTTCTAAAAATATATTTTCTAGTTTGTGTTTGAAAATATATTTGCCAGATTTTGTCTAAAACACGTTCCAGATATTTTCGAAAATATATTTTCTAGTTAGTTTCTAAAATATATTTTCCAGATACATTTGAAAATATATTCTCTAAATATTTTCTAAAATATGTTTCAGACATTTTCTAAAATATATTTTCCAGATACATTTGAAAATATTTTCTAAAATATGTTTCAGACATTTTCTAAAATATATTTTTCAGATATATTTCAAAATATATTTAATATTTTCTAAAATATGTTCCGGATATTTTCTAAAATACATTTTCCAGATATATTTCAAAATATATTTAATATTTTTTTAAATATGTTCCGGGTATTTTCTAAAATATATTTAATATTTTCTAAAATACGTTCCAGACATTTTCTAAAATATATTTTCCAGATATATTTCAAAATAAATTTAATATTTTTGAAAAAACGATTCTTATCAAAATATTTGTGACAAATCGATATCTTTCCGTCGACGCATATTTTGCAAATCTTTTTAACGATACATCCTTAAGATCTTTTTGAAAATATTATTATTTTAGATATTTTTGCAAAATCGAGTTACCTAGAAGCATCTCGGTTTTCAAAACTATGATTAGGAAATGGTCAGTAGGTCAACAAAAAGGGGTGAAAATCATTCGCCTAACCGGCTCGTCCTCGAGCCTCTTGAAGAGCCTCTCAAATTGACTTCTTGACTCCATCCACCCCCCTTGACTCAAACCCTTAATGTACAAAGGGTTGCAGTGACAAGCCTGTATATTCGAGTCTTTAAAACTCGAGTTAAGTCGTTTGGTCTACTCAACACTTTCCTATTGTCTCTGAAACTGGAGTGACACTTGGAAGCCTCGAAACTAAATCTGGTCAAAATGTCGGTAAGTGCTCGGTCGGTAAGTCAGAATCAAGACAACAAAACAAGACCAAGAAAAGGTTTTTGCTGGTGAAAAGGGTTAAGACTGTTGTGAAAACCCGCAAAAACAAACAAATAACTTAGTGAATGAGAAAACCGAGATCTCAGAGCGTCCTTTGGACATGGAAATCCAAGTTGAAAACACTTTTTCAATTGGGACAAAAATTTTGATCCCATGGGTTTGTTTCCTACCCGCAGAGCGAGCAGACATGGAAAATCCGACTAGAAACAATGTTTGATTATCTAAAAGCTTAAGTCTTCCTCTTTCAAAAATCCTCAGCCAAAATCCTCTCGCCTTTCAGGATCATTTTCCCTGACCTCATAGAAATCATCCTAATTTTCAATCGCCTCAACCAATTAAAATCCAAAAAAGTCGACCATTTGTCTCTCTACTCGAAGAAAAATTTTCAAAATTATTTTAACAAATTGAATTATTGACAAAGCAATAATAATTCCTCTCTTATACCAACTCTATCATTCTAATAGTGGTCTCAGCCTATTATTAAAACTCTCCAATTACATTTATTGAGAATTTGATGACGCAAAGAGGTTCCACGAGATCCCTGTGTGAGGTTTTGTTCATGAGAGGCTTATACCTGAACAAAATGGTCGAACGAAGCAGATGAGTATGAGAGAAAGAGAGAGGTATAGGAGTTTGTGTACAAAACAACTGTGGAGCGATCTTTGGTATGTTTGTGTCGCCACCGAGTGAGACGAAGCCTCTCCTAACCCCAGTTGGTTTAATGCCATACACCTCTTCCTTTCTCTTCTTTCTTCCATTTTCTCCTTCTCTCTCCCTCTCTGGCTCTCCTTCTCTCGTTCTGTCTCTCTTTCTCTTGTTCTGTTGGCTCGACGTTGGCATCGAGAGTGACGTCACATCCTGCACAGGCGGACATCCGGTCTTGGCACTGCCGGACTCCTGGCCCAAAGCGATAACGAGAAATCTACGCTTCTCCATCACCCCTCCTCCTACTCGTCTCCACCGGGCAAGGAGGCAGGAAGACAAAAAAAGAATTACACTCCGTTTCCTCATAGAGAAAGCTTTGTTTTCGTCAAAAATAAACATTCTTTTCCGATAATTCAATGACAGGGGACTCGAAATTGTTCGAAAAGTCGATGAATCGTGTGTGCAAATAGTTTCTGGATGATTTGACACGTTTGTCTAATTTAAATAATTTTTTGTTATTAGGAACGCTAAAAAGTTTTTGCGGTTAGGAATTTTTGTAAATTGCGTACACTTGCAATGATTTTTTGTAAACTGAAGAGTGTCGTCTGAGCTTGGTATGTAAAGAGTTGGAGTTATGTAAAAAATTTTGAAAATATTTTGGAAAACAAAATTTAATTTTGCCATAAGTTTTGTAATTTTTGACCGATGTTAATGAAAATTGCAGGATATAAAGTTGGTGCATCCTTTTAATTGTCTGTAAAATCGGAGCGTCGTAGGTCAAACCGTTCTCGAGTTATGGGCATTTTAGTTTCGCAATGTGGATACCTACAGTCAAACCTCCCATAACTCAACCGGCCAAAATACACGTGTAGCAATTTATCTTACTCACACTCGCAGCTCGGAGTGGGAAAAAAAGTGATAAAGAAACTTTCAACGTGCAGACGAGTAGCCGCAGTTTAAAAATCGCAAATGGCCAAAGAGTGGGGGAAGAATCAATTGGCGGGACGTTCAACTATACACATATTTGCAAACTCGTGCAAAATTAGTTTCTGTTCGTAATTCTTTGTCATTGTCATACCTTTTCAACCCGTTTCGTTAAAAAAAACACAATTTTATATTTACCTCTCGCAGAACTTCTAAGTTGGAACAAAGGAAACCAATACAAATTCCTATTGAAAATAATTCTCGATCGAAATTTTATTACTTTTTCGAAAATGCATCTAATCTTCTTTACTTCAAATTAAGATTTCTTCAAAACTATTCAACATTTTTCGACGATTTTTTTTAGTTTTATTCAGAAAGACTTCACTGATAATTCTATGTAGGATTTTAGCGGATATTCGAAATAGACAATTTTTGGGACTAATTGAAAATCCCTGAAATTTTACATACGTGTTTATGTGACAACAAAGAACGTTTCTGCAAATTTTCAGTGAAATCTAACGAAAACGTTGTAACGATAGGCCTACCTTAATAAAAACAGAGTGGGAGGAAGAGCTGCAAATCCTCAGGATCTTGGGAGAAAGAGTGGGGAGGATTTTTTTATGACTCCATCGAAGTTCAACTGTACATATGCATCGTGGTCTACGGGTCCTTTTTCGATACTCTCGCAGATTTTTTTTCATCTTCGCTGTGTACACACAACCAAAAACTATACGGCGTCGTTATTTCGTACGGAAGATGGCAAGATGGCGCTGTCTCCTTCGAAACCCTCTGCGGGTTTCGGATCGTAAATTCGTAATCCCGCGCAACGCAAAGCAACCGCCGTAAAATAATAACGAGGCAAATATTTGGCGTCGTCCTTTGGCGGAAAGTGTGGCGTGGGTTTATTCTCGTTGCGCATGCTCAACCTCCCACCAAGCATGCCAATGGTATCCCCCTCCTCTCTACCTTTTCTCTTTTATCTTCGTCATAATTTTTTGTTTGTTTTTATAACACTGTGCGTAATTAAACTATCGTTTCTCGAATAATTATTAAATGAGAATTACTAAAAAAATAGTTTTCTGATTTTTTGTTTAATTAACAAATTATGTGATAAATTGATCTGGATTTTCCAATCGATCAAAATGCAAAGCAAGATATTTTTCACTGCTGCATCAATTTTCAGACCAATTTAAAAATAAGTTCAAAAAGATTAAAAATATTTTTCAAAGTTCTTAAAATTAATTATTTCGTGCGAAATATTTGTCGTGTTCTTGCAAAATATTTGTTTTACGTTATCAAAAGTCAATTAATTGTATTCGAATAAAAGCACTGGCCCTCGATGTCTCGCATGTCAGACTTGCGCTTGCGCAAGGGTCGTTCGGGAGGATCGACGACGCGTGCGCAGAAACAGTCGTTACCCCCACTCCCTGTCCAGCGCCCGGCCAAGACCAGCACGGGAAATCCCCGATCGTGTGTCAATCGAGCTCCACAGCGCTAAACCGTCCGTTCCTCGGTATTTTTCATCCGATTTAAATACATACTTACGTTTGTTTGTTTATTTATACTCATATGCACACAGCCAGTATGTGCATCGTATTTAAGAAAAATCTTCGAATTTGCAAACATTAAGCTTGGGCAAATCCGGCTCGAGGCTTCGAACGATTATTTTCCACCCGAAATTTAATACATTGCAGTAAATCTCTAAGCCTTTGTCAGCCTTAACAAAGCGCGTAAATATTTTTCGTGTTATACGAATGTTTGCGATAGAAACAAAAATGATTTTTAGACACAGAAATAATTTTAAGAAACGGTAATTAATAATTTACAATGATTATGCCTGGAGTATTAAAAAATGTTTTTCATAAAAATAATAAAAAAATGAATTAATTAATAAATAATAAAATATAATAATTTAATATTAAAATAAAAATTAATAAATAATTAATAAAATTATTAATAAATTAATTAAAAAAAAAGGTCGTAGCAAAAATTAAGACATATATTTTTATCATTACGATTTGCAATGTTATTGAACTAATTTCGCAACAATAATAAATAATAAATAATAAATAATAATAATAATTTTGAAATAATAATTCAATTTTTAATTTGCAATTTTAATTAAGTATCAACGATGTCTAATGATTGCAGGAAACAGTTGCGTTTCTCAACGACGGATTTGCCTTGCTCGCAGAACTATAACATTTCCGAAGCGATCGTTCGTGCCTTTTTGCATCGCGTAGCAATCGCGAAACAATCGCGCGAGAGCCAGCACGATGTTTCCTTATGGAACTCGTAAAATATTGCACGGCAGTTTGTTATAATGGTTCTCGGCTTCGATATACGCGCGTACAGGTATATATGGGGCGTTCCAGGTCAAAGGGACACGTGCATACCATTCCCCCTGAGACTCATAATAAACTTTTTCTTATTGTTAGCTTTAATATGTATTAATAATTTTTAAAAAATTAAATAAAAATATGGAGACAAAATTTTAAAAATTTGAAAAAAAAATACAATACTCCTACGTTAGTTTCTAAAAAAACAATCATTATTATTATTATTGACTATTTTCTTATCGTTACTATTATTATTATTATTTCTCTTATACCTAATGTTATAATTAATAATAATAACGATAATAAAATAATAAAAATATAAAAATTGAAAACAAATATAATAATTATTATTATAATCAATTAATTTCCTTTTATATACAAAATAAATTATTAATCATAACAAAAATAATAATTATTATTATAATTAATTAATTTTGTTTTATATACAAAATAAAAATAATTATTATTATTATAATTAATTAATTTTGTTTTCTATAAAAAATAAATAAATAATCATAACAAATATAATAATTATTTTTTTTATTATGTATATAAAACAAAATTAATTAATTATAATAATAATTATTATTTTTAATGAAACGAAACGTAGTTGGACACGAAGACAAATGATATTTTGAAACCCGAATAAAAACGAGGGAAAAGAAGGGCGTGATAGAAACGTCCAGGATAGAATTCCTGGTCAAAAGTGCAGTAGCCGCAAAAACCGCACGTATAAAAGCAGACAAATACAGCATGGCAATCGGTTATTTGTTTTGACAGGCTGGTACAGCTACGGTCTGGAAATCTGCTTTCTCCTTCTGCAATGTATGATAGATAACTATACGATCGCCCCTCTTTCCAAAGAGAGAGAGAGACAGAGAGAGAGAGAGAGAGAGAGAGAGAGAGAGAGAGAGGGAGAGAGAGAGAAAGAGAGAGAGAGACCCACACTCAGAACCGTGGGGGGCGTTGACGGACGCGTGTACGGGGCGGTTTTCTTCCTTTTTTAATTCCTCCGGGACGAACGAAGCGAGCTCTCTACAACTTTGAAAATTTCCGGTTTTTCGAAAAAAAAAAAAAAAAAAAAAAAAAAAAAAATACGTATATATATAAATTCTCCTCGTCTCTCAACAACGCCCTAATCGATCTTCGACCAGCCCTTCCAGATATGATTTTTGTTGCAAATACGAATTTATAACAATCTCGAATGTTGCAAACGAATGAAAAAAAGAAATTTTTTAAAATTGTCTATTTATTTATTTGTTTATTTATTCACCTATTTATTCTCTATTTATATATTGATTACAAAAATAATAATAATAATAATGATAAAAGTTATTTATTATTATTTTATTATTATTGTTATTATTATTATTATTATTTTTACCGAAAAATATAGCAAACTTTGAGATTTTTTTTCAACGAAACTAAACAACATATCGAAATTTTGTGAAAAGTTCTTCATTATAGAAGTATTGACGACTGTTTATAAATTTTATCAGACGTATATATTGACATGAGATGGTGTTGAGCCATTTAAAAAACAAAAACGATTCAGAGCCGAGAAAAATATATTTGAAGGTAAAAAAAAGTGGTAAAAAATTTTAACAAATATTTCAAAACGATGTCATAAAATTCTGAAACAAAATATCGAAAAAATGTATCGACATATTGTTTATAACACTTTAATATACACACGCAACAAAAATGGTCAAAATCGAACGTACGGTTCCTGAGAAAAGGTACATTGAAAATAGACACTTTTCGAATCAATGTTTTTCGAGTTTCAATCGATCCCAAATTTTTTCTACCCCGAATATCCTCTAAAACTCTACACAGAATTGTCAATAAAGTCTTTCTGAACAAAACTAAAAAAAAATCGTCCAAAAATGTTGAATAGTTTTGAAGAAATCTTAATTCGAAGCAAAGAAGGTCATCCAAGGGCTTTCGAATATGTCGAACCCCCTTAAGGTAGTCCTATCGTTGGGAGGGGGATTAAAATTTTATTCCCGTTTTTTCTCACATTGGAAGTGGACCAAGCGTTAAAGTTCATTAAGAAAAGTTGTTGCAAATCGACTAAAGAACAACATACTCAAAATTCAAATCGATCCTACGGAAAGTTTATTTGTTATATAATAAACAAATTCATGAATTTTTTTTCCATAAGATTTGTTATAAAAACTAATCGAAGCTTCTTTGATGTCATATAAAAATGTATGCAAAATTTCAACAAGCTTCATCGACCAAACGATCGAGATACTTGTTGTATAATGTTGCGATATTTAACACGGGCTCTTATGGGAGATTGCGAAAAGTGACGATTTTCAAGAATAAATATCGTGATTTTTGAATCGATAAAGGCCCCTGAAATTTTACACACATATACATATGACATCAAAGAACGTTTCTGCAAATTTTCAGCGAAATCTAACGGAAACCCTGTAACGATAGGACTACCTTAAGGAATCAGTGTTCAGTCAAAATTGAACAATAAAACTTAATAATAAATTTATTTTACAAAAAATATTATAAAAAAGTAAATTTGTTTATTCTTCCTTCAAAAATATTCCGAGAATAAAAAATTAAATTTATAAATAAAACCACATAACAAATTTATTTTACAAAAAATATTATAAAAAAGTAAATTTGTTTATTCTTCCTTCAAAAATATTCCGAGAATAAGAAATTAAATTTATAAATAAGACTAAATAACAAATTTATTTTACAAAAAATATAATAAAAAAGTAAATTTATTTATTCTTCCTTCAAAAATATTCCCAGAATAAGAACTTAAATTTATAAATAAAACCACATAACAAATTTATTTTACAAGAAATATTATAAAAAAGTAAATTTGTTTATTCTTCCTTCAAAAATATTCCCAGAATAAGAAATTAAATCTATTTTCTCGTATCGGCGCTAGGGACGTTCCTAGTAGGCGTTCCCACCTCGGGATACTCCCGCGTTCATCAGGTACAAATTGCACCCGTGGGACCAACGAGACCAGTCGCTTAATTATCCTTTTGTTAACCGTGAAATTTCACATTAGTACACCACAGTCAGTAACTCGAACTCTGGAGAGAAAATATGTCCACCATATTTTCGAAAATTAAAAATTTCGCAACTAACCCCCCTCCCCCCCTCTGTACCCCTATCGCCCCAAGACATGCATACTTCTGACATTTACAAAAAAAAATCGTTCTTTGGATCAAGATAATAAAATATTTTTTATTAATTAAAAAAAATTAATAAAAATTGTTTACTCGTGAAAGAATTATTTCGTAGTGGCATAAAGTAATGTTTCCTTTTTCCGTACTTGAAATAAAATTGACGAAGAAAATTATTTAAGGTCGGCTAGTCTAGAGGGCCAAAATTTTGGGATTTTTCAACACGCGATAAAAAAAAACAAAGAAATATTTCCGTATTTATCTTTTTACCACATATTTATTCATCCTTTGACATTGTATAAAAAAAATTGGTGAAAAAGAAAATCCATAATTCTGGTAGATGCAGGCTGGTAAAGTGGGAGGTGGAAAAAAAATGGCTTCTCCTGATTGACATGATTCCAACCCCCCTGGTCATCTGAAAAAAAATAGATTCTTAATTAGTAAGGATGTCATTATAGCCCCTACCTCAGGCAAAACAAAAATCGCAAAATGGCGGCTGTTTAAAAAAAAAGTCATTTTTGCCATTTTTTTTCACGATTGTTGATTTTTTTTTAAATAATTAGTAACAAAATTTCGCGATAAATCTGATAGGGGCGATAGAGGGGTGTATAGAGAAGGTCCACAAAAAATTTCAAGCAAATCGGTTCGTTACAACTCGAGATATCATGTCAGGTGTCTTGAAAAAAGTAGTTTCGAGAAAAACGCGTTTAAAGATTCGAGTACAGTTTCAGCCAGTTTAAGTCATACGATGGTACACATATACTTACATTTCGTTAATCAGGCTATTCCTGGTCCATAAAATACTCCTTCTTCTTCAAAATCTAAGTCTTTTGATGTTTTTTGATGATGAGAAGTTCGGAATTCAGAACGATGAATCCGCTGTTCATCACGTCTGAGAGCGATCACGTGACTTTCAGAACCAATCGTAATCCCCTGAAATTACAGCTGTAACTCCGTTAATATTTGGAATTTCCAAATTTCCTTTGGAGATTATATTCTTGAAATACCAAACATTGAAAATACCCAAAAAAAAATCAATTTTTTCAAAATTCTAGACTAGAAAAACGTCTTAAAACATAAAAAAAAAATCACTTGAAATTGGAAAGTTAATTTTTCGTTTTTCGTTTTCGTTTTTAGGACACCTCGTTTCCCGCAAGCGTCGTTTTGCATAATTCACGTTAATTATCAGCCCCTCGTTAACCATGCAACTTTTGACGTACGAAACGAGTTCACGTAGGAAGGGAGGTGGATCGAGGGGAACGAGAAAAAAAAAAGAAAAAGAAAAGTGGTCACCTTTCCCGCAAGCGCAATAATTAGCATGGACGTCGTAGCGCTAGTCGCCTCGACGCTCTCGCTACCAAAGTGGGCCGTACCGTCGCATTTGCCGGTTTTATATTATTCTTCGTTTTTTTTTCTGGTATTTTTTTTTTTACCGACCGCGATAACGCACCCGCATAAGAGCCAACGAGCCGCTAGCCACGAGCTCGCGTTCACAACGAGCGCGAGAGATCGCGGGCATGGTCGCTCGTTTCCGCTCCGAGTCCGTCTGGGAACGTACCGGGCTCTTATCAAAAAAAAAAAAAAAAAAAAAAAAAAAACGTCACGAGGCACGTCGTATACGTATGAACGATAGTGCCACGGTTTGTATTGCACACGCGGGTTATTCAGCTGCTAATGTGCCCGCGAATCACCGAACTGACGGAAAGAGAGTGACAAAATAGAAACAAATAATGTCGCCGGATTTGTTGGGTTAATAAAAATGGTAGCTTGCCGCCTTTTATGAGACGACTAATATAACATTGGGAGATTGTGGATCTTCCCCAGGTGGTTGCACCTCTCGAAGTTTTCTCGTAAAAGAACGCTGGTTCGATTTTTTAAATAGCAAAATAGTTTATAAATTTACCACACGTGGTATCAATTTGTATAAAGATTATAGAATTTAACATTTTTTCCGTGGGAATTCAATATTTTGTTCGTGAGAATACGCGCATGCGCGGATGCGCGCGGCTAGACTTCAGAGAGATGACGCATGCGCGCTAGTGACTGCGCATGCGCACTAGCTACGGCGCCGGCGCGCTAGCTACGGCACATGAGCGCTAGCTACGGCGCATGCGCACTACTGACTACGCATGCGCGCTACTAATTGCGCATGCGCGCTAGTGACTGCACATGCGCACACGAACAGCCACAGACACCCACGCACAGACATAAAATCACACATTTTCTATAAATAATACATAATACTGCCCATTTGTAACATATGGCCACGAGAAAATAATTAATGTTAAAAAAAAGAAAACTGGCCCAAATTCCTAGAAAACTCATTGATCGTTTCGTGGTCCACAAGAATCAACGTTTTATCAAATCAAGGCTTCGCCATACATGCACTTTACTACACCAAGACTGTTATGTCAGCGAAAGCTTAGAGCGCAATGTATAGTATGCAGCTTATCGTAATCGCACGTTGATTATTCGGTGTGAATGTGCCTCGTGACGTCAGCATTATCAAGCTACGACAAAAAAGAGAGAGAGAGAGAGAGAGGAGAAGGAAGAAAGAGCGATAGAAGTGTAGATTTGAAGAAAAAAAACAAATATCAATGAACTGTTTGGCGGGACTCGTGTTGCAGGGGCTGAATTTAATTCCTCACGTGATGACTTCTTGTCTGTACGACAAGGTGGTGGCAACAGGGACTGCCAACGATACGTGAAATAGCATATGCATATATATATGTAATGTCTACCTATATGTACCGTTTGTACGTTTTTCTTCTGTCTCACTCTCTCGAGTAGGTTTATCTCAGCGTCCTTGGCTAATCTCCGGCCACAGAGATTACCCTATCAACGTCGAGTGTCACTGTACACTTTACTATGTGTGTATATATAGATATTATGTATATATTTATAACACACGAGACACGCCTCTGTCTCGCTTTTTGCCACTAAATCGTCATAGAGTCATTGAAAAAGATGTATTCTCCCAAATTTTCAGATTTCGTTACATTTTCCTTTCCATCCTTCGAATATTTAGCGTTTTATAACAATTCGTCGCTCGCGAGGCAGTGTTACGATGTAAATTAGTTTCGAGATTTACAGACAATTACGAAACGAGATTTATTTGATTTTCAGCAAGGTGATTCTTGCCACGATTCTGCAAATATCGAGCCAAGTTTCATCTCGATCGGTTGCGTTGTACCGGAGTAATTGCGAATCAAAGTTTCGAGGTGGTGGAAAAAATTTGGAGGTTAGGTGTCTTCGATTCACGCGCAGAGCTACGTATATCGGGAAAAACAAGGTAACTAGGTAATTAATTTTTGCATTTTTTAACACGACTAAGTGGCGATCAAGAAATTCCTTCGACGATCCAGAATTCGAGTGATGCAACTGACCCCACTCTCGCTTACTTACAGCAAACGTTACATGAGAAACGCGTTCAAAGGGCATGGAGAAATAAATTCGTAATCTAATCTCGTTCCTACGAACACCTACGCAGGCGCGACGCTTTTACCCGGTAGCGCAAGTATATGTAGAGGAGAACGGGGTCATTTGCACCAGGGACGTAACATGCGATCCGGCTAAACGGGAAGGAACCTTTGAACTAATAAAAATTCGCAGTAAACTACGTATTCTAATAGCGCGCTTGCAATGAAGGCACCACCCTTATGCTTATCTGACTCGCCGGCAGATGGCGCCACCCGAGCGTCTTTGTCTAGTGACAAAATCCGACAATCATTCAAATACTCGTTACTCCGTTACCATACAAGATACAAGGGTGATTTTTTTTTTAAAACGAAGGTAAAGAATCATACTTTGCGATGACACTTTTAATTTTTTTCTACTATCGAGCAAAGAAATGGAAAAAAATTTACGCAATTGACATCGTTCTTCTATCTAAAAAAAAAATAAATTAAACTTACATATTCATACTCGTACGAGGAAACTATTTCCTCGCTCTGTCAAGCCGTCTTTCTATTCGTTTCCTCGGTCAGCCCTGCACGCCTCGTTCCTCATACCCCGCGCTCACCCCTCTTAACCAAGAACCGTAAGTCACTATACACGTCGCGTATTCGTCGCTTCGTCTGCTGCCGTTTGAAAACTGTAAAGTGCTTTGCGCGAAGCGCTATCGCCTTGAGACTGCTCGGCTCACGAGCGATACCTTATCTCAACTACCATAGTTGCATTGCCAGTGACTCTCAGTCACTAATCCATAGTTAGAATCGTATTCTCGAAGCTTGAAAAATAATAAAGATACGATACATCGCGATGCATTTCGCCCTCAACAAAATTCAAATCAACGGTAATTTTAAGGACTGGGCAATAACTTTATAAAAAAATACGATGAGATCTAAAAAATGGTACAAGGATTATAAGAATCGGTTCATTTATGTGGCTCTCGCGAAGGTTTGAAAATCGCGATTTGTCGATCCGCAAAAAAAAATTTCTCGGACGAGGGAAAATTTGAGTTAACCAAAATTCATTTAATATGACATTTTTTATAGGAAATTTCTTGCAGATTACGAAAATCATTCTCGTTCCATCGACAAATAAAAATTAATAACCGAAAAATTGAAAAATCTTAAAATTTTTCACGTTTTTTTGATTTTTCAGTTATCAATTTTCATGCGATTCAAAAACAACCTGTGGATTCGTGTTCAGGGGGAAATTTCCCATCGATATTCACCTTGAGAAATTTCGAAAAAAGCGAATTCAAAAATGTGTCCTTGGAGGTTAATTTTCCGATCGGTCCTCGATCGACGAGGAAAATAAGAAAACGAATTTTTTCCTTAACAAATTGGAAAACACCTTAATCGATCGACAATTGTCCACCAATGGAGAATATCAATTTGTTGTTTTGCGATATTTCAAAAATTCTAGGAGAAAAATGCAAAAAACCAAAACTACGTTTTATCCACTCGAGGTCGATAAAATTTGTAAAATTGAAAACTAAACTCTGATTTCCGTGTTGCACAAGAAATTTTTGATCGTTCATTGTCCTTGGAGATTGAAAAATCATTAAAATTCATGGAAATACGACAGATCAAACTTCCAATAAGTTTTACTACCACGATTGTAATTTGCCATTCATTCTTGATTCGTTCATCGATGCAGTCACTGATAAACATTATCATATCGCGACATTCATTGATAAGAAAGTATACAACATACAATCGACAAAAATAAATTCAGACACGAAAATCCAAATACAAAAGTTATGAAAAAAAACACCAGTCACTCGTAATCTTGCCTATTGTTCACAAAAAGAAATTAATTTTCCGATTGTTTTTCATACGAAAAAAAACCAGAGCTTGAGAAAAAAAAATTTTTTGCTTACCGACAGTCGGTAACAAATTTCCCGCCTTTTTTTCCAAATCGGTTATCCAAAATTCTAACGCAGACGCAGAGGTGTTCGGTCGACTTTCACAGCTGGAGTAACGCTCGGGGTATTTTCTAAGCCACCGATACGGTTACTCGACGTAACGACGGAAGGCACCCCACGAGACGATATCGTTACGAGGCGAGATAAGTCGTATCGGTTTAAGCTTCGGATACGACTATATAACGTAGGCTTCTGAACGGGAATTCACCCACCCAACGCGTTTCGTGATTGCACGCTTCGCGAGATAGAAAACGGACCGGTACATGTGCGCGTATGCGAACGAGACCGCGCGCGCCCCCCTGCGCCTTAGTACATTATCACTCGGTATTTCATGAAATCAGTCGCCGGAGCTTACTCCGGCTCAGTTAGCCATTGGACTACTTCGTCAGAAGGACCTTCTCGTGAACCTTGAAGTTTAAAAGGCAAAAAAAAAACAAATCGTGTACAGCGGGATATTTAAACGGAGAATATTCGAAAGAGTGTAAATGGCGGGAAATTCAAATATCGAATTTCAAATCTGTGCGAATGGCGGGGTATTCAAACGTGAACTGTCAGAAAAAATGGTAAAAACTCGAGGGAAATTGGTGTTTCGTGAATAATTGAAACCTAATGATTAACTCTCGATATTGTTGAGATAGAAAAATTAATTTATTTATCAATTTTTCCTATTTATGGTAGGAAAAAAATTTTTTTTTTTGTTTTCTACGTGGGAAATAAGAGTCACTGGCTCGCTCTTCATTGCTTCGCGTACGACGAGTTTATGAAATGTGTCAAACACGATTGTCAAGAGCGTGACAGTTCTCGTTACCTGCAAAAATTCTCGGGTTAAATAATGTCGCTTGTTTTTTTTTCATTCGTGGCTGAGAACCGTGCAAATGTGTGTTTCTCGACCTTGGTCGAAAAGTTTCCTACTCGGAGTTTTGTTGCAGGTTGTACGAGCTATGTTGCACCTGCAACGATCGCTCGCTCCTACTTTATGCTCGATACAACCCACGAACCATTGATACGAATACGTGTTCCATTTCTCATGAATATTTTCTTCTGGTGGTCCAGATTATTATTTATGATTTATTAATAACAATCGGCTGATCGATCGAACAATAAATTTAGAAAATTTTCATTATCGTTTATAACAAAAAAAAATCGATTAATGAGACGTTCGATTGTTTCTAATATTTTCAATATTTTTATTTTACCGAGCGTTTCTTTTTCAATTTTATCAAATTTCTAATGTCTCGAATTTGAAACTCGACGATTTTTTGTATTCAGAAATTTGTAATTGTTGAAAAGTTTAAAAATATTGTCGATTTCGTGGATGCTAAAAAATACAAAATTTATAATATTTGCAAAATCATCGATTTTGTAAATTTCTTTAAATTTCGAATTTTTGAAAATTGACAATTTATTTATAATTTGAGAAAGTTTCAATCCTCCCAATTCTCGAAATTGTTCGCTAAATATTGAAAAATTTTAGAAATAAAAAAATGTTAACATACCTCGATTACAAAACTTTTGTCAATTATTCCAGGTTAAAAAATTTATTGCTGTTAAAAAAAGTCCAAATCCATTGCGTATAAAATTACACAAAGACTACGATCCATAAATCACTATCGTTTTCTCATTTAAAAGATTCAATATTGTTCCATCCCCGCAAACTTTGCCTACTCATAATATTGAAAAAAAAAATCGAAATTTACGTTTTTCCAGCCCATCGACATCACCGATCGGTCGACTGCTATGATTTATGCCTCGTTCATTGAAACATCGATCTTCTTATCGATAGGCGACCGACAGGTGTCATAAAACATAAACTATTTGACAGTTCTTTGGTGGGCAAAAATCGCGTGGGCTACCACGGTTGGCAACATCATCGCACGTACACTTTTTCTCGTTTATATATAAATCGTTTATATGTAAATCACATATATATTTAAATCGCATATATAAAAATCGTATATATATAAATTTATATATTTTGTTTAATTTTAGAATTCTAGAAGTTTAGAAACATTAGAATTTCAGGACTTTTATAATTTTAGAAATTGTAGACATTTTAGAAATTTTAGAAATTTTAGGTATTTTAGAATTTAAGCATTTTAGAATTTTAGAATTTTAATATTTTATAAATTCTGGAATTTGATTTAGAATAGAATTATGTTTTATATCTTTTTAAAATTTTAGAATTTTAGAAATTTTTTAATTTTATTTAGAATAGAATTGTATATATATATATATAATTCTATTCTAAATAAGATTCCAAAAAATCTAAAATTCTAAAATTCTAAAAAAAATACTTATAGATATGATTTAGATACTTCTAATCAAAATTCTAAAATTCTAAATTCTAAATTTCTATATATTTGTATAAATTTCTATATAAATTTATTATATAAATAAATGTATATATAGCTCTATACATATGTATAAATATAGAAATAAAACGAGATACCTACTCATGCAATATTTCTATTATACATGTACGTACATTAATACTTGACATGTCGTATATCGTCCTCGATATTATACCCTTGCTTACGTAACGATCGCCTTCGTAAAATTGTGCATAATGGGGACTCGAACACATCCGAGGGCTCAAAACACCTTGAACTAAATTTTTTTTTTGATTCGTACTATTCTTATTTTTTATACCTACATTTTTTTTTAAATATAACTAATGTTATGTTCTTTTTTTTCTTAATTTTATTTTCTTTATTACTATTATTATGATTTTGTTTCTTAATCTTTTTATTAAATTATTTGTTCGTAAATTTTTAATGAAAAATAAGAAAAATAATAATTTTGTTTTTGTTGTGTCGCACTTTTTTTTAAACGAAATTATAATAATTTGAATATTTAAAACAAGAGGATTAACGTACGTTACAGTCGATCGAGGCGAAATAAAATTTTCTGCAGCTTTGGTGACGTCTTTCGGTTCAATGGAAAAAAAAGAACACAAAAGGAAAAAAATGCTTCGCACAGCCACTTTGATACCGGCGTGCATTCCAAATGTTTGCTGAAACAAGAATAATTTTTTTTCCCTCTCTATTCCATGTCCCCCATCCAAATTTAATCTCGAGAATTAATTTCAATTCGGACGTATCACCAAAAAAACAAATCCTTTTTTTAGGATTGTTTCAAATTTAAAAAAAAATTTCCACGTTAATTGAAAAATCTAGCAATTTTTTTTGTCAAAAATTAAATTTTTGCTTTTCTAAAATAACTGAAATACTTTTTGTGATAAAAAATTATTTTTTTTTATATCTTGAGTATAAAAAGTCAAAAATTTAATAAATTTTGTTAACTTTAGAGATTGCAAAAAATTATTCTTGTTTCAGCAACAATTTAGAATTCATTCTAAATTAAAAAAAAAAAATTTTAATATTCTCGTTTCAGCAAAAATTTAGAATTCATTCTAAATTTTTGCTGAAACAAGAATAATTTTTTGTTCTTCGCTATTCCATCATCCCCACCCAAATTTAATCTTGAGATTTTATTTGAATCTAGACGTATTACCAAAAAAAAAAAAAACTAGGAATTCTTTCTTTACGTTTGTTTCAAATTAGAAACAAAAATGGAAAAAAATTTCCTCGTTAATTAAAATTTTTTAACAATTTTTTAACAAGTTGAAAATTTTCGTTTGTAAAATAACTGTAATAAATCTTGTGATAAAAAATTGTTTTCTTCTTTTATATTTTTAGTATAAAAAGTCAAAAATTGAATAAATTTTATTATCGTAAGAAATTGCAAAAATTTTGTTATTATTATTAAATTCTAAAATTTCCTATACCACAAAAATATACTTTTAAATTAAGTTATTAAAAAAATAATAAGAAGAAGAAAATCCGTAGAAACGAATAACGCGTGCAGAGTCACGAACTTCAGTGTTGTGAACAGTTCGAGCCCAAAATTCGTGACCGAAAAATCTCAATATTATTGTTAACGTCACAATTTATTATTACCACAATCTTATTATTATTTTTATAAAAATTCTTCTCGTATCGTTTATTGACCGAGAAACATCGAGTTTATAAGATTTCCTCGAATTTCGTAAAAAAAAAAAAAAAAAAAAACAGTTTCTTTCACTTAAAAAAAAGACAAATGCAGTAATAATTAATTGAATTCGGATGTGTGTCGAGTGTGTGTATCGATTTAATCGCGATCGTAACAACAACCGAGAGAGTCGACTGAAAATGAAAACAAAATTAGAAAGAAAAAAATTGTTTTAAAAAAAAATTGTTTATTGAACGTAAAAAAAGGTAAATTCAGTCGCAATTAATTTAATTCTAAAAATGAAAATGACTGAAAATAAAAAAAAAATTAGAAAAAAAAATTGTTTAAAAAAAAATTATTTATTTATCGTAAAAAAAAAGACAAATTCAGTCGCAATTAATTTAATTCGAATGTGTGCCGAGTGTGTGTATCGATTTAATGGCGATCGTAACAAGAACCAAGAGAGTCGACTGAAAGAGAAAAAAAACGAAAAAAAAGAGGTAGAGAGTGCGAGGCCAAGCCGGAAGTAATCGAGTTCGCCGATGAAATAACGAATGCGCTGACGCGGTCGTGCACGGTGGGAGAACGGTCCCTCCAGCTCATAAAGCCTTTTATTTGCGACCAGCTTCGTGTAAACAATGCGGTTAAAGCGTGAAAACAATGAGAGAACTCCTGTGGCGAACGAGTCGAACCGAGTCCACTGGACGTCTCGTTTAACCTTCAGGGATTAAACGCAGTTTCTAAGTCCCACGAGTACGTATACACAAGTTGCACTCTCAGTTCCTGACCTACGAACGAAAACTGTATATATACCCTGTCCTTTTTCATTATTTTTCACGACCTTGAGGACGAAATGTCCGGGCTCAAGGTCAAACTCAAGATACAAGGCCCAAAGTGGCCAGAGGTCATTGAGGACGAACGTTTAATTACGAACGTAACGATTAAATGACAAACAATAATTTTTCGAAAGTCTTCGTTTGATTTCAAGGTCGAACTTGAGTTTCAAGGTCAAACTTGAGTTTCAGATTCGAAACTTGAAAATAAAAACTGCGTTTTTAATTTGTATTTAATTTGTATCGACCTTGAGTCGAACTTGCAACGTAAGTTGAAAATTGAATGATAAGTTTGACCTTGAGACGTAACTTCGAACTTCGATCCGAAATTTCAACTCAAATTTGAATTTTGAGTCTGAGATCCTATTTTGAAAATCATATTCGATATTTAGTAATAATTACGAGCTCGAAATATCACTGTCGCATAATTTTCTATAATATTTCATTCGAAATTATGATAACGTGAATTTTGAAATTTGAACTTTTGAATTTGGGTCCAAACTCGTTGGACGAAAATTGATTTATTTTTTTCTTTATCTTTAACAATAAACTTTTTTTTCACTTTCAGCTTTCACTTCAAAGTTGATCTAGCCCTTCTCTGTCTTTTTTTTTTCTTCAGTTATCCTTCGGAGAAAGTATAATTATTATCTCGGTGGCGAGGAGCAAACAACATTCTGAACTGGCGACGAGTCGACGTCGAGGACAAGGAAGAGGCTCTCTCGGCGATGCGACGCAGCCTGGCGAAACGACTCGGGCATTATTCACTTCGTTGCGAGATAAGGGAGAATCTAAAACACGGTCTCGACTGTACTAAATACTATGGGTATTATCGTAGACATATGGGGCGTTCCGTCTCAAATTTTGAATTTTAGCCCGGGCACTGCGATTTGAACGCCCTCCCCAGTATTACTTTTGTTTTCATCATGTAAACACTCTCCTATATTTATAGGCCACAAATAAAACTATAAGAAACAAAAAAAATTATTTTTGGAAAAAAAAAATTTCTATTTTTTGAAAAAAAAAAAATTATTTTATTTTTTGAAAAAAAAATGTTTTAATTTTATTTTGATATTCACGATATTTGTCACTTTATTTATTTTAATAAGGAGGTATACAAAATTGGTCGATGTTTAATTTTTTTTTCGAAACGTGTTGTTTGTAATGAAAATAAATATTTCGATATTGGCAAAAATCTAAAAAATTTTTTTGATTTTTTGAAATCTTTTTAGTCGAATGATTCGCAATTTTTTCTGAATTTTGTCGAAGATTTTCGTAAACTCTAGACTCAAACCCTAGTTTCAAAAAACTCAAATTTTTATTTCAAAAATCTCAAACTCAAAATATTTTTTCATTTTTTCGTCATCTTTGTACTCGAATGACTCGAATCTTTTTTTAAATCTGTCGAAGATATTATTCAGTAAAAATCTAGTAAAAATTTTCGAAATACGAGACAGCAAAATACAAAATTGCAAATAGTTGAATTTTCAAAATTTTAAATAAAAAGAAACATTTGCCTGCACAAAATCCAATTTAATTTTTCGATTCTACAAGAAATGTCCCATATATATATATATACACACACACGCACGAGTCAGCTTTGCGTAGCGAGAAGAAAGGGAGGTGAGTATAAAGAGACGAGTAAAAATATTTTGACTTGGACGAATTCCGAATCAACTGTATAGTCATCGAGAACGAGATACGAACGGAATGAGATGGCTAAGTTACTTCGACATCGAGGCGTCCTGTTTGACCCTGAGCAGAAATACAACACAACTGAGTCACACGATACGCCCCCCCCCCTTAAGAATCGTTAAAAAGTATAAATAAAATAGAAAAATTATTCGAGCCCGATATAAAAAACAAAAATTCAATTCTCGATCGTAAATAATTTCTTCTTTGAGTCAAAAAAAAGAAAGTATTATTGTTCACAAATTGTCAAAATTTTCATTAAAAAAAATTATTTTTTTCATAAATTTTCAAAATTTTATTTCTTGACTTTTTGGCATAAAAGAGAAACGAGAACGAGTGAAAAAAGATCCTTGTTTTACGAAACGAAGACTTCTCATCGCTAAAAAAAAAGAAAACAAAAGAAAAATTTGAAAAATTTTCAAAATTGAAAAAATAAATTCGTTTTTCAATTTATTATTTGCTGATTAAAGACCGTGCAAAAAATGGTTGACTTCTGACTGAAAAAAGATTTAACTTTTCGAAACGAAGGCTTCTTCATCGTTGAAAAACAAAAAAAACAAAGAAAAATTTGAAAAATTAAAAAAGTCAATTCGTTTTTCAATTTGTTATTTAGCCATTAAAAACTGTGCAAAAAATGGTTAATTTTCCGTTTACCCCCGGGTTTAAAAATGAATTTTAAATTCAACGAGAAGTTGAGAACCACTGGTCGCACGTCTTGGCGTAATCTCGTGGCTCTCCCTCGCGCCCTTTCTCTCTCTCTCTCTCCCTCTTACTGTCCCTAAGGTTTGCTCTAAATTTACTATTTAATTTTTATTTTTATTCATATTGCATATTTGTATTCATATATTTTTATTTCTGTTCAAGTTGCTCTCTACTATACCTACTCGGCTGCTCTGTTCAATTTTATAATTGACAATATTTTTGTAATATGTATAGTGCGATATTTTTGCATAATTGCACCAAAGCGTTGCTAGGGCATAAATAAATTCCATCAATCAATCAATCAATCAATCTCTCCCCCCACCCCCCCTCTTTCGCACTCTCTTACTCTCTCTCTCTCTCGCTCCCCCCGTCTTTCTGTCCCTCGTTCTGCCTCGCGCTCACTCGCTAACGTCGATAATTGTAATTCGGAGCTGCCGGGCGTTAATTCGTTCAGCTTTCGGCTAAGGCGGAGCGAAACTGTTAGGTATATTTACACACATGCTCAATACGCCTATACGCAATACATATATATATGAATATATTATAATATATATAATATAATATAATAATAATATAAGCGATATATAATATATTATATATATTATATATTATATTATATATTATATATTATATTATATATTATATATTATATGATATATTATATTATATATTATATTATATATTATCTTATATATTATATTATATATTATATTATATTATATATTATATTATATTATATATTATATTATATATTATATTATATTATATTATATATTATATTATATATTATATTATATATTATATTATATATTATATTATATCTTATATTATATAGTATATTATATATATATATATATATATATATATATATATAAGACACGTATATATATGTACATAAAACGGTGCCGAGGCTGAACCTCGTCATTAACTTAAAGCCCATTTCGTCGCGCAGAGTGTTGGCGCTCCCACTACGAGGACCGGCCGCCATTTTGTGAAGCATCATCCTTTCACTTCGCGCCAGCGCTTTTGTTACTATATGACATCTCTATCTCTCTGTCTCTCGTTTCCTAACAAGCGGGCTGGGCTTCGTGAGTGCAACGCGCCCGGCGCATCCAATGCAACGAACGCATCCTTGGCCTGATAGATTTTCAACCGCGTCGTCAGCGTGCGCGCGCATCGCGTCCCACGCGGTGATAAGATCGTCAAGGAGACAACGTCGGCGTAGAAACATACTGGTTGGTCAAGGTCAATGGGTTGGGTTGGAGGAAAAAAGAGTCATGGGATTCGGGACGATTTGAAAAATAATGCTGGGTGGCGGCCATTTTGAATTTTATTTGAAAATGTGAATAAAGATTTTATTTCTCGCGGGATTTCGGTGGATATTGTTGGATCAATGTTTTGGATCGACGTGACATGGACTGGCTGTTAAGGAAATTAGATTTATAGGTTGTCCTAAAATAATAACGGAATCGAGGCTCTACTGTTGTTTTTGTTTCTTTTTGTTTTATTTTTTTGTTTTTACGGCTAATGTTTTGTCAATAGGGAGTCGTTGCGATTTAATTAGGAAAGCCCTTCGATTATTATTAGCTTTTTAGATATTGAAATTGTTAACAATATGAAATATAATTATTATAGGTACAGTAGAGTCCGTATTGTCTTAAAATTATTTTTTTATTTATTTCATTAATTAATTTATCATACTCGTTTTTCTCGCTCTCTGTAAATTATTTTCAAGCCCAAAGAGAGAAGTCAATCGACTTAAATAATTATTTTCGCAGCAAATATCGAACCTCGCGAATATTAAATTTGTTAAAATCTCGCTAAAATTCCAAATTTTACAATCCCATTAGAAATATTCAAAAATCCATTTTTGACACGATTATCCAATTTCCGAAAAGAAAAAAAGGGTTATAAATGATCTCTAATTAGTTCTACAATGTGAGTTGATAAAAAAATTAGTAGATAATGATTTATTTTCCATACGACAGAATTTGAGGTTGAGCACCGCTGCGTCAGATTTTTGGACGAGGGCGTGGCTTACGCGAGGAAAAAAATTGCCTAAATTCGCGTTGGCCCGTTGACTTTCGCCTGCGTCCTATAACTCACGATCTCTCACAACCCCTTCCTTCCAGTCCTGCCCATTTTTCCAAACGACAATCGGAATTTATCTTGGAGAATATGAAACGCGATGTTGCTCGTTATTTTTTCTTTCGTTCGCGACCGATATAATACGAATCGATCCACGGATGACCCAACATCTTCTTATCTCGTTTATTCAGTAAGCTACGGTGATATAACGATCTACATTATTTCTCAACCATCATGGGAGAGAGGGCCAAACGTTACGGACACGCCTTCGTCACAGGGGTTCTCAATCGACATCCTCCGAACGACTCAATTAAACTATTTTGTCAGACGCGTTTTACCACGCAATTAACAATCCCAATTTTATCCTAGGAATAACTAGCAGTGGTTCTCAATCTTGGTTATTTCTCATTTCGTCATTCCAATTTATCATGAACAGTAGAAATTAATCCTATTTGGATTGTTATGCCGTCAAAAAATCCTAAAGTATAACTAAAATCGAATATTAGGAACACGATTTTATAGCAGCGGTTCTCAACCAACGTTAGATAGAAACATAACCTAACGAATTTCCTTGCGATGCTTTCCTGATTAGGGATTATCCCAAGGGGTTCTCAACTCATACTTCAAACAAACGTAACCTATCGTACTTCTTTACTATATTCATGAGGTTAAAACTCGTCCCAGGGGTTCTCAACTCGGACCGACCGAAAATCTAACCTAGTGGATTTCCTTGCGACGTTTTCCTCATTAGGATTCATTAAAAGGGGTTCCCATCTCATAATTCAAATAAACGTAACCTATCGTACGTCTTTGCTATATTCATGAGGCCAAACCTAATCCCAGGGGTTCTCAACCCGGATTGACAAATATAACCTATCGTACGTCATTGCTATGGGTTTTTTATTAGAATCCTTGGTCCATGGACACCAACAGTGACTCTAAACCATTGCAGTGCTTTCTCATCGAACTTTGCTGAAAAATTTGTATTCAAATCTTTTACTGGTCGAAATGAGTAGAAAAAATTGTGTACTCACTCTCATATATGTGAACGTATAATAATATATTTACTTACGTATATAACGAAAGTCCACGAGTCATGGAAAGTTCGAAGATGCTGCTTTCGAACGGACTTGAACCCCGTGAACGAATCACGCCACACACAAACATGCGTTTTGTTCCTCTCCCTTCCGTGGACTTTGAACACGCTCGTTCTTGCTCGCCGACTCGTGTTATTATACAAAATAATAACGCAGACTTCGGGCAGCACGAAAAAATTGGCCCGTAAGGAATAATCTCGTCGCTGGAAAAAAAACTTGCATTGTCTTCGAAGTCATCGATCCAAGCTCGATGAGTCACCGGGGAAAAACGAATCTCTGTATTTAGAAAGAAAGTCTCGGAAATATTCCTTCGATTCTCGAACAGAAAGGGGGGATTCCTCTAGCAAAAAAAATCTCGCGCGTCACGACACTTTGGGATGTGGTCTAAGCCACTTCCGGTTGTTGCTACTATAGCGATCGTCCAGTAAAAAAAATTCTTCTCACATAACGAAAGCATTAAAATGTGGTTAATCGTCGCCCACCAAATCCCACCGAAGGTTAAGAAAATCATCCAAAACGTATGAACAATTATTTAAAATTTGTTTAACATTTCAAAAAATGTCAACTATTACATTCTCGTTTAATCAAGGATTTGATGAAATTCTAATTGAATTTTTACAAAATTAAATTACCTAAAATTAATTAAAATTAACTAAACTATATTTAAATTAACAAATTTGAACAGTAAGTGAACGATAATTGTTGTTTAAAGTTGTAAAAAAAAATTGCTTGACTCAAAACGAGGATGTTTAAATTTACATCGAGAAGAAAAATGAACGTTCTCATGAAGACGTCTTCTGGTGAATCCGACGATGACGCCCGGGAGGATGATTTAATGGTGAGGTTGCGTGAACCCTGACTCGTGTGCGATTCGACCCGGCGAAGTGACCTCCCCGTCGCGGTTTTACTCGTCGGGACGAAGCTATAACCAGAGCACGTATGTTAAAACGGTCGGTCGGAGAGAAACGGACGGACCAACGGCCGTCCGCCTCGCCGGAAAGCTGATAAGACTCGCCTCGTCGTTCCCTCGTCCGATAATCGGCTGTCTTCTTTCCTCCGCGCTTTTCTCTATGAATATTGCTCGGGTTTAAAACGAGCGGCGAAATAGCTCGTCGGGGAGGGAAATAATAATATTAATAATAATAATAATAACGGCGAGTAATGATAAAAGTTGAAAAATACGAGTCCCCAACTCGGAGAAGAGCTCGATGGATCACTGAACTCTCGGAAAGGAACGAATCGTTCCAGTTCTGTCGACGTAGATGTCTTTCGTATCTCGGGATAGTTGTCGGGATATCGAATTAAGATAGAATTTGTGAATATTTTTGATATATTTTGTGATTCGATAAATGTATGTGGGATGTGTTTTTGGGTGGGGAATATCGTGGGCTGATGAGGTTATGTGCGATAGCATGCCGATGGAATGAGAGATGATCAAAATGGCGGCTCGAGGAGACAAAATGGCCGCGTGAGGAAACAAAATAGCCATTCGAGGGGACAAAATGGCCATTCGAGGGGACAAAATGGCCGCTTGATGAGACAAAATGGCTGCTCGAGGAGACAAAATGGCCGCTCGAGGGGACGAAATGGCCGCTCGAGGGGACGAAATGGCCACTTGAGGGGACAAAATGGCCACTTGAGGGGACAAAATGGCCGCTCGAAGAGATAAACGGCTGCTCGAGGAGACAAAATGGCCGCTTGAGGAGATAAAATGGCCGCTCGAGAAAACAAAATGGCCGCTCAATGAGACGAAATGGCCAATCGAGGGGACAAAATGGCCACAAAAGGAGACGAAATGGTTGCTGAAGGAAACACAATGGCCAATCAGTAAGACGAAATGGCCAATCGAGGGGACAAAATGGCCACGCAAAGAGACGAAATGGTTGCCCGAGGGGACAAAATGGCCGCACGAGGGGACAGAATGGCCGCTCGAGAAAACAAAATGAAGAAGACAATATGGTTGCTCGAGGAAACAAAATGGCCGCTCGATGAGACGAAATGGCCAATCGAGGAGGCAAAATGGCTGCCCGAGGGGACAAAATGGCCGCTCAAGGGGGCAAAATGGCCGCATGAGGGGACAGAATGGTCGCTCGAGAAGACGATATACTAGAATTCATAAAATAGCTACACTAACAGCCAACCCGACAGAAATATTGCTAAAATCTAACGCATGGAACGTCGATGAAAACGAATTTTTTAAAAAATAGACGTCGTCTAAAGTCTATCGTGAATATTCCATAAAAAAAATATCTAAGAATACGAAATTATAAATATATTTTCGAATAATTCAAGCTTCCATCAAAGGTATATTTATGCACTTTAAAATGCACAATCATGCTCAGAAATTGATTTCAATTACATGAACGAAGTGGCGAGGAAACGAGTCAGACAGAAAAAAGTGTCTATAACAAGGTCGCGACAGCGTGGCCTGTTTCCCGATCTTTGGATCGAACGATCGCTGAAGATCGTTAAATGACGACAGTACAACGTGTCTGCATTTCATTTATTATTAAACAAACAAACAAAAACTGCAATAAATCGACAAAATATTGAAATTAAAAATTGTATCGTGTCTCGTGGTCTTCAAGCTCGAAAGAATAAATTGCTTCAGCGAGGGAAATTTCTCAGCAGCTGCTGACTTAGTTGCTGTTTTCATTCGTGTAAACAAGATTGCAACAGTCACGCTCATCAACGAGATACTCGCTGAATAAAAATGTCGAGAAAGCAAAAAATGAAATATCGATAAAAATCGATCGCCACTTTTTCTTTTTTTCAAAACGAACGAAAGTATTCCGTGCCCCCCAGTACGGAAATTTATTTTTCATCGTCCCGAGCATGAATCACTCCTCCACCAAAGATAAAAATCCTCCATATGGAACTCTAAAAATGCAAATCCATGAATAAATACAAATGCAAATAAAAGTACGTAAGCAAGCTAAAAAAAAAGTAAACAATTACGCCTGCACCAGTCACCTTTAGAACGTACTTGAGTTTAAACTCACGTTTAATTATTTATCAACTCATTAAATTCTAATTTATGGTTAACCTTGAGTTTCAACGAAAATTCGACCTTGAGTCTCAAACTTATTGTTAAATTCAAACTCACGCTTCATATCGACCTTTCAATTTTAACTTAACCTTGACCTTAACTCAACTTCGAACCTAGCTTTGTCTTTGAGTTACACCTTGATTCCAAATTACCAAAAAAAAACAACAACAATAATAAAAAATTCTAATTCAAATTCTCGATTCGTCGAATATATCTTCAATACGACGCGTGACGATGATCCATGCGTCGAAATACGTCGATGGCAAACTCGATGAGTTAGAACGAGTCGGTTCGAAGAAGGCAACAGGTCCTCGAACGCTTTGTCAACTTGCGGTCTAACGACGGTCAAGTGTGATTTGCTTTTAATCAACTCGATCAATCGGTATAAACATACATATATAACCATAAATAAAAAAGGGTGAGCGAAGGTTGTTTCGGTGAATTATTTTCTCCCTGACGAGACGCTATGGAAAAGAAACGTTCTCGCACCGGGTCCAGCATTTGTATAATAATATCGACTCTCGTTCTTCCGTTACTATAAACCATCGAAGTGTTCACTTCCGTCGTCGAGAGCGACGCGTGCTCTTGACGCCCTCTCTCTCTCTCTCTCTGTCTGTCTCTCTCTCTCATTCCATTCATAAATTCACGCTCGTATTCGTTGATGAACGATGCGTGTATGAACGATTTTTTTTCGAGAATATATAAACTATAATAATATATATGAAATATATATATATATATATATATATATATATATATATATATATATATATATATATTGTAGATATGTTTGTAAAAAACTTATGTAAAAAGTTATGCAAATAAAACTGGATTATATATATATTGTAAATATTATTATAATATATTAAATGTATTATAATTAATATATATAATATATTATATATTGTAATTAATATATAGTATATTATAATTAATATATTATATTATAGGTAGATATAGTAAACTTGTTGCATAGCTCTCAGACTGGGGTGGATTGTATGCACAGATTCCAATGTACGACGTATTTTTCGCCTTTTTACATATCTCTTCTCCTCCTATACATCTCCAGGCTCAATTCCACCATCGAGGACTCCGATGGACCTACACAGCTTTGAGTAGATGGGTTTCGAACCATCGGGAGCACAGAAAAAGCACATCGAAAAATTTCATTGATGCTGTCAGGATTCGAACCCTGGCCCACTGTGTGTGAGTCGAGAACGCTACCCCCTAGACCACTGCCTCTCTCTTATGTTATAGTATGTTTTATTGTATTATAATATATTATATTATATTATATTATATTATATTATATTATATTATATTATATTATATTATATTATATTATATTATATTATATTATATTATATTATATTATATTATATTATATTATATTATATTATATTATATTATATTATATTATATTATATTATATTATATTATATTATATTATATTATATTATATTATATTATATTATATTATATTATATTATATTATATTATATTATATTATATTATATTATATTATATTATATTATATTATATTATATTATATTATATTATATTATATTATATTATATTATATTATATTATATTATATTATATTATATTATTTTGTATTATATTATATTATATTATATTATATTATATTATATTATATTATAATATATTATATTATATTATAGAATATAATATTAATTAACAATACATATATATATATATATAAAATCGCATGTATATAAATTCGTGTGTGTGTATATACGGTGGATTATTCAATCACCGAGCACAGTGTCCGGTTGCGCATAACGCAAACACTGGTGCGGGAATCTCGATCGGGTAACCCGAGCGATCCGATTTCGGAAATCGGAGTTCGTGAAATGTTAACGATTGTTTATTAATTTAATCTTAACATTATTTATTTTTTATTAAATTACGCTTTATAGAATTCGCGTCTTGTGAGGAAGTTGGAGCAAGTCAAAAGGAGCATTACATTCGTATTTATTTGACAATAGAATAATCCGCAAAATGACTCGGTCGGTAACAAAATCGGTAAACAATTGATTTGCTCGATTCCTTTTTTGAGCAAATGAGGAAGAAAATTGCAAAAGGCGCAATTGTAACATTTTTGGTACGAAATATCAATCGTCTCGATGGAAAATGGACTATTTAGTATTTTTGTTACCGACCGAGTCGGTTGTAAATCGTTTCTACCTCGATGTTGAATTTGAGTTTGAATTTATAACCTACGAAAAATTGTTTTTTTTTGTTTTTTATCGTGATGGACGATTATTGGCCTTGGTGCGTTATAAAAAAAGAAAAAAAAAACAAAAAGGAATATAAAAAAAATTGTCTCGCGAAAAGTGAGTCAGTTACAAAGGGGACGGTATGACGCAGCTCACTCGCGGGAATAGAAAATAATTACGACCTTGAGGATCGTTGCTACCGATAATATTTAACGAACTTTATGTGTCGGTGCGTGTATTCGAGCCTTCGTCTACGACTATCGTACTATACCTGTATCGCGCCATATAAGAAATATATATATATATATATAGATATATATACACATAATGATTTTTAAACACATCGCTCTTAGTCGCCGGCCGAGTGCATATTCGAGAAACCGACCGCATAATTTCGTTTCTCGCATTGCGAGTTTACCATAGTCCGGTTTTTGTGCAGAAAATTGCACGAAAAGAATTTTTAGTTAAAATAGAAACGATCATATTAGTATAATTGCTGAAGAAAAGCGAATTGCAAATAACGCCGACTGAAACGTTAAGTATATAAAACAAGGTTTCTGAGAGTCAAACGATACGAAATAAAAATAATGATTGTAATTTTGCCGTAAAGAAGTAATTTTTTACCATTAGATTGATTTTATTAAATGTTAATTTAGATAAAAATAAAAGATGTACATGAAAAGAAGATTATTTCAACCGGATAAAGGAATTTGTGAATTTTCCATCATGGCTGAACCGATCGCGATAAAACGAGGTTCAGACAATTCTTGCTACGATTCTGTATCGTTTGCGCAAACTTTCGTCTCGATCGGTCGCGTGGGGCCGGAGATATTGCAAAAAACATTTTCGAGGTGGCAATAGTGCGCCATATTGCGTCCATAGGACAGGAGTGGGGGTAAGTACCGCCTTTTCCACCTCGAAAGTTTAAACGCCATTATCTCGCATTATCCTCAATAGAATCGAATGAAATTTTAACACGTGATACATCGCGATGGCACGAAACCACCCCTTCAATTTTATTAAAATCCGTCAACCAGTTTCGAAATAATTCACGTTCAAACTTTTATCAACTTTATATCAATTTCTAGATTTAACCTCGCGGTCTTAGTCGGAACAAAAATTAAAAACCTGGAGACAAAACGAAAATTCTCATCCAGACATTGAGATAATTCTCAGTGAGATAAAATCGGCAAGATTCGACAGATCATTTCGGATGCTTTCCATTCTTGTCGTCTGTACCAAAGCCGATAATATGCACATACACACCACGTACATATATATCTACACACATGTACGACTCGACAATGTACACTCGGTATCGAGGCCCAAGTATGCATATTCGTTATCGCTAGGCGCAGGGGCGGCGTTATCACTCTGATATCGAACATATATACATCCACCACAAACGGCCCCTAGTCTCCAGTAACTCGCGGACCACCGGCCCAGTTATAGTGATTAAGTTTTTCAGCATAACTAAAAGAACGAACCGAAAAAAAAAACAAAAAAAAATCAATGAAAAAAAAAACAACACAATAATCCCATCAGTGATAGTGGCCGAAAGTCATCATTGAGTAAGCGAGGGTGCCGCGAAAGCGATGCCCTCTAGTCGACGCCAGAGGTCAGCGCGACGGAAGGGACGAATCCCGCCTTAAATAACAATAAATAAAAACATTCTACGTATTCGCAGCTCGATCGAGCTTCCCCCAGCGATACAAAAATATTCCAAGTGGCCAGTGCGCGAGAATTTCAACGACACGACGAAAAAAAAAATGGCGCGTTTTTTTTTCGACAAAAAAAAAAACAAGAATATAAACACAATAAAAATAATCACTCACCGTAATCGCGTTGTCGATAATTCGTCACCTCCTCGTCGCAGTCCAGGTTTCTCCTCTTCATTCTCCCCCGCTCACCTCTCGCTCAATCGTAAACAATGAATTTGATCACTCTAACTCACACATCAAAGTTCGCGATTCACTTGTCTCACTAACGTTTCTCGTTTTCGTCCCGGCACCTGTAACAAGCCCGTCTGTAACGTTCGACGTCCTAACGTTGCAAAAAAAAACAAAAATAAAAATAAATAAATAAATAAAAACAAACAAACAAAAACGTTGCTGTCAACCAAACGAGATTCCTCGTGGTGGACCGGACGGACCGATGAAACGAAGCAAAGAACAAAAAAAAAACAAAATGGCCGAAAATGCGATGACACGTACGAGTTCGGTTTGGTTAGTTTTCGTTCTGTCGATGGTTTGGCCGTAACTAAACTATAAGTCGTGCTTCGTGGAGCTCTATGATCGTCGAACGGGGGACTCTCGTACGGTATAGTTATCATTATATGTACATAGAGGCAGCAACGCCGCGAGTAACGTCGGTGTAGCGCTCGTGTTCTCTTGCTGTGTGGGTGTTACGTTTTGGCGCGGGCTCGCGGTCATAAGCGGAGCACAAACCGCGTTCTTACTCTCCCCAGGCCATCGAATGGCGGACGAGTTGGAGAGCTCAACGTACGAGAGAGAGAGAGAGAGAGAGAGTGGAGTGTGAAACAAAGAGAGATGGCAATTTACGAGAGGGGAGGTTACATCGTTGCCCCCTCGTTTGACCCGATGGTGGGAGTATTTTCTGCACATTCTCGACTCGAGTAGTGAGGCACACACTCGCCTCGACTCTCCGGGATTGTGAATTTATAATTAAGAGTCAGTGTATCTGGCGACGAGCTACTTGCACTTCGAAAACGGGATCCGTAAATTTTCCGGCACTGAGCAACCTATCGCCTTAAAATTTGGAGGATACATAGAGAATTATGGCATAAAGTGCATAACAGGATTATTTTTCCAAAATTTTGGAAAAATTTTTGCAGATTTCGTTACCACCGGAAAATTTTTTCCAAAATTTTGGAAAAATAAGACTGTCATGCACTTTATGCCATAATTCTCTATGTACCCTCCAAATTTTAAGGCGATCGGTTGCTCAGTACCGGACAATTTACGAATCCCGTTTTCGAAGTGCAAGTAGCTCGTCGCTAGTTACACTGCCTCTTAAAACCGAATTTTAATGGCTGCGATCGTTTCAGCGAAAAAGCGCCAGGACTATCGAGTGGCGAATCGAGGAACTTGCGATTAGACAGATGACTCGATTCGCCGTGGAAGGAAAGGGAACGTTAGAAGCACGAAGTAAGAGAAGAGGAGAACGATGTCCGTAAAACAAAAGTAGGCCCGTTTTGACCCCCCTAATTGGGAGGATGTCCGCTGAAGGGAATGGATTCTTATCCACGGACGCCATTTGCAATTATTAACCTCACCCGATCGGTCTGGCTTTCAGTATATGTTCAGTACATGTGGTCTGGCTGTATCTCATTGTCAGTCTGTTTACCTGTGCATTTATATTGTGAAATGGCGTCCTGGATACATGGATGTATCACCAAATCCAATCATCTATTCCAAAGAAAATGCTAATACTATAAAAGTAAAACCTGTTAGGAAAAGACAATACAAAAACAAGAGACAATAACAAATAAAGAAAATAAAAAACCTAAAATAACATAAATTAAAAACTTGTAACTTTATTTCCTTCTTCTATTCATATACTTGTACAATTTGTATAATTCATTAGAAAAATTAAATATTGTAAAAAATAAATTAAATGTTCACATATATACAATTGAAATCCAGACCGGTAAGAAGTTCATGATTTTCGAATTTATAGTTTACAATTGATTGTAAATACGAGTATATACAGGGTGTCCCATTTTAATCTTACACCTGATTTTTCTCGGAAAATACTGCTCCGATCAAAAATTGTGTATAATGAAACTTTTAGGATTCGAAGGGGGACGTTCAAAAAAAAATTTTTTTTTGTATCATAATTCAAAATGGCGGCTGTAAGATGGCCGACATGTTTTTTTTAAATAGAAACAGGCCATTTCTTTGTTACTAAAAAATTTGTCGGATCAAAACTAACAACTTTTATAGGAACATTTTTTTGATAAAGTCCATAATTTTTGGAGTAGAACACCATTTTTGACTATTTTAGCGTTATCCAGGATGTACCACGAGGAGGTCTTTAAGATAACCCCACAAGAAAAAGTCGGGAGAGGTAAGATCAGGTGATCTTGGAGGCCAATGGACAGGTCCATCTCGTCCGATCCACCTTTGACCGAATGTTGCGTCCAGGTGATTTCGAACAACACGAGCCCAGTGAGCGGGTGCACCGTCTTGCTGAAACCACATCTGTTGACGTGTAACCAAATCAATGTCTTCCATCAAAAGCGGCAATTCATTTTGCAGAAAGTCAAAATAACGGGCTCCCGTCACAGTTCCCTCGAAGAAGTGAGGACCTATTAATTGCCCGTTAATGATTCCACACCAAACATTCAAACTCCACCGATGCTGGTGATCGATCTGTCGCACCCATCGTGGATTCTGATCAGTCCAATACCGAAAGTTCCATCGATTTACCTGACCTCGGTTGTTGAATGTGGATTCATCACTGAACATAACAAACCTAAAAAAATCTGGGAATTGCTCGATTCGTCTCAATGCCCACCGACAAAACTCCATCCTTCGCAACGGATCAGGATTAGGCGTATCTTGGTGGAATTGTATCCTGTACGGGTGGAGCCTTGCACCTCTCAGTACTCGGTGCACTGTGGATCCGGGAAACCCCAGTCGCTCCGAGATCACTCGAACACTCAAATGAGGATCGATTGCTATCATCGCTAAAATAGCCATGTTTCGAGCCTCATGCGGGCCACCAAAATCATTGTTCACGTTTTGGCGACGTTGGCGGTGGCGGGTTATTCGGCCTGCCCTCGCTCTCCTCTCGAGGGTTCGGATTGTCTGCCGCGATGGATGACGACGATCAGGATATTCGCGTCGATACAAATTTTCTGCTCGTAAATAATTGCCCCGGCATCTCCCTAAAATAAAGAGCATATCAACGATTTCGTTGGGACTGAAATCAGCCATTGTTGAATTGCCGTCAGTAAACGGTTAACAAATCCGCGTCTATTGTAGGCGTTCAACGTGAGATTTCGTTTTCTTATTTCGATCAGAAGCGAAGCGAACTTGAAACGCTCAAATGATATGGGGTACCATGAAAATTCGTATTGTCCTGCCGTATCCAGTTAACAGAAAAATTTCAACAGCGACACATTCCAGAGAAAATTTTCATGGTACCCCATATCATTTGAGCTGCCTGCCATGCAATCCCGAGAGTTGTTCTCTTGCGAACAGTCGATGGTTTTGAGAGGAGAGTTCGGGCATGCTTAAACATGAATGGGGGAATCTTCGAACACCTTTAAGAGTTCAGAGAACACTCATAAGGAGGTGGTTTTGGAGTCGGTAAATACTGCGGAAGTGACGAGCCGCAGAGACCTAATCCTTGTGAGTGTTTCACACACTCACACTCACACTCACACGCGCGCAAACACACACATACACACACACACACACACACTTACACTTGGGATGTTAAAGACTTTACCTCCTCGTGGTACATCCTGGATAACGCTAAAATAGTCAAAAATGGTGTTCTACTCCAAAAATTATGGACTTTATCAAAAAAATGTTCCTATAAAAGTTGTTAGTTTTGATCCGACAAATTTTTTAGTAACAAAGAAATGGCCTGTTTCTATTTAAAAAAAACATGTCGGCCATCTTACAGCCGCCATTTTGAATTATGATACAAAAAAAAAATTTTTTTGAACGTCCCCCTTCGAACCCTAAAAGTTTCATTATACACAATTTTTGATCGGAGCAGTATTTTCCGAGAAAAATCAGGTGTAAGATTAAAATGGGACACCCTGTATATACAATTGAAATCCAGACCGGTAAGAAGTTCATGATTTTCGAATTTATAGTTTACAATTGATTGTAAATATATATATACAATTAATAGGATGTGAATGAAACTGAATCCAGAGTTTTTAAAATCTCGCTAATCGCATCGATACTCGTTACCTTAATATGTTTTGAAAATGGCATAATCTTGTCATCGATATAAATATTAATATGTAAATTTGGGAATACAGCGATTCTCTTTCTGACACTATAATCAGTCTCTGCTTTCATGAAACCGAAAAATGTGTCGTTTCCCTTTGAAACCCCCCAATTCGACGAAGGCAATTCGACTAAACTCAAATTTCTTTGCAAATATTCAAATTTTAATTCATCTATCTCCTTCTCCGTCTTTGAGCTTCCTTCCATTATATGACTGAAAAAATATTATGCATTATTCACTTATATTTTACCAACTTGTTTACATGCATTACTCACCTTTCTGTTTTATTGCTTTAAACTTGAATATTTTCCGTCTCCTGCTATCGGAGTACATAATAACACGATGCACGCAATTAAAGGTACTCCTTTTTAATGATTTTTCAGTTTGACTCTATAATCGCAAATCGGTATTACGACAACAGAAAATGCAGCTTAGCGTTATGCTTCCAGCATTCTTACTCCGTGGCTTCCAGTATTTTAGCAGCTGTTGTAATTGTTGTAACTTATAACCACGGAGTAAGAGTTGACCGTGTGTTAAACCCAGCTCAACTTAACCTAACCACTGCTACGACTACGATGAGTACGACGATGTTTACGGTTATGTTCGTTTGACGCTCCCGCTCACTCAGTCTATCTTTGTTTTATATCACGGAGTAACCGTAATTGCAAATGGCGACCATGGATAAGAATCCATTCCTTTCAGCGGATTCCCTCCCAATTAGCGGGGTACAAACGGGACCACTTTCCTATTTCGCGCACTATGAGGATCGTTCTCCTCTTCTCTTACTTCGTGCATAGTATAACTAGTATGGGCACTCTTTGTCGGCACTTTGATCTTTTTGTCGTCAATTTTCCGCCATGTTTTTGGTCTAACCTCCAGTGACGGATCATTTGTTCTAGGAACCCGCGGTATATTACTATCTCACCAGGGACGTATATAAATTTTATAAATTGAAAAAAGAAATTTTTTAATTTAAAAATTATCTAAAAAATAAAACAAATAAAAGCTGTTTTTTGTCAATAAATAAAAATTATTAGAGATAGATTTATTAGAGATAAAATATATTAGATAAAATTGATAAAAAGATGAAAATATATATAAACTAATTTATACAGATTAGAACCGATTGTATACATAAATAAGAAAATTAAAAAATGAAATGGTTTGCATATTTTATTATTTGAAAACTAATTGTTATTTATGTCTATCATTATTATTATAAATCATTACATAAATACAGGAGTTCGGTAATCATAAATAAGGTAAAAATATATGATTACATCAATCATTTATTAATTACATAATGACATACAAACATCTATTACAAAATTAAATTAATTATACAATTAGTGAATAAAGCCATACATATCATAGAAATATACAGCCAATTATTCCAATTGCATACATTCGATCTTCAAAATGATGACTGCAAACTCTGTTGGTTACGTATAAATTTTTGGCTGTTTTCAACATTAATTCGGGACGATTGCAAAATATTATCCACTTCCTTGCCCTAAAATTATTACAAATTATTTTTTAGTATAACATTCATCGAAAAAATTCTTCCTCTCAGTCTACCTTTCATTATCGTTAGGAAAGCGAAAAAAAGAACGCTCTGAATTTGCAGTCGTATTTCTGCAATTTTTAACGCTGCACTTTTTGTACCCTTCGATTTTATGCATTTTTTTTTATTGCAATGTATTATTTTCCGACGTTGTTTTAAAAAATTTTAACCTCTCAACTGACTGTCACAGGCTTCACATCACCACTTATGAAACAATTTTCTGATTGGTGGCGCCCAAAAACATGGCGGATGGATGCGCAGAACGGATCGACGCGAACCTCGAAAATGCTCGGAGTGCCCATACTAGTTATACTATGCTTCGTGGTTAGAAGTAAGCTCGTTAGACGTACGTCTTCCTATCCCTTAGTACTTCGCCCACTCGCCGCTAGAGGGATGTCCACACGCTAATTCCCACAAGTAAACGCGACAAGAACATTCTCAAGAAACGTACGAGCATGGGGAATATCTTGTAAACTTTTTTTTCTATGTTTTCACTGCAACGGATGAAAGTGATGGCGTGAAGGATATAATTGAAGTGACAGGTAGACGATTGAAGAGAAATCGTTGAATACGAAATTGGATAAATGAGACTTCGATCGAATTGTGTTTAGATTGTTGTTGACGATTGTTATTTATGTTTTGTTCGTTTATCCAAGGACGTATAATCGAATAATCAACGAAAATTGAAGTTACGTCACAATCTTGGGGAATTTGAGGTTATGTCAACGGTAAATTACACGTACTCGGTCTGCATAGTTATTTTCATGCGGAAAAGACGACGCTCGAGTTTCCTAGGTCATAAAATCGATTCAACGTCGTACGATATACTATGCTAATACAAAATAGGAAAGTAACGCACTTTATAATGCATAACGGTGCGCTTTGGCGCAATTTCTCATTCGTACACTCGTACGTATGTAGTTAATTTGTGTAGCTTTTTTAACTTGTTAATCGCGAGTGTGTTGGTTTCTCGATGGTAATGTGCTTCGTGGCAGGACGAACCGCAAAGCGCATATGTGTCGAGTATTCTTATCGGACGAAAGTCGCGGCTGTTACTTCGCTCGCTAGAACGACGCCACCGTTGTCAGGCCGGGTGAACTCCGATTAACGCATGCGCCTGACGCTAGATGGCGTTATACGCATTTTTATTCTTTTTTTAATTTTTATTCGAAAAACAGTTTTAACGTTGCAACAAAAATGAGAAATTACTGGATATTGTTAGATTGATAGAGAAATTGTTTTTTTTGTTTTATTCACGTTTTAAATATAACAATGAAGGAAATTACTAGAAATATTAAAAGGGCGAGAAAATTTTTCTTTTTTTTCTTCTTTTATTTGTTGCTTGATAATAATAAGCTTATTAGCTCGTAAGTAAATGAATGACGCCACCGTTGTCAGGCCGGGTGAACTCCGGTTAACGCATGCGCCTGACGCTAGATGGGGTTATACGCATTTTTATTCTTTTTTGTTTATTTTTTTTCGAAAAACAGTTTTAACGTTGCAACAAAATGAGAAATTACTAGATTTTGTTAGATTTATAGAGAAATTGTTGTTTTTTTTTGTTTTATTCACTTTTTAAATGTAACAATGAAGGAAATTACTAGAAATATTAAAAGAGCGAGAAAATTTTTCTTTTTTTTTCTTCTTTTATTTGTTGCTTGATAATAATAAGCTTATTAGCTCGTAAGTAATTGATTGAACGAACAGTAACCAAGCCAAAAATCACTATAAATTGTTAGAAAATCTGAGAAATTAATACAAGACATTGAGAAACATTAAACGATATTACACAATAATCTAAAATATGAAATAAAATATGAGAAATTATTGGGAAATGATTAGAAACTTATTAACAATTAGACAATTAAAAAAAAGAAACAATTTACTTATTAAATAAAAATTCCTTCTAAATTTTGATTGTCTTTCAAGCTTTCCAGTGTGACGCAATGGTGGCTGGCCCAGTCAATCCTCGCTCTCCACGTGGACCTTGATCGAAAAACAAACATCAAGACTTCAATTGGAATTTTCTTTTCTCAAAATTTATTTTTCCTTCTCGTGATTCACTCGTGATAAGTAACGTGAAAAATCTTGTCTCGTTTTTAGTCAAAGATGCCTTTCTCGCTTGACCAACCTCGAAGAAAAAGATCCCATTGTCAGCAGAGAGGCTTGTTTTTCGAAACTAAAACATCATCGTCCAACCAACCATCGCACAGAATTGAGTCATCGAGCTCCGTGCCAAGTCCAAAATTCAAAGACTTGTCACAGAAACGACTGAGACAATTTTTTTTCACTCGTTATCCAACATTTTTCTTTGTTCAAAAATTCGATTTTTCATTTCGTTTGTTTTCGAAGCATCATCAAAAGACTTGTCACTTTTTCAATTTAATGAACATTTTTAATTTATTCATTTTGTATTATATAACATGCATACAAGTAGAAATAGGCACAGGCACATGGGACTCAGACGTTTTAAAATTGTTATAAATAATGAAATAATGCATTGAGCGATATGAGAAAAATAATGAGATATAATTTGAACTTTCTTTAATACAAGGATATTGGTTAGAAATAAAAAATTAAATTTTATACAGGGTGAATTTCATAAAGTGTCACAGGCTTTATTATAAGGTAGATGGAATCATTACAAACAAAAGTTGCAAATATACATTGGGGATATTTTTAGTAGTTTACGAGATATGACGTTTTAAAGTTGATCCAATCACAGCACGCCGAGAAGCGTTGTACCCGCCCACTCCCACCCTAGCCATAGAGATAGCACAGTGTAGGGCGTTGCATTTGGGGTTGCAAAATTCAGAGCAGTTAATTTTATTTATTATATTATTACGCGGTAATTTTTATTTCTCGGGCATTGGCTGCTAGGGCGGGGAGTGGGCGGGCCCAACGCTTCTCGGCGTGCTCTAACTGGACAAACTTAAAAAATTGATATCGTGTAAACTATTAACAATACCCGCAATGTATATTTGAAATTTTTGTTTGTAATGATCCCATCTACCTTAATATAAAGCCTGTTACACTTTATGAAATTCACCCTGTATATGCAACAAAAATTGTGCAAAAAAAAAAACTCGTGAAAAATCACTTTGTTTTACAAAAATTGCGATAACTCTTATAATTATTGACAAAAAATGATTTTATAATCTGGAAACAATGTATTTTGAAATAGACAGCAGTTTCTGTGGTCTTTTCAAAAAGTATATTTGTTTTATTCAACGCAGGTGCGATTTAGAAAGAAAGAATGAAACGGAAATCCGACTAACGGTACGATTTAAAATCTACCTTCTCGGTATTGAGGTTGACGATCCAAACTATCGTTAGATGGCGACACAAAAACCAATTGCTGGATTTTAGTGAGCAGTATTCCAAGTAAAAAAAGGGCCTGTTGAGGGTCTATTAAGGGTTAAACAAAACAAAAAGATTTATATAAAAATAATCCTTTGGATATAATTTCTTTAATTCGCAATTTTATATAAAAAAAATGTTTTGTTCGATCAATTTTAATTCTATTTTCCGACTTTTTTCAGACATTTTGTGTTCAGTTCGTTTTTATCAAGAGGATCGTTCGTCGCTTGCTACGATTGCGAGCGCACGTGCCAGAACGGAGGTGCTGATGAGTGAAGTGTGCGCAAGAAAAAAAAACAGAAATATTGCTTACAGAATATCGACAGGCTGAATCACGTATAGGAGCTCTGCTGAAAGAGAGAAGTAAGGAGAGTGCTCAAGGCGACAACGGCAGCCCAATGTGTTTGGTATCAAAGCGAGGCCAGGTTACAGACGTTGCAGCCTGATGACCATGGACAAGGCTGTCCATTCATTCAATCGCACGATCGATCATTCATTCATCCCCCGATCGACTATCATTATTATAAGTATAGTTTTATAGATTTTCGAATCGAAATTAAATTTCCAATTCGAATGAAAACTTAAAACACATTGTTGAAAAAAAATCGAATAATCGACGAAAGAAAAAATCTAGGTGCTTTGTTAGTTCACCGATTTGCCACGAGGGGGCGACACCGTTCTTACTCGGTCCTATGTGCTTGTTCTTTCAGTAATTAAATATCTTTCATTTATTCAAATTATTAATATGACAATTAAGTTTGTAATTGTAATATTGTTCCAATTGTTTATAACGTAAATTATTAATTATCGAATGAATGAATTGTTAACTATGGACGAAGAAACCTAGCGAATATTTTCAAAATCTTCGAATAGAATAAAAAGAAAGAAAACTTAAAATTCATTGTTGAAAAAAAATGGAATAATCGATGAAAAAAAAATCTAGGTGGCGCGACCAGAGCTTTGTTAGTTCGCAGATTTGCCACGAGGGGGCGACACCGTCCTTACTCGGTCCTATGTGCTTGTTCTTTCAGTAATTAAATATCTTTCATTTATTCAAATTATTAATATGACAATTAAGTTTGTAATTGTAATATTGTTCCAATTGTTTATAACGTAAATTATTAATTATCGAATGAATTAATTGTTAACTATGGACGAAGAAACCTAGCGAATATTTTCAAAATCTTCGAATAGAAAAAAAGAAAGAAAACTTGAAACTCATTTTTGAGAAAAAAATCGAATAATCGATGAAAGAAAAAATCTAGGTGGCGCGACCAGAGCTTTGTTAGTTCACAGATTTGCCACGAGGGGGCGACACCGTTCGTACTCGGTCCTATGTGCTTGTTTTTTCAGTAATTAAATATCTTTCATTTATTCAAATTATTAATATGACAATTAAGTTTGTAATTGTAATATTGTTCCAATTGTTTATAACGTAAATTATTAATTATCGAATGAATTAATTGTTAACTATGGACGAAGAAACCTAGCGAATATTTTCAAAATCTTCGAATAGAATAAAAAGAAAGAAATCTTAAAATTCATTGTTGAAAAAAAATAGAATAATCGATGAAAAAAAAATCTAGGTGGCGCGACCAGAGCTGTGTTAGTTCACAGATTTGCCACGAGGGGGCGACACAGTCCTTACTCGGTCCTATGTGCTTGTTCTTTCAGTAATTAAATATCTTTCATTTATTCAAATTATTAATATGACAATTAAGTTTGTAATTGTAATATTGTTCCAATTGTTTATAACGTAAATTATTAATTATCGAATGTATTAATTGTTAACTATGGACGAAGAAACCTAGCGAATATTTTCAAAATCTTCGAATAGAACAAAAAGAAAGAAAACTTGAAACTCATTTTTGAGAAAAGAATCGAATAATCGATGAAAGAAAAAATCTAGGTGGCGCGACCAGAGCTTTGTTAGTTCACAGATTTGCCACGAGGGGGCGACACCGTCCTTACTCGGTCCTATGTGCTTGTTTTTTCAGTAATTAAATATCTTTCATTTATTCAAATTATTAATATGACAATTAAGTTTGTAATTGTAATATTGTTCCAATTGTTTATAACGTAAATTATTAATTATCGAATGAATTAATTGTTAACTATGGACGAAGAAACCTAGCGAATATTTTCAGAGTCTTCGAATAGAACAAAAAGCAACGAGTTTGTAGAACAGCGAAACGCTGGCATTGTTTCCTCTACGTGGCTCGTACCTATAGCACTCTCGGTACTTTAAAGAACAATAAATAGTAAAGCGAGCAGTACGTACGAAGTGCGATCAAGTTGCCGCTACAGTCACGAACCCCAAGTAGCAAAGCATTGTCGAGAGCGTTCAAATCACCTGAAACTACCGGACTCTCGTGCGTTGCAGCAACACGTAGGTGTTATTGTGTCGACCACCGCTATATCGACTTCCACGACAAAAAAGAAATGTTTCCACGCATTTTCTATGACTTCTCGAAGAATATTCTTTCCTTATTAGAGCCAATAAAAAATAAAATAACAATTTATAAAAAATAATTCAATATTCGTTCTCAAAATGTATACACATTTATCAAATTTTATATACATGTGTGTATATTCTCATTTCCAAAATTCCTGAGTACTTGGCCGTTGAATACTTGGTCCTTGAATATTTGGTCCTTGAGTACTTGGTCCTCGAGTACTTGGTACTTGAGTATTTCGTCCTTGAATACTTGATATTTAAGTACTTAGTCTTTGAGTACTTGTTCCTTGAATACTTAGTACTTGAGTCCTTGATACTTGACTACTTGAATGCTTGGTTCTTGAGTACTTGAGTACGTGAAGGCTTGGTATTTGAGTACTTGAGTACGTGAAGGCTTGGTACTTGAGTACTTAAGACATTACTACTCGAGTACTTGAATGCGTGGTACTCGAGTACTTGAATGCGTGGTACTTGAGTACTTGAATGCGTGGTACTTGAGTACTTGAATGCTTGGTACTTGAGTACTTGAATCCTTCGACTTGAGTACTTGTGTACTTGAGTCGTTGGTACTTGGGTACTTGAGTCCTTAGTACTTGAAACATTTGCACTCATATATACAGACATATCGAAAGAGAGATTATCTATACATGTAGCAAGCAGCTTTAAGGGACTTCCAAAAGGAAGAAGGAGTTCTCTATGGACCAGACATAGCAGTTTAATGACGAGTAAAGATTTCATAGATTAAATCGTGTTTGAATTTTTAAATGCGTATTTCTTAAAACTATATTTTTCCAACTCTCCTCCACGAGCTCTCAAAAACAGTTTGACCGATTGCTTTGAAATTTTAATAGTAGTTTCGACACATCTATAGTTATCGATTAAACTAGAATAATACAAAAATTACGAACCGTTTTCTTTTGTTTTTCGTAATAAATTAATCGAAAAAAAATTATATTAAAAAATTAATTTTCAAAAACATATCAATTATTCAATTTTCAATATTTTTGAATAATTTAAGCACATTCGATAGTCACTACTTTGTAGATTAAAATGCCGTTTGATTTTTTTGATTTCGGATGAATCAATCTGCCAAAATCATGGAAAGAAGTTGGCAAATTTTTTTTTCGACATGGGTGTCTTTAATGTGGTGCAGCACACTGTGTAATAAAGATTTTCGTCGGACAATATTCTGCCTCTCTGTTAAAATATCAATAAATATGTAGTAAAAAATTCAAACTTCTATATTTTTATTGTTCGTAAAAAAAAAATTTTTTTTAAAATTGACCGTCGTACCGGGTGACTGCCTTAAGCAATAATGTTCAAAGCGAGCACGGTCGTGCGTACGCTCACCCCGTCACGCATCTCAACGAAACAAGGCGAGCATCGCGGTCCCCATTGCTTCGCCTTCGCTTTCATATTCTACACATACGGTATTAAAGTGGGGTAAAATGGACCACGGAAATATTATCATTGGTAAGACGAGTAAACCTACCCAAATGAACTTTATAGCTTTGGCTTTCATTCAAAAAATCCATTGTTCCTGAGTACTTGGTTCTTGAATACTTAGTCCTTGAGTACTTGGATCTTGAATTTTTGGTATTTAAGTACTTGGTCCTTGAGTACTTAGTCCGTGAGTACTTGGTCCTTAAATATTTTGTATTTAAGTACTTGGTCCTTGGTCCTTGAGTACTTAGTCCTCGGTCCTTGAGTACTTAGTCCTCGGTCCTTGAGTACTTAGTCCTCGGTCCTTGAGTACTTAGTATTTCGTATTTAAGTACTCGATCCTTGAATATTTTGTATTTAAGTACTTGGTCCTTGAGTACGTAGTATTTGGTATTTAAGTACTTGATCCTTGAATACTTGGCCTTTCGCTACTTGATATTTAAGTATTTGGTACTTGAGTACTTAGTATTCGGGCCTTGACTCTATACTCGGTACTTAAGTAATTGAGTCCTTGTTACTTTAGTACTTGAGTCTTTGATTTTTGAGGCCTTAATACTTGAGTACTTGATACTTGAGTACTTGAGTCCTTGATACTTGAGACTTGAATACTTGCCTCTTGATAACTTAAATCTTGAGTATTTGATACTTATGTACTTCAATAGCGATACTGTAGTTCTTCAATACTTAGTCCTTGAATATTTGGCCCATAAGTACTTACGACTTGAGTACTTGATCCTTCGATATTTAGTTCGTAACTACCTCATTCTTCAATACTTGTTCCTTGGGAATTTGTTCCTTGAGTACTTTTAGTACTTGAGTACATTTTCATTCCATGAAGTAAGGTAAAATTCAGCATTGAAAAACTTTCTTCCAATTCACAGATATTTAAATCCTCGTTGTTTTCACACGTTTTCCCATGGTTTCCCGTCTATTATGCACTGGTCCATATTTCCCGGCATTACTCGAAACACGTACCTATCTACATACGTATACGAGTCGCTTGCTCTTTTCTTGTTACCTCGGGAGGTAAGCGATACGGCGCGTGTTCCAGCATCTCGTCGAACTCTCCCGGGTTACAAATCATTATTATACTTAACTCGATACTCGTACGAGAATGATTTTAATTCCGGCTGGAAGTTCGAGAGATCACCCCGTTTTGTGATTGGCCTACATTTCGACGCTTGACTTTGACGAAATATAATATATTCGATAAGAGATTCGAGCGACGAAAATATGAGCGAAGAGATAACAGATTGGCTTACAGTCGATGACAGTTATCAGTTTACAAACGAGGGTCGAGGAATTACGCACGCCCTAGATAAGTCCAACGAGAATCTACTTTTTTTATTAAAAACACATCTTTGGTACATCTTCTAAGTACCAAATTAATCTGGGATTTTCCAATTATCAAAATATTGAAATAAACTAAATCGTTAGAAATCTCCAACTAAAGCTGCCTACAAATCATTGTAAACATTTGTTCAACTTTAACCACGTATCATTCGATCAAACTAATAATCTCTGATTAAAAAATTAATCCCAAGAAAAACAAATATTCCTCAACGATTATTTTTCATTTTCATTTTTACGTCGGTTTCGCAACTTTGAAAAATTCTAAATCGCTTTGAGAATACCGGGGGTCGAAGAAACTAGGATTTACTGGTGACAAGGTGCGCAAGAGACGAGTTCTCAATAAAATTGATTTCGATCGTGATAGCAAGATTTATATGATTTGTTTTTTTTCTCCTTTTTGGTAAAATACACTCTCACGGGGATTAGTCCAGACTGGATAAGAGCTACGAATTTTCGACGTATCTACAACAAGGATAACACACGAAGGAACTTTAACAATATATTCTCTGTTGAAACATTGGCTCGTCGATAGTTATCGTCTCGAATGCATTTCTTTTCATAAACAGCTTTACAACACGATCACACTTGTTCTTTTGCTCTCTCCTTTCTTACACGTCTCGCGAAACAATTAAAATCCTCTCAAGTTTGTTGAAGTCGTGCGGAATGAGATAATGATAATTATAGAAACGATGATAATAATAATAATGCTAAAATAATAATAATAGATGTAAATAGTTCGTGGTTTAAAAGATTCTCGAATTGAATCGAAACTGCGACCGAAGGAAAATGTGGAAATTGTGAAAAACTTAGCGTAAGACTATCTGTACAGTTCTGAAAATGTGTGGTTTGGAGTTAATTATAAATACTCGATGTTCAATAAAGATCATCGACTGCGAGAAACGTGGGTCGATGCGACAACGAAAACAAAAGGCATAAAAAAAAGAAATACAAAAATCATGATGTGGAACGAGCAAGCTGCACGATGTAAATTGTACGCTATGTTATTATCGAGTCTCCTGATATGGACAGACGTAAACAGCAAGAGAGAGAGAGAATGAAACGCACATAAATAAAAAACGATTTCCTCGAATTGTTTCTTTAATAAGAAAAAAGGTCGAAACGCGTACTGCATACACATGTGACACCATGCGGATGAACGACTTGAGGCGAGCCGAGGAGACAAGGTAGTATCGCCGTTTGGGGCGCTAATTACGTTGGGTCCGTCGCAAATCGAGAAGAAACAAAAGGAGGAAGAAACAAAAAAAAAAAAGAAGAGGAAACCCGGGCTATGCAACAAATTTCGGTTGTTATTAACCGATGACGAAACCACAGCCGAGCTTAAAGTCATGCTTCGCGTGGTTCAGTACGCCGCTCAGCGCGAGCGAAAATGGCAATGGGAGTAGCTTCTTCTCCAGTACCGCAGCTACGGTCCAATTCGTATCGACGCTTCCTGAAAATATGACGAGAATATTATGAGTCTGCAAGTAAATTTAAGATTCAGTCTACAAACCAAGTACAAAGTTTTCATTTAAGTATTAAGTACAACGTCTTTTGGCTATACATTACGTTGTAACGAAAGCAAATTATGAAAAAGCTGTGCCTTTCTATCGTTATGAACATTTTAGTTAGCTCAGCGTGTCTTTAAATTTATTTTACATGAAAAGTTAAACTGGGCGGTATAAGATTTGAATTTCACCGACCTTTGAAAACTAGATCCGCCTTGGGTAGATCATACTGGTAAGCTATGCTAGCGGTGGCCTCTTGCATCCTCGCGTTCACCTCAAGCTCTGTCGATACTTGAAGTTCCGAGTTGACTTTCTGATGGAAACATAGGTGACAACCAGCTAGACCTGCAACGGCGATGAGACATTGTCGGATGATTGTCGAGAATGTTTGTGTTGAAAGAATTAATATTGTCGTTACCTACCGACACTTGCGCTTATCGTGGTATCGCCGGTCAGGTAACGACCGACTGCGGAAATAACAGTAATCTGTCCACCGGGGACTGGACTTCGCTGATGAGCTATCTCGGTACCGAGGGACAATGACGGTGTTAGACTTTGGAGGTAATGGCCCACGAACAATCCTGAAAATGAGAACAAACAGAAGAACGTAATTGTTGATATGTTAATGCTAAATTTCGTGGTTTAACAATGTTTGTGTTATCGCATCACGATATTCAAAACTCTATAACTCTGATACCACTAAACGGATCGGGCTAAAATTTGACAAGCAAGTAAAGCCACCAATTTGCTTCATTCTCTATAAATTAAGGGTAGATTGGTCTATTTGTTCTGCACTTGAAATAACTTTGAGTTTCAAAGATATTTATCAACGCACGTATTCTCAAAATTCTTCAAATATTATGTTTGCATTTTGCCCGTGAAATGTCATATTACCAACCACCACTGAGTATTCATTTTTTAAACGGTTCACGAAAGAGAAATTTCTGAAATATTTAGATTTGCGAAGAACATACATTTATTCTTACTCGCGTCAATGTCGAATCGATTGTCTTTGAGACGATGAATTTGTCTTACCCGTTCCATTGAGAACATCAGGATTCCCGAGAGTGAGTGAAGCCGTGTAAGAATCGCCTCGATAATCGGCAGTCATCTGAACAGCCGTGAATTTATTATTTTGGACTTGAGTAGCTAATTTTCCCTTTAGCCTAGGCATAAATTGATGCAATATATTGGCGTTCAAATTGCCCGATGGATCGATATCACCGAGCAAAACGGGATACGCTTCCGTGGGCCCGGTCTGCTTGGTGCCCACATAAGTAGCGCCGAATCTGAAATAAAGAAACGTTTCAAAAATAATCGCGCTCCGTTAAAACAAAATAATAATATCAAGATGTTTACTTGTAGCCGGACTGAATCGGCGAACTCAGAGTAATTGTGTGTGATATTTGAAAGTGATTGCTGAGTCCTTTGTTAAGCAACAATCTCGCGCCCTCGAAATTCGTCGGGAAAACATCTGCGAAAGAGAGAAAAATCATAAGTTTCCAAAATGAAAAACTTTTTTCCATGAACAATTCTATTGAAAACTTTTTATATCGCCAGTCAATTTCGATAACGTTGTGAGAACGATGTGAACGACCCAGGGGGTCAAAGTTCCAATTGATGTTCCCCAGGAAATATATAGAAGGATGAAAAAAGGGAAATTTGTTTCTTCTCTTAAGTTTTATCTGAACATTTTCTTGCCTTTGCAGAGTTTGTGAAGATCCTCTACGGTGCCGGGATTTTCTAGACGAACCGTCGATTCCGGTGGTGCGAAAACTCCAGTCGTCGTCTCGGGTTTACTAAGAGTCGGAGGAAAAGCTGTCGCAGGTGGTGCGGGTGGAGGTGGCGCTGATGCTGCTAATACGTTTCCCATTTTGTCAGTAATATTCTTTTCTTCCTTTCTTCTATTCCCTTTTTTTGGTCACGTTAAATCCACGATTTTAGTAACACATTAATTCAACGACAGTTCGCTTAAGACCAACGACGATCGATGCTTAGTTCACTTCTATCGTCGCTGCGAGACTACGAGTTACGAACTGCTCGTAATTTTCCGTACTTTATTTACAAGAATCAATTCTTAGCACCGACGTACAACCACACACGATAACGCGGTTATACAAGTCGGCGTGCTGCACCGTGAGTCGCCATTTGTAAAGGGCAACCACTTCCAGCGAAGACCACGAGTTTTTTTCACCTAGGGACAATGAACGTTTTCAATGAGTTTTATTTGGAATCGCATGTAACGATAGTGTCGCATATTGCGTTGAAAATTTAGTGTGCTGCCCTCTATGCTGTATGCTACGTTTTTCGGTGAACTAACATACTTACCTTGTAGTTGTAGTTAGCTCCGTCGTAAGTCAATGGCGCCACCTCACTCACACTCGTGTTACTTACCAAGCTGCTGCACATTGTCGTAAAGTAAAATATACGAATACACAGGCAGCTTTATTTGTCGTCCGAAACTCAAATTACAATTTAAAAATAAAATTCGTTGAGTAAATTATGTAAATTTTCTTCGTATCTCGTATAACAATAGGATATTCGTAGATGAAGTAAAAGTCACGTGACATGAAAATGGCTGTCGCAAGGCCGTCATGTGACGGGAGATCTAAGTGTTGGTAATTTAACATACCTGTCACTAATCTCGTTCATTCGATAAATATATGGTGCAACCGCGCGGGTAAGCTCCTAATATCTATATATATATATACATTATATCCGTATATACATCCCGTTTCATATCGTAACATTGTAAACGAGCCTTTTCTCTCAGCGTCGCAGTGATGGATCAGTAACCGATCCGCGAAGGCCCCTTAGCCAATGTGTCCCCCTTTTTTCCTGGGATACAATATATATCGGCGCGTATTACGGGAGAGAGAGAGAGAGAAAGAGTCATTCGTAAGAAAATTCATTCATCCTCGCGACAGATCAATCGAACATCTCGACGATGATAGTCACACGCGCCCGATGATAACGCGCGTTATGACGTGTTGCACGTTGCGCCGGTTTTTTTTTCATAATTGATCAAACATTCCTGCGACGATGTTACACGAATAAATGTTGAGGAAGATCTCGGATCGGACGGGGGGGTGATTGAATAAAAACGTGCGAGAATACGTTTGGCGTATGTCCGACAAAATATTCGTTCAGTGAACATTTTTCGAGGAGCGTGTGGTTTACACGAAAAAAAAACTCTCGAACCTCAAAGTCTCGATTTTTTTTTCCTTCGTATTATTATCATTGTTATTATTACTGTCGTGTTTGTCGAGGTCCCACCGGGTCTCGGGCACGGCGTTATTTACAATGGTCCAGGGAATTCTCGAGATCGCTAGACCAACTCGAAGAAAACGCGAGCCAAGCGTCATAATAGTACATTAGTATAATTGCCGCTTGTTTTTTTTTTCTTTCCATCGTTTTATTTCTTTGTCACACGTGTGCTAACGTCTACGGGATTATCTAGTAGAATAGAAACGCGAGGCTGTTCTTAAGACGTTTTGGGCAAACGCGAGAGTGAGAGAGAGAGAGAGGGGAAGAGATTGTTTTGTCCAGTGAGATCGTGTGTAATTTCTCGGTGTCAACGTAACCCCCAAATTTGGAGTTCGATTATACCAGATGCTCGTTCATGGATTCCTCCTGACAGATAAAGGGTAATCAGTTCATTCATTACTTTTTGATTTATACTTATGGTACGTTGAGACAAGGTTTTACAGGTTGAGTTCAACGCGAGTGCGAGAGAGATAGTTGTGAAACGTTATTGATAAATTCTTCACAATGGCTTAAATGATTGGGGGAAAAAAGTGGGTTAATTACTTCTTGCCACAATTCTGCGTTATTCGAGCTTAATTTCGTCTCGATCAGTCGCCTCGTACTCGAATCGTTTAAAAAAACATTTTCGAGGTGGACGCCGTGGCGTACTACATACCTTCTAACCCCCTTGGTCATTCGATGTGGCCTATTCGTAAATATATATAGGTATATTGTGTTGGGTTTTTATGTACAGTTGATCGACTTCGTTTCAAAATTAAAATGCTTTGCTTTAATTCATCTTTTCAATATTGTTAAATAGTTTTTTGTCAAGTACACTTTGGTCATATATAGTGTTAGGACTGTACACACTTGAAACTGGTTAAAAAGAATCGTTTTTGAACATTTTTTAATTCATGTTATTTAGTTTTTTTGAAGAAAAATAACAATATTTCCGTGTGAACAGCTTTTCCGAAAAACGTGATTGCAACGTTACTAGGTTCATTGGAAAATAGAAATGAAAGAAGTTTAAATAGTTTTATGAAGACTCGAAGTAGAGAATGATTGTTTTACTTACAATGAAAATGAGTTCTTATATTGTTAACAAAAATTTTCATTATACGCTTTCTATTTTGTTTGGTCAATTAACATTTTTTCTGAACATGTTCTTTTAGTTGAGCCTGAAATGGGTAGTTCTTGGTGGCAGTGCACCGCATGCCTGAGAGCTCAGGAAGAGGATATCTGCGAATTGCAGCTCAATCACTGTAATCTGTACGACGTACCGCCTGACGTGTTCATCTACGAGAGAACATTGGAGAAGCTTTATCTCGACGCGAACAGAGTAAACAAAAAATTATGAGATTAACGATAGATTAGCAATAGAAATAAAAAACAAAACGTTATAAGATTACAATTTTTGCAATGTTTTCTCTACTTAGATAAAGGACTTACCCAGGCCGTTGTTCCAATGTCATGAACTTCGAGTTCTATCGCTCAGTGACAATGAAGTTACTACATTACCACCCGCCATAGCTTCGCTAATTAATCTCGAACATCTGGATCTCAGTAAAAATAGTCAGTCTAAATTTCATTTTCCATATGCAATTTATCGAAAAATCGTAGCGCTTCGTAGTCACTCGTTTCACCGTCGCAAAATATTTCATAATACTCATTGATCTTATTGAATCTTTCAGGTATGAAGGAATTGCCGGACAGTATAAAAGAATGCAAGAATTTGCGCTCTATCGACATAAGCGTAAATCCATTTGAGCGTTTCCCAGATGCAATAACGCACATCGTCGGTCTTCGGGAGTTGTACATAAATGACGCTTATATAGAATATTTGCCGGCAAATTTTGGCCGGCTGTCAGCATTGAGAACGCTCGAGCTGCGTGAAAACAATATGATGACGTTGCCGAAGAGCATGAGCCGCTTGGTTAATTTGCAGAGGCTAGATATTGGGAATAACGACTTTACGGAGCTGGTGAGCGATTACAGCCTATAGCAGCTTTACCTCTCATTCTAATTAAGTTATTATTTTATTTTAACTTCATTAGCTTATTATTTAACCGAACTTTCGGGTGTTAAGCTAGGATCAAACCTCCCGGGACCGGAAGTTACACTAGGATCTTCTGGAACAGGAGATTCGGTCAAGTACTTCCGGATCCGGAAGTTAGGTAAAGGGCTTATGATTCCAATAATTAGATTAGGAACTTTTGGGACTGAAAATTAGATTAGGATTTTCTGGAATTGGCTATCAGGTTAAGTATTTCCGGGTGTAGGAGTTTCTGGATGGGAAAATTAGGTTAAAGACTTTGAGTTCCAGGTAATATAAATATTGTTTTGTTACAGCCAGAAGTGGTGGGCGATCTGACGAATTTGACCGAGCTGTGGATCGACGGTAACGACATACGTCGCATACCAATCAACATTGAGCAGCTTTATCGTTTGAATCATTTCGATTGTACGATGAACGCGGTGCATTTGGTTCCTGCTGAGATTCAAGGCTGGCGCGACATATCAATAATGAATTTTTCATCAAACGAGATCTATCAGCTTCCTGATTCGCTCTGCTACCTGCGTACGATAGTTACGCTCAAGATCGATGACAATCAATTGAACTCACTGCCGGTTGACATTGGACAAATGTCGAGCTTGGAGGAGCTTATAGTTACTAAGAATTTTCTCGAGTACCTGCCATCGTCCATAGGACTTTTGCGTAAGCTTCATTGCTTGAACGCCGACAATAATTATCTCCGTAGCCTTCCACCTGAAATCGGCAGTTGCACAGCTCTGTCGCTACTCTCATTGCGATCCAACAATATAACCGGCGTACCTCCCGAATTGGGACACTTGTCGTCGCTCAGAGTTCTCAATCTTGTTAACAATTGCATACAATTCTTGCCCGTGTCGATGCTTAATCTCACCAATCTCAAGGCTCTTTGGCTTAGCGACAATCAGAGTCAGCCTCTCGTGCCGCTGCAGCAAGAATTCAATAACGAGGAGGACATGATGGTTCTCAGCTGTTTCATGCTGCCACAGAAACAACGTCAGGAACTCGAACGTGAGTTTACTTTGTTTTACTCTCACAATTGCCCAACTTTTCATACCAAATTTAATTCTAAAACAAAGTACCAACATTTTTAAAAACTATATTGATCAATCGCATCTCGATGAGATAGAAAAATTGTGTATAAATTGATTACACGCCGCATAGTGGAGATCGAGGAGGAGGATGAGGAATGAAATGGTAAAGTACATCGTTGAGCCTCGAAACGTGAACATTACATTGATTAAACCCACATCTTCTCAGTTCACCTTTTTTCTTGATCAAACTAACGTTTCATTTTTTCTTCCATATTTCAGAAATGGAGCAGGCGGTTGGACCCATTTCCGGCTCTATAGTTGGAACTGGAAGGAGAATATGTTTTGCGGCTGAAGTTGAATCCGAAGTACCTAGACAACTACATCGTGCGCCAACCCCGTACCCCAAAGAGCTACGAAATCTTGCCAGACACGCCCGCAACCTTCATCATCAGACTGCGCACGATCAGAGGGTAACGTTGTGATTGATCGAGCTCGTTCTTTCATTAAGATCCTCGCATGTGACTAAAAAACTAAGAACTTTCATGGTCGAGTCGATAACCCAATATTGTTTCCTCCGCAGGTCCAGGCTGAACGAGATACTATGATTAAAGAAGCCGTCGTTGCTAAAGCGACGAACGTCCTCGGTATAGCTTCTATAACTGGAACCTGCCCGCTACAAACTAAAAGCAATAAGGTAAATATTGAAAAAAAACAATCTCAATTTTTTTGTTATTTCAAGAAAAACTAATTATCTTTATTTCACTTGCAGAATTCTTCCTACATATCTTCCACGACTGCCGATAATCATCCCGAGAAGTGTCGAAACAACAACGGCTCGGTGAATAACGAGACCGAGCGCCCTGAGAACGAGGGCAATTCTAACGAGGAAACAAATCGTGTCGTAATAGCGAAAGAAATGAGTCCCGAGATACGCGAGGCAAAGTGCGTAAGAAATCCAACGTCGGATTATTTAACGAGGCCGCTGACGATCGCTGATTACGTTCATTCTACATGGAAACCCGACGAGTATTCGAAAACCAATACAGCGAAAATCGTCGAATCGGAAAAGCTCGCCGAGCCGTACAAGAATCAATCGACGAACGCGAGAATATCCGATCGATCGAACGTCCCAGCGTCCAAAATTAACGAGATTCCGCCAGCACCACCGCCTTATCACATCGCCGCAGCGTTTTCGAAAAAGGCCGCACTTTTCCAACAATTCAATCATGGTAAGTCACAATAAAGGACGCTAGATGGCGCCACCGGTGAGATAAAGCAAGCGGTAATATTTAAGAATGAAAAACGTTTGTTCATTGATTGAAATTTATAGATTATTGTTGTTTTTTTTAGTTCAACGACCGGACAATCCATCGTCGCCTTCGCCATTGATTTCTCCAACGCGCGACGCTATTTCTCATCCTCCTCAAGCGCATAGTGTCGCGAAGACAATTTCGCAAATGCCTCGTCAACCGGAAAGGAAAGATGCTGAGATCGAGCGACGAAATTCTCTGGAGAACGGGAGTTCCCGGGATTCGTACGATACGACGGACACCGGTCGGAATTTCACACCGACGGAAAATCACAGTATTATGGAGACGATCATCGACGCCGAGCGTCTTGGAAGGCCAAGCAGAATACCGATATTTCGAGCTAAGAATCTCGAGGGTTCGAGCTCGGACAACGATTCGATCGACAAATGCGCGTACAACTCGCTCGACGATTACGAAAGAACGAGACAACATTTTAATCCCGCTAATGTACCGACGTCACCCATCACCGGCAAGAAGTATCGAAGCCCGTTGTCTTTGCCCGCAGCTAGATTGTCCGATCGTTCGTTGAAACGTCAGGTCGACAATGGAAATTATTCGTACGACGAGACTAACGCGCGTAATAGTCAGAACGGATGTTACGACGCGTGCAACGGGTTTACGACGATTAAAACGGTGGGTAACGAGCGCCCTGACGAAGACGTCGTCGATAACAAGCATGTTTTATCGTCGTTGTCTCACGTTGATTATTATATCGACGAAAAAACAAATATGAACGACAACGCGACGAGGATTACGACGACGACTGAGACGACGAGTTACGTACCTTTGGACTTAACAAACGCGCTTGTTGATATCACAAAATTCGATTGTACGAATGTTAAGACCTTTACCGAGAGAAAGCCGGGCTTCAAATGGATATTCGGACAGCACAAAAACGTTAACGTGGTATGTCGTTGATGACTCGGGCTGATAGCCAAATTGTCCATGTGCCTTTTTTTTTTATCATTTACATTTTGTTTATTATTTTTTTTGTTCTCAATCGCGAACCGCTGACGGGCGATAATCATTGGGCGTCTAAAACATTGCTTTTCGTTTTGCTTTGTCACGCTGTAAACAGACCACTCTTAACACGATTAATCCTCTGCTGCTTTTGCCATACGCGTTGTATCGGTGAATTGTAATTTAAGGTGCGGTTAAATATGTTTAAGTTTTAAGCAGGAAACTTTAGTCCCTTTAATCGTTGACTTAATTTCACAATTATGGAAAGTTTTTTTTGTTTTATTTTGAATTCTTACCTAACCGTGGGTAATATGATAGTTTTTAGTTCTTTTGTTATTTCTGTTTTATGTTTTATATCAACTTATGGTTTTGCAGCTGCCCGTGCAAGTCAGGAAAAATCCAGGTCTTGGATTTAGCATCGCTGGAGGAATCGCCGGCGCCGAAACGGTGAGTTTGCCCTTAAAACAGTCTACTTAATTACTGACGAGTTGAAAACCTAACCTAATTTCATAGAGGAAAAATCTTGACCACCTCGAAAGTTTGACATCGATTTTCTTTGCTACGTATATAAATAGAAAAATATTATCAACGTTTTCACAATCTACAATGTTGAACAATATCTCATATGTAAAAACAAGCCACAGTCGTAGAATTTACGAATTACTCTTAAGATTTGAATAAGATTGAATTTTTTTGGTTACAACAACGATGACTCTAATATTAATAAAATTTAATTTACCAACAGGGAATCATCGTGACGAAAGTAAATCCCGATGGGCCGGCACAGGGAACGTTGCGTCCCGGTGATAAAATACTCGAGGTCGATGGTGTGGATTTTACAAAATCTGATCACAACAACGCAGTGGCAGTATTGCGTTCAACCGGAGCGGTTGTGTCGATGATGATAAGCAGGCACCAGTGAGACGCAAACAAAGAAATTGGTCCTTCTGGCGTCATCTTGCGAAAAATGTCACGAGGCATTCGAGCACAATTTCAAAATGCCTCGCGACAACGTAAAGAAAGAAAGATAAACCCGTAAATGCCTCTCTCGTCTGTACCGAAGTAGCTGTTACTTTTAGTTTGATATTTCGATTCTAGCCAGAATTAGAAAAACAATCCACACATGAACAACACAGAGCACAAAATATTCCTCGTACATTTGTCAAGCCATGTACCGGAGCATGTCGAAATCTACTCTTTCTTTCTTACAACATTATTAGCTCCGCGCCGACCAATTTAGAAAGAATCAAGGCAGCGTTTAGTAATATTTCTTTTTGTTGTTAAAACGTATCCGAGCTTAACCAAAAACAAACTCTTTCCTCGAGCGATTGTCTCTAGCAGGGAAAACGTTTTTGGCTGGTTAATCGTTTTTTAAGAAAATATTTCCAAAATTTGTTGTCTGTTAAGAAAAGAAGAATTAACCAATTTGTTCACGTTTTCGTCGATAGTTCTGTAGATTATTTGTTTCTCGGTTCTTCGTTGGTTCAATGAGATCCGCGCTTGTCCTCTTCCTAAGCACTATCGTCTTACGAGGAAAAAGGGAAGATAATGTAAAGAAGGCCGTTCGAGACGGAAACTGGCTCCTTCTCTTTGGCTAGCTGACAATGTGCCAGAAGAAAAAACACAAACAAAAAAAAAACAAAAAATATTTATTAACAATATACATGCGTATTACAAAAAACAAACAAACAAATATATATATATGAATATATATTATACATACGAAGCATTTTTTACCGATCAATCCATTATTATTCGTATACTCTTCAAACATTGTTGGAACTTCGACAGTTTGTCACAATTGTCGAAAATACTTGGTGGGATTTATTTGAGATTTTTCAAGCCAGTTTTCAAATGCTTCTTTAGCAAAAGTTGAATTTACAAAAGTTCATCAAAGTATGGACGAAATTTCAATGATAGAAAAATACAACTTGTACGTCGAATTAATATTTTTCAAAATACTTTTTTGGACGAACCGAGAAATAATTCAGGAGACGTTTAATAAGCTGGCAATGTTGAAATAATTTTCTGCGAACAGTTGCGATTATAAAAATGGCTGGATCGGTAGAGAACGCTTCATATATTATACACAGCAAGAATTTATATGATATAGTTATTCGGATTAAGACGTAGAAAAAGAAAAAAAAAATGAAAGATATTCTTCTATGTGCCGTACTTTTATCGAATGTATAATGTTATACACGTATCGCACTGTTATCAACGGTATAGATACTTTATGACTGGTTAACAATAATTTAGAGACATCACAAATATTTATATCGGCTTTGTATGATTTTGTTTTCTTTGCTCAATATTCATAAGTTTGTTTTTTTTCTATCTTTTCTTATTCATCGACGGTAATTATAATGTTGTTGTTGTTTTTCTTTTGTAAACTCGCTTCGATCATTAACGATTGTGTCGCGTAGGTGATTTTTTTTTTTAAATACATAATCGTTGATTTGTATTCGATTTGCCATTAGAAGAAAATTTTTTATAATTATATTTTTAGGTGATCTTTTTTTTTATGATAACAAGCATTTAACGAGCATTTTGTTGAACTTGAAACAAGTTGTGAACACGATAGAACCGATTTTGCATGAGTATTGTATTAGAAAACTGCGCAAACTGCCATTGAAACAAAAACAGATGAAAAAAAAAAGAGATAATTTTGAACGTTAGTAGGATTCTTCGTCTTCGGCTCAAAACGAAAAATGTTAGCGGATATTTCATTTTGAATTTAATTTCTTGTATTCGTATTTAAGTTTGAACTTGATATCTCTTGGATTCTATCTCAAGGCAAACTGAATAGTGACCCAAAGTCAAGTTGAACTCAGTGTAACTCTTGCGCTCTTGTTAAATGGTCGAGTTCAAACTTGAGTCAATGGTCAAGCATAAACTCATGAAAGAAACCAGGAGCAAACTTAAGTTTGAATATTCTCATGAATTCAGAAATGAAACAAAGCTCATATTTAGGCACAGCGTCGAGATGAATTTTGTTTTAGCCAATGCAGAAGCATGTCAAGAAATGGACGAGCAAATTTCATCTCGAACTGTTGCACAATGCCTGTAAATTTATGTAATGGCGTTTTGTCCTCGAGGACTGATTGTAATCTGTCAAATTGCACCTCGAGTACCTGCTAAGATCTTTCGATTCGAGCCTTTGTCTCAACGCACCAGCGTTTTATTTATATTGAACGTTTTTTATATTCAAGCGTGTGACAAACACACCAATGATAAGCGCAGCCCCGATCCACCTCTGCGCCTACTCACAAATGTCCTTTTTGAGATAATCTTGAGATTTCTCGATTACGGTGGTACCTTGAACATTTGAGTGTTGCTCGTTTTAATCGAGCCGAGACAAAACTATATGAGACTAACTTGGATGAACATTCTTACGCTTCTCTTTGGAATGTAACTTTTTACATCATGCACAGTCACGCTGTGAATATCTTTAATGTGAATTAATCGCTGTTGATATTCAGCGGGTTCGCTGGACATTGTGGAGATGCAGCAATGAGAATCATTACTTTGTCATCTTCATTGCAATTTAAAGTTAAAAAACATTTGCAATTATATGTTAACAGTATTGAAAAATCTTCTTGACTCACAATAACAAAGAATTGAAAAAATTCGAAATTCTAATTGTGAATTAAAAATTGTCAATGAACTTGATTAAAATGTAAAGAAATTAAATCGTCGTACAATTCACGATTGTATCCTCTTCGAACAACCAGTGAATCCAATGACAGCCAGCTTTTAGTCATGGTAACAAGAAATGTTGAAACTTTCTGTTTCTTTTTTTTCGTCTTTTCCACGACAAAGAAAAACTTTACTCATTAGCATGTAACGTATCGAATTAAGGAACAAAATACTTGGCGTGATATAGAGACACACGAGTGAACAAAATGTAATCGTCGTTATATTTAATCTAAACAAGAAAAAGAAGAAGAAAATGAAGGAAAACAATAAGTTTGTCTCTCTGCAGTCCGAACGATGCGTTCGGTTATTGCGATTAGATCTTAAGATTGTAAAGCTCCGGAACCGGTAGTAGATAGCACGTACTCAAAGTCAAAGCTTAACTCATGCGAAATACAATTTAGGCTCGCACTTAATTTCGAAACATTTTTTTGAACTTGAGTCAAGAATTGGGATTCGATTAATCGCATGCTATGACTTGAAATTTTGTAATCAAGTTGTAATTAAGACGTCGATTCAGTTCAAACATAATTTCGTACTTCAGTTCGGAATTTAATTTAATTAACTATAATTTTTAGTTTAACTGTAATCGAGCTAAAACTTTATAATTACACTTAAGTTACAATTCTCAATTGCACTCGAGTCAAAGTGTTAAATTGTACTTCGATTAAAGTTTAAAACCGCGTTTGAGTTGAATATTGAATTAAAACTTAAAATAGTACTTGAGTTAAAACTTGAAAATTGCACTTGAGTCAAAGTTTCTTTAATTGCATTTGTGTAAAAATGTAAAATTGCACTTAAGTTCGCCCCTGAGTTACAATTCTCAATTGCACTCGAGTCAAAGTGTTAAATTGCACTTCGGTTAACGTTTAAAACCGCGTTTGGGTTGAAAATTGAATTGAAACTTAAAATAGCACTTGAGTTAAAACTTGAAAATTGCACTTGAGTCAAAGTTTCTTTAATTGCATTTGTGTAAAAATGTAAAATTGCACTTAAGTTCGCCCCTGAGTTAGAATTCTCAATTGCACTCGAGTCAAAGTGTTAAATTGCACTTCGGTTAACGTTTAAAACCGCGTTTGAGTTGAAAATTGAATGGAAACTTAAAATAGCACTTGAGTTAAAACTTGAAAATTACACTTGAGTCAAAGTTTCTTTAATTGCATTTGTGTAAAAATGTAAAATTGCACTTGAGTTCGCCCCTGAGTTACAATTCTCAATTGCACTCGAGTCAAAGTGTTAAATTGTACTTCGGTTAACGTTTAAAACCGCGTTTGAGTTGAAAATTGAATTGAAACTTAAAATAGCACTTGAGTTAAAACTTGAAAATTACACTTGAGTCAAAGTTTTTAATTGCATTTGTGTAAAAATGAAAAATTGCACTTAAGTTCGCCCCTGAGTTACAATTCTCAATTGCACTCGAGTCAAAGTGTTAAATTGTACTTCGGTTAAAGTTTAAAACCGCGTTTGAGTTGAAAATTGAATTAAAACTTAAAATAGCACTTGAGTTAAAACTTGAAAATTGCACTTGAGTCAAAGTTTCTTTAATTGCATTTGTGTAAAAATATAAAATTGCACTTACGTTCGCCCCTGAGTTAAGACTTAAGTTCGTGCCAACGAGCACCGTGTCGGCTTTAAAACAATAAGTCGATCAGAAATCGATGAAGCAATAGACGAACAAAACATAAGCGGAGTCGCGAATCGACGTATGTTTTATTATACGAAAAAATGAATGAAAACAAATGTATAACTTGTTGATAAAGAGCAAATGGCACACATTTTGGAAAAATTCAGCCTCGCAAAGCGATAAAAATATAAACATTCATCGGTTTCTACTTTTCGCTATTAATTGTAATAACGCACACAAAGACATAACATTACATTACATTACATATAAATATAAATATACATACATCCATACAATTCAATTTAGATTCCTAGTCATAAAAGGGAAAAGAATTTTCGTGCGAATGACGATTTAAACGTTTATCCAAGTCCGACTGTACTGTGTATGTAAACATTATTATTATTATTATTATATGTATATTCTCTTAAAAATTTAAAAACACAAGCAAACGCGAAAATGTGCACGGTGATATTTCTTCGTTCAAAAAATTAACTTTCGTTAACATAAATTTATTATGTTCAAGGATAATTAAAAAAAAAGTAATGAAATTGCTCCATTGGAGTTGCACAAACAATTTCGGTATTACAAACAAGCGAACACGTATGAGATTAAAATAATAAAATAGAACAAAATTCTAAACACAATGTTTGAATTTTTAATTCGTTTTTTATTGTTTTTTTTCTCAGTATTTCCGGCTATTTCAATAATTGTGTGTGTGTGTGTGTGTGAGAGAGAGAGAGACAGAGATAGGTAGGAAGAAAGAGTCAGAACATGAGGCAAAGTACGGATCAGATGGATTGTAAATACCATGATAATTATTCAAGGACCACGTGTGTGAAAACGAGAAGAGAAAAAAATTATTAAATGAGAAAAAAGAAAAAAAAAACCACATAACGTACGTTGTTTCTACTTCTCCTACTCCAACTAAACAGACTGACTATATACGTTTTCGATGATTTGTAATATTTAAATAGTTATTTAAACTACAAGAAAATTGAAATCAAGAGTGGAGAGAGAGAGAGAATTGAAGTAAGAAAAAATATATTAAAAAAAACAACAACAACAACAATAAAAAAAAGGAACAAAAATAGGAAAAATTGTGAAACGGAAAATACAAATGAATAAATTAAGTGTAAATAAATAAGCGGGTGGAATGAGAAGGAGCGTTTTTTGGTCCTCGCAAAAATGTTTTCTTTTTTCTTTTTCGTGTACGTATAAAATTTATTTTGCATTTTTCTCCTCGATGGAAATTCATACGTATTTCTTTTTCTTTCTTTTAGAGAATTAATTGAGACGGATTTTCGAGGAGGGATTTCCAACGGTTGGAGAATTTGGCCATCGTTACACCGTCGACGACTCGATGATCCGCTGCCCAACTGACCGATAAAATATCCGCTGCTATCACATTTTGGGCCTCGTCGAAACGTGGCAATTTTTGAATTTTACCCACTGCACCGATCACCACTTGAGGAGACAGAATCACCGGCTTTGTGTATGTACCTCCAATCTGAAAAACATTTTCGACATTTTTTACTCTTGGGACTTTTTTTTACTTTGGACTTCTAACAATTTTTACATCTGTATATTGAAACTATTTCAGTTATCTATTTTAGAAGTTTTAGAAACGTTTGCAATTAGAATTTAGTTGGTTCGTTGTTTATTTTGAAATTTTCCCTGAATCTTGCCAATTTTGTAAAAACAAATTTGAGAAGTAAAAAATGATTTGTTTTGTAATTAGGATATTACTCGAAGCTGCCAGTGTTTAGAAACGATTACAAAAACTAGAAAAGATTGTTTTTCTTCAAATTGAGAAAAACTTTGACACTTCAGAAAAAAAAATTGCCCAACGATAATTTCAGAATTGTTCTGTCCAGCATTTTCTTCAAAGAGAAAAAGAAAACGTATCGTTTAAATTAAAACAAACTAAAATCTATCGGAAAAAGTCTTCCCTATCGTTTCCACAAGTTCAGAGAATTAACAAAAAAAATAATAATAACAAAATTGAAGCTAAACTAAAGAATATTTGGAAAACTGACTACTCCAATGTTCGACAGTGAGAACGTCCCACCGGTGATGTCGTTCAATGGAAAGGAGGATTTTTTTCCAAGTGCCTGAAGTCTGTTCAGTTCCCTGGCAATCTCAAGGATACTAAGACGTTCCACATTTTTGATATTGGGTATGGCCAGACCATCCGGGGTGTCCATGGCGAGGCTGATATTGTGCTGATCGAATATTCGCAGTGTCTGTGAATCCTCATCGACCCAGGCGTTCAAACGAGGAAATTCACTGAGTGCTTTTGACGCAGCTTTGACGAAGAAGGGCACGAAACTCAGTGCGACACCCAAGTCCTTCGCATAATCTTTCACCTCGTTTCTGTAACGCACCAGTCTCGTCATGTCGCACTCGTCGCTGTACACGAAATGTGGTATACTCTAGAAGAAAAAAAAGAATTTCAAAAACAAGAAATCATTCATTTTAGATTTCTTCTACGTTTTCATTTTTTAAATAATTGCAATAATGAAATTTCTAGAATTTATACGATAATAATTATTTGTTTGCTACTTCTTGTTTACTTTATTTATTATTGATAGTAATTATAATATTATTTATATGGCAAACATAAATACAGTTCTCTGTTTTTTGTCAATTAAATTTTCTGTCCACTAGAAAAGTCTCTAGAAAATTGTTTTTGTCTTGCATACAAATGGGAAATTTAATTGACAGAAAGAGAGAACTGTATTTGTTTGATATATAAATAATATTATAATTACTATCGGTGATAAATAAAGTAAACAAGAAATAGTTATTATCGTATACGTTCTATAAATTTCATTATTGTAATTATTTAAAAACGAAAACGTAGAAGAAATCTAAGTTGAGTGATTTCTTGCTTTTATTATTAATTATTATTAATTAATTAATTTAAAATTTACCAATTTTATTCCTCTGAATAAAATTTATAAATTTCCAATTTCATAATAACGTTAAAAATTAGTAAAAAGAACGAATATTATAATTACTATCGACAATAAAAAAGTAAACGAGAAATAGCAAGAAATAGTTATTATCATATAAATTCTATAAATTTCATTATTGTAATTATTTAAAAACGAAAACGTAGAAGAAATCTAAGTTGAGTCATTTCTTGCTTTTATTATTAATAATTATTAATTAATTAATTTAAAATTTACCAATTTTATTCCTCTGAATAAAATTGATAAATTTTCAATTTCATAATAACGTTAAAAATTTGTAAAAAAAGAACGAATATTATAATTACTATCGATAATAAAAAAGTAAACAAGAAATAGCAAGAAATAGTTATTATCATATGAATTCTATAAATTTCATTATTGTAATTATTAAAAAACGAAAACGTAGAAGAAATCTAAGTTGAGTCATTTCTTGCTTTTATTATTAATAATTATTAATTAATTAATTAAAAATTTGTAAAAAAAAACGAATAGTCATAGAGCGTTACGATCGCATCTTCAATGAAACAATTTTGATCGATGAACATTCGCCTTTTTATAAAAATCGGATAAGAAAAATTTCATATAGGAATTTTTTGTTAAAAATAACTTTGTCTCCTTGCAGATTTTCCAGAATTCTATCGGGACTTACGAGAGACTGAGTCATCGATTTCCACATGTGCTTCTCGTAGCCCTTGAGAGGAACTTTATTACCGGGATCGTTTTCAACCACGTCGATAATATTCCCTCGAGGCTTCGCGTCGTTGGATTTCCTCGTCGGTTTGGATTTTGCTTCGAGATAAGCGAGCACATCTTCTTTGAGAACTCTACCAGCTTTGCCACTCGCGACGACGTCGCGCAGATCGATCTTGTTCTCCCAAGCGATTCGACGAACCGCTGGTGTCGTTAGAACTTTCGTCCCTGCAACGTTCTCGGTCGACTCCTCGTTGGACGAATGGGCGAGATGGACGTTCGGCCTCGTCGTCGCTGCTAAATTCTCACCAGCCTCGGCTCTTATCTGATCGTCACTCGTTACACCCGTTACTTCATCGAGAAGCTCGATATCCACCAAGGGATCGCCCACTAGAGCCGTCTCGTCGATTTTGTAATGCAAAGCTTTCACGAGACCGTCGTAACGACTCGTTATCGTCACCGATGCTTTGTCGCTCTGGACCTCACAGATCTGATCAAACTGGGCAACCTTATCGCCTGGTGAAACGAACCTGAAACGAAAAATCTATCGTTAAGCTTTGCTATACACTTTGGATGAGGTAGAATTGTATAGAAAAGAAATTGGAATATTTTAGGATAAAATTAGAATATAATTTCTGGAAAATTTGTTTTTAAAGCGGTCGAAATTCGCCAAATTGTTAAGGCTGATAATATTAGTCGATTAGCATTGTTCTATGTATGATATTGGATGATCATGTTTCTTTTTAAGAGGCAGTGTAACTTTAAAAGGCAGTGACTGTCATGCATTGCCCTTTAAGAGGCAGAGCATGACAATCTTATCTTTCCAAAATTTTGGAAGAAATTTTGCAGATTCAGTTACCACCAGAAAAATTTTGTCAAAATTTTGGAAAAATAAGACTGTCGTGCACTTTATGCCATAATTCTCTATGTACCCTCCAAATTTTAAGGCGATCGGTTGCTCAGTGCCGAACAATTTACGGATCCTGTTTTCGAAGCGCAAGTAACTCGTCGCCAGTTACACTGCTTCTTAAAATCATAAAACTTATCAATGTAATTGAAAGATTAGACGATCATATATCTATTTAAAACGAGAACAATGCAACGTTGCATTAAGAGAATAAGCAATTGTGTATTTTAAAATTAAAACAGAATCAAAATCTAATTGAAAGAACAGACACAATATCGTCCTTTTAAAATTGAAAATTTAATTCCAAAAATGAACAACTGTTTGTCTTGTTGAAGGGAAAAGAATGTTGATTTTGGATGAGGTAGAATTATATAGAAAATAAATTGGAATATTTTAGGATAAAATTTAGTATAAAATTAGAATATAATTTCTGGAAAATTTGTTTTTAAAGCGGTCGAAATTCACCAAACTGTTAAATCTGATAATATTAGTCGATCAGGATTGTTCTATGTATAATATTGGATGATTATGTCTCTTTTTAAAATCATAAAACTTGTCAATGTAACTGAAAGACTGGACGATCATATATCTATTTAAAACGAGAAAAATTCAACGTTGCATTAAGAGAATAGACCATTGCGTTTTTTAAAATAAAAACAGAATCTAAATCTAATTGAAAGAACAGACACAATATCGTTCTTTTAAAATTGAAAATTTAATTCCAAAAATGAACAACTGTTTGTCTTGTTGAAGGGAAAAGAATGTTGATTCAGCTGCGTCAATTTATATAAAAAAAAACCATCTTGAAAGGGTTAAACGAAAGACAGAAAAGAAAAATTAATAACGTAATTAAACTTACCATTCTTTAACCGTGACCTCGCGGATGCCCTCACCAATATCCGAGAGTTTGAAAGGCACGATAGTTCCATATCTGGTCGAGCCGATGGACAGTAAACGTTGACACGTCGTGCTGGCAGCTTTACCCTAACGACAATCAAAATATTCTGCTCGAAGTAAGAGCACGTTACCCTGAAATAACGAGCCAATAACTAATCGTTCAATCGTTCCTTAGATTTACAAAAAAAAAAATGAAAAAGAAAATCTCATTGAACGTTCATTTTTTTGCATTCGCATCTTAGCCTTGAGACATATTTACCAAACGCAAGATCGTCGATAATCGTATCGCCAGAGCCATGTTCGTTTCACCAGTTCGTTACACGTTAATCTTATTTTTCCTTTTCGCGTCGAACTCGTATAATTAATCTAGCTCGTTAAGTTATTTTACTTCAACGTTAAGTGTAATTTTGTATTCTTCGTTTGTTTCAATTCTGGTCCCTTTAACGAGGACGAATTGGGACAAAGATTGTAACAGCACTCGGACATTCAACGCGGTTACACGTGTGAACCTTTCTCGTGTCGCTTTATTCGTGGAAACAGCGTGTATAGTCGTACAATAATGCAGCTTTGAAATTCATGATTACGTAGTATAGTCGTCTCGATAATACTGATAAGGTGTGGATAACAGTTGTGTGTGTGGTACGCGGGAATTCGAGACGTTTATGAAATTGAAACTTTGATTTGTATCAATTTAAAATTGTTTCACGTCGAGGAGCTTATCCTATTTCTACAGTTGACCATTGCAATTAGGCTAAAAATAGGTTTATTTACATTGAAAAGAGATTGTAAGGAACTGACTTTACTCGGTTCATTTTAAATATTGTTATGTTATTGTATAAAATCTCTGTTCAATATATTTATATATTCACACACATACGAGTATTGTAAGATAACAATTTAAGATGTGTATATAGATGTATGCGTATGTGCAAGTGCACATTGAAAAGAGATTGTAAGGAACTGGCTTTGCTTTGTTCATTTTAGATATTGTTATATTATTGTATAAAATCTCTGTTCAATGTATTTATATATTCACACACATACGTGTATTGTAAGATAACAATTTAAGACGTGTACATAGATGTATGCGTATCTGCAAGTGCACATTGAAAAGAGATTGTAAGGAACTGGATTTGCTTGGTTCATTTTAAATATTGTTATATTATTGTATAAAATCTCTGTTCAATGTATTTATATATTCACACACATACGAGTATTGTAAGATAACAATTTAAGATGTGTATATAGATGTATGCGTATGTGCAAGTGCACATTGAAAAGAGATTGTAAGGAACTGGCTTTGCTTGGTTCATTTTAGATATTGTTATATTATTGTATAAAATCTCTGTTCAATGTATTTGTATATTCACACACATACGTGTATTGTAAGATAACAATTTAAGATGTGTATATAGATGTATGCGTATGTGCAAGTGCACATTGAAAAGAGATTGTAAGGAACTGGCTTTGCTCGGTTCATTTTAAATATTGTTATGTTATTGTATAAAATCTCTGTTCAATGTATTTATATATTCACACACATACGTGTATTGTAAGATAACAATTTAAGATGTGTATATAGATTTATGCGTATGTGCAAGTGCACATTGAAAAGAGATTGTAAGGAACTGGCTTTGCTCGGTTCATTTTAAATATTGTTATATTATTGTATAAAATCTCTGTTCAATGTATTTATATATTCACACACATACGAGTATTGTAAGATAACAATTTAAGATGTGTATATAAATGTATGCGCATGTGCAAGTGCATTGCCACATAATGTAGCCATCGTGGGTCGTGACCTCGCGAGGAACGATCGTTTCCAACGTTCTGTCGGTCTGAGGAGAATAATTAATGATATTGAAAATTAATGCGCTGGCCTTTTGCTAGTCATGGACGAAGTACCATTTTGTGCAATGGTCATGATGGAAAATTTCTAGGAGGGAGATTTTAGCGAGCTATTACTTGCATAAATGCATTTTTTTAATTTTAATTGGCTTAATAGATTTAATTGATTATAACATTAAGATTAATTTCAATGATGTAAATACATCTACTAAGTTTGTGTCGTCAGTGGTAGAAAGTTATAATATTTTGTGAGCGGTGAAATGATAAAGTTTCGTCGAGTTGAAGTTTAACAAGAAATTCGTCAATTGGATTGTTGAAAAAAAAATCGATTTTTTTTTGCTGTATTTTAAAACATTATTATAAGTAATATTGGTAATCGATGTAAAAAACTTTGAAAAGACTGTTTACAATTAATTATAAATGATTCAAGAGTGATAAAATTTGTAAAAGAAATCAAGTAACCACGAATGTGCCATAATGGGCTGCCATATTTGTGACGTCATTATGTTAAAATGTTTTCACAACTGTTCTTACATCGAAATGATCCTCGCAACAGAAAACATGTGATGTCGTTTCGGATTAACACGCCGCACTGCTTCAAACCACCGACGTCTACATCATAGTATAACTAGTATGGGCACTCTTTGTCGCGGTATATTACTATCTCACCAGGGACGTGATAAATTTTATAAATTGAAAAAAGAAATTTTTTAATTTAAAAATTATCTAAAAAATAAAACAAATAAAAGCTTTTTTTGTCAATAAATTAAAATTATTAGAGATAGATTTATTAGAGATAAAATATATTAGATAAAATTGATAAAAAGATGAAAATATATATAAACTAATTTATACAGATTAGAACCGATTGTATACATAAATAAGAAAATAAAAAAGTGAAATGGTTTGCATATTTTATTATTTGAAAACTAATTGTTATTTATGTCTATCATTATTATTATAAATCGTTACATAAATATAGGAGTTCGGTAATCATAAATAAGGTAAAAATATATGATTACATAAATCATTTATTAATTACATAATGACATACAAACATCTATTACAAAATTATATTAATTATACAATTAGTGAATAAAGCCATACATATTATAGAAATATACAGCCAATTATTCCAATTGCATACATTCGATCTTCAAAATGATGACTGCAAACTCTGTTGGTTGCGTATAAATTTTCTACTGCTTTCAACATTAAATCGGGGCGATTGCAAAATATTATCCACTTCCTTGCCCTAAAATTAATACAAATTATTTTTTAGTATAACATTCATCGAAAAAATTCTTCCTCTCAGTCTACTTTTCATTATCTTTAGGAAAGCGAAAAAACGAATACTCTGAATTTGCAGTCGTATTTCTGCAATTTTTAACGCTGCATTTTTTGTACCCTTTGATTTTATGCATTTTTTTTAATTATAATGTATTATTTTCCGACGTTGTTTTAAAAAATTTAACCTCTCAACTGACTGTCACAGGCTTCACATTACCACTTATGAAACAATTCTCTGATTGGTGGCGCCCAAAAACATGGCGGATGGATGCGCAGAACGGATCGACGCGAACCTCGAAAAAGCTCGGAGTGCCCATACTAGTTATACCATGTCTACATTTAACCTCTTGAGGCCCATTTAAAAACATTTTGTCCGGGTTTTGTAGTATTATTACAGAATGGTACAAAACACCCACGATAACATTTAAGGTTTGCCATTGTCTATAATTTTATCAAACATTGACGATAATAATAAGAATAAACTGATCAAAAGTTAAAAATTTTTATCACCGCACGGTGTAATTCAGGAAAAATTAACAAAGTGACGTCACACACTCTCGGGTTTTTTCGGAAGCTGTCGGGGCGTCATCGATACTAGGATAAAAAAATTATTTTCAATTTGACATAACTTTTTAATTATAACGAAAAAAAATGATAATAGTTTTATTATAAAACTTAGGTATGATCTTTCCATCTTCGAAAAAAAGAATTTTTTTTTCAACAATCGGATTCTACACACATGCTAATTGGCAAATGGTGAATATATATTTGGACAGTCTGGGTACTGACTGACGTCAAGTTGAGCAGAATGTGATATAACATACACGTGGTATTATTTTTTACCCGTAAGTGGAGGATTTGTAAAAAAATACCGAAAGGGAGAAAAACAATTTTGGTTTACCTTCATCTGTATAGATAAGTTTTTAACATTATATAAGGCCCTTGTAATGAGTTAAATAGTATTTTTTTGCAACGCGATACGTTCAAATATGCCAGAATTTGTATAGAATGTTTGCGCATACGTCAATGGCTTGACAGAACAAATATTTTTATAGTACAAAAATTAATCGAATTTAATTGAACGTCCGTGAAAAGTGATCGATGATCTCACAGGAAGGGAGACCCGTAGCTCGAATTTTATTCCCAGTTGGAAGCGATGGAGATTTTTTTAAATATTTGGATATTGATCCTTCGCAATATTTTGGGGTAGAACCGCTTTAAGGAGGGGGTTCGGTCTGTACGGCTAAAAAAAAGACACTTTTTCTCGAATTTTTTTACGAGATACGGACAATGGTTATTAAACAAAAATATTACAATATCGTTGAATGATGTTTTAAGAATATTTCATGAAAATTTCAGCTAAAGATATTAACAAATGAGCCGTTGGCAGCAAATCTCCCGAGACGAAAAAAAAAAAAATATTGAAATGCGGTGGATATCGTAACTCGTGAACGGATCATCTGAAACAAAAAAACCAAAAATATTCTGTTAGTGGACATATTTCCCCAGGTAACGCTGTCGAGTTTTTTTTTGTTTTTCTTTTGAATTTTAGTGACCGTCTGAAGTCAAAAATGCGATTTTCGCCTAAAAAATCTCACATATATGTTGTTGTAAAAAAAAAAATAACAACAAATTCGAAAAAAAACTCGACAGCATTACCTCATGAATTATGTTGAGAAAGTGTGTGCAAAATTTCAAGAGGATCGGTCCAGTAGTTTTTGCGGGACAGTGTCCACCGACTTTCAAAACATGAAGTGTGGGAAAATCGCTTTAAAGTTTTGGACACGAAAAAATCGATCTTTTTTTTCTGTTTTTCGCCATATACTTACATTTGGACACAACATTCTTGAGCTGTTAAACTTTAATAAAAAAAAAAAATTTTTTTTTTTAATTTGAAGACCCCCCCCCCCCCCCCTTAATAAATTGAAGACCAAAATATTTCGCAGTAATGGGTCCTATAACAACTGGCCCATTAAATCACTATTTTTTCTTTACTAATAGGAAAAGTATGAATAATACAAGGTAGAGGGCGCAAGTAGTCATTGTGTGTAGAGTCGGTAATGCCGTTTCCGCTCTTATCAACGAAATATAATCTGGTCGCCGAGACGAGACGTAACTGATTGCACATTCTGCCGCCTACTGAAGGTGGCGCTCTACCATCTTCCGCTTCGTACTCGAAACTTTTCTCTTGATATCGAGTGGTTTTAGTATCGATATTTTAGGACCAAGTACCAACTAGGAATTGGTAAAAACTACTCGTGTCGATACTCAACCAACACATATATGTATTTAAATAATGGACCGCTTTATTTTACTCAATCATGGGGTAAAATTATTTTGCTTGAAAGACCATTTCTAGGGAGGTCTAGTTGAAATTTTCAAAAAATCGATTTCTTTTCTTCATTTTCTAAAAGTACAATATCTTACGAGTATTTTCCGACTAATTGCATTTAAATCGGACCATTATTCGCCGAAAATACATAATTTTGAAGGAAGCCGTGTTAGAGCCATACAAAGTAAGTAGGTAAAACTTTAAACTCGTTTTTTTCGAAAGCATGTTTTCAAAATCGGTGATCACTGTAACTCGAGAACGGCTTGAAATTTATATCACTTCTTCTATATATAGTTGTCCTCCGAATGAACGAAGGATTTTTTTTTGGACAACTATTTTTTTTTTATAGTCAAAAATGTAAGTGAAATTTTGGTCAAAACAACATTTTTGACTTTCAACGTCCGCCATTTTGTCAAAAATGGATATTTTTCAAAATCCTTCGTTCAACGGGAGCATTATATCATTAACTAAAGATCCCCCCTGTTTTGTTGGTTTCAGATAATCCGTTGCAGCGCGGGAGTGAACACCGCAAAATCTGTTTTTTTTTAAGCGTCTTCGGACGTTGCTATATAACGGCTTATTTTTAAATATATTTCTTTCAAAAAATTATAATGTTTACACAAAATATATATCTTTTATACGGAAGAACTTTTGTTATCAATTAATTTATCGTTTGGCAAAAAAAAAAAAAAATCGGAAAAAAGGCCTTTTTTACCTTTCCAACTAGATCTCACTCCTTCAACGGGAAAAAATACCTGACTTAACGGACATCCTTTCCACAAGAAAGAACGAAAAGACAGGGAACGATACATTTTCTAGATAAACAGCGAACTCCAATATCTAAAATTACTTGTGACGTTACTGATAATGACGCAAGTGTGGTTGTTGCAATAAAAAATGCACTTGGTAAAACAAAACATTTGCCATGATTTGCGCATAATATTAATAGATGAGCAACTAAGCTTCCGGTTTTTTTTTATCAATAAACAATCGAAAATTTGATTACAAATACAAAAAATGGTTGATTCAAAGTATCGCCCCTCGTTGTTCACGTATTTTTCCTATTTCTCGGGTGGTACGTAAATTTCGCGACAATAAAAGGACGCGTCTTTTGACTGAAACCATTTCGGCAATCAATTTTGAACTGTCTCATAATTAGCTAATTATAGCTCACTCAAGCCATGTGCCATCGACCGAAACAGATGGTAATTGAAAGGGGCCAGATCTGGCGAATACGGCGGGTGCGGTAGCAGATCACATTTAAGGTAGTTTTATCGTGACATTAAAATCGAAAAATTGTTGTTCAGTTTTTCTCACATACAAAATGGTTTGCGGGCTCAAGTTAATAAAGAAAAATTGTTGCAAATTGACTAAAGAACAATATACCCCAAATTCAAGGTCATCCAAGGTAATATGTACTTGCTGTATAATTACAAAAATTGCGAAAATTCTTTTCTTTAGATTTTTTTGAAAAACTGAATAAAGCTTCTTTGATGCTCCATAAAAATGTATGCAAAGTTTTGGAAAGCTTCACCGAGTAGAAGCCAAAATATTTATGGGTGAAAATACAACTTTTAACACGCGCTCACATGAGAAATATCTCAACTTCCGCGTGGTAAAACCTTCCAAAAATTATTACACGTACATATGACATCAAAGAAGATATATCCAAATTTTGAACAAAATCTTAAGAAAACGATAAAACGATAGAACTACCTTAAGCGTTTTGATGGTCTCCTGGACTGTGGACCATGTTCTGCTGCAATGTCACACGCTCGTGTCTCGTATCCCATTCTGGCTGTTTTACGAGCAATGCGTGGTTTAATTTAATCAGCGGTTGTCGGTAGCAATGTCCATTGACAATTTCACCAGGTATTGGCAGCTCGTGGCACACAATCTCTTTCTGTTCTCACCAAAAGCAGAGCATTGTTTCTTTTCCAAAGCGATTTTGCAGTGCCATCGATGCTGATACTTCGCCAAGTGAAAGCCACAATTTTCTGCGTTTGGGGTTCTCTAAATATATCCATTTTTCGTCGTCAGTAATAATTCGATGCAGGAAACTTTTTCTATTGTGCCGCAAAAGCAAAATTTCGGAAGTAGCTCTTCGATTTTCCATCTGTCTTTCAGTCAACGCATGCGAAACCTACTTTCCTTCCTTACAAATCTTTTCCATGACGTGCAAACGTTTGGAAATGCATTTTCGAGTCACATTTGGCGTGGCATTCAACGTGTTAAACGTCGTCAACGATTTTATAGAGAGTAAAATGTAGTTTTCAAAGGCTGGCGTGGCTATCATATCATTAAAAAATTGTTTATCAGGAAAATGCCTTGATAAGCTTTTATTTTTAAGAAGCGATTCGAAAACAAATTTTTTTTTATAAAAAATCCTGCGAAAAAAATGAGCGGTACAAGTAATTATCGATACTTTCCATTCAATACCGAGGAAGCATGAAAAATTTTCGTGAATATTCTCAAATAATAACTTATGAGACTTTTTTGCGTCTTTTGTACAAACAAAGCGTCTCTGACGTAAAAAGATTTCGAGTCTGATTGATATGGGTTTCATTCATACGTCACATTTGTATGATGTAAACCATTGTTTCGTACTAAAGCTGAATAAATGAGCAACGAACAAAGCATTCCCCTGATATAAGCATAAACTTATAAGATAGACTGAGCGCTCCCATGAGAGGCACTGAATCAGTATATAAAGGACAGAGATGTATCGGGAGTATTCTTCTCTCATTTCAATCGGTGTAGTGGTGGGAGTGAACGGAGCAGCGGAAGTGGAACACATTCATAACGCCAACGCGTGATTTCTCCTCACTCTCCTCTGCAGCCTCATCCCCACCACAAGTATTCTGAGACAGAGAGAAGAGTACTCCCGATATATTGTCATCCTTTATATGTTGACTGTAAACGGCCCATGAGAGCGCTCAGTCTACCTTATATGTCTATGGATATAAGTAAGAAGGCGGCATTCGACAGAAAACCACATTTTTCGAATTAGATCAGCTAGCTGAATGACAAACAGAATTTTCTGTCATGAATCGAATAATATTAACTATTCTGATCTGCTTCGCTCCTGTGCATTCCTTTTACTACGAGGTATCAGATTCTCAAAGACTCATTTTTTTCTTAAAGAGGGCACTAAAAAATTATAAGAACGATTGTTTATTTTTAATTCATTATTTTTATGTAGAAATGTTTCATTATTGATATACTCGCTATTATTGCTTTAAAGATACACAAGAACATGACTGCGGATGAAATTCGACGGGTTTTTCATACGACGGCGGATAATGGTGAGTTATCGTTTAATCTTTATTTCAAATGCAGTCGAGCGCTTCCTCAAGTCCAGTCCGAACTCCGAGCTAGAGAATTTCGTGCGATCGCACGTGGAAAAGAGTGAGAGAGACAGACAGAGGTAGTGAGCACGTGCCTGATGGAGGTATGCGATATACAAGGTGCGTTTCTTAAGGTGTCTCAAACGTTATTCCAAGGTAGATGGGATCATTACAAACAAAAGTTGCAAATATAGATTAGTGATTAGAGAGTTGCAAATATACATTAGTGATTAGTGATATTTGCAACTACAACAACAAACAAGTTACAAACAAAAGTTGCAAATACACATTAGTGATATTTTTAACTATTAAAAATAATTATGTAATAATAATTTTAACTATTAAAAATATCACTAATGTATATTTGCCACTTTTGTTTGTAATGATCTCATCTACCTTGGAATAAAGTTTGAGACACCTGAAGAAACTTACCCTGTATATCGCACACCTCCACCAGGCACGCGCTCACTACCTCTGTATGTCTCTTTCACCCTTTTCCACGTACGAGCGCACGAAATTTATATCTCGCAAGGGATATTTTTTAAGTTAGTCCAATCAGAGAGCACGGAGAAGCATTGGAGCCGCCCACTCCCGCCCTAGCCGGAGAGATAGCACAGTATAAGGTGTTACATTTGGGGTTGCATAATTCAGAGCAGTCGATTTTATTTATTATATTGTTACGCAGGCATTTTTATTTCTCGGGCATTGACTGCTCTGAATTTTGCCGAGCGCGCCGAGAAGCGTTGGAGCCGCCCATTCCCCGCCCGAGCAGTCAATGTCCGAGAAATAAAATTGACTGCGTAATAATATAATAAATAAAATTGTCTGCCCTGAATTTTGGAACCCCAAATGTAACGCCCTACACGGTGACATCTCTACGGCTAGGGCGGGAGTGGGCGGCACCAACGCTTCTAACCGCGCTCTGATTGAACCAACTCAAAAATTTATATCTCGTAAACTATTAAAAATATCGTTAATGTATATTTGCAATTTTTGTTTGTAATGATTCCATCTATCTTAGAATAAAGTCTGTTACACTTTATGAAATTCACCCTGTATACGAAAAACTATTCCCCGTGGGGCCCTTTGGTTTCTTATTTGGAGGTCGGACTGTATTTCAAGTTTTTGTTTTTAATTAAAACTGCCCAAAGTTCATGATCGTTTATACGTTACCGATTTTTTTTCGCTAACGCGCTACAGAACCAAATAATCTTTCCCTATGAGTTCCACGAGGATACATTAGACGTGTGTTTTTCATACGAATTGGTTCGCTCTAGAAAATGCACAGAAAAAGGTTATTGCCTTCCAATCTTGAACGTTAACTTAAATTTCTCTTCCCTTTTTGTTTGCATATACAGGGTGAGGCAATAACATTCATCAGTAGAAATATTTCCTCAGATATCGAACTTAGAAAAAAACACATTTTTGGTGGTGGCGTCTTTATAAGACTACGAAATACTTGATAATGATCCGAAATATTTAGATTTGTATCATCGATACTGACCTTGAATGACTTTGACCCCCTATTGTTTTTTTATGCGGATTGAGGTGCTCTACAAGATGGTTGAAAAAAAATCTACCATTCCATTTAGAAAAGGCGTTTACGCACAGTGAAGGTGACCTTCACGGTGCGTAAACGTCACCATCGAAATAAAAAAAAAGTCATCGCGTTTGATAGTCCCCTCCACACCATGCAACTTTTGCTTAAAAAGTTTTTTTCTAAGCCCGACATCTGAGGAAATATTTCTACTGATGAAAGTTATTGCCTCACCCTGTATATAAAAAGAAAAGGAACAATCTCCGTACGAAAGGCAAACGAATTTAAGGTTGTTGTGGGGTCTAGCCATCGGGGGTGAAGCATGAGGGGGCGCCCTATGCTTATGCACGGAACTAATGAATTGTTACCAGCTGTTTGTCGTCAAATTATCGTCGTATTTAATATCATTTTTCAAGGAAAAAATGCACATCTGTTTAAAAGAATATGCATTTTTGACAAAGTGATGGTTACAGGAATTATTTCTATTAGTTTATGGCATTATTTTCGATAATTCGTTAGAGATCAATTATTGCAAGACGAACTGGCAACAACGTAAATTATGACCCACGATAATTGCTTGGGTTGACAGCAGTGTCGCACAACTGTCATATACCCGCTCCGTTCTGAACCGTAAAATCGAAGTGTCTGTTTATCAACCATAAACATAGCTCCCGGGAAAAAATTCTTTCGTTGGGAGGGTCGTTAAGGTAGGGAGTGCTTGTGACATCTACGCTGTTGTCATGTTTCCGAAGCCTTATATCTTGTGTGCTCAATTTTTGGGAAAATTCGCGATTATAATCATTAATAACGTTGAATCGGTACTGTAAATTATTATTTTCAAAGCACCACAAGATAGTCCAATATTTCATTTAACCGTACCTGTTTTTTTAACTCCGTGCCATCGTTTTCTCGGCAGATATATATAATATACTGAAAAATGGTTCGAAAAATTCCCATAAACATAATGTGATGAGCACACCAAATGCTCCAAGTTTGCGATTTTTTTTCTAAATAACTGTACTGTGGATGGTTTTGAAATTTGACAGGTTGATTAGTAAATAGATCATGAACGTTCATACAAAATTTCATCTCAGTGACATCGTTTTGACCTGACCCCACAACAACCTTAAGTGTCGTGAGATTACTTGCCAATTAATGATATTATTATTTCAACGAAAATTAATTCAAACAGAGAATGATGCTTCGAAAAAGAAAAAAAACATATAGCTTTCTTTTCTTTTATTTCCAGTGCCCAATTACCAGCTTGCGGATATCACTGTGTCGCAATTGACAAAAAGGGACACGGGAATGGGACAATTAGTGAACATTAAAACCCAGGAACAAGAAATTGCCCTTTTGCTCGAACCCATCGATGGAGTTCTCGCTCACGAAGGCACGCCAGTTACAACGGCCGAATGGAATTCTACCGATGGCAAGGTCTATTACGTCCAACATCCGGAGGTAATACTGTCTAAACACATTTCATTGATTATCATCCCAAATCGATTGATTCGATTTTATTATGGATACAGTTTAAGGCAGGACACTACTGTGACGGTCAGAAAAATAAAGTTTTTCGTGAATTTTTTTAATTCACTTTGATTGAATACACCTTAAAAGGTGGACGAAAAGAGATCACCCTGACTTATTCCAGATACTGCTTTGTGTAAAATCAACTGAAACGAAAAAAACTGCATGGATTATTGAAATATAGAATGATATCTTAGACATATAATAGCAAATTCGAGAAACATTGATTGTTGACAAAATTGCAAACGCTTAAGTGTGTCGTAGCGTTTTTTGGAAACAAAATCGTTGGTTTGTTACAAACAAATCAAAATTTTAATTTAAAGTCTCATCGTAATGAAATTTTAAGCAGATTTTCTTGAAACATGAAGTTTTAAAGATGATTAAAAGGCATCGATTTAGGCTTCCTTGATAAATATTCAATGATAATTTATACATAAACGAGATCAATAATACCTTGGATCTTTATGAATCGATTACACTTTAATCTTTAGGTAATGGAAGAAGTTGGAAGATTAATGGAAGATATACAGAAAGAGGCAACAATGATCATATGCGAAGGAAAAGTTGGTCCTGGTTATATAATTGTGAGGAAATAAAACCGTTATTCGATTTTTTCTTTCTTTGTACATTGTCGACATTGAAGAACCTTTTTTTAAGAATGGATATATCGGAGCGAGTCACCTTGCAATCAAATCTTTGCCAGACGAGGTTGTGATTAAATTACCAGATGGTCATCAGGGACACAGTCATGTGATTTACTCAGTAACACCCCCAGAGATAGATGAAACTCATCCACGGTGCGGTGAGTTTTTTAAAAATATTTTACATATCGAGCATCCGCATAATATTCGAGTATAAGCATAATATTGTTTTTTAGGCTTCCAGGTGCTCGAACCTTCTACTGTAACCAATTACAGGAGACGCAAAAGCTCCGAAAACACCGAGATTCCGGATATAATTTATCCAGAAATTCTTGCCGTCGCAGACTCGAGTATTTACAGGCAAGCAAAGACATACGCTTCCAAAATATTGATACGAATACCAATTCTTTGTTTAAACGTTTCACGACTCGTCGTGAATGAATTGTCGCTGAAAAAAAGAAAATAAACTTTTGAAAACTAGAATGTCAAAAATTAAACGTGAATATGTCAATAAAAATCACAATTCAATCAAATTTTGTCAATCAGAAATTGATAATTTTATCATGTTTCGATTTACAGATTGGTCGATAGTGATCTTGTTCACACGCTCCAGTATATGCTAATTCTTTGGAACTCCGTTGATTTGAGGTACAGAAATCTCGACAACCCAAAAGTCCGAGTTAATATAGCACAGTTCTTTGTAGGATTGGTATGTATTAACAAATACAAAAACAACCTAAATAATTCTTTTAGTTAAAAATGTTTTTTACTAAAAATTATCCTTATCTGTAATATAGGTTCCTCAGGCGACCCCCTACATTGCTCAAACTCTGGAGAGACAAAATGGTGTTAAATTGGATGCTGTAGGAGTCTTGGTTAGGGCTGCAAATGCCTTCTCGAACAATCGGAATGAATTTTCTCTTACCGATTACGACTTCATCATCCTTATGACAAAGTAAATTACTATTGCTTTAGTTGCACTATGTAGTAAGAGATTCTTTCCATAGCACTTATGAGTCAAGTTCTAATTTCGGTATGCAAAAACAGGGGTCAAGAAGAATTTGATGAATGGCCACAAGTCTACGTATCGATAGCCACAATTCCATCATTTTTCAAATTGTTGCAAAACTGTCTAATAAATTCTAAGGATATTTATCATTCATCGAATCGTAAAATACTCGAACAATCTTCATTTTAATTTCACCATTCTTAGCTACCGCTACGTGCTTCTTTTTCATCAATGAAAATAATCACTCGTTCTCGATTTGATTTGTGGTTCTCAGATATGATTTGACGTCGCGAATAGGCGTGGACTATTTGGGTAATTATTAAAACCCAATTATACGTAATTACTAGGTAAATACGCAATGAATTTTGGTTCGGTATAATTATAAGTATATTTTTGTTTTTCATAGGCTACGCGCGTCGAGATGTTGGTTGTTTCTGGAAAAATACATCCAGTTCGGTGGCAATTTTTTCGGATAAAGGGAGATACTATTCTTGGACGCCAGCTCACGAATTGGGACATTTGTGAGTTCATAAATAGATTATTAGCAATGACCATTTCTTTTTTTGTTTAACCCATGTCGAATGTTGTACACTAATTTGGAAATTGCGACATTCGGTATGTAAAAGATTAAGGTACGTTTTAGTACACGAAATTTAAGTTGAGATCAGTGTACCTATAAAAAATACGATATGATAGTTTCAAAAGCAAGCAAGTTTAATACTCAATTAGAAGAATATTTTGAAGATGTAAAACCGTTTCAAGTTCAGAAGCGATAAGTCTCATATGAATTTTGACATTGGGGATACCTTTTACCTATTTGTGCTTACAATTAGAAATTTCTATTTTACCTTTTGTATTTAGTAATTAGTACTTCATATTCCATATTTGATTGGACATACTTTGTGATGAATATGTTACCTGCGGTGTTTTGTATTCCATGTACTCTGTCGCAATTCGTTCAGCTTTGCTTACTATCCCAAAAAACCATTCATCATTGTCCAATTTCCACAATTTGTAACGAATTCCGTTTTATATCTGAAGATTGGGCATGGGTCACGATGGTTTGAAGCCAGGTTGTCGGGCAACGGATGGGTACATAATGAGTCCAGCGGCGATATCGACTGACAAGACCTGGAATTTCTCAACGTGTTCGATAAGCGAGTTGCACTATTTTCTCAGGTAAATAAATAGTAAATGATATACGTTATTTACTTATTATTTCATTTTCCGACTAATCATTAAGAAATATTTAGCCAACTATAAGCATTGACAACTGAATGTGACTAAAGTGAGTTTATATTTTTTAACTGTTAGACGTGGTAAAGGCCAATGTCTTCTTAACGTACCAAATATGAAAGAAAAACCAATACCAAGAGTTTTGCCGAGTGCGATATTAAGCATCGATGAACAATGTCGTAAAGTGATAGGAACCGAAGGTTGCAAATTGCCGAACAAACTGACAGGCGATCAGATTTGCCAGCATTTGTTGTGTAAACATCGGTGGCGCGATGAAGTTTGCTGGAAACAGGAATTTCGGCCACCAATAGACGGTTCACCTTGTGGCGACGACAAAGTTCGTACAATTTTTTAAAACTTTTAGTAGTATCGTACAAAAAAATTGTACATCGCAGAAAGCAATCCAGAACCATTCATACAAATGAGATGTCTTCAAGTTTTTAATGAATATCTACTATTTCTTTTGTAAAAATTTGTTACGATAAAACTAATTCTTTTTTCTTCACCGGTCATCGCAGATTTGCTTGCAAGGTCGGTGCATCTCCCAAAACTCAGAAGCTGGAGAAGACTCATCCAGCACGGAGAGTGATCAAGAAACAAGTAAAAAAACTTGATGCAATTAAGACGTAGATATTACCTGGAAGGAACGATTTTTAATCAATAACAAAAAAAAATGAGTATATAGAAATATACGAATGTTGGTACACTTATGCTGTCATAAGTACACCGGTGCGCAAGCATGTATACCTAACCTATTTCCTAATATTTATTAATACAAATAAAAGAGTTAATGAAAGGCTTATTGCATTCTCTATCAATCTTAATTATGCCTATCCTAATGATAGTTCTCAAGCTGATATACTATAGGAGACATAGACAGTATTTATTTAGATCTTTGCCAAGTGTCACCGTCTACTTGGATGTCCACTTGAAAAATTCTCCTTTTGCTCGAATAAATTGTTCATATCTAACAAAAGAGACGGTAAGTACTATAAATGTTCTAATAAGAATTACTCTACATACATTTAATGACAGTTGGTGTGGCTTTTATCAATATCTCGTTTCCTCCGAATTATCTGTTAATAAAAATGGTAAGATTAGTACGCATAACCTCATATCCTTATGTTAAAGTCACAAACGATGAACTTCATTTAGTCAATAATTAAACGGTTAATAAATTTAGAAAATTTATAGCAACAGTATATGTTTTCATAAAATGTGAAAAAAACACAATCTGTTCTCGACGCTTCAAGACATCCGTCCGTCAGACAATGGCGCGCCGACGACAGCGCTTCTAGTGGTCAAAAGTTAAACCAATTGAGAACCGAAAAGCGTGACCATCTTTTTTTCGCGGTAACGTATTATGTTCGGTCTCCTTATACAGACTAAACATTTGGAAAATTTATATTATTTATGTTTTCATAAATGAGACATAAAAATTTCAATCTACTCTCAATGTCTTTAACGATAAAAATGAAACTATTGTTTTTTACTATCGGAAGATCGCTAACTTATCGATCGATGAGTACATGTGCCTCGTACTCAGCAGTTACTACGAACGTCCGGGAGATGGCGCTGACCCGTGGCGGGAAAAGAACGACGATTCAAACGTTTCATGTCGCTTTCAACTGAAAGTTGAGTAATTTATAGTAATTAAATCTTGAAACAACTATACGTAATTCGTCCTACGAATAATAAAAAAATAATTTCATAATTTAATAACGATGACAATTAAATTATTATCATTATATATATGTCATTGTTTTTTTTTTAATTTGAATTCGATCAACATCGTTGGTAGGTTGTAATGGGAACGTTTCGTAATTAAAATAAAGCAATTACTTCGCATACTCTCATATGCGTCGTATCCTTTAATTCTCTCAGTCCCTCCGATATACCTTCAAGTTTTATTCAACATTCGAGTATAATAACAAGCATCTCCATGATATTTAATTAATAAATAATGATCATAAAATAAAAACAGTCGTTACATGGGCGTGCTGCGTTCGTCGAAATTAATTTTCAATTATCTCTCGCGAATACAGTCGCGTTTCATAACGAGCAACGAATCTAAAGAAAAAACAATTTTTTTTTTGTTCATATTTTCAACAATAATGAGTATGTACATTCAATAATTTTCGTGTTTACCTCTACCGTCTGGTTCCTTGTCTTCGTGTAAAAATTGTTGTACCATCTTCGCACAAATATTGATAAAAAAATTATTTTTTAATTGGCAAATTAACAATTAGATCCGACTCTTTCGACAGTTTCTAAAAAATAGGTGTACGATTCTCGTTGAGTTGGAATATTTTGCGTTACGTCGTGGTGTTTTCTTTACATAATTTTTTTTCTCTCGTTTTTTTTTGTTTATTTTCAAAATTTCGTCGCAACCGCGAATTTTTCGACAATTCGTAATCCCCATTTCCATTCGATTAGTCACTTTACTTTTCGAATACGTCGCAGTCACGTTTGGAATAAATAGTTTCGCGTTTTTCCTTTTCATTCATTTTCGAATCGTGTATTGCTCCTCTTTGACACCGCGCTTCTTAGAAATGGTCAAGTCGCATGAAGACGTACTCAGGAGTAAGAAAAATTGATAATTTAAACGAATTTTTGACAAATCAAAGATTTTTTATCGATGAATTTGAATTAATGAAAAAACAAATTTCTTCGCAATCAAAACAATAATAAGATTTATCGTTCGTTTCCTCTTTTACGAATTATCCTTTCCAGAATATTACGACGTGAATAACGAACGAATTATTTAATTAAAAACAGATCGAAAAAAAATCGAAATTTCATGAAAAACGACAGAAAAAAATTTCAAATTTTCCATTTATGTTAATTAACGAAAATCTTTAGATCGATTTATAATTAAGCGATATACAATTTTTTACGATGCATCGATGAAAATTAATCAATCGATAAACGTTTTATTTTCATTCGTATCCATTTTTTTTTATTTTCCCACGGTGGAAACATTTTTTCTTTCTGACTCTGATTATATCGAAAAGTGGACACGTAAAATAATCCTAATTAGGTCGTGCTTGTGCAATTTCTATGAATAAATCACGTTCACGAAAAATCACATGTACGCTTACATGTTCAAATAGTAACAATATTAGGTAACGACTATAACGACGACGGTCATCGTTAATTTTTTTTCTCTCTCTCTCTCTCTCATTCTCTTCGTTTTCGTGAATGTGTCTGTTATATCGATAGTGTGCGAACGATGAGGCCGATATAGACAATTGCCATAACACATTGGTTTTTTTTCTTTAATGCACATATATTACGTATTAACTTACGAATACACGACGAATTTTTCATTTTTTCGAGTCAGGTTTTTTTTTTCTAACGATGGTAAGACTAAGAGGAGAGGCGTCACTCGTATTTTCACCTAATCAACATGATTAATTCGTTTACGATTTTCTTTTGTCCTTTTTGTTCATAGTCCATCGCTAATATATTACGAATTGCCGCTCATTTTTCCATCCCACGCTCACTTCCGGTTAGTGAAAACATCCGCCATTTTGTCGTTCGCATTTGAAACGGATTCGTGAATTTTTAAAGACTTGTTTCCATCGAGTTTCAGAATGTAAGGTTAGGTCTGATTTATGGCGGGAATTTTGAATGTTCGAAGTTAGGCGAGGAAGAAATGAGCGGGATATTTAAATCGGATTCGTCATTCCCGATTAATTTAACAATTCGTTCGCTGAGTTTCTACCTTGCACACGATCGTAGGTTTCAATGACGAAGATTTCGTGAATCGTTGCAGCGATTAGATAGTAAAGTTGGTGCATAAGCTCTCACAGACCGGCTGCTTTTTACATCTCTTTTCTTCTCATACACCCATCTTCTCCAGCCTCAATTTCACCATCAACCACTTCGATGGACCTCAGGAGTTTTTGTTAGACGTGTTCCGAACGACCGAGAGCACAGAAAAAGCACAGAAAAAAACTTCAATGGTGCGGGAATCGAACCCGGGTCCGCTGGGTGGCAGTCGGGAACGCTACACCCTATACCACCGCCTCTCCTCGTTGCAACGATTTATAAATATCTTCTTTATTATTCAATCGTTGGCTCGATCGAGTTTCGATATTGCCTAAAGGAAGATGTTATTTTATTTTAAATCAATCGTGAGTTGGATGTCTTATGGTCGATTTCACGCACTTTTTAATCATCGCATCGTCTCTCGGGCCAATTTTTTTTCCAAGTTCTCTATCGGCACCTCGTGTCTCTTTTTTTTTCATTCGGGAAGTTTTCATCGAAGACGTTTCAAGTTCGCTGAGTATTTTTGCGTACACACTCATACATATGCATACACACATACACGCATGCGCATCACACTTATTTGTTCCTTTCGCTTTATATAGGCGAGATAAAGTTTAGAGCTGGGCAATTTGTTCGGTGTTTGTCTGATTGGACGCGTTCGAAGCTATAGAGATCTCGGTTACACCGACGGACGTTTGAACGACCGCGCAAAGAGCACTTCGCAGAGGCACGTGTTCGCTTCCAGCGTCGCATCCAGTGTCTGCAACACGATTAAAATAGAATCCACGATTATATATGCATTGATTTAAAGTAGATTCGACGACGCGTCGGATGCAATTTATATTTTTGTTCTGTGTGGATTTTTAGTTAAGAAATTATGATAAGATACATTGTCCCATTATCGAAGAACTGAAAACCCGCATTTATCAGAAAATTTGCGATTGAACGTGAAATGAGTATTGGTTATGGTTAGATTAAGGTAGTCGTATCGTTAGACAGTTTGGGTTTCAGTTTTGTTCCCTTTTTTTCTCACATTCCAAGTCGACCGAGCGTTTAAGTTCATTAAGAAAAGTTATTGCCAATAGACCAAAGAACAACATACTCAAAATTCAAGTTGATCCTACGTAAAGTTTATTTGTTATATAATAAACAAAATCATGAATTTTAAGATTTTTTATAAAAACTAAGTGAAGCTTCTTTGATATCGTATAAAAATGTTGTTCAAAATTTCAACAGGCTTCATGGATCAAATAATCGAGATACGGATTGTAATAATGTTGCGATATTTGACACGGGCTCTTATGGGTGATTGCGACAATTGACGATTTTCAAGAATAAATATCGTGATTTTTGAGTCGATAAAGGTGCCTGAAATTTTACACACGTTTACATATGACATCGAAGAAGGTTTCTACGAATTTTCAGTGAGATCTAACGAAAACGCTGTAACGATACGACTACCTTAAGTATTTGTATAGGTTAGAAAGTGACGCGAATTTCAGTGACAACAAAATGGAGGAACTGGGGTGCGCGCGCAGCTTTCTCTCCTCTCCGTAAGTCGGCCAACCAATAGGAGCGCGCACTCGAGTCTAGTGACGTAGTTCAAACGTTCACCGACAGATGTCGGTATCCAACATGGAACATGCTGCTGTTGCTATAAATAGTGTTTACTTAAAATGTTAAATAAATGATTGAACAAAAAAATACGAACAAAAACCCGAAAACAAAATCCGACAACGATAATGAGAAAAGCTAACAATCAAAATTAAAAAAAAAATACATTAAGAAACGACAGAAAACTTTTTTAAAAATTGGACAAAAATGAGAAAAGTTTATTTTGCCGCGTGTAAATGTTAAACAATTAGGTCATAGTCGAAGGACGAAAAGCACAGCGAGAAAATAAATCACGTGTCGCGGTTTCATTACCGTGATGTTTTCTAAAACATTGAAGCTTCGTTCTCACACCTCGCCTTATCGAGGATCGCTCTATTTCTCACCGGAGCGTTAACGCCAACGTAAACAAAGCGAAACGAATTCGTCTTTTAGCGTGTCTACGAACAAACTCTGAAAAACAATAAAAATAAACAAATTTATAAAAAAAAAAAACAAAGAAACTAGACTTTCGCGACTTTTATTATCACTGACGGGATAGTGAAAGTTTGCTTTCTCGTACTCGTTCGAGGCCAGGCACTCCGCGAATGCATCGATCACGATGTCGAACGAGGTCAGGGTCGTCAATGTCAAAGGGCCACCTTGCGGTTGTACGAGGCGAAAGCTAGAATCAGCGACGCCTTAAAGGTTTCGAATAAAATCAATAAGACCGTAATAACAGTTGCGGGAATTATTGATTAGGTCACCGTCGCGCTGGGCAAACCTTCCTTTGATTGGAAGGACAGTCGAAGGAGGGAAAACGTTCCTAATATTTTTTCCATTAATTCTTATGTTTCAATTTCTTCCATTTTGTTGTTTCACGTCACGTTTCAACCTCGTAATTTCCAATTTTCGTTGAATTATTTTGCTTCGTAATACGCGTTACTGGTATTTATTTATAATTTTTTAACCCATAGGACCGAGAAAATTTTTCTTCTTAAAACTTGGCCGGAACTTTTCCAGGCGTTCGTTCCATCGATCAAAGCTTTATCAAGAACGAATCTCACGAGGGGGTTGGTCGTAAGCTCGATTAGAATTGAAAAATGCCTCGAGTCTCGAAGTTGTTTTCTGCAGGAAATATGGTACCAGTTATTAATGGTAAGAAAAAAAATCCTGGGAAATGGATATTTCGGTCTCAGGTGCGCGAAGAAGAGATAAGGTGAAAAATAGATAAACAATTTCGAGAAAGATGGCGGGAGATTGAGAGATTCGGCAGGAATACTAAGAAGAGGATGACGTAAGGTGGCGAAACGTCTGTTTGAACTTTTCAAGAATAGGATCGTAAATAGGACAATGTATTGTTACGGTCGAAGTTCGCGAAATGGTAGACAGCCTTTCATTTATTTCCATTCGATTCCAGAATTCGAAATTCGCATAAGGTAATATTCTCGTTTCTCTGCGTTGAATATTAATATTTTTATTTACATTGGATCCACCCTCGGCTCGCTATATCGATGCGGCCATTTTTAATTTTTAGTGATCGATTTTCAACGGTTTTTGGCCAGCCATTTTTTCTTATAAATCTACCGCGATAACGTCTTATCTATCAATTTTCCACGTATGAAACGCGAATTTAGTCACTCGGCAAGGTTTGACCAATGAGGAAAGGATTGTTACGTCGCGCGGCTCCTGATTGGCTGTATCTTTCGCAACTCGACCAATCACGGCTCGAGGCTTAGATCCGACGGATTCTAGAAGCAAGCTTGAGCGCCCTCTGGACATTTAGTTCAATCGTACTCGTTACACCTATGCAAAGTATAAATTTCACCTTTCAAGCCCCATTTTGATGGTGCATCATCGATATATGCAACGAAATCAAACGACTCCAGGAAGGAATATGCTTATAGGCCGATTGAAACAAAGTTTTTCCACCCAAAAAACGTTTCCTCGTACGTGATTGGTGAGATAGGAGACATACCTACACCTTGAAGCTGCGTAAAGTGTACATGAACGTGTCTGTGTGACCTTATACATTCTTGTAGCGACATCAGCGACACGAGTAACTGGGGGACAGAACTACACTGGGGGACACATTTCTCGCTTCAATCGAAAGTATGGGCATATTCCTTCTATAGTCGTCTAAATTCGTTGATATATGAAACGACATAAAAAGAAAAGAAGAAAAATGCTTAACCAACTTACATTTCGTTACGGACGATGTCCCGACGCTGCTGCCCTGTTTCTTGAAGGTGCTGCCACCCATGGTGACCTTGCCCCGTATATTTTTGTCCGGGTGGAAGACGATTATATAGACTTTCGGTGAATACAAACAGACTAATGTGACCGACGCGCTGAGACTAATGGCGACGCAGAGTGTCGTTATCTGTGTCTCGTGTGCATTACCGGTACCGAAATAAATCGGCACGAAAGCCAGCCATATTATACAGGTCGTGTACATCGTGAAACCGATGAACTTACTCTCGTTAAAGTTCTCCGGTATCTTGCGCGTTTTAACGGCATAGATCGTCGAGACCGCGATGAGGCTGGCATTGTACAATTGCGAGAATAGAAAACTCATGTCCTGTATGTTACACTTGAGGATGACCTGACGGCGATCGGGATAAAAGTGTCTCGTACCGGGCGGTTCGACGATCATCCAAACCAAGGTAAGTACTACTTGAAAGGCGATCAAGGCAGCGGCTATGCAGACCTGGGACGTGGGACTTATGTAACGGGGCCTGACCGCCGATCTCGATGCCGAATCGAAGATTCGGGCGATACGGTTGGTTTTCGTCAAGAGGGCGCCGTATACGGCGCTGAAACTGACGCCAACGCCGAATCGTTGAAGGACACATGTTATGGTGGTTGGTGTTGCCAACAGGAGAAAGGTGTTGAGATAACAAACGAGAACACCGGCAAGGAGGATGATCGTTAGCTCGCGACCGGAGGCTCGTACTACCGGTGTGTCGCGATGCGCGAACATAAGACCGGCTACGGTGAGGGTCACCACGATACCAAGACAAGATATGACCGCAGGTGCTATCGCGAATGCGCTGCTCCATCTTATGTGCTTGACCGGTAACGGATAACAACCCCGTTTGTCCTGATGGGGCCAGTAACCTGGCTCGCAATCCTTGCAGGTTTTCTCGTCGTAAACGTACTCGTACTCCTCGCAACGATCGCAAACCCAGCAACAGGTGTCACCCTGTTGCTTGCGAATCATTCCTGGCTCGCATGGTAACGAACATGCCGAAATTGGAATCTCGTCGGTTCCTTTTGCCCATATGAGCTCGTCCGTGTTCAGGTCGAGACGGTTGTACCATTTGCCCACCACCTGTTGATATATCATTTACACTCCGATTATTGACCGAGAAATCGTTAGATTTCAAGAAAACTTAATTTACAGTTTTTTTTAACCTAAAACTGAACAATTTTGGAAAATTGATGATACTAGGATTTCCTTAATGTAGGAGGCAATCCTCGGTTGAACGTGGCTCTTGGAACTTGAGAAATTATTTATATTCACCCAGATACAATTATGGACAGTTTAATGGGTTTCGCGAAGATCCAACAAATCGACGTTTCGTAATACTCTGTATATCTCTGTTATCGTTCGTCTGATGGAAAATTTATGCAGTAACTTTTTAAAGAACTCGTCAAGATGTAAAAAAAAGGATTATAGGTCCATTTAGATAAATCAACTCTTATGGCCGCGACGGACGTTTGAAAATCGGCATTCATCAATACCGGAGGGCAAACAAATTGTTTCTAAAAAGCATAATGGCACGACTTGGATCGAAACTTAATTTAAGTTAGAACGCAAGTTAAATTCAAATTCGACTGGAAAATTCATTCCAAATTTATCATAGTGTTGAAAATCAAGATGGAATCGAGATCAAATCCTATTGGACGGACACTTTGATCAATGATAAATCAAATAAACGAACGACTCACCCGATAATAATATCCGTTCGTTCCGCTCTGATTGGCCTTCTGAAAATTGAGTATTTCGTAACGCGCCAGGCCGTCACCGTGTTCGTCAAACTTCACCTCGCTTCCGGCCGAATCTGTTGAGGACAAAGGGAAAGAATCAAAACATCAAGATACGACCATCAAGAAATTTATATATATATTTCAGCCTTCGATTAACGCACCGAATCTCGTTAAGGCACTTTGCGATTTAATTTATCGTTTGAAAACTGGATTTTCAATTATCGTTTGTAAAATTGTTCGAAGCCGATAAAATTCTTGACGTTTATCAAGGCTCTCGACTCACGCGAGAACTGCACAAGCCCCGGATTAAAACACTCCGGAACAAAGGGAACAAAGGGAATTCTAGATAGGACCAAGAATAGAACCTTCTCGATAATTATAGTCGAATGAAAGTGCGGGTGTGACTCACGAGGAAGGATATATGAGACTTTTGATATTACCCAGTGTCTATATACACGAGGCACTCCGTTTCGACTCGACCAACGGTCCTGACCCTGACCCTTACGAATTTGGTTCATGATTTTATTTTTCTTCAACGAATTGTCTAAAGAGAAAAAAAACACACAAAAAAATGTCAAAATCAATGTTTTTTTAAGTTTAAAAAATTAATTCAAGATAAGGGTCGCTCGAAAAAATCTAAAAAAAATTGATGATACTTTTTGAAGTCGTTGGAGTCGTGGAAAAAATTGCGAACGAGATTCGAGAAGATCGGGGTCAGTTGCTGGGTGCATTTCGCATGGAAGACCGTATATATATATGTTTAAGCTTAATGCACGTGGTAGGCCCACGGGCGATAGCGAAGCTGGTGGATAGAACGTTAGGAATTATTTCGGTAACCACGAGGCGACCTCGTTTCCGATTTGTGCCCCCCCCCCCCCCCCCCCCCCCCCCCCCGGCATAAACTATTATCGAGTCTCGTGTGGTGAGCGAAGATCGCAACTGCAAATATATAACACGGCTGCAAAAATTGGTATTCTTATCTAAAATTATTATTCAACGATTCAGTTTATTAAACAATTTTGAATTAAGCACATTTTGTTTATTTTGATAATTTACTCAACGATAAATAATATTTCTTCACACGAATTTACGACGTCCCTCTTAATTCGTATTTTTATATACAGAGGTCGAGGTGCACAAATAAAATTGAAGTTCGATGTATTATTAAATTTATTGGTACAAAAAAAAGGGCGCATTATTTCCGGATATACCGCATGATATTTTCATTGGATTTTCTTTTTTCCTCTTCCATATATTGTTCTGTTTTTCGTCGACATGAAGGGTGCAGAATAATTTATCGTTGAAGCTTGTGTGACGTCGAGGGAATTGAGACGTAGCGTATATCTCGTCACGCAGACAGCAATTTGCGAGGAGGGAATAATAAACGTGCTTGCCAGAATGATGGGAAGAGATGGTGAGTGCAAGGATCGATATCCCTCTCTTCGGATATTGACGAGCGTGCCCGTATTATAAAAGCTCGTACTATCTTCATATCGCTCAATACCTCTGTCCCGCTCGCTCTCTTCCTTTTCAGCCCTTATTTTCATTTTTTTCCCTCCACTCTGTCTCTCTCGCACTCGCTCAAAGTGCATGCCATAAACATTCGCTGCTTTCTCACGCAAGGTGCCGAGTTCTAGCTTGGCTACTGCCACCCTATTTTCTTTGTATTTTATCAAAAAAAAAAAAAAAAAAAAAATCGCCACGGTCGTGACCATTGTACGCGGGACGGGATCCTAGACTATACGTGTTAATATTGCGGAGTGTCTATAGCCACGGAGCGTCTAGGGTCACGCAATAACTGGGTTTACGGAGGATTTACGGTCACGAGGCGTCTAGAATCACGGACCGTCTAGAAGCACCGAGCGATTAAAATCACGCAGTGTTTGGTGCCACGGAGCGTCTATGGTCACGGAGTGTCTAGTGTCACGGACAGTCTACAGTAACGGCGCGTCTAGCGTCACGCAGTAACTGGGTTCACGGAACAGCTACGGTCACGGAGCATCTAGAATCATGGAATGACTAAAGCCACGGAGCAGTTGCATTGAAAGTTTGCGTCTTATCAACGTTTATAACACGTATACATATATATTAGCACGTCTCGTTAGAGTGGATAAGGCTGCAGCTGGAACGTCTCGAACGATATATCATCTTCTTTAAAGAAATAACGTATATTAACTACCAGTTACAATCACGCAGAGGCTGGGGTCACGGAGTGCCTATAGTCACGGACTGTCTAGAGTCACGGACAGTCTACAGTAACGGAGCGTCTAGCATCACGCAGTAACTGGGTTCACGGAACAGCTACGGTCACGGAGCATCTAGAATCACGGAATGACTAAAGCCACGGAGCAGTTACATTGAAAGTTTGCGCCTTATCAACGTTTATAACACGAATACATATATATTGCAACGTCTCGTTAGAGTGGATAAGGCTGCAGCTGGAATGCCTCGAATGATATATCATTTTCTTTAAAGAAACAACGTATATTAATGACCAGTTACAATCACGCAGTGTCTGGGGTCACGGAGTGCCTATAGTCACGGACTGTCTAGAGCCACGGACAGTCTACAGTAACGGAGCGTCTAGCGTCACGCAGTAACTGAGTTCACGGAACATCTACGGTCACGGAGCATCTAGAATCACGGAATGACTAAAGCCACGGAGCAGTTACATTGAAAGTTTGCGTCTTATCAACGTTTATAACACGAACACATATATATTGCAACGTCTCGTTAGAGTGGATAAGGCTGCAGCTGGAACGCCTCGAATGATATATCATCTTCCTTGAAGAAATAACATATATCATCACCCCTGACGCGCAAGAGGATAGATACGAATAAGTAAACGTTCGTAGAAGCTCGTTTCTCATCACCCAGATTGATTATATACGCTCGTACACTTATTTATCATTGTTGCATCCTCGTTATTAATGGAATTCTCGTATATCGGGGTCATATGACGGATCATGTTCCATTCTATTCGACAAATGTAATCATTCGATTCCGTTCGCCTAATAATAACCAACGAAGATTTCCAAAAATCTGACACTATTCCCCTTACGTCCGATCTTATTTTTACAAAAAGAAAATAATCCAGCCGTGGCGGAAAAAAAGATGATAATCATTCGACGAGCATTCTAAAGCTGGTATACTCTTTCATCGCTCCCTCAAGTGGATATAGATTCTCGGAGGCGGGAAGGTGTGCTACAGCACAATGGGGAATAATAACAACGGTACTAATGCAACGGTATGGTAGATAGCTTATAAAAGGAAAACTCGGACGATTCGCTCACCCGTGAATGATACGTTGAGCAGGTATTTCTTGTAGAAAGTGCCCTTGTCGTAATTTATCATTGCCGGACAGAGGGATTCGCTCTTTCCGCACAAATCCCTCTGGAGATTGTGAAGAGCTAGGGCAAAGGCGTAAACGGCATCAACGACGAATTGGACCTTTGATTCTTGCTCGTAACCGGCGGAGGCGCTTAGCCTAAGCTTAGACGAGCAAACGTTAAGGGATCTGTTGGTAACGAGGGGAACGTTTATCCTCAGGATACAGCCAAAGACCTCCTCCCAGTATTCGCCGAACCATGGATTGCGTCGATTAGCCTCAGGTGTCAGGGACGCCATGTAATCGTCGAAGCCCGGTATATTTTCCGACTGTAATTCAACCGTAATCGCACCTTCGGCCTCGTCCTCGAGACCCTCGACGAGCTTGTTCTGCCTTCCCCAACCGTCGCTCGCTATCCATTGAAACGGCTGGCTGAGATTCGATCTTCTAGCCGCTTCCAGAATTCTTCTCGCATCTTCGGCCCTTGTGAACAGTACCACCGCACGGGCATTTGGTTTCTTCGATAATCTTTGTATTATACTGTCAAACACTTTGTCGTCCGCCGCGCTTGGCACTTTCTCAGCCGCTGCTATGCACACGTTTCTCTCCGTCGCTTCCCTCGTGAAGACCTAATCCCGTTAAGAAATCAAAAAATCAAAAAGTTCATTCGTGCATTTGATTTTTGAAACAAATAAGATATAAACAGTTCTTTTTGTTTTGAAAACCGAGGCTTTTCTTTCTGGTAAAGGATGTTGATGGAACGAGGATAAGGCTGCAACTTTTTGTCATTGTTGATTTGTTTCTTTCGATATTGCAAGATTGAATAAATTGAAATTCATTCGTATTTTCATTTTTCAGGATGTCGGAAAAGTTTATTGTATTTACCTCGATTCCATACTCCCCGTAAGATCCTTCGGAGTAAACCGTCGATACGTACGACCAGTTGGCACTCTTGACGACATCTACGAGGGCGATTGATTGAAAAGTATCGGGTGGCACCGTCCTGGCGAAGTAATCGAATCTCGTTTTGTCGCTGAGTGCCTTGGCCGTCGAGGCTGGTGATATTTGTGGTATGTGAAAGAGCCTGAGTAGATTCGCGACCTGGTAAACGTCAAAAGTTTTTATCGAACAATATATCAAAATAAAGATTGCAAGGCGTGATCGAGTTTCACGATCCTAAATTCAATAGATAAATACATCTACACGTATGACGGTTCAATTTAAGATTGGAGAATCAACGGGACATCAATGGACAATTTTCTTCGTATCTTATCCCTTGAAAGATCAAAGATGGAATGAAAAATTGTTAGGTTTTTCATGTTTTACTAGCAATTCCATTGGCAAATACACAGCTATTCTTAGATACTTACGGTTAATCGTTGAAGTTTATCGACACTTATGGAAACTCCCAGCTCGTCATGAACACTTAAAACCCTGTAGTGCTACATGCTTTCAACTCATGCACTTGCAATGACGCGTGTTCTCGGACATGCATGAACATCGTAGTCCAACTGTAGAAAAGCTCGAGCCTCGGGCTTTGGATCTGTATGTATCGTGGGTATTGGAGAATAGGATGAAGGGCGAGGACACATCTTCCATCGCTCACTTTACCGTTTCTACGTAACGCACATCATCGCTATACAATCTACTATACATTTTGGAATCGTGCCAATCTTCATTGCCAACATACCGAAAGGAATTCGAGAAAGCGTGTCATTTGAGCAGTAAAGAACAAGCCCTCCAGTGGCCAATCCGGCGTAGACAGTTTTAGGGAAAATCAAGTGGGAATTTCATACTAGTGGCTATCGTTAATACGTTTTGTGAGCTTATTCAAGCCACGTTGAACACAATCCACACACGCAACGTAACGAGACGGTGTAGCTGGAATCTCGCCAGTCCAGGATGCTTTCGCCTTGTGAATGAAGCCGGCTTCGTCTCATGGTCTACCTCGAAATCTCGGAGTACAACGACCTTGAATTTTATTTGCTTGGGCGAGAGAAGAACGACGAGTGCGGGAACTATATATCGCGTCTGGCACTGCATCCGCAATGAAAAGCGAGGTAATAAAACGAAACGGAAATGTTACCGAATTCCAGGCTTCAAGGTCAAGAAGCTTTAGAACAGATTGTTCTGTGTGTTTCTTCTTTTTGAAAGCTATCGATGTTTATTTTCTTGACCTTCGGTGCCTTTTCATTAAATCTTAAGAGGACAAACGATATTATTTTGATGTTTCGATTCCAACAGTGTTCGTAAATGAATGTTGAACAATAGGAGTTGTAGGCCTTCGTATTTACTCGAACCAGATATTGAATATTTATTGCAAGAATCCAAGATTGTATCGTTGTTTAGATAAACATTTATCTGTAACTGTAAATCGACCATTGACTACTATTTTTAATCCACCAATCAAAGATTGTTTCGTTGGATCAACCAATCAGCGACTAACTTCATTCAGAAGACCAATCAGGGGCCCGCTTCTTTTAGCCAACCAATCAACGACCACTTCTACGAGTCAGCCAATCAACGGCCACTTCTACGAGTCAGCCAATCAACGGCCAACTACATTCCCTCTCCTGTAGCCAATGACCAATCCAGTTACACGATCCCCCCACTCCCGGTGCAATAGCCAATCCGCTTCCACAATGATCCTTATTCCATTTGAACTAACCAATCGGCTACCAAGACGATACAAGCTTCCACAATACTGATATTTTAACGGAAAAGAATGAATTCATGCTTCGGCGATTACTGACCTGTAGTGAAACCGAGCTGTATGATCCACCGATAACACCGAAGATGGGTCCAGCACTAGCTGTCTTTCTGACTCTCGGTGTCGATCTGTCGGCACATTCGAGTATACTGATATCCAGATTGGACAATGATGCTCTCACAAAATGAAGGCTCTGGTTAAGGGCGTAAGTGTCTCTGCTGCACGTATCGAGTATGTGAACGCCCAACGATATACCCGGCAGTAGTTTGTTCTCCTGATTTATCTGATCAACCGCGAATAGCATCGCTTCCAGTCTCTGAACACCTCGATTGTAGATTTTTGGACCGCAGGTCGAGCCACCCTTTTCGTGCACGGGAAACAAACCACCGAGCACGATGTCACCCGGTATGAGAATCGATTCTCGTTCAACCGGTAATTTCGTTGAATCGACTAGCATCATCGTACCGAGACCAGCCCCGCCGTGACGAAGGTGCGTCATTTGAAACGTCAACACCAGATTCAGGAACGGTATCATGAGAAACGATGCACGAGTCATCTTAGCGGACACGAGGATGATTGCGGTATGCTGCGTCCTTCCGAGACGAAAGTGACCGCACACCGGAAGCACTTTATTTTGATAACAGTTATATCTCGTAGAAATTTATATATGTATATATATATACATATATACGTCTACATATATACATATACATATATATATATATATATGTATATATATAGAAAGCTGTTTGACTCCACGCGAAGTACTTCGATCCAACGTTGGCCTGTTTCGGAAAGGTTCGTATATTTTGTCGACGATCTTCGAGTTTATATATACAGATATATAAGCGTTATAGCTTTTCTTGTTGGAAATCCACGAAAGCGATTTTACTTCTCGCTCTTTCTCGTCTGGCAATGACGCAGGGGCAATCGTTCAACTCCCAGGAGCCCTTGCTATTATCCGACGAAAATTGAGATCGTTTCTCAATCACGCATGTCTTCTCTTTCTCTCCTTCTCTCTCTCTCTCTCTCTTTCTCACTCACACTCTCTATCATACAACTCCCTATTCCTCTCGGCTGTTTTTATGCGGAACCCGAGGGATCGAACGAGTTCTGCACGTGCAAACCAATGACGGGATAATATTTTTTCTCAAGGTCTCGGATATCAAACGTCAATCTCTTCGCACGTTCGTTCGATAAAAGATGGTGGTTTTTTTTTGTTTACTTCGCTTCCTCTTGGAGGAAGCTCTTCATTTTCTTTGTTTGCCTTTAGTGTATATTAATTTATTTGCTTATGTATTTATTTATATCTACGGAGTTTCATTTATTATCTATATATCCTTCTCTTTTTTTTTTAATTTCTTAATATTAATAATCGAACTTGGAGACTGATGTTACAGGTTTAATTCCGTTTATATGTCTTTTCTCATCTGGTCGAGCGAGTAGATCGAGGATTACGATAAGAATCGATGTATCTTTCGATCAATTCTCCATCTGCGCTCCTCGTCATCTTCGTCCTCATTGTCATTGATTTTCTTGGTATTTTATTTTGCCACACCTTCGGACCTTCGATTCGACGAGACGAGGCTTTTTTGTTGAGGGAGAGAGCATTATATTGTTGGGTGAGATGTCACCCTAATCCCATCCGCGCTCTAATTAATTTAATGTCCTTCCTCGTTATCATCGTATCAGTAGCTGCCAGTCGCAGGGGCGTTATCCTGCTAACATAAATGATATCATATCGATCATAATAGATACATAATTTTACATACATGTATGTATATATAGCATTTCATATGAATTTAATTGTGAGATAAATTAGCGATCCACGTATTTCCATAATAGACAGATAGTAACGTGATGCATGTTCGGACCGGGGTGGTTGTATGTACAAATTTTTATGAACGACGGATTTCGTCTTTTTATATCTCCTCTCCTCATACACACATTTCCAACAATATCTCCTCATTTACATTTCCAACAACCTCTTTCCCATACACATTTCCAGCAACCACTTCTGATGGGCGTACAGTTTTTCTTAGGTGTGCTTCGAATTAACGAAAACACAGAAAAAAAGCACATAGAAAAATTTCATTGGTGCGGGAATCGAACCCGGGCCCGCTGAGTGTGAGTCGCGAACACTACCCACTGTACCACCGCCTCTCTGTATTTCCAGTAATATTGGAACTAATTGTCTACTTTGAACGAAGTAATAGAATTAAACAGAAAAAGCATATAGAAAAAAAAAATTTACTCGTGCGGGATTCGAACCCTGGCCCGCTAGGTGTGAGTCGCGAACGCTATCCCCTATACCACAACCTATATGTATTTTCGTAATATTAGAACTAATTCTCTACTTCCAACGAAGTAATCGAATTAAACGATGCGAATTTTTGTTCGACAAAATTTTATTTATCGTTAAATTCTGTTTTACCCTATTATAGAATTTTGGTGGTAAATGGAAGCTTGAACAAATAAACTCTGTTACGATTGTTTTCCATATTTCATTTATTTTTAATAACTCTACCATTTTAAATTGGTCGTTCATAAATACTCGTTATCGAATAATTTTACAGATGTTTCAGACGCTGGAATAATAATCATAATATTCGTTTTCATGCGAATTTGGACGAGAGTATTCAGTTTGTTTGGGTTTGCAATTTTGCAACAGCGTGTTCTCATTAATTAATATTTTTCTTGGTCGATTTATCAGCGATCGATGGAATAAATTATTAATAACACCGTCGAGAAACCTTTTTTTATTCAATTTGTTTTTTTTTTCTAAAATTAAAATGGGTCAGCCTGTATGAATACATTTAGGATGTTTTATTGTATGCATTTTCCTATTTCATTTTCTATGATCCTATTTACTTAAAAAATGTGGCGTTTGATGAGGCAGCTATATTACTTCTAGTACGTATCGACAATTCATTAAATTTGATAGATGGCCCTATATAGATTGGGCGAAACGACCATTTTATTCCTAGCAATCTTGTTCTCCCACTAATCCGATCTGAAAGAAGCAATAATAAAAGGAAGGGTCAACCTGGTAAAAAGGGTCGTAGAAATGAGATTCCCAAAAAAAAAAAAATCTTTCTGATCGTCTGCTATATTATTTCAGATTCGATCATTTTTTTTCTTACGAATAGGAAAAAGATAATACAGAACCGTTAACGACCCTTCATCTTTTTACGCGGATGGCCAATCACTGTACCTTTTACCTCATCTTCGCAATTTCGTGGTTTTCTCATAAGCTCTGAACTCTTACCTTCATCTCTCTCCTCTTGCACCTCCCGAAATACATGACATCGATCGTGTATTACAGAATGGACGAGAGAGGTGGGATGTTTTTTTAGGCCGAAATCGTTAGGAACCGTTCAGCGATTCCATCGCAACGATAGCTGTGAATACCGTCGTTTTGTGTTGCTACCTCTTTCGAGCAGTGGCTCTCAACATGTGTCAGGTATAGTTTTGTGTCTGTTGTTATGGGCGTATGAATATCATTGAGAAATAGTGTAAGCGCACAGTAGGAGATAAAGATAAGCGTGATCGACTAAATTACTGAGGAATCACGGTGCAAAAACATCCTCGTAAACAGCATTGCTCCATTACTCCCTTAATGAAATTCTCAGGGGTTCTCAAACGAATACATCTGGGGATATATATGTGTTGAGAAGATTTTACTGCCATCCTCGCAGTGTACAATAATCTCGCGTTGTGTATATGAAGAATTTAATGGGATTCGAAATATACCGGATGTCCTATTTCAACGGACTGTACAGGGTGTCCTAGTTGAGACTGGTTCGTAATATATGGGGTGTTCTTTTAAAGTGAATTACACAAATTGTCCCATTTAAATGGAATAGGAAATATTCTGGATTTTGTAGATGAACACCCGGTATATCACAACGAACTCTACAACGTGTCCTAATTAAATGGAATATATCGTGTGTCATGTTTAATCTAACTATACTGGGTGCCTCGTTTCAATGGAAAGCGGAAAATACCGGGTGTATTGGTTGAACGGATTATACCGGGTGTCCTGCTTGAACATGATTCGCTATATATCAGATATCCTTTTAAAGTGAATAATACCAACTGTCTCATTTGAATGGAATAGTCTACATCCTGAGATTTTAGTTGAATGGGCTATACCGGGTGTCCTACTTGTAGCTAACATACTGGGCACATCATCCAAGTATCTCACGCCATGTAACCGGTGTTCTATTTGGATTGAAATGAGGAATATACTGGGGCATACGATTTGAATGGGACACACAATATACCGGGTGTCCTGTTCAGATAATACAAGGAATATACCGGATATCCGATTTAAATAAAAAAAAAAATTATATACCGAATATGCAATTGAAGTCATTACAATTGCAATTAAGTTAACGTTTAATTGTGAATAAATCTACGAATTCACTTTATTATATAAAAAACGATTTCCACGTTTGTATAAGCTTGGCATTCAACCTTTTTCATGGACAAACTTTCTTTTCGTCACACATATCCGACTCGTTATTTGTACGCAGTCCAGAATTCACGCTAAGAACTTCTCCCAATGACAATTATAGCAAATAGTGTGTATACAACTTTGACCATCGGGACTCGATCCCTCTTCCCCTTATATCCAATCGATTCACCCCAACCCCATGCGCCTGTTCCGTCGACCTAAGTAGGGACAACTTTTTGTTCGCTCTCCTTCTTGTTCTTTTTCTTTTTCGTCGTCTTCGTGAACTCGATGAATATAATTGGATTCGCAATATCGTTCCATCAACACGGCTCGGCAAGTTCCCGATTCTTGGCTTATATATATACCCCTTAATTCAATTTCCTCGACGATTTTTACGCGTGCTTGGCTCTCCGATTTCTAATCGATTGCAATAATGATTTTACGACCCTCTCGTTTCTGTCGCGTGCTTAAACAACAACAATAACAACACCAATACATTAATAATAATAATAATAATAATAGCTAATATTAATAATATAATATGATAATATAATAATAATAATATAATATATAATATAATAATAATAATAAAATAATAATAATAATAACGATAATAATTTTTTTTATAATATTATAGTAATATTATCCTTCCATCGATAAAAGTTTTGTTCGTACCAACAAACTCGTAAATTTCCATTCTCCATCTTCAAATTTCATTCTAAATACAAATCGCTCCAAATTCTATAAATTCTCCAATATTCTATAAAATTACAACAATTTTCCCTTTTTTTTTTACAAACGAAAAATTTCTTTAACTACGTAAATAAATACCATAAATATTTGGGACAGAGAGCATTGTCGGTATAAAGCGAAACGTCAGGCAGAGTGGAAAACGACCAACTACGATACGCGCTCGGCGTATATTTTATACACTCGGGGGAGAGATTCTAACTAAAAAAAAGAAAATAACAAAAAAACAAAAAACCTGCGCCCCCCCCCCCCCAAACTTCGCCTTTTCGTCCTTTTAAAAATCGGTAACGTCGAGAAGGTGTCCCACGAGGGCGATATCTCTCCTGCCACGGTTTCGTTCTCCCCGTGAAAATGGATGAATATCAGTGGCTCCCTAGTCATTCGGGGTGTGGACCCTCGGGAACTGGGGGGGTTGTACGGGTCGGGAAGCTTCGAAGTAGACATCCAGTGGACAGGACGATGGGAGGATGTGACAGTCGCGGGATGCTGCGAAGTTTTTCGCTATGGCAAAATGTTGGTGTGATGGAGATGGAGAAGTGTGGTGAGCAGTGTGGAGGAGGAGGGGAGGGGAGGGGAGGGAGGGAGGGAGGAGGGCGGAATGGCAGGATGCAAGGGGCAGAAGAGAAGTTGCTGCCGGTGCTACGGTCGGTGATGATGGAAGCTCCGGAGGCTTTCGACGCGTTAGTTTCCGATACAGTGGCATCGGGCAGCACCCGACCATTAAGGGTCTGGGAGTGCGACGGCTGGTTCGTCGTTGCTACTGCGCTTCACGCTTTTCCTTTTCCCACTGTCTCTCACGGTTTTCCACATATATATATAGTCCATTTTGCCCCATTATTATTATTATTATATTATATATTATTAATATAAATATATATACACATTCCTATATATATTCATAATATATAATATAATATGAGAATATAATAATAATATATAATTATATTATATAATTATAATTATAATTATTATTATTATATTTTCATATTATATATAAGAATATAATAATAATATTATAATAATAATTATAATAATATAACAATAATAATAATATATAATAATATATAATAATATATAATAATATATAATAATAATAATAATAATTATTATTATTATTATTATTATTAGGCAATATATAGGAAAGTTCGCACATTTTTAAAAAGACTTTTTTTTTATCACAAATAGATTTTTCTATTATTCTGTTAAAATTCAAGGGGGTCGTTTGATATTGATCTAACTTTAGATGAGAACGATTTTGATAAAATAGAACAAAATAATAAAATATCCCGAAAATGTACTTTTTTGGGAAAGATATTATTGTGTTTTTTAATTTAAAGAAATTTGATTCCAACTGGTTTTTATACAAGGTGGTATTTTATTTTGAAAGCGAGTCAAGCATATTTGCTTCTTACCTAAGGATTGAAAAATTGCTCTTGAAGTGATTCGGAATTAATAATTTCCTTAAGTCGACTCACGTGTTCAACTGTTTCTTCCATACATAGGTATACGGACCGTTGAATATCTCTCGGTGTTTTCCGCGAGCGTGTTACGAGCTTGCATCAATCTTTCATGGTTTCACTATCTTGCCACCTCCGAGATTTACTGGGCGCGCTGCAAGGAGATGAAATATTTTTCTCACGTTCGCTAAAGGATACAAGGGAGGTCGTGATATTTTTCTTCCGTTCCGTAAATCCTAGTCACGTTTCAAAAATTCCTCGTCTTTTTAAACTCGCCTGTTCCGAAAAAAAAAACGAAGAAATAAATAAAATCTTGAAACAAGAGTAATTCGAGAAAAAATGGAATCCGATGTCCGGAGAAAAATAGAGTTTGATAATTTTATTCCCAAGAAAAAAATCAAAATAAAAAATCTAAACAAATTAAATAATATAAATTAATTTTCTAGTAAGAAGTAAAAGTTCAAAGTTTCGAAAACTAATGATTTTGTTCAAAGAAGAATTCATCATTTTCCTTTTTAAAAAATTCGAAATACTCTTAAGGGGACACATTTCAGAGCAAAAAAAATGTATTTTTTAATTTTTTTTCTGAAAGTACATATCTTTTTTGATATGTGGTTCAAGTTTCATGAAATTCTGAGCAGTGGAAGTATGTTAAATAATTTTTTTGTGTTAGCGTTTGAATTCACTACAAATTCGCAATTTTTCAAAAAATCGTGTCTCCTGAAAAGTTATGTTTTTTCACCTGCAATGTATCTTTTCGTGAAATCTACTCATCGTATCGACATGTTCTTTTTTTTTTAAATAACAGTTACATCCAAACGAAGGATGCGTCGAGTCATTTTTTGGAAAAAAAACGATTCAGACCTGAGAAAAATATATTTGAAGGTAAAATAACGTAATCAAAATTTCAAAACGATGTCAAAAAATTCTGAAACAAAATATCGAAAAAATGGCTCGACGAATTGTTCAATTGATCCCAAAAATTTTCTATTTCGTATATCCACTAAAATCCTCCACAGAATTATCAATAAAATCTTTCTGAAAAAAGCTAAAAAAAATTGTCGAAAAATGTTGAACAGTTTTAAGAAATTTTAATTCGAAGCAAACAAGATCATATAGGTGCTTCCGAATATGTCGAATCCCCCTTAAGGTTATTTTCCAATTGCGATGGGGATAAGATTGAATTGTTGCTTTTTCCCGGGGACAAAAAAATAAATGTACTGGAATTAAAATTCACCCGTTGGGGCATTTTGTATGTAAAAAGTCTGTTGTTCATTTTAGCGAAGTATATTTTGTGATGTTAGTATTTATATGTGAAGAGGTCACACATTTATCTCCCGGTGCATTCTATTTGTTTTCCACCATGGATTAAACATACGTACGTATGCATAGTGACATATACATTGGTATATGTACTGATATTATGGAATTACATATTTAGATATATATATATATATATATATGCGTTAGTATCTAAACGTGACGTCAGTATAGCGAGCTATTCGGTTTCTACACCAGTCTCCAGTTTCCGCTGTTCTACTGATACCAAGGGTAAAATGGTCGATACTCTAGTTCGGTTACCCACAGCGTCACTGCCTGATCTCCACCCAAAGGGTGAGATAGCAACGTGCATATACCTATACAGACGCACATACACTCATGTATGTTAATACACGCAAATATCTCTTTATATATATATATGTTACGTTTAGGGTATATACGTTATGTATAAAAACGAAAGACATTTTTCATGTCCGCCAATTTGGGACTAATCATGTTTCAGCGGTGGGCTATAGACCAATGGGAGAAAACACGATTTAATCATAGTTGGTAAATTTTTTGGTTCGTTGTGTTGAAACTTTTTCGTCGAGCCATTTTTTTTCGATGCGTGGTGAATAATTAGAATAGCTTGTTTAAGCGAACACGTAGCGTGGGCGAGTGGGATTGGGTATGCGAGAATATGCGCATGCGCACACGCATGCGTATGCTTGCGTCTGGGTGGGGCTTTACGCATGCGTATGGGCACACGCATGCGCACGCTCGCGCCTGGGTGGGACTTCGCACGCGTGTGATTGGGCGCGCACCCGACAGTGGGGAGGCGTGCGCAACGCGCATGCGTACTCACGCGCATATGTGGACGCGTAAGCGCGAGTGGGGGGCGCGCGCATGCGCCAGAACGAACAACCGCGCATGTGCGTTCCATACGTTGAAAAATCTGTGTTTTTGAATCGTTTTTTTGTTTACAATCGAAAATCAGACCTATTTCCTCGGATTTTCAACTGTTCTTGGGATATCAATGGTAACACGACCTTCCTTTCTCGCTTAATGCTTCAGCGAGTTTTTCTTCCGGATTTATAATCGTGACCGAGCTTTTATCGAAACGCTAAAAATAATATCCTCAGGAGACGGTAAAATCGTCACGCATTTTCCCATCCTCAAAAATACGATGGCTATCCAATAACCTCCTAGTATGTTTACATACGCGACCGAGGGCGAATCCCTTGGCTCCAACATTAGTTCTGCGATACAAAGCCGCGCGCACGCACACACACACCCGTATATACAGGCCCACTTTACTCACAAGGGTTTCGATCTCAACCCTCGGCAATCCCTTCTTGGGGTGTTCTCCCGTCAGAACGAAGGGGTGGCCCAACCCGAGTCTTTGGGGGCAAAATTGATGGTCTCGAAAGTTCCAAACCGGCATGACCGAGGAATAGAGAGAGAGTGGGAACGCCGAGTTCGCTTAGGGCCGACGAACGATGCTCTTAAGGAAGCGACGTGTTCCAATTTGCAGCGAAGCGATCCAGGAGCTTGAGTTTCATCAAGTACTGGAAGGGGTAACACAATCCCATCCCCGCTAGCCCCATACCATCTCGGTCGAGAACGAAAGAAAGAAAGCTCGTTGTGATTTTCGAAAGACACGCACCGAATTGAAAGAAGAAACGGAGCGCCTCGACGCTTTAACTCGATTCTTCGCTCCAGCAACTTCAGATCGTTCCGAGACAAACTTTTGATCGTCTGGGTATCGAGATAGCTACGACTTTTTTTTTCTTTCTTTCTTGTGCTTTTCATTCATTTACCGAGGGCCGAAAACATCGCGTGCTTTATCACTCCTCGCCGCGTTTCTCTTTTGTTGCGAAGTTTGATCGGACCACTCCGATACCTCAAAGACTATCGCGAAAATACGCGTTGGGTTAACTGTCTCATCCGACTCAAAATCAGATTACACTTCTTTCAAGTGTCTTTGTTCAAATTATTTCTGATTTCTTGGAGGATTTTTAATACAGGAAAATATTTATAAAATGAGCTACCTTTTTTTTAAATACCTTATAGTTCGTAATGAAAGAAAGAAATCTGAGAAATTGCGATTTCTTTCTCCTTTATTTTATATTCCATCCTGTTGTTGGTTTTCGTTATATTGTTCTTCCTATCAAATTAATTCTACTAATAAAACGTGAAATTATCATTTTTGAAAACTGTGACAGAATCAAACATATGTTTATTTTCGTTCCAGATATTGTTTGTTGTGTTCCTTGAAAAGTCATATTTACTGGATCTTTCATTTTCTTTGAAACCAATCTAGCCTCAAAGGGTCTTCCTGTCATTCTTGGCAAGGCTGGATCTTCTATTCATTTCCAATCCGTTCTTCGTGTGAGTCCTTAATGAGCTTGAAAACTGGACTACAAAGAGGCATCCAGTTCGCTTCGTTCTTTTGGTATCCCGAGATAAAAGAAATAAAAAGACAGAGAGATGATTGCTAGATTCTGATCATTATGGAAGGAGACTGACCGTAGTTCCGAATGGAGGATCAAAATGAAGCACGATCCCAGGGCCATCCCAGTATGGAATAATGCTTTACTATATATTTGTCCGACCTTCCGTATTGTGCTTTGTCAGAACCGGATGCCAGCTCTTTCAGTATCAATGTGCCCTGTGCCTTGGTCCGTAAACGAGCAGGGCCGAATTTCTCAGATTCCTTCAGTTCGTGGGAGATGCACCATGTTCACGTGTACAGAATACTGGAAATGTCTTTAAAAACCTTTTTTTTCTAGAATTATCTGGAATCTCCGTAAGATTTTTGAACATCAAATAAGCTCTTCAAATATATGGAAATGAATTGTAATCAAAAACTGCACGCAACTAATAGATGGACATCTTGAAAACATTCAGGACACAAATAAAAGTGTTACTGGAAAGTGACACAGACAAACAATGCTTTGTATATTTTGATTGTTTGCATAGATTTTGTTCCATGATTTTACAGTTGCCTTGGAAAATTCCTAAGTACCAAGAATCCGCCAATGCGGTTTGTGAAGAATCATCTGTAGAAGCTGAATGTAGACCAACCGCCGAAATCGCTTGGAGCAACGAAAGGTTGATGGCATCAAGGATAGAGGACTCGGGCCTTTAAGCGTTTGATGTGCTAGATTACACGTAAAATATATCTAGACTGTTACACAATATACAAGACATCGCGAACTATATAGGTTTTATTCTTGACGTATCGAAAAACGACAAGGGATGACATTCTTTCTTTTATCACTGGTTTATTATACGTGGCTTGGTTGCGTTTGATTATTGGAAAGAATAAATGGAACTATGAGGAAACTTTCTATCTGGCCTGCATTCTTTTTACTACAACCGGAATTTCGTCGAGGCTTTTACCAACATAATATTTATTCCTTTGCGATCTATGTATGCATCGGGTTTTATACATCGTTTTAAGGCAAATATTGACGTGAAGTTTTTTTTTTGTGATTTTTTTTATGTTCTCTTTCTTCATATTTTCCAACTGGTTTACATCAAAGCTTTCTCATTCGTGTATCCTTGAAAATGCTGGATTATAAATGTAGATGTGTACAAGGACGTATCTGGAATATCGACGGGGAATAGACGCTTCCACCGGTTTTCACTCGAGAGAGCAAGAGGCGAAACTCAACGGGGTGCGACCGTATTTAGATACCTCGTCGATTATCGCCAACATTTCCTGTAATCACAGAACGGATGTTGTGTCTCCTAGGGACGTCAGCTTGTCATAAATCAATATCGAAGCTTTTCAGCCTATGGGGAAAGGGATGTACGTGTAGTAGGTAGATGTTGTGGTGAAGGAGAAAAGTTAGAATCGTACATAATCCAGTAAAATAATTCGAATCAAATAAAATCTCTTCGATTTTTTAAATGGATGTTTTTCAGAATTTAGCTTGAATCAAATGGATTTTTCAGAATTCACCTTGAATCAAATGGATTTTGTCAGAATTTAGCTTGAATCAAATGGATTTTTTCAGAATTTAGCTTGAATCAAATGGATTTTTTTCAAAATTTAACTTGAATCAAATGGATTTTTTCAGAATTGAACTTGAATCAAATGGATTCTCTTAGATTTTCATTTATGTTAAATATAATTACTTCGTGTTCTACTTAGAACACATGTAATCCATTTGATTTAGATTCGAATCAAATAGAATCAAGTGGTAGATATTTGATTCCAATTCGGAACAAGTAGTATTTATGTAATTTCTACTTAGATAAAATAGAATATCTCCCATTGTTAATTGATTGAAGTATAATCTAATTAATTTACACTGGAATCAAGTGGAATCTCTTTGAGTACCAACTTGAATCAAACAAAATACAATCATTTTTTATTGGCCATCAAGTGGAATGATTTATGTTCGATTTACCACGAACCAACTGTAATCGGATCAAAGGAAAATCTTTTTTTTTCGCTATGGTTGGTGGTTTACACGCTTATCTCAATGAAGGAAGGTTGCTGGCATACGAGCTAATCTTTAACGTTGATGGTGTGTCCAATGGCGCACGGCATCGATCGGATAAGCACGCTCGCTTTTCTCGAGGTTAATTCACAATACTGCTAATCTCGGCAGTTTTTTTTACATAGACACATGCGCAACGTATCGATTCCCTGGCTACGATCATAGGTTCATTTCATTCCACCATTTCTGGCTGTATGATCTATATCATTTGTTCTTGCTTCCACCATTATTCTTCCTCTTTCCAATCAAACGCGTTCTCTTTATTACCCGTATCTTTCATATACTTCAAAGGAATCATACGCCCACTTTTATTAATCAAACCCGTTCGTCGAAGCGTTTATTCATCTCTTTTCTCAATTCTACGATTCTCTTCTATACGCTCCCCTTCCTCCCTTCTGTCTTTCTCTCTCTTTCTCACTGTATTATATATATGAGTATACATTTCACTCGTTGCCGAATGAAAAGAGCGAAGCCGCGGTAACGGGGAGCCGGACGAAATCAAATGTGAGGGAATCCTAGAGAGTGCTTCAGGATTCACTTGAAAGTCCTTCACAACTCTGACTCGACGAGAAAAGAACCTAAAGTAGAAGAAGTATTCAAATTTCTCACGACGTACTCATTCTGCCACACCAGTGATCTATAAGTATATAAATCTTTCTCGCTCTCTTTCGTCTTTCCATATATAGGATGGATGGGAGAAGAAAAAAGGTCACACTGGCATTCGGAGTCATTTATGCCAATTGCCTTCCTTGTTTCTGTCCCTCTCGTGTCGCTTTTACAATATACTTTTTCTCTCCGGCCCTTGTGATCCAAAAGCTCATCCTCTGCGACCCTTGCAGTACTCGAGGGGCGAATACCAGTCTTGAACATACTGGCGCGTTCAACACTTCGCTAAACGAGAATGCTTTAATTCACCCCCCCCCCCCCCCCGTTGTCGCTCTTGCAATCTACAAGCATCCAGCGTTTCATTTGAAATGAATCCACGTTTCGCTGTAACGTGAAGAAATGTGAGATTAGAGCGAAACGTGTAATGATTACGTTGATCGTTCTTTCATTCGGGACCGAACTGTTTGATTTAACTTCATTTCTTTCATTATTGGTAAATTTATTCGAAATCCGAAATATCTCTGGAACAAGTATTGCCTTTAGGCACTTTGGACAAATTATAGTTTAAATGGGCAAGAATATTCTTCCACTGCGGTCCAGTTAGGGGTTATATTTACGACGGCTAAGAAAAGTTAATTAAAGTGGCCGTTTTTTTAATTTGATTCATGGAAAATTACCGTCTTGATTAAGAACCCTTGAGATACGAGCTGATTCTGGCCGTGAGGGTAGGGTAAAAATGCATGTTTCCACGAAAATTCCGGGAAATCTCAAGCTCACCAGGTGCCGTGAAGCACTCTTTGCTACAGTTATGTCACGTACGTCGTAGGGACTGTTGGGAATCCACATCAGGTAAAAGCTTGCATTACGTATGCCGCATGGGAGTGAAAAAAATGAGGCCAAGCATTATAGTCTCACCCTCATCTAAGGCTCTTCAGAATGCAGCTAAACGGCTTAGTATTTGAGTGTAAGAGCTTGCACGAGGGTGAAAAACAGATGAAGTAGGGACGACATGGTGGAAAAAACGTCTCGTGAACGACTTCCGGACGATTGGACCAAATTCTTGCTCGGGTTGTCTCGGTTCTTTGGATCGCAAGAGGACGTTTTGGGGGAGTGAATAATCTTTCCGTTAATATTTTACTTATGGTGAACCATTGGATCGATTTAATTCGATAAATATTGGATATTTTGATTATCTAATAAAATTGCGCCAATCTAAACCGAGTACAATCTGTTTGATTTCGGTTTATATTTAACAGAATCTGCTTCATCTATAATATAATCAAATAGAACCTATTTTATTTCGGTCCGAATCAAACAGGGTCTGTTCAATTTACGTCGGAGTCAAATGGAATTTAACTAATTGTCGTTCGAATCAATCAGAATCTATTTGATTTCGATGTAAATCAAACAGAATCTATTTGATTCCAGTATGAATCAAACTGAAACTATTTGATTTCGGTGTCAATCAAACAGAATCTATTTGATTCCAGTATGAATCAAACTGAAACTATTTGATTTCGGTGTCAATAAACAGGATCTATTGGATCCCGGTGTGAATCAAACAGAATCTATTTGATTCCGATGTAAATCAAACAGAATCTATGTGATTTCGGTGTAAATCAAACAGAATCTATTTGATTCCGATGTAAATCAAACAGAATCTATTTGATTTCGGTGTAAATCAAACAGAATCTATTTGATTTCGGTGTAAATCAAACAGAATCTATTTGATTCCAGTATGAATCAAACTGAAACTACTTGATTTCGGTGTCAATCAAACAGAATCTATTGGATCCCGGTGTGAATCAAGCAGAATCTATTTGATTTCGATGTAAATCAAACAGAATCTATTTGATTCCAGTATGAATCAAACTGAATCTATTTGATTCCGATGTAAATCAAACAGAATCTATTGGATCCCGGTGTGAATCAAGCAGAATCTATTTGATTTCGATGTAAATCAAACAGAATCTATTTGATTCCAGTATGAATCAAACAGAATCTATTTGATTTCGGTGTAAATCAAACAGAATCTATTTGATTCCAGTATGAATCAAACTGAAACTACTTGATTTCGGTGTCAATCAAACAGAATCTATTGGATCCCGGTGTGAATCAAGCAGAATCTATTTGATTTCGATGTAAATCAAACAGAATCTATTTGATTCCAGTATGAATCAAACTGAAACTATTTGATTTCGGTGTCAATCCAACAGAATCTATTGGATCCCGGTGTGAATCAAGCAGAATCTATTTGATTTCGATGTAAATCAAACAGAATCTATTTGATTCCAGTATGAATCAAACTGAACCTATTTGATTCCGGTTTGAATTACCTAACCAGAATCCAATTAATATTTTAAGATGAAACAGAAGTCTTCTGTGTGAAATCTGGTGGTAAAAATGATAAAAAAATATCCCCAAAGTGTTCCATAAATGCAAAATTAAATTAATAAAAAGTTCATTGAAATTGAACGAATAGATATTAAGGTACAACATCCCAGAAGTCACCAAGTTTTCTGCAAGTGTAAACGGATTTCCTAGCATAATATTCGTGGCTGTACAAGATTCTGAGTGGGTGGAATCATTTCCATTTTTAGACTAGCTTTGGTAAACATTCTCGATCGAGAAGTATATATAAAAGATTGTACATATGTAGAACGCGAATTGCGGGCTTCGACGTTTGCAAAAACTCGTTTGTGCACCGAAATTCCAACTGAACAACGTTTATGCACGCATAAAAGTAACCTAGGCTGCCTTGTTTCGCGAATAGATCGAATCGCGGCCTTGATATTAGCGCACTGTCGGATATTTCGGGAATCTTAATACAGAATCATGGTCACACTACAATGAACTCCTGTAAACATAGAATCTTTCTGTTATTCGTTGAATAGCTTGCGTTAATCAACGGTAAGTAAATTGTTAAAAACAAAACAATTTTTACATCGTGGAAAAATCAATATAAACAAAAGAACTTTTACAGCAGGGACAGAAAGATATTATGTTTCATTGGTTCGCATCGGTAAAACAATAAAATTATAAAATGTAAAAACGATATCCGTTAAATTTTTTTCTTTCTACGCCTCGTATTATGCCCTGGGCGGTTTTCAATTAACTGTTCAAAACCCTCGATATTGATTGCTTTCAAACTCTCGTTCGAGATTAAAATGACATTACGAATACATGGAAAAAATAATTAAATAATCTTTTTTTTTATATTTATTTAAATTATTTATTATTTATTATTATTTATTTTAGGTTATGGTACGAGGAATGTTCACCTGCTATTTTTTTTATTTAACGAAATTTATTTTTGCGCTCGTCACGTACAAAAGAAAAATTGAAAAATAAAGTTCGTTGGCATTTTGAGTTTTGATAAATGGTTGGTTCGATCATTTTTATTATAAGTAAATTTCATTTATTAAAGTGAAACTTTTTCAAAGAACCTTTCATCAGCTAATTTAATGTCACGGAATTTTATTGATCAATCTAGAATTTCATAATTGGAATCTCAACAATGCTTTCCGCTCTTTAGTTATTGGGTATAAATTAATTAAATTTGTTATCGTCTTGTTTCCCGTAGTCGATAACAGAATATCAAGGCTTGCCTTTGAAGTGTCAGGAAAATCATACGGTGAACGAATTGTTCGATAACTCGACATGTGCGTATACGAACTAAATGTCAACAAGAGATGCCATTTTTTATCATGAAGTTACGATTTTTGGATGAAGGGGGTTCGACATATTCAAAAGCCTCTATCTGATCTTCTTTGCTTCAAATTAAAATGTCTTCGTAACTATTCAACATTTTACGACGATTTTTTTAGTTTTGTTCAGAAAAACTTTATTGATAATTCTATGTAGGGTTTTAGAGGATATTCGAAATAGAACATTTTTGGGACAGATTGAAAGTCGAAAAACGTTGGTTCGAAATTGCCCATTTTCAATGTACGTTTTCTCAGGAACCGTACGTTCGATTTTGACCATTTTTGTTGTGTGCTTATATTAAAGTGTTATAAACAATGTGTCAAGTCATTTTTTCGATATTTTGTTTCAGAATTTTTCGACATTGTTTGAAATTTTGTTAAAAATTTTGACCACTTTATTTTACCTTCAAATATATGTTTCTCAGGTCTGGATCGTTTTTTCAAAAAAATGACCTGGCACATTCTTCGTTTGGGTGTAATTATTACGTCTAAAAAAAATATACCGATACGATGAGTAGATTTCGAGAAAAGATACATTGGAGATGAAAAAATATAACTTTTCAGAAGACACGATTTTTTTTTAAGTACTTCCGCTGCTCAGAATTTCATGAAATTTGAACCACATATCAAGAAAGATATGTACATTCAGAAACAATTTTTTTTTAATAATGCATTTTTTTACCCTGGAATATGTCGAACCTTCTTAAATAAGCAAACTTGCAACTTGCCTTCTCATTATAATTATTTCAATTTATTTTATTTTATCACGTGTGAAATAATTTTCCTTTTTATATTTTATTTACCCCTCTAAGTAGAAATTGTGAACAAAGTTTTATGTCGTTTTAAGGAGGATCAAATGAGTTTTAAAAAAATTCTGTTTTTATAAAATCAAAATATTTTGAAGTTAAAAAAAAACTGTTAAATTTATAAATTCTATATGACGTATACAGTTTATTTGTGTAAGAAGCTTTGGGTCGATTGATCAAAAATTTCCGAAGTTATGGCTTCGTAGAAATTTTCTAACAAAGTTTAAAAATCTATAAAACTCGAGGGAGAGAATGGCTATTTACGGAAATTGTATGTGAGGAAGAAGGTTACTTGCTGTACTAGCTTGTCAAACTTCGGTACAATCGGACGAGCGTTTCCGAAGTTATAGAAGTTGGGATTTTCCAGCTGAAGTTTGAATTCTTTACAATCGGAAATGCACACAGTTTGGGTCTTATCTTGGCTTCTCATATTTATCCATTACATTTTTTTCCAAATTACTAACGACTATCTCCATTTAAGCTGAATTGAAATTTTCCAAAATATTAATCGACCTAACTTTTAAAAATATCGTCACAAAGCTAAAATGTTTAGACAAAATTTGGTATAAATTGTTTTAATTATTCATATATTAAAATAAAATTAGTATTGCAATTTTCATAAATTTCGAATTATAATCAAGAACTTTCCCTACGAGGAATTAAATATTATTAACACTTCTGTGTTATAGTAAACAATATTAATATAGTCAAAGTTAAATTCCCTAAAGTTAAATCCAAATTCATGGAAAATAAGAATTGTTTCACTCGTGATTTTTGTTTAATTAATTAATGAAATCGAGCTTAATTTCGTACTAAATATTTATAAATTTATTCTCCATCCAGATTTGCATTCGCTCGTCACAGAAAAATTCGCTCGATAAGAATTTCTTTCATATTTTATTTCGCCTCGTTAATATCCATTTACACGTCCAAAGCCATGTTAAAATTAATTTAAAATATTATGACCCTCAGCACGAATCACTATCCTGCGTGTAATCTTATTTATCAAAGTTCCTGATCGTCCGGCGCACCTCCCTCATAAATTCCTTCATTAATCACGATACGCAGCATTAACGAATGCAAAACTAAAAGTATTGAGAAGAAAAAATAGCGAGCGAATATTTACGGATCAACGGCAGGAGCAGCATCATCGCTGTCGTTGACGAGACGACCGACGTCAAGCACAGTGAGACGTGAACGCGAGGTACAACACTACACCGCTGTGGCAAGGATAATATGCACCAGCACCATCATCACTTAGGAAAATTGCAGTTCTCCGACCGAAAGACCGGGGCTCGTTCGAAGCCTTTGGAAAACAAAAAAAAATATAAGAGCGAACGAATATGTATAAACCGAGGGAACCGTGAGTCGAGCGAGAAAAGAGGGAAGGAAAGAGAGAGGAAGAAAGAAAGAAAGAAAGAAAGAAAAAATTCACCCTCGAAAAAATCTCGGTCACCAGTTCCTTCGTGATATCGTTGAGCTCTGTTTTACATACGGTTGGTATTATAACGTCGTGTTTAAATCTTAAATAGTGCTTTATGAATTAATATGCAAAATTTAGTCCGGTTGGGGATGCTGCGTGGTCCTCACACGTAGACACAGAGCACACGGATTGTACATAGATAATCTTCCACACGTAGAAACGAAACACGTCGCAACACCGCACGGAGCAGTCGAGCTGAGAAGATATCGTTGCTAATATCGAATCGATAACCGACAGCGGTGCCCCTTACTCTCCTCCGCTATCCCGTTTACCGTGTTATCACTATTATAATCGATATTATAATTATCATTGATTCCAGACATCGTCATTGATAGGCCAGTTCCAATTAATCAAAGTGGACAACGTTTTGGAACGAATGTGGGAGAAGGTGACCGCTGGTTCCAGGAGTTATCCACTGGTTAGCATCACGACAGATAGATTCATCTCTCGGTGGAGATCTCGTTCGAAAACACTAATGGGTTTCGCGTTGTCAAGGGTGGAAGAAAATAGAGGTGGTCAAAATCCATTAAAGCGGATGCGTTCAACGATGGGAACTCCTTTCCAGACCATCCAGGTCCCCGAATCAAATAATGACACTCGTGACAATGACAAATACTATATGGCCAATTCCCAGATCGCCGATATATGGGATTGAGATAGATAAACAACAATTTTTACCTAAATTTCGTGGTTTACCCTTGGTAACGTGATTTTTGTTTATGTCCCTTCATCGCGGTTTTGGCACTCGTTAAGGTGGACGAGGTTCCGAGGTAATGATAGTACAATGTGGCGATCCTATGTTTGCCAACATTGTGAGGCGGATTAAGAGAGCGAAAAACAAAAAGAAGAAACGTGCAACCGCGTCGAGAGCAAGGAACGGCAACGGGAGCTTGGAGCCACCCGAGAGTCGTTGCCGCCAAAGCACGACTGGCTGGCCGGCCGGCCACCCGAACCGATCAACCCTCGCATTTTCCCTATCGCGCTCTCTCTCTATCCTCTCGATCTATCCCGCCCCCTCCCTCCCCCGTCCCACCCTCCAACCGCTCACCCCAACCAGCCTCTTCCTCCTGTGACCCTTATTCTCAAAACCCTCTCGTAAACTTGTCGTCTGCCTTCAACTCGCGCAGACTCCGATGCGTTTCCTTGTTTCCCCTCGTTTTCCACCGGACGACATTTCCACGTTTCTCTCCCTCCGTCTCTCACTCTCTCTCCCTCGGTTTGTTTCCCTCGCTCGCTCTTCAAAACCTAGCTTTTCACATCCTCCATCTCGGTCACTACCCGGCCGCTTTCCTTCACTACCAACGAGCCAGTGTGCGCGCCACTATAGGCCAGAAATCCGAGGGGAAAAGCGGCTTGAGGGAAAGTTGGGCATGGCACGAAATTTTTAGACCACGGATCTGTGACCTGTTACTGAGCTTGAAATAAATCAGATGGAGCTGTTTTTTCTAACTGAAAATGGGACGCTTGTCGCGGGGCGGTAGATATCTTCGTTTAATCCGCTAGCGTTCTTTACTTTTCTGTATGTTTATAACAACTCGCCTTGGACACATCGAGTTAAGTCTCGATAAGTTCTTATCGCCATAGTCCATAATCCATAAATGTGTTCTAGGATGATTCGCCCCCCTCACCACCAAATGGATAAAGAAAGATTTCCATTGATCGCAGGAAATATGAGTTTTCTGGCATCCGATCGCTTGGGTCATATTGTCCCGTCTTTCCTTCGGAGCCACTCATCATGAACGTAGTTATCACACCTAGATCGCGCTCGTCCGGCACATTGAACCCCGCGCGCCACCTCCAGGATTGGTTCCGCGCAGAACACGCGCTAGAGGTTTCGGGTTAAGCTCTGTCTGCATCGATGGTGAAAAGAACGTTGCTACTACGACGACCCGTGACTGCTTTCGGTTTGAATATTTCCACCGAAGGAGACCTGCTCAATCCTCAGTGCTCTTCTCAATGCCTCTTCACTTGACGGGTTCCCTTTTCAAGTCGTATTTTTCATCGAGTATATAGTACTATGGAAAAGATCAAATGCATGCGTAACCAAGGATACACCTATAGAGAGTAGGTCCATGGATCCAACCATCGAAGTTGACGACAGAGCAAGTGATGAAGAAGCGGATTGATTGATTTGGGTCTTACAATTAGTGAAGCCAGATGTATCTAATGGAAACGTATCCAGACTGGCCTAGGCAGTAGCTAAACAATGAGCATGGGGTGTAATCCGCCTTGGATTTACTGCATTACTGGCCATGGACCAACGCCCGCGATTACCAGGTTTCCATATATCCACCTAGTAGATAGCCTTAAGGCAGCGAGAGTGAAGCACTGGATACCCCTTGGCATTCTCGCTTCCAGACCCAGTAGAAGCAGTCCCAGGCCACTAACCTCGTAGATGGGCTGTTGGTACTGCTAGGGCATCAATGATCTCATAGAGCACCTATTAATAAGTGATTGTCAGCCAACATTTCATAGCAAAAAGCAATTCCCTGATTCTTGAGACCTGCCAATAAATGGTCCCCGATCCATAACGATGGATTTAAGCCGCTGGATATGGTTGTTGGAGCAATGAGGGAATCAACGTGCTTGTAGAGGGCCTATTACTAAGTTGCCCCCAAACCAACAACCTTTATTTTTTATCCCAGTAGATGCGGCTGTTGTAAGACCAAGGATCAATTCCCTCAGCGAGGACCTTTCCCTTGTCAATAACTGGTGCTTGCCTAAGAAGGGTGTTTGTTAACCCAGCAGATAGAAGGACCGTTGAAGAACCGACGACCTCTCCTCTTATGCAGAGCACGTGCTCCAGTCCTTCCACTGAGGCTCACGTTGGTGTGCAGGCGGTAGCAAACGCTAGCGTGGCTTCGTGTAGAGAGAAGGAGAGAGAGAAAGTGAGTGAGTACGTGGGAGAATCGGTTGAATGCTCGAAGGATTATTCATCCGTGTCACGATATCCTCTTCTAGGCAGAACCAGCGAGCCAGAAGGACAACAGAGGCGATGAGTATTATACAGCGGTGGCTGGCACAGTCCGTAATACGATTTGGGCATTGTGTATTCAGATATGGAAATACCTATGAAAGTTCGTGCTCATGCCGAGGTAACTAAGTCGAAATCCTTTCGTAGCTCATAAGCTTCTTCCAAAACTAGGATCTCGATTCCAATGACTGCATTACGCATGGAGGCATGGAAAAGTTCTTGCCATGGAGCTAATTGGACTTTTGACAAGGTCGAGACTCCTATTCTGGTACGCAAGATAATGAACAAATGCTATCTAGATAATACGATGAAGACTCTGTGATTAGTCTATATGGAAGAAGGACGTTTGTTAAGTAAATCAATAGTTGCTGGGGTCAATCAATTAAATACTAAAACACAGATTGCCTCCATGTAAACCTGTTTGATCCCACCAAGTACTTGGCCGTTCCAACTGAATCCTTCTCTCCATCGTGTTGTTGAATACCATGTCTTCGTCCCCATACCCGTTTGAAAACAAATTATATTATTTAGCCCACAAGGGTCTGCTTGAGAGTCGACGAACTCAAAATCCCTATCAGGACTCTAGAATACCGTATCAATGTTGTAGGACTCTTGGAGTCTGCTGAAAGAACCGGAATTTCATAAGCCTCCTCTGAAAGTGCCTCTATGAAATCATAACTTCCCCAATTACGTTCACGTCACATCTCGTGTTTGGGACCTGGATGTTTATGAGGCTAAAAGGCCAACATGGCATTGGAGTGCATTATATTCAGTGACACGCTTTATAGGTGCAGCGTAAATACCGACCATGCCATATCTCCCTACATTGTGTGACACGAGGAACAAATGTTTAATAGTCTTCGCCACCGGGGAAATTGTGTGTAATAGCTACAGTAAGCCTAGGTGGCTGATTGTGGAGGGGTGGTGGCTCGATATATCGACTGGACGGGGCATAATGCCGTAAAAAGGGATTATGCCATGTATACAATATTGTTGTATGTACAAACTGTAACCAGGCTAATCTTTCCGCTGACTACTTTGCCACGCTTTTTTTTTAATGTAATACTCGCCACTTTCCACTATTAATCGTCACTTTCCATTCGTTCGGTGTCACGCGACTGATTCCTGCTGGCGTCGTTCTTGATGTAGGTGACCGATAAGAAAGTCATCGATTACGCGAAGACGTTTAATTGGACCATCGATTCCTTTCCTGTATATACATATCACAAAGGTCGTCACGGTGATGTATATCATCGTCTAGTCATTTTTTTTTTCGATTATTCTTTATACCTACATACGTGAATATTTAAACAAATTTGGATAGACAGCGTTGGGTATAGAAGGTGGTGCAAAATAAATGTTGAATTTTATGATTGGTGATCAAAGATAATAATCTGAACGTATGGTTGACTGTTTCTTTCCTCAAAGGTGATCCACCATGGCTTATTGTCAATATCATTAACAAAATATTCGATAGTCTTTTCGTAGTACTTTGACCATTAAGATTCCTTATAATTCTATGACCAATGGAGGGTCATTGGTTAATATGGTTGACAAATCAAAAAAAAATCCAGATTCCCTTTAGCCCAATGCAAAAAAAAGGATAGGTCCCTTTGTCGAAGCGCTGTCTGAAAGTAATCCTCTTGGATATTTGTATATTTTGAATCAGTCTATACACAGATGGCTTCTTTTAATGGTTGACCCAATTATCACATGAAAATCAATATTCCCGATAAATAATTTAACATCCCATCGTCGTCATATGCAGGCGTGAGGCTTTCAGAAACAATTCATAGTGAACTGACATTTTGCAGGAAAAATCGGCAGCACGTGTGTTTAAAAATTCAACGAAGCCTCTTGTACCAAAGGTAGTTTTAATCGTCGCAGGTTCTCCGATCCATAATTCATCCGGCAATCGTAATTTAAGAAACGTAGATAGTGTACTTAAAGTTTAAAAGGTACTTGGGAGGGCTTTCTTTAATATTGGAATACGATATTTGCGAAACCGTTCTGAAGCACGTGTAGCCTTTGGAGAAAGATAAATGGATGTGAAAAGAAAATTCCATCCAAAGTTGCTCATACTAGACTATCGTTACGTAAATCGTATCGAGTAATGTTATAAACAAAGAAATTTCTTGTTTTAGGTTAGTCCTGTTACATCCTACTGACAATAGAGTAAAGAAGAGCTTTCCTTTACACGTTTGATATCTCGTCCCAACAATTGATGTCAAATATTTCCTCATACATTCGCTACAATATTGTTCTGATACGATTCTTACTCTTATTCTTCAAGGTCATCATTCTAATGATATTTGCCTTTTCGGTTGGAGCTGATGTCAGGGGATTATTCTAGTTTAGTATGGGTATCGGTTATACGTATTTAATGATTTTAAACATCCCGCGTAAACCAACTTACCGACCGTAAATAAATGTTAACCCAGCTTGCAGTAATGGTAGAACTCTTAATGTCGATAAAAATAAGAAATATCATTTATTACCCGTCGAAGGTACATGAATATTCTGTGAAAAAGCAGATATGCGTTTCACTGCAAGCGATGTGCATCGTAGATAAAGAAGGGGTAGATAAAGAAGGGCAAAAGGATATCGACGGTTGTTATTTATCAACCGTCGGTATCATTTTGCCCTTCTTGATCTACCCCTACTTTATCTACGATACATCTACGATCTACCCCTTATTTATCTACGTTGCACAGCGATTAAGGAAAAAGGATACCCACGGTTGATAAATACCAACCGTCGGTATCCCTTTTCGATTGATTTAGAAGACAGTTCGTGCTTACCGATCGCCGATAATAACACCTCCTTACGTTTTAAAAATTCCGTTGCATTGTCGGCCGGTACAAAATCTTTTTACCCAACGCTCATTAATAATTATCCCAGAAGAACATAAAGAGTCTATTTTGACTGGCGACAAATGCAATTCTTAATCCAATCATTGATCATTAAACCACCAAAAAAGGGTTTTTAAGAACCTGATTGTGACCTAGACATTTCTCCAGGTATCTTTATCACGCATGTTGCCGTCAATTTTTTATCGCATCTTCTTAAATAATCAAATACGTTTTAAGAACAAAATTAAACTTTGTTAAAAAACAAGCTTTTCGTCCATTTTTTCAATTCCTTTCAGCACGTATAATAATGCAAACACCTCTCGTATAATTTTAATTACAGACCGCGTATTAAATCGACAAATTTGACATTCGTGACTGTGGATACGCCCCCACTTTTCGACGCACACGCGGCGGTCGCGTGTGAGGCCGGACCCGAGCCGATTCCCACGCGTTTGACACTCCAAAGGATTAACACTGCCTCGTCCCCACCATTATCATGCCGTGGAGATTCTGCGCATGCGCAGTACAACTTAGCAGCTCGTGCGGGAGGGCAACTGTGCTGTGCTCTCAGACACGAGCAAATACAAATAATCAACCCGCCTTCCTCCGTCATTATTAAGTACATACACAAAGGGAATTAATAAAATATAAAAATAATGATAATGGAACGATTTTAACGAGCCTACCCGTTTCGACTGTCTTCGTTCTATTGCTTATTTCACTCCCAAACAAAGAAATTAATAATATTTTTTTAATTATCTCTTCGACATTTATTTATAAAAATATTATTAAATAACAAATAAAATCCATTTTTCAATTATCTTGATGAATATTATAGAATGTTTAGTTAATAAATATTGGTACTATTGATTATAATTAAAAATTCTATAATTAAAATGAAACCATTCATTCTCATGTATTAAATTGTACGTTATAATAATAATTATTACTATAATCTGTATCTCGTTAACAAAGCAAACGCTAATTTCCCTACGTCGTTAACGCAGATCCGGAAATATTGCCGTTACGTGCACGTGGAATTTTTCGTTGAATAAATATTTGAGGACTCGTTGTCGTAATCGACGTAATCGGATAAAATAAATCTCTGGGCTGGATCGTAGCAAGAAAATCGGGGGATCGAAATCAGGAAGTGTATTGTGAGATAAACGATCGAAATGCTCCGTTCACTTCTCGGGGGAATTGACATAGAGAGCCTCGAATAGATACAAGAACACGGACAGGATCGGATCTTATTTTCTACATCGAATGAAAACCACCCATTAGCAATTAGTCTCGAAATTGCTGTCGGCTTTTAGATCTCCCCAGGAGTTAGTATCGTCAGCGATCGAAAATTGCCCTTTCTTTCAGAATAAACGTAACATCGTAGAAGATTGCAACAGATATCCAAATTCGAGAAAGCTTGGGGTAATTCGAATCAGTGAGTAATGTCAAATTGGCTTAAGTCACGGAGGAAAAAACTGACAATTTTTAATTTGCTTTGGCGATTCGACTAGACTCATGGTCAACTTGTTTCTTCGAAAAAGTATCGACTCCGTGATAGCAACCAATTCGCTAAAGTCACGGTGAATGTTTTCGTTCAATTCCTTTCTCCGTGATTCTAGTACTTTGGTTAAAGTCACGGAGACATGTGTTTCGAGAAAAATCTAGAATTTTGTTATTTTAGACAGATTGGCTAGAGTTACGAATAAAAAATTTCGATTTTTTTCGGTAACTCTAGGAAAGTTGCAAACATCTCGTCTGCTAATTAATGATCGCAAATTGCTCTTTCTTTCAGAATAAACGTAACATCGTAGAAGATTGCAACAGATATCCAAATTTGAGAAAGCTCGGGGTAACTCGGATCAGTAAGTAATGTCAAATTGGCTAAAATCACGGAGGAAACTGACATTTTTTCATTTTCTTTGGCCATTCAACTAGACTCACGGTCAACTTGGTTCTTCGAAAAAGAATCGACTCCGTGATAACAACCAACTCGCTAAAGTCACGGTGAATGTTTTTCTTCAATTCCTTTCTCCGTGATTCTAACAATTCGGTTAAAGTCACGGAGGAAACTGACAATTTTTCATTTTCCCTAGCCATTTGGCTAAACTCACGGTGAATGTGTTTCTATGAGAAAAAAAACATCGACTCCGTGATAGCAACCAATTCGCTAAAATCACGGTGAATGTTTTTTTGTTCAATTCCTTTCTCCGTGATTCTAGCGATTTGATTAAAGTCACGGAGTCATATATTTCTGGAAAAAACTAGAATTCTGTCGTTTTAGACAATTGAGTAGAGTCACGGACGAAAAATAACAATTTTTTTCGCTCACACCAGCAAAGTTGCAAACGTCTCGTTCGCTAATTAATGATCGATTCGTCTCGCGTCCTGAATTTATTCCTCTACTCTTTTTTTTGTTGTCTCTCACTCCTACTCTTTTGAAATTTAATCTCTAATGGGACGGGTTCTCCCAAGGCAATTAGCCGAGGCTTATTCTCTGTTTGAAGATGCGAGAACGAGAGACGGGTCAGAGCCGACAGAAATGTAGGCGTTTTCGTCTCTCTGTCTTCTCGCCGATGTTTGAACGCATTCTGGCCACGTGAACGGCACGCGTCGATCGTTACCTCATCGCCAATGGCAATTGTTTCCCTCGAAAAATTATATTACAACGAAGTGCACCGGCCCGATAATGGCGACGAACACATTGCGTCGATTCAGCCAAACTCAACTTAATCTCGATTGTCTCGAATCGCTCGAAATTTAATTAAAAATATAAATAATAAATAAAAATTGTTGAAAATTTTAACGATCTTTTGAAATTTAATCTTCTTTCTTTTTGAGAAAACAAATTATCAACCGAGTAATAATTAATTATCGCGATAATTTTTCGCGCGAAAAGTGCAAAACTGGGTGTTTATCTGTGATAAATAATAAAATCGTATTTATTGATTTTATTTATTGTCGGCTGTAAAAAAAAAAAAGAAAAAAGAAATTCTGTGACACGAAAAATCGATAAAAATGTTAAAAATGAATGCTGCTACTGGCAACAACGACTCGAACTCATTAAAAGCTGGACGAGGCCTCGCTGGTATTTCAAACGCGACGCAAAAACCTATCGTACCGTACAGAGGGAGACACGTGCCACGTCGATTTAGTTACATGCGTTACCAAGCTTGGTAAAGATTAAACGAGAACAAAAAAGAAAGTATATGGCAAAACGAAGAAGAATTTGTAACGTAACTAGTTAGTGGACCGAAACAACGTACAATGTACGAAAACGCCTGACATTTAATTTTTTCTATTTTCCTCAATTCTCGACATTCCACACTTGTCATAAACAAATAATTTTTCTTAAATATTAAAAATTATTTTTATTCCTCGAGATTTAATTGTAAACAGCAATTTTATAAATCTTCAAATTTTAATAACAACATTCTAACAAAATTAAATTAAATACAAAATTTTTAATAATAATTCAACAACTAATTGAATTATTATTAACTAACTACGAGATTGAAGACGCAATTTTGTAACAAAAGGATAATTCGTCGTGGTCCAAATTCATCGAAAAAGGGATCCGGAGCAATAGTTAAAAGTAATCCATCGAACACTACGAGTTTTGTGTTCCCTCGTTAAATACGCGAGGGTCAGGATTTCAGACGAATGCTGAGATGGGGCCAGTACATTTAGATGTATGTGCAAAATATAGCACACGATTCTATGTATATAATAATAATAATAATATTGTATATTGTATATTATATATATATATTATATTTATTATTATTTATTGATATATTTATTAATATACTTATTATTGTATTATTATATTACGATATATATATATATATAATATAATATAATATTATATAATATATTATATATAATGTATAATGTATTATAGTATTTATATAATAATATAATATAGATATAATAATAATAATATATTATCACCGATAATATTAATATAATATAATATTAATATATAATATAATAATATAGTATTATATATTATATATTAAATAATAATATATAATATATAATACTATATTTTTTCTTGTATTGTTATATTATAATATATATGTATAATATAATATTATATTATATATTATATTATATATAATATATAATGTATTATAATATATATATATAATAATATAATATAGATATAATAATAATAATATATTATTACCGATAATATCAATATAATATAATATTAATATATAATGTAATAATATAGTAATATATATTATATATTAAATAATAATATATAATATATAATAGTATATTATTAAATTATATATTATTATAATACTAAATTATATAACATTACATATATATATAGTATATTATATATTGTTATAACTATGCATATAATCATAAGAATATTGTATATGACAATATATATAGATATATAGTTCAATATATCGTATAGGCGAAGGGTGATGTTATGACAATTATAAGTTTTCCATGGGTACATGAAACGGCACGTGCTGTGTCCCGGTACATCCGATGTATATATATGTATATATATATATATGTATATTGCCTCCCGCCGACAACGTGGTTCACTCGGCGCGATGGACTGCATATCGAGAGGGTCGACGCTGTATAACGACGCGTGGCGTCGCGTGAGAACGGCGTCGCTCACACGCGTCACACGCACGCGTCAACACGCGTATACGTACGCACTGCGCATACACACTCGCCCATCGTACTCCCGAGCCCTTTATACATACAGATGTATATCTTGGGGGAGTTCAAAGAAAGACGTTTTTTTTTTAACATCGGGTTTGTTCATCAAAATTGTCTCACCTTTTTTACGAAAAAAAAGGGCAGCCTACGCCGAAGACCTCGAAGCCTGGGAAAACAATTATGTTGTCCCGTAGAGGTTGGAGACGGGACTGTTTTTGATAATTTAAAGGTCGTAAGAACACAGTGAAGTTTTTGTTTCGTATGTGCCGTGGCAGGAGACAATGATTTCGTCGCTTTGCAGAAATGAGGGATTTTTTTTCTTACGAAGTTACTTCAGGAATCTAATCGAGAGGCGATGGTAGTTACTCCGTGATTATAGCAACCCCCGACCGGAGTTACTTCGTGACTCTAGCGCCTACTGCACTTATTCAGTGATGCTAGCCGATCCGTGACTCTAGCCACGACGTGATCGTAACTACTTTGTGACCGCAAATATTCCTTAACACTAGCCACGGCGTGATTGTAGCTGCTCCGTGACTCTAACCACGACGTGATCGTAGCTACTGTGTGATCGTAAATACTCCGTGACTCTAGCCACGGCGTGACCGTAGCTACTCTGTGACCGTAAATACTCCTTCACCCTAGCCACGACGTGATCGTAGCTCATCCGTGACGATGAGCACTCCGGGACTCTAGCCACGACGTGAACGTAGCTGCTCCGTGACTAACCACGACGTGATCATAGCTCATCCGTGACCATGAGCACTTCGGCACTCCAGCCACGACGTGATCGTAGCTACTCCATGACCGTAAATACTCCGTGGCATTAGCCACGACGTGATCGCAGCTAATCCGTGACCATGAATACTCCGGGACCCTAGCCACGACGTGATCGCAGCTACTCTGTGACTCTAGCCACGCCGTGATTATAGTCACTCCGTCACTCTAGCCATTCCCGGCCCATAGTAAATTATCTAGGATGCCGTTTTCAACACGGCAACGAGGCAAATGGCGCCAATGAATCTTTTTTTCAATTTATGAAGATGCGTAATACGGAAAAAATATACGGACCATTCGTCTGAACAATAACAATGATATATTTGAAATATATTGAAAAATTACCAGAATACCATGGACGCGGCTTATCCGCGGACGTATAATGTGTTTGATCAAATTTCAGTGTGTCACTGTAACGCTTACGTCGGGCCAAGTTTCGTAGAATGCAGCGTACGAACGAAATTGTTCGGCACGCGACGTACGTACGTCATCCACGCGACTATGTATACACATATATCTATACAGCACGTGTGCATTCGCAAATCTACTTCGAAAGGCCGACGTTCTTCTTTCCCCCACTGTTCGTTTTACGTTCGCGATATAAATCGTCGAGAGAAATATTTTCAACATCCATCATGATGATTTTATGAAACTGCCCTTTCAATTTTTATAACGAATTGTCACGGGAAGAAAAAGAATTTTCATTGACAATTTAACCATTTTTTAAATATTATTTTCAACATTACAAATTAATTTCTCATTTCTTCGTTGTCGAAGATTTTGTCGGTTTTAATATAAATATCAATATACGTCATGTATTAAAATTTATGTATCGTTTCGAGGATTGACGATAAATCAATGGGTAACAGGTTCGTTCGAATATTTCATCCCTTATCCGTCCAACCGGCAAACTTTTTCTGCATAATTCTCACGAATTACTGTGCCACCATTCACCCCTCGGATTTTCGGCAAAAACCGGTCCTACACGTTCTACGTATGGGACGATAGTAGAACGTGATGATGAGCCAAAAATAAAGTCTAATCGGATGGAACGAGATCGAATAAAGGTCTCTGTTCCTATTCCCGATCCTGTCGTAATGTGATTGTAAGATAAGAAATTTGTTCAAGGAAATGCCCTAGATAAAATGCTCTATACCAAATTGTAAAATGGCGGATGATAAATATTTTTTATTCTGTGATTAAACGTTTTTTTTTGACGATAAAGAAAATTATAATTTTTTATTGACATTTCCTAACAATATTGTAATAATATTCTTTACGTGCAATATTTCTACATATTGATTAATCTAGAGAAACTACGACTTTGCCAAAATTCTCATCAATCAATGAGACGTTAATTCGATTCGAATAATAATTTTCTTAGCCCTCGATTATCACCAACTGTATATGTCTCGATGTCCCAATGGACCAAGTTTTGACGCAGCTCATGTTTCTACATGTATAGAGGAGCATTATTATTAGATAGGTTGAATACAGTGAGAGTTCAGTGCGACACTTCAGCCAGCCATCTATTTTTATTTCATCGAGACACTTGACTGGTTAAAAAATTGCGTATAATATACCGAGATAATATTATAATATTTGCGCGCATATGTATCAGGGCGCATGCGCGAATGTTCGCATCCATGCGCATGCGTGTCGAATGATTGTGGTTGATTAATCAAGGGAATTTCACGATTATTTTAACTAGAGCTTTATACAATTTTATAATTTATTTATCATTTGAACACGCAATCAACAATTTTTATCACATTCGGTTTCCAATTTACACTTCAGTCATTTCGGTAATATTGCTTCCTCGCCATGAGAACCGTCAATTTGGAACAGCGAGCACCCGGGCATGCGTACGTGCACCCGGGTACCCACCCTCGTGCGCATGCGCGCATTGCGTTCCATTTTCGAGCTCCTATCAGGGCGCATGCGCGAATGGTTGTGTTCATGCGCATGTGTCTGCGCATGTGTCTGCGCGTGCGCATGTGCCTGCGCATGCGCTTCCGCGTGCGTTCGCATATGCCTGCGCATGCGCGTGTGTTCAATGCGCGGGTGTGTTAATTTATCAAGAGCCTATGCGATAATCCATTTTGTACCGATCAATATGGAATCGAACGTATCCAGTTGATTGTAGGCCATGCATGCACTCAGGAATATTAAAGTCATCCCCCTCCACGACCGACATGTATCGGACAACCGACGGAGCGGGAGTATAATGTGCAACCTCAACCCCTCGCGGTATACATAGCTGTTAATGGGGCGAAGCGAAATAACGGGATTGCTGACAGTTTGCCGCAAAGCCACCACTAGAGTTTATCACGAATTATTCAGTGTCACGGAGGCAATACAATGAAACTTATTACAAATAATATAAAGCGCGCATGCTTCGGCGATTAAATTAATTAAAACTCCAATGAGTGTGATAACTATTTCTTTGAATTAGCAAAGTCGAACGAGAAGCTTTAATTAATGAGAAATAAATAGTTAATTAAGTGTCGGCTATCAATTTTTATTCGACGACCGTGGGAATGTACAATATTTCAATTATATACAAACAAGGAACGATACGTATAATCTCTCGATACGTCTGTCTTACGAGATATGGATTTTTCAGTCGTCGCATAGTTTGAGGGAACTGACAAGTTTATAAATATTACAAACTTTACGAAAATAAATTGTTTTTATTCGATTAAGATCTTGTCCCTCAATCTCTCGTCACCCGTATCACTATCCTCGTTCGACACGTAACGTACGAACTGTCATTCGTTAATTTGACAATTTTTCTGTCTCCTGACCGTAATTTTTCGAATAAAACGAAAAACAAATTGTTACAACAACTTTCATAAAAATTCTCATCGATTGAACAATTTCATTGAAACAAACGACCCTGTTCTTTTCGATAAAGACAGGAATATTGCATAACGGAGACATATAATTTCAAGGTAAGATCGTTGATATTAATAATCACACGTTGACATTGCAACCAAGAGTTCGATAATCATAAATCGATAACGAATGCTTTTGTATCTTTGCAACGCCAATCAAGGCAATATGGGGTCAACAGTGAATAGTAACAATTGCATCATCTTGGAAATCGCAAGATCATCCTGCGGATTTAAAAACATTTTTCGAAATCACACTGTTGATCCGAGAAACAAAAAATTTTCTTCGAGGGGTGAAAACAGTGAAACGTAATCAGGAAAAAGGGGATGAAAGTCAGAGGGTGGAAATATTTTTGGTATACACGTTCGACGTCCCAGTAAACGTATTGGAGGGGAGAACGGGGGTCTAGGGATGCCACAGCGATCGGAAACGGCTACTGATGCAAATGACCCCGAGCTACCCTACGGGGTTGTTAAAGCCTGTACGGCCACCCCCACGATTCCACTCGACTACTATATACATCGTTCTACCCCCCAGTGCCTTTTGATAAGCCATGGACGAGGGTGGGAGAAGTTATAAATGGGGGTTGCGCGAGACGTACTGGCAGCATTACGGGTCGAGACTCGACGGGTCGCGCATCGACCGTTCCTGTAGACTTCACGACTGCCGGTCGTGAGCCAACACAAAGGGAAGAAGGGACGGACAGATAGAGAGAGAGAGAGAGCGGAATAGAAGACAAGAACGCGCAAGACTAAGGCCGAGAGCGAGGAAGAGAAGAAACTGAAAGAGACCATCGGTTTCCCTACAGCTCACTGTCACGTCGGCAACGACGACGACGTCGACCTCGAATCGATTTCCTAACTACGACGCGGCTGCCTCGCGGTTATCGCGGAATCTCGGCGCTCGCCTTTTTATTTTATTTCAGTTTGTCTTTTTTTTACAATTAACGTTCGACTGATTACGTGAAACTCAACGAGACGGAGCGAGGAAGAGTCCGAGTTTGGGTTCGATTAGTGCGAGGATATAGATTAGTTGCATAGTTTTTTTTTGGCTGCAATTATTTGTTATTGTTTTTCGAGAAGAACAACGACGTGAAGGATCGACATTGTACACTTGTTTTTATTCGAGTTTTTTCTTTCTCGTACTCGCATCTTCAGCGAAGATCAAACATGTTCAGGGAAGTGCTGACCAAGTCGGGCAGGCGTATTTTGAAGGTGAGCGCAGGCTATTATCTTGTCGATAACGTGAATGTTTGTATTGATTCAATGTCGAAATATTGTGGCGATTTTTGAGCATATTTTTATTAATTTCTTTCGCTCTGTGATGTATTTTGTTGTTCGAAATGATCGTCGATACGAAACTAATATTCCTTGTCCTTGAGTGAAACTATATTGTTATTATTATTATTTATTATTGTTTATTATTATTTATTATTGTTCGTTATTATTTTTTATTATTTATTATTATTTATTATTGGTTATTATTATTTATTATTATGTATTATTATTATTATTAGTACAATAACATTATTCTTTCTTAATTGTACATTGGATCACGTTTAATTGTGTTATCTTTAATTCCCAATGTTTCCCACGATGCCAAGGACGAAGGACAATGCGAATTCCCGCCATGTTCAAATATTTATAAATATTTTAATGATTTTTAATTTACCGGAGAAATTTTTGAAACAAAGGAGAAATAAAAAAGAATTGATATCTGAAATATTTAAAAAATATTGTTTACAAAATTTATCTTCAACATTTTTTTTTATTACGTGGACATGTTTTTAAATTGTTCTGACAAATGTATACAAATACCTTTAGTTTATTATTTGTCCGGAATTTTCTAGCGTTATTTCATTTGTTGCATGCGAAGGTGCAATCGAACGAATATAAATGAGTATTCCGAGTGGAAAGAAACATTGAAATACTAAAATGAAAATTTACAATGCAAGTTTGAAATACAAAAATGAATCAACGAATGTGCGTCTGCTAAACAATATTAACAGTCGAAAAATAAAAGTAATCAGTTGTAAACGAATGAGAAATCAAACACGTCGGTTGATTAATCATGGGAATTTTGCGATAATTTTTCCTAGAACTTTATATAATATTATAATGTATTTATCACTTGCAACAATCGTTTTAATACGCAATCTAAAATTATCATCACGTTGAGTTTACAATTAACACTTCAGTCACTCCGATAATATTGTTTCCTCGCCAAGAAAACATACCACACGTAGAAAAATGTTTTACTATGGTCAATTCGGAACAGCGGGCACCCAGGCGTGCGTACGTACACCCGGGTGCTCGCCCTTGCGCGCATGCGCACACCGCGTTCCACTCTCGTGCTCCTTCCAGAGCGCATGCGCGAACTTTTCTGTCCATGCGTAGGCGTGTTGATTGATTGCGGTTGATTAATCATCGGAATTTCACGATCATTTTTACTAGAACTTTATATAATATTATAATTTATTTATCACTTGCAACAATCGTTTTAATACGCAATCTAAAATTATCATCACATTGAGTTTTCAATTAACACTTCAGTCGTTCCTATAATATTGCTTCCTCGCCAAGAAAACATACCACACGTAGAAAAATGTTTTACTATGGTCAATTCGGAACAGCGGGCACCCAGGCGTGCGTACGTACACCCGGGTGCTCGCCCTTGCGCGCATGCGCACATCGCGTTCCACTCTCGTGCTCCTTCCAGAGCGCATGCGCGAACTTTTCTGTCCATGCGTAGGCGCGTTGATTGATTGCGATTGATTAATCATGGGAATTTCACGATCATTTTTACTAGAACTTTATATAATATTATTATTTATTTATCACTTGCAACAATTATTTTAATGCGCAATCTAAAATTATCATCACATTGAGGTTCCAATTAACGCTTCAGTCATTCCTATAATATTGCTTCCTCGCTGAAAGAACATACCATGCGTAGAAAAATATTTCACGATCGTCAATTTGGAACAACGGGCACCCGGGTGTACGTACGCACACCCGGGTGCTCGCCCTTGCGCGCATGCGCACATCGCGTTCTACTCTCATGCTCCTTCCAGAATCCATCTGTATACAAATTACAATCGACAACGTTTACTTTCGGCAAACTCATTTTTGTTTATAATTCATAATTATAAATTTTATTATTCCCCCTGCAACGATCAATCCAGTAACTCGCTACTATCTTTCCCATGTGTTTTCAGGCGATAAAAAAATTATCGACTCGGAGCAGGGCTGTGAGAAAATCACAACAAATATCTGACTACGAGAGGGCCAGCCCATCGCCAGTGTTAAATAACTGGACACCGAGCTATCCGGATCCGGATTCGGTATCGCTGTCCTGGTCGTTACCTTCCCTGGATACGAATAGCGTCGATACTTATTTAACTTACGTGACCGAGAGCATGGACGAGTGCTCTTCGATGTGCTGTTACTGTCGAGAACTCGACGAGAATCAGAGGAACGAGAATCGCGAGAACGAGATGATTATGTAACAAGAGTGATGTGAATTTTCTTCTCGTTTCTTTCTTTTTATTTATTCGTTTTCTTAATTCGCTCGTCAACATGGCGACTGGCAAAAAAACCAACGACTTATAAGAGGAAACAAAGAAGACTATGATGTATATTATTTTTGACATTCCATAGACATAAATCCAAGAGTCTAGATTTTTTATCTTCGACGAATTTTGATAATTGTTATTTTTTTTCTGTCATTATTATTATTAGTATTGTCAATCATTTTGAGGGAAGCAAATTTTAAACTTCAGCCATTTCGCGAATATGTCGTAGATTAGTGGGGCACGATTTTTAATCATTAGGTTGCACGCGTGGGATACAAATTTAGGTGAAGGACACGTCTATGCTCCTTCCGTAGGTCTTCCTCGAATTTTCATAAATAAATGAACCAAAAAAAAAGAAACAAAAAATTATTAAAAAATGTTAAGATAATGAAAAAAAAAAGCAGCAGCTTTGTATCAGCTCGTTATATCGCTTTTTTCAACATATCGTATCGCATGTATCAGTATCTGTGGCAAGGACAGGCAATTTTTTCATGGAAAACTTCGAAAAATGATTTTTTTTATTATTTAAAAAAAACGCATCGTCAATCTCGCATAATATTATTTAATTCAAAAACGACTTTATTATTCGTTTACAACGAGTATTATTATTGCAACGACACTTTTCACGTCGCAAAAATATTGTTCAGGAATGAAAACAAGAAGAAAAAAATATTTAGCCCCATATTTTTATCGGGCTCGACCTTTTTTTTCTCAACTTGGCTCTAATTTGCCACGAGGCAAAACTACAGCAATAAGATTACGATATTACGTCCAACGAAATAATTAATGATAATTAACGACAATTGTCTGTGCTCAAGCATCCCTTAATTCCCAAATTGAAGAAAGAATAAGTGAAAGAGAGAATAATAAGGAACGATTAACTTTTAAACATAAAAGAAAACAATATTTATTCTCCTAATATTTATTCTTCCTATCGAATCTTTGTAAATAAGAGAGCGTACGATCAACTCTGTAGGACGGAGATTTCTACGTAAATATATATGACGATGGTTATGTTTAAGGCTGTGAATTTGTAAAGTCGTGAATTACACGAGGGGCGCAAATAAAAGTGAATCTATGAAGAAAAAAAAATTATTTATTTTTATAAAAAATTGTTTAGTTTTCTTTGTTTCTTTTAATTCATCCTTGGTGAATAGAACGTCGGATCTTGAGTGTCGTCGAATATTTATCATTGTTGCACGTTATGAGCGTAGTTTTACGATCACACGAGCGAAAAAAAACCTTGAACGTTGAAACAGCGAATCATCGAAGAATCTCAAGTCGTAAGTTTTATGGGTGCTTACATTTTTGTTCGTATCTGCGAACGCTCTGGATTTTTTTTCATTTTTCTACTACGCAGTGAAAAAGTGGCACGTTCGACTAGAAGGTATGCGTCATTTTCACGAAATTCTACAAAAATCGAAGAGTTCAAATTTGATAAAATTTTGAATTTTTCGAAATTTTGATTTTTTAAAAATAATATTGAGTGGATTCGAAAAATTATTTCTAATGGCTAAGGAGGTAATCTCAAAAAATGGTAAAAATAGACAAGTGATGCAATTGACCCCGGTTGTACGTTCGACTAGAGGATGTGCGTTATTTTCATGAAATTCTATCAAAATCGAAGAGTTAAAATTTGATTAAATCTGCTAAAATCTGAATTTTTCGAAATTTTTATTTTTTTTCAACAATATTTATTGTCAAACTAATATCGAGTCGATTCGAAAAATTATTTCCAACGGCTAAGTAGCTAATCTCGAAAAATGGTAAAAATAGACATTTTACCAAAATCGAAGAGTTAAAATTTGATAAAATTCTGAGTTTTTCGAAATTTTGATTTTTTTTAAACAAATACAAATTTTATAGTCAAACTCGTATTGAGTTGATTCGAAAATCGATTTCCAATGGCTAATCACGAAAAACAGTCAAAACAGACAAGTGATGCAATTGACCCCGACCTATCTCCAGTTTCCGTTTTTAAATGGCGTACGGCACACCAACGTGCGAGTACTAACAATGGAACGAAGGGAGGACTCACGTGCTGGCTCATCCTCCGTATTCCCGATTCACGACAAATTGGACGTGTCTCTCTCACCCCGGGACTCGCGGGCCGAAGGGTAAATTTTTTTTTGGTCGAATAGTCTCTCGATTATGTGAAAGAGCCGAGTAATTGGAGCCAGCTGTTGTCATTTTGTTTGACCACGATTTGTGGAGTTTTGCACACTCGTGTGAGTCACGAGTTATTTCGTAAATCCGCGCATGCGCTTCGCCGACTAACTAGCGCAAAAGACAAAAACCAGTTCTACGTTATTTTTTTGTCTTTTTCCCTCTTCTCTCGTTTAATACCGAAACGACCTGAAAGAGATTTCGCAAAATTCGTGAAAAGAATTTTGCATGTGAACGGACTGGACTGAACAGAAAAATTGCCAGGGGGTAGTTATTTTTTTTCAACGCCCTTTTTCACTCTTGTATACAATTAAGAAATGGCAGAGGTGGGGAATCTCATTAAAAAAAACAATTACTTTTTTTGCAGCATTATAAATTTTATTTTACTTTCTTTTTGTCAGTTCGTATTGCAAAAATATTGAAACGTTTTTCACACGTATTTTTTTTTTGTACTTTGATATGTCAATGGCACATTGTTTCTCTTTTTCTCGTTTTTTTTCTTAATTTTTCTGTCTCTCTCCATCTCTTTCTGTTATATCATCGACACGATAGTCATTATTTACACAAAATATTTACACTGTACATTGTGATCGCATTTGGATCGCGATCGACCACTATCGAAGGAAATAATTTACTATTCGTACTATCTTAAATAATAAATAATTTATGACATATATCTTCACGCTCCCTATGCATAAGGTATTCGATTTATGACTATTATACATTTGTATCACTCGTTAAATAATTCTCGTCTGTTACGCACACTCGTTCCCTGAGACGTGTGTTCCTTCTTTGTTTTTTTTCTATTTTTTTTCGTTTAAATAAAAATCGACGCGAAAAACTGACAAAACTTTGGATTTATAAAAAATTGCACGAATTTGTTTAAAATCCGAGTCAATTTTTACTCTCGTTTCAAGACTGGTATTCTTGGCAGGAAATTTGATGAAGAAAAACACGAATAAAGATGAATAAGAATGTGAATAAAACTTTTTCTACTTTGGATATTTGAATTGCCGCTGGCGGGAAATTCAAAAAAAAGAATGTTTACTTTTTGCTAGAATTGTCTCGCGTGTTCTCAATACGCTAATTCAGCACCCCAAGGTCGATAAGGTTTTCCGTGTTGTTGCTGAGGATATTGGCCGGGATATTGACTCCAGCCTAGAGCGCTACTGCCTAGAATCGGTGGCATAGCACCGGTAGCCCCGGGTCCCATACCACCAGAGACCGAGCTCGATGGTGGATCGTAGCTAGTCGCGGTTGGGGCTGACGTTAGCGAGGTTGAGGATGCTAACGAGACATTTGCCGCGGGCCCGCTTGTGGGATGTTCCCGATGAAAACTTTGCAAATGTGACAAAAGTCGTAGTCTCAGAGGATCGCGCTCGTCGAGGCCTTCCATCGTGACGAGATAACGTCCAACTTCGGCCGCACATTCGCCCCAACCAACGGCGTGATAATCCATCGCTAATTTCGTACTATCGTAACCTTCGGGTCCTGCAACACAAATATTACCAAGACATAAATAATCTTTTCTAAAATAATTTTATTTTGTTTTATGTGCTGATGATATATTTCTGTTTATATATGCAGCTTTACTGCGCGCATGCGCACGAGCGTGCCTGCGCGCATGCGCACAAACGTCCAGTGTGTATGCGCATGAGCGTGCCTGCGCGCATGCGTACGAACGTCCAGTGCGTATGCGCATGAGCGTCCAGCGAGCATGCGCACAAGCGTGCCTGCGCGCATGCGCACGCGCATCCAGCGCGCAGGCGCTCTGATATGCGCGAAAGCGTTCCGTTATTACGACGTTTCCTTAAAAAATTTCTTATTACAAAAGAACTGTAAAAAGAATACAATGGAATCGAAGTAAAATTTTATTTATTAGTACGTGTATTAGCTACGAGATGGCGCAGCGACAGCCGGCCAGGCCTGATGACATCCTAGCAGCCGTCAGCTTTTCTACTCCATACACACACACGCGCACAAACGCACATATATAGCTATGCCACTGTGAACGGGACAGGTAGCGTGGGAACCGTTTAGACCCCGGTAAACCTCTGTGTTTGTATGTCACCCATATATATATATATAGAACATTTATGTACACGTGCATAGAGCTCCCTTCACGTATACAGTGTTGTACATTCGCGATATCCCATGATATTATGCCTAATGTACCTCGCATATTGGAAAATACGACAAATATATCGTATGTACAGGGCGTTCCATGTCAAATGTCTCAATAAATTTGTTAACATTTTCAAACCACACTAATTTTTTTTAACAGTTATAGGTGTGATAATAAAATCACAATTTGTTAAACTTTTTAAATACAACATTCCAGCTGGTGTGTAAAAAAAATTTGGTAGGAAGTCATGGAAATAAAACTAGCCAATAATACAACCTTCCAGCTGAAAATAATTAAGCTGTATTAATTTCGAAATCTCGTGAGACCAATTTCAAGATAAAAATAAACGGGAAATAACAAATAAATTAAATAGTTTTTTTTTCTTTTCAAAATGTACTTTCTCATAATATTTAGAAATATTTAAATTATGTATATACACACAAATTTAGCCTGATGTTAGCGAAATAAAAAAAAGTGTAGTTGCTCACTCGACGTCCAATCCCTTGTACACATATGTGCCCCATCCATGTATACAACATATATATAGGGAAATATAGCGGTAAACCCCTGGAGAATTAGAGGGATCAGTGTCGCCCTACCCCAAGATGCTCCAGCAAACGGGGAGGCTTATTAAATTATATCGTGCAATCACTTTTCGTTTATGCCACATATTTTCCCATAAATAAAAAGAAGCTCTCTATTTTTGATCACACTTAAAAAAAATAGAAATAATAATAATCGCGAGGATCTACGTCAATTTTTATGTCCAATTTTTTGAATCGCACCCTTCTTCTTTAGGGACAGTCGATATATGAATATTCATGAGAAATATAAGTACATAAAATCGAATTTCCCTAAACGGGCATAACTATAAATTTGTCGTGACAGACTGAGAAAAAAATCATGAGCGGGGTTGTAATAAAAGGACTTGGTTACAGACGGAGAGAAGGAAAATGTGATTGGTGTTGTGAGTTTAATTTTGAAATACGGAACGATCGATCGGGGATGGTATTCGAAATTGGAACATAGCAAGGGGGAGAGTGGTTTAACAATTTAATAATTAATGTAATGCGAACCATCGATTTTTCACTCATTTTTTTTTTCGAGTGTCAAATTACAATACTGTGAAAAATTTTCCTTTTTCATTATTTTTGGTATTTTTAGTTCGAATATGCCGTCCGAATTAAGGGATTTGATTCTTTGAAAATGCAACGAAACAAAAAATCATGGAGCTAAAAAACAGATGAAAATCTTTATTTGTTTGTAAGATAATTAAAAGAAAATGACTGTCCAGTTACTCTATTTTCTTTTAAGAATTAATAAATCTTCGAAGTATTGCACGTCGTATGACTAAATTTTGAGAAATAAGTCGAACGACTTATCAACAAATTAAAAACAAAGCTGAAAAATAAAATATTTTTAAAAATAATTACAAGAAAAGAAAAACGACTAATCAGTTTCTATATTTACTTTTAAGAATTCGATTTTTGAAATATTGAACGCCATCTGACTGGTTTTTGAGAAATAAGTCGAACGACCTATCAACTAATTAAAATAAAAGATGAAAAAAACATTTTTTTTTAATAATTACAAGAAAAAAAAGACTAATCAATTTTTCTATTTTTTGTTTAAGAATTCAATCTTCGAAATATTAAATTCAATAACTCTCGCCACCCTCCCTGCAAGGTCATTTCACCCTCCCCTCGACCCGAGGCATTAATAAACGCGTACAGAAATCGGTGATAAAATTCACGAAGGAACACAACCTAGCTGGTTTCCCACAGAGTTTCACATCTGCCCCATTGCCCACCTAAAGCATCGATTCTCCCTCCCTCTCTTTTTAACTCAAACGCATGTATACATATATATATATATATATATGCGATGAGGGTTGAACTCGCCCTGGGGTCCCCGAGATCCTCGAAAGCATTTTTGTATCGCGCCATCTCCGTCGCTCGCACGCTCGATACTACTCTCCCTTTCCCCTGCCAATCCCACGTCAATCGTGGGAACGCCACTCGGAAGAGTTGTTGACTTCCTGCGAGCTTCCCACAGGATCTGAGACGGGTCCACAGCCACCTGCTTCGGGATCCCTCTTAGCGGAACGTCCTCGTTTCTTTTTTCTCGCACACACGCCCGTTTCTTCTTCTCTTCCTTTTCTCCCCTTTGCTTTGCTTTCCATTCGTATACTGTATTTATACATGCGTATATATAATGCGAGGGCCCGAAATGGGACGCGTGAGAGAAAAAAAAAAGCACGTATTTATATTATCGTCGGTGCATAGGAAGAAAATGCGGAAGTCCGATGTTTTATCGCGTATGAAACTTTGTTTGTCTATAATGTTTAATCTTACATTGTTTCTTTTTTTTTCGTATAGGAAGACTTGGTTTCCATGTGCCAGAAATGTAATAAACGTATGCATGTGTGCTCATTTGCGCATGCGCGTATGGGCGAGGCCATGCGCAAACGCATGCGCGTACGTTCCCCCACGCATACGCCCGTGTATGTATACGCGCATGCGTCAGTATGTGCGAACGTGCGTACGCATGTGTTCTTCCGCGCATGCGTGAGTGTATGCGCAAGCGCATGCGTAACTGTACGCGCCTGCGCATGCATCAGGGTGTACAAGCGTGTGAGCTCCCGTTCGCAAAATTGAAATTGGCATATCTCGAGAACGGCTGGAGCGATCGTGTTCAAACTTCGCACACAGCTCACAAAATACGTTACCTTGAATTGCTACAATTTCAGTCATAATCACTATTTATTTACACTAATTTATATCGTTATTATCATTTTTTCAATAATTTATATACAACAAATACGAATTACGCTCTTCATATGCAACGAAAGAGTGAAATTTTCTTACGTTCGTTATGAAATAAGGAAATCTCTAATCTACCTAGGGCTATCTTAGCTCTATTCTTTCTGAGGATAAAGGGCCTCGAGTTTAGATCGTGTCAGATGGTCAAGAAGTTAATTGAGTCACTCGGGTCTGATTGAATAAAATTTCGATGTAAACATCAGAGGTATATAACAATAACGATCGAATTTATGTGCGCAGATATACATATATACATCGTCGCAACAGATGGTCATTCGGTTATCAGGTTACAGTTAGTCAGCTACGCTCCGCGTGCACCCTCGCCACCCTTGCGGTCAACAGGTGTCTTCCGGTCGCGTAAGGCATATCACTCGTGAACGAATGTGAAACGAGGATGGATGTCGGAATCGTTCTTCGCTTCGAACTTCCAAGTAACAAATACGCCGACAAAGAACCTTAATCGGACTTTAACGTAACGAAAATTCATCAAAATATTTCCTATCGTCAAGCCCCCAAAAATATAACAACAATAATAAAAAAAAATAGCGGATAAATTATAAAAATATCAAATTTTCAAATTCGCTCGCGAATAAATTTTATTTGTCTACGCTTAAATTTTGTAATTCAGAAAAATTATTTAGTTTGTAAAAAAAAAAGATAATATATTTCTCATAACGTTAAAGCGTTTGGTGATTGAAGGAAAAACAAGATTTCCGTGAAAAATACCGCTAACTCGTAAACCGGAGCCCATTCGGTTTTCCCCGCCGCCTATTTCCGGTTTCCGATTGCATAACGTTTTTTTGGCCCCTTCATCTCTCTCTCAGCCCTTCGTACGTCGAGGATCTCGAACATAAAGGCCCGGGGTGAGAATGTTGCGCTCCGAAACGGGATAAGAAAATTCATTGTCAATGGCGAACAAGTGGAGAAGACGTAAGAAATTGAAGCCGTTCCTCGTCGTCGCGATTTAACAGACTGGCGGAATGTTACTTCCGGTTTTTTTCTCACGCGAGAACGGATCTTTCCCGCGTACCGTTACGAGAAAATGTTGCAACGCGTTAAATCATCGCATCTGTCTCCGATATTTTTCGTAACAGACAAGTTTTTCGAATCTCAGCGAGCCCAACGGATACGAAAATATTGTTTGTTTCAACAAACGATGAATCAATAAGAATAATAATTTTTATATCGTTATAATATAATATAATTAAATTATAATATTATTATTATTATTGTTGAACTACTGTTGTTATTGTTATTATTAATTATAATAAGTTTTATAATGTAATAATAAGAATAATAAGAATCAACAAACGATCAATGATAATAATAATAATAATAATAATAATAATAATAATAATAATAATAATAATAATAATAATAATAATAATAATAATAATAATTTTTATATCGTTAAATATTACAATAATTATATTGTTATATTATAATTAAATTATTATATTATTATCATTATTGAACTACTGTTGTTATTGTTACTATTAATTATAATAATTTTTATAATATAATAATAACAATAATAAAAATCAACAAACGATCAATAATAATAATAATAATAATAATTTGTATATCGTTATATATTACGATAATTATATTATTATATTAAAATCAAATTATTATATTACTATCATTGTTGAACTACTGTTGTTATTGTTATTATTAATCATAATAATTTTTATAATATAATAATAATAATAATAATTGTTATTAGAAATATTAGGATTATTATTTTTTGTTATTTTTATTATTAAAACAAAACCGTTGGACTTACCCTTGTTACGAAGAGTTCGCAGATGTTCGACAGTGAGTTGAAGAATTTCGGCCTTCTCGAGTTTACCACTGTGAGGATCTCTCGCCGCTGCCGGTACCAATCTTCGAAGTTCACCGAGCGACGCGTTTATCCTATCGCGTCGTTTCTTCTCGATCATTCCTCTTCGGCGTTTTCTCGACGCGTGCTGACATGAATCACCACCCGGTGAATTACATCTATCAATTAACAAAAATACAGTCGCGTTAGAAAAATTAATTTTTTAATTTATTTATCAAAACTGTTGTCAATAAAATTCCTCGTAAACAAATTCAAATAATTATTAACGTAAGTTCGTATTTTGTTATCAATTAGAATTTATCGATTGTTAAATATTTATAAGAATGACAAACGTCCCGAAAAATATTCAATCCTGTCCGGACCTTAAGCAGCTGGTACCACGTTAATCCCATTGTTTAGTAAAATTGTACCAAACAAAGAAAAAAAATACGTTTATACGTATGCGAGATCAGTCGGGGGTAAAACAAATGGTGTTGGTTGGCTAGCAACGGTTGCAAAGAAATTACAATATCGAATTAATCAAGCTCGGTGATTGTGACCAGGCACGAAACGGACGACATGTGCCTGGAAACTATAAAGTTAGGACACCCTCTGTCCCTGGAACAACATGAATATTCACCGATTTTCAACCGAGTAAAACCCTCAAATACGATTGCCAGCTGGGAAATTATTGCTGAGATTTTAATTGACAAATTATCGATCGCTTAGTTTTATCAATATCCAAATTATTTAAAAATAATAACGAATTAATAACGAATAACAATTTTTATCCGCATGTTTTACTAATATTCCAAGATCATCCGCCATTTAGGAAAATGGGATCGCAAAGTTCGATCGCTATTTTGTTATAATAATTTTAATTCATGTTCTTTCCCAAAAAAATATCGATAATCGATCCATCGAATCGTTAATTTCACCCCGAAGTTCGCAATCAACACGATCCATCATTATCGATGTCCCATTATGAATTTGTCATCAATAATCGAATTCCAGGATGAACAGTTTTTAACGAAACGTGCGGGTTTAAAAAATCTCTTAACTAATTAATTAAAGGTTAAATGGCGACGGGTATTTCGTAACTAGATAAACAAACATCGAAAAATGTTAAGACTAACGGTTCCTTGCCGCTCTCTTCCGAGAAAACGTCGTCACAGTCCGAGTCGCTCATGGCCCTCTTGAGGTTCCTCTGCTGATGACCTTGGGCCTGTTGCTGCTGCTGACTCTCCCGGGTTCTCAGCTCGGCACCGTCGATCTTAAGTTCCGGAAGTTCATGACTCGGTCTCATTTCGGTAAGATCCGGTCTAATGCCGGTCATGTCTTGATGTCCTAGGTCCTGATGTCTCAATTCTGGATGTTGCTGTTGTTGTTGTTGTTGTTGCTGCTGTTGCTGTTGTTGTCTCGTCGCCATTTCGGCTCTGTGCATATCCGGATGTCTTATGACGTCTCCTCTCTGCATCTCGGGATGGCGAACTTCCGGTCGCTGCATGTCGGTTTGATGGACGCGAAGATCGGTTCGTTGCATATCGTGTCTGAGTTCAACGATAGCACCTGGGCCGGTGACAGTCGCGTGTCTCAAGTCGGGCCCACGCATCTCATGATGATGACGCATCTCGGGGTGTTGATGAGGGCCTGGGACACCCGGTTGGTACGGGGAATGATGGTGCGTGGGTGGGGGATAACCCCAATGATGAGAACTCGCTGGGCCCGAGATACTCGAAAGGTGTCCACCACCCACACCACTGGGTGTTATCTCCGACGAAAGAAGTGTGCTGTTCTCGTCGCTTCGCGCAACTACCACGCGCCACATTTTGGTACAATTGGGATTATTCTCAGTGATATATGTCCAAAACTTAGCCCCTGAATGGGAGAGATCGTTATCGATGATCCGTGGACCGATAATCAATCAATATCGACGCATGATTCATCAAGACGTCATCAAAGTGGAATCGGCTCAACGGTGGGACAACCGATAACTTTCACGAAGTGGCGATAGATCGGCCGAGCTTATAATCGTTCCAGAGACCCGGCACTTGTGTAAAAAGAACAAAGAACAAATTTGTTTCACTTCTTTGGGCCACCTGCTCCTAAAACAAGAACGTCACTTCACGTCCAACTTTTGGACAAAATCTGCGAATATCCTTCAGGCACTATGGTCACTAACGAGCGAATAGTTTATATAAATTTGCGAACAAATATTCTGCGTTTGTTTCGTTTGTTTATTGAAAAATGTCGTTTTGTCCACGTGACTTGGTGTCCAGTGTTCTTAGACTTCGGTGGATGAGAACACCGTACCTCACGTGCGCGTGATTCACGAGTGGCAAGGATATCGCGGTAAGAAAAAAGAAAACAAGAGATAAGTATGCGACCGAGTCCGCGGGTTTCGTGGTCGTCACCGAGGCCACGCGATTTGTGACTTGGTCTTCTACGCAGAAGTGCATGGAAGCCGTGACTGCACGGAGATGCGTGTGCACTGGTCGCGTGGCGGCCAACGTATGTCGTGTGCGGGAGGACGAGCACGGCACACGACCTATTCCGTTGTAAAACGGTGGAGGGAGAAAGCGGTCTGCCGCCACGTGGTGGCTGTGGTGGGGGAATATAGCAGCCGTAGTGCTGTATAGTACTCCGTTCGCGATGCGGAACACCATTCACTGCATGTGTATATCGTGGATACTACGGACTCGTGTGGCTCCCTACAGACAATATGGACGTCCGCCGTGAACGTAGTTAATCTGAGCATTGCCCACTCCGTGATTGCAGGTCCTCGGTGGTTATAGCCATACTCCAATTTTAAACCCTCCGTGGCTATAGCACCTCCGTGGCTGTATCCACGTACTGGCTGTATACTCCTCCGTGAATATAACACCTATGTAGCTATAACCACGCATTGGATATAGCGCCACCGTGACTATAGCCATATACTGACTATAGCCTCACCGTGACTCTAGCCATGTCGTGACTATAGGCCTTCCGTGACAAGCATCGGCTGTATACTCCTCCGTGATTATAACACCTACGTAGCTATAGCCACGTATTGCCTGTAGCACCTCCGTGACTATAGCCACATACTGACTATAGGCTCACCGTGCCTCTAGCCATGGCCCGATTATGGCCCTTCCGTGGCAGTAGCCGTGCTCCAACTATAGATGCTACAATCACGGAGTGACTTTAGGCCAACAGTGGACTATAAACCAGATACTGTTAGACTACCGATAAATTACCTACTCTTTCAGACACTTCAAAATCTAATAATCAAGATGCGCTTCTCTTTGACAAAAAAGTATGATACGTATAAAAAGGACAGCCCATCCACTAAACATATAAAAAACTGCACGATCCAAAAATCCCACCCTATTATATCGTTCCTAGGTACACTTCGAGATGATCCGAGAACCAAACTTGCGCGGAGGGGGTTCGAGGCAGTTGTGGTGGGGATAGTGGAAATGCCGAGGGGCAACACACGCGGAATGGAGGCGCTCCGAGGGCGCCTAGGCGATTTCGTGGGAACGTGTGTCGCTCTAATATAGGTATATATCTATACTTGACTGTATATACGTACCATATATATTGTTATACCAAGGCATTGGAGCTGGTCGTGTGTTCTCGGTACATTACTTATTGTTCGGGGATAAATCTCGCGTGCACTCAGTCACCCCTCGGAAGACAAGGCCAGGATGGGTCAGAATCAGCTCAGGAGAAAAAACATTTTACCTAATTTTTCTAAAATATAATATCACAAAATTAAAATTTTTCTAAATTCTGTTTCTAACTATCTCCAATTAAAATTCTACAAAATTTCAAATTTTCGAAAATCTCTCGTCAAAAAATCGTGAGACACCAGTAAAATTCATTTCATCGACTTATGCACAAGGATCGTTGATAAGCCTCCATAATCTAACCCACGATCCCTTCCATTGATAAGACCTTTTTTCACATGGCTTTTTTAATAGCTATACGTATAGGCCACCATGAAATCACCATCAAACCACTTCAACCAACGACGAGGGAACCGCTTTCCATGAGTTGTACATATATATATATATATATAGAAAGAGAGAGAGATAAATATACAAATGTATAGATATAGCTTGTACATGATAGAGGCGATGGCACAGTGACGATAGCTCGAGGGCGGACCGTTCGAGTGACTAAAAAAGGGAGGCTAGGGGTTGGGGTGCTCGGGGTCGAATGCTCGACGTGGGAGGGGTGGTCATTGTTGAGGGGGTGTGTACGGAATAAAATTCACACAGGAATCGGTCCTAGCACGCGCTCACACGATTATCGACATATATACCCTCGTGAGCCTGGGAACCTCTCTCATATATATATATAGAGGCTGACTAATCGAATTGTTAACTTTTCATTCTCGATTAATCCCACCAACACGCATCGCCCACTATTTAATAAACTTTATTTCTTGCACAATAGAAATATCTCGATTTTTTAAATAATTTTTTTTTTATTATCATTTGATGATCGTGTTTGTTGCCAAATTTGACATTAGAATTATTTTTACGTCTATCTCAAAGATCTATAAACGATATTTTAGATCGATTAATTGTAAATAAATTATGAGTACGAACGATTTTAATTTTTAATGTTTTTGGGAGAAAGAATGCTATGAAAATTCGTTTCGAATGAATCAAAAATGTTGAATTAGTGGTATAAAATATTTGAAAGGACGTAAAGAATTAATTAAGATATGGAGAATATATTATAATTTATAATATTGAATATTTGGTAAATATTTTTTAAATTGTATAATTTATTTTGAATGACGAAAACATGAGAAATAAATATTTTGTTCGTAACTCCGACGTATATTTTTACATCGATTGGCAATGTTTATTTCGTAAATTTGATTAATGATTGAGATTTCTCAACGAATTTCTGATTCATTTTTGCAGATAAGAACTCAACAAAACTGATAATTCTAATAAGTTGTAAATTATTAAATGACGTAACTGAGAATATTATATTTGTACAGTGATAATAATGAAAAATTTTCATCGAAATAATCGGTGGATGAATAAAATTGTTTTTTTTTTTCTGAATAAGCCTGAATTTTTTTCAGAATTTTTCTCTGTTATAAAAACGTATGGTTTTCACGAATTTTGTAAATTCGTTTTGAAATACGATGCCCATACAACTCTTTAATAATTTGCCAGGATTATGTTCTTATGAAAAACGTTAAATATAAAAGTTGTCATATTTGCGAATATTTGAGAAATCTAAAATTAAAATTGAAGATCAAACCTGGGCGAACATCTATTTTTTCAAATAGGAACCCCTATTTTTCTTATCATAGATTTGAATGTGTTGTCGAATAGTAAATACGTTTCATGCTTATCACTTTTTCTCGTAAATTCTTTTTTTTTAATATTTCATTTATAATGTTTAAAAATTCAAATTTTCTAACTCAGATATTCCAGCACTTGGACACTTTTTCTGGATAATAATTATTTACAAAAAATGTTTGTTTGTTGACAAAGAGTAATTAAAATAACAAAAATATCAAAAACGAGCCATAAATTCGATTAAACGTTTCAGTGTTTCTTTTTTTCCATTTCGATAAAACTTTTCCAAACGAAGGAAAATTAACTCAAAATTTGGTTATCATCGGATAAATTCAAGATTCGATCAGAGTGAGATATTTCTAATGGCGTTTCCTGGGAGGCGCGTACACACGTCCGGCACACGTGCAAGGAGAGGAATCAACGAGATGGCGATCGAGACAGCGAAATGACGCTCGCGTGTCCTATTCGAACACGAAACACGATCTTGTTGAATGTCGATGCTCGACATTGAAAACCGAAACGTGGAAGCTCCCCATTTTTTTTTCTTCATTCGTTGAAGAAAGTTCTGAATGATTTATGCAATCTTTTCCCCGTTTGTTTTCTCAATCTCTCTCTCTCTCTCTCTCTCGTACGTCGTGATTCTCGTCCCTTTTTTACATTCACCCTGCAAATTTTACACAATCATAAGAGAGAAAGAGAGAGAGAGAGAGAGAGAGGATATTCTCGTCAGTCTTGGTAGGGCCACACGTTCCCACAGGTACTTGGAGCAGCTTACCTAGGGCGAACGGCATAGGGGAAGGTCGAACAGTCCCTTTCCAAATGCATATAGAAAAGAAAATCTCGAATAGCTTTGCACTATATACATATACGAGCGTGTATAAATGTAGAATATAACCACGTAGTTGAGAAGAGCGTGACTGTAGGACGCGATCGAGCATCTGCACGCGGATTCACAAGCGATGAAAGAAATTTTGCACCCGGGTGTTATTAAAGAGGTGGCGTCACGCACCTGAGACACGTGGACGTTTGTGCGCAAGAAAAACGTGTAAGGGATGGAAACCTCCATGCCGAGATATTATTTTCTATCGTCTTTCATCGTCGATTTAGAAAAACAAAGATGGCCGCCTGATTACAGATTTCGCCCACCTCGAAAACGGTTTTCACAAATTCTCCGATGTCGTAAGACCGATCGGAGTAAAATCAGTGTCAACTGATAGAGGATCGTGGCAAGAAAGGACCTATATGCATAAAATTGTCGAAAAGTCAATTGACCGCGAATGGTTCGAAATTACAGAAGACTGAGGTAACCTCAAAATCTAGACGGTTCTTCTTTCACAATGATCTGGGTGATACGCCTATACGCCAGTTCTTGGTAACGATCCTACTCGGACGAAAAACGAACCGTATGATTTACGCGAACGAACCTCGACGGGAATGCCGTGGCGCTAACCTAGTCGACGTTGTATTTCCGGCCTGCACGCGACTATTACCGCGCGATGTCGCGTGGCCATTGCATCATCGTGACAAGGAGACGTGTTTTAAACGTGCGACCACACACTTCGTACTGAGGATGACACACTATAAAACTTATTCAACCGCTGCATTTTTGTTACCTAGGGGAGAATGGGGTCATTTGCATCAGCATTATGTGTCATTTTTAGGCAGTTTGAGCGTTATATGCCATTTTTTTTAAACTACTCGTGATAGTAAAAAACTGAATCTCAAAAAACCCGACTCGTACGAACTCAAAAAATATAAATTACTCGACGTTCTACAATACAATCTATGTAAAAAAATTGTCAGCGGATCGAGACCTCTTTTTTTCAGTCGTTTTAAAATAATCGAAAAGCTCGAATTCGAACGATGCTCGACTTATATTGGTTTAGTTTATCGCAAATATTGAAAACACGAGGCACAAACGATCGGTCACAAAAATATTATCAATAAGAAAGCAGATATATTTTTATAGCACAGAACTCATAAAATTATTCATTGCTTAGATATTTCCTGGCGAATGACGAAACAAACAGAACTCTGAACGATAGACTCGTCTTGAATATAAATTTCTCGACTAACGTTATAAAACATTATTTTCTTAAATAAAAAAATCACCTACCCATTTTTACGCGAAATGATTTTGTTTTTTAACAAAATTAAATAAATAATAAAAATTGTTTAATCAAAATCAAGTATCGAAAACAAGCCGTAGATTCGACTAAACTTTCTTTTTTCTTGTCATTCGTAATAACAGAAGAAAAAAAAACAAAAAATAAAAAACTTTGCGATGTTTTATAAGACGACGATAATTATCGCGAATAATTTTCGTATGTAGTACGAAATATTATTTTGTCATTGTCGCGTTATATTTTATTTCGAATTTTATTTTCTAAGAAAATATCTTCCGTCAATTTTTTGCGCGCATGTACTTGCGAACTTTCAACGAGCGTTCCCGAATCGTTGTTTCTTTTATTGCGTGCGATATCTTTATTGTTGTACACGCTGTTCCACTTACATCGACAGCGAGGAGAATCGTCACGAATAAACGCATACCAAATATTTATCCACGGTGCACTTGGCTATTGTCCGAGCGTTGTGCATGAATTCGTGGTCAAGTGAGGGTGTGTCCAGCTCCGGTCCATCTTCTGGACAAACACGGTACCATTCGCATCTCGTTATACTCTTGTAGGGATGTTGGAAGGGTAAAAAAACTGTCGATATATATCGTATCGATATTTAGAAAAAATATCAATATCGATATCGATATATTGAAATAAAAAATATCGCATGAAAATATCGACATATCGAATGAAAAATATCGATATATCGAACAAAAAATATCGATATATCGAACAAGAAATATCGATATATCGAACAATATCGATATATCGAACAAAAAATATCGATATATCGAATGAAAAACATCGATATATCGATATTTTTTCACCATCCGTAGATTTTTGCACAGAATATATACGACTCGTTTCGTCATTAATCAACGTTTTTTATTCATAAACATTATAATTATAATTATTATGAATATAAGATAAATTTGTATTATTTAAAACAATGTTAAATATTGTCATAATTATGGTACGACATTTTATAGGAAAAATGATCATTACGGCTATTACACATTTAATACGAACTTTTTTTATTTTTACAAATGATAATTGTAATTATCATAATTATAATTTTTATTTTTCGTATTTTACGAAATTGGGCGAATAATTATAATATTGTATAATCTTTTAATTAAAAATTATGATAAAGTATATTATTTTATAATTATTGATTATAATCGATTAATATATTTTGCGTCTGGCATTATACTGTCTGTTATCGCGTCGTAAACAAACGTACGTGAAATTTGGAGTCTTTCAAGATCTCACGACTATCAAGAGGGAACGTAAAAAATTAAAAAATATCAATTTATGTTTTCAACCGGATTACAAATATATATTTTACAGTCACGGATCTTGGAAATAATGAGCCAAAACCATCAATTTTTAACGTAATATTCTTTACACGTTTGTAGAAAAAATAAAGAAAAAAACCGATTGGGAATAAACAAAAAATAAATTGTTTATAACGTTATATTTTTGCAGAATTATTTTTTCGATAAACTCGTAAAAAATTCGTTGTCGCTTCGCACGGTGGCGAAATAACGTTTATATATGCCGCGTTCGAGTGCGATTGAACATGCGCGTAAAACAAACACGCATATATTAAGCTCGTACAAATACCGTCCGCTAGGTGTCGCGACTACCGCGCCGTATAGCCAATCAAATACGAGAATCTCGATTTGAGCTAGCCCACATGTGTGGGCACCTCCTACATCGACCGAGCGACGATTCCGTCGAATAATGCCTCTCGCATTTCTTACAAAAACATTTAGCCCGGGCTCGACGACGAGAGGAAAAAACGGAGCGTACTGGTCAGTTCGTACGTGTCGAACTTGTTCGATCGGCCGATTAATCGTCCACCGGTCACTCTCTCGCGCCAAAGTGCTTGACCCCATCGACAGTTGGCGTGAGCACAATCGACCATGATAATTGGCCCATTGTCCTGGCCATGACGAAGGACTTGGCCACTCGCGCATGCGCGCCCACCGCACTTGCGCACTTTACGATTTGTTGCTCTTCGTCGTGATGACGGCTCTACCATCGAAAATATGAATTCATCGCCGATCGTATTACACTCACATCTCTATATTCCATCTCACGTATCATTTGTTATATATATACAGCATGGTCAGTTATCCACGTGTCTTGTTTGCCCTCGTAAATCCTCCAAAGTGTTACAAAAATGACTATCCGGTAAATTCTCTAGGGTCGTATATTTTGTGTCGAGAGAATCGACTGACCAATACCGCCACGCTCGTTCGAGAATAATTTTCAAAGTTAGTTGAATTTTTCCTATTGCAACAAATTTAAAAAATTTCAACAATTGGTATAAAAAAACTTGTTTCTTCTTGAAAAAACAAATTTTTCAAGAAAAGGACGTTCGGCATATTCGGAAGCCCCTATCTGATCTTCTTGGCTTCAAATTAAGATTTATTCAAAACTATTCAACATTTTTCAACAATTTTTTTTTATTTTATAGGCAAAGACTTTATTGATAATTTTCCGTAAGGTTTTAGAGGATATTCGAAATAGAAAAATTTTGAGACCAGTTGAAAGTCGAAAAACATTGGTTAGAAAAATTCCTATTTTCAATGTACCTTTTCTCATGAACCGTACATTAAATTTTGCCCATTTTTGTTGTACATGTATATTAAAGTGTTATAAACAATATGTCGAACCATTTTTTCGATATTTTATTTCAGAATTCTTTGACATTGTTTTCAAATGTCGTTCAAATTTTTTACCAAGTTATTTTACCTTCAAATATATATTTCTCAGGTTTGAATCGTTCTATTCAAAAAAATGACTCGACAGCTCCTTCGTTTGGATATACTTGTTACGTAAAAAAAAAAGTATGCCGATACGATGAGTAGATTTCGAGAAACATAACTTTTCAGGAGACACGATTTTCTGAAAAAGTTTGAATTTCTAATGAATTCAAACGCAAACTTTAAAAAATTATTTAACATACTTCCACTGCTCAGAATTTCATGAAATTAAAACCACGTATCAATAAAGACGTGTACTTTCAGAAAAAAAATAAAAAGAAATGAATTTTTTAACTCTGAAGTATGTCGAACGTCCTTAACTCGGAACTATTTTCACACACGATACAAATCTACAGTGGCTGACTAGGGGAAAGCCAACGTTGCTAATTTATTTTTTACCGTAATTGTCGTTTTCCCCAATTCGCCCCAACTTCGTTCTCAAACAATTTTTTTTCTCCCCGAAAAAGTGGTTTTATTACACTACGAGCAATGACAATTGACATGCAAAAAAAAGTTGCTCCGCGCTGCGGTTTAAATCTATTTTATCCTGGGAATCGAGCAGACCCTCCAATCGCCTATAAACGCTCCCCTGTCGACCTCACGCTTTTAAAGTCCTCGCCAGACCCCAGTCGTCATCGCGATTCGACACGGCTGGAACCTGAATCGTAGGGCTGTCGGTGCAAACAGTAAGTGAACTGCGGGATCGGATCGCACTCGCGAATCGCGACGTAAACACCCCATTTGCAAAGAAATACTTTTTTCATTCCATTTTCTTTTTTCTTCAAGCATGATTTTAATGAGTGACGTCTGTCACAAGTGTTTGACAGAGCGTATACGCGAATTCAATTGCGAGTAATTTCGAGGGGTGGTCAGTTCGCGACATTCATTAATTTTATTCCTCGATCAAACCTCCATGTACATCATTCGTCTAATAAAATTTCAATGAGAATTATCGTCATTGCAAAATCTATTATACAATTAAAGGATCCATTTACTACAAATGCGATGCAAATAAAATTCTTGTAAATGAAGATAAGAAATTGGTTTTTTTTTATATTGAATATTTTTAATTTTGGAAATTTATAATTTATTATTATTTAATATTTAATTAATATTTCATTCTTGAATTTATCTTAGGTATAATTCGATTATAAAAATGATCATTTAATTGTTTATAAACAAAAAAGAAGAATAGCAGAAACGTTTAAAAAAAACAAAACATCTTCCGCCTTGGCAACGCACGAGTTCAAGAGTTCACGAGTGTAATACGGGTCGATATCGAGGGATGGGCAGGCCAATTTCGTTGCGGCAACGAAAAGCTATCGATCACTCCTTCAAATTTTACATCGCGCATACAATCAACCGTCAACGATCGTGTACGTGTGTGTGTGTGTATTTGTACGACACACTGGTTACCCTCGTTGTATTAAACACGTGATCGATGACTTTCCAATCGAGTCGATTCATTCTCGTGGCGATAAAAAGGGTGGAAAGTTCATTTTGCTGGTCTCGATTTCATTTTGATTATCATTTGTCCGTTACGTAGGAAAATACCGTGCCAATTCTCGCATCCCATCGTTCTCCTTGGCATCTAGAAAACATTTGGATAGTCAGCTTACTTCACGGGAATGGATAAAAGAATCAAGGCATCAGTATTGCCATAGAATAACTAGTATGGGCACTCCGAGCATTTTCGAGGTTCGCGTCGATCCGTTCTGCGCATCCATCCGCCATGTTTTTGGGCGCCACCAATCAGAAAATTGTTTCATAAGTGGTGATGCGAAGCCTGTGACAGTCAGTCGAGAGGTTAAAATTTTTTAAAACAACGTCGGAGAATAATATATTATAATAAAAAAAATGCATAAAATCAAAGGGTACAAAAAGTGCAGCGTTAAAAATTGCAGAAATACGATTGCAAATTCAGAGTGTTCTTTTTTTCGCTTTCCTAAAGATAATGAAAGGTAGACTGAGAGGAAGAATTTTTTCGATGAATGTTATACTAAAAAATAATTTGTAATAATTTTAGGGCAAGGAAGTGGATAATATTTTGCAATCGCCCCGAATTAATGTTGAAAACAGCCGAAAACTTATACGTAACCAACAGAGTTTGCAGTCATCATTTTGAAGATCGAATGTATGCAATTGGAATAATTGGCTGTATATTTCTATGATATGTATGGCTTTATTCACTAATTGTATAATTAATTTAATTTTGTAATAGATGTTTGTATGTCATTATGTAATTAATAAATGATTGATGTAATCATATATTTTTACCTTATTTATGATTACCGAACTCCTGTATTTATGTAATGATTTATAATAATAATGATAGACGTAAATAACAATTAGTTTTCAAATAATAAAATATGCAAACCATTTCATTTTTTTTATTTTCTTATTTATGTATACAATCGGTTCTAATCTGTATAAATTAGTTTATATATATTTTCATCTTTTTATCAATTTTATCTAATATATTTTATCTCTAATAAATCTACCTTAATAATTTTAATTTATTGACAAAAAACAGCTTTTATTTGTTTTATTTTTTAGATAATTTTTAAATTAAAAAATTTATTTTTTCAAGTTATAAAATTTATACATGTCCCTGGTGAGATAGTAATATACCGCGGGTTTCTAGAACAAATGATCCGTCACTGGAGGTTAGACCAAAAACATGGCGGAAAATTGACGATAAAAAGATCAAAGTGCCGACAAAGAGTGCCCATACTAGTTATACTATGGTCATACTGAAACTCAATTTAGAAAAGAAATCTAGTACTGATAGTACTGTCAGTAAAGTTCCGAACATACTCAGTATCGCCACATCATGCGCATGCGTGGCCAACGATATTCTATGTTTTCGTCGAAGATTGTACTTTACGACTTATTGTTAGTTACTGGTTCCGTCACTGACTTGACGTGGCGCTCGTGTCAACACATCGTATCATTGGACTGGTTTCGACGATGACGATCGAGAAGAACGTACGGCTTTATGGACGAAGGGTTATTGAAAACATTGAGATTTTTATATCACATTGATGAAAACATATTGGCTTATGGTAGAACAACACATAGCGCCTCTCGTGGCGAAAGCGGTTCGGGGCGAAGGTCGGATGACATTTGTAAAACGTCAGCTTTTAGGAACTTAAAATAAAGGTTTATATAAATACAAGTATCATGCTTTAAAAAGAAAGGAAAATTATTTGTAAATACGAAGGAAGTACAAAACTGAAGGTGAGTAAAGTTTTTTTCTGTACTTATTAAATTTCCCTGCGTCATTTTTAGTTATGAAAATGTAAAAAGGTTAGACCAAGGGATAATATACAGTTATCAAATGAAAACTTTAACGATATATCAATGTTGTTATAGTATCATAATTTTAATCTTAATACACAAATATAATGCATTGACAATGTTGACAATGGCTAAATATTAGATCATTAGCATTGTCAAAATAAACAATAATATTGAATATTTATATGACCTTACTACACAGATATACACAATAATAGCAGACGCTTCTACAGTTCGTCGCTAAACTTTTTTGTCACCTCTACCTTTCTGCAGTCTGCGAATACTGTCGCTGCGAATTTTTCCAAAATTGTTGACCGTTTAGTTATTGAGTGAATGAAGGTCAAAACTAGTGACTTTAACATAGAGGTATGAGGGTTATAAACTAATTCTGAGTCAGCGAGATCTTGATAAAAAAAACCATGCCAACGATATCAACGATTAAATGCACTAGAATAATTTTCGTTAGAAAATTTACAGTACTTGCCGTCTCTTTTGTTAGATATGAACAATTAATTCGACCAAAACGAACATTTTTCAAGGCGTGATCCAAGAAGACTTCGCAACGTTCCATATCAATACTGTCTATGTCTCTAATGGAATAATAGCTTGAGAATTATCATTAGATTAGGAATAATTAGAATTGATAGAGAATATAATAATCCGTTCATTAACTCTTTTATTTTTATTGAAAAATGTTCGTTAGGTATACATGCTTGTGCACGGGTGCACTTATAACGGGGACTATGAAGTCTGTATAAAGAGACCGAACTCTGCAGTGTTCAGATGGTTAGAGTAGCGTGCCATCTAGTAATCTAGTCAGACAACGACCAAATTACATACACGCACGAATTGTGTGCGTGGGTTCTGATTCATGTCAGCCTAGGCATAATATCGACTACGAAGCATTTGCCTACCGAGCTCAAGATGCATGGTTGGGAAAAATGGCCGAGAGTTCGTTATCCCGAAGACCAGTCGTCTTGGAAAAAAGTTGACTGCTAGTATTGTTACCGACTGAGTTGGCTGTATTCGTATGTACCGTCACGAGGTAAATTGAAACAACCCGTAGGTTAATAAATTTTTATTTGAAAATACACATCACTCTTATTTTGATTTCAAACTTCTTTTTATAGAAGTCTTATAGCTAGAGGTTTAGAGTAAGGGAACCCAATAAAATGTGTCCAGCGCCACCCCATATGGTGCCGCTCAATACATCCATCGCGAGAATGCGACTCTTTTCACCTCTAATTTTGTTTTTTTTTTCTGTATCTTCTTTAGATATCGTCACACTGTTATTACGTTCTGGAACCAAGTTTTCTTCATAGCACGCTTACTGGGCATTATCGCAGTTCGATCATCATGGTCTAGATCGGTAATGAAGTTTAATCAATGAGACTTAATGTTTACTGGTAGATTGAAGCTGCTCGTACACTTCATAAAGGAGCTATGTAAAGTTAGCCCCCCGATTTTGACTTTTGCATCTTTTTTTAATTTATAACTATTGTTTGTCGTTTGTTTGTGATTGTTTGATCAATTAAAACGTTTGTTTGAACATACTTTTTATCAAACAAACAAAACAAAAATGAGCGTTAAATCAGTCGCACATTTTTGAAATTTTGTCTAATTTGATTTTTTCAAACGCCAATCGATTCGGAATCGTTTGTTGGAAACAAATAATATAATTCCAACGTTTGTTTGATCGTTGTTTTTCCAAAAAATCAATAAAGAAAATATTGGTTCGTCGTAGCTTTCACACTAGATTCTGGCTTTTTTCTTACCATACAACTGCGAAGATGCTCAACATGAGATGCACTCAACTACTGAAGGCCAGGATTTGTAAAGTTAACAAAATCTTGTAAACTTGATCAAGTAATCCCGTGTCGCAACATGAATAGTAGGTTATATTGTTACATGCACGCGACACATATTAAGTCTGGTCAAACCAGAATGTGGCCTCCCCTGTCTGGGCTTCATGGTATCATCGCATTTACTCGAAATATTACCTACTGTTGGTCAGTAACTCAACAACGACGAAATCTACAAACCTGAACGGTGTCATCTACTTCCCAACTGCATCCACCAGGGGGCTGCAGGATGGTCCGCTTTTGTGCGCAGAAGCACTGTTACGTCCCAAGGTGGGGAGAGAGTGTAGCTCCGTCGATAATGGGATGTGCACGCGATTTTTTAATTGATTGGCGGTAGATTCAGCTAGACGTAAGCTCGCCACCTGGGACTTACTTGTGCTCAATATACCAACCCAACGATTTAGAATTAATCGTCGAGATTGATTCCTCTTCGAAGACGTTTTTGGTTGATGAGATTTCCCAGACTTCTCGGTGTTGATCCGTGAAGAAATGAATTTCTTGGGAAATTATTAACTTGCAACATCAACAACTCACTTAACAAAAAAAACTCATACTTTATTCGACTTTGAAATTATAACACAAAAATTGGAATTATAATGTTATTAATTAAGGGGTTATTATTACTAGAATGTATATAAGAAAAGTGTTTATTCGTTGAGGAAGTATTTCTGAAGGTAGAAAATATTCCTTGGCGCGTTACGTAGTTGTTTACATACAAAAGATTGAGTTCGGAGTTTCGAATGTTTATAAAAATAATGTTAGGAATATTCTGAGAGATCATAATTTCGTGTCCGAAGCAGAAATATTAATTATTTCTTTGAAAAAGTTTCGTAAATGAAACATTGGATTTGAATTTTGCCAGCAGGCTACATTTCTTTGAAGGTGGGTAGGATAATGTTATTATGTATTCGCCTGGAGATGCGCATCATCCATGTTGGGACGTAACTGTTGTAAAATAGCAGGGGCAGTGCAATCACTCGGTGGTAATCGTTGGAAAGTGAGAAAGTTATAACAATGATAATAATTCGTACGACCTTGGCGTAGAATTTATGACTGCTGACAATGTTTATTAAATCCAAAAAAAACGGTACAATTCGAAGGATTTGCATATTTTTAAGCTTTTGCACATTGACTCGCACGCAACATAGGTACATGAAAATATCTTGATTTCGCAGTGTAATTGGTAACTGAAAGTACTGAAGGAGTACCGTCCCTGTACGATAGAATGATGCAAATTGTAGTAAGCTATTGGAAAATGGACTAAAATTTGTAGAACGATAAGATCAAGAAAGATTTAATTTAATTATTATTCGAGCAACTGCGATGTAACATTGCCGGTCTTTAGCGTAGCCGTCAAATGTCGGCTACCGTCGATATTTATCTTAAATGACCGTCAATCCGACTCATCAAAATCCACATCTTCAGGTCTCCAGATACATGTATATGGCGTATCGTGTATCGTATCCAGCGGAACTGAGCTTGAGGGGACGCTTACACACTTCTGATTTTGACAAATCTGCAAAATTGATACAATACGCATACGAGTGTTATTTTGTTTTAGACGCATTGATAAACGGTATAGGTGACACTTTTGTAGATTTAAACTATGTTTACAAATAAAAATCCAACGAAACGATACGATGACAATTCTAATGAATGTAAACATTAATGGATTAACCGAAAGCCACCGATTTTCTGTAATAATAATACTTAAAAATGTATGCGCCAATATTTGTATGAACTCGCCATATTAATATTAGATTCAAATGTGACTCGGGTATGACCCGCGGTGACCATAAATAGTATTGACGACCTTCGAGAGAATAGCAGAAACAGAGAAGATCGACAGTTCAACTTGTGATCCCCCGTACGGTCAAGATGTATACAAAACTTGTATCAAGCCCACTTAATAAAAGCAAATAGTCTGTGCGCACAAATGTTACGTCCTAGTAACATAATAGTTGCCCTATTTTTGACCTTAGCAAAGCTAATGAGTCTTGGGAAACGGGCTAATGGAGTTTGATCAGATGAATGAATTTTTGACTATGGAGTCCCCAGAAGTTAGAAGGAATTTGGATTAATGTGTAAGGAAGGTATCCTCTGAGTTCGAGGTGGTCCTCGCAACTCAACGGATGATGGAAAGAATGAGCTCGCTGTTGTCCTCGCAACTCATTTATTCTTTGGGGAATCTATCGAACTCGGGGTGGACCTCGCAGTTCAATGGGTTGTGTAGGAGGATGATCGAACTCGAGGTGGGCCTCGCAGTTCAATATGGAGTATTGGAGGATCGTCGAACTCGGGGTGGTCCACGCAATTCGACTTGTTGTTGAGAAGGAATTTTGAACTCGAGGTGGTCCTCGCAATTCAATAATTTGTGGGAATCAGTTAGTAACTTACTCTTTTCTATTTTTCTTGGTTGGTTGAGTTGAGACTGGTAGAGCAGTACAGGGTTTTTGCTCTATCCAGGACTTTTACAATTTTGAAGACTTAAGAGAAGCTTACAAGTTTGAATGTTGATGAAGAACTGCTTTTTATGCTAAAATTCGGGCCTTATATACTAGTCTATCAACTATCTTTGTCTATTGCGTAGGGGTTGGAGAGGGTAGTTTACAAATTTCTTATTGGTCCAAAGTCTCCACCATCTCCTACTCTTTACTTTTCCAATTCGGAGGAAAATTTATCCTTATCGTCTGTCCCCACTCTTGGGCCTGAGCATCTCTCCCCGCCGCGTTCATCCCCGAGTTAGGGTTGCGTCGTGCGTTGGCGTAAGGAGGGATGCTCGTCTTTAAGGCGCGATGGTGGTTACGTTATGGGGATGTAACACAAAAAGTCGAAATCTCCCTATCTTGAAATAAAGTTGCCCAGACTGTTTTTCTTTTTATTATCCCTTACAAAAATTTGTATCGATCGAGAGATATACATCTGGATTTTTAAAATCTATATTCGTTATGTATATGTATTAATAAGTGGCGTCGAAATGACCGAACCTCGATACAAAATATGTACTCACGTGATGAGGGCCGCACATGGTTCCCTCTTCAGGTGGGTCGTCAATCACCATGTAATATTTATTATCGTACGATTTCACTGCACACGGTAAGACCTTGCACGACTCGTCGAAAGATAGTATGCCATGCATCTAGAAACCGGTTTAATAGTTACATCCAGTTAAGTCACAATTGAAGAGCCGCTTACCTTACAAGCCCCGGCATAGCCTCGATTTTTGCATTGCTCGTTTCTACTCTGGTGGCCGTAAGGTCCACACTTGATGTCGAAAAAGATCGCGTATTAGTTATTGAATATTTTTAAGAAAAATGATAATAACAATAAGGTGAAGGACCGCTGAACTTGGCCACCGATACTCACGGACATTCATCCAGGTACTCCTAGGTATTTACGAATTGTCACAAAAAATTGTAAATACTCGGAGATATTATGCAAAATGTTCGGGGTAACCATATAGTACATTCAATCTGGAAGTTGTTACTCTTGTCCATAATGAACTAAATTGCAGGAGATACTTTTTTTCATATGTAGGTTTAGTATGACGTATTGAATGTAAATACACAAAATACTTAGGAATTGGGGGGGGGGGGGGGGGTTACTCCGCTATTTTGCGAAAAAATGTACGTTGAAGCCAAAAATGGTAATGACTTTTATTGTAGATAATGAAATTTCCTGTCTTCTATTAAATACGTTTTTTTGTATCACTCACCATTTACGACTTATAAGAGTATTAGTATTTCTTTATCGGCTTTTTGACCGTTATCTCGTCTAATAATTATTTAAACAATAAAATGCTAATAATCGAACTTTTAGTTCGCTATATTTTCTACAACTTTTACGTTAAACGTTTTTTTTCGGAAATTAATATTTTTGAAGTTATAACGAGTTTTTATTAACCTTGCACCTGTTAGTACAACATTCATCGCGTTATAACTTACAAAATATTAATTGAAAAAAAAAGTTCTAAGCAACAGTTGTAAAAAATTTGTCGATTTGAAAGTTTGATTACTAGCATTTTATTATTTAAACAATTATTAGAAAAGATATCGGTCAAAAAGTCAATAAACAAATAGTAATAGTCTCATAAGTCGTAAACGGTAAGTGATACAAAAAAAATTATTTAGCAAAAAAGATAGGAAATTTAGTTATCTACAATAAAGGTCTATAGCATTTTTGGCCTCAAGTTAACGGTTACGAAGTCGAAACAATTGTTTACAAAATGGAGGCACTTCCGCCCTTTTAATTTGTAAGTATTTTGTGTATTTGCATTCAGTACGTCGTACTAAACTTGTCTATGAACAAACAAAATAACTCCTGCAATTTAGTGCAAGAAAAACTGCTGGATTGACTGTACTAATATGAGTACCTGAGTGAGTAACGGTGCAAGTCCCTTTATGAAGTGTACGAGCAACTTCAATCTTCCAGTAAACATTAAGTCACATTGATTGAACGTCATTACCGCTTTAGACCATGCTGATGGAACTGCGAGAAGGCCCAGTAAGCATACTATGAAGAAAACCTGGCTCCAGAACATAATAACAGCGTAACGATATCTAAAAAAGACATAAAAAAACGAAATTAGAGGTGAAAACATGAAGAGTGACAAAATGTTTATCAAGTTTTTAAAGTGATTTTAAAGTTTCCAATCGGGCTGTCGATCGATGTAAAGTCAAACATTCCGTGAGAATAATTATTATTTCTAACGTTGGCAACAATCGATGGACAAAATTCTTCTCAACTATATGTATTTTACCATTTTTCTTTAAACGAGTTACGATGCAAAAATAACCGAAAATGGATGTAAGACAATTTAATAAATTCGACATTTCTCCACGGATCAAAAACAATCATTCGATGACTCGTTATTTCCGTTCTCCGTTGTTTAAAAGGATCGTATGTTCAAAATATTTTGCAAACATTTTATCGACGTAACAGCTGTCGACGTTTTTCTTTGTCCTCTGTACGGACAATATGTTATATCTATTCCAAGTTTTATTCCCGATGGATAATATATAAAATAGGCTCTTCATTCGAAATTCACAAAATCAATGAAAATGCCAAATTTCCATTCGTACAAATATAGCGAATTCCAAACGTACCAATATAGCGAATAAAAATTGATAAATCGGACGGAGCTTACCTTGTTGAAATCCAAACTGCTGACGAGTAATACACGAAAGTCAACTCAGAGCACAATTTATATCTCCTCGTTTATTGCAAATGATACAAATTTACCGCGCGCCTATTGGTCGTAAAGACGTTATCCATAGAAAAACATATTTTAGATATTATTTATTATCGCCAGCTTCGCAAAGGTATGTGCGACGTGGATATGCACTGGCGAATAGTGGCCAATGTTTGAGAAAAGAAATATTTGGAATTTTCCATTTGGAAAAATATTCATTTTCAAATGTATTGGTAAATGCCCAGCGAATCCATACTTCCATACTAATCCATATTTATACTTTCTAATATTAGTATAATTAAAACTATAATTCTTGGATATCATGGCATTTATATTTTGGATAATAGCAAAAAAATCATTGAATATGATATACTCGTATGTAAGTATATTGCAATAGAGTCCATGAAACATACATATCGCTACTTGAAATAGGAAGTTGCTTAAGGGAACTTTCCAGTGTGAAATTTTCAAAAAATCGATTTTTTTTTGCTTTATCGAATAGTATACACTCTTTTCGAAGAAGCAGAAGGGATATTGTATGGACCTGGCATCGCTGATTGACCGTAAGTAAACGATTTACCTAAAATTTCCTCACTTGAAACTTTGAAGGCGTTTTTCTCGAAACAGCATTTTTCAAAACGGTGTCCAACTTGGAGGGCAGAGTTTTAAAGGTGAATTTTAGAGTTGAATTTTTTACACAATATTCTTAACGTCATTGTTTATCGTGCTATGGAAGCTTTTTTTTTTGACATCTTCCTATTTTTTTGTAAAAAAAACTGCCAAAAAAAATGCTAAAATCGATACTTTTTGTTCAAACCGGCGCCATTTTTGCAAAAAAAAAAAAAGCCTCCATAGCACGAAAGCCAATTATATACCGATCAATAATCTTTTTGTGTTTTTTGTTTCAGATCAAAATTGTGACCCCCAACGTGGACACCACATCCAAGTGCATTTTCTGCAACAATTGTTTCATCATTTTTATAGATATTAATTAATAAATAAATCGATCTTTAAAAAATTGTTTTGTATTCTTTAATACCCAATTAATATACAAAAAAAAACCAGACCGATTAGATTATTTTTTCTTTAAAAAAAAAATCGCGAAAAACAGCGATTTTTCGGGCTGTCACACTGGAAAGTTCCCTTAATGAACACTATGAACACAATAATTATTTTTTTCCTTTTCATTATAATGTTTTCCTCGTAACCAAGACTTTAAGTCAACTAATTGACTTCAGTGAAAAGATCAACAAATTTAGGGTTATCTTTCTCCGCGAATGAAGTCGCAGGGCACAGCTAGTAAGTATATATTTCGGAGAATAAGACATCTCGCATTTCTTCCAAAAACATTTGGCAGGGGTGTGATAGCGAAAACAGAAGGAGAGAAGGAGAGTAGTGGTCAGTCCGCACGTGTCGAACTTGTTCGATCGACCGATTAATCGCCCAACGGTCACTCTCCCGTACCAAAGTCCTTGACCCCATCGACAGTTGGCGTGAGCACAATCGACCGTGATAATTGGCCCATTGTCCTGGCCATGGCGAAAGACTTGGCCACTGGCGCATGCGCGCCCACCGCACTTGCGCACTTTACGATTTGTTGCTCTTCGTCGTGATGACGGCTCTACCATCGAAAATATGAATTCATCGCCGATCATATTACACTCTCATCTCTATATTCCATCTCACGTATCATTTGTTATATATATACAGCATGGTCAGTTATCCACGTGTCTTGTTTGCCCTCGTAAATTCTGGAAAGTGTTACGAAAATGACTATCCGGTAAATTCTCTAGGGTCATATATTGAATTATGGGAGAATCGACTAACCCATACTCCACGATCGTTTGAAAATGATTATCAAGCTAAATCGATTTTTCGTATTGAAACGAATTTTCAAACCTCGTATAATTTGCATGAAAAACTTGGTGTAATGAGAGGGAGTTGTGGTGTAAGAACACTATATAAAATACAACTCGTTTTGTTTAAAACCGATCACAAACAGCTACTATTTTAACAATATTCGTTGGCTACAACTTCGACTCTCAAGAATTTCCTGATATTGTTTTGGGCACGAAATGCCTGGTTTGAGATCTGGGTTAACACGCATAAGTGTAGAAGAGTTTCGTAACACGTAAAACAAATTTTATACCTATGAGAATGAACCTGTATGTAATTAAATAAAACATGAATCCATTTCAAATGTTTTATTGAAAAGTTTAATAATCATGGGAACCCCAGAAAATATTATAAATACAACAGTTTTGTTATTTTAGACCTATACTCATTTATAGTAACTTGGGATAATGCCGGGTACTTATTGATAATTGTACCTTATATACCCACGACAAATCTTTAAGGGGGAAAACCACATTAGGAAGCTCATTTTCACTGATTTTTTAGGATTATTTTTAATGGGAACAATGAATTAGAATTCAATCACGTTTTGACATCCTTTTATTCATATTTCGAACAACTTTTCTGAATTTTTTTGAATAATCTCAGCCATAAATAACAAAGTTACGCACTGATGTCCGCTGAAGGTCATAACTAGAGTTCCCCAATTACGAGACATGTAGTCATTCCAATTTTTATCTGAAATCAAAAAGATTTTTGTTTTACATTAATAACTTAGTTTCTAAGAATATGAACCTCAATGCAGGTGAAAATAATGAAAATTAAATGTGTTGCAGGTGTCGGAAAAATTTACTTCAAATTTCACCATTTTTTTCACTTACCATGCAAAAAAGATACTCTTAAAATTATGATACCATCTCAAAAAATGGTTGATATATTCCGTAATTTCATAAAGATTCATAGTGTCAATTTTCATAATGATCATTACTTTTTGAGTGAGACTTCCGACAAATGTGCAAAAAGTAATATCGAGAAAACTTTCCTGCTGTGCGCTCGACCCTGTACCCGGTGAGCGCTCGGTTCTACAACGCTATAAAAGTTGTTTGAAATTAAATTTCCCACAATTTTGGTTGTCATAAATTTTTCCTAGGATCGATATTTTTCGATTTATACCCTATTAAAATAATACGAAAAAATCAATAATAAACGCGATAATGGCTCATTTAGGTTCACCCTCACTGCTTCTCAGGTATAAATCGAAAAATATCCATCCTACCAAAAAATTGATAAGAACCAACATTGTAGGAAATTTAATTTTAAACAACTTTGTTTATAACAATTTTTCATGTAAAATTGAAAATAAGCGAGTTGTTAATCAAACAAAAATTCGCCCCCTGTTTTGGGATATAAATCGGAAAATATCGATCCTAGGAAAAAATGAATAAGAATCAAAATCGTAGGAAATTTAATTCCAAACAACTTTTGTTATTACTATTTTTCGTGTAAAACTGAAAATAAACGAGTTATTCAATAAACAAAAATTAACCTTTAAAATCAAGATGGCGGAAGACGCAACGGATCGAATACCACGCAAAAACAAATTTAGACAGTGATCCCCCCCAACGAATTCCGAAGAAAAATTGCTACTTAAGGGAGCTTTCCAGTGTGACAGCCCGAAAAATCGCTGTTTTTCGCGATTTTTTTTTAGAAAAAAAAAATCTAATCGGTCTGGTTTTTTTTGTGTATATTAATTGGGTATTGAAGAATACAAAACAATTTTTTAAAGATCGATTTATTTATTAATTAATATCTATAAAAATGATGAAACAATTGTTGCAGAAAATGCACTTGGATGTGGTGTCCACGTTGGGGGTCACAATTTTGATCTGAAACAAAAAACACAAAAAGATTATTGATCGGTATATAATTGGCTTTCGTGCTATGGAGGCTTTTTTTTTTTTGCAAAAATGGCGCCGGTTTGAACAAAAAGTATCGATTTTAGCATTTTTTTTTGGCAGTTTTTTTTACAAAAAAATAGGACGATGTCAAAAAAAAAAAAGCTTCCATAGCACGATAAACAATGACGTTAAGAATATTGTGTAAAAAATTAAACTCGATAGCTTTAAAACTCTGCCCTCCAAGTTGGACACCGTTTTGAAAAATGCTGTTTCGAGAAAAACGCGTTCAAAGTTTCAAGTGAGGAAATTTTAGGTAAATCGTTTACTTACGGTCATCAGCGATGCCAGGTCCATACAAAATCCCTTCTGCTTCTTCGAAAAGAGTGTATACTATTCGATAAAGCAAAAAAAAAAAAAAAATTTTTTGAAAATTTTACACTGGAAAGCTCCCTTAATTAGGTTGCATTTTGTATTTTTATGTTCAGTAGGTCATACTGAATCTATTTAAACAATAAAATAACACCAGGCCCAAAATGCATTATGGCCAAGAGTAACGGGCTCCTCTATTGCCTGCACTACGTAGAGATCGAATATAGAGATCTGTGTTGTTTTATATCACGACGTAACTATAAACTTCTGAATCTGTTTTGTATAAAATTTGCAAAAAAAGTATATTCTTATGTAGATACGTATTGATTGAAACTGCAAGACGGACAACAGATTTGATCTTTGATCCCATTTTTATGGCAAAGCGTTCGCATTTATAATCCCAATACGGCGACACTTCGCTTGCGAGAAACGCCAAATGGCCGTACGCTACCTATCGGCCGTGAGTAATACAAAAAGCATGTAATAAACGCGTTTGAAACGCATTATCCTGTGAGAGAAGTACTAGAGTCCTCTTTGAGAATGTTTCGTAAACTCGACGATCAGCCTATTACAAGTTCACTGTCGGTTGTATCGCAGGTAATATACCGACGTTTTTAAAATATTCTCGTAGTTTTCATTTTCAACGCTAGAGGCATCCTGCGCAAGCAACAAGGCGGCCGCGTGGTCGTGGATATAACCTCAAAAATAAATAAAGCGGTGTTCAGGTTAAGTGTCAACGCTTCAACGAGTGGATGAAAGAATTAGTTTATTTAATATGTTATTAGGAAAATAAATATTGAAAGATGTCGAGTGCAATTGACGCTACTGTCAAGCAAAAATCTCACAGGGAGCGAAATGCAGGTCGCAAGGCTGAAAAGAAAAAGGCGAAGAAGGACCACGAACAGGTGAAATTTTGTTGATTAAATATTGTATTATTATTTTTTAATTCTTTTTGTAGATATAATTATCTAGCCTCACTATATACAATGATATTCCACTTTGATGTTGCACAATACATGAATGATTAATTAATTAATATATGAATGATTAATTTTTGTATTTCTTCTCAGAACTTGACGGACAAACAGAAAAATCCAAAAGCATTCACTTTCAATTCAGCAATCCGTGCCGAACGAAGATTCCGTCGGAAACAAGATATCGACACAAAGAAGCAACACATCCCTTTGGTAGACAGAACACCCCTCGAACCACCACCGGTTCTCGTAGCTGTGGTCGGGCCCCCGAAAGTTGGTAAATCCTTGTTGATCCAATGTCTCATCAAGAGTTACGCACGTCAGCCGTTGACCAACATTCTTGGTCCGGTGACGGTTGTATCAGGAAAGAAGCGTCGCATTACATTCATGGAGTGCAACAACGACGTAAACAGTATGATCGATATCGCAAAAGTGGCAGATCTTGTATTGCTTCTCGTCGATGCCTCATTCGGCTTCGAGATGGAGATATTCGAATTTCTAAATATTTGCCAGGTACACGGTATGCCACGAATCATGGGAGTATTGACGCATCTCGATCTTCTCAGCAATGCTAAGCAATTACGAAAAACTAAGAAAACATTAAAAACTCGCTTCTGGACCGAAGTGTATGCAGGGGCGAAGCTCTTCTATCTCTCTGGTCTAATGCACAACGAGTATCTGCGTACCGAGGTAAAAAATCTTGCCAGATTCATATCCGTAATGAAGTTCCGGCCTCTAACTTGGAGAACGACGCATCCTTATTTGCTCGCTGACAGAGTGGAGGATCTAACATCACCAGAGCTCGTTCGACAAAATCCCAAAGTCGACAGGACAGTAAGTCTTTATGGTTACGTGCGCGGAGTTCCACTCAACAAAGAAACCTCGATACACATACCAGGCTGTGGTGATATGAGAATCAAAGACGTTAGCTATTTGCCAGATCCTTGTCCGCTTCCCGAACAAATAAAAAAACGTGCTTTAGTCGCAAAAGAACGTTTTATTTACGCACCATTCTCTGGTGTAGGTGGCATCGTTTACGACAAAGACGCTGTTTACGTCGAGCTCGGTGGTAGCCATTCCCACAAACAGGATGACACTGGTCTCTTAACAAACCTCATCGATACTCAAGAGACACTGGATCACAAATTGGAAAAAAGTGAGCTTCAATTGTTCAGCGATGCTGCCCCGATACTCGGAAAAGACATTGAGACAAATTTTGAATCGGGTCTAACTAGCGAGTCAGTAATCGACAATGGCAGAGTACGAAGGAAGGTTGTCTTTGGTGACGAGCTTGAGGAAAACGACGAGGTGCCTAGAAACGTCAATGAGTCGGAAGACGAAGAGGAAGACGACGATGAAGAAGACGAGGAAGAAGAGGAAGACGAGTCAAGCAACGAAAAGAACGTCAAGCGAAAGGCCCAAGACATCGAGGCGAATAGTCCCAAGAAACCAAAGATCAAGGACTTGGATGATTTTGAGAAAGAACTCGCCAGTTTACAAGCCCAAAGCAAAACCGAAAAGACGAAAATAGAAGCGCCAACGATTTATCGTGCACTAACGAAAAATTCGGATATTCTTGTTAAAGAGAAGATAAACGAAGCTCTTAATACTCTAAACGCTCGTGTGGAGCGGCTCGAAGAATCTAAAAACGATAAATCAAACGATGACGAGAGTTACGACGAGTTGAGCGAGAATGACGAAGGAAACCCGGAAAAACCTGAATCCGACGAGGAATCCCAAGCTGATTTCGGAGACAGCGAGGAAGAGAACGAAGGAGAAGAAAACGACGAGGAAGAAGATGACGACGAGGAGGACAGTACTGAAAACGGAGACGAAGATTTGACATGGAAATCGAATCTTGCGACGAAAGCTCGAGAGTCGTTCGCGAATCGTCAACGAAACAACGTAAACTTGATGAAGCTTGTCTACGGCGTGGTCGAAACGAAGAACGACGAGAAGCAAGAAGACAACAACGAGAACGAAGAAAATGATGTCGGCGGAATATTTCGCGTGGTCACCGAGCAACAGCGCCAAATGATTGAACGACGCGAATTAAAGAATCAAGAAGAAAGCGTCTTTTTCACGAAGGACCAACCACGTGATTGGACCCTGGATGAGAATCGAGTCTTGGTGGCGAATCGCTTCGTGACGGGCAAATGGAAAGAATCGGAAGATGCCGAGGAATTATTAAAACTGGACGATCTGAAGGACGACGAAGTTTACGGCGACTTCGAGGATCTCGAAACCGGCGAGATCCACAAGGCGGAAGAGAAAACCCAAAAGAGCGTGCCGAAAGAGCTGAGCAAGGACGAAAACGAGGAAAGAAAGAAATTGATCGACAAGAAACGAAAGCTGAAGGAACAATTTGACTCTGAATACGACAACAATGAAACCAAGTCTTATTACGACGAGCTCAAGCAAGAAGTCGAGAAACAAGCTAAATTGAATAAATCCGAATTCGAAGGTCTCGATGATGATCTGAGAGTTCAATTGGAAGGTTATCGTCCAGGAATGTACGTCAGAGTAGAAATCGATTCGGTGCCTTGTGAGCTGATAACGAATCTCGATCCGACGTATCCCTTGATTGTCGGTGGATTGTTGCACGGCGAGGAGAACATCGGTTACGTCCAGACGAGAATCAAGAAGCATCGTTGGTACTCGAGAATATTGAAGACTCGCGATCCTGTTATTTTGTCCGTTGGTTGGCGACGCTTTCAGACAATGCCAATATACTCGAAGCTCGAGGACGACATGAAGAATCGCATGTTGAAGTACACACCAGAACACGTGGCTTGTATGGCTCATTTTTGGGGACCGATTACTCCTCAGAACACAGGAATTTTAGCGATTCAGGACGTCTCGACGAGGCAGCCTGGTTTCAGAATCGCAGCCACTGGCTCCGTTGTGGAAACGGACAAGACAACGAGAATCGTGAAAAAGCTCAAGCTTACCGGAGTGCCTTTGAAGGTTTACAAGAAAACTGCTTTTATCAAAGACATGTTCAATTCTACCCTCGAAGTGGCAAAGTTCGAGGGTGCTAAAATCAAGACCGTTTCCGGTATTCGTGGACAAATTAAGAAAGCCGTTTCCAAACCCGAGGGTTGTTTTCGTGCTACTTTCGAGGATAAGATACAGTTGAGCGATATCGTTTTTTGTCGAACTTGGTACAAGGTCGATGTGCCCAAGTTTTATAATCCTGTGAATTCGTTACTGCTTCCGATTGAGGAGAAAGATAAGTGGCATGGTATGAAAACGACGGGACAGTTGAAGAGGGAAAACAACTTGAGATCTTTGCCTGAAAAGGACTCGCTTTACACGCCAATCGAGAGAGAGATTAAGGTCTTCAAGCCACTCGTCATACCGAAGAATTTGCAGAAGAACTTGCCCTACAGGGACAAGCCCAAACTTCAGCCTGTACCGGGAAAACGAAAGGTGAAGCACGAGGCTAAGAGAGTCGCTGTTGTCAGAGAACCCAAGGAAGAGAAGGTGGCAAAACTGATGAAAATGATTCGAACCTCGTACAGTCACAAACAGGAGAAGTTGAAGGAGAGCATGGCCAAGAGAATGAGCGCTTATCAAGCGAGGGTCGAAGCTGAAGAGATGAAGAAATTGAAACGACAGAAGGAACTAAAGAAACAGGTATTCAGACAGATGAGCAAGATGGAGGCAAAGGAAGCAAAGGAGGCGAAGAGACGTGGACGTTGAGATTGAGTCGTAAATTCTTGTACATTTATAATGTTTGTTTATCCAATAAAATGCGAAAAACATGTTGACGAAATGGTCGTTGTTTTGTTGTTGTCTTTCTTTTTTATTGAAAACGTAGATTTGTTTTGTATCCATAAGTTACAATAATACATATTTATAGATATATATTATCGAATATATTATTATTAGTTTGTGTAAAATAGATAACAATGTTACGCGTGGCTTGTCTTTATAGTATAGCTTGTGAACCTCGCCACGATGTGAGAGTATGATGGCCCGTTGAATAATTATCTGCACCCTGAAACATGAAATTGGGAATAATTATACATCGATTTGTCCTGTTTTTGCCGGATTAAAGATACAATATGGACGATCAAAAGAAAACATTTGTATGAGAAATCTGAAAACCGTGCAACAACTTACCTGCGTAAGTAATAACAATTCATCCTGTGTATCAACGATTCTAACGGGAAACGGTGAACCTGGCACGAGAACGCCAGCCCAGCGTACTTCTACTCTGTAATCCCCCGGTTCCGTTGGATCGTAACGACACAGTATTATTCTATCTTTTTGTGTCTCGCGTTGCATCTCAACACGAAAAGCTCCCTTGGGTCCTCGGACTCTGACGGTAAGTTGGCCAGCCCCAGCACCCCGAGTATCGCAGATGAATCTTGATTGGAAAGTTGCTAGCACACCGTGCTCAATACCAGGCCCGTATACTCGAACCTAATTTCATGAAATTAAAAAAAAAAGAACTATACAATATGAAATATAAAATACAAATATGAATATGAAATATAAATATGAAATACAAATATAAAACGTGAATATGAATATAAAATATAAATATGAAATACGAATATAAAACGTGAATATGAAACATGAATATAAATATAAAATACAAATATGGCATATAAATATAAAACGTGAATATGAAATATGAATATGAAATATGAATATGAAATATGAATATAAAATACAAATATAAATATGAAATACGAATATAAAACGTGAATATGAAACATGAATATAAATATAAAATATGAATATGAAATACAAATATGAATATGAAATACAAATATAAATATAAAACGTGAATATGAAATATGAATATGAAATATGAATATGAAATATGAATATGAAATATGAATATGAAATATGAATATGAAATATGAATATGAAATATGAATATGAAATATGAATATGAAATATGAATATGAAATATGAAATATGAATATGAAATATGAATATGAAATATGAATATGAAATATGAATATGAAATATGAATATGAAATATGAATATGAAATATGAATATGAAATATGAATATGAAATATGAATATGAAATATGAATATGAAATATGAATATGAAATATGAATATGAAATATGAATATGAAATATGAATATGAAATATGAATATGAAATATGAATATGAAATATGAATATGAAATATGAATATGAAATATGAATATGAAATATGAATATGAAATATGAATATGAAATATGAATATGAAATATGAAATATGAAATATGAATATGAAATATGAATATGAAATATGAATATGAAATATGAATATGAAATATGAAATATGGAATATCAAATATGAATGTGAAATATGAATATGAAATACGAATATGAATATGCAATACGTATGTGAAATATGAATATGCAATACGCATATGGAATATGAATGTCGAATACGAAAACGAAAATAAGAACAAGTCGGTACCTTGGACGCGTCGGGAGCTCCGGAAACTCGCAACGTGAACGGCGAGCCGGTAACGTGTTCACCGGCATACTTAATCGTTAGAGCGTGTCTCCCGGGCTCTTGGGGTTTAACGTTAAGCGTGAATGTCGCATCACCGTGATCGTAAAGCTCGCAATAAGCAACCTTATGAGGACCAACACAGTGTGCCGTAAGTTCGCCTGAAAATTCATATAATGCGCGATAAGAACTATCATAAATTTATTATAAAAATCGTTATCTTGACAAAAAAAAATGAACCAAATTGTGTTGATAATCGTTATTTTTTCTATGTTCGTAAATCAATTCAAATTAGTTCAAACCTATTTTCTTCTAAACTTTTTAATTAATTTCCATAAAACAAAACGTCAAATATAAAAAAATATATATATTTATATTTACATCTTTTTTGTCAATTTAATCGCAAGTTTTTGTTTACCTGGGCCAGCACGTCGTGTATCAATGAAGCTTCGAATCTCTTGGCCAACGATTCCAGTTTTTAAACCATCGCCGGAACAAACGACTCTCGATGCATCAGCTGCTGATGTGACGTTGATCTGTAGTGGACAACCCTTCAACTGTCTACCGTTCCACGATACAGTCATCAACAACGACTCGGACGTCAGTGGTATATAACTCGCTCGATAAACACTGTCGCCTGTTGTTTAAACAAAATGTGTACAGTATTTTTACAAAACATATTTCTTACATATAAATCAACGTCCCGGTAAATCAATAACTTCTCGACAAATTTACGATCGTAATTCTAATTCTAATTATTAATCGCAACAGATCCCAGGAAGGACTCACCAAGATGTTGTAGCATAACATTAATTTCCGCAGTCGGAGAGAAGAGCTGAACCTTGGGTGTACCATTACCAGCTTGAGAGCCATCTATCGTGAAACTGACCTCTTCGCCACATTTAGCGGTCGTCAAACCGCGACCTCGAAGCATGACTCGACTCGTGTCCTGAATTGGCGGTTCCAATTCTTGAACAACAGCCAATTTAGGAGCACCAGGAAAGGGCGAGCCGTTGAACATTATTTCCATCCTATGTTCGCCACCATTCAACTGGGGCGCGACCAGTTTCAACCGATTGTTCGACGTCATCTCAAACGTAATCGGCTGATCGCCAACCGTTCCACTCAATTCGCCAGGACCAGCCTCCGCCGTGTCGAAACTTATTTTGCTCGTTGGATTCAACTTGAGACGACCGACCTCGTCGCATATCGCTGCCCAACCACCGATCACTCGAAGATTCCTCGTGTCGATGATTTTTGGGTGCCATGGCGAACCTGGCAATTGTTGACCCGCACAAACAACTCGTACGTCGAACACTCCGACCTCCGTTGGCGTGTATGAAACGTTCCACGTTCCTGGATTTCCACCTGCCTCGATTGTTGCTTTGGACACACTATCCGGACCGTCGACCTATAATGGAAGATTTTTTGTTTTTAATTTTAAACGTTATTTACACATATTGTAAAATTATAGAAAACTGCTATTTCATTTGTGAACTATTTGGACGGATATTTTATTTCCTAAAATGAATTCGTAAATTCGACTCGTTGTTTAAATTCGCATTATTTTTAAATATAAAGTGTATAATATAGTGAAATGGTCTGGGAAAAGATTGACTTATTATTGTTATAGGGAACTAGCGGTAGCCGGCATGCATTGCAATACTGTTTTGGTGTCATAATTCATTTGACACAGAATATTTGTTGTTTTTCTTTCCATGTGTGAAGTATGAACTTTCCAAATATTATCTATACTATACACATTTTTAGCGATTGTCCCCGTGCTTCGTTGATGGACATTGCAAATGCGAATCGCACTGGAAACTGCAAACGTTTGAAATCGAATGGCATATATTCCTTCAAATTTTCTATTTTAAATTGTAGTTTCGCTGATATTGTTCATCATATTTTTCCCTGGAAGTCCAGTACCGTTGCAAAGTCGTGGTGGATTGATGTTTCGTAAAAGTATGATAGGCACGCCCATTTTCAATGTTACAACGAGCGGCGCTATGTCTGGCAAATGAAACGAATTCAGGAATTCAGTTGGATAATTCACAACTTGTTCTTGATTAATAAAAGCAGCAATCGATTTGTACGTTTTAGCTTCTCATGATATTCTCTTTTTAATCGTGAAATTTATATGATTGACATTGGTGTTTTTGCTGCTAATATAGCACGTTCCCTTAACCACTTATGTTTTTTGCAGTTATGTACAATATTTTCAAAAACTTTGTGAATCAATTCGTCTGTTGTTGCTGTTATTTTACGAAAGTTTGTACTTCGTCGTACATACTCTAATGGTTTTCAGTCTTTCTTCTCAGTGCTCGTGCGTTTCTGAAACTCGTAATGTATGTTTCCTTTTTGATTGAGGTGTAGATCTTTCAATCGCTTCTCGATTTAGAGTCACGATTAATTAATTTGACATTCGCTGTCAAATGAATTATGCAATTAATATATAATATCGAGTCGATCGAGTCGTTAAAACAAATGAGTGTCTTTTATTTCGTTTGTCATTTTGGTAGCATACTTTGACAGCTGTCAAATAATCTCTATATATAGATATATATAAATGTTAATTTTGTTTTGCCACGTACGCGTTTATTTTGGCAAATAAAATTATTCTACTAACGCAGAAACTTTCTCGGAAGTGCGAACTACAATTCACCAAATTTTCATCGCAATCGGATGAATGGTATAGGAGCTTACTCGGGATAAACAAACAAACAAACATTCTTCCATTTTTATATAGAGGGTGGATTTCATAAAGTGTAACAGGCTTTAATCTAAGATAGACGAGATCATTACAAACAAAAGTTCCAAATATACATGAGGGATATTTTTAATAGTTTACGAGCTATAAATGTTTAAAGTTGGTCCAATCAGATCGCGCCGAAAAGCGTTGGAGCCGCCCACTCCCGCCTTAACCGTAGAAATAGCACAGTGTAGGGTGTTACATTTGGGGTTGCAAAATTCAGAGCAGTCAATTTTATTTATTATTACGCAGTCATTTTTATTTCTCGGGCATTGGCTGCTAGGGCGGGGAGTGGGCGGGTCCAACCCTTCTCGGCGCGCTCTGATTGGACCAACTTTAAAAGTGTTTATCTCGTAAACTATTAAAAATATCCCGAATGTTTATTTGCAACTTTTGTTTGCGATGATCCCATCTACCTTAGAATGAAGTTTGTTACACCTTATGAAGTTCACCCTGTATAAGATTTTGTAATATTTTATATATATTCCATAAATACCTGAACCGCTGGTGGACTTCTCGTCCCAGTAACGATAAAATGTGCAGGCTTTCCCACGTGCCCACTCAGCAAACCCTCGCCTTTCGCTCTTGCCTGTCCAGCTGCCTCGACGGTGCACACCACGGGACTTCCCGGTATTTGACAACCCCCTATTTGTCATTAACAAAGAATACTTTTTATTCGTATAGAACAACGGATGAAAAAAAAATGTTATTTCGTTTTCTATTCATTTTTTATCCTTGTTCATTTTTATGTTTTTATGACCTTTTTTTGTAATTCGCAATTTGATTTTTAGGATTTGAAAATCAGAAAGACATAAAAACCAATAAGACTATGAATAAATAATGAAAAATTGAATTTTTTCATTGAAAAAAAAAAATCATGCCAACGGCACGCGGTGTTCCCAGGCGGTCACCCATCCAAGTACTAACCGCGCCCAATGCTGCTTAACTTCATTATTTATTTGTTTTCTTTGTCTCATTGTATTTAATTGCAATTATTTGGAAAACTTTCAAAATGAATTTTATTTCAATCGCATTGACAAATCATAAATTTCCCAAATTACCAAAAATTATTTTATTTTCAGAAATGTAAAAAACATAAACATATAAAAAAAAGCTAGAATTAAAAAGAATTACTGAAAATTGTATCGAAATAAAACTGAGAAAAATTTTTCATTTACAAAATTGTTAAAACACTTTTAAATTTCCACCAAAAAATTAAAAACGACTAAGGGTCGTTCGATTTTTAAAAATTTCACTTAAAGTTCCATTTACAAAGTACAAAACAAAAATAATTCAACGAAAAACAAAACCAGAATTTATTTAAAGGTTGAAAAAAAAAAATTTTTTTCATAAAAATAAAATTCACCGTAAGTGACGTTGACCATATAAGAGCCGGGCACACTCGGCGAGAATTCGATCATCTCAGCCCCATCATTTAGAGATGTAACTTGCAACGGTAATTCCTGTCCCAATGGGCTGGTCGCTGTCACGTCCAAGTCCGCGACACCGGCGTCCACTTTTATCACTGTCAAATAACGAAACATCAAACTCTTCCTCACTAGTTGTATCCTTAGACATGGAAATAATTTTCAAAAAAATATAATTTTCAAAAAATTAAAAAATATAAACAAAAAAAAATTATAAATTTTTTTTTTTATAAATTTTTTTTTATTGGAAAATAATTATAAATCGACGGCAATCCCGGTACGAAGTCGTACACGGGGCCACGATGATCGAATGGAATTCGTGACACGCGTGAACTTCAATACACCTGTGGGCGAGCACACCGGCTACTCTATAGAGACTGTTCGCCATCGTTGCATTAACAAGGCTATTTGAAAGTAGTCTAGAATTCAGGATATCTGCACCAATTGCTGTTATATTGAGTTTAGGAAAAGTTATACAGTTATTGGCACATTAAGGACAGTCATTGGCCACTTAGTTGCAAATCCGTGAAGTTTATGGCGTAAAAAAAGATTTAGCCAGTTAAGGATTAACGAGACGTGTTACTTCGAGCCAGAATGAAAAACGTTTGGATCGAGAATAGTCGGAACAGTTTTTTTTTTGACAATAATAATATAAAAAATTTATAAACAAATCTAATTTATCGAAGAATTGGAAAAAAGGGATTAGTTCGGCTTTTTAAAAGGTTTTAATTTGTTGAAAATTCACTCCGAATTTTTAAATCTAATATTGTCAATGTTGAAAATAGTTTACAAAAATCAAAAACAATGAACAACTGAAAAGATTGAGCACGCTTAGAAAGATAAAAACAATTGATGAAAATTTTTTTTTTTTCACAAATCAAGGAACAATTTTGCATTTAAATCTTACTTACTGACCAAAAGACTTAGTCAACTTTCAATATTTTGAGTAGTGAGGAGAGAAAAATGTTAAGTTGAAAATACGAAATTAAAAATATCAAATGAATTTTAATTAATTGACATATTGGATTTTATAATTCGCTTAATTTACAGCGAAACCGTTGGAACAAACTAAAAGTTATTTCAAAAATGATCTGGAAGAATCTACTTTATTTTTGATGAAAACTTTGTTTTTATCAACTATGAATTAAAATAATTAATTTTTATAAGAATAAACTAAATCAAATGGTACATTTTGAGAATTTCTCGAGTGAATAATGGTACGAACAGAAAATTGGTGAGTCGAGAAAAAACAAATCAGCTTTCTTCGATAATTGTTTCCGGTAGGTAAAATTTTATCGACGTTCCTCTGTATCGATGTGCCAATCACTGTGCCGGGACACTTAAAATTCGCGCCCGAGCTGTGAAATTACTTTCAACAGCCTTGAAACTCCATCACGCCACAATACCATTGCCAACTTTCTCTCCTTTTTATCGCTTTTTTCCATGTGTCGTGATTGTTCGAAAAATTGCACGCAGGGAAATACGATAAGGCGCGGTATTTACACGACTTTACAAAGCGGAACGACGACAAATTGAGGAAAGCTATTGAATAATGAAGAACAAAAAAAAAGGATTGAACGATCGATTTACTCACACTTGAACGCAATTCTGTCGTGAACCGAAACGGTCGTTGGCCCAAGTTCGTTGAGCTTCACTTTTGAAGCGTCGAAAGCTTGACAGAAAAAAGGCGAACCGAGCACTGGTTTTGCACCTTGGAGCACATCGATTTTGTACGTACCTGCGAATAATTCGAAATAACTATTAAATAAATATCAAATAATTAAATACTATTTCATTTTTCAATTATATTATTGTTATATCGATTGCACATACGAACGTATTCAAAATTTCTCAAAAGAGAATTTTGAATTTTTTTCAATTTTCGAAAACCTGACTTACCGACTGAGTTCGTGGTGAATTCGGCTAATAAATTTCCATCTCTGTGCTGATAACATCGCACGGGCACAGCATTGCCCTGAGGGCCACTTATCACAACGTCGAACTCTTTACCAGGACGACCGAGGGTCTCGATAGTAAAGGATGTTACTTTACCGACGCACGATTGATAAAGCCCCAAACCTGTTGCTGTGACCTCGCGACCACCTGTCGGGCCTCTAACCGCCACTTCTAGGGGACTTCCTGTAAAATACAAAAAAAATGTAAGTTTCTAAAAGCAAGAAAACAATTGAAAAAATTTAATCGTTTTGTTTCAACTACTTAATTCCAATATTGCAACAATTTGTAAACAATTTTTTAATCAAAATCATAAATTGTAACCGAATATCTTTGCTATAAACAAATTGTTATCAAACGTAGTAAAAAGAAAATTTATAAAACAATGGAAGTATATTTTTTCTCCTAATAAAAAAAAGATTTTTTATTCAAGTAAATATTAATGAAAATAATTGTTTACGTAACGCACCTTGAATGTGAACGTCGTTGTACTTTATGTGAACTCTGTGAGGTGCGGCACGCGTGGGATGAAAAATAACTTCGTAAATACCGCCGTCGGCTTCGCGAATTACACTGTCGACGTCAGCGCCACCTGCCCGCACACTTGCCGTCAGTTTTCCGGGTCCGGCGTCCTTCGATGCGACGACTTCCGGAATTCAAACGTACGAGTTACAAATTTGACTTTGTCAAGGACTAAAGGGTCGTTTTTTGAAATGTTTTTTTTTTGCGAAACTCACCTATTACGGTTGCGGGTCGATGACATATGGCGTCGGAAATTTCTTTGATCGTTACTTTGCTGGGATCGAAGGCCTGAAGTGCTTGGGAACTCATAACCTTATTGCCATCGCTGAATATTACGTTGTACGTACCGACCTGTCTCGTTCGTACTTCAACTCGGTACAAAGTCGACGAGAGTTTCGACAATGTGCAAGGTATGATTATTCCATCGGGTCCTGAAGAAAATAAATACAAATTAACAAAACGAAGTTTTCCTCTAATTACAAATGTTCATAAAATTCAATTCCCATTGAACAGAATCGCAATTTGCAAATTTTATAAAAAGAGAATTTTTTGGAACTTGAACTTGGAACTTATATTTTTTGGAACTTGAACTTGAAACTTGGAACTTATATTAAAATTATACAATTCCCATTGTCACAATTTTGGCAATGTTAAAATTTTGATAACGTGGCGAATTCAAATTTGTAAATTTCTCCAATCAAATTTCTATCACTTTTGAACAATCGACGTGTTATATTTTTCTTGACGCTTTTCAAATTCAAACAATATTTGAACATTCCAAGATTTCTTACAAAAACAATTGCCAAGAAAAATGTCAAATTTGTTAAGTTCCAATGAAATATCCCATAAAATTAATTCAACCCTAAATTCGCGATTAGAAAATCGTCTTCACTGACCAGTGACTTCTGCCGAGACCGGTCCCTCCAATTTCGGCATATCGAGATCCATGTAGGCCGAATTACCGACCCTGATGACGGAAGGGCCGTCGAGAAGGCCACCGATGACGGGACATTTGAACGGACTGCCGGGTACGTTATCGTCGTTGAAACTGATATTGACGTAATGCGGACTGGTAGTTTGTGGAACGAAGGTAACATCGTATAAGCCACGCGCGCACGCTACAACTTCAGCCTTGACGGTGTTGTTTTCGGTACTGACGACGAGCTCGAGGGTACCCTCACCAGCCTCGGCGGCGTCGACGGTAAAAGTGGTCGCCTGGCCGAGCAAAGCCTCGGTCAATCCGGAAACGTGAACTTTCGTCACGTCGTAAATATTACAAGCGTAGGGCGAGCCCTTGATCGATTCACCATCGACGAGAACGCTGATGTTGTGTCTGCCGACCTCGACAGGGGTGAAACTTATGTTGTACCGACCGTCGATAGGCTCGATCGTTATCGGTAGAGCGATATTCGACGGTGGTGTGACGATCACGTCGCAATTCGTCGACGAAGCTTGTGGATCGACTGTGAACGATATCAGCTGCTTCACAGCTCCCATTTTTAAGCTATTGCCCGTTATTATGGCCTGGCCGGCACCCACGACTTTGCAACTAAAGGGTGAACCTGGAAAAGAATTGAGTTATAGCGTTAGAAATGAAAATTATGGAAGAAAGTTTGTTTTTTGTTATTTTGAAAGTTAGAGAAAAATTTCGTTATTATCGACTATCGGTAACTGATCGATAATTTATAGAATAACTAATTTATCGGTAATCGATTGATAATTGATAGAATAACTAACTTATCGATAATCCATTTTCACAAAACTAAAAATTGTAATGTAACGTTTAAGATTGTATTTTTTTACCCGGCACAGGTTCACCGTTGAATCTCACACTGAGACTGTGCATCGCAGCCTCTTGGGGCTTGAAATTCACGCGAAACTTGGCGTTACCCTCGCTCTGTACATAATTTGGCACGTTTTTGCCGTTAACAGCAACGATTATCTCGAGATTACCGGCACCTGCTTGACTCGCGTTAACTATAACAAACAAACAAAAACATGAGACAATTAAGGAATTGCTTGTAATTATTTATCAATGAAAACTTAATATTTTTCATTTCTTTTTTTCAAAAGAAAACGTACTACTGAAAAATACGGGCTTGCCGACCACTCCGCTATTGATGTCGGTCACCTTAACTTTGTCTGCGTTGTAAGCCTTGACGAGGAACGGGCTGCCCTCGACATGCGATCCGCCTAATTTCACTTCAACACTGTGATCGCCTGTCAAGATAAAAAAAAAGAGAAAAAATTATTACAAATTTTGTTTTTAAATACTTCATAAATCGAGTCAGAATTATAAACATTCGCTAATTACTGAAAGAAAAAATGTTTAAAAAAAATCAAATTATTAAAAATAAATTATTGACATTTTTTTTAAATTCTGGCGATGAAACAATTTCCAAAATAATTTTGTTTATACCCACCGACATCTTTGGGCGTGAAGCCAGCTGTGTACGAGCCGTGTAAGCCTTGTTTTATCTGCACCGGAAGACTTTCTCTGGTCGGTGACAAAACCTCGACCGTTGGGTTGCCCATCGAACCATCGGCCTCGATGGAGAACGTCGCCATTCGATTTACGGAGACTTTTTCAAGGCCTTCGGTGATCAAGACCTTTGCAGTGTCGCTGACCTAATAATTGATTCATAACATTTTAATTATCGTGCTTAATTAATTTTTTGATTAATTTAATAACCAGATTTGATTCAATAACAAATTTTGGCATTTAATTCATAAAATCTTTGAATTTGATTTAAATAGGAATAAAATTCTTCTTATTTATTCAAGCTTAATTGCAAACTTTTAATTTAATTAACAAATTTTTAGTGTTCACGAAATTTAAAAACAAATCTTGAATTTAATTAACAAATTTTTGAGTGGACACAAAATTTAAAAACAAATTTTGAATTTAATTAACAAATTGTTAGTGTACACAAAATTTAAAAACAAATCTTGAATTTAATTAACAAATTTGTAGAGATTCAGATGCAAATGATAATCATGATAATAAATAATAATTATACTACCTGACAACTAAATGGGCTACCAGGAACATCTTCCCCGTTGAATCTCAGATCGACAGTGTGAACCACGGGTTCACGGGGTGTGAAAGATATAGCGTACGTGTGAGGCCCTTGGGCCTGAGCCGAAGTTGGCACACGTCCGCCATTCACGGTCACTTCCAAATTTCCTGGTCCCGCTTGACTGGTCTCGACTGCAAATTATTATTTTTTTTAAATAAATCAGTTAAATGTTGTTATCAACCAACAATTTATAAATATATGAAAAATATAGATAAGTGGTAAATTAAAAAAAAATATTTTTCTCGAAATTAATTCTCACATTAATTAATATTTGAAAAACTCGAACTATCGTTATTACAAAAATTGTTTTTGGAAAAATTATTAACGCTTGAATTTCGAAAAAAAATATAATACCCTTAATTTCTGCATTTCAATTATCTCAACTAAAAAAAAAAACAAATTATTTTGTTAATTTGCAAAAAAATTAATTATTTCCTTAATTTTTAAGAAAATTAATTGTTTCATTAATTTCCGATAAATCAGTTATCTCCTCAATTTTTTACAAAATAAATTATTCCTTTAATTACAAGAAAAAAAAGTTCATAATTTCGTAATTACAAAAAAAAGTTTTAAAACCATTAAAAACATTATCTATCTACGTGAGAATTTTTCTTGTACACCCTTCTCGGGTTTTTACAAAACCCAGGTAGAGTTTATCCGGCCGTTTTTCATTCTATCCTCCTCTATCCTCTATCACATTTCCCGCAGGAAACCTGCAGAAAATCTCCGTCGGTATAGTCGGTCCCTGCCTAGTCTCCCTCCAGTGGCAATGCGAGTAAACCCAATCACGACCACCAGAGGGGGTGCCTAGAGCGTCGGGTACCTCCCCAACTGTGGTACAATGAGCCGCCGTTGCCGAGCCAAGGCGCCACCATCCGACGACAACTACTTACTTTGCGGAAGTACCAAAGCCAAGCGCACTTATTTAACCTCTCACGCACCTCAGAGAGGTTGAACATTTGTTTTCCCAAGATCCAAACAGCCAGAATTGGAGAAAAAAATTTTTTTTTTCAATTCTTGCCGAGTACGGGAATCGAACCCTGGCCCGCTGCGTGCGAGTCCAGAGCCCTATCCACTGGACCACTCTGCGCTCCGTCATAACTAAGCATATTACATCCTCTTATACACATCCATTATAACATTATTATTATTATTATTATTACCCAAAAAAGTGACCGGGATTCCGATGACGCCGCGCTTCGAATCCTTGACTTTGATCGCTGCGACGTCGTAAACCTTGCAGCTAAACGGCGAGCCGACCACCGGTACATTACGATGGCTGACAGAAATTCTGTGTTCACCGACGACTCGCGGAGTAAACGCGACGCTGCACGTCGTATCTTTGTTGTCAGTAACCTGAGCTGGTACGGCCTGTCCATTGGGCCCTATCAAGTCCGCTTGTTAGTCGTTTTACACAATCTTTTCTAAGCTAGGCCGGCTTAAAGCGGGACGAGAATGAACGAAGAAAAAAAAAAGAGCGAGGGCTAGGGCAAAGGGCTGGTGAAGGGTTGGATAAAGCCGAATTTATCACTCGTTTTATTCCAATATTATCACCGGATGCAGATCGTTCTAATCTCGTAACGAACGATTTGTTACATCGTCGTTGAGAAAAAAACAAAGTTATGAGTAATTACAAATTTGAAAAAAAAAAAAAAATTACTTTTCTTCTTTCTCTTTCTACAGAAAGCACGCGCCGGGACACAGCGACAATACGATTACATGTTTGCTATATTACGACAAGCCATGGTTAATTGTTTGTGTTTTTTTTTTGTTTTTTAATTTTTCATCGCTTAAGGATTTTTTTTTTGCTGGTAGATTTTAAGAATAAACTAGATTTTTTTTCGTACAATCAATTTCTCGATTCTTAAATGTTTGTTTGTTTATTTATTTATCGAGACGCTACGCTATAACTGGGAATAAAAAATCGTGGGACTCTTCTCGCGATGGCAACTGAATAAATTCGTAACGCTCGTTAAACGATATAATTATTATCGTGGCGGAAATTGTCGCGAGCGAGTCGATTTTTATAATGGAGTTCGATCGTTTGAAAAATTATTATTATTATTATTATTATTATTTCATACATATATATGTATATTTACATATATTTTTATAACCCATATAAAAAAATAAATAAATAAATAAATATATATATAAATATATAGTTATATATTTATTTATTTATTTATTTATTTATAGGTGAATATGTATATAGCACCATTGTCCGCTCGTAGCAATTGTGTTATTAACGAAAGCGTTAGGAAACAAAATCTAATTTTATATCAATTTATAAATTATAAAAATAAAATTATAAAATTTATATAAATTTTATAATGTTTGTAAAAAACTTTTGTAAAAAGTTATGCAAATAAAACTGGCTTATAATAATAATAATTTTATAATTTTATATAAATTTTAATTTATATAATTTTATATGAATTTCAATTTATATAATTTTATATGAATTCTAGTTTATATAATTTATATAATTTTATATAAATTTTAATTTATATAATTTATATAATTTTATATAAATTTTAATTTATATAATTTTATATAAATTTCAATTTATATAATTTTATATAAATTTCAATTTATATAATTTTATATAAATTTTAATTTATATAATTTTATATAAATTTCAATTTATATAATTTTATATAAATTTTAATTTATATAATTTTTGATAAATTTTAATTTATATAATTTATAATTTTATTTTGATAATTTATATAAATTTATATAAATTAAAAAACTTATAATTTTATTTCGATAATTTATAAATTCGTATAAAATTTATATAAAATTAGATATATATATATATAAAATTTCCAAATGATTAGTTTCCTACTAACGCGATCAAAACGTAACCTCATGCCAGCCAAGTCAGTTCACCAAATGCAAAAGAAAAATGATTTTTAATATTTTGTTTTCGAGCTAGGACGCGAGAACGACCGGAAAGGAAAAAATGGATTTTGACTTTGGTGCAAGGAAAATTGTGTTTTCGTTTTTTTTTATCAGGATCATCGAGAGTTAGATACCCACCACCGTTCGTTGCATTATACAGTAGTCCCCAATTAACAAAAGGCAAGTGTTAGAGCTTCGGAAATGAGGCAATTTTTTTGTGTATTTTTTTTTTGCTTGAATTTTTTTTTTCTTTAGTTTTTTTTTTTTTCTGAGAAGTCTAGTAATGTCGTAGTCTGAAAGCTGGCCGACCTGCAACAGAGAGAGAGAAACATTGCTCTCAAGCGACACAGGTAAAACGTGATGGACGAACACAGAGAGATGTTTGTTGTTTTTTTTTTGGCTTTGTAGTTTGGCGATGAAATTCCTGATGATTTTTTGTTAGACGACGTTGCAAATGTCGAGTCGATTATTAGCTTTTTTGTCATCGCACTTTCCACAAAATAGCAGACTTACGATATTTTGAATCGATTATGTTATGTACAATGTTTCGACAGACTGGAAATGAAAAAATGTTGATTTTTTTTTTGGATTTGCACACGTTTTGAGGGGAAAAAAAAGAAAATAAGAATAGATTAGATGTCACTTTTTGCACGAATAAACATTTAATTTGCTTGCGACGAGCGAAAACGAAAATTCGATTCGAAACGTGATAATTTTTCGATGAGAGAATTAAATTAATTTGTCTATTTGCAAAAAAAAAAATTAGGATTGATAAAGTTGTGATGAGAAAAATCAGATTTCACTAGTTGGTTGGAATCGAGTTTTTGTTTCATTCGATAGAAAAATGTGCGAGTGAAATTATAAATAATAGTTTCATTGACATAACGAGAACGAAGTGAATAATTTATACAGTAAATAATTTACATCGAGGTAAGAAAGGAAATGCAATCGTCGATAGAGAACAGCTTTTTCTTGTGTGGTTCATGCCCTTGGAAAATACGAAGTGTGACTCGATAGAAAAATTCAGACTCTAGAGGCTGAAATATAATTACAAATTTTGGGATTTTTTTTTTTCAAAGAGATTAAACAACTTTTTTATTACTGCCTGGTCGAAACCATAACTGCTGGAATTGCAAAGCTACAATGATGAATCAAAAAGAATTCGATATAGTATGATAACAGCTTTGACACTACGTAGGTTTTTGTTTTTTATACAGGGTGAATTTCATAAAGTGTAACAGGCTTTATTTTAAGGTAGATGGAATCATTACAAACAAAAGTTGCAAATATACATTAGGGATATTTTGAATAGTTTACGAGATATAAATGTTTAAAGTTGGTCCAATCAGAGCGTGCCGAGAAGCGTTGGAACCGCCCACTCCCGCACTAGCCGTAGGGATAGCACAGTGTAGGACGTTACATTTGTGTTGCAACATTCAGAGTAGTCAATTTTATTTATTATATTATTACGTAGTCATTTTTATTTCTCGGGCATTGGCTGTTAGAGCGAGGAGTGGGTGGCTCCAACGCTGCTCCGCGCGCTCTGATTGGACCAACTTTGAAAATGTATATCTCGTAAAATATTAAAAATATCGCCAATGTACGTTTGCAACTTTTGTTTGTAATGATCTCATCTACCTTAGAATAAAGCCTGTTATACCTTGTGAAATTCACCCTGTACATTGTATAGTTCAAATTTTATTAACAATTTTCGTAGATTTTGTTGCGTTTTGTCGAAATTTTTGTTCAACGACACGCTACTTTTGCAAAAAGGAATTTGAAAAACAATCTTACGTAGTGTCAAAGATGTTATTATATTATATTAATTTTTTTGGATTCATTATTGTGAGGTTGAAATTGCAGCAGTTATGGATTCGGTCAGGCAGCAATGAAGAAGAAAATGCGCAGCTGGAAAAAATTCTAGGAAGCCGCCATTTTGTTTAGTACAGCTTTGATGAAATTTATAAACAGTGCTTGATACTTGTATAATAAGGACCTTTCTACCAAATTTCGATATGTTGCTTAGTTTCTTTAAAAAAAAATCACAAATTTTGTTATATTTTTTGGCCTGTAGAATGATTTACTCCCTTAAGACAGGACAACATGACGGTCACGAAAATAAATTGTTTTTTTGTTGTAAATTTTGTTAATCACTTAATGTTTTTTTTGCTTGATTAAAGGAATTTTATTCCACTCATCTTAAAGTAGATTGAAGTAAATTTTTATTGATAAGAAATAATAGATTTTTCTCGAGACGACGTTTTTCGAACTGGTGTAGACCTTAACGTGAGCAATAATAGTTGGATATGTTAATTTGTTGCACGAATTTTTGTATAATTGTTATAGCTATCATTTAGAATAGGCGTTTTTTATATTATTTATTATTTAAAATATGGCCTCGTTTTGAAATGGAAAATATTATTTTCATCGAGAATATTTTCATTCCAGATGATGCTTTAAGAAATAGTAATTGTTAAAAACAACGAAGGCTATGCTTAACGATAGCTAATCTAATTACAAAAAATATCGTACAAGAATTTTAAATATCCGACTATTATTGCTCTAGTTATCGTCCGCACCAATAAGAAAAAAGTCGTTTCGAAAAAAATTTATTGTAATTCAACTAATATTTTATTTTTTCAATAATAATTTACTTAAATCTACTTCAATATATGTGAAATAAGAATCTTTAATTAGGCCCAAAAATGACATTAAATGAGTTTAAAAAATTTATGAAAAAAAAGTAAATAAAAGTAGAAATTTTCAAAGTACTAACAATAAGTACAAAGTCTTGAGTATTAAGTACTAACCAAAAATAAACAATACCAAGTACTAATTATACAATAATAAGTATGAAGTACTCGGTACAAACTTTGAAATACTCACAATCAGGACAGCACATGAAATACTAATGTACGTAAATTTTCATTACTCAATGCAGTACACATCCTACTAAAGGCAACACAAGACAGATTGAGTGTGCGATATGAAGTATTGAGAACAAACTTTAAAATACTCAGCGCTGCGCATGAACTAAATATAAAGTAATAAGTAAAAAAACATTCTACTAAAGACAACACAAGACAGATTGAGTGTGCAATATGAAGTATTGAGAACAAACTTTGAGATACTCAGCGCTGCGCATGAACTAAATATATAGTAATAAGTAAAAAACATCCTACTAAAGACAACACAAGACAGATTGAGTGTGCGATATGAAGTAATGAGAACAAACTTTGAAATACTCAGCGCTGCGCATGAACTAAATATAAAGTAATAAGTAAGAAAAATTTTTGAAGTTTAGTACGCTGCGCTAAGTACAAAATTCGAAATAGCAGAGCGCAGCATATAGGACATGGAATACAACATGAAGTGCTGATAGCATAAAAGTTATATCATATTTGAATTACTCAAAGGACCTGTAAATACTTGGCAGTCGCAAAGAGGTGCTTTGTATTTCAATATACTCTTCTCATATTGCCCAGACTTGTTTGAAAAGTGACTTAGATGTAGAAATGTACAGCTCGAGCAGCGAGTAAGTGAAACGATGGAAAGTGTGATGTTTTTTTTCGGTGTTATTAAAGTGCGAAATACGCACGATTCAAAAGTAATCAAAAACAAACTTACCTTCAACGTTAACTTCAAGATCTTCCAAGCTACCGGCAACGTTACTGACTGTCAAATAACTTTGCCGTCCTAAGCCAGCGCTGCTCAGGGCCTGACCAGAAACTGTGACGTGACTGTCACCACCCACCCTTGTTATTATCGGGCAGCCCGGTACTGTTCGTTTGTTGAACGCTATGTTAATAATGTGCTCGCATGCCTCGAACGGCACAAAACTAACCGAGAAACGGGCATTGCCCTGTGGCGTCACTTGGGTGGGAATATTCTGACCACGTGCTGATATCGTTATTTCTAAGTTTCCCTCGCCTGCCTGACTCGCATCGACTGTGAAACATGAAAGAACAAAGGATAATTAACATTGGATCGACGATAGACTACTTAAAATGTGAAAAGTTCAATTTTCAATGTTTTACCGACTGTAGGTAACAGTTATTAAAATCTTAAGTACCGTCTTATTTAAAAAAAGAAATGCATGCAATGACGTAGACGAAAGCTACTGACCAGTAAAATGTGTGGGTTGTCCAACGCTACCCCGCGCGACAGGCCCAATGAGTACCTTGTCCGCGTTGAAACCCTTTGCCAAAAACGGGGTACCGTTTACCGGATGTCCATTGTACTCGACACTTATCGAGTGTACACCGACGTCTCTTGGTGTGAATTCAGCGGTAAAGCCACTGTGTATATTCCCAGTCACTTTGACCGGTAATTCTGTGGTTGGCCCTGGGAACAAAATTGCCAATCTGCATTATCGACCGATGGTAACCCAATTAATATTGACAAAATTTTATTTTCAGCTTCCACGACATTTGAGAGTTCTATTTTTCAGATTGTAACTTACCCCTGACCGAAACAGCGAGCTCGGCGCTACCACTTCCATCGACCGCCATGTGAAAACTTGCCGGCTGATCGACGGGTATCAATTCCAAGTGGTTCAAGCTCAGGATAACTCTGCTCGTATCGGACACGTTGCAAACGAAGGGACAACCTGGTACGGCTTCACCGTTGAATTTTATGTCGATGTAATGAGGCTTGGCTATGTCAGGCGTGAACGAGACGAGGCAACGACCACCACCAACGACCTGAACGTGATTCGGTACCTCGCCTTCGTTTATCGATATCTCCAACTGGCCTTCGCCAGCAGCGCTGGCGTCAACTATTGAAACATAACACAATTTATTTATTTACAGAACGGTAAATTTAAGTTAATTTTTCATTTTCAATTTAATGGTTTGATGATTTTTTTTAAGGTACCATTTTTACCTTTCTGTCATCGCGCGTCATAGCGAGCTGTTATTCGATCAAAAATGGACTTAACTACTCCCCGAATTGTTTCCAAATGCATTGTAACTTCGAAAATTAAGATAACAGTAATATTTGAAGAATGTACCATTTTTACCATTCTGGAAAAACCGGTCACAACGTACGATTTTTGAGACACAAATTGAATGAATTAAACCTAAACTCATTTTTTCATCCAGAATTACATTCTCGTATTAAAAATCAAAACATTAGCAACATTTCGAGAATGAGACATTTTTGCCATTTGGATTTTTCTTACTTGACGTGCCATTATTCAGACAAAATACAGTTACCAATCGACCAAATCGGATTAAATATTCTACAACTATATAAAAAAATTATTTTCTTCCAAATATTATTGTGAAAAATTTCGATCTTTCCAAATCGTGCCATGTTTTTGTTTTTGTTTTTTATCATTCTAGCAAAACCGGTCACAACGTACGATTTTTGAGACACAAATTGAATGAATTAAACCTAAACTCATTTTTTCATCCAGAATTACATTCTCGTATTAAAAATCAAAACATTAGCAACATTTCGAGAATGAGACATTTTTGCCGTTTGGATTTTTCTTACTTGACGTGCCATTATTCAGACAAAATACAGTTACCAATCGACCAAATCGGATTAAATATTCTACAACTATATAAACAAATTATTTTCTTCCAAAGATTATTGTGAAAAATTTCGATTCTTCCAAATCGTGCCATTTTTTGTTTTTGTATTTTACCATTCTAGCAAAACCGGTCACAACGTACGATTTTTGAGACACAAATTGAATGGATTAAACCTAAACTCATTTTTTCATCCAGAATTACATTCTCGCATTAAAAATCAAAACATTAGCAACATTTCGAGAATGAGACATTTTTGCCATTTGGATTTTTCTTACTTGACGTGCCATTATTGAGACAAAATACAGTTACCAATCGACCAAATCGGATTTAATATTTTACAACTATATAAAAAAATTATTTTCTTCCAAATATTATTGTGAAAAATTTCGATCTTTCCAAATCGTGCCATTTTTTTGTTTTTTTTTTTACCATTCTAGCAAAACCGATCACAACGTACGATTTTTGAGACACAAATTGAAGGAATTAAACCTAAACTCATTTCTTTATCCAGAATTACATTCTTGTATTAAAAATCAAAACATTAGCAACATTTCGAGAATGAGACATTTTTGCCATTTGGATTTTTCTTACTTGACGTGCCATTATTCAGACAAAATACAGTTACCAATCGACCAAATCGGATTAAATATTCTACAACTATATAAACAAATTATTTTCTTCCAAATATTATTGTGAAAAATTACGATTTTTCCAAATCGTGCCATTTTTTTGTTTTTGTTTTTTCTTCGTTTAATATTGTTCTATTGTACCTCTAAATTGACAAGCATGTCCGACAACGGCGCTGGGTATGTCAGTAACTTGAATGAGGCTGCTATTGTAAACTTTGGCGACGAGAGGTCCTGCCGGTAGCTTTTGTCCCGCGATGCTCACTTCCACCAGATGGCTTCCAACTTCGGTTGGTGTGAAATCGACTCTGAATTCTCCGCTTCTGCCTGGCTCTTCATCTATATGAGCCGATATGTGCCTTTTCGAAGGACCTGCGACAAATTAGATTAAAAATTAATTTTTTTACATTTATAAATTTTCGTTGAAATATTTATTATTGCCATTTGTTATGGAAAGATTTAGGGACATTTTTTTTTGGTTATTTTACTTACTTATAATTTGCACATCTATCTCTTTGCTCGTGAAGCCAAGAGCGGAGAGTTCAAAGAGTGCGGGACTACCAGCGGGGACCAATCTCACAGAGTCCCCGACCACCGACATTTTTGGGCCAGGCATTATGCCCACTCTCCAAGGTGATCCTGCAACGACAACAAAATTGCAAAATAAATATAAACGTGTTTTTTTTTAATAAATCTTGACTTCATTTTTAATAATAATAAATTTCCTCGAACGAGTTTTTAAACAGAGGAATAGAAATCAATTTAAGAACGTGGGTCGATATTAGAGATGCCGAAAAAATATCAATATATTGATATTTCGATATACCGAATCGATATATCGATATTTTCGTTCGATATATCGATTTTTCATGCGATATTTTTTATTTCGATATATCGACGTGTCGATATAAAATTTCAAGTATCGAAGAGGTATCAAAAGACGATATTTTTTTCCAATGGCAATTCCGACTTTATTTAACTTTAGTTTATGTTCAAAGATTACTCTGAGACCGTGAGAAAATAAAAACTAAACTCGAGCTTGCACTCCATTATCCTCCACGTGACTTAATAAAAAATCAATTTGTTTACCTATCTCATGTATATACTATTTTCGATTCATCACAAATTCTCACCGATATATCGATATATCGATGTTTTTTCGATATGTCGATATTTTTTTCGATATATCGATATTTTTTCGATATATCGATAGTTTCGATATATCGATAGTTTCGATATATCGATAGTTTCGATATATCGATAGTTTCGATATATCGATAGTTTCGATATATCGATAGTTTCGGTATATCGATATTTTTTTCGATATATCGATATCGATCTTGATATTTTTTATATATTGATACAATATATATCGATAGTTTTTGAGCCTTCCAACATTCCTAGGTCGAAGCTCGAATATTGAAAACCGATGTTTTTCTTACTTTCCTAATTTTTTATTTAAACAAAAAATTGATCGTGCGGACATTTTGGTAAATATATTTTATATTTAAGTCTTACAATTAAAAAATTGAATATTCATCAATCTGTGAACACTCGAATCTCGTAAAAGAATAATTGTACTTTCTTTTTAATTAAAAAATATCGAAACGTAATTCGAGTATAAATAATTATACGACGACAGATCGATAAATTTATCGATAAACGGGATCAAGTAATTCATAATTTGAGGAGTTTCATGAAATCTAAATTTGTTTTTTTCGTACAAACGTCAAATTTCAATATACCTCGTTCGAGGAAAAAAATTTCACTCGCGAAATATTTGCCCTTTTCTCCCAAAAACTGAAAAAACACAAAAACACCCAAAACTCAAAAAAAAAAATCACCAACGATAATTTCCAAATTTCGAAACTTTTCGTTTCCATTCGTCTCCCCAATTTCCTCTTTCAATTCCAGTTTCAACACTTTTTCCAAATTCCACATTTGAGCAAAAACGAAAAAAAAAAAACAAAAAAAATTCCACCAAAACAAAACTTCTTTCCCATTCTTCTTTAGCCATATCCGTCCTAAGAAACAATTAATTTCTACAAAAAAAAAACCACGACGATCGTCAAATAAATCACGAAAAACAACGAATTTTTCAAATAGAACGAAAATTCAGATTCAAATTTCCCGCGTTAATTTCGACCCCTCGTTCTCCGGAAGCACAACCTTATATCGATCATTCCGCTTCCTCCCAAGCCCGAAAAAAACCTGAGCCACGTAAAATCGACGCATCCTCGCCCCTGCCTCGAAAAAAATCGTCCCAAAAACAAAATTTCTCCCACCAAAAAGAAAAAAGAAAAACAGAAAAAAAAATGGCGTCATTTTCCATTTACCTCGATCACCCGGAACCCGCGATAAGTCCTAAAAATCCTGAAAACGTTGTCGAAAACAAAGAAAAAAATCGCGACACTCCCGTACGAAAACTCAAAAACACAAAAAAAAATGGAAAAACACAGAAAAAAAAACTCAAAAAACGTCGAACGATCACAAAACACTTGTGTTTATAAATACACACATATATATACGACGTTATTGCATATTCTCGCGCAATGCGCGTGCATTTAACACTTTTTTTTTGTTTATCGTTTTTTTTTTTTCAAAAATTTACAATTTTTGGTTTTTCGGAAAAAATTTTGTTTTTCCTTTTTCCGTTGTCTCACGATGGAATTCCAACGAGATTTGTTTCTTCGTTGTGGCGATCGTCGCTGTACGGTATTCGCGATCGATGCCCGGTCGATCGTGAACGATCCATCGCGTCTTATCCCGTTTTCTTCACCGAGACGAGCGTACAATTTTCATTCCTCGAAAAATCGAACCACCTCGCGACACGATTAACAATTATTCGTAGCCGAAAGAAAAACCCAAAAAGAACGAAATTAACGGGGACGAGACACTTTTTTGAAAAAATCGGCACGATTTTTGGTTTTTGAAAATGCAAAAATAGAAATAAAATAAAATGGAAAATAATAATCCGTGAGAAAACGTAACCGTAGGAAACGTCAGCAGTTCGCGATCGTGCACGACTCGAGACTCGAGGCGAGTCGAACGACGACGAGACAAGTGTGCGTTCGCCACGGCGAGAAACCGCCACTCCGTTCCAAAAACCAGGACCGTAACGATTTCTCGACGTTTCCCTGTTACTGACTGCCTCGAGAGTTTCGCGAAGGAACAGAGAAAAGAATATTGCGCGAATATATTCATTTTTGAAAATTTTTTTTTTGGCGGGAAAATTATTTTGAAAAATTTGGGCTTATTTTGATTTGGGTGAGGAACGTTTTGGATTTTGCGATAAGGCGATGTTGATTTAAATGGAGAAAGAAGGGAAGAAAAGAAAATTGTGCGAATATATTTACATTTGGAAAATTTTTTTGGCGGGAAATTATTTTGAAAAATTTGAAATAATTTTGATTTGGGTGAGGAACGTTTAGAATTTTGCGATAGGGCGATATTGATTTAAATGGAGAACAAAAATGGAGAAAGAAAGAAGGCAAAATAAAATTGCGCGAGTATATTAATTTTTCAACATTTCTTTTGGTGGTAAAATTATTTTGAAAAATTTGGACTAATTTTAATTTGGGTGAGGAACGTTTTGGATTGTGCGATAAGGCGATGTTGATGTAAATGGAGAAAAAAAAACAAGGTCATTGTCGATCGCCAAAGGTCAGGCTGTCAGTGACGGGGAATGTCGTTGGAATTTATTTAAAGATCTTGAGGAATGCGCGCTGTATGAAATTTTCTATTTATAGAATTTTTCTATAATTGCAAGTTTGTCGTTTTTTTTGTTTTAAATTGGATCGTTCGAAAATTCTCGACACGAATTTCAATATATTCCCTTCGACAATTCTTCCCACATTCCAAAATCGAAATTTGCTCGTTTTTTTTCAAAATTCCAAAAATTCTCCAAATTCCGATATTTTGAAAAATTGATATACATTCTCATTGATAAAAAAAATAGAAAAAAATTTCAATTAAATTAAATTTATGGAATTGAAATATGAGGAGGGGCCCTTGGTCGAAGGTGCCACCTAAAATACGACTACGGTGAGTACGGTCATTAGAAAGGTACGAGAGAGCCGAAGACACCCGAAGAGGGTACACGAATCAGACGTGAGCGCCGCTCCTGTCGTCCCATCGCCGTTTTCTTGCTGCTCGCTCGGCTGGCCATCGCACACGAACAACCCAACCTAACCTAACTTTACCATATATACATATATATTGTAAGACCTATATATATATATATATATATATAATATTATATTATTTTATCTATATATAACAATATATTATAACATATTCTAATATAATATAATATAATATAATATAATATAATATAATATAATATATCATAATATAATATAATATATTATAACATAATATAATATAACATATTATAATATAATATAATATAATATAATATAATATAATATATTATAATATATGATAATATAATATAATATAATATAATATAATATAATATAATATAATATAATATAATATAATATAATATAATATAATATATTATAATATAATATAATATCATATAATATAATATTATATAATATAATATCATATCATATAATATAATATAATATATTATAATATAATATAATATCATATCATATAATATAATATAATATAATATATTATAATATAATATCATATCATATAATATAATATAATATAATATAATATAATATAATATAATATATATAATATAATATAATATAATATAATATAATATAATATAATATAATACAATATAATACAATATGATATAATATGATATAATATATTATAATTATAATATAATATAATATAATATATATATGGACACCGGTTGGGTACTGTTCGCAGCGAGATATCCGATCTGTGTACAGCACAATAGTCCACGATCGGATGCAAATGGTACGGGGAATTCTTCCTCTTCTCAAATGACAGACCGCAGCATTCTGAATGAACGACGAGGAGAACAAAGATGGAAACGAGAGACGAGCCAGACACTTTTTTTTCTTTTTTTTTTTGTGATGATGAAAAATGCGATCGAGTATCGCGATTCTCTACCGTGCAAGCATCTCGACGGTCGTCGTAAGAAATCTTAAATGCAATGAGAATTCTTTTTATCCGAATATCATCATTTTTTTTCTTCGAAATTTTCAAACTGATTAAATTATCTATTAATATATCGATATTTTTCGTTTGATATATCGATATATCGATACTTTCATTCGATATATCGATCTATCGATATTTTTGTTCGATATATCGATATTTTCATGCGATATTTTTTATTTCGATATATCGATATATCAATATTTTTTTCGATATATCGCTATCGATCTTGATATTTTTTAAAAATACCGATACGATTATATCGATAGTTTTCACATCCGATCACATTTATTGCTATAACTTTGTAACGAACTGCAATTTTCGAAAAACTTTTCTTTTTTTATATTCTTAAAAGTGTAAAGAATAAAAATCTATAAAATAGAATCGTTTGTTTAATAATTTCAGGGTTATATTAGTCCTTGAACGAATTCAAAAAATTCATTTAAAAAGCTTAATTCTCTGAGCGCCTTACAGTTTTACAAATCTCTGAAAAAAAAAATTCCTATTTGACCGATTGTTGAAAAAAAAAAAATTATTAACAATCCATATAAAAATAAATCAATTCCAACAATTTTTACTCGTCGATATTAAATGTCAAAAATGTGAATTCCTCGATAAAACATTATTATTTTCCCAATCCGAATGACTCAAAAATGAAAAATTTTTAACAAATTTTCGTATATTTTTCGTGCAAGCGATTATCGATTTATAATTAATTAGTGAAAATGCATATCGATGGTCGCAATGAGAAACGAAATTTGTGTATGCCTGTATCGCGTATAGTCTTCGGTGCTGTTATAAGAAAATACGGTACGTGCATCTCTAGTTCCTGCTTACATGGGGACTTAAGGCCCCGAATCATCGGGGGGCCCGGAGCTCCCAGCGAGTAGACCGTGCCCACTCAATCGCTGCATTCCCCGACATAACGGGGCTCCCCTCTGGCGAGCTCCATCGAACGCCGGCTCGTGTGTACCTCCGAAATTTTCGAAAAAAAATAAAGAAAAAAAGACGGAGTAACACACCCGTTAACCTCGACGACGACCTCGAATCTGGGTCAGACGAGAAAATGGGACTTTGTCTATATCGATGGATAGTCGTGCGCTACTGTGACCGGAGAAATGTGCGAAACTATTTTACTAATGGCCTCGGTGCGTTAGTCGATGCGTTTGAGAATTTATGGGCGAATACCCACGGGGCTTAGAGTGTAGTAGAAGTATTTGGGCCTGATGAGAAATTGGATTCCCATCGAAAGAATTGGATGGAAAAATATCGAAGGCTTCCAACGAATGACGTTAAAATCTAATTTATTAAACGTATTTGATTGAAATGTGTTAGGTGGATGATAAGTAATTGAGTATTCTGGGCCTTATGAATTCAAGTTTCAATCCACGAGGCCCCGAGTGCAAAGGATGTAATTGCAAATATCTCAGGATTCTTTATCAGCAAACAGCAATGAAAAGATTGGCGGGAATCATTAATTGGATACTCTGGGCCTCAAGTACTCAAGTAGTCTGAGCCCCAAAAAGCAAACGATACGATCATAACAACATAAAGAACCGATTGGGTTTAAATATAATCATTGTCAGCTAGAAAAAAAGAGAAGGTTGACAGTAATTTGTAAATAGCCATATAAGGCCCCAAGTATTCAAGTACACAGTGCTCCCAAATTGCAGACAACTCAACAATAAATATCTTAGGATTCTTTATCAGCAAACAGCAATGAAAATATTGTCGGTAACCATTAATTAAATACTCGGGGCCTCAAGTACTCGAGTAGTATGAGTCCCAAAAAGCAAACGATACAATCATAAAAACGTAAAGAACCGATTGGGTTTACATATAATCAATGTCAACTAGAAAAAAAGAGAAGGTTGACAGTAAATTATAAATAGCCATATAAGGCCCCAAGTATTCGAGTACACGGTGGTCCCAAATTGCAAACTATTCGACAATAAATATCTCAGGATTCTTTATCAGCAAACAGCAATGAAAATATTGTCGGTAACCATTAATTAAATACTCGGGGCCTCAAGTACTCGAGTAGTATGAGTCCCAAAAAGCAAACGATACAATCATAAAAACGTAAAGAACCGATTGGGTTTAAATATAATCAATGTCAACTAGAAAAAAAAGAGAAGGTTGACAGTAATTTATAAATAGCCATGTAAGGCCCCAAGTATTCAAGTACATGGTGATCCCAAATTACAAACGATTCGACAATAAATATCTCAGTATTCTTTATCAGCAAACAGCAATGAAAAGATTGTCGGAAATTATCAATTGGATACCCGGAGCCTCAAGTTTTCAGGCAGCATGAGTCCCAAAATACAAAACTGGTACGATCATAAGTACTTGAAACGTCGTTGAATTTGGTAAACTCGTTATGTAGCGTACTAGGAGCGTCTCGTAACTCGATACTCGGAGAATTCAACATTTACCCTTTATCATTCCAAACATTTCAAGAACGCCATTTACCGAATGGGCCCATTCGCCCCATCCTTTTTGCAACCCGCTAAAAATTGCTTAAGAAAAGCAACGTAAAATAAATTCAAGAAACAAATTGATTAATCGTCGAAATAATTCGTGAATCGTTTTGAAAAATGACGGACTAATCTTGGCCATTTTTGGGACTTATGAGGCCCACTTTTTGGGACCATTTTTGACACTTATCCTATGATAATAAAATTGACCAATCAATCTATACAAAAATAAAAACTTTTAAAAAATGTACCAAACAATATTTTCCAAATTTAAAACCATTAAATTTCTGTTTTTATTACTCTTAAAGCTCAAAATTCTCAACGTCCATCATATTCTAAATATGTTATCAATGTAAATTACTAGAAATCTTACCAAAGAAAATTCTACAACGAGAAAAAAATTGATCTTTCGCATACTTCGATGGACACTCGAGAAATGATACCAGCTGTAAATAATTCGCCGATATCAAATGGGATAATTTGTTTTTATTTTTCGTACCAACCAGCAATCATATCGTCGGAAATGGAATAATAAACGTACACGATTATAAAAGCATCGATCAAACGAAGTGGAAAGGAGGCTGATGAGATTTCGAGAAATGAAAAGAAAGCTATATAATGGGCCTGGTGAAACGGTTCCTGCTTCCGGCAACAGAAATGGCGCGTGTCTTTTGGCCAAAGAGTGCGAAAAATGCTTCGACGTTCTCGTCTTTGCAACTGTCAGAGGCGTTGAAATCTCCGTCTGCCCCCCACCACTCGAGGCCCAATAATTGCGACGCCGGTGACACGAATGCCAGCTCGAAGCAATTCCTCGCGCACGCAAGCGCATTTTATTCTCGTTCCAAGCTAGTTACGCGACTGTATATATATATATAGGGAATTCTTACCAATCGACGTCTCGACATCGACGCGTCTAATGCTTTGAAATATTACGCTCGCACATTTATACTGGCATAGTCGCGACCTCGACGTTATATCGCATATATGGGACATTCCGTGTTAAGGAGGTTTGACATATTCGGAAGCGCCTGTCTGATCTTCTTTGCTACAAATTAACATTTCTTCAAAACTGTTCAATATTTTTCGACGATTTTTTTCCTACCTGATCTTCTTTGCTGTAAATTAAGATTTCTTCAAAACTATTCAATATTTTCCGACGATTTTTTTTAGTTTTCTTCGTAAAGACTTTATTGATAATTCTGTGCAGGGTTTTTGAGGATATTCGAAAGAGAACAATTTTGGGAATAATTGAAAGTCGAAAAACATTGGTTCGAAAAATGCATATTTTCAATGTACCTTTTCTCAGGAACCGTACGTTCGATTTTGACCATTTTTGTTGTGTGTGTATATTGAAGTGTTATAAACAATGTGTCGAGCCATTTTTTCGATATTTTGTTTCAGAATTTTTTGACATCGTTTTGAAATTTTGTTAAAATTTTTGGCCACGTTTTTTTACCTTCAAATATATTTTTCTCGGGTCTGAATCGTTTTTGTCAAAAAAATGGCTCGGCATATCCTTCGTTTGGATGTAATTGTTACGTCAAAAAAAAAAATATGCCGATACGATGAGTAGATCTCGAGAAAAGGTACATTGCAGGTGAAAAAATATAACTTTTTAGGAGACACGATTTTCTGAAAAAGTTCGAATTTCTAATTAATTCAAACGCTAACTTAACAAAATTATTTAACACACTTCCACTGCTCAGAATTTTATGAAATTTAAACCACATATCAAGAAAGACATGTACTTTCAGAAAAAAATAGAAAAAAATTAATTTTTGTACTCTGAAATATATCGAGCTTCCTTAATGGGACCGGGGCCTTATCCTTTTCACTCGGCGATTCGGGGCCTGATTTATTTTTAGATTGGGTTTGGGGTTGGGTTTGGGTTAAGGAGACTAATTGTATTTTTTACATATATTGTTTTCAATATTATATAAACGTATATGGGGCATTCCAAGTCAATAGGCCCAAGGTGTTACCCCTACACTTTGATATTTGGGACCTAATTGGTTTTTTTAAGTCGTTACCATTCTACAAAACAGGTCTGTATTGTTTAGAATTTTGTTGACATATTATATAAATTTATATGGGACATTCCGACTAAATAGGCCCGGGGCCTCATCCCTACCCTCTGAAATTAGAATTCTGATTTTTTTTTGAGTCCTAACAATTCTAAAAAACGTATCCGTGATTTTCGCAGCTTTTTCTAAATATTATATGAACGTGTATAGGGCATTCCAAGTCAATAGGCCCGGGGCCTTACCCCCACCTCTAATATTTGAATCCAAATTTTTGTGTTGAGTTGTTACCATCCTACAAAAAATGTGTGTTTTTGAAATTTTTTGGAAATATATAAATTTATATGGGACATTCTGACTAAGTAGGGCCCGGGGCCTCATCTCTACCCTCTAAAATTTTCGGATTGTTACAACCTAAAAAGCATGTCCTTGCATTCCTTGCATTCCTTACAAATTACCTCAAACATTATTTAAACGTATATGGGACATTCCAGGTTAATGATACCGGGGCCTCACTGCCCACGTTCTCGGATTTGGGCCCCCAATATTTATCGTGGTGTTGCAACCCTAAAAACATACCCTATATTTTATAAACTTCCTTACCCAATTATTATCCAATTATTATTTATAACTGCCAATAATCGATAAATTTGAAAAAATATAAACAATTCGATGGCAATCTTCCGTTAAATATTATTTATTTTCCAGTCTCAAAAGTACAACGGATCGTTACTTTTGAAACGGAATGTACGTTGGATAGGTAAGTACATTCTTAAACTGCAAGGATACGCAGGTGAAGGTACACAGTCGCGCGAAAAACCATCCAGCTAATCGCATAATTATATGGTAAAATATATGCTTATTGCTTTTGCGTAAGAAACATTCCGCTGGCTTTGAGCGACCGACCCTCTGATGATTCGTAAATTGAACATCGTTTTTATTTAAAATTAAAAAAAAGAACAACATTGTTACGAGCAATATTAAATTTGTTTATTTTCATTATTACGAACATACGTGAATCGATTTTAATTTTCATAAAACAAATGAATTACTTTTATGAAAATATAATCAAATTTTTATAATTGTTTAATAGAATATGTTTTTAAATATTCGTAATATTTAAAAATCCAATTTTACGATTTGCCAACGATATTTTTTTTCAACGATTCACACGATAGAAAATAAAGAAATGAATAAAATGGAGGAGTTCAATAAATTTGAATTTTTATGAGAAATAAAGGAATTTTGTTTGCAATATTTTTTTTTTCATATAATTAAAAAATTGATTTTTCGGTTTTTCATAATTTGAAAAAATATGAAAGTTTTTTTTTATTTAGTTACGAAACGAATGAAATGGACAAATTCGATAAATTGAAATTTTGCTAAAATGTAACAAAGTTTTATGTGCAAATACATTTTTTTAAATATAATTAAAAGGGCGTTTTTAAATTGTTATAAATAATGAAATAATGCATTGAGCGATATGAAAAAAATAGTGAGGTATAATTTGAACCTTGTTTAATACAAGGATATAGGTTAGAAATAAAAAATTAAATTTTTAATATGCAACAAAAATTATGCAAAAAAACAACTCGTGAAAAATGACTTTTTTTAGATGGCGCCACAAAAGAGAATTGAGGGATTTTAGTGAGCAGTATTCCAGGTCAAAAAAGGGTCTGATGTGACTATTAAGGATTAATATTTTCAAAATATATTCAAATTGTTTTTATTTAATTACGAAAAAAAGATCATTCGATAATTGATAATTTCAAAATATTTTCAAATTCTTTATTCGATTATAATAAATGAATAAAATTGAAATAAAAAAAGATGATCGCCTAAGAGAGAGGGACTTCCCTTCTTGCAAATAACTTCCGGTGTTCGTAATTTAAAAAAATGACTCGACATCCCTAAAACTAATTGGCCAGAGATTATTGATAAGAGAAGAATTGTTATCTCTCCGGTTGGAAAATACAGCGGCGAATAATTTCGAGCTAATTTTCAACATGGAAGAAGAGACGAGAGAGCTCTTCGGTTCTCGAGATGCGCGAGAACTGTGCGCGAGTTTTATTTCTCCTCGTCGAGGCACGTTCCATTATTCGAGAACAACGATAACGCTCTGAAACAGCGGTAACGTAACTCGTGCACCACGTCGAGGTGTAATAACGATGCCTCGTCGTTTGTAACGTTTACGATATTGAGCTTGGGAAAAGTAGCCATTCGTACGATCGAGTTGTACGTGTTCGCGCATACATAATTGGGCCTTATTATTGGTGATGGAAAAATGAAAAAAAGAAATTTAAACATGAATTATTATTAGGAAATAGAAAATGGGTAATGAGTTTTTTTTGTTATTCGGGGCCTTACGTACTCGAGTAGTATAAGTCCCAAAATTGGGACGGACACGGTTGTGAGAAGAATCGTTAAATTTGGTAAAATTGTTAGCAACTAACGAAAAATAGAAGATTGAGCAGCGGTCAGTTGGTATTTGGGGCCTCATGTGCCATGAGTCCCAAAATGCAAGAGATACGATAATAACGAGCTAAACATTCTTGTTCGACGAATGAAAACTAGAAGATTGTCAGTAAATAGTAATTGGATGTTTGGGGCCTTAAGTACTCGAGTAGTATAAGTCCCAAAATTGGGACGGACACGGTCGTGAGAAAAATCGTTAAATTTGGTAAAATTGTTAGCAACTAACGAAAAATAGAAGATTGAGCAGCGGTCAGTTGGTATTTGGGGCCTCATGTGCCATGAGTCCCAAAATGCAAGAGATACGATAATAACGAGCTAAACATTCTTGTTCGACGAATGAAAACTAGAAGATTGTCAGTAAATAGTAATTGGATGTTTGGGGCCTTAAGTACTCGAGTAGTATAAGTCCCAAAATTGGGACGGACACGGTCGTGAGAAAAATCGTTAAATTTGGTAAAATTGTTAGCAACTAACGGAAAATAGAAGATTGGGCAGTGGTCAGTTGGTGTTTGGGGCCTCATGTACCATGAGTCCCAAAATGCAAGAGATACGATAATAACGAGCTAAACATACTTGTTCGACGAATGAAAACTAGAAGATTGTTAGTAAATAGTAATTGGATGTTTGGGGCCTTAAGTACTCGAGTAGTATAAGTCCCAAAATTGGGACAGACACGGTCGTGAGAAAAATCGTTAAATTTAGTAAAATTGTTAGCAACTAACGCAAAATAGAAAATTGAGCAGTGGTCAGTTGGTATTTGGGGCCTCAAGTACCATGAGTCCCAAAATGCAAAATATACGATAATAACGAGATAAACATTCTTTTTCGACGAATGAAAACTAGAAGACTGTCAGTAAATAGTAATTGGATGTTTGAGGCCTTAAGTACTCGAGTAGTATAAGTCCCAAAATTGGGACGGACACGGTCGTGAGAAAAATCGTTAAATTTAGTAAAATTGTTAGCAACTAACGCAAAATAGAAGATTGAGCAGTGGTCAGTTGGTATTTGGGGCCTCAAGTACCATGAGTCCCAAAATGCAAAAAATACGCTAATGTGGATCGAAACGATTCTTGTCAGCGTACAAAGATTAGAAGATTGACAATCATCAGTGTTTGGTATTCGGGACTTCGAATATTCGAGTACCATGAGTCCCAAAGTGTGAAAGATACAGAGGCAACGTAACTTGGTAGGGGAGAACAGGGGACTTGGACCCACATAAGGAAAAGTTGAAAAAAAAGTAATTCATTAAAGGTATTATTTATCACTATTCTATTCTATTATTTCTTTTCACTATTGATCAGTCCTTTGATTAATAAACTTTCATTGTTATGAAATAGAAACCTACTAATAATTGTTTAAAAACTGAATTTGCAAAAATGTGCCTTTGGCCCTCAATACCCGAAGTGGCGGTTGAATTCATTACAAATTCAAACTTCTTCAGAAAACCGTGTCTCCTGAAAAGTTGTTTTTTCACCTACAATAAATTTAGCAAAATTTCAAAACGATGTCAAAAAATTCTGAAACAAAATATCGAAAAAATGGCTTGACACATTGTTTATATCACTTTAATATACGCACACAACAAAAATGGTAAAAATCGAACGTACGGTTCCTGAGAAAAGGTACATTGAATATATGCATTTTTCGAACCAATGTTTTTCGACTTTCAATTATTCCCAAAATTTTTCTCTTTCGAATATCCTCAAAAACCCTGCACAGAATTATCAATAAAGTCTTTACGAACAAAACTAAAAAAAATCGTCGGAAAATATTGAATAGTTTTGGAGAAATGTTAATTTGTAGCAAAGAAGATCAGACATGAAAAAAATCGTCGAAAAATATTAAATAGTTTTGAAGAAATCTTAATTTATAGCAAAGAAGATCAGACAGGAAAAAAATCGTCGAAAAATATTGAATAGTTTTGAAGAAATGTTAATTTGTAGCAAAGAAGATCAGACAGGCGCTTCCGAATATGTCGAACCTTAAGGAAGGTATTTGGTTTGTTCCGTCGAGCGTCGAGCGTTTCTAAGTACTTTTTTGCAGCAGCTCCCATTACCCGCTAGCTCCTATAAACTCGCTCTCCCCTGCACCATGCCGGATACATAATGGTGTCTTGTCGTTTGTAACATTTACGAAAGATTTAACAACTTGGAAAATCCCATCACGAACGTCTAATTACAAAAATTTTATCAACATTTTTTTTTCTCCAATCACCTCGCGAAAATTTCAACAATAACGTTGAGATATCAATTAAACATTTAATTTTAAAAGATCGCTTTACAAAATTTACTAGTATCTAGAAACAAGATGCGAAAAAACAAAATGGACTCAAAAGTTATTTTACACCATCTTCATTTTGATTAATTCATTTTAAAAAATTTAATTCAAACTAAAATGCCCATCTAATCCACAAATTCTAGAAACAAAATGCGAAAAACAAAATGGACTCAAGTTTTATTTCACACCATCTTCATTTTGATTAATTAATTCAAACAAATTTAATTCAAACTATTGTAAAATGCCCAATCTACAAATTCTAGAAACAAAATGCAAAAAACAAAATGGACGCAAATTTTATTTCACACCATTTTCACGTTGATTAATCAATTAAAAAAAATTTAATTAAAACTAAAATCCCTATGTAATTAACTCGCATCCTTAATAACCAACGTTTCCATAAGGCCCAAACGACGAACTTCCCTTTTGCGAAATTTGATCCCGTGCGTAGGTAGTGAGATATTAAATCTGGGCCCCCGCTATTATACCTACGATCTTAACATCGTTTAATTTAATCTTGCGCATATCACACGTACAAGAGTCCCATAGAAACACACGGATGTACTTATATTGAATTATGTAGGAACGTACGACGTCAAGTCCCAACGGTAGGCGTGCGTATCCTCATTCGTAACCAAATACGTCCACATGCCCAACATCTCTCTCGCTAACCGTCTCTCCATCTCTCTTCCTTCGACGTATTACGCGTCTAGCGCACGAGCCACACCTATAAGTAGCTAACAGCTATGGGAGCAGCGTCATAGAAGGCCCTTTTCCCCTCCCTTGCAACGATATATAATACATACGTACATAAATACATATAGACATATATGGGGCGTTTCACAACAATTGGACCAATTCTAAAAACTTTTTTTTTTATTTTCTCAATTTTTTGATATTTTTTAGTACCCATCGAAACACTCTTTGTGGTAAATTTTGAGATTTTTTTTATCGGCCGTTCAAAAGATATCGAGTTTTCCAAAAATCGATCTTTTTTTCGGCTTTTTTGCTGATAAGTTATTTAATAGTAGGCCAAATGGAATGTTTTTTTTTATTTTCGTTTTTGAATGTACTTTTACAAACATAAATATAGAAAAATTATTCGAGGTATTTTTGAATGTGATTTTTAAGTTTTAAACTTTAAATCTTTTTTTTATTAAAGCGAGTGCATATCTTTATTTTTTTTTTGTGAAGATTTTTTTATTTTAAATTTCTCTCAATTTAACAACTTTTAAGCCTAGGTAGATCGTGGACTTCTCATAACTACTATGTTTTTTGGATATTTCAAAATTTGAAATTTTTCTTTTTTGTTAATAACTACTTAAACCGTTTTTTATAATTATATAATCTTTTTTCAATTATTATGAATAAATTTGTATACTTTTTGTTGTTGATAAGCGTCTAAAATGAATAATAAGTCATTGTAAGTATGCTTATAAATAATAGTAACAAAAGTTTTTATTTAGTTAGGTATTCTTTTAAAAATGTTATATATACGATCATTATTTGAACTAGAATATTCTTTAACTCGTATGTTTTCGTTGTCCATCAGAATAACTGTATGAGCTAAAGAATATTCTAGTTCAAATAACGATCGTATTCGTATTCGTTCGTCATATATATGTATATATATATATATATGTATATACAGGGTGAGTTTCATAAGGTGTCTCAAACTTTATTTTAAGGTAGATGGGATCATTACAAACAAAAGTTGCAAATATACATTCGAGATATTTTTAATAGCTTACGAGATATACATTTTTAAAGTTGATCCAATCAGAGCGCGCCGAGAAAAGGTTGGAGCCGCCCACTCCCCGCCCTAACAGTCAATGCCCGAGAAATAAAAATGACTGCGTAATAAAATAATAAATAAAATTGACTGCTCTGAATTTAGCAACCCCAAATGTAACGCCCTACACTGTGCTATGTATACGGCTCGGGTGGGGAGTGGGCGGCTCTAACGCTTCTCCGCGCGCTCTCATTGGACCAACTTTAAAAACTTATATCTCGTAAACTATTAAAAATATCCCAAATGTATATTTGCAACTTTTGTTTATAATGATCCCATCTATCTTAAAATAAAGTTTGAGACACACTTTATGAAACTCACCCTGTATATATATATGACGAACGAATACGGTACGTATTTTCGAATTTGGTTAATGTATACATATATTAATGTATACATACATTAACCAAATTCCTTTAAAATGTGATTTGTCGTGTAGATATCGACTAAAAAATAATCATATATTGTGATATATTCAATTAAAAGTTATTATTAAATGATTAAGATGCATCTATTTCATTTCCTAAATCACAATGACGTTCCCAGTCAACCTTGAAAGGAAGATTAATATTTACTTTCAATACGAATGACTAAAATATGAAAATTGAAAAATCGAAAAAAAATAGATCCCATCGTTATCCCATTATCTACCTAGGTTTAAAAGTTGTGAAACAAATGACAGTTTTTTTTACAAATAATTTTCAAGAAAATCGATCAGTACGTGGTTTTTGTAAATTAACAATTTACATTCAAAACTTGAAAATCTCATAAAAATACGGTTTGAAAATTTTGTTCGGCATTTTTATATAAAAACTGCATGTAAAAAGAAAATTTTCAAAAAAAAACGTCCAAATTGGCAGATTTTTCGCAAAGTTATAGACGTTTAAAAAAAAAGTACGACAATTTTTCAAAAATCGATATCTCGAAGCCCGTTCACCGAAAAAAATTGAAAAAAATCACGGAGCCCTCTTTCAACCAATACTAAAGTATGAAAAATTTTCAAAAAAATCGGAGATGCATAAGTCGAATGGTGTCCGGTTTGGCGTGGAATACCCCATATATATGACTATAGCTATTTAGGTTATGTATTCGAAGCACGTGGCCAAGATGCATCTGCGTACGTAGGACATAAATGAATGGTTTGCCCCGGTCACGTGTACGAGTAGAGTGAGTTCTGAGGTCGTCGAGACCACCGACTTACAGCTATTCTCTGGATAAATATTATGAGCGATACCCATACTACCTACGGTTACAATGGTGTTGATATAAAGTTTTTCTATCGTTGTCGGAGCGAAAAGGAATATTATTGTTATCATTATTTCGTCTAGTATTATTAATTTTATTATTATTACTATTATTATTATTATTGTTGTTGTTGTTGTTGTGGTTGTTGTTGTTATTATGGTATAATTCTTATTGAGAATTATTATTGACCGATAAATGAATGAAAAGAAATTATATTGAACGAGGTTAGAATAAATATCACATTTTATTTCAATAAAATTATTTTTTTTTTTACTAAAAGAAAATTATTTTTCATTGACATGTAATATTTTTTTGGGGCTCTTTTCTTTTTAAATTTTTTTCCCCGGGAAAATAAATGTTTCATCGTGGAGCACTAGTTCGTTCGTAAAAAAAAATTAAGAAAAACGAAAAAGAAAAAGAGTACGAATCATATTACAATCGAGTGATTCGCGACTGTGCCATACGTCAATTGTACGACAAAGATTATTGCGGCACGAGAGACGATGTTCGCCAAAGGCGGTCGTCGTCGCGAGGCATAATCAGCATTATTAATATAATGCTTGCTTCGTAAAAAGAAAAAGATTGTCAACCGTGGCATCGTAACGACGTATCGGCAGAGCGTGGAATTTCTCTCGAGGGTGGGGGTTACCGGCCAAGCGGAAGCGATTTCGCTGCGCGCCGCAGGAGGGTGCTCGCGAGCCGGCCGAGTGGTGGGGAGAAGCTGCGCGCAGCAAGTGGGGCTCGCGAGACGGCCGAGTGGTGGGGAGAAGCCGCGCGCAGCAGGTGGGGGCTCGCGAGACGGCCGAGTGGTGGGGAGAAGCCGCGCGCAGCAGGTGGGGGCTCGCGAGACGGTCGAGTGGTGGGGAGAAGCTGCGCGCAGCAGGTGGGGGGGGGGCTCGCGACGCGGCCGAGTGGTGGGGAGAGGCTGCGTGCAGCAGGTGGGGACTCGCGAGGCGGTCGAGTGGTGGGGTGACGCGGCGGGAGTGGGAGAAGAGTGAAGCGACTCGGGAGAGGATTGGCACAGTGGACGTGAGTGGGGGAAGCGCGAAGCGACGCTGGTGGGGCGAGGGTATAAAAGAAAATGATGACGTAGGATTTGGGTCAGTGGCACGCCGCGTGTGTGCATGAAATCGCAAGTCAATGACCCGTTCGCGTGCGATACGAAAGCCTGTCTTACATTTCACGATATATGGACGCTCGCCCCGAAACAAATGCTTACGGACCCAACACCCGGTGAAAAAAAAAATTGCAAAATTGTTCAAAAAAAAAAATCCAATAATCGCTTTTACTCACGATTTATTTCACCAATCGATCGCGAATTTTGTTCAGACCTTTCGAACCGATGTCTCAAAATCATTTTAATGCGAAATTATTTACTTCGAAGGTCAACTATAGATTAAAATATTTCTCAACTTGCAAATAAAAAAGAAAAAATAAAACAAATTTTATCGTCGAAATTAATAAAAAAAAAATGATTTAAAATAAAAATTATTTTTTTCTTAAATTATTATTATTATTACGTTTTATTTAATATTATTATTGTTATTATTATTATAAATATTAATTATTATAAATTGAAAAAACAATTATTTTTCAAAAAAATAATTTTGTTTTCTTAAATTATTATTATTATTATTACGTTTTATTTAATAATAATATTATTATTATAAATATTAATTATTATAAATTTAAAAAACAATTATTTGTCAAAAAGTAATATTTTTTTCTTAAATTATTATTATTATTATTACGTTTTATTTAATATTATTATTATTATTATAAATATTAATTATTATAAATTTAAAAAAATATTATTTGTCAAAAAGTTATTTTTTTTTCTTAAATTATTATTATTACGTTTTATTTAATATTATTATTATAAATATTAATTATTATAAATTTAAAAAACAATTATTTGTCAAAAAGTTATTTTTTTTCTTAAATTATTATTATTATTATTATTACGTTTTATTTAATATTATTATTATTATTATTATAAATATTAATTACTATACATTTAAAAAAAAATTATTTTTGAAAAAAAAAAAATTTTTTTCTTTCGCCGCCGGTAGGAAAATGCCCGAGGTTTCGCGTTTCTTTCAAAGTGCGGCCTAGGAAACGCGTCTTTCACTCGGTGCCATTAGCACGTGTCAGCGATACGAGGAAATCGTTTATGGTCCCGCGTGAGAAAAGAAAACGGAGTCAGCGACCCGGGAAAAATTGCACCGGTGACGGATCCGCGAACTAGAGAGCCCATTGCCACATTGAGCCAAATTTAAACGCAAACGCGGTTGGAAAGTTCGATGGGAGAAAAATCGCGACGCATTTATATTTATTTATTTATTTTTATTTATGAGCTCGGATAAAAATTTTCTTTACGTTTTAAAAAAATTGTTTGTCATCGTGTTGTAATTAAATTTTTGTTTATAACGTTTGTATAATAATTGTAACTTTCAGGAGAAATTTATAATTTTTTTGCTTTTGTTTTTTCAATATTTTTTTTTATTCCTTGAAATGAAAATAAAAATATTGAAATGATGACATTATTCGATGTTTCTTTGTGATTTTAATCGAGAAATTTTGTTGAATCGAAGATCAAGCAATGTTATTAAAACAAAATTATTAAAAGAGACTTTTAATAATTTTTTTTAATAAATTATTAAAAGAGACTTTAAATAATTTTGTTGTTAATAATTTTACTCGATTTTATATTATGTTATTTTTCGTTCAATCTTAAATAAAGATCAAGCAAAATTATAAAAAAAAAAAATTATTAAAAGAAACTTTTAAAAATTTTTTTAAATAATTTTGCTCGATCTTTGGTTGATTCATTAATTCAATTACATAATTATAAAAATATAATCTAGAATAAAAATTAACAATTTGAATTTTAAGACGGAAAAAAGAAATTATTTTTACTCACCGGGGACAGTTTCGCCATTGAAAGTCATTTCTACCAAGTGAGTTACAGCCTCGTGTGGCACGAACGATGCCAAAAATCTCTGACTACCCAGTGCACGTACAAAACTCGTAACATGCCCGCCATTAACTAATATTTCAAGATTTCCCGAACCGGCACGAGATCCATCGACTAAAAAAAATAAAATAACATTTATTAATAACTTGAAATAATTTTTAAAAAGTACAAAAAAAAATTCACACGTTTAAAAAAAAATAAAATTTGTCATAAAGAAATATCTATTTGCTTTTCATATCCAGCAGACAATTTTAAAAGCCATTTCGCGCACATTCCCATTACTCGCAGTGCGCATGCGCGGATGTACGCGTGCGCAAATACTCGAGGCAACGTTCACACACGTTGCAATTACTCACAGTGCGCATGCGCCGATGTACGCATGCGCAAATACTCGAGGCAACGTTCACACACGTTCCAATTACTCACAGTGCGCATGCGCGGATGTACGCATGCGCAAATACTCGAGGCAACGTTCACACACGTTGCAATTACTCACAGTGCGCATGCGCCGATGTACGCATGCGCAAATACTCGAGGCAACGTTCACACACGTTGCAATTACTCGCAGTGCGCATGCGCAAATACTCGAGGCAACGTTCACACACGTTCCAATTACTCGCAGTGCGCATGCGCGGATGTACGCATGCGCAAATACTCGAGGCAACGTTCAGACACGTTCCAATTACCGACAGTGCGCATGCGCCGATGTACGCATGCGCAAATACTTGAGGCAACGTTCACACACGTTCCAATTACTCACAGTGCGCATGCGCGGATGTACGCATGCGCAAATACTCGAGGCAACGTTCACACACGTTCCAATTATTCGCAGTGCGCATGCGCGGATGTACGCATGCGCAAATACTCGAGGCGACGTTCACACACGTTCCAATTACTCGCAGTGCGCATGCGCGGATGTACGCATGCGCAAATACTCGAGGCAACGTTCACACACAGTCAAATTATTCACAGTGCGCATGCACGGGTTGGTATACGCTTGCGTAAATGCGCAAGATCGAGCCAGACCTTTTGGTAATCAGAATTGCGCGCGCCAGTTTGAAGAAAATACTCGAACGTGCATATTTCATAATATTTAAATTTGCAATTTGCGTGGGAAATAATTATATACTCACTTTCGAACTCGACCGGTTGATTTACGACACCATTCGGTATATTACCGACTTGAATGGCCCTCGCGTTGTAAGCTTGAGATCTGAATCAACATAAAAATCCATTATTATTATTATGTAAAGTCAATCGCAGATCATTATATTTCATAAGGCGTCCCCTTAACAAATTTAACGAACATTATGTTATCTGTTGGGAAAAAAGAATTTATCTTTACTTGCTCGATTAATTTTATTTCTATGTAATCAAAGAAATTTCGTACTTTCTAATTTTTGGGCAAAATTAAATTTGAATAATAAAATCGTCGATTGAATTTTTTGGTAAATATTTGCGAAAAGGAAATTGCGTAGGTAAAGTGAAAATTTCTATTTAACAAATTTTTTGGAAAAATTCATAACGGGAAAAATTTCCTAAATTACCGAAATGGAGAGCCCTTCACGTGCTGGCCATTGACCATTATCTGAATAATGTACTCGCCGACTTCGTCCACGGTTAGCGTGTACATTTGACCACGTAGCATCGATTTTTGAAACGGAACTGGCTTGCCATTGGGACCTGAAAATAACAATAAAAAATATTTTCAATTTTTTCATATTTTCCATCTTCAATTAAAAATCTTAACCATATAAAACTATTTCATAGTTAAACACAAATTGTATAGATAATCGTTGCTTTTGTCTATAACATTATTCACATCGTCTCTCTATGTTTCTAATTATTTTCATTCTAAAGCAGAATATAATTTCCACCTGTGATCGTGACAGTAGCTTTGCTCGCATCGATGCTCGGGTCGATGGTAAAACTCATGGGTGTATGAATGGGCAGCATCTCCAGAGCGCTACCACTAACCATGGAAGAACCCTTGCGTTTGTCAGAAGTCTGGCTCGAGGCGAAAGTGGCGCCACCGTTGTTGACGAATCTTTCGTGAACTGCGTCGGTCGTGTCGACGCTTTTGTAATAATTATTGTTCTTGTTCTTCAAAATGCCATGGGTAACGCCGTTACTACGACCATTGACGTTCTCGCTACCGTTGTATTTCGGTGACGAACCATGCTCGTTGCTGGTAAATCTGTGAGAGCTCGTATAATTCGACGAAGAATTTTCCGTATGAGTAACATTTCCGCTCGATTCATAATTGTTGTTGGTATTTCGCGAATTATTCAACATCGAGGAGTTCATTGTGTGATCAAGAACGGAAGAACTGTTGGCTAGATTCGCCAGAGACTCGAGACTTCCATAAGACAGCATCGATTTAGTTTTCGCTATCGCGTCCCAAGAATCTCGACGAGGCGCTCCACCGATCATGGAAGACACTGAAATTGAATAAACATTAACAATATACTCGAGGAAATAAAAAAAACGTTCATTTTTAACAACGATAAAGCAAAAAAGTTTATGAATAAAATTTTCTGCGGATTTATCGACAGTCGGTAACTTACCACGAACATTACTGCTGGTATCAACGACCGCACTGTCGGTCGAACCTCTTCGTCTCATTCCCAAATCCTTGTCGCCGGTTCTGGGACTGAAGCTACGATTGATGGGACTGTCGTTGGGACTTCGAAAAGCCATGGGACTCCTTGTGGGTGACCTTGGTCTCATCAACGAACTGGACTGGTAAATATCCTTGGATTCTTTGATGACACTGGTACTCTGCGACTCGCGAACGTTCGCATTACCACCGACTGGTGATCGTGGTCTGTTTACAGTCGTAGAAGCATAAATATCCTTTGATTCCTTGATCAAACTAGGACTCTCCTGAGTCGGACTTCTGCTCGTTGCTGGATTGGGCGACCTCGAACGATTGAAAGCGCTCGAAGAGTAAATCTCCTTAGATTCTTTGATCGTTGATGGACTGCTCGAATTCCTACCAACGTTATTTTGTACCGGTGAACGAGAAACGTTGAGGCTACTACCGGAATGATGATAGGAAGAATTGTCCATCGCATAACTGCTCGACGATGTTTTGTTGTAGGACGACGAGAAGTTCTGATGATGAGGCGAATAATCGCGATAAGCCTGAGTCGGACTGTCCGTCTTGTAAACGTTGTTACTCGTCGGTGGAGATTGCCTCGTTTTACCGTGTTCCGAAGGGGACGACGTCACGTTCGTTCCATTGATTCGTTTCTCGTTCGACGAGATTTTCGAACGCTCTACACCGGACGATGAGATTCCTTTACTCCTCCGGGAACCCTTCTGTGTACCGACGCGTATTGAGATAGGCGAGCCACGAACATCCGAACCGTTGAAGTAAAGATAGACTCGATATTTTCCAGCGTCTCGAGGTATCAGAGAAACGCGATATCTCATATGACCAATGTCCTCGATCCGGAACGGTACGGATTGCTTGTCGTGAACAATGTCGATTATAACGTCGCCCAGACCACCGGTTCCCGTTGCGTCGACGATGAACGAGAATGGCTGACCAGGCATCGCTCCTTCGGTGTCCACCAACTTGAAATGAAAAATATAATGTAATTTTAAGATGGATAATCCAGTCGGAGAATCGCTTTCGATTAGTCGATTGGATGAACCAACGAGACAAATCGTCTCGACTCACTTTGATCCCGTTCGGATCGAAAACGAAACAGGTAAATGGACCGCCCTGAATATGATTGCCTTTGTGGGTGATGGCGATACTCCATTCTCCTGTCTCGTCGGGCTGGAATGTCGCAGTGTGCACCCCATCGTTTTCCTTCACCGGACAGGGTAACGAACGTCCTGTTGGCGACCACGCCGTCACGTCTATGCCGTCATGACTAGTACCTGCAATTTTAAGTTTTAGAATGATTCTTGTGGCTTTTGTGCGAATCGAAGTTTTCTTTCACACTTGACGAACTCACCGTAACTGTTGACTAGAACCTCGACGATGGAACCAATCGCGCATGGATCCATGCCGGGTGATTTTATTTTCGTTAAGGGAGGTAAAACGCGGAAGTAGTAAGGACAACCGCTCACCAGCTCACCGTCGTTGTAAACCATCAGCTGTATCAATGAAAAGAAAACAATTGCATTAATTTTTCTTCAATATTTATGACAATCCTTATTCGTTAATTATTCAAAACTAATTCTTCAATAATTGAAAATACAGAGAAATAGAAGTATAAGAAAACATTAAATTGTCTTGAATACTTTTTGCATCAACGATTAATCAAAGATTCATATTTAAATCATGAATATGTAAACAGTTACTGTTTTTAATATTTCGTCAAAAATATATCTTATTTTTTGTGAATGGATTTTTCTGACGAATGTGAAACATGTGATCGACTATATTGCCAGAGATACGTAAATCTTTTTCGACCATATTACAAAAACCATTTGTTTGAATCCTTCACACCTTGTGCATTCCAACTTCCGTAGGAACGAAGGTTCCTTTCCCATGTGTTCCATTCCAAGTGAGCCTGCACTCGGTTCGACCACTGGGACTTATTATTTCACCTCGAACCTCTCGAGCATTAGCTTCCTTCGAGAGCATCTCTAATCTGAAGACAGCCTGGTAAAACATAAAAATTAAAGTTATAAAAAATGGCTGCGACCATCACTCGTACAATTTGCTCTTAAGAATCTCTGTAGATGTATGAATAGCTAGAGATCTTTTTTAATGGTGTATAACAATTGTCAGAAATTTGAGTTTCAGTGTTCTGGATGAAATTTGATTTTGGGACTGTTTGGGCCTGAATTTTAAGAACAACTGGTTTAACCTTGTCCAAAGACGTCTGAAAATTGTTTAGACACTTGCCAGGACAAATTAACGTCGGTTAGACTGTAGTCACATTGCGAAAAAACAAATCAAACAGATTTCGCGATAATCATTTTGGTACAGCAATGATTTTAAACCAACCGGCTGTTGTACTCGGGCAGAGGTGCTTTCGACATGGACAGCTATTTGTTCGCTAGCTTGAGGGCGAGGCTTGACCCATTGAAAATGTGCAGCATACGCCATCACACCCAAATGCTCGACGTTCTGATCCGCCATGTCCTTTGCTTTGAGAATTGGCTCGACGCCCAATTTCTTAGCACCGTCGATACCTGAAATTATTTTAATTAGTACAAAATTTTGATTGCCAGAATTAGACATTTTGCTTCGAATCGATGGGAATTAATTATTGTTGTTTGAATTCGTATTAATGAATTATATTTCTGTCCAAAATTATAAAAATTTACTCTTTATCGATTCGAATTAACAAGAATTGATTGTTTTGCATTCGCACAAATAAAAAATAACTTTTTTCAAACAAAACTAACAAATATTAATTGTATTTCGATTCAAATTCATAGAAAATTAATTCTTGATCGATTCGAAGAAAAATTATTGTTATTTTAATTCATATTAATGAATTATCTTTCTGTCCAAAATTACATAAATAAAAAATAACTTTTTTCAAACAAAATTAACAAAAATTAATTGTATTTCGATTCAAATTCATAGAAAATTAATTCTTGATCGATTCGAAGAAAATGATTGTTATTTTAATTCATATTAATGAATTATCTTTCTGTCCAAAATTACATAAATAAAAAATAACTTTTTTCAAACAAAACTAACAAAAATTAATTGTATTTCGATTCAAATTCATATAAAATTAATTCTTGATCGATTCGAAGAAAATGATTGTTATTTTAATTCATATTAATGAATTATCTTTCTGTCCAAAATTATATAAATAAAAAATAACTTTTTTCAAACAAAACTAACAAATATTAATTGTATTTCGATTCAAATTCATAGCAAATTAATTCTTGATCGATTCGAAGAAAAATTATTGTTATTTTAATTCATATTAATGAATTATCTTTCTGTCCAAAATTACATAAATAAAAAATAACTTTTTTCAAACAAAACTAACAAAAATTAATTGTATTTCGATTCAAATTCATAGAAAATTAATTCTTGATCGATTCGAAGAAAAATTATTGTTATTTTAATTCACATTAATGAATTATCTTTCTGTCCAAAATTACATAAATAAAAAATAACTTTTTTCAAACAAAACTAACAAAAATTAATTGTATTTCGATTCAAATCCATAGAAAATTAATTCTTGATCGATTCGAAGAAAAATTATTGTTATTTTAATTCATATTAATGAATTATCTTTCTGTCCAAAATTACATAAATAAAAAATAACTTTTTTCAAACAAAACTAACAAAAATTAATTGTATTTCAATTCAAACTCATATAAAATCAATTCTTGATCGATTCGAAGAAAAATTATTATTATTTTAATTCATATTAATGAACTATCTTTCTGACCAAAATTACATAAATAAAAAATAACTTTTTTCAAACAAAACTAACAAAAATTAATTGTATATCGATTCAAATTCATAGAAAATTAATTCTTGATCGATTCGAAGAAAAATTATTGTTATTTTAATTCATATTAATGAACTATCTTTCTATCCAAAATTATAAAAATTTACTCTTTATCGATTCGAATTAATAAGAATGGATTGTTTTGTATTCGCATCAATAAAAAATAACTTTTTTCAAACAAAGCTAACAAAAATTAATCGTATTTCGATTCAAACTCATATAAAATCAATTCTTGATCGATTCGAAGAAAAAAGATTGCAATTGAACAGAATTAACGTTGCAACAAAACCGAAAAAAAATCGATCTAAAAAATTCTACCCATTTGCAAGTTGCTTTCCCAGGACGAAGGCTTTGTGTCGAGTTTGTCGTACGTAGGGACAGGTCCTCCAAGATTTCTAACGATGCTACAGAGTGCCCTTCCATCGTTCCAGTCGGTCTAAAAAAATAAACAATTCCAAAATAAACAAAAATAAATCAAGAAAAAAATACTTACAAATAATTATTTTATAAACACACGAAAAGTCTTTTATTTATAAACAAAAAGATTTAAATAATGAGAAGTAAAATCGTCAATTATTGAGGAATAAAAAATAACAAATTTGGCTTACCGTGAAATTTCTTACAGGCGCGTGCGACAATTGAGAGTTGACCCATCTCAGAGTTGCATGAAAGCCAGGCGAGCCTTCCTTCATGAAATACGAGAGATAAGTCATACCGGAGAGTTCATCGAGATACGGCGAGGCGAGATATTCCGGCTCGAGCACCACCGGAATGTCGAATTCTCGTTTCGATATTTCCATCGCTTTTCGACAGTTGTAAACGCTGTTTGTTGAAAATGAAAACAGGAAATTGCGTTAAAATTATTTTTTTTTTTCATTCTTTTTGTCCTCAAAGATTTTCAGAGCGTGCTAATTGTAAGAAAATGGTAGTCGTTCGACGAGATAGAAAACGTCGGTCATTTGCCCGTCTGAGAAATTGACCGGACGCAATTATGTTCAGTATAATCGTAGCAATTATCAGCTGATGGTTTTTTAAATGCAAGTTGTGAAATAGAAATGTCATCTTTGCTGCAACATTTGTCAAACTTAAATCTTCATATTATCTTCCAATCGTCAATTTTGTCCAAAATGGAAATTAAGAAAATTTACAGCCAAAAATATTTTTGCAAATCTTAGAAATACAAAATTTAATTATTCAATCGTGATAATTAAATTTCTTTTATACAAAAGTTTCTAAATTTTGTAATTTCTTATTTTTTTTCCAAAATCTTTGTTAACTTTTTGAATAATTGAGTCGTTTCTAAAACGACTGTTTATTTTTCTACTTTAATGGAATATTTTTTTCTTCGAAGAGGAAAAGCAGTTTGTATTTTCGAATATCAAAATTTTATAATATTTTATTTCTTAACTGTATTATTTGTAAAGCAAATTGATTTTTGACCAAGACGTTGTTGCATTGATTTTCATAATTGTCTAATTTTCATTGACTTTATAAAAAAAAAAAAAAAGTAGAAACTCGAAAAAAAATGGCCACCTGTCGGTGGGATCGAGTTGACGCCAGTGTGGAAATAAACCAGGTTTGCAATAGTCCAATAGCGCGCTGAGGTAAACTCCAGAATTCCAGTCGGTCGTGAAATTGTTGACACGACATTCCGGTAAAGCTGCCTGAAAAAAAAAAATAATATTCAATTATACAAAATATACAGGGTGAATTTTATAAGATGTAAAGAGGCTTTGTTCTAAGGTAGATGGGATCATTACAAACAAAAGTTGTAAATATACATTGGAGATATTTTTAATAGTTTACGAGATATCGAGTTTTAAAGTTGGTCCAATCAGAGCACTCCGAGAAGCGTTGGAGACGCCCACTCTCTCCCTAGCTGTAGAGATAGCACAGTGTAGGCGTGTAGGGAGCAGTGGATTTTATTTATTGTATTATTACGCAGTCATTTTTATTTCAGAGTGGGCGGGGCCAAACGCTTCTCGGCACGCTCTGATTGGACCAACTTAAAACATTTATTTTTCGTAAATTATTGAAAATATCGATAATGTATATTTACAACTTTTGTTTGTAATGATCCCATCTACCTTAGAATAAAGTCTGACACATCTTACGAAATTCACCCTGTATAAGATTGAAATTAAAGAATAACATTTTTTTAACAAAACAATTATTGATAATTATTCTTAAAAAAAACGATTCATTCACGGTACAAAAATAAATATTGAGAATTTTTCTTAAAAAAAAAATAACAAATTTGACATTCATTCTCGAATAATTCTCCAAAATCTTTCCACTCACTTTGGCGATTAAATAATTTATACAAATACAAAAATTCTCGAATTTTTTAAAATGGTAAATCGGTCTATCAAACTCGTCCTAGGACGATTTAACAAATTTGATAATTCAACACCGAGACTTTATGAGGAAAAAACAATTAAAAAAATCCTATAATTATCTCGATTTAGAGAAAAAAAATGTGTCACGCATCCTTAATCGTGTCCTGGTAACGAGACGTGAACTAACCTTGAGCCAAGCGAGCATGAGCTTCCTCGGTGGGAACTTGGACTTGCCTATTTGGTATCTCACAATGAGAGACCATATGAGACCGAGGATCAATTTAAGATTGCCATTGACGATGTCGACATTGCCTGCAACAATAAATTCGTGTCAAGGTGTGAATTTTTTTTTCGTATCGAATTAATGCACACGTTATCACGATTATCTACGTGTCCTGGTATTTCTCGACCGGAAATTGAGGATTAAAATCGACGATTAATTTAATTTATTTATTTGGGTCAGTCGTACCGACCCAAATAATTTCTTTAAATTTATCATCTTATTTCAGTCGTGAAAGTTTCGGATAAAATCAAAAAAGAACAAATCTGAATAAAAACAACAATATTGATGAATTTAAGAAATTTTTGTTTAACGACCCTGAGCCATTTTTTTTTTCAAATTCGTTTACTTTTGGGGAAATTTATTTTCTGGTTTTATATTTTCCTGATAGGTCGGCAGCTTCTTTGGAATATTATTTCTTTCAATTTTTGCTGATTTTTCTCAGTCGGTTTATCGATTTTTGTTAATTTTGTAGATTGGAAGGATGTCGGATCAGTTTGGTTGTATGCGCAAATTCCAACGTACGACGTAACTTTAACTTTGCATTATAACATTTTTCTCCTCTCATACACATCTTTCCAGCAGCAACCACTCCGGTAGTTCTTTACAAACAACAGTTTTTCTTAGAGTAGGTGCCAAACCACCGAGAAGACAGGAAAAAAGCACATAGAAAAATTCCATTTGTACGGGAATCGAACCCCGGACCCACTGCGTATGAAGCCGGGACGCTACCCCTTCTGCCACCACCGCTCTTCATCAATTCTGTATTTTCGACGATTTTCAAGTTGCTTGTATCTGAATTTTGCAACAAAAAAAACTATACCGTCCGTCAAATTATACGATAAACATTCCTGCGAAATGAAAAATTACTTTTTAATGTATTTTTAAAACTCGATCCAAAAATGAAATTTTTCTAAAATAAAATAAAACAAAACCTCGATAATTAAAGCCAGTTTGACCCAATCAATCGTTTAAAAATAAGGAAAATGGGCCATAAAAAATCGAAAAAAATACCACTCCGATGGTTTCTTACAACAGTTTGTTTGAAAGTCGGTTTCAAACCACTGAGAGGACAAAAAAAGCACATAGAAAAATTCCATTTGTACGGGAATCGAACCCGGGACCCACTGCGTATGAAGCCGGGACGCTACCCCTTCTGCCACCACCGCTCTTCGTCAATTCTGTATTTTCGACGATTTTCAAGTTGCTTGTATCTGAATTTTGCAACAAAAAAAAACTATACCGTCCGTCAAATTATACGATAAACATTCCTGCGAAATGAAAAATTACTTTTTAATGTATTTTTAAAACTCGATCCAAAAATGAAATTTTTCTAAAATAAAATAAAACAAAACCTCGATAATTAAAGCCAGTTTGACCCAATCAATCGTTTAAAAATAAGGAAAATGGGCCATAAAAAATCGAAAAAAATACCACTCCGATGGTTTCTTACAACAGTTTGTTTGAAAGTCGGTTTCAAACCACTGAGAGGACAAAAAAAGCACATAAAAAAATTTCATTTGTACGGGAATCGAACCCGGGACCCACTGCATGTGAAGCCGGGACGCTACCCCTTCTGCCACCGCCTCTATTCGTCAATGATGTATTTTCGACGATTTTCAAGTTACTTGTATCTGAATTTTGCAACAAAAAAAAACTATACTGTCCGTCAAATTATACGATAAAAATTCCTACGAAATGAAAAATTACTTTTTAATTTATTTTCAAAAATCGAAAAAATTAAAAAACTCGATCCAAAAATCAATTTTTCCAAAAATAAAACAAAACAAAATCTCGATAATTAAAGCCCCTTTGACCAAATCGATCGTTTAAAAATAAGAAAAATGGGCCAAAAAAAATTCGAAAAAAATAAAAATCAAATTTACTGAAAAAAAAAAAAAATGTCACGGTGATTGTTCGATCGATCGAAAAGCCGCAAAGAGCAGCTTCCATTGTCCATCGTTCACCCTGGCATTCCTTGAATTTAATTGACAATAATTTTCTATGACAAAAGAAAAAAACAATTTTTTTTCTTCTTTTCGATCTTTTATGTTTTTTTTTCTTTTCGTCTTTGCATTCTACTGAAAGATGCGTGATGTAAGAGAAACGTAACTGTAAATTTGCAATAATGGGTTGGTGGATGCGGTGGGCGCGCATGTGTATGGGTCGTTCCACGATTACTGGGTCAAAAATGAAAATTAAAAAATTTAAGAAATTACAAAAAAAAAAACAGAAAATTTTCATTTTTGGAAAATTTAACGTTTTACAAAATTTCTATAAATTTACAAATTTGAATTTGAGGAAAATTAACAAAACAACGAGTTTGACTCGAGAATTATTTTTTCCAACTTTTGCATTTCTCATTTTTGTTTTTTGGCAATTTTCGAAAATTCGAATAAAATCCAAAATTTTTGCCTCTTTCGATCGGATTTGAATTAATTCGTGAAAAATAAGAGGAAAATCCAAAGTTTGACAAAAATATTAATTATTAATGACGATAATTAAAGAAAAATTATGAAACAATTTGATAAAAACAAAGTTTGTTCGAAACAGCTGTTGCAAAAATTCGTTTAACAAATTAGACGAATGTTTAAATTCGTTCTAAAAAATATTTCCATTTTTAAACGTGTTGTTTTTGAAAATTAAAAAAATAACGAAAACATTGACGAATTTTGAAAATATTTTGAAAGCGTGGTTACCTATTAACCTCGTGAAGTTTCAAGATCGTTGGACAGATTCAAATAAAATATATTTTAATCGTCAAAAATAAAAATTTCAAATAATTAAAAAAAAGAAGAAAAAAATCTGAGAATTTCAGTAAAAATTCGACAAATAAAAAAATATTAATCAACCAGTTTGTCTAATTATAGTTTAATAATTAATCACTAAGTAAAATCCGAAATTCGAAAATATTTCCTTTGATAAAAATTAAAAAAAACAAATTTTCCAAAATTTTTGAAAAAATTCTCAAATTTCAAAAAAAAAAATTTTTACAAAATTTTTGAAAAAATTCTCATATTTGAAAAAAACAAATCTTTACAAAATTTTTGAAAAAATTTTCAAATTTGAAAAAAAAACAAATTTTTTCAAAATTTTTAAAAAAATTCTCACATTTAAAAAAAAATTTTTTTTCAAATTTTTATCGTATCGCGAAATAATAAAATTCTGATAGAACCGAATCGAAACTTCGACTCCAATTGCATTACACCTCGTCCTTAATTAGACGAATAACGTTGTGTAATTAAAGCAAAAAAAAAAAAAAAAAAATTAATCACTCCATCGCCATATAAAGCTGCCAATTACAGTCTAATTTTTTTTCAACGACTGAGGAAATGAAAATTTAAACGAAGTAGGAAGAAATAAATAAAATAACTAGCGAAAGAAAACGTAATAGAAAATCCGTAGCGTCACGAATGGCCCAAAAACGATGCTTGGACTAACGTTGCACCTGTGCAACACGTGGGTGAGCTTGCTACGAGGGAAAACTGGGTTATATATATATATATATATATATATATATATATATATATATATATATGGGTGTGTGTGTGTGTGTGTGTTTGTGTAATCACTACCGTGTAACACTATTCGTGTTGGGGACACGTAGCATTGGTAAAGTTGGAGAATATGAAGCAGGTATGTAAACTTATAATTTTAAATCGATATAAAAATCAAATTGAGACTTAAGTTTAAATTGAAGTGTTAATTAAGGAGGTTTGACATATTTGAGAGTAAAAAAATGCATTTTTTTTTTAATTTTTTTTCTGAAAGTACTTGCCTTTCTTAATACGTGGTTCAAATTTCACGAAAATCCGAGCAGTAGAAGTAACTTAAATAATTTTTTTAAATTAGCGTTTGCATTCATTAGAAATTGAAACTTTTTCAGAAAATCGTGTCTCCTGAAAAGTTATGTTTTTTCACCTGCAATGTACCTTTTCTCGAAATCTACTCATCGTATCGGCAAATTTTTTTTTTTGACGTAACAAGTACATCCGAACGAAGAATGTGTCGAGCCATTTTTTTTTGGAAAAACGATTCAGACCCGAGAAAAATATATTTGAAGGTAAAAAAACGTGGTGAAAAATTGTAACAAAATTTCAAAACGATGTGAAAAAATTCTGAAACAAAATATCGAAAAAATGCATCGACACATTGTTTACAACACTTCAATATAGACACACAACAAAAATGGTCAAAATCGAACGTACGGTTCCTGAGAAAAGGTACTTTGAAAATGGGCATTTTTCTAATCCATGTTTTTCGATTTTCAATTTGTCCCAAAATTTTTTTATTCAGAATATCCTCAAAATTCCTACACATAATTATCAATAAAGTCTTTCCGAACAAAACTAAAAAAATCGTCGAAAAATGTTGAATAGTTTCGAAGAAATCTTAATTTGAAGCAAAGAAAATCAGATAGGGGTTTTCGAATATGTCGAACCTCCTTAAGGTTGTTGTGGGGTCTAGCCATCGGGGGTGAAGCATGAGGGGGGCGCCCTATGCTTATGCACGGAACTAATGAATTGTTACCAGCTGTTTGTCGTCAAATTATCGTCGTATTTAATATCATTTTTCAAGGAAAAAATGCACATCTGTTTAAAAGAATATGCATTTTTGACAAAGTGATGGTTACAGGAATTATTTCTATTAGTTTATGGCATTATTTTCGATAATTCGTTAGAGATCAATTATTGGAAGACGAATTGGCAACAACGTAAATTATGACCCACGATAATTGCTTGGGTTGACAGCAGTGTCGCACAACTGTCATATACCCGCTCCGTTCTTAACCGTAAAATCGAAGTGTCTGTTTATCAACCATAAACATAGCTCCCGGGAAAAAATTCTTTCGTTGGGAAGGGTCGCTAAGGTAGGGAGTGCTTGTGACATCTACGCTGTTGTCATGTTTCCGAAGCCTTATATCTTGTGTGCTCAATTTTTGGGAAAATTCGCGATTATAATCATTAATAACGTTGAATCGGTACTGTAAATTATTATTTTCCAAGCACCACAAGATAGTCCGATATTTCATTTAACCGTACCTGTTTTTTTAACTCCGTGCCATCGTTTTCTCGGCAGATATATATAATATACTGAAAGATGTTCGAAAAATTCCCATAGACATAATGCGATGAGCACACCACATGCTCCAAGTTTGCGATTTTTATTCTAAATAACTGTACTGTTGATAGTTTTGAAATTTGACAGGTTGATTAGTAAATGGATCATGAACGTTCATACAAAATTTCATCTCAGTGACATCGTTTTGACCTGACCCCACAACAACCTTAAGTTTCTGCCTAAGTTAGATTTGAAATTTTACTTTAGTTTCGGATTCGAGTTTAAACTTAGGCTCGACTCGAGCCTTAGTATTAACGTAGTTTAATTATTGATTTTCGAAATTGAGTCTTGTTTTAAATTCGGACTAAAGTTTCGAATTGAGTTCGAACCTGAGTATTAAATTTGTTTATGAGTCAAGTTTAAGATCGAAGTTCGAATTTGAACCCTAATTTTGTTTCTAACTTAATGAATTAAATATTATAAGTAAGAACTAAATCAAATTTAAAAATTAATTTGTTTATATTTTTGTAGTTAATGAATTAAATATTATAAATAAGAACTAAATTACATTTAGAAATTAATTTGTTTATATTTTTGTAGTTAATGAATTAAATATTATAAATAAGAACTAAATTAAATTTAGAAATTAATTTGTTTATATTTTTATAATTAAGTTTCGGATTTAAGTTGGTGATTAAGTCTTGTGTTCAAGTTTCGACGTAACTTGAGTCCTAATTTATTGTTAGTTTCGGAGTCAAACTTAGGCATAAATTGAAATTAGGGCCTTAAGGTAATTTCAAGCTCAAGTTCAGACTGAAGTTTGAAACTCGAATCTTTATTTTAAACAAATTAAGGCACAACAAATTGACTGAGTTGATTTTTTTTTCGGGCCTAAAGATTATACTCAAACTCATCTAACGCTCTAAAAGTATTTGAAATATGTTTGGAGCATATTCAATATTTTTACGTCAATTTTAGCCGGCTTCCCCATTTTAGCCGACAGGCCCATTTTAATCACCTGGCCCATTTTTTTCAGTAAGCTCATTTTAGTCCACTGCCTCAATTTAATTACCAGGCCCATTTTATCCATCTGGGCCATTTTAGTGACCTGGCCCATTTTTGCCGGCAAGCCCATGTTTGCTGACGGGCCCATTTTCCCCGCAGGGTCCATTTTCCTTACCTGGCCCATTTTTTCCGCCAAGCCCATTTTAGTTACCTGGCCCATTTCACCCTCAATTTAGTTACCTGGCCCAGTTTACCCTCAGCTTAGTTACCTGGCCCATTTTAGCCAGCTGGCCCATTTTTGCCGCCGAGCCTATTTTAGTTACCTGGCCCATTTTCGCCGCCGGGCCTATTTTAATTACCTGACCCATTTTAGGCGACTGACCCATTTTCGCCGCAGGGTCCACTTTCCTTACCTGGCCCATTTTTTCCGCCAAGCCCATTTTAGTTACCTGGCCCATTTTACCCTCACTTTAGTTACCTGGCCCAGTCTACCCTCAACTTAGTTACCTGGCTCATTTCACCCATCTGGCCCATTTTAGTTACCTGACCCATTTTAGCCGAATGGCCCATTTTCACCGCCGGGCCCATTTTAGTTACCTGTCCCATTTTACCCTCAATTTAGTTACCTGGCCCAGTCTACCCTCAAATTAGTTACCTGGCCCATTTTACCCATCTGACCCATTTTAGTTACCTGGCCCATTTTAGCCAACTGGCCCATTTTCGCCGCCGGGCCTATTTTAGTTACACTAACCCATTTTTCCGACTGGCCCATTTTCGCCGTCGGGCCCATTTTCATTACCTGGCCCATATTTCCTGTCGTTAAGACGCACACGCGAACAACGAGACAACGTTACATGTAACGCTACAGGGTGAATCAACCAGCAGTGCATAGCGAGATATTTTTTTCGCGTGCGACGAAGGTAACGAACCGCGCTCACCGGGACTCCGTTGGATGAAAGTTTCTCGCTCGACGTGGTCCTCATCGCGAGAAAACGGGCCCCCGGACATTTTACACGGGGACAACGAACGCACAAACGGACTTTGTAAGGCGTGGAAACGTGGGTGGTTGCGATATAACGATGCGATGCGTAGGTACTTTTATATGTATACATATATATACATTTATCAACGAATTAATGTTATACAGAAATCCAGGTGGGCAAATGTTCGATGACGAAAGTAAAAAGAAAAAAAAAAGCGTGGAGTACCAGAAATATCGAGGAATTTCTTTTCTCGGTCGATTTACTGCGTTTAGGCATGACTATAATTCGAAATTGGCGCCAATTAAAGGCAATTTTTGCATTAACCTCAAAACTGGACAAAGGATGTAAAATTGAGTTTAAACCAAAGTTAAATATCGGAAAATCGTTTTTACAAAATTTGAATCATTTTCATCGTGTGGTTTCCAAGATATAGCGTCGTAAACTTTATTGTTTCAAGATGGCGGTTATAAAGACAGCGGCCATCTTGAGCTCTTTGCCATACAAAATGGCCGAGTCAAAAACAAGATGGACGAATAGAAAATTGTGCGCGTTCGATGCGAACGAGGATTTTGGAAGATGTGGAACGAAAAAGCAAGATCCGTTATCGTATGATATTGTGATGAGAAAATATGGAAGCTCGTAAAACAAGAGAAGCGTGTGTATAACCTAAAAAAAAAATAAATGACTTTAACGAGTGAGAAAATACGAATTTTTTATCATGGTTCATTAATCAAAGTTAACGATTGTGGAAAAGAACGATTTTGAGATTGACGAATTTATTAATGATAAAATAATTTATTTAAAAGTTAAAATAAACTAAATTGTGACCAAATTTCGAAATTGAAATACGTGATAACGACTTTCCACTCGAGTTTTCAAACTTTTCTCTTCGGTTTTATGAACGTGTCTATAAGAGCGTCTCGGCTTTATTTCGACATTAGGAAGCGTGCCAAGATCTATGCCAAGGTAATGCTTCTATGTTTCAATTATGGCTTGATGAAAGCAGCTTGGAAATGTGAAGTATAAAAAAATAGAAAATGCATGAAGTAGTAATGTAGTCACTGAGATAGGTGATGGAGACTGGGTTAACCGTGTTAAAGCTAGTTAATTCATTTCGTGCGTTTAACATATTTGTCGAGTTTCGTAGATTTTAAAAAATATCTTGTACGTTGTAAGTGGTTTGATATTTTTCAAAATATCATAAAAATATTTCATACTGTATAATAAATTGTCACATTTTCTACTCGCATTCAGCTCGCCACGATGCCTTTAACATCCTTGACCTAATTAATTTTATTATAATTACTGTGTACATTTTTCCACAATTATCGTGCCGTACATCGATTTGTGCCATCTCAATGCATACTCCAGCAAAATTTTACGACGATTCATGAATAAATAGAAGAGTAAGCCGTTAATAAAAATTCGAGGTGGCAGACACGTGGGAAAAGGTAGATCGTAGGCGTTGATTGGTCATGTGACCAAGTGCGCAGTATACATGCGCAGACGGTCAATTGGCCATGTGCGCCGTGCGTCCACTTCGAAAACGCGATTCTCAAATTCTCGAAAACGATGCAGCCGATCGAGATAAAATTTTGCCTAGACGACGCTAAATTATGGCAAGAAAAGATTAAGTATCGGAATTTGATGAAAATATTGACTGTTTTTAAGAAATTACAAGAATACTTATTACAGCTTGGATCGTACGTATCGTGTTACGCTCGTGCAGTGATAAATGCCAGCTGTTGGAAAAAAACAGCGTTTAAACGAGTCTCATCTTCGAGGTTATTGTAAATTATTCAAGGTTATCTAAAACCCATTTAACAACGATGAATGAATACGACAGAATTGCCATCGCAGCTGTCACATAACCGGATTCGAGCACTATTGCTTTAATGTCAACGTCGCGCATTGAAACAGGTTTGGCAACATTTTAAAAAATAAAGTGAGATGACAAAAATAAGAAAGAGTCACGCACATTGTGTATTTTGAACAATTGTTCGTCAGTCCTGCAATGCGAATTTAATTATGGACTCGAAACACCATTATCCGAGTATATTCTTCTCTCGCTGCGTGTAATTGCGAGTCGCGAGAAATTATTTGCTTCCCACTTCGCGTCATCGTAGAATTATGTATATTACGCCTTACGCCGATCTATACGACATTCTATTCCAGCGAATGAAAATGTTACAACAAAAAGCCTCAAAGACGTTTCTTTTGCTTCGCCTCAATTGAAAGTACGGATGCACACGCATTACCACGTACGCGCATGCTCGGATGCGCGTACATGTGCGTCATGCGCCTGCGCATGCCCGAGCATGCGCAGAAACACCTATCATAACGCAACCATGCGCAGGCGCGCATTTTCGCGCATGCGCACATCGTAACAAGATCCTAAAATCATTTTCTCAACTTTTTCGAACATTCTAAAAACATTCTCGCATTAAAAATGCACTTTTCTTTTCGCAAACACGATTATCTTTCCATTCCATCATCGAAAGACGTTCTAAAATAAACATTTTCCAATTAATTCTCACCGATGAGCAAGAAATTATAATAAAGAAAAAAAAAGCGTTAATCGAATAGGAGAGAAGGGAAAAAAAATAAGCAAAACAGATGAAGAATCATTGCTCATTACCTATGTTAACGAGCTTGACGCCATCAGCCTCGATCGCTTGTAGCGCCGTAGAAACATTCTCGAGATGATGATGTTGATTCGCGGGTCTCGGATTCCATCTTGGCAAACGACGTTGGGTTAGAACCTCGACCAACGCACACAGCCGTGTACCGTCCCGAAAATCTTCAGCCAGATCGACCACTGGACCACCGCTCGTGTCACTGGCTTGCTTTAGATGCTCGTTGACCCAATTTCTGAACGTATTCGCCTGTATCTCGACCCACAGATCCTCGTGACCCTTTATTGGCATTCCCTTCGCCGCTGTGCCCTCTGCCGATCTCGCGACCAGACCGACCAATTGCTCCGGGCGGAGCTGTTCCGTCGACTGCATACTGATTTCTATATTCATTTTGTTATTTATTTTTTTATTTTTATTTCGTAAATTCACTATGGACGTTTTTTTTGTAAATTACATTGTTTTTTGGTTCGTTTTTATTTTTTCTTATTCATTTCTGTATCTTTTTTTTTCTCTCTTTTTCTTTTTTTTTATCTCGAAGGGTATTTGGGTGGGAAAGAGTAGTAAAGTTTAAAGGTTTGTCGGACGAACGTTTGTTTTTTAAGCTAAAGCATCTTTGTTCGTTTAGAGAGAAAGTATTTGAATGATTTTTGTAAACAATCACTCGAATCAATATTTCCGTTCAGTTTTGATAATCATCAAATTATTCGTCTAAGGATCTTTGAAACGTTTTTTCTGATGAACTTTTCGTTAATTTTTTAGATACTTTAGGACTTTTGTAAATCGTTTTACAAAACTTTTTCCAGACGATTTTTCAATAATCTTTTAGATGTTCTTCCAGATAATTTTCCAGATGTTTTCCGCAGATAATTATTAAGATTATTCTTACGATGTTCTCTAGATAACTTTTAAGATAGTTCGTCAGATGATTTTTAGATAATTTGTAGATAATCTCCCAGATATTTCCTAGATATTTCCCAGATATTTTCGAGATAATTTTTTAGATAAATTTTCAGAACTTATCCAGATAATTTTTTAGATGATTATCAAATGATTTTTCAGACCATCTTCAGATAATTTTTCAGATAATTACCAATACTTTTTCAGAATGTCTTCAGATAAATTTCAGATCATTTTTCAAATTGTTTTTATTGTATGACGAAGAAGAGAGAAAGAGCGACTAATTGTAAGAAGGCACGACAAATCCTGGTAAAGGTTCGGGCGAGTGAAAGTGACACGCTGGCCTGTGCTCTACTGCTCGTTCATCTCAACGATTCCCGTATTTACGCCCCACATACATATATTTACGAGAAAATCGAAATAGTATTTGTTCCAACTTGAAAATCCAATTATCTCCTTACGTGAGAAATCGACCAAACAACATTGGCGTTACGTTGATTTTTCAATGAAATGACAAAAACAAAAATTTGATTGAAAAAACAAAACATTTTTGTGCGAAAAGTAAAAGTTTTAGACTTTTCAAAGAATCTTCGAAAATTGAACTATTTTTTGTTTTCAAAATACAATTCGCATGAATTCAATTAATTAAAGCCGTTATTTTTTTTTCTCTTTAAAGGAAAGTCTTCCTGGTAATAAAAATTCAGCTTTCTCCCTCGTTTTTTGAAACTCCTCGTTTTAATCAACGCGTAACGTGAAAACATTCTCTTTTCTTTTCCGCAAAATACAAAAATTAAATAAAAATAAAAAACAAGATAAAACGATTTTTTTTTATTTCTCCATAAAAATGGCGGCTATTTTGAATTTCGTAATTCCTCAAACTTGAATTTTTAATCAGCGACCCCGAAAAGCACTCCCTATGAGAAAATTTCTCCTTTCGAGAAATAATAAAAAAAAAAATCTTGCCAAAAATGAATTTCTTTTTTTCAAAAATCCTCGTTTTTCATATTTATTTATTTATAAAATTTGCACACCAATCGATAGAGTTTACCGAGTTTTTGTTTTTATAATCGTTTATTATTAATAAATCTAAAAAAAAATTTAGAAACCCGAGCTAAATACGTTTCGGAGCTTCGACATATTTCAGAGTCAAAAAATGAATTTTTATTTTTTTATGGCAGCACATATCTTTCTTGATACGTGGTTCAAATTTCATGAAATTCTGAGCAGTGGAAGTGTGTTAAATAATTTTTTTTAATTAGCGTTTCGATTCATTAGAAATTCAAACTTTTTCAGAAAATCGTGTCTCCTAAAAAGTTTTGTTTTTTCACCTACGTTTTCTCGAAATCTACTCATCGTATCGGCATTTTTTTTTTGACGTAACAAATACATCCAAACGAAGAATGTATCGAGCCATTTTGTTGTAAAAAACGATTCAGACCCGAGAAAAATATATTTGAAGGTAAAAAAACGTGGTAAAAAATTTTACCAAAATTTCAAAACGATGCCAAAAAATTCTGAAACAAAATATCGAAAAAATGCCTCGACACATTCTTTATAACACTTTAATATACACACACAACAAAAATGGTCAAAATCTAACGTACGGTTCCTGAGAAAACGTTCATTGAAAATAGTTATTTTTCGAACCAATGTTTTTCGACTTTGAATCATTCCCAAAAATTTTCTCTTTCGAATAACCTCAAAAATCTTACACAGAATTATCAATAAAGTCTTTCTGAACAAAACTAAAAAAAAATCGTCGAAAAATGTTGAATAGTTTTGAAGAAATCTTAATTCGAAGCCAAGAAGGTCATCCAAGGGCATTCGAATATGTCGAACCCCCTTAAGGTAGTCCTATCGTTGGGTGGGGGATTAAAATTATATTCCCGTTTTTTCTCACATTGGAAGTGGACCAAGCGTTAAAGTTCATTAAGAAAAGTCGTTGCAAATCGACTAAAGAACAACATACTCAAAATTCAAATTGATCCTACGTAAAGTTTATTTGTTATATAATAAACAAAATCATGAATTTTTTTCCATAAGATTTGATATAAAAACTAATCGAAGCTTCTTTGACGTCATATAAAAATGTGTGCAAAATTTCAACAAGCTTCATCGACAAAATAATCGAGATACTCGTTGTACAATATTGCGATATTTAACACGTGCTCTTATGGGAGATTGCGAAAAGTGACGATTTTCAAGAATAAATATCGTGATTTTTGAGTCGATAAAAGCCCCTGAAATTTTACACACATATACATATGCCATCAAAGAACGTTTCTGCAAATTTTCAGTGAAATCTAACGAAAACGTTGTAACGATACGACTACCTTAAGTTAAAACTAAATGGCCAAAAACTAGAGTCGACAAGGTGGTCACGTGACCAATGACGAAAAAAAATATTTTTCTCTCTCAGCGCCACCTATGTTCCCCGAGCCAACAACCCAGACCCAAAAAAAAAATTTTTTATTTAATTTCATTTCGATTTTATTTATTGTCAATTATTATTATTATTATTTCATTAAAAATTTATAATTAAATCAATGAAAACAATTATTCACGCTAAGAAGCTATTTCCGTCGCGTTAGACCATTGATTACCTCAACAGGTGACATCATCACCTGCTAGTACACGGGAACGTCGCATACCCATGTGTCATTGGCCAACCATAACACAGCGTGTGGTTACAGCCAACCGCAATGACAGAGAAGAAACGAGAAGAAAAATAATGCACGAAAGACATAAAGAGAGAAAACGAGAGAGAGAGAGAAAAGAAACAATAAAAAGAAAAGAAAAGAATAATAACAACGAGCCAGGGATTTTTCTATGCGGAGTTCAACGTACAATTCGCTATTCGATCGCTTCGAGAAGTTTCAGTTCCATGCGAGAGAGCCCGCTATGCGCATGTCAAGAATTTTTCGACGCCAGCGCCCACGAATATGGCGGGACCGAGGTCAACCAATCGCAACGTTACGTCCCATTTACATTTATTTCGCGTAACGAATCTTTTATCATTTTTTTTGTTTCAAAGGGGAATTGTTTTTTTTTCTCTTTTCGTCTTTTTTTTTATTTTTGAAGGATTTTCGAATTTTTGAAAAATGCGATGTTACGATCGGCCGATTTCTCTGCGATGGAAGAACGTCGTACAAAAGCGTCACGGACTTAGGCGCGGCATTTCGTAAGAGTTTTCACTCGAGTTTCCAGTCGAAAGACAGAAAAAAAATAAGACTAGAATTTTGGATTAAATTTTGTTGAACTTTTTGTTTCGTTTAAAAAAAATATTTTTTTTATATTATCGTTTAAATTTTTTAAATAATTTTACGAATTATCGTTCGCACGATTTTTCCAACAATTTTTCAAAAACTTATTTCGCATAATTTTTCGCAATAACGACGAAATAATTTGACTCTATAGTTTTTCGAATTTTTTCAAAATTTGTGAAAAAACTATTTATCTCGAAGGATATTTCCGTTGCGTACGACAATAATCGTATCGATTGTTTCAAACGATCGACCAATCGATTCTCGAACAATGTTCCTGTCAATTTTCGCAAAGAAAGAAAAAAAAATCTCATCGACGGTTTTTTTTTGTTTCGAACGATTCTCCACCTGTGTATAACCCTCAACGTCACATAAATCCTGGACGACAGTGGCCTCCGGGGTTGCCGCGAACTTCTTAACGTCGTAATCCAATACGCGAAGAGCACTGCTTGTCACCCACGTTCGTAAGATCGCGACGATGCGCACAAACATGCGCAAAAGCAACAAAAAAAAAAATACACAAACACTAATTATGGCGCATGCGCACCGCTACCGTTATAGGTTATCCTCGCATATTTACCATCTAACGTATATACACATATTTTCTAACAACGAAACTGTCGTCGTACGTCGTAACTTATGGCGTTGTCACAATAGTCAATAATCTCCTGGTACGATGTCAATCACACTTTTGGTCGCCCGAGTCTCGCGCACGTAAACGTAGCCAAAATCCCGATAGTCCTTGGTCGATAAAGTTGGTCGATTCGTACTCTCCGGCCAAGTCGGACGCTCGAACAAGATTCATGAATGTATCGTCGATTTTTCGAGTCTATCTTTCGATTTGTTACGACAGAGGTTTTACTACTACTTTTCGTTTTTTTTTTGTTCTGTACTACCAACGTAATAACGTAACATATATATATATGTGTGTATGTATGTTGTGGGTGTGTGTGTGTGTGTTGTGTATGGTGGTAGATATTTAGTATTGAAGAAACGCCATTTTTGGGTGTCCACGGTTAAAAGTCTTGCGTTGCACGAACCTGTGGAACGCTCTCGAGCTCGACGTGCGTGAGCTCACTGCTGACGCGCCGTACGAACGATACCTGCGAGCCCCACTTTTTTTCCACTGGAATTGGTCTTGGGTGTGTGCGTGTGTGTGTAGAACAAACCGCGACCACCGCTAGGAAAGTTCGATGCGATCAGGTGGGATAGTGAAAGACAGCGACATTGTGAATGCTATAACGTATACTGTATTGTAGTAAAAAATGAAAATCGTCGAACGAAGTGGAGGAAACTCCTGCACGATCGTGAAGAGATCGGCCCGGTCGTACCGAGACTCGCCGCATGGTGGCAGCACCTGGTGGAGAAAACGCGCGGTAATGCACACTCGGGGCATTCATTCGCAGTGCTCTGTGATACCGGAAGTATGCAACGCATGTCGTTCGATGTTTTTTTTTTATTGAAATTCTATTATAAATGTTGTTGGTACTTTAACGTATACGAAATCTTTTTTAGCTTTTTTTATTTTATGCTCACGTTGCATTTTTGCAATGTGGGAAAAGATGAATAAACGCGATTCGAAAATGGCGACGTAAGTCGTTTTTGAAAAAACTCGTAAGAAATATTTCAAGAGTAGATGTAAACTGCCAGAGCATTGAAAAGTTTGGAGAAGTTTCGTAATTTTCGATTTTGTTTGGCAACGTGCGATGCGAATAATCGCATCGCTATTATGCTCGTTAATAAATTCAATAAAAAATGAATCCACCCTTTTGCCTTTGAAGAATAGCCGCTTCGAATATCCTGACAAAATTTCTGCGCAGATGACGAAATTTCGTCCGTCGCGTCTAGAGTTGATGTTCTCGGTGGTACGAAAAGAGATCGATACACATTGTCGTATCCACGAGTTGAAACGGGAGGAAGTTGCGAACGCGCACGATTCGCGTTTTGATTTATACACTTTTTTTTGTTGACGAAGAAACTTACGAACGTTTTATTATTTTTCATCAAGATTGTTTTTCATTGTGCTATTTGCCTCGAGTGAGATGAAAAATTCGCGATATTGATTCGGTGAGTAACATTCGACGTGTAAATTACGTTAGTGACATAACCTCTAACTTTCCTCGTTTGTTTCGTTCGAAATGAAAATTTTTCGAAGATTGCATTTATTGTTGCTCTTGATTTCAGAAAGATATCTTCGTACTTCTATCATGTCAACGAACACGCTGTGCAGACTCTGTGGCAACAATACCAAAGATTACATTGATATATTCGACGAGAATGGAGTAAAAAAAGATCTTAGCGTAAAGGCATCTTCGTGCTTGAACATTAATGTAAAAGAAGAAATGGATATTATTATTGTTTATAATTTCTTGCTAGGCAAGTACAATATTAATGAAGAAATGGTTTTTTTTACAGGTATACCCAAACGACGTTCTTCCAAAGATTATGTGCATAGCGTGTTGCGCCAGATTGGACGATTTGTATGAATTCTTCGAGAGATCGACAAAAGTTCAATCGATATTGCGCACGCTTTATCAGTCGAGCGGGGCTCGATCGGTTGTCAACGCCGAACACGACTACGCCATAAAAATTCCATCGGAAACTTGGTTTCCCGTGCCTCAGAGTTTACTTAAAGAGGAATACAACGTTCCATTGCCGAATTGCATCACCGAAGAAGAGGACCAAACGAGAAACGAGATTTCGTATGATAATAACAATAGCAAAGAATTTGCTCAAGAGACTGAAGTCGATGATTTGTCAGTGGAGCCAATGTTGTTGGAAAACGACAGTGAGAGAGAGTCCAGTAGAGAAACGGAGCACAATTATTTTCTTCCCGCTCCTGAATTCCATGAAAATGGTAACAGGGTGGAATTTATTCGAGAAACGGAACATAATTATTACGTCAGACTCGATCGTACATTCATCGAAAACAGAAACAGATCGGATTGCACTAGAGGACCGGAACTCGACAACGCTTTTCAGGATCCGACCTTTTCGCAGATTTTGGAAGGATATCCTTGGTCCCGTACTATCTGTGAGAATGGAGTATTTTCTATTTGATCCAACTCGCGTCACTAATGCAACAAAAAAACGTTTGATATCCGTTTTTTCAATGGGACAAAACAAAGTTTGACATAAAAAATGAATCAGTGATATAAGGCGTTACGGTCGAGACGATTATAAAAGCTCCGTTGCTTGAATCACTCCGGCGATATGTCCTGTGGGAAAATAAATTCACAGCAAAAGACCATCGAGCACATGGCAAGCTGCCTCGGAATGAATCTTGAACTATAGACACTGTACTTTGAAAATTCAAGACACGCTCTTATGGATTATACTTGGCCCTTGAGTATGAGATACATACTTGCTGAACGCCATTCACAGAATCTCAGAAACGATGCGATAAATCAGGATCAAATTTGCTCAGTCCACTTCTGCCATGAATCTGCATTGGCCGAGCCAAAGATTATCTCAAATTGTCCAGTCGTACCAGAGAATTTAGGACTTACGTTTTCCAAGGGGTTAAAACGCATGTGTCTTCAACAAAAACTTCTTTATTATTTTTACCTACAGTAAACAAGTGATTCTTAAGATTTATTTTTAAAGAATGATCTTTTATACTTATAAAAATGGTCGAAGATGACCCGGGTGCCATAGATAAATGAGATCGATACTTGTATCATTATTGCCAAGAATGACTCCTATATATATAAACAAATATATAACGTATATAAAAACGCGAAGGACAAAGGAGAAGTGCTTGCATTAGCGCATCAAGAGATTTACAGCGTGAACATTAAACATATACCAAAAAATATCCAACGTCTCTAGTTTCATAATTCTCAAACAGTTCCTTGGCATTAATAGAAAAATAAAGAATCTCGCGCTTTACCAAAGATTCTAATTTTTCTCATTAGTGACGCGATACCTTAAGTAAACAATGCAGATGTAACATTGTCCATACAGAAATTAACTTGAAAACTTTCCAAGGATTCACACCACCGTTGTAAGGAAATCCAAGAGAGAGCACAGATTTTGAGCTGTAAGCAGCAAAAAGTTTTAATCAAATATCGGTAAGAATATCTTTGGTCACGAATAAATGAATTGCAAACTAGTTATTAAATTTTCTTTGTATTCTAATACCAATTTTACTCGTCTCTGTTAATCTAGGTCCAAATTAAATTGTCGATTTTTCATCCACAATTGGCAATGTATCAAATGGGAAAAAGGACTTTGCCAAAGGATGCTTTCGTTTCCACAGACCGATGCCCAGTACGAACAAATTTGGACACGTTCACAGAAGACTTTGTTACTTCTGTAAACATATGTAAGTTCTATCCATAGATGAAATTTTCCTCATTTAAATTGAAACTAAGAACAATCCTGTTCCACAGATACTCTGCCAACTGTACGATGGATGACCGTTGGAAATTTTACGTGGGATTAAACAATTCCATACCTCGAGTAATATAGAAAATAGAAAGGATCATCGTTCGATCCTCGAACGGTATTACAAGACTATACGAGAACATTGCGCGAGTCGAGCTCGCCGATAACAAAATGTTTGAGTATTTGACTCAACGCTTCGAATCAATTTTCCAATTTGGATAAGACGAAAGTAAGAAATATCCTTGTGCTAAGTTGCACATTTCGTCAATTGGCCTAAAGAACCGTATAAAAACGATACGCTGAACGACGCAAGTCCAATATTCCGTAACGTCGAGTTTTCAGCAAGCATATTAAAGGACCGCAGACAATTTGCAAAAACTTTTCCTATACGGTCCTTTATTTTAAAGGTAGATCGAGTGTTTGATAAATAAAAAAGACTGTTGATAGATAAAACTTATACTCATAATTTATTTACAAGGAATAATACAGCTAGACAGTCCTGTTGAAAAAAAAAGAAAACAAATATACACACCATGGCACAATATCAAGGGCAAGATTGTGAAATTATAGCCAGAATAGTTCACATCTACAAAAAAAAAAGAAAGAAAACAATTCACAGCGCATTATTTGCAATAATCAATAAGTTTACAATTAAAACAGGATTCATGTTTCCTATCCTGAAATTTTACTGTGGGATAAACCTTAAGCGCTTATGTACGAAAGTTAATTTCGTAATTTCACGATTATTGTCTTTAATCCGCTTAGTCTCCACCGTTTCCCTTTACATAGACTGTTTTTAAACTCGCAAGGGGATCATACAAGAGGGAATTTCTATTAAAATTACTTTGTTGTGTTTGGTCTTTCATTTTGTAAATTCATTTTGAACATAGTCCTCGATGAGAAGGTCGCGACGAATGATTGAGAATTTTACACGTGTCGATTGTATTATATTTAAAAGCTCGTGAAAAATCGATATAAATAAGTGTATTTTGTCGTCATTCAGTTACTGTTGTTGTACTTTTTGCTGGGAATAATTCCACGCCCGCGTCGAATCGGACATATTAATTATCCGACGTTAATTAATGTTTTCTGATCGATTTACTCGGCTATTAATTTCGTCCCTTTGTATGTTCTTATCTAAATATCTTCCTGCTGATCATGGTAACAATATATGTATGTATATATATATATATGTATATATATATATATATTTACATATTAAATATTCGTCGACGAACCACCAAATTTCCTATTTGCCAATATTCAAGAATCCGCAAGAAGCGTCTCCTTTCCTGAATTATTTATGACCAGGAAAACACAGCTATCTCTCGCACTTGGTGGCTATTGCGACATCGTCTTTAAGGCAGCGGGGAACAAATTCACCCGTACTTCTTCATCAACGTACTATCGAATTTCAAAAGAGAATTCGAAGCAAACAATCGCAAAGAAAAAGATGACAATTTACGAATATTTATCTACAGAAATGACTACAAATGACTATAAATTTGTGTCGTTCGCAAAGCACGTTTCGACACGTTTGTTTAAGTTGATATCAGACAGTTTATTTTACATTTACTATTGTCTTTCATTCAGTAACTTTGACTCGATATAAATCGTCTGAACACGGAATGAATGAAAAGTGAAGAGTTAATTCATTAGTCAAAAGATTTAACCACGTTGGATTTTGACCATTGAGCATCCTTCACTCGTACTCCAAGTAAAGGAAAAGGTCTGAGCAGAGAAAGAACGTTCACTCGAAATTGGGCATTTGGTTATTCGAGGAAATGAACGTTCATTTCTGTTATTTGGTCCGTGTCGTGTGAATATGAAGTGAAAGAGAAAAGTATGTTTCACTCAAAAATCTTTCAGTTTGTATGGACCGTCTGATATCAGCTTTACAGTGGCGATGTAAATTGGCAATTTGTTAAATTTTTGTTTACACTTTGTCAACTGCCAATTTTTATTATTCGTTACAATTTTAATGTTCTTTTCCCTCGTCCTACGACGCTGAACCATCAACGTTTCCATCGCAAATACGACCTTCCTCCTTGCTCTTCGCGATGGAATATTCGCACACTCGTTTTCCAAAATCGCGATTTCTTTTATCGCCAGCGTTTCTCACGTTCTCACATCTTTGCTCGTCGTCGATCTCGCAATAACGAGAATTTGTCGATACTTCGACCTCGATGTCGGTGGTTTCGTCACTTTCGATTTTCATCGAGGACGATGAGTTTTCGTATTTACATATCACAGCGTACATATCGCCTCCTAAACGTAACGCCAACCAACGATTCTTCACGACCGCCAATTTAAGACACTCGCACTTCATTTTCGCATGAAGATTTGTATGCAACGTACGGCCCATTCCCTCGATGACAACCAAATCGACGTTATGCTTCACCATCGCCAGGCAGAGATCCAAATTCAGACGACTGAAAGAAAAGCAATGATTTGAGTTTCTCAATGTTGAAATAATTTTTGCGGATTGAAAGAACACACTCTTCTGCGAGAAAGGAGACAATTTATGAAGTTGAGAGAGTCAAGTACATTCCTTGAATTTACCTGAGATCCAAACACGGTCCTGCCTGAGCCGTTTCCATGGGGATCAAACGTTTCTCCTTGAGAGCGCGCTTGATAACGCCACAAATTTTTGCAGCATCGCTCAACGTCACCACCAATTCCGGATAAGTCACGTCGTTCAATGCTGGCATCGAGTTAGCACATAATATAACCTGCATAGATAATCAATGAGTGTTTAAAAATGTAACGATAATTGTCCAAAGAGAAAAACAACATTTTTTAGACGAAAAATGATAGAAAAGCTAAATATTGTTTTAAAAAATGAGGACAATAAGTATTTAATTAAATAAAATTGGTAAGACGCGACGACAAAGTTTGTTTCAGATCTGGATCGTCTTCAGAAAAAAATGCAATAGAGATGAGAAATAATTATCCAAACGATTAACCTCAAATTTTTTTTGACAAGACTCACTTTCGTCCCTCTTTGCAATAGATCTCGGGCAAACGGTAGAATACCAAGAACAATGTCAACCCCGCTGTTGTCAACGAAAATAGCCGCGCATTTGTGCGGTAATCCATTCTGCAATCTGTCGATCCATTCGTCCAAATTGTCCGACAACCATGGTCGTTCTAAAAACATCAAGGATTAATCATCGATGGCACGCATTTTTGTTTATGAGAAAACAAACATGAATAAAAGAATTACCAGGGATTTTGGCTTTTGCCTGTTCGAAATGAAAGTCTCTAGTTTCCATGAGAACAGCAACTTCCTTGGCGCCCCAGTCAAACATATTGCCAGCGAGAACTCCCATAATTAGCTCCTTGATCTTTTCCGCGCCTTGTAACGAATCTAGCATGGTTATTCGTTCCCTCAGATGTGTCAACGCCTCCTCATTTTCCTGCTTCTTTTGCTATCAGAGTCAACAGGTCAAGAGCAAATATGTAAAATCTTTCCCAGAGTTGAAACACCAACGTTAACGACTAAACAAAGTGCGATTCGTTCGTCCCTTACTTGTAAATACGGATCTGGAAAATCGAATTCCTTCATACAATGCTCGATTGTATCCAGCAATGTTCGAACGGTCAAAGTTCCATAAGCGCTGAAATGAAAATTATTTACAAGACCGGTTTTCAAGAGAGTTAAAATATACAAAAAAAAAATAAAAGAAAACATAATTTTTTCTCTGCTAATGAAAATCAGATGTAGGTCCATGAAATTGCTACGTTATCAGGAAGCTGCGATCTAATCTAATCTTACAATGGTTGCAGGTGAAGATAGTGCAATCGGTTGACATATTTCTCTTTGAGTTTGCTCGCACGATCTTTGGCTGTTGGGCTCTGCGGTTGGCTATGAATGGCTCGGGCGACAAATTTGTCAACAGACTCCTCGAAACAGCGGAGCCAGTAATCTCTGGGGGACAAAGCAACGTTTACAAAATCACGAACACGTTAGAAAAAAAAGAGAGAAAGATTTCTTATGTCAACTTTATAAGAGATAAGAATTTAGTTCACCTCGCCTCTTTGTCTTGGGCCAGATCCGTGGTGTCGGGATTGTACGAGGCTGGATCTTTGAGCAAAGGGCAAAACGTTACCGCATTCTCGGCCCTGTCGATTTCCAATTGATCGACCTCGATACCGAGATTCGTCGCTATCGAGTCTTTGAAACCCGACGAGCCTGCATAATTCTCAAGCCAGCTGTACTTATCGGATTGCTCAGCGCCATATAGAAAAGCTCCTATCGCACCGAGATAGCCCTCGTGTCGAAGAAACAACGGTTTGACTTTACCCTGTATGGAAAAGAAGCGATCAATAATATCATAAAAAGCGTCAGATTACCAGAATGTTCTCTCAGGCAACAATTTTTATTTTGAATTTGCCAAATTGGTTTACGAACGTTCGACCAGTACTTGATAGCGAAAGATATCGTGTGCATCGAGAGCGGATGATTTCGTAAGAAATATCCACCGAAGTAAACTTGTCCCATGTTGTGAAGCGAGGCATAAAGACTCGCTATTTGTCCAATATCGTTGCTTATCGTGAATAACAAGCTGCGCGCGATATCCGCTTCGCAGAATGTTTTTGGGCCTGAAATAGTTGATAAAAAGTTCATGAATTGCGTTTCAATTTGGAAAGTTCAAATTGGATCAATTTATGTAAAGTTATTTGAGATTATTAACAAAAAATCTGTACGTATAAGAAATTTGCACAATATTTCATTTCTCTGGAGAAAAGCTTCCTTAAAGCGAACAAAATGAAACGTTTGTTACAATTCGTCACTTTCTCATTTGTAATTAATTACGAATGGAAATTTTTAAGCTTAATATGTTTTCGTTTATACCGGGTATGTTATTTGAAGCCATGGCTTTTCCAAAAGAAGATGCGATGATGTCTCCGGACAATCCTTGGGACGAGTAATCACCGCCGTAAATGTCTTTGACCAGCATATCAACATTTCGGTGATCGCCACGTTCAGCAAGTTCCAGCAATTCGTCGAAACCCTGCAATGATTACATTTATGAAGATATTTTAGAAATGCAAAGCTATCGCTGTTATTTCGACAACTGTAATGGGTTAACAAAAAATTAAATTTTCATAAATTTGTCTCTCCGCATAATTGATTTGCACGATTCATGATTAGAAAATATATTTTCAATAGTTTTGTTTGGAAATCTATGGCATTTCTTCGTTAGATTCTTTCCACAATAACGATATTGAAGAAACAAAGAAACCGATTCGCCTGAAAGTTTGCGCAATGATTTTCTGTATGATTATTACATTTTCATTGGAGAATTTTTCTGCGATAACTTCCAACGCTGAATCTTATGTTATCCAAAATATTCGGAGAGTTACGATTTATACATCGTTCTCTTATTACCTGTCCAGTCATACGTAGACAGTTTAAATAAAATAAACAAATTAACTTGCCTTTGCTTTTGTCAGCAAAGATCCCAATCCCCAGAAAGTTCCTCCACCTGTCGCTGTTCCGCCGACTCTCTCGAATTCTTCCTCGGATTCGACTTTCAATATGCTGACGCCGCTACCGATATTCACCAGAAGATATGGAAATATGTTTGGCTCAGCTTTGCGAAATTTGTACTCGGGATTTCCGTGTCTCTCAAATTCGAACGCTTCGCAAGAAATATTTTTGAGCAAAAAGTTGCAGCCTTTTATCAGACAGCAAATCTCGTCTTCCTTGTCGACTCTGAAATCCGTTAATTCACGTTTTATGCAATCGGATCATGCGAGATTCGAGTCGACGAGCGATTAATTCTAGAAGAATTCTTGAAAAAAATGAAACCTTTTTTTTATCTTAAAATATTAGCGCTTACTGCAGTCCGAGCTTTCTCTGTATCGAAGAGGCATACTTGAATGCTCCACCTCCCGTCACTTTGATACTCTTCCCTTCGAACCTTTCGACATGCACGAGATTCTCCTTAACGAAATCCAGACAATTCTCAATGTGTCTCGTCTCGAATTTGACAAAATGAAGTCTCCTGCCCTCCAACACTTTGTACGCTCGTTCACCACTGTTCTCAGTACCCTCGTCATTGTAAAGAGCTTTGCGATAGCTCACGGTAGAGTAATAGGCAATTTTCGTCAATGACAAGCCTGGAAAAAAATTTTAAAAAACAACTGATAAGCTTGAACAAAAATACCTGCAAATTAGAAACTTCGGTAATACCCATGCACAGATTTTTACGCTTGACAAAATTTAATTATACGAGTTGAAGTAAATTGTGCAATTTGAAAATACCGTGGAAGCAACGTCGTTGCATTTTCATTTAAAAATTGTGAATCCCAATCGATACTTTGGAAAACAATCATTTTTAAACCATGAATCATTTGAAGCAATCTCGTATTCGGTAATTGAAGCAACTTGGACTAATAATTAACATTCAAGAACTCGCAAAGAAAGCAGGATTTCTTCCTGGCCAAAAACAAATTATCATAGAATGTCCGTGACAATTTTCTCGTTCTAAAGCCTAACACGCTTCTTTTGTTTTCTAAAAACTGGTGTTCATACCGAGTGTTCCAATATAACTATTAAATTCCTTTAAACCCGTTTAAAAGATACTTCATCGAAGCTTTTGAAAAAAGTTTCGCTCCTCGTTTGCAAATGTCCAAAGTAGATACTGCGCAAAGTAGAAAGCAAACCGGTATTATTCAACAAATTTAATATTTCCATAAAACCCAACAATCCTATTTACTATCGATGCACCACATACACATACAAGCACATGCGTACACACATCCATGATTACATTTCTCTTAAAAATGGTTTTCTATCAATTTAGACCATTTTGAAAACTGTTCCAAAATTGTTTTAAGAAATATCAATTGAATTGAACTTTGATCCATAAGGAAGATTAACAAAAATTCACAGATCCTCTGCTGTACGATTGTATTTACGTATCAATGTCAATATTGACACAAAACCGAGCACACTGCATTAACCTCAAAAACACTTTGTTGTGATGAAAAGATTGACGATTTGTGAAAAATCTCGCCAAGCGCAATTGGTACTTATATGTTTATTTTCATCAACAATTAGGAGTTCGAACAAACTCACCTATGTCAATTGCAAATTTCTGTGCGTTCTTCAAATTAGCAAATACCTCGACCGCCGGTGGTAATTTGATACTTTTCGGATCCGACTGTGCGTCGTCCGTCTCTGCCATCTTTTGTAATATTGTGATGTTTCTTATTGACGAGTTTTATCGTTTCAGCTTGAATCTGGTCCGTACGCCACAAAACATATCACGTGCAGACAATTCCACTTCTCTAACTGTTAGTTTGTAATTCATTAAATATTTTTGTGGTTAGATGCTTCTTGACAAAGGGAAGGGCGAAGATGGATGGAGAGGAAACCGCTGTTTATCGCGGCTTGTCAAAAATCTTGTGATGTAAAAATTGTCAGTGGGATTACCCCCTCTCGTAAACGTCAGGCTGAGTTGTTGCGGTATGGTGCAAGCATAGTGTCGTGCGAGGTTATCTAATTTCACAACTGTAATGGTGGGAAGGATGTTCTTGATGAACCAAGCCGCTAGAGGCGCTACGATCGCGAAAGTGCCGGGCAGCAAAACAGGCTGCCATGGCAGTGGAGAAATCTCTATAAGTAACGGTCAACGAGTTCTAAGAAGATAATGATGAGATCTGCATGCCCCTTCCGGCATTGACGGAAACTAAAGCATCTTGCGTCGGTAATTTTATTCGCGACGGAGATCCTATTTATCGACCCGGTCGGTAAAAACGAGATCGAACTGTTGGTAAGTTAGGAAACTCGTTATCGTTACAATCAACAGTTAAACGAAAAGGTTGCAAAGTCAAGAAACTCATCATAAATGTTTAAAATGGGTTAAAAATTCTTTTTACTCAGGCGAAGAAGTATAATTTTTTACGTGTATTCTTAGGTACACGTATTATTGTTTTTTTTATACTTTTTGCAGATTTTATGTTTTTTTGTGTTAGATGAATAATAGCCATGAACTTCGTTATGAGCAATTCAGAAGAAAGCTGGCATTCGTTACTTGAGAAATCTTTAAAATATTTCAATTTGCAAATTTTAATCTTTCGTACATTTTGCTTTTTCTTGTTTAATTGAAAATGATCATTAACTACATCAAACACGGCCTCGAATATAATACAACGCCAAATGTGTGTGTGTCGTGTGTAAATATCAATGTGGTCATTATCATCCTTATAGTGTCGATAACGTCTATTTTACATGAAAGCAAATAATCGTTATAATTACAGGCAGCACCCATACGCATTATACTCGACTATTTATTCAACTGCGACGACAACTCTTTATTCTTAGATAAAAAGCCTATGATTCGGGAAAGACGTCAAATGATTTACTTACTGTGAAAAAATGACAGCTGTAGCCATTAGTGTTCGCTTCGTGCAACACTTGAGCAGCGCCGCTTGTGGCGGATTTTGGTAGCTTGGAGCTCCACGAAAAGCAGACCCCTATAGATTGATACTTTTTATATTATATAGCTTTTAATATAATAGCACCAGGCCATTAAACTAAATATAGATAAAGCTACAAAATTGAAATTTATTATGTAAGAAATATTTGGGTTTGGTAGTATAATACGGTTTTAAAAATATTTCCAAATGAAGGTTATAATGAATCTTTTAATTAGGATTGACTTTCAAGCTGTAACTCGTTTAATAGAGTTGAATCTTCGAGGAATAGTCGAAGGACAATTATTATTAGCTGGAACCTTAAGGCACTTATTTGAAATAATTTACGATTTCGAGTTTCTGGTCGATATAACTAGCCACCTCAATGACGTTAATACTCGTCTACAAGGGAAAGATCAATTAATTAATATTATGTATAATCTTGTTTTTGCGTTTCAAATTAAACTTGCCCTTTGGTAACGACAGTTTAGGACAAAAAGCTTTATTCACTTTCCTACATTGCTATCGCAACCAGACGTCATGCAACAGGCGACAGAAAAATTCATTTTTTTAATATCTGACCTAAAGGTCAAATTTGAAAACTGATTTCAGGGTTTTTAAAAACATCAGGTGCTTTTTTGTGCACTTGCAACACCATTCGATGTACACATGAATTTATCACCAGCAACATTATACATGGAACATTGTGAAATGTGTTGTGGTACACATTTAAAAGATAAATTCCATCAAGTTGGTTTGGAAGAATTCTATGGAACGTACATGAACAAGGATAAATACCTGCGATTCTACAAACATGCTCTGTCGATGTTTTCGCTATTTGCAAACACTCATGCGTGTGAACAGCTTTTTAGTTGCACGAAGAACATCAAATCGCAAGTGAGAACACAAATTACTGATGTTCATTTGGAGAACTTTTTGCCTGTAGCAACAACCTCGATCAACATCACTATTGATACACTTAATTCTGTAAAACAAAGTCAGACATTTCACTAAAGCAACATATTGTTGTATTGTTAAATAATTCTGTATGATTTTCAGTTATGTATTAGTTTATTCAAAATAATAAAGATACCTATTTCTTATAAACGAAACTGTAGCACAGCCACATTAATTAGTCTTAAAAAACGAAATTAGGTGTACACTCCGGTGGAAATTATTATCTATGAAATTTGCATGATCTAAGCATTTGGAAAATGTTTAATCAAGCATAGAGGACTTAAAACAAACGACATATTGAAATTAGACATAATTAATTCGTGGATGAATCTCCAATATGATATGCAAATAAAAAGGAATATATATAGCGACCGTTTGTACAAACGTTCCAGTTATCTTCTTCAACGAATATGGTAGGAGCACTTCGAATATCCGTCGTAATCACGGCGATTCTGGTTGTTGCAGGTATGAATCGAGCTTTATTGGCCACAATTATTGTTAGTTAATGTGCATAACACTTACAGTCAGTGACGAAATTGAGTGGACACTTTCTAGTATAAACTGCCGGAACGGTTTTTTATGTCATTTCGCCGGTAATTGGCCTAAGCCAATTTAACCAGCGTCATTTTAAAGAGGAGCAATTTACCGTCATTTTGGCTGTTTTAAAAAAAATTTACGATTTTTTTTTTACAATTGGCACTCAGTTTTGAAAAAAAAAAATTTGGCCGTTTTCTTGTTTTTCTTTGAGTGGACACCTTTCATAGTAAAATTTTTTAAGCACATTTCTTTAACCGTGATCGTAAAGGGAGTAGTCCAACCTTCAATTTCTTTTTTTTAGAAAAAATTGTACGATTTTTTTTTCCAAAGATATTTCATTTTTAGAGAAAAAATAGACGATTTTAAAATTGCTGCGCTGGACGAAAACGATGAGGTTCACAACAAAACCTCAAGACGGTAAAAAGTTGTAATACTTCTTGATGAGTTCACGAGAATTTTTTCAGATTTCTTTTTCGAAATTTGTTTTCCATCTATTTTCGGTCGAAACTCGATTGATCTAAATACCATGAAAATAATATAAATTTATTACATACCAAATAAACTTTGATGTCGTCGAATAAACCTCCGAAGAGACCAAAGTTTAATATGTAAGTAAAAAATTTAATTCTATTGATTTCATGGTATTCGCATCAATCGAACTGACGGGAAATAGGTGGAAAACAAATTTCGAAAAAAAAATCTGAAAAAATTCTCGTGAACTCACGAAAAAGTGATACGACTTTTTAACATCTTGAGATTTTGTTGTAAACCTCATCGTTTTCGTCCTGCAGAGCAATTTTCAAACCGTCTATTTTTTCTCAAAAAATGAAATATCTTTGAAAAAAAAATCGTAGAATGTTTTCTAAAAAAAGAAATTGAAGCTTGGATTGCTCCCTTTACGATCACGGGTAAAGAAATTTGCTAAAAAAATTTTACTATGAAAAGTGTCCACTCAAAGAAAAACAAGAAAACGGCCAAAAATTTTTTGTTCAAAACTGGGTGCCAATTGTAAAAAAAAATCGTAACAATTTTTTAATATAGCCAAAATGAAAGTAAATTGCTCCTCTTTAAAATGACGCTGGTTAAATTGGCCTAGGACAATTACCGGCGAAATGACATAAAAAACCGTTCCGGCACTTTATACTAAAAAGTGTCCACTCAATTTCGTCACTGACTGTATATGTCCTATCACCGATAGCGACGAAAGTGCCGAGCTGCCAAAAATGAATTAAAATGATTAACAATAAGAATTGCCTTAGGGAAATGATATCGATTATAATAACAACAAAGCATAATTAAAGCGATATCATGTATTTATAATTTTCGTCCTTTATTTGGCCCCAAATTTGCAGTGTGGTTTAGACCTGATCGCTCCAACTGAATTTAAAACAAGCGGATTAGACAATTTTTTTAATTTTTAGAAACACAATGTAATTCCGTCATATTATTGAATTTTTTGTTATCACAAAACACTTTTTTCACTTTGCTTCATTTCAGTAAGTTCTAATAATATTGGCAAATGTTGCCCTTCTCTATACAGTGGTTCCAATTTATCTGATGACCAACTTTGAGCTTCGCTCCAGTACAAAAGACGCAGCTAATGTAAAAAATGTCAATTCCAACTAACTGGAACAAATTGTAGATCAACCATTACTTGTCACAATACTACATCGTGTTAAATCGTTTTCGCGATATGAAAACAATAAAAATAATATTGAGTCTCACTCACATCAGTGGCAAACTCGAGGTGCACTTACAGCGAGCTTTGTAAGGTTATGTTATGGTATCGTTCCGATCGCAATGATTCTTTTAACGATATATCATCCAAGTCCATTCTATAAAATGATATCAACCGAATTTAGTAATCGTGAACTCTTATCAACAGTTATATTTATGTAGTCTGTATAAGGAGACCGACCATAATACGTTGCCGCCAAAAAAAATGGTCACGCTTTTCATTTCTTAACTAGTTCAACGTCTGACCACTCGAAGCGCTGTCGGCAGACATACACTTTTTTGTGCATGTTGGTTGTGTTTACATGAACCACAGCTCATGTACACAATTTTTGCGTGTGTATTTGGCTGTTGTATGACGGCAGCGCCGCCAACGGCATCATCCGAATTACTAAGTGGCACAAAAGTGAGACCACCTGAACATTACAGAGTTCGGTCTCCTTATAGAGATTCCATAGCTCCATGGTTGGCATATCGTGTGACAATTGTGAATAAATTCTCTCCGATGTCTAGGCGCCGATGAACAAAAATCAGGAGCGCTTGTGGGCTCTACGGATGCCGCGGCCGGTGAATTCCCGTACCAAGTTTCGATCGAGAAGAATGGTAACCATTGGTGCGGTGGTGCTATCATCGGTGAGCGGCACATTGCAACAGCTGCTCACTGTGTTGTGGAGTCCAATCTGGGTGCCATCACGGTCGCGGTTGGCTCGATAGTTAGGGGTCAAGGTCAACGATTTGCCATTACGCAAGCACTTTATCACCACGATTACCGTTTCACCAGTGATTCACCTGCTGACATCGCTGTCCTTGTGGTAAGTATAGAAACAAATGTTTTATGGTTAAACCGCAGCGATATAGCCCATGGTAACGAATTCGGACAACTATAAAAGGAATATAGCCATACTTTCGATTGAAGCGAGAAATATGCCCCCCAATGTAGTTCTATCCCCCAGTTACTCGCGTCACTGGCGTCGCTACAAGAATGTGTTAAGTCACACAGGCACGTTCATGCATATTGTCCCCAACTTCAGAGCGTAACTCCGCCTCCTCTCTCACCAATCATGTGCCAGACATCCACCGCTGCGACGCCAAGCGGCAGTTTCGGGTGAACATAGTTATGAATCGGTCAAAGCGACGTTCGCTTCGAAATTTCGATCAGTAGTCCTGTGAGCACTAAACAATGGGCGCATTCAGCCGACGGAACAGTTGTGGGATCGCTCCCTCACTGATCGCTTTTTCCCGCTGAATGCGTTGCTCAGTGAGCATTCGATACCTCAATACGACATCTCAACAACGCAAAACAAAACTAGCAATGTATAGGGATTTTATTCTCCCAACAACCACGTTATGTGTGAAGACCGGATCGTGTCATAATCTTACTGTCCATTGTTGTTGATTCCGGTGCTCTGCTGAATCAAGTGTACCTGAATCATGAAATATATTATACAAAATAACTAAATGCTAATGACAAAGTCAATTATGATACTAAACATATTTTAATCAATTTACAATTTGATATATGTCCACAATTTTCTGTATCATCAATAGCAGCAACTTCCAAACAATTTAGATTGGCTTTCATATAGGCTTGGAAGAAAGCGCCGTCTGAAACATATATTATACATATTATTATCGCACGTACGCAAGTATAATATGCACAATAGTAATTTAAGATTATGGGCTGATTGTTCACACTTCTCAGTAAATTTATCTATTAGGTAACTATCTAATTTTATCTCTTTTTGTAAATAAATAAAATATAAATCACCTGTTTGATACGGGTATCGAAATAACCGGCCCTATTGAGGTTATATGTATAATTTAATTTGAAAGTAATATTACTTTTAATTATACGAGGATGGGGTGAAAAATTTCCGGCCTGACCAAGAAAAACGACGCTTTAAAAATTTTTTTCCTTTATTTTTCACCATAATCTCCATCAACACTGATACATTTCTCATAACGGTGTTCTAATTTAGTTATACCAGTTTTAAACGTGGACTCATGAAGCTCCTCAAAATACTGATTTACAGCTTCGATAACTTCTTCGTTGCTCTTAAATCTTTTACCGCCAAGCCATTTTTTGAGGTTAGGAAACAGGTAATAGTCGCTGAGGGCTAAGTCTGGAGAGTAGGGAGGATGCGGCATCAATTCAAACTTCAATTCGTGGATTTTGGACATGGCAATAATCGACGACTGCGCTGGTGCGTTATCGTGATGAAACAAAATTTTTTTCTTCGCCAAATGAGGTCGTTTAATTTGCACCTCGTGCTTCAAACGTTGCAATAACTCTGCGTAGTATTGACCAGTGATAGTCTTACCCTTTTCAAGGTAATCAATATATATATAATTCCTCTCGCATCCTAAAAAACAGTATCCATAATCTTGTTTGCCGATAAAATTGTTTTTGTCTTCTTTGGAGTTGGTTCCCCTTTTCCAACCCACTGTTTTGACTGTTCTTTATTTTCAGGAGTGTAGTGGTGGACCCAAGTCTCATCAACAGTTATGAATCGGCGCAAAAATTCGTTTGGATTACGCCTATACAACGCCAAATTGTCGGTAGAAATGGTTTTTCGAAGCAGTTTTTGGTCGAGCGTTAGCAAACGCGGCACCCACCTTGCACACAGCTTTTCCATGTTCAAATGGTTGTGCAAAATATTTCGCACACGTTCAGCTGACATCCTACAGGTCTCAGCTAGCTCGTGCACTTTCAACCTGCGGTCTTCCAATACTATTTTATGGATTTTCTCAATCATTTCTGAAGTTGTGACCTCAACGGGCCGTCCTGAGCGAGGCTCGTCAGAGGTGCTCACACGACCCATTTTAAATTCAGAAACCTACTGCTTAATAGTTGAATATGATGGGGAGGAGTCTCCTAGTGTTGAATCCATCTCTTCTTTTATTTGTTTTGGTGTAAAACCTTTCAAATAGAAGTATTTGATGACAGCACGTTTTTCGAATTTTTCCATTTTCACGAAAACAACGGAAGGGTCTCGCGCAATGTGCTCTCAAATGCAAACTAACGTAGCGATTGGGCCGGAACTTTACATACAAGCTTGGTAGGAATGGTTCTATAGGACGCCACTCCAAAAGTAGACCTAGTGGCGCCATTTCTTGGTCAGGCTGGAAACTTTTCACCCCACCCTCGTACATACCATTCTTCAATTTCTCGTGTATCTCTAATGAATCCACTATATTGTAGTTGATGCCGTTAAATAGATATTCACTTTCAAACAAGTCCATTATGATTCCGTGTGTAATAACAATTAAAAAATGACGCCAAGCCAGATCTCACATCAGTTGTGCCGATGTAGCGTAAAAATTTCTTGCTACAAAAAATGGCGTCCGCTACCGCAACATGTTGTGGGAGCGCTACGGATCATACGACATTCAGCGGATAAACCCACAACAATTCCGTCGGCTGAATGCGCCCAATCAATCAGGTTAAAAATTGGCAGGTGCACAGAGAATTATGGCAAAATTGGGCTCTTGGTAATTTTTTATGGAAATATTTTTAAAAAAATTGCAGTTTTGTGTTATCATGGGATTACTCCCGTGATAACATAAGCGTACGCTTCGAAATTTTGATCAGTAGTCCAGCTAGCAGTAAACAACCGATCCGGTTAAAAATTTGAAGATACACAGAGCATGATAGCAAAAAGTGGATGTTGGTATTTCTTCCCCAAAATTTTTGCCATATATATATATGTATTGTGACGTGATTTTCGGAGTCCCGACAAATCACGGTCACAAGGTATCGCTCACGCTACAGTTAGCGTCTGTCTCAACCGAAGAGGAGAGCGCAGTGCGCAGAGGAGGTCCGCCGCCGATTCCCTATCGGTCGTGCATTAACGAATTCATAGTTCTCGTCGACGAATATTCGCGATCGTCTTGTGATCGAGGCCGAACCTCGCGTAGCTCTCGCTCTCCCGTTAGTACGCGAATAGTTCGTCCTCGCCCGCACTTTTTTTTTTTAATTTGACAAAATGGCGGCGGTTTAAACAGTTCGGCCCTTTTATTCGACAGTTTTTCGTAAACAAAATAGGAAGATTTAAAAAAAAGCTTCCATAGCGCGATAGAGAATGACGTTAAAAATATGCTCTCAAAATTGGAAATAGATATCTTCAAAACTCTTCCTTTGAGAGTGGACACCGTTTTGAAAAACACCATTCCGAGAGAAAAGCGTTTAAAGATTGAAGTTAGAAAATTTTAGATAAATCCGATTGATCGTAAGTAAACGATCAATCGGCGATGCCAAGTCCATACAATATCCTTCTGCTTCCTCGAACTGCTCATTTTCGGCTGAAATTTCATTTCGACGAGCTCTCCTGGCTTCTTTGCTGTCCAGAGAGCTTCGGCGTTCTGCAATTTTCATGCGGCTATCGGCCCTATGGTGCACCCCATTGTCTCCAGGATTTTTTAGATTGGATCGAACCCTTCGTTGAACGTACAGGTGACACAATACGTCGCGATTTCTATAGCTTGCTTCCCACAGAATATATGTTTGGGAGCGAGTTGCCACACACAATGATTGAACCTTTCATTATTATTTTGAGTGTTTGCGCTCGTACATCTCTCTAACAAATCATCGGTGGTCAAATCTTCGTAAATTGGCTTCAAAACCTCTTGGACATCGTCATCGAGCGCTGATGGATGAGAACATTTTTCCTTCAATCCATTGGCCTCAGCTATGCGCCATTCGCACCACGAATATCCTCCCGAAGGACAATACTGATGCTGGGGATTCTCATCAGTTGAGATTTTGTGATAAAACGTCGCCCATATTGCGTTCCTCGTGTTCTCAATGGAATCGGAGTTTCGACGAACTGCTAAGCCATAATATTCCGACAGATGTGTTAACAACTTTAGTGTCAATTGCGCTTTTTCTGGTTCGGCAGCAGGTTTTTGTGTTGTATTTGTTTTTCTTTTCGAAATACTCGAAAGCTTGCCTGTCTTTACTTGCTTGTCTGCAATTTGCTTCTTGGCTTTCTTCAATTGTACCAACCTTTTTCTCGGTTCGATCGAGCGGCTGGGCAGATGTCCCGCTCCGTTCCTTTTCTACAAGAAACGCTGCAGCGACCGTAATAATTTGAATTTCGATTAAAAAATTTGGAATAATGTTTAGAACAGTGTATACTATACGATAACGCAAAAAAAAAACGATTTTTTGGAATATTCACACTGAGACGATTCCTTAATAGTTTGCTTCATTTTAATTTTAGCTCGCCAGCAACATAGTATTCAACGAATACCAACGGGCCATCGGAATAGCATCGGGACCAACGCCTAGTAACGGTATTGCAACCGTTACTGGTTGGGGATCTACGTACGCTGGTTCGCCGCCTACCAATTTCCTCCAAAAGTTGAAAGTATACACCCTTACATCTGCATCGTGCTGGAGTCAGTTTGCTCAAGCTTGGACACTTCCTCATCGTCCTGCGATCTGGGAGTCTCATATTTGCACGACATCTTCTCCGGGACACGGCACCTGTCATGTAAGTTTATGAAAAATAATCTATACAGCGGATAAGATATAAATGTGTATTATAAGGAGGACGATAAAATAGTAACATGTTTGTGTTATCCACAGTCTGACAGTGGAGGTCCTCTAGTTTACGGTAACCAACTGATCGGTGTTGTGTCATTTGGGATCCCGTGTGGCAAAGGATATCCTGACGTCTTTACCTCGACATACTTTTATCGCAGCTGGCTCATAAATATTATCACTACCACGTAATTTTCATATCATTTTATCAAATGTAAGATGTACTATGTCACTAAAAACGGTTGTCAATTCGTGTAAGGAAAAAACAGAATACTGTATTTTTTTATGAGCAATAAAATTTATATTGTTTAAGACGCGTTTACTTATTTAAAAATCGAACTAATGAGAGACTCAAACGGGCCGAATCGTGATTCAATTAGTTGGACCATCAGGGAGAATACGGACTCTTGTAGCCGGGTTGAATCCAGTCAGTCGATCAGCCATTCTTGAATGTCGGTATTAAAAATTGCTACATGACCCGCAGTCGGTTAACGATGAAATATAGTTACCTACCCTCGATGATAACTTGAAGTTCGCTTAAGGTGATGTGAAAGGCCCGGACGAACTCCGACGACGTAGGCATGGTAGTGAATTCGCGCGCTACGCAACGCCGCTAGATGGCAGTGCATGGCCCAAGGTGCAAAGCGTGCAAAACCTCGGCAAGAAAATATAATCTCGAGCCAAATGCAAGTCTTGCGACGAGAAATAGACACGATCAGAATGGATCGCGGATTTTCTCCAAACTTTGTACACTTCTAGTCATCCATTAAAACAACATAATGTCCAAGTAGTAAGGCGTACTACTCAGGCGTTTTCGAGAAAATCGCAGGAGAAGTTTCCAGCTATAATTGCAGCTATAAGTATTAGATGGTGACGGTGGAGTGGTTATAAATAAATAGCTTGTATTGTATGTATATAGGGTTGTGGCCTGCAAGCCAGTGGCCTGCAAGCCTACTGGCTTCCAGGCCACAACCCTATTGTAAGAACACTCAACGCCAGAAAAGCGCGCATAAGAAATGAACAGAGCTTTCGCCTGCAACGCCAGCGCTGGTCATTAAGTACATATCGCTCCGGAGCCAGTAGTCACGCTTTACTCTAAGTCATCGCTAAGATTATTGTTACTGCTACTGTTATCTGTTACGTTTATCAATGTAAATATGTATACAGGGTGAATTGCGTAAGGGGTGCCAGCCGGTATTTCAAGGTAGATGGACTCATTACGAACAAAAGTTGCAAATAAACATTTGAGATATTGTTTATAATTTACGAGATATAAAGCTTTTAAATCGGACCAATCAGAGCGCGCCGAGAAGTGTTGGCGCCGCCCACCCCCACCCTAGCCGTAGATATAGCATAGATTAGGGCGTTACATTTGTGTTTGCAAAATTCAGAGCAGTCAATTAGATTGTTTATATTTTTCCGCAGTCATTTTGTTTTCTCGGGCATTGGCTGCTCTGAATTTAGGCGGGGAGTGGGTGACTTCAACGCTTGTCGGCACGTTGGGCAAATTCAGAGCAGCCAATGTCCGAGAAAAAAAATGACTGCGGAAAAATACAAGCAATCTAATTGACTGCTCTGAATTTTGCAAATCCAAATGTAACGCCCTAATCTATGCTATCTCTACGGCTAGGGTGGGGAGTGGGCGGCTCCAACGCTTCTCGGCGCGCTCTGATTGGTCCGATTTAAAAAATGTATATCTCGTAAATTATTAACAATAGCCCTAATGTTTATTTGCAACTTTTGTTCGTAATGAGCCCATCTATCTTGAAATGTCGCCTGGCACCCCTTACGCAATACACCCTGTATATGTATATATGTTGTGACGAATTTCCGGAATCCTTCCGCCATAGTCACCTTCGGTCGTCTCTCTCTCGCTACCGCATCCGCAATTTTGCCGGCAGGGCGCCAGTCGATTTTTATTTCGCCGGTATCGACAACCGGTACAACCTGGGGGTCGGGAGGGAACGATCCGGCCCCTCCATGCTCACGACTTACCTGCGTGGATCGGGTCACTTTTATTTCGCCGGAGGTGACAATCCGGTCCACCTGGATGCGCCGGCGAGATCGACAAACCGGAAACGCTCGGCCGCTCAGGTTGTCGATTATTGTAGAGAGGGTCGGGGTATGTCACTCCGAGATGGCACCAAGATGGTCACAAAATGTGTCACAAGAATTAATAGGAAGAAGAGCCGAAGTCGAATATGCAAATGAAAACACTTGTGAGAAGCACGAATTGAGATCCTTTTGCAAGGGAAGCCGAACTAGAAGTGCTTAAGATGCCGGAAATCGATCTCGCTCATCGATTGATAGGGGGGGGGGGGTGGGGGGGGGGGCTCGTTACGCGCGAGTACGGCCGAGTCCAAGCGAGAGTCAAAGGCCGAGACCTGCTGACCTCTCGCATGGACTCCCGACACTACGCACGTTTTCGAACACACATCAAATCGCAAATGAGAACACAAATTACTGATGTTCATTTGAAGAACTTTTTGCCTGTAGCAACAACCTTCATCGACATTAAGGTAGTCCTATCGTTACAGCGTTTCCGTTGGATTTCACTGAAAATTTGCAGAAACGTTCTTTGATGTCATATGTATATGTGTGTAAAATTTTAGGGGACTTTATCGACTCAAAAATCACGATATTTATTCTTGAAAATCGTCACTTTTCGCAATCTCCCATAAGAGCCCGTGTTAAATATCACAACATTATACAACGAGTATCTCGATCATTTGGTCGATGAAGCCTGTTGAAATTTTGCACACATTTTTATATGACATCAAAGAAGCTTCGATTAGTTTTTATAACAAATCTTATGGAAACAAAATTCATGATTTTGTTTATTATATAACAAATAAACTTTCCGTAGGATCAATTTGAATTTTGAGTATGTCGTTCTTTAGTCCATTTGCAAAAACTTTTCTTAATGAACTTTAACGCTTGGTCCACTTCCAATGTGAGAAAAAACGGGAATGAAATTTTAATCCCCCACCCAACGATAGGACTACCTTAATTCTGTAAAACAAAGTCAGACATTTCACTAATGCAGAATATTGTTGTATTGTTAAATAATTCTGTGTGATTTTCAGTTATGTATTATTTTATTAAAAATAATAAATATACCTATTTCTTATTAACGAAATTGTAGCATATCCATCACCTTAATTAATCTTAAAAAACGAAATTAGCTGTACACTCCGGTGGGAAATGTTATCTATGAAATTTCCACGATCTAAGCGAGTGGAAAATATTTAATCTAGCATAGATGACGTAAAATGAACGACATATTGACATTAGAAATAATTAATTCATGGATGAATCTCCGATATGATATGTAAATAGAAACAAATATATATAGCGACCGCTTGTACAACCGTTCCAGTTATCTTATTCAACGAATATGGTACGAGCACTTGGAACATTCATCGCGATCACGGCGATTTTGGTTGTTGCAGGTATGAATCGAGCTTTATCGGCCACAATTATTGCTAGTTACTGTGCATAACACTTATATTATATGTCCTATCACCGATAGCGACGAAAGTACCGAGCTGCCAAAAATGAATTAAAATGATTAACAATAATAATTGCCTTTCGGAAATGACATCGAATATAATAACAACAAAGCATAATCAAAGCGATATCATGTATTTATAATTTTCGTTCTTTATTTGGCCCCAAATTTGCAGTGTGGTTTAGACCTGAACCCTCCAACTGAATTTAAAACAAGCGGATTAGACAATTTTTTGAATTTTTAGAAACACAATGTAATTCTGTCTTATTATTGAATTTTTTGTTATCACAAAACACTTTTTTCACTTTGCTTTATTTCAGTAAGTTCTAATAATATTGGCAAATTTTGCCCTTGGCTATACAGTGGTTCCAATTTATCTGATGACCAACTTTGAGCTTCGCTCCAGTACAAAAGACACAGCTAATGTAAAAAATTTCAATTCAAACTAACCGGAACAAATTGTAGACCAACCATTACTTGTCACAATACTACATCGTGTTAAATCGTTTTCGCGATATGAAAACAATAAAAATAATATTGAGTCTCACCAACGAATTCAGACGACTACAGAAGGAATATGCCTATCCTTAATTTGTAACGTGAAATGGTGTACCCCAACGAGCTTGTGCACCCCAATGACTGGCGTCGCTAGTGTCGCTATAAGCATGTGTTAGGTCACATGGATACGGTCTCGTATACCTCACACAACCTCATGGCGTAGCTCCGCCTCCGCTCTCACCAATCACGTACGAAAAAGCACGTCTTGCAGTCTATCTCGCTTTTTCTAATGCGAGATATAGGTTGGGGTACACATGCCGTCTCTCTCTTTTTCTGTGCTGTTTGTCTCGCTTTTTCTAATGCGAGGTATAGGTTGGGGTACACATGCTGTCTCTCTCTTTTTCTGTGCTGTTTATCTTGCTTTTTCTAATGCGAGGTATAGGCTGGGGTACACATGCCGTCTCTCTCTTTTTCTGTGCTGTTTATCTCGCTTTTTCTAATGCGAGGTATAGGCTGGGGTACACGTGCCGTCTCTCTTTTTTTCTGCACTGCTATTGCCGTACCCCAATAAGTCGACATATATAATATCGACGTCCAGAATTTTCATAATTCTTTTTCGTTAATATATATGAAAATTAAAATTTATCTATATGCAAAAAGCAACAAAACAATAAAAAAAATAAAGATAACAAATGCATTTCAGAGAGATTCGATCGCTCGCCTCTTAGAATTGAGAATTCAGAGACGTCAGGGCTTTTACGTTCTTGTGGCTCCGCTCACAGAGGTGGGTACAGTTCGGCGTGACGTCACGATCAACCGCCGCGACACCAAGTGGCAGTTTCTGGCGGAGAAAACTTTACTTCAAATTAAGGGTAGGCATATTCCTTCTATAGTCGTCTGAATTCGTTGGTCTCACTCACATCAGTGGCAAACTCGAGGTGCATTTACAGCGAGCTTTGTAAGGTTATGTTATGGAATCGTTCCGATCATCATGATTCTTTCAACGATATATCATCCAAGTCCATTCTATAAAATGATATCAACCGAATTTAGTAATCGTGAACTCTTATCAACAGTTATATTTATGTAGTCTGTATAAGGAGACCGACCATAATACGTTGCCGCCAAAAAAAATGGTCACGCTTTTCATTTCTCAACTAGTTCAACTTCTGACCACTCGAAACGCTGTCAGCAGAGATACACTTGTTTTGTGCATGTTGGATGTGTTTACATGAACCACTGCTCATGTACACAATTTTTGCGTGTGATTTGGCATCCGAATTACTAGATGGTACAAAAGTGAGACCACCTGAGCATTACATTATGAATAAATTCTCTCGGATGTCTAGGCGCCGATGAACCAAAATCAGCAGCGCTTGTGGGCTCTACGGATGCCACGGACGGTGAATTCCCGTACCAAGCTTCGATCGAGAAGAATGGTCACTATTGGTGCGGTGGTGCTATCATCAGTGACCGGCACATTGTAACAGCGGCTCACTGTGTTGCGGGGCCCAATTCGGGTGTCATCACGGTCGTGGTTGGCTCGATAGTTAGGGGTCAAGGTCGACGATATGCCATTACGCAAATACATTATCGCCAGGAATACGGTTTGACCAATGATACTCCTGCCGACATCGCTGTCGTTGTGGTAAGTATAGAAAAAAATGTTTTATGTCTAAACCGCAGCGATATAGTCCATAGCAACGAATTCAGACGACTATAAAAGGAATATAGCCATACTTTCGATTGAAGCGAGAAATATGTCCCCCAGTGTAGTTCTATCCTTCATAGACTTAAGGTAGTTCTATCGTTGGGTGGGGGATGAAAATTTTATTCCCGTTTTTTTTCACATTGGAAGTGGACCAAGCGTTAAAGTTCATTAAGAAAAGTTGTTGCAAATCGACTAAAGAACAACATACTCAAAATTCAAATTGATCCTACGGAAAGCTTATTTGTTATATAATAAACAAAATCATGATTTTTTTCCATCAGATTTGTTATAAAAACTAATAGAAGCTTCTTCGATGTTATATAAAAATGTGTGCAAAATTTCAACAGGCTTCATCGATCGAATGATCGAGATACTCGTTGTATAATGTTGCGATATTTAACACGGGCTCTTATGGAAGATTGCGAAAAGTGACGATTTTCAAGAATAAATAACGTGATTGTTGAGTCAATAAAGGCCCCTGAAATTTTACACACATATACATATGACATCAAAGAACGTTTCTGCAAATTTTCAGTGAAATCTAACGGAAACGCTGTAACGATAGAACTATCTTAATAAATAGGAGTTCTAATGCATTTATAATGGCAGGCAAGTAATGGAGGTTAGGATTGTGTAAATGGCCATCCAAGTGTTCGGGTTGTCAAGCAGATGTCGCTACTTGCTCCTGGATGTTGATTGCTTTTTCAAGCACACTCTCAAGTACTCCTAAATATTAAGACTATATTTCCATTTTAGGATTAAAAACAAACGCACTTTTTTTTATAACTATAATTACTCGCAAATAAGAGTTAATCCATGTGGTTTGAAACAGTTTTATAATTTTGTATGCGAGATTGCGTTTGCATTATGACTGTTGTCAACATGAGATATTGGGGATTGGATACAAGAAAAATTGTCTAATATCCATTGCTTGAAACCTATCCACCAGATGTCGTAGTGACACGAAGCTTTGACTCACGAGTTAATGGCAACGCGAGATTTTCTAATACTGATTAATAGTTTGCTTCATTTTAATTTTAGCTCGCTGGCCAAATAGTATTCGACCAATACAAACAGTTCATCAAAATAGCGTCGACACCAACGCCTGATAACGCTATGGCAACCGTTACTGGTTGGGGATCTACGTACGCTGGTTCGCCACCTACCGATATCCTCCAAAAGTTGAAGGTATACACCCTTACATTTGCATCGTGCTGGAGTCGGTTTGCTCAACTTCGTAACCGTCCTAAGATCTGGAACTCTCATATTTGCACGACATCTTCTCCGGGATTCGGCACCTGTAATGTAAGTTTATGAAAAATAATCTATACAGCGGATAAGATATAAATGTGTATTATAAGGAGGACGATAAAATAGTAACATGTTTGTGTTATCCACAGTCTGACAGTGGAGGTCCTCTAGTTTCCGGCAAAGAACTGATCGGTATTGTGGCATTTGGGATCCCGTGTGGCAAAGGATATCCTGACGTCTTTACCTCGACATACTTTTATCGCGAGTGGCTCATAAATGTTATCAATACCACGTAATTTTCATATCATTTTATCAAATGTAAGATGTACTATGTCATTAAAAACGGTTGTCAGTTCGTGTAAGGAAAAAACAGAATACTGTATTTTTTTGTGAGCAATAAAATTTATATTGTCTAAGACACGTTTACTTATTTAAAAATCGAACTAATGAGAAACTCAAACGGGCCGAACCGTGATTCAATTAGTTGGACCATCAGGGACAATACGGACTCTTGTAGCCGGGCTGAATCCAGTCAGTCGATCAGCCATTCTTGGACGTCCCTATTAACCGCTACTTGACCCGCAGTCGGTTAACGATGAAATATAGTTGCCTAATTCTTTTTACTTACGCAAAGAAATGTAATTTCTTACGTGTATTCTTAGATGCACATATTTGTTTTTTATACTTTTTGCAACTTCTTGTTTTTTTTTTATGTTAAATGAATAATAGCCATGAACTTCGTTATGAGCAATTCAGAAGAAAGCTCACATTCGTTACTTGAGAAATCTGTAAAATATTTCAATCTTTCGTACTTTTTGCTTTTTATCGTTCAATTAAAAACGATCATTAACTACATCAAACGCGGCCTGGAATATAGTTCGACGCCAAATTTGCGTGTGTGTGTAAATATTAATGTGGCCTTCATCATCGTCATAGTGTCAATAACGTCTATTGTACACGAAAGCAAATACACGTCATAATTACAGGCAGCATCATACGCATTAAACTCAACTATTTATTCAACTACGACGACAACTCTTTATTCTTATTGTTAGATAAAATTAGCCTATGATCCGGGAAAGACGTCAAATGATTTGCTTACTGTGAAAAATAACAGCTGTATCCATTAGTGTTCACTTCGTGCAACACTTTGGCAGCGCCGCTTGTAGCGGATTTTGGTAGCTTGGAGCTCCACGAAAAGCAAACCCTTATAGATTGATACTTTTTATATTATTATAGTTTTTAATATAATAGCACTAGGCTATTAAGTTAATAATAGATAAAATTACAAAATTGAAATTTATTATGTAAGAAATATTTGGGTTTGGTCGTATCATAAGGTTTTAAAAATATTTCCAAACGAAGGTCATAATGAATCTTTTAATTAGGATCGACTTTCAAGCTGTAACTCGTTTAATAGAGTTAAATCTTCGAGGAATAGGCGAAATAAAATTATTATTAGCTGGAACCTTAAGGCACTTATTTGTTATAATTTGCGATTTCGAGTTTCTGGTCGATATAACTAGCCACCTCAATGACGTTAATACTCGTCTGCAAGGGAAAAATCCATTAATTAATATTATGTATAATCTTATTTTTGCGTTTCAAATGAAACTTGTCCTTTGGTAACGACAGTTGAGGACAAAAAGCTTTATTCACTTTCTTACATTGCTATTGCAACCAGACGTCATGCAGGAGGCGACAGAAAAATTTATTTTTCAGATATCTGACCTAAAGGTCAAATTTGAAAACTGATTTCAGGGTTTTTAAAAACATCAGGTGCTTTTTTGTGCATTTGGAACACCATTCGATGTACACATGAATTTATAACGAGCAACATTATACATGGAACATTGTGACATGTGTTGTGGTACACATGTAAAAGGTAAATTCCATTAAGTTGGTTTGGAGGAATTCTATGGAGTGTACATGAACAAGGATAAATACCTGGGATTTTACAAACATGCTCTGTCGATGGTTTCGCTATTTGCAAACACTCATGCATGTGAACAGCTTTTTAGCTGCATGAAGCACATCAAATCGCAAGTAAGAACACAAATTACTCATGTTCATTTGGAAAACTTTTTGCCCGTAGCAACAACCTCCATCGACATCACTATTGATACACTTAATTCTGTAAAACAAAGTCAGATATTTCACTAATGCAAAATATTGTTGTATTGTTAAATAATTCTGTATGATTTTCAATCATGTATTATTTTATTCAAAATAATGAATATACCTATTTCTTATAAACGGAATTGTAGCATACCAACCTTAATTAATCTTAAAAAACGAAATTAGCTGTACACTCTGGTGGGAAATGATATCTATGAAATTTCCATGATAAGCACTTGGAAAATATTTAATCAAGCATAGATAACGAAAAGTAAACGACATGTTGAAATTAGAACTAATTAATACATGCATGATTTTCCAATACGATATGGAAATAGAAACGAATATATATAACGACTGTTTGTACGAACGTTCCAGTTATCTTATTCAACGAATATGGTAGGAGCACTTGGAATATCTGTCGTAATCACGGTGATTCTGGTTGTTGCAGGTATTAATCGAGCTTTATCGGCCACCATTATTGTTAGTTAATGTGCATAACAGTTATATGTCCTATCACCGATAGCGACGAAAGTACCGAGCTACCAAAAATGATTTAAAATGATTAACAATAAGAATTGCCTTTCGGAAATGACATCGAATATAATAACAACAAAGCATAATTAAAGCGATATCATGTATTTATAATTTTCGTTCTTTATTTGGCCCCAAATTTGCAGTGTGGTTTAGACCTGAACCCTCCAACTGAATTTAAAACAAGCGGATTAGACAATTTTTTGAATTTTTAGAAACACAATGTAATTCTGTCATATTATTGAATTTTTTGTTATCACAAAACACTTTTTTCACTTTGCTTCATTTCAGTAAGTTCTAATAATATTGGCAAATTTTGCCCTTGGCTATACAGTGGTTCCAATTTATCTGACTAACTTTGAGCTTCGCTCCAGTACAAAAGACACAGCTAATGTAAAAAATTTCAATTCCAACTAACCGGAGCAAATTGTAGATCAACCATTACTTGTCACAATACTACACCGTGTTAAATCGTTTTCGCGATATGAAAACAATAAAAATAATATTGAGTCTCACTCACATCAGTGGCAAAACCGAGGTGCACTTACAGCGAGCTTTGTAAGGTTATGTTATGGTATCATTCCGATCACAATGATTCTTTCAATGACATATCGTCCAAGTCCATCCGATAAAACGATATCATCCGAATTTAGTAATCGTGAACTCTTTCTTAAGTTACATTTATGGAATCTGTATAAGGAGACCGACCATAATGCGTTACCGCCAAAAAAGATGGTTTCATTTCTCAACTAGTTTAACGTCTGACAACTCGAAGCGCTGTCGGCAGCATACACTTTTTTTGCGCATGTGTTGTGTTTACATTATGGAGACCATGGAGACTGTATAAGGAGATCGAACATAATAAGTTGCCGCCAAAAAAGATGATCACGTTTTTCGGTTCTCAACTAGTTTCACTTCTGACCACTGGAAGCGCTGTCGGCAGAGATACGCTTTTTTTTTAACATGTTGGTAGTGTTTACATGGACCACAGCTCATGTACACAATTTTTGTATGTGTGATTTGGCTGTGTCTGATGGCAGCGCCGCCATCGGCGTCATCAGAATTACTGAATGACACAAAAATGAGACCATCTAAGCATTACAGAGTTCGCTTTTCTTACAGAGATTCCATAGCTCCATGGTTGGCATATCGTGTGACAATTACGAAAGTGACTATGAATAAATTCTCTCCGATGTCTAGGCGCCGATGAACAAAAATCAGCAGCGCTTGTGGGCTCTACGGATGCCGCGGCCGGTCAATTCCCGTACCAAGTCTCGATCGAGAAGAATGGGGCACATTGGTGCGGTGGTGCTATAGTCACTAATCGACACATTGTAACAGCAGCTCACTGTGTTGCGGTGCCCAATCCGGGTGTCATCACGGTCGTGGTTGGCTCGATAGTTAGGGGTCAAGGTCAACGGTTTGCCATTATGCAAGCACTTTATCACCACGATTACCGTTTCACCAGTGATTCACCTGCTGACATCGCTGTCCTTGTGGTAAGTATAGAAACAAATGTTTTATGGTTAAACCGCAGCGATATAGCCCATGGCAACGAATTCGGACGACTATAAAAGGAATATAGCCATACTTTCGATTGAAGCGAGAAATATGTCCCCCAGTGTAGTTCTATCCCCCAGTTACTCGGGTCACTGGCGTCGCTACAAGAATGGGTTAGGTTACACAGGCACGTTCATGTTTATTGTGCCCAACTTCAGAGCGTACTCCGCCTCCTCTCTCACCAATCATGTACGAGATGTACGAGACATCCACCGTTGCGACGCCAAGCGGCAGTTTCGGGTGGACATAGTTTTGAATCAATCAAACTAAATTTCATCTTAAATTAAGAGTTAGTGTTACAAACGACGAGCGGTTCGAAAACGCGATCCGTACTTTTTTCGCCACTTTGTAAATAGAAGTTCTAATGTATTTGTAATGGCAGGCAAGTAATGGAGGTTAGGATTGTTAAAATGGCCATCCAAGTGTTCGGGTTGTCAAGCAAATGTCGCTACTTGCTCCTGGATGTTAATTGCTTTTTCAAGCACACTCTCAAGTACTCCTAAATATTAAGACTATATTTCCATTTTAGGATTAAAAACAAACGCACTTTTTTTATAACTAATTACTCGCAAATAAGAGTTAATCCATGTGGTTTGAAACAGTTTTATAATTTTGTATGCGAGATTGCGTTTGCATTATGACTGTTGTCAACATGAGATATTGGGGATTGGATACAAGAAAAATTGTCTAATATCCATTACCTGAAACCTATCCATCAGATGTCCTAGTGACACGAAGCTTTGACTCAAGATTTAATGGCAACGCCAGATTTTCTAATACCGATTAATAGTTTGCTTCATTTTATTTTTAGCTCGCCGGCAAAATAAAATTCAACCAATACCAATATCCCATCGGAATAGCGTCGACACCAACGCCTAATAACGGTTTTGCAACTGTTACTGGTTGGGGATCTACGTTCGCTGGTTCACCGCCTACCATTTTCCTCCAAAAGTTGAACGTATACACCCTTACAGCTGCACCGTGCTCGTCTTGGTTTGCTGAAGCTTCGGCACTTCCTCATCGTCTTACGATCTGGACCTGTCATATTTGCACGATATCTACTCCAGGACACGGTACCTGTCATGTAAGTTTATGAAAAATACTCTATACAGCGGATAAGATATAAATGTGTATCATGAGGAGGACGATAAAATAGTAACATGTTTGTGTTATCCACAGTCTGACAGTGGAGGTCCTCTAGTTTATGGCAACCAACTGATCGGTATTGTGTCATTTGGGATCCCGTGTGGCAAAGGATATCCTGACGTCTTTACCTCGACATACTTTTATCGCAGCTGGCTCATAAATATTATCACTACCACGTAATTTTCATATCATTTTATCAAATGTAAGATGTACTATGTTATTAAAAACGATTGTCAGTTTGTGTAAGGAAAAAACAGAATACTGTATTTTTTTGTGAGCAATAAAATTTATATTGTCTAAGACACGTTTACTTATTTAAAAATCGAACTAATGAGAAACTCAAACGGGCCGAACCGTGATTCAATTAGTTGGACCATCAGGGACAATACGGACTCTTGTAGCCGGGTTGAATCCAGTCAGTCGATCAGCCATTCTTGAATGTCCATATTAAAAATTGCTACGTGACCCGCAGTCGGTTAACGATGAAATATAGTTGCCTACGGTCGATGATAACTTGAAGTTCTCTCAAAACTCTTATCCTCTTGTAACATTTGATATCGTTACCTCCGCATTTTTCGTTTGCGAAAACGATATTAATTTTTCAAATAGTGGCTTTTTTTTAATGAATATTTCAACTGCCAGCCGAGGGACCATTTTGTAAATTATTGTTATTTACTTCATTGTCGTCCATTAAAGCCAGCCTCGCCAGTTCCTAAAATATCCAATTAGCATAGAATAATTTTAATCGTTTACCTTATGCATTTGATCTCAATAAATAATTAACAGTATTCTCATTACCGCTTCGATAGCTGCTTCATAATCCTGTTCACATTGTACTATCAGTGGATCCATTGAATCTACAACTCGACTTTTCTGGATATTTCCTCTTGAGTAACCTTCCGAACCATCTGTATCCACTTCCCCACGGAAGGATTTCATTTTAAGCCTGATTTCTCGATTCTTGGCCTCTATCACCTTTTCTCGACGCGTTTCCCTATCTAGAAACTATCATTGAGAATAGAACATATAAATATTTCCCTGTTTCAGGAAAAAACAGGGTCATTTCATTTTGACATATTGAAGGGAAACGTACCGCGGTTAACAGAAGTTTGTCATTTTTTTGATTAATCGTTAGAGCTTCTGAAAACTCTAGGAGATAAGTCGTTCCATTTTTGCCAGCTACTGCAGCTAATCGGCCTTGTTCATGAGGTCTTATACAAGTCAACGCATTGTCGCACACCTAAAACCAGGTTTTTTTTCTTCAAAAACATGATCCAGTCGAAAGTGGCTTTTCGAGTATCTTTACCTTGATGCTGAGGACTGGAGAATCTTGTTGCACAAGTAAATCCCACACGTCGAGGGTGCCATCAATTTTTGTCAGAAAGAAGACCGAATATCGAGTGGCGCTCCATGCACCGCCCGTCAAGAGATCCCGGTGTCCCCTGCACATTGTTCCAAACATATATTTCATTGATTCATGCTTAAGTTCTTTTGAAAATATGGATCCAAGTTGAAGTGCATATCCTGGCAACAGCAACTATGACAGCTTTGTGATTAAATAATACAAACTTACAATGCGGTAACTTAAAACCATTTGCTTAAGAAAAAGCAAGCTCTTTCGAATAATCTTACGGAGTCCAAGCGATAGAAGATTCTCGGCAATCTTCGGACCATATTCTGGCGGTCCAATCACCAACGGTCAAAAAGTTTTTTACAAATATGGGATTTCTCTCAACGCTGATGACCGGTCCATACTGAGCCTTGAACTTGGTCGCAATTTTTTCACCCGGTGTTTTTCCCTTGCGGTTTCCAGAAATCACCATACCTGTAATCGTCTTCCGTTATCCCTGGTACTTTTTATAACTTCGAGTAGTTACTTCACAAAATAAATTAGCTTACCATTTTCTAGGCCACACATAAAACGTGTGCCAATCGAAGGCTCGAATTGCAGCGCTGATATTCCAGTTGCTCTATCGATGTCTTGCTCCTCCGGTTTTATCAAGTCGATCACTAAATGTTCTATGGGAGTTTGTAGCTTCCTCGTATCCCACCACATGATCTTTCAATGTAATAACAAAATTATATAATTAACGTTGGATACAGCTTGTCGTGATTTGGGTAAACAATGTTTTTGTTGTTATTTGCTTGAATATCAATCACCACCGTTTGTCCAAATAGGAGTTTCTAGGTTACAAAAAAGCATACCTGACCATCCTTGGAAGCGCTGAAAAATTCTGTACCAGTCTTAGAGTTGATCCAGAGAACTTTGTCGCATGGATCTCGATGGCTATCCTCGATTAAACTTATTTCAACCGGTTCGGAGCCTCTTCTTATGTCCCAACAGGCTACCTGACCTGACATTAGACCACTGACAAGAGTATTACTATCCTTCGGACTGTATTCCATACTCAAGATAGGACATAAGGGCTTGAGCGTTAAAAATGGATTATTTGGATTTTCTGAAATAAAATATGTTAAAAAATTGTAATAAGATGTTAGAGGCAGTTGAATGGATCCGTAGCTAACAGATTGTCGTTTTATCCTATTCCAACACCGTATGAGGTTGCTCGACAGAAATACAAGCAATCCACAAATGTGATAAAGAAAACAATAATCGAATTTTGAAAACCTTAGAAGATTTTTTTCTTACGAATCACTGTATTATGGCAACTATAATTTACAAAATCGAAACTACGCACCAACATCCCAAATGTAGGAACAGGGACTATAATTTTTCATCTTTTTGAAATCCATATTGCAATAGCTCACCGCTAACCGTGTACCCTGATCGGGTGACCACGATAAATGAGTGATAGGTCGTTTTAGTGATGCGAGATCCCGATAAACGTTCACCGTTCGAGAAAATGTTCTTTGCACCAGGGGTACCGGCTCGGTGTCTTGAAAATATTGTTCATATATGTTGCAGACATTGTTCTGCAGTATGCAATGCTCCATCGACTGTGTAACAACATTTGTGTAATTAATATCAGAAAAAAATTTTGTAGAAACTTATTGGTTACCGTAAGGATTGGCAAAAATTAATTACCGGGAGTAATTGCAGCATCGTGTGAATGTATAATTCATCCTTCTCCACTTTTCTTCTGTATCTGACTGTTTGTTCCAAATCATGCATATTTACATCCTTGGGCCAACCACCTTCCACATGGTGAAGACCCGATTCTCTGAACGTTGCTGTCGTTGTGTTTATCTGTAATAAGAGAGTGGATTATTTTCAGGTTATGAAATATTATCCAAGCTAGACATAAGATAATGTAAACAAATTTTATTTCCTTAGGTTGTAAGTACGGATTATGTATTTTAGTGTTGACATTGTGGATAGAGCAAAGCTGTGTAATCTAAGAGATATATTCAAGTAATTTGTGCAAACTGGTCAAATCTTTGGTCTGTTTCAAATGGACTTTTAACCCTTTGTCTATAAATGTTTTGTTAGCAGCTCCTGTCTGTAAACCTGGGTCTTTCATGTCTGGCTGTTTCTTCACCCTGTTAATACCCTAAAAATTTCTGGAATAAATCATACTAATGTTGAAAACTGTCAACTTGATATAGCAATTATAAATGTAGAAAAAAAAATGTTTTCATGTATTTTTGGTTAAAGTGATTTACTAAAAAAATTGTAAAATTTAGAAAAATTAAGATAACGTAACATAAAAATGGCTTTACGAAAACAAATATTCCACTGTATTTGTTCAAAATGAAATGCTGAAGGCTGGATATGTAAAAAAGCCAATAAATCCTGTATTAGGCATTCGTATTTACAAACTTTATTATCAAAAAAACGTTTGTTTGAAACAACAATTCCTCATCAGTAGTTTTGGTAGTTCATTATGAAAATATCTCAAGTGTCGAGAATGGGTATGTGTTCTGTGCATCTTGCAGCTCATAGAGTTTTGTCAATGAATCAAAGCTGACGACTAACAATCGCCCCAAAAGTCCAGAAAGCCTTTGAAAGCATTCAATTAGTTGAATATAGCGGTTTGAAACGACACACAATTCTTGCTGCATTTGTTAGCCACGTATCGTTGAATTCTGGAGTTCAAGTATCTCAAAATAGTTCCAATATCTACTGGATGAATAACACGCTCCAGACTGGTAATAGTCAGCATCTTTTTCCAGTTTCCAGCTCATCCTCAATTTCACTTTCAATCTCATCCGCTTCTAGATTGGAAACACCAACTTCACTGGTGTCACTATCAGTCTCTTCAACTGCAGCCTTTTCTTCTTCGCTATGTTCGCCTCCAAAATATGGAATTACTTCTCGTTGGCGAAGTACTCAAGTCACCTATTCAGCCAACCATTGCTCCATTTTGTACTAGCACTAAAAAAAGGTATAATTTTTTTAAACATTTTGTTCTCATTCTCATTGGTGCTAAAACATGTTAAAGGCTAACAAAAATTTGTCACTCACCTACGAGTTTGGTATATGCGCTGTCTAAAACGTGGATCTTTCATGTCCACTCCAGATTTGATTTGCTTACAGCGACTGTTGAGAAAGATCTGGTGTTTTCAACCTTGGAGGTCCTAGATAACATTTTTTAGATAGCGCAGCCCGTCTCTTCCCTTCTTAGAAAATTATTAACAAAACCATTTTGGCATGGACATTAAAGACACAGGTTTACAGACGAAGGGTCCAATTTCTTAGAAACTAGATTGCACCGCCCGTAAACAACCTATTAAAGACTCATGTTCAAGCATTTTTTAAAATAGACATTTTCCCTATATTTACAAACATGTGTAGGATTGTACAAGCTGGATATTTTCGACTTTGGGACATTTTAGTATTAGCATTGTAGTATATAAAAAATATTGTTATCGCAGAAGGTATAATCATCCGCAGTGTGCAATCATGGCTTGAGATACGAGTGCACACATAGTTGAACCAATGTCCACACGTTCATACACTTACACAAATGGCTTGAGTAGAATCCAACATGTTAGATTTTACAAAAGTCAAACTTATGGCTTACGCAAGCAATAATATTATATCCAAACGCAGCGACTTGCTTGGTGAAACAGGATTACACAAGCTACTTCGCAAATTACTTAAACCCGCGAGGACTGAATAAGACCATCAGCCGGGCAAAACATTGCGCAATGGGCGAAATAAAAAATCATATACTTACATCATATCTGACGATATGATGATCTGTCGATATGATGTAAACATATGATGCGGTAGAGATATCCAAGAGTTGAAAATCAAAAATTTATCTTCGAATCTGAATATAAAAATTTCTTTATCGCACTTCGCTAAATTAAATAAATAAATAGTTAAAAACTCAAAAAAGTTCATTGTTTTAACCTTTTTAATCCTTTGGGCAGATTTTATTCAAAAGGTGACTTCAACCTTGAGGCTGTATGCTCTAATGTATGTTTATGTGTAGGTGCGTGTGCTGTGCTCAGAAAGACTCAAGAGAAAAGTTTCTCACCTCATGAGCAGCATAGGTTTTGCTACATTGCGTTCCCTGAGAAACTGGGTCAACTCTGGCATAATTATTCATCAGCGTCGAATTCGATTTAACGTCGATCTCAAGTTTATCATTTTCTTCAAAGTTGCACCACTTGCCGAATTGTCCTCGAGGTTTCACATAAACGTGCTGAGTTTCCATTTTCCTTCCTTATTATTATTCACATTAAACGCTGATCTCGATAACAAAAATATGCTTCGTAAAAGGCATCGATAAAATGTTAGGACGTACACTCGTCGAAACGATTACAGTTCGATGTTTGTATCGTTATGGCAACCTTCCTTTATGTTTGACTCGTTAATGGACGCAGCGCTGGTTACGCGTCCGCTTGTACGAGCACCGAGGTACAGGGATTTAATACTTGCGCAATCGTAAACAACATTTTGTAACTCTCGCTGTACTCCGTACCATTGCGATCGAATTTTTCCAAAACATTGGGTATAACTTTGTCCATCAGTAGGTCCATCAAATCTCGATGATACAGCAATAACTGAAGACGCTGATCGAGCTTGAAAAATAGCAGCAATTGGCTCTTGTTGGCATATCTTATGCACCGGGTGTCCATAGTTGCTAGAAGAAGCCATCCCATCCATAAATATATTTAGAAAATATAAAAATATAAAATGATTTTATATCTTCAATAATCTTTCTTTCACCAGCAAATAAATAGAAACGCAAACTAACCAGGAAAACTGTCGCGGTGAGTGTGATTCCATACTCCGTTGGAAGACCATCCTGATGTTCCTATTTCATTGCTGTCGACACAGACTTTTTCATTCTTTGTTTTCCTAAATTTTGTAGGGTCGAATTTTTGCAAATGGCAAATCTTGCCACGTCGATCGAGCTCGGTGTATCGGCTGCTTCGCTCCATAGCAACGCTCGTTGCGTTTGAAGACCGGACGTACAAATCACGAAAAAGTGAAGCGAGATCAGGGGTCAAAGCTGCGACCGTGGGATAATTCATATCTTTCATGGTTTTCCGATCTTCGTTCTTGCAAAAGAAAATCCAACTATCGGATCTATTTTACTGAATGAAAATCTGTCGCTACATAAATTTTCTGCGAATGGAATAATTTTCAAACTATCTCCACCATTCTTCGGACACTACTCACCATCTTCTCGAACTGCGCGAGAAATTTGTTCCTCGCTCTTTGGCCTCTTTTGTCGACAATCTCGACTTCCAATAATTCTTTGGTCGCATAAGAATGATAAATCTTCAAGAGCCGTATGATGTCAGCAGGGATGCCAAATCTATCCAGGCCTTCCATCAGATCGATTGTATCGTGCACCCGTTGCTGAACGACTCCTTCCGAATATGCGCAGTGATAAGGGCAATCCGGATTGTCGAACTCGAGACAAGATGTCGATGAACTTTTTCTTGATCCAAGAGATACTTTGTCCATGAGATTATTCAATTTGGCGATGGAGGTAGAACATCCGCTCAGGGTTTGAGAGGTTCCGCTCAAAGGTGATAGATCCATCGATTGCCTCGACTGTTGATTCGAAGTAAAGAAGATGAAATTGAGAAAAATTGAAAAATTCGTTGAGGAAGATAATCCTGGGAAAGAATTACAAGCTCATCCAAAAGAGGTTGAAGATACTCCTTATTACCTTTGCAGAACTGATGGCAAGTCCACGAGTCAGGTCGACCGTAGACTTTGAATTTCGTTTCAAGCTTTTTAAATTTGACTTGTTAGCTGCTATAAAATTTTTTGTCAGTTTGACTTTTCTGATACTTTCCGTATTCATCGTGTTTCCAGCGGATAATCGAAGCAACTTTTTATCAGCTATAGTTTTCAGTTTTGGATTTGGTTCGCATTTCTTGTTTGGTTGAGCCAAACTTTTTTGCTCCTCGAGAGGAGATTTAGTGATTTGTGATTCGCTCGACGAAACGCCGGTAGGTTGTTTGGACTCTATGTCTAGCTTCCGAGGTTTCGTTGACCTTTTTTGCCCATCGAGAGTTTGGCTTTTTTTAGAAACTTGTTTGTCACTCGGCGCATAAATTGTTTCGACATTGGGCTGCCGTGCCTTTCGGTTCTCCCTTGCCATGTTGATAGCAATTTTTTCTCGCAATTCCTGAGCTTGCGCCAGTGCTCTGCCAATTCCATCGACGATTTCCTTAGCATGATTCTCGAACAGTGTTTTCTTTTGCCATGAAAGTTAAACGCATGTATGATTAATGACCAAACATTGGAACCTTATTTTAGTAACGAAGCAAATTCAATCCATTATTTTCCAAATATTCACTAAATTGAATATTTCATAATCGATTCCACCGTTTCCATTTAAGAATAATAACGTTTATATTTTGTGAGACGGTTGAACCAAAGTCTCAACAATACTTACACGCTCGCAGGTACAACAAGCCTCGTCGATTTCTTTAGTAACGATCATTTCAACAGGGCAAGCACGTAAAATGTATCTCGCTTCGTTGCACTCGATTTCCAGAATCCTTTTAGTGGCTTCGGTCGAGGATAATATTTCAGAGACAAAGTCACTTAGAATCGACAGATCGAGGCTTTCGTTGCTCATTGTTGACCGACGCATCAATATTTCCCAATCAAATTGTTAGTTATGTCTGTTGGCGATAATGTTAACCAACTTATTTTTTCAAAACAAAACATAAATCAGTACTACCAATTTTACAGTGTCACATTCATGGTCTTACATACAGGTCTGGAAACTGTAATCGTCGTTTAATGAAGGCAAATTTCGCTTCTAGCCGCCACTAGTTGTCGCTGGGGTTCCCGGACGCGGCATACATAACCTCAATACTATTTATTTTACCATGATGTTTACGTGACATTCCTGTTCATTTATTTGTACTTACCATGATCGAATACCTGAAAACAAACAAAAATCATTACATCAACGTAATAAGATGAAAAATGTAATAAACATTTTTTTCATGTTTACTTGATACGTTTATTACGATTGAGATCATATTTTTTTTCGATCGTATTAATCGAAACTGACGGGACTCGCCTTTTCTTGATTACTTTGAAAGTGTTTCAAGATCATAATCTGCACGCATCATCGAAGCGGAGATAAGCCGGCTCGTCTCTGTTGCGTATGGCGCGTTTGGAACAGATATTCAAATTTCTCTTTTCCGACTTTCTCAAAACTACTCAATTCCAGCTATGTGAAGTTAGCCCCTCGATTTTGACTTTTGCATATTTTTTTAATTTACAACGATTGTTTGTCGTTTGTTTGTGATTGTTTGATTAATGAAAACGTTTGTTTGATCATATTTTTTATCAAACAAACAAAACAAACATGAGCGTGAAGTTAGCCGCAAATCTTTGAAATTTTGTCTAATTTGATTTTTTCAAACGCCAATCGATTCGGAATCGTTTGTTGGAAAAAAAATAATATAATTCGAACGTTTGTTTGATCGTTGTGTTTCCAAAGAATCAGTAAATAAAATCTTGGTTCGTCGTAACTTTCACACTAGATTCTGGCTTGACCGGGCTCAGGTCCCTGGCACTTAGCTTTCCTGTTGTGTATCTTAGAGTCGCCGTCCGCTAGAGGCGCTAGTAGTACTGCGCGAGGCTCGTATTCATGCAATTAGCTGACTGTGACGACTGTGACATACCTTATAGATGCGTTTAGAACGGTTATGGGAGTCGACGACGCATCGAGGGGAAACGGGGGAAACGCGCAGTACTACTAGCGCCACACTACAGCGGCCACGCTAAGATGACCATGTTGCGTATTACGGGTATTAGGAATTTAGGTCCAGTGTCAGGGACCTGACCGGACTTAATATGTGTCGCGTGCATATAACGATATAACCTACAATTCATGTTACGACACGGGATTACTTGATCAAGTATACAAGATTTTGATAACTTTACAAATCCTGGCCTTCGGTAGTTGAGTGCATCTCATGTTGAGCATCTTCGCAGTTGTATGGTAAGAAAAAACATTCTCAATTTTATTTATCTTTGCGTAATTCAACTCGTCTGCGAGTTTGTCGATACAGGTATACTGATTGGTTCATTATTCAATATGAGAATCGATCGTTACATCAGTTCGGAGCAGTTCTTCTACAGAAAATAAAAAGAAATCACTTCGGCAAAAAACAGCGCAACCCTACGAGGCATTGAGCTGAGATCACAATTGGAGATTACGAGAATAATGCAAAGACAGGTGAGAAAAACAATCGTTATAAATTAAAAAAAGATGCAAAAGTCAAAATCGAGGGGCTAACTTTACATAGCTGCCAAAATCTAGTGTGAAAGCTACGACGAACCAATATTTAATTTATTGATTTTTTGGAAAAACAACGATCAAACAAACGTTCGAATTATACTATTTGTTTCCAACGAACGATTCCGAATTGATTGGCGTTTGAAAAAATCAAATTAGACAAAATTTCCAAAATGTGCGGCTAACTTAACGCTCATTTTTGTTTTGTTTGATAAAAAATATGATCAAACAAATGTTTTAATTAATCAAACAATCACAAACAAACGACAAACAATCGGGATAAATTAAAAAAAGATGCAAAAGTCAAAATCGAGGGGCGAACTTTACATAGCTCGAAAAGCACCTTCCTTTTCCAGGCGTTCTTTCTACCTTACCGACCAAACGTGGCCAACCGAACGAGAGCAACATTATTACCAACCGGTACATCACAGCGAGCATCATCAATACAACCCCGACAATTCGCTATTTGCGTTATCATGAAAAAAGTCGAATCAACTCGGGTATATTGACTGATGATATGATTCCCGATATTATCCTATATTGGACCAAGGAATTGACGTTATCGACGAAGCGTTAATTATTACATAATTCTGTTGTAGAAAACTGCTTCACTTGGAAGCTTGCATCGGATTTTAATTGTATTGATATAAGTAAGTGGATACTCGGTTAGGAAAATAATACGAAGCGATGAGAAATAATTAAATTCGGTGTACAAAATTGAGCAATGCAAAATTCACACGAAATTCTGTGTCGAAAATCGTTGTGCGCATGTCGGAGGGCGATTTGCCTGAATTTGCCAGGAACTACTATCGGTTTCATCGAAAAATGAAAATCGCTCCATTTTCATTAGTTAAAAAATAAAAGTAATTGATACGCTTGAATTTGTAGGATGTACAAGTGAAACGAATATTCAGGAGTTTGTTTGAAATTTGTGAAGGATTGCCGTATTTATCTGTTAGCTATTGTCCCTCCTAATCGCTGATATGAGTCATCGTGAAAAACACCTTGGCGGAAAAAAAGTAAAAACGAAAAAGAATTTCTTAAAAATTTCTTAAATATAAACAAATTCGTTAAAATTGTAATTAAATGTTTAACGTTATTTACTGTCATAATTAATTAATCAATTTGTATTATTAACTTCATAATTATCGTCAACCATTATTTAACACGTAGGTCTTCAAAAATAGTAAATCCTACATAATAGAATATTAATTCTAATCTCTGATTATTTCATATTAAAATTATTTCTACATATAATGGAAGGAAAAAAACTCTAGAAATTAGTAAAACGATGGTTTTACGATACGGAAGCTAACATTCAAGGAGGCGGAATGCGAGGAAGCTGGGGAGTCTCGTATACGAGCAATGTATTCCGTTTTGTTATTTAGTCGACTAATCGCTATAAAACGATCTCTATAATAATTATCGAATGCGAGAGTATCTCCTATGTTTTGTCGTGTATTTTCCTATCGCGCCAATATCTTCGTCAAATTTTCACCGTGGTCCGTGCTTCCCGCGCTTCAATTGTTTCAATCATTCGTATCAACTGTTTCACAAGAGTTGAAATCTACTGAAATACAATTAATAGAACGAGTATAATTGAAAAAATATATTTCAAAACCGATTTTGTCGCGTCTAGAAACTTCGGTTTCGTCGCACTGCGAGATAAGACTTTTTACTATTGTTTCTGCGCATATTTATAACATCGGGTAAGTCGATATCAAAGGACGTTCGTATCACACCAGCAAGCCTCGTGGCCTCTCTTCGGTGCGCTTGTCTTTAAACTTTATCGACTGCGGCAATAAAATTCAAAAATGGAATTTTTCGCAGCGAATCCGAGTAAGCCCCGTTTTTCCTAACGTCGTACATCGATGCAACACGTTAACGCTCCTTTCTTCGATATGCCATGATATAAGTCGTGGCATATAGTCTTCACTAGGCAGATCTACTTGAAATTTTCCATACGCCGCATCGCAACTTTTGTCCAATGTACGTCGTCATAGTCGCGTTCATTCTAACGTGGTTGCCAGATATCGAAGGGTAATGTACAACTTTCATAAGTCCGAGAGTGATCCATAGCTGTAACATATTTATAAATCCACTTGACCCGCATGATTAGAATTACGTGAGAAAGTCAAGAACAATGGTAGATTCGCTCGTTCTCTCACCTCGTTCGAAAAATCATTCGGAGAGGAAGTGTTTGAATCAAGCGTTAGAGTTTTCCACCTTTTTTCAAAAACGATATTACGCCTTCCTCTTCGTCAATTTCTCGTTGCCTCTGTTTTATATTAGTATTTAATCCTTCTATAAGTCTCATGTTTCATTACTTTCCTACATAATCGAATTTATCTTCATTTTCACATATACTTTAATGATTATTAAGGCTACCAAGTCGCAGTGAACAATGCCGGAATTATGGATATGAGGTTGCCTGCGAGGTACGAATTTATTTAACGATCTCCTATATCTCGTAAAATATTTATCAAATATATTGTTGGCGTTACCTACTTTTTATAATAATTTGCTTGTCGGCGCATTGTAGCTCGAAGACGTTTGCATTGATTCTAATTATCACTGCCATGTCTTACTTTGCGGACGCAACAGAATTGGCAGGATGCCTGCGTTACACAGATTAATACCTCTCGGGGGGGTTGAGGATGGAACGCCGTGCGGTCCATCGAAAGTCAGTATCTCATTCCCTATATTACCTACTTCGTGACTTCTAATTCATGATATTGCCTAATATTTAATCGCGATTTGTTTCATTCGTTTCTCAGGTTTGCAAATGCAAGAGTTGTGTCGATGAGGAAGGACCAGTGGGACAACGTGCGCAGGAAAATGACCTCGTTCTTTGCACAAAAGTAAGGATACCTCTATATCACATCGTTTTGATTAAAATAATTGTTCTATAATTCGTATGGTGACTCTACGAAGTATCGATCATCCCGTTAGAGGCAATTCGAGATTTTGCATCTTTTTATTCCTTATGTTCCGCGTTAACGAATTAATTTCACATCGTCACTTATTGATGAAAGTTCTCCGTTTCGTATAGTACGATATGTCTTACATGTAGATAAATTCTCTATTTATGTCACGATTCTATGAAAAATAACCCGCGAAATATGATTGTGTTATAAAAATCAAATGTGAATATAAAGAACTGACGGTCATTGACGAGATAACATACGGTGATACAACTACACCCTTGAATCAATATAATTTATTTGTATATTTCGAGTAGTCAAATTCTGTTACGTTCAAGTGTACTTTTGTCAATAGAGACGCTATCAGTATGGCCAACCGATAAAAACACGAGAAGAACAATGCCAAGCACATGGCTTCGATGTCGCATGCGAGGTGAGCTTGTGCTTTTACTGAGGCAAAAAAAGAATTTTCTAAAAAATTAAATTTCACATGTTTTACGATGTATAGAGAGGAAACGGAACTACTTGCAAAGGTTTATCATGCGGTTATAAAATGGGGGTGGGCTGGTATATGTCACCCCCCCTCAGACGCCACCCATTTAGATTATTACCAAGCATGGGAACGCGATGCGGCACTAACAAAGTAAGTATCTTATGTAAGGTAGTGTTCCACCCAATCTTTTTCACCAGTGAAATTAATTCAAAATGCGATTTTAATACTTGTTGTAACGGGACCGTATTATTTACGATACCCGCGGTCATAAATTGGGAGAAATTGCCTAGAACTCGATGCAGAACTACAAGTAGCTCGAAAAAACTTAATACGATTCATCTCTATTACAGGTGTGTGTCAGCCAAAAATGTGTACCCTTGTCAAAATGGCCAGGGCCCGAAGGAAGCCTAATATACACGGGTGAGGAAACCTTCTGGCCATGCAGTGTTGAAACATTATGACTTCAGAAACGAAAGAGCTGTTATCGTCATCGCCGTTTAATTTCTTTCTCTAAACATAATAATAATAATCTCAAAGTTTGATCAACGTATCTGACAATTACACATATTAATATATGTTCCGAAAAATGTATAGAAATATGTACCTTATATCACCAAACAACATAATTGTCAATGTAAAAGACGTTGAATAAACGATGTTGAAAATTTGTACTTTATTTGAAATTCCGTAAAAATAGAACATAACGAAACGATCATGACCAATGCGCTTCTGACAAAAGATTTACCATTAAATTAAATTAGACGTGTCCAAAGTCTAGAATTGCTTTTTCACGAAAGAAATGCGTACACGTAAGTATGCGTTTGAAAAAACAAAACGAAACGATCAAGTACAAGATTTTTGCGTACAAAATGAATCTGCGAATCGAACTTGCCGCCAATTCAACGTGGGTAAAACATCGTTCGCTCCTTGGCCGCAGATGGCGCGGAACCCTCATAATAAATATCCCCGTAACGAACGTGAAGGTGGAACAGAGACAGAGAGATAAAAGCATGGCCGACTAGTGCTGTCTCTGTCTGACCCCCACCCCACTCGACTCCACCACGGTGCGTTTTCTGCTCGCAACGAACCTAGTGGCGACTAGTGAACTACCAACTCGGCTACTTCATTAAGCGACCTACCCCTTCCACTGGAGTTTCCCGACCTGCATGTAAGACCGTAGTCAAATCATCAGAGAACGATCAGAACGACAGCACACGCGCATGTGCCGGTACCTCATGTGTACAACCGGTGCGATCACTAGCCACCTAGCGGTGAACCCGATCCCTTCATCACATATGTCAAAATAACAAACCTTTGCACTGTTTTCAATGAAAACGTGTCTTACAAAGCACGAACAACAAAAATTATTAAATAATTTCCGAAATTCGATAAATCATTGGAGCATTTACATACGCACGATATAAATAAGTGTACTACGTTTCAAAATTTTATCTTGGAGGTTATGTTGCTTGTACCAACGATGAAAAGTTATCTTGGTTTTGTTTAACATAAAAATGCATATTCAGCATAGCGTTACTTTAAAAAACAGATTCCCTTATAAAATTTAATATGAACTTTACGATCCAATGATATATCAACTGCACGAACGATTTGTATAAATTTCGTATACTCTTGTTGAACGAATTTTCAAACATAGGACAGCGAGGGAATAATTTGTGATTCGACGAATAATTCATCGTTGCACAATTTAAGGAAATTGATAAATAATTCAAGACACAGTAGTAGAATAATATCAGTGTTTTTATGTATATATATATGTATGTATATATATATATATATATATATATATAATAAAGACGTAAAAGATAGAATTTCGCCCATGATTTTTCATTATCTCATTAATAATTAATTGAAAAGTATCATCAATGTTTCAGTCGGTCGAAACTAGGATACACTCGCTTTATCCCTAGCCTAAACTTACATAACAACCATTTTTTTGTGTTAATTATTTAAATGCTTCATGATGGAATTTGTTAGAGCGCAGCGAGAAATTCTGCTCTCGCAAAACAACAATCGCAGATTGTCGATTTGACGGTGTTGGATCGTACAGAGATGCGCGAAGTTTATGGAATATGATTTACATCGAAGTAAGAACGAAGAAAATGAAACACCAGCTCTTAGAAAAATAAAAAGTGTTATTCGAGGGGCAACGGTCGAAATTATGTAATTCTTTCCATATCCATTTGTTTTTTTGTCACCATTCCGTTATTGCGTTATTATCATTCCGATAAAACGACGGTGGAGGGATCAAAGGGCAAAGAGAAGACTCTTAAAAACTTGTCGAGTTGTCACCGGACACATGCTGCTTAACATTTGAGTGCGCCTCGAGCGGCCTAAGTAGATGTGCTCTCGACAGTGATAATAACATTGTAGTAAAGGAAAACAAAGGGAACAAGAAATTATCAACACGCATAGCTGCGAGATGTAACGAGCTCGAAACGGGAAAATCCGCGGAAGTTCCGCTGGAAGTTTGAACTCGGCGATGGTGTTGTACGGTGGACGTAAATTGTACCAACGAGATAAAATAATTGCGCGGGTTCAGCTCGATAACGGCGGATAATTCGGGTTGTAGATACGCGAGTACGAGAGAAAGGGCTCGATAACCACGGTGCGTTGGTCGACGTGTATGTACTTCGTTAGAACGGGAGACTGGGCTGTTATTTCTTCGGAACGAAGCGATTTTGCGATAGAAAAGTAGTTGGTTTTGTCGTCCGTGACGCTGATCGCTTTCGAGTGCTTACAATTCATCCTTCCTCGGCACATCGTCATCCTCGTCTTGTTCCTGTGCCTGCAACACATTCTCGTTACAGGACATGCGTTTCGATACGACTTGTTAAAATCTAAAATCAACATTTTTATTGGACTTACCTCTTCAGCCTCCTGTCCATAGACTCCGTTGGTGTCGATGAATTTGGACAATCCTTCAAGCGTTCGCTCACCACTATAGTTGACAGCCTAAAAATTGCGATAAAATTTAATTCGTACGTTCATCGACAAAATGAATGATTCGAGGAGGAAAACAGCAATGATATATTGCTAATATAAGAGAATGATCGTACTTCGTTGGTCTCCTTTTTGTAGAGGATGATCGTCGGGTAGTTGACGATCTTAACGTCCTCCAACTCGTTCGCCGTGGCGTCCATCTTGGCGATAACGACATTCTCAGAATTGTTGTATTTCTCGCCGAGCTGGAAAATACAACCAGTTACACAGTCGAGTTTAATTCGTTGGTAGGGAAATAAATGAAATGCAAGATAAAATATAACGTACAGCGTCGTAGATGGGAATGAGCTGCTTGCAGTGACCGCACCATGGTGCATAGAATTCTACCAAAACGTCGTTGTCTTTGTTCATCGCAACTTCAACAAAGTTGGTACCGACGAGAATCTTGACGGGTGATTTGTCCCAATCTGCTGGCAGTTCCTGCGTCAACAAGTGGCGTTTGAGTTTGCCTTGTCTGAAGTCGGTGACGAAGTTCCTGATGTTTTCGCTCGTCAATTCTGGATTCTCCGGTTTGTACTTGTCCATGTCTTGTTCGAGCTTAATCAGACGCATAGCGGGCACTTCTTCCTTCTTTATTCCGAAGAATTCCAATATTCTTTCGTGATCGGGCTCGTCGACGTTGATTGTAACGAAAAGAACCTGGGCGACAATTTCGACAATGGTTATTCGCGATTATATTTTTATTTAATCAAAATAAAATTTGCATTTTCGTAAAGGTAGATGAGAATCGATAAATTTATCAATCGAGCTTACCTCGCCACGGAAGTCCTTCGCCGGTTCCTTGATCGCATCAACATGCTTGTCAAAATGACCGGCCTCTTTACCCAAGAATACCAGCAAGTGATTTTTGATCTCACCGCCGAAAATCTTTTGAGCGGTCTCTTGGTTGAAGTCGATGAGCAACGGGAGCGAGTGCGTGTTTATGAACTTCAGGAGATTCTTGACGTTGAATTCTTCATCGAACACAACTTGACCCTCGTCGAACTGACGATAAAAATTTTATCATTTTCGATAGAACGCCTCAGATCTTTTTTTCATCATTCGGTCGAGCTTAAATCAAGTTCATATCTATATTTAAGAAAACGAGGATCTTTTACCTTCTTAAAAAGAACGACAGATCCGTCTTTGGCCTTGTATTCCTCAAACACCTCGTCGGCACTGGTAATACCGAAGAACTGACCATCCATGGTGTTGGCAACTTCCAAGAATACTTTAGCAGCATCGCTTTCAACGTCCTGTTGAATTTTAATTCTTGGGTTATAAATCTGCGGTAGGTTATTACACAGTTAACTCTTCTTTTCACGCTCACCTTGAAGAAACCAATGGTAGCAAGGTTCTTGGATTCGATGACATCTTTAGCCTCTTTAACCGTCTCCAAGGGCTTGGCAGGCGGTCCTAACTTGGTCTCGATCCATTGAACGATATCATCGGCCTGACGTCCGCCGCTGTAATCGATCATGGAACCCTTGCGATAGAATTTCAAAGTGGGATATCCTCGAACGTTGTAAGTTTCAGCAAGTTTGTCCTCTTGAGTCGCATCGACCTTGGCCAACTTAACATCCACATTATTCTGTGCCAGTTTTGCCGCAGCTTTGACGAGCTCAGGGGCAATGGCCTTGCAATGTCCGCACCATGGCGCATCTAAACAACAAGAGACGATTCAATCAACGATGTAAACCTTGGCGAAGCTTTCTTATAGCAAAGTTTATTACTGTTTAATATCGCTGATTACTAAACCTATGAACTATTTGCAAACTAAAAAATTTGTTAAGACCCGCAAAATCCAGAAAACAACTGTAATTTGAAATCGTACAAGAATCAAAGTCCGCATCGCACACAAATTCACAATTTTTCAAAAATCCAATACCATTTTCAAAAATAGCGCGACATTTTTTTTCATTACCGATTAAGCAAATTTTAAATAACGCCATTTATATCTCCTATTGGGCGACCTCCTATAGCCTTACATCTCTCGCATCCATGAAAAATCGGTTGGCACCCAACGCGACCAAAAGCACCGATCGAGTCATTTCCATTTTTTTCCTCCCGGCATTCCCCCAAACGATTTACAGTTCGTACAAACCATAAGAACGTTTCACAATTACATCCAATTTATCATTTTCCATCTTTCCACAAGAATACAATCGTTTTGGAGAAAATATAAATACATTTTTTTTGTTACCGACCGAGTTTTTCCTACATAACCTCAAACATCCCATATTCGCGAAATTCTCATACAAGCATCTTAATCATAACCTCGACACATGTGTGTAAGCGCCTGTACAGCTTTACTCTCGTATTGACCCCTTTAATTCGTTCTATACTTGTATATAACCTATAATCATTTTAATTCTTCATTCTGAATTATACATATATACACACACACACACATTTATTTATTCATCTACATATATACACACGGTGTACTTTCACGAAAAGTGACGTGAGCGTGACGGCACGACTATTCGCAAGTGAATATTAGCGGTTGGACAACGGTAATGTACAGTCGCGAGCGAAGGAGCAAGCGGAAGCGAGAGAGCATCTTCGACTCGTCTCGACTCGTCTTGATGACGTGTTAAGATCAAACATCTGGAATCGTTATATCGGCGTGATATTATCATAATTTCTACATTTTTAAAGTTTCAATGTATTCATGTTATAGAAACAAGAGTGAGAATAAAAAAAAGCAAGAATAACTGTGCAAATTGATTGCTTGAAGAAGCTTCCTTCGTAGTTACACACATGCTTATGTCTATACGTCGATATATCTATATATATATACATATATAGATATACGTATATATATATATATATATAGATACACATGTGTATACGTATACTCACGGAATACGAAGAATATGTGTTCGTGCAAGCTCAGAGCCTCCTCGAAATTGTCTTTGGTTATAACGTAAATACCGTCCTCCTCCTCGATGGCACAATGAGATACCCCGATACTCAATAATGCCACGACAATTAATCCGGCGAACTTCATTTTTCTATATTTATTTAAAACAACTCTGTGCAAAATTCAACGGGGAGGACACGCTTGGTCAAGAGTTACGGTGACAGTGATCCCGGTTCGTGGCTTGAAACAATATTTGTACGTACTAAAATGCCTATTGTGCGGTGCGTGGCACACCGGGAACGCGACCGAGAAGAGAGGAGGAGCTTACGCGGAATGAGTGAACCGCGAACGGCTAAGAGACAACGAGGCAACGTCGAGCGGAATCAGAGAGAGCCAAGTAGCGTTACACGCGCCACGCGTTGACGGTGAATCGCGGTAATGCGTGGCACACGGAGCGTTCATCGTGGTGGCTTCTGATTGGTCGAGGAGAGACCTCATGAAGATCGCCGACAATCGGCCGTTTCCCGTAGCTAGCAACCGAAAGATAAGACACGTTCGGAGATTATAAAACTGAGACGAAATATGAGTTTTGTTTTTTTTTTCGGGGATATGTCGAATTAATTAACGACGCGTACGTGCAATTTTTTTTTGATCGATGACCTTCGATAATTAACTAGCAGTAATATTGGCCGAGTCGATTCGAGTGGGAGAGAGATAGCTGCTAAATGCGATTCGCTAATTAGCCGGCATGGCTAGACCGATGGAGCGGAATCGTATCTCGGCCACTTGTTGCTATTATTCTGCGTTCGCCAACCTAAATTTTATCTCGATTGATCGAGGTGGGACGACAAAATTCCAAATCTCATTTTCGAAGTGGCAACAGCACGTTGCGTCCTTTTCGATCGATAGACGTGTCCATGCTTTGTAGACGAGGATGCGCATGTGTATGTGCGCACGTTTATCATTTGCGTTGGTATAAGCATACACGAACGAAAAAAATTGTAAGTTATTTTCGTTCGCGCCATACGTCTTTCTCGTTCCTGCTGAACTTTTTTGTTACGCTTTAGTCACGTGGGCATTGGATACGAGAAATATACTTATTCAACAAAATCGAGATACGATTAAACATACCCGTATCAACAATTTTTACAAAGCAATTGGACATACCGCATACAAAAATTTGTTTTTTATTTATTTAAAACGAATACGACTAATGTTAAATACAGAAATACCATCTGGTATGTTACTAGTTCTGGTAAAAATAGTATGTTTCTACAATAACAATAGCACGACTGAATCGGACGAATGAAAAAACCTAAAAAAATACTTTGCGCATGCGTGGTTCTTCATAAAAACACACCTGCCACGGAGGCTTATCAAAAAAGATAACATCTGTTTATTCTATCAAATAGTTACATAGGACAAAATGATTCATCGCCAGAATAGAAAGTTGGTCGATTCAAACATTAGCAGCGGGGAAAGGGACGCGTTTATTTTTTGCAACAATAGATTATCCTACAGTTTCCCATAATCGAATCGCAGCCAACTTCGGACTTGTGCTGAACTGACATAACCTAAAATGAGGATATACATAAGTTTTCTTATATTGCTGGGAGTACCGTTATTCTAAATACCAGCGTAAAGAGTTCCATAAGTAGGTGAAAGGAGGGTTAAGTATATACTACGATATAATACAAATTATACAAATTCGTGGGATAGTCTCGATTCTTATAACCGCCCACGCGTAGACGTTCTTTCAGAAGTACGTGTCGTGCGATTCCAGTCAAATGGATCAATTTATTTATTTATTTCAATACTGATAGATTTTTTCAAAAAGTTCATTTGGTGTGAATAATTGGTGTGGCAATAATAATCTCGAACAAATTGTTTTTAATTTTGATGATCTTTGAAAATTGCTTTTGCACTATAGATGTCACCACTTAGCATCTTTCTCATGTCAATTCAAATGTGATTTGAAATAAATTTTTCTTTTTTACAGAAACTGATATAATTAAAGGCTAATATGGCAAGACGCGCTGCCTTATTCATGACACTAAATCAACTTTATTATCTTCAAAGGCCTATAGTGTTACAGGCTGCGTACTCTTCTTATTACGCAAAAGAAGATGTGAAAATCGCAGATGAAGAGCTGTCATATTTACCTGAAATTTCAATGGGCTATGGCAATAAATAATTATAGTATTTGGTAGCGATCAAGTCAGATCGCAGAGAAAAACAGCTTCGAAACAGCGGATAGAGGTATAAACAGTTTGTATTAATAGAATTGTTCCATTCATGAATAATCGCAACTAACAAATTTGACTAAATGGCGGCAAGTTTAAGTTTTCTCGTCTTCTGTCTGATCTGTATTTATAGTCTTGTTGCAGAATTTATTGCGAGCGCTGCTGTATTGGCAACGTTACAATTTGCTTCAACCAACATAAATTCAACGATTCGGATAAAATATGGGCATTCATTCATCGTTTATTCTTTAACTTAAAATTCGACAACCAATTGTTTTAAATTCAATTGAGCGCCGTTATGTTCATAGTGCTGTCTGGGCTATAATTCGATATTTACCTGTGGCCAATGAAAGACCGGGCATATGCCAAATACTCGACAATATTTCATAATCAACAGAGACAGTGAAAATCTATAAATAGCCAAGTACAGTTGCGAGTCTTTCATTATTCTATTGTATAACTTCAAAGGTCTGACTCGAAAGGCACATTTTGTTTTTGTCTAGTTTTATTTAATTTCTATCTTTGTGGATACAAATGTTTCATACTTTGTTTTTTTACAGATGACAAATTATAAAGTAACTTCGGAAATTCATACCGAGAGTGAAGATAAGACAATAGACTCTAGAGAAAATCGTAAGTAATTGATAAAAAACATATTTTCATTTGTCAAATGGTCGACGCAGTATTTTGGTTTTTCAAAATATTGTTTCTCATTGCAGGCGTGACCCGAACATTTCCATTTTCATATCCAACATATTTGCAGAAAACGAAAGATCAAACTTTGCAATACGACGACGATGGTGATTTGATTTTAACAAGATCAAAAAAGGAAAATCTCACAATTGGTAATAACTCGTAATTATCAAAAATGTTGTTGTCACGAAAATAAGGTAATTTTTTTTTTGTACAGAGTACAGCGTTTCGACTGAATTGCAACTCGTCGGCCTGCAGATATGGCGAGGTGCCCTTTTATTAGCGGATTACATTCTCTCGAATCCAGAATTGTTCGAGAGGAAAAATATTTTGGAACTTGGCTCGGGCGTAGGACTGACGAGTATCATTGCCAGTTTACTCGCGAACGAGATACTCTGCACAGGTTTAGAAATTCATCATTAACTTCGTACATGAATTGAAACATTCTAAATACTTTTTTGTACTTTTTAAAATCTTACTATCGTTTCAAATTTCTCTAACTCCATTGGAATTCATTTCAGACGTAAATGTAGGAGGAATTTTGGATCTTATCGAAAAGAATGTTGGAAGAAATAAACACCTGGTGCGATCCAAGTTCAACATAATGGAATTGAATTTTCTCGATTGTAATTGGTCTCGCGCCTTGAGGGAAAAATTGAAAGACGTCACTGTAATCTTAGCTGCCGATGGTGAGTTGCAAAGTGAAAAATTCAAATGCATTCATACAATTTTGAATAATGTTGTTCTCGAAGAAAAGCAAGCGACTAATTAATATTGAAACATTTTAGTTATCTATGACGACGTTGTGACTGACGGTTTTGTGAATACCCTGGCACGACTGTTCGACGAAAAATCTTCCAGAACGGCTTTCGTAGCTTTGGAAAAGCGTTACGTATTCGCTTTAGCAAATTTCGAATCGGTCGCACCTATGTACGAAGAATTTCTGAGATGCATCGCCAGGCGAAATTTAGACTGGATTATCCAACAAGTGGACATCGATTTTCCACAGTATTTCACTTACGACAGGGTCGAACAAATGATTCTTATGAAGATTCAAAAACGAGGAAGCTCGACGACGTAGCAATTGTCCAGGATATTCTTCCCAAGTGAATTTTAACCAGCGCACGCACGAGGTACAGATTGTTCATTTACATTGTTTCTACGTCTCTCCAGCTGACTTGACTCAGATGTGATAATTCTTTCTACAGAAAATCCATGGAGAGTTCTCGAAGAACATGGAAGAACGAAGACAGTATTATACGAACAAAGACGAAATATTAATCGATACGAATATTATCTTTATTTCCACGAGGCGAAATATTAAAAAAATTAACGTAAAACGACACTCCAAATAAAATTGTTTAGTCTACAAATGTCGACAAGACAATTTATGAACAATTTTGCAAACTGGATTGCATTAATCAGCTTCTCTGATCCAACAGAAAAGAAATATTTCGTTAAAGGAGTCGAATAAAACTCGCACGTATCATAAACGATTTAAAAAATATTAATTCATCGAAAAAAATCATAGCGATTCCAATTGAAAATTGAAAATTCTAATGTTTTGCTCGTTATTGTTTACATATGAAAACAAACAAAAACTAAAGCACGAATGTTAAAAATTCCATGTCAAATATCAGATAATAACTATAATAGTCAACTGTCCACAATTTCATTAAACTTAGCTCAATCATTTTGACAATATTGAAGTAAACAATATTATTAACAGTCACACAGTCCTGAAAAAAAGGTAATTCTCAATTCTCTCCCAATCTCAAGATCAATTATGAAAGAGACTAATCAAACAAATTTTGTGTCCACAGATTTTATTGAATTTTTCATTTATTTTTCTATTTACATCCTACCATAGGCGATAATATTGAGTGGCAATGGTCAAAGGTCGTCGGAAGAATTCGGAGATGATGGATTTTTCGTCGTGAACGATTCCACAAAGGCGATCATGGATACCAAAGAAACTAAGTGAAACAAAAATTTGTCGAAGAACAAAGAAAAACGTGGATACGTGAACGAGGAAGATAATTGGGGAAAACCGCTTCTCCGGACGACCGTGGGCAGTATTTGTAGTTACATTACATTATACACACACGCTGATATCGAGCAACAGTGTGCCAAACGAGTTTTGTCTTTTACATTGTTTTTTTCTTCTTTTTTAGATTCCCGTTTGAGCGTCTGGGTGAGAACGACGTTCAACGATAAGGCCGAAAACAAGTAGGGTTCGTTTGATCTTCGTTGGACGAAGCGAAGCGACGTGACTCCACTCGAATCATTTTCGTTCGCCAAAAATTTATACGAATAGTTTTATCGATACTCCTCACGGTCCGAAGATTGCCAACTGTCCCTCTCGTCGACAGACCCTCGAGTTTGGCGAAGGCACTTTAACTGTCTAAATTTATTCGCGTTTATTGTTAAACTTATTGCTCGAATGGAAAATTCGAAGATAATGTTTTTGCGATTTTGTTTTTTCAATTTGTGTTTCGTCGCTCTCCAATCAGGACCGTTATCGATATCGCAACGTTGTTCGTACAATTCAGAAAGTGATTAGTTACACGATTATATAAAACAAATAGAAAGTTATAACATTTTCAAGAAATTAAAAAAAAAAAAAACAGAAAAAAGGATTTAAAACTTTAAAACTAATCTCGAGACGAAATGGGCCGGCTATGTAATTAATGCGAATTATATCCAGCGTTCTTCGTTCAAGAAACAATTAATTCGTTGGTTAGCAATCGACAATTGGATGAAGATACAATGGAGGGAAAACAAAAATTAAAAAAAACACAAAAGACAAAAAAAAACAACAACGCGGTTTGACTAGAGTTAATGAAATTGGCTTGGCTAAGTGAGATGAGAAAACGAAACGAAATGAGAAAGATAGGAAAGTCCGGTGAAGTACATTGATTTGTTACAATTTTTTTTTGTTCTTGAAAAAAAAAAAAAAAGACAAACTGATTAGTCTTGAGACTCAAAGGGACTGGAGCGACAGTGAACAAAAAAACTGTGGGAATAAGAGAGAAAAAAAAACTTTGCATCAAACTCGAACACAATACCGACCGGTCTCTTCGCAACTCGTCTCGTTATTTCACGTAGTAAATTCTACATTGAATACAAAATCGAACCCTAACGTCTACGACAACGACGAAGTATCCTGTTTCCTTTTAAGCTAGTTGTTGTTTTTTTTTCTTCTTCATTTTCTTCTTTTCTTTATATATATAATAATCATTCTTTTTTGTTGTTTTCCTTTTTTTTCACTCGATTGCAATTATATTATTCGCAACAAATACTGTACAGGGAAAAAAAAAGGATTGTTACCCTCGCGCGAGTTGGAGCAAATTTGTATCTTCTCGATTAAATTTCCGTTTTTGTCGAGGAAAAGAAAGAAAAAAAAAATAGGTCAGAAAATAGCTGGAAAATTTCTAGTGAACCGTGCCGTTCTGAGAGGTTTTTTGCCCTGTGTTACCGATCGTCGGTAACGCATCGAGCATAAGTTTTCTTCTATGATACTCGTTGCTCGCGTTCTCGGTCGCCATTGATTTACGTCGCAGAGGGATTGTATTATCGGCTGTCGGTAAAATAGAGTTGGTGCTCTTGCGTCTTATCGGCGCCTCGTTCGTTTGCCTCGGTCCATTGTCCTTTTGACACGACGTCGCGTTAACCGTGACGTTTCCCGTTGCTTTGGCTATGCTGCTCGTTGAATTGTTCGCCGAGCTTTTGTTCAGAGCTACTTGTACGGATGCGAATGAAGCGCCGTTCTTGCTCGTAGCGCTCGGATTGGAGATTTTTGTCGACGACGCGCCAATCATACTGGCGTGTTTGCTCACTGTATTGTGAATGGCGAGACTGTTTTTTACCGACTGAGCATTAGGTGGTGAGCCAAGCGGTAATGTCGTCTTTCTTCTCGCATTGGAATTCGATATCTCGCTGTTGAAATTCGTTTTTGCACTGGCTCCGCTCGTTTTAGCGTTTCCAAACGAGGCGTGAATTCCTGTAGTCACCCATCTCTCCACTTGTGCCTCGTGCGATTTTTGCAATACTCTGCGCACGTCGCCCTCTTCTCCTCCTTCCTTCATTATCTCTTGTAACTTCTGTATCGTCTGGTACAATACCACTGGACTTATCAGGCCAAAGTCGAAGAGACTACTCATGTGTAGAACGAAATTACGATAGAGATTCTTCATCAGCAATTCCTTTCCTTTCGTCTCGAGGAACATCTGACAAGCTAGCGGTATCTGACAATCACCCACGTAACCGTGTTTCATCACATGAAGATTCCACATTTTCATCAGTTCCTTCTCGCCCTCGTTCACGTCCGTGAAATCGTCTATCATCATCATCGTTTTAGTCTGTAGCCACTTCGGATCGTTCTCACCCTCAGAGTCGATGTCCAGCTCTTTTGGATATATCGGTAAACACGTTACCGTGTGATGGTAAAGCCTTTTGTCAAACGGGAACAAAATCGTTTTAGTTGTTTGATCGTGTTTGATGACAAAGAAATAACGACTGCACCAAGTGAGACGGTTTTTATAAGCGTGATAAACTCGGTCGATAACGGTAATTGTAATAAACTTTTCTTTTTAACAAGATTGTTCTTACCAACGAAGTAATCGTAGTTCTTGTCACCGACCGAGTCTCACTTATCTTCGGGAAAACACCAAATTTTTTTTTTTATCAAAGCCAAGTGCCAATGATAAGAAAAAAATTCGTTCCATGCTCACCGAGTGGTCGTAACTTGTTATTTTCAAGCTAGCAATGGCCTTACGTACCTGTTATGACCGGTTATGTACGGCCTTTGGCTCTCGAGCTCGTTCTCATCGAGTTCCAAAAATTCGGACAAACTCGGCCTGGTTCTCTTGGGTCTGCAGACGAGAATATTCGTGACACTGGTGCGTCTCGTTGGTCCGGTACGTGAGAAGGCTACGCCGGAGGGCTGTGAGATCAACTCGTGAGGACTTCCTGCGTACGATCCGTCGTAACATTCGTTTATGGCTACGTCGATCCGCGCTCCTTGCGGAATGGGCTGTAAAATACATTACGTTTGTTATTACTCGCACTTGTCAAATATTTACAATAGAAATTATTTGATTTTTGTGTCGGAATGTTTAAAAAAAATTTGTTTAGAAAATATCAAATTAATTCAACAACGAACCACATAAGTAAAGGTGAAACGCGAATGACAAAGCTTGAGATGTTTGAGTAGAGAGTAGAGTTTGCCGCAGTCGAGGGAGCACCAAGGACAGTGAAGATCCTCGCAAGCTTCGGTTTGTTGACGGCTGTTATTATTATACAAAAATTGATATACGATTTGCTGAGTTCCACCCGACGTGTCCATCTTCTCAACGGACACGGACATCTTCGATGGTGTCAACAGACTAGGATTTGGCAGTGACATGTTATTGTTATTGTTGTTGTTATTGTTCGCGGAACATCGATCGAGATCGGCTGAAAAACAAAGAACGTTATCTTCTTATAATGACTGACAACAAAAAGTCAAAACAAAGTTATATGAGAGACTCACTGTTACCAGGTCGATTCTCCTTATTGTCACCATTGGGCAGTGGATGTATCAACGGTGGTCTGTCGACCAGGCCGATACTCGGTTCCGTCGTCCAGCTAAGCCTAAATTTTAATGTCGGACCCCGACTGAACACTTCGAAAGGACCGCATTCTTTTATATCGGCTATTGTTTCCCAAGAATTGTGCTTCTTCGGACTCGATCTCACGTTTGTTTGTACTTCCTGCAAGCCTAATTCGTAATCACCGTCCGTCAACAAGCAACGATTGTGCTTGTCGTATACGATCAGCTCGGAGCCGTAGAGCTTAACTTCTTCGCCGCTGGACTTCATCGAACCCGGCGATGACTTGCGTCTTTTCTGAGCTGGCTCTGAAACGGTGAGATATTGTTTTTCTTTAAGACGAACAATGTGAAGAGATTAAGTGGAGTGTCGAGAATTTCATTCGTACCCTCTAAATCACAGTTATGTATAAGGCAGACGTTGTTGGAGGTGCAGTATACCCTCAGGAGAAGCATGTACGTCTTTGCGATGTGACCGTTGTTCAGACTGAACGATTCATTGGGTATGGAAATTGTTGGTGCTTTTGGCGGTGGCTGATTTTCCGAGGGATTTATTGGTACCTCGCTCGTACCAACGGATACCTGGAAGAAAAAATAAATTTTGAATACAAACTTGCGCTGTTTTCAAAGAGATTTCACAATTTCGACACAGAAGCGAGGAATGTTTCTACGTTTGTGAAATTGTACCTGCATAATAGGTGAGCTCACGTCTTTCCTTTTTTTGTGACAGATTTTCAATAACAAAGTTTCCACCTTTACAGGATCTTGCGAACCTTCGACTGCGAAAATAGAAATGGAGAAAAATAAAAAGTTAGTATAATGTTGTTGACGACAATAGATTTAGTTATTATTGGAAAACGTCTCACCTTTCTTGTCGTAAAAACCTAAAAACGTGAGGGTCATATAGCCACGTACACCGCTATTTTGTGCTTCATTGTTTTTCGACAACAATCTTTCCAAGATCGTATCGATTCTGAATCCTCGACGTGATTTGTGAGTTCTCGACATACGTTGTCGCATATAAGACAAATTTCTATAGAGAAATATTGGCTGAAATAGATAAACAAATATTAATAAAATTGATGTAACATTACACGCATTGCTTGACATTGAACGAGTCAATTGCAACAGTAATAAAAGACAGAAAAACCAATACAACAAGTTTTCTTTTCATTTGTATTCGACAAAATTGAACATCCCTAAAACTCAGGGTTGCGATTTGCTATTATAATCATGAATATGCCTTTAAACCAAGTCAATAAAATAAGGCGCTACAGTTATTTGAAAATGTTTCAGAAAAACTTAAAGATTGTCAAGTATAAGCGACACCAATGAATACTCTTCCGAGATATTCATCTCAATGTTTGCATTCCAAATGAGATTACAGAAATTTCAACTTTTACCCAATCCAAGTAAATCTCACAGAGCGCCATGATAATTTCAATTTCAGTATTTTGCCAATGACAGTAAATTGGGCAATGGAACTTTGAGGCGCCTTAACAAAATTTTGGAAACTTCAAAATTCTTTAAGTTATCTTCCCAACTAAGAAATGAAAACTTTTCATTCACTTTCAACAACAATAATAAACAAGTTACAACGATTCGAACGACGATGATACGTTGTTCGAGCCACTCACCGAAATTTGATTTCTCGTACGTAGAAATCGGTAAATTTGTGTGGGTTCTGTAAAACAAAACAAAAAAACGTTTTTTTAATATCGAAAATAATTGTGAATGTTTATCGTTTACCGATTGTTTATTAGTAAATGAGAGAGAACTGAACAAATTTGAAATTATATTCAACAACTTTAACATAACCATATTGTCTAGCTTTGTGTGTGTACATGCCAGCAAGATTTAGTTCCATGTAACAGCCCATAGGTGGCTAACCGGTTAGCACCTTTCTCACATACGATGCAAAGGTTGCTACGATATAAAGAAAAGAGCTTAAAAAACAAAATTTGATCCTTCTGTGATTCAGAACGGGGTATGATGACTTGGTTTGATCTCGTTCGTACGAGACGCCTGTGCCGGCATCCTTGTTACGATTTTGACAGGTTAAACTGCTCTGATCCCGTTTTTTTCTTTTTTAAAATTTCTTAATAAATCAATTGAAACTAAAAAATATTAATAGATAAATGCTTCAAATCATTCAAGAGAGTCAACTTTCCCGCGGGAAATATATTCTAAATAAGACAGATAATACAAAAATAACATAACCTCCAATTTGTCAATTTTTTTCGAATCTAACCTAAAATTGCACAACCACAAACGAGAACGCGTTCGCAATGAGAATGAAGAAAACAAAACCTCTTTTTATGGATGAATATCGTTACAACATACCTAAAACCTGGAAAAACTATACAAAATTCTATAAACATTTATCTCAATAACAAATGCGTTGATTGCAAGAAATTTTCCCATCCTTAGCATGGAAAATCACAAATTGATAACAATTTTTAAAAAAATAATATTTTTTGCAATAACACCGAAAAAAATACCACAATGCATAAAAAAAAATTACGAAAACAAATTAAGTTACCGACCGAGTAAAATACAAAAATATTTACAAGTACGACAAACAACGATTCCGCAAATGCGAATCGCTGTTTAACATTGACCAATGAACATCGTCATTTATGCAACAATGGAAAGTGCTCGAAACGGGGATGGAAAGAGAGAGAGGAGGGGAGAGGGGGTGGAGTGGGGATGAAGGATAAAAAAACACACACAAAAAATGGACCGTGAAAAGTCTTTCGAAACAACTCGAATTGTACATATTTTCTTATTTTGAGTGAAAGAATTCGTGTCCAAGATGTAAAGGAGAAGGATAAAAACATCGGTACACGATACTAGTTGCAAAATTATGACAGGTGTCCGCGCGCAATCCGCGTATACCGAGGTAGGAGGTAAGTGACCCGACGCGTGCCGCCGCGCCTGTGTCTCCCTCGGATCGGACATAATGGGGTTATGTTGAAATTTGCATCGACCGAAAAATCACGGCGGACGATGAAATTGATGACGAGGAGACGCTCAGTGCAGTGCCGATGAAAACGTTCGAGGCGTCCGTACGAAATGCGAGTACACGGACGTACGAGGAAAAGAAAGAGGGGAAAAAAAACTCTTGCACTTACTTTCGAAAGCCTGGAGGAAGAGTTCATGATCGGCCTGTATCTGATCCATTCGGGGCGGTTTTTGCCCGTCCAACTCTTTATCCCGCTTCTTCGGTGGCATTTTCGCGCTCACCACCGAATTATCCAAAACAGAAACAACACTCCTTCCACACACGTGAAAAATATATAACGACAACACACCCGCCTCGCGCGGAAACTGTCCTGGCTGCGGCGGTCGGCCAGCCAACAGCTCGAGACGCGCTCTAGCGGTAATTTTTCGTACTAGAACTGTCCGCGTATCTCACGGCCAATCAGAAGCATCTTTCGAAAGTGATGGAAAAGCGCGCGGTTTTTGAATTTAATGATAGAACGTATCGTATCTTGTTGATATATAATTCAATCTTGTTGTTCCTTTTAATAATCCTCGACACGAATGCTTGTATTAAGTTATGTTATATATAAATATTATATATCTTTATTGATATTAAAAAACGTAAAACACTCGTACTTCGTAAAATGTTTCGATGAGAAGTAATTGTACATGAAAAATCTCGAGTTACGTCTTCCTCCACAAAATGGAGCCGAATAAAGCAGCGATAACCTGAGATCCGAGGAACGAAAGGAATTGACTTTTGACATTTGGCGGAACAACATAGAGGTAACAACTCTGACGAAAATAATAGAACTATCCATTATCGTGGTCTGGTTACAATTTTTTTTTGTCTGTTTAAACAGCTGCGGTCCCGCTTACTCATTGCTCATTCGTTTTACGAGACAGCGAAATAACAAACTACGATTCGGAATGAGGAATTAGACCGAATGAGAAGACTAGATTGCGTAAAATAAATCGTTGATTGGCAGTTTTTATCGCCACTCCGATTTCGTCATCACGTGACCACCAATCGCTATTTCTTTCTCGCGTCACGGGAACTCCATACTTCACGTTGAGAAGGGTTATTATACCAATGAAAAAGAGGCAGATAAAAAAACGAGGAATGTCGAAATAAAAATTCGCCCTATCGTCCAAGAGGCAAGTCATGAAAGTGTACATTTGTTTTGAATTACGCGGTCTACTAAAATATTAGATTAGCTAAAATCGAAATGATTATAACGAATTTCGAATCGTCACAAAAGTAGTCGATTTGACACATTCCAGAACCGTCAAATGACTTGTCAAATATGATGGTAAAATAACTCGTCTGTGGCTAAGTTCAGACAGTTGCTACCAATAGGCGTGAAATCGGCCAATCAGCTATTCACACTACTCAGTCCATCATGGAACATCTGGGTACGTGTAAAAGTAAGCTCGTATTTATCGTAAATTTCCCGAGATTTGTTCGGTGAATGGCTTTATTTTTACAGTATTCCCAATCCATCATTATCATTGTTAGAATGAAACTTTTTGAAGATACGTGGTGTCGTTAAAATGGCAAATAATGCAGTTTTGAAAGTGTGCAAGTCAGGCTAGGCCTATAACAACAATGATTTTTGAGAATGCGAACTTTTCATCGGAACAATAGCGACAATATTTTTTAAACACTCGATCGAATTGTTTTTCACGAACAGTCAATCTGTAATGATTACCCATTTTATATATATCTTTGTCCGAAGGATTCTCCATAAATTGAAAATATTTTTTTTTTGGTTATGTTTGCATCTGTGTTGCGATTCCTGTGTTCACATTCAATTTTAAAGTTGACGTACTACTGTAATTATAACATTACGTTACATTCACTTTTAAAGTTGACGTACTACTGTAATTATTACATAGAAAAATTATTCCTTAAAAAAAACTATAGGTGAGGAAAAAAAGTAAAGGCGATGTATTTTCTTATAATTTTGTATTTACAGGTATCGTCGAGGACGACAGCAATGACAATAATTGTCGCAATTCTTCTACGTGTGACGAAGTTATAGCGGATACGAAAACGGTGGAGACTATGTTACAAAAAAATAATGAAACCGAAACGAAAGTGACGTCGGATTCGAACGAAGCGGACGTACCATTGTCGCTGATAGAAGAAAAGGCCAGAGAGAATATAGACTTCAAAGTTATTTACAACAAGCAAAAGATCGATGTCAGCTTCGATCTAGATGGCACTGTTGCCGATCTTAAAGGACACCTTCAAAATATAATACCAGTGCCAAAAGCTATGCAGAAAGTCATGATCAAAGGTTTAGCCAAAGATGAACAGACGCTTAGGAGCTTAGGAGTTACAAATGGTAATCGCATTCTGTTAAACATTAATCCCATTTTACACAAGAATATTTGCCTATCGATATTTGTCGTGCCATTTTTTATTTACACCACGATTGAGGGTACCATGAATTTTCGTGACAAAAAGCATATGTTTGAAGGTGCCAAAGTAATGATCGTTGGGTCGAAACTGGATGACGTACTCGCCGTTTCAATCCCGACGAAACACGAGCTTCAGGACGAGGCGGCATCTGGATCCAGCAGAGAACCCCTTTCGCAACAAAAGATACATCGCAAAGTACTGGACAAGGGTATCCCCGAAGACGCGATGCCTGGCATCCTCGGATCCAAAGTAACGTCATAATTTTCATAGCGTTTTTATTTTTATAATAACATTTATATTGCCATGTTTTAACTCCTCTGTAACGTTCGTCAATGGTTCGTAGGAACCGCTGCCAGATTTCCCACTGTCGGGAATGCTCAATAAGTCGGGTGGCAAAGTTAGACTAACCTTTAAACTCGAGCAAGATCAACTCTGGATTGGTACAAAGGAAAGAACGGATAAGATACCGATGAATTCGATAAAGGGGGTTCACAGCGAAGCTATACACGATCATCCCGAATATCACATGGTGGTAAGAAGCAAGAGAAAAAAAAAGAGAATTAATATTCTAGTAGCTCGTATTTTGGGAAAATTTCGCATGGATATATATTTTTACCTGTTATGTTTTTTTCTATTCTTTTATTGTATTGGTACGTACCCTTTCGTATTTTCTTAACGTCTCCCAATTTCCCACTTCCATGTCTGTCTCTATTGTGCCAACTATCTATGCTGCATCGCATGCGCCTGTTTTGTTTATGCCATTAAAGAACTGAGATAATCTACGCTCTTCGTTTACTATTTTCTTAAATTCTTTTTTCCATCAGTAGTGCGTCACCTAAAAATGTTACTAACTGCTCCAATCAAACTCCGCTAGACCTGAATTTTGAATATCCTAGTCATAAACAAAACGACATAAGAGTTCCTATTTCAAAAACTTTTATCAATATTTTTAGGCGATTCAATTAGGCACGCTGGACGCATCGAGATATTGGATATACTGGGTGCCTGCGCAATACGTCACAGCTATAAAGGATGCGATACTCGGCAAATGGTGCTACTTTTGATTCGAAAAACGAAGAAGGAAGAAAAGAAAAGAAACAGGTTTTCGAGGAAAACAAACTTGTCCGCTTTGCGAGTAAAGCGTGATCTGATCTAAACATCGAAACGAACCACACTGTGCTAGTCACGCATATATATACATACATATACACACGTGTATATATATATGTATATATATTTCTTTTTTTTTTTACCAATAAGTCATAACTTATTTTGCAGTAAGTTACGCAAAGTAGTTTTAATGCGAACGGCGTTGGTGTGTCGGTGAAGATAACTAATTTGCCACCTGCCCTGTAAAAAGCAATCGCCACAAAACGTTTGTGATTTAGGGCATATAGGGAGGTATTTTTTGTTTGCCTCATTCGCTATTCCGATTCCCATTTTCAAGATTGTGACTCGTTGTTTTCAGAAACTATCGCCCATTTTTGGCATCGAGAGCATTTAATGGTTTAAGACGCTGCGCAAATGTGTCACGCGAGACCAATATTTCATTCTCGTTCAGCCGGGTTCTAGTCTCTAATTTTTGTTCAAAATTGTTTGCTTTCATACACGAATTCTTTTTACAAAATTGACGAGTCGTTATTATTCTTCGTTGCGCAGCATTTTTGTAGTTTCAAACAAAAGCATAGATTGCTAAATTCCTGACCGCGGCTTCTACATGAATCTTTTTTACTCCCTATATTTGGCCTGAAATCTCCCTAAAAGTTTCTAAGACCTAAAGAAAAATCGACGAGAAATTGCTTGTTCTTTTTTTAAATTTTCATAAACAAAAAACAGATTGTAGAATCTGTAAAACAAAGGAGAGACTAAAAATTACTTATCGTTCCGTCCTCCGATCTCCAGACGGCTTGCTCGTGTAAAAATCAGCGAGTAACAATTAGAGAGATTTTATTTTAAGCGTTGATCGTCATATCGAATCGGACGAATGCAACGAAGCGACTCGATTTGTTAGAAAATAATACGATATTAAACAAAAAAGTAACGTATTGCATTTATGGGATTTATGGGATAAACATCTTTTTAGGGTAATGCTCGACACATTATTTTTATTTTTGAGACAAAAAGAATAATTACTGTTACAAAATTATTTGCCAATTACTGAGGACTATCTCGCTGTGTGCGTAGCGCTCTCAAAGTCTCTTTTTCATAATTTTTCTACCAATTTGAAAAGCAAAATATGTGCTTTTACCACGAGCATAAATTGTTCATCTTGTGGTCGTAAAAATGATTTTTAGTCAATGCCTTGTGATAACGAAAGAAACGAAACAAAAATATCAGTAACAACAAAAAGTGGCATGAAGTATTTCAGTGATATTATGTGTCGCACCTGATTACATGTAGAGCAACAACGAATTTCTTGTCAAATAAAAATTGATCTAACAATCACCGATTTTTCAAATTGGCCTATTGTATCGAGATGAACGTTTCATTCACTTTATTATTATTATTACTATTATTGTCGTTTCAAAAAGAAGTTTGTACCGAGCTGCGCTTTCTTCGTTGCAATTTGATAAGGGCGATGAAAATTTTATTATTTAGGGCCGTAAGATATGAATTAGGTTTTTATACCGTGCAGAGTGTACGATGGAGGGAACGATTATTGGTGTAATAAAATAAATAATTTAAAAAAGAAAAACGTAAGTATCTCCTCGTTTCATGATTCTTGTGTTGAAGGAACGATCCACTCATTAAAATAAAAGTCATTTAAATCACGAAATTGATCAAACGATTGGCAGCTCCCTCGGATTAACTACAATATTCAAGCTGGGGTAGAATGCAGTCCCTGATTTAAAGTGTGAATTTAAAAAATGCTTTAAGATATATAAAAAAAGTTTTGATTGCTCGAAAGTACACATGGTACTGTGTTTTTCATGTTTTGAACAGCCTTAGTGAGTCAAAGAAGTTTCCAGCCACTCTTCCCAGCGTGTCTTGCATAATTCCAGCGATGACATCCTCACTCGTCTCCTTCAGAGCTTCAACAGTTTGTTGAGATCAAAGTTTGTATACCTCGGTCAACTTTGACATATCCCAACAGAAAAAAGTCAAACAAGATCAAAGCAGGGGTATGAGGCGGGCCGTAGAACAATCCTCTGCAAAGATATCAGGCAACTAGGACAGACAGTGTGAGCCGGGCTTCGTCTTGTTGAAACCAGAAGTCTTCTGTATCGAGTTCCTTGTCATACTCTTCCATTTTAGGGCGCAGAAGGTTCTCCAGGAACTCACAATAGCGTGCCAAAGTCACAGTATCCGGTCAAACCTTTGGATTCAAATATATAGTTCAATAATGCATATAGAGAACACAGCGCACCAAACTCTTACTTTGGAGCTGCGACGAGGCTTTTGATGCAGTTCGCCACGAAGAAGATGTTTACGTTTTACAAAGTATTGTAGGCTCGATTCCTCTGCACGCATCATTTTGTAAGGGTGCAAGTGACAGTCTGAATGTAAGATTTGCCTTACAGTTCTGGATGACATTCCAACATTTTTTAACCAACGTCTCTACAACAAATCCCCATTGCTCATCTGACCAAGGCGTGCTAAATACTGAGAACGGAATTGTTCCTCCGATTTAACGGCACCTGACCCATCCCTCTATTCGCTCTGGGGGCCCTTCAGTGATTTTTTGAAACTACAAACTGCATTCTGCTCCATCCTGTAAACACAAATATCGCATCAAGTTTTCAGCAATTTCATGTGAAATTAACGTACTGATAATTAACATACGGTAGATTTGCTGCAAGAACCAAAATAATAATAATAGAATATAAAGAACTTTCATTCGTTTGACATCTTCTGAAGAAGAACCAAAAATTATTGCATCCTTTTAATATTTACAGCGTTCATTTTCATTAGTTCGCAACGCGACCACCAGAGGTGCGCGCGCATCGTAACCGTTCGAGGGAGCGAATCTCAAGTGACATTATGCATTTCGTAATGGCCACCTTACGTCTATGATTCATATCGGTCCCCCAAGAATCTTCAAACCATTTACCATCGACGATGAGAATAACGCCCACACACGTGTTCAACATGTGGATGCAGGAAACTCCTCATCAGGGCAAGAATTCCTTCGACGAAGAGAGAGACAGAGTGAGAGAGGGAAACAAGAGACGCGCACAGCCGTTTATACGTACACCGGATGGTGTCCTATTCGCGAGAGTGGCAGATGGGGGCAGAGTGCGTGTTTCACATCCGCTCCTATCGAGATCGAGTCTCTTCGGGGTGTTCGACCAATCGAACGTTGAAAGTTCTCTGCATGTGATCGATAGAAAAACATTCCCTCTTACCCATATGCGGCACGTTCCGTATATCAGTGGCTCAAGGCCAGGGCATTCTCTCAGTCTCGCGTCTTAAATCCTAAATACGACGGACTTTGCTGCCTATTATACACTTGAATCGTTCATTCATTCGCAAACGGTCACCACTTGCGCGCGACCTACATCGATTTTCTCAGAAACTTAACAGACGACAGTTTTTTCATTCGAACGTGCGACGTTACGTGTTTGTGGACAATGTTGAATTGAAGAATTCTATTATTCGCTGTGACATTAAGTGTTAATTGTTATTGGCCAGTCGCGACGCTCCGTGCCTCGTCGAATTAAAAGCCATTCGTCATGGATACCAACTTATGAAAATTATCTGCAGCTAATGTGAATTATCTAGATAATGTTTTTCGATCGTTGCCAGCTGAAGAGGTTATGTAATGACAGGTACAAATATTTATGAAACGAAACGTGAATAATTTATCAACGAATTTTTCATCGTTTATGAGATGAAGGAGTAATAATAAAATTGTTAGTCGACACAATGAAGTATTTACTTTTAATTGAGGTAACAAAATTGAGGTTATGTAATGACAGGTACAAATATTTATGAAACGAAACGTGAATAATTTATCAACAAATTTTCCATCGTTTATGAGATGAAGGAGTAATAATAAAATTGTTAGTCGACACAATGAAATATTTACTTTTAATTGAGGTAACAAAATTGAGGTTATGTAATGACAGGTACAAATATTTATGAAACGAAACGTGAATAATTTATCAACGAATTTTCCATCGTTTATGAGATGAAGGAGTAATAATAAAATTGTTAGTCGACACAATGAATTATTTACTTTTAATTGAGGTAACAAAATTGAGGTTATGTAATGACAGGTACAAATATTTATGAAACGAAACGTGAATAATTTATCAACGAATTTTCCATCGTTTATGAGATGAAGGAGTAATAATAAAATTGTTAGTCGACACAATGAAATATTTACTTCTAATTGAGGTAACAAGAGTTTGTTTACTTATAGAAAATATGACATTGTTCATGGACTAATTTAGTTTTATATACTTAGGAGCTGAAATCAAATTCCAACATTCTCGTCTCATGGGAAAGAACGATGAGAGCTCGTCGTCTCCGATCTGGCTGTACGGACATGAGCATCGACGAGAAGAAATATGAAAAGGAAAAACGAGCACGTGGAAATAATTCAAGCCACATTTTTGGGACTGACCGAAGAATTTTTGTCACGAGGCTGCGACTTGGAAAGTCTGGAGAGAGCGATATGCGACAGGGAACGTGCTCGTACGAGAAGGCAAATGATATTTGCGTTTCTTTATTCAAGAAAAATCATCGTAGGTCTTATACTGCCTATCTGTTTAGGCACGATCGTTAAATTCGCAACGATCGATCGTATCGTCAAGTACGCTTATGGAACGAGATGCTTTGTACCGAATAACTATTTTATCTGGGAATTTACGAGGCCCGTGTCGAACTGTGACTTTTGTCGGGACATCAACGAGGCTACGATATTGACGAATTTGACGAAAAAGGAATTTGAACGTTACGCTTATTCGTCACACCCCATGGTCGTTAAAGGCGCCGCTGCTCATTGGCAAGCGGGGGAGATCTTCAATTTGGAATTTTTTCGTAAGCTTTATGAGAGTGTCGACGATGCTTACTCGACGATCGACGAGGAATGCCAATTTTTGAGCTTCAAGAGCAATTTTGAAAAATTACAAGACGTTCTGGAGATGGACGAGAGACGAGCTTTGAATCTTAAGGGCGAAGAGGCCTGGTACGTTGGTTGGAAAAATTGTCATCCTAGGATTTTGGAAGTGACGAATCAATTTTACGAACCACCGGATTTTTTGCCAGACGACGCAGAAATTCCAGCAACGAATTATATATTTCTCGGATACGAGCAGGGAGCTATTATGCACGTAGGTTTATCACATTTCGTCTATTTTCATAGTGCTAGTTTTTCACTAGACAAAAGAATTTTAAAGAAAACATGATCTTTGTTAAGATCTTTCGCTTTGAAAATTCTTGGATTTTTTTCTTAATCGAAAAATGAATTGTTCTTCACTAATTTAAGAAAACAAGTCTCAAGAATATTTGTGGACAAATCTGGCGAAGCTTTGCCTGATTATATAGATAAAATCTTTCATACATCTTATCGTACTGCTCTCTGTTTATTCCAGCTTGATTACATTCCTCGTCTGATGTGGCAAGGTCAGATAATCGGAAGTAAAACATGGACCGTAGCACCAACGCCGGAGTGCGAAAATATCTGCAAACATTTCAATTTTTCGGTTGATACCGGAGACATTGTATTGCTGGATACAAGAATCTGGTATCACGGAACTTACGTCGACAATGGAAACTTCAGTTTAACGATCACCTCGGAATATGGCTAAAGAGAAAAAACAATGAAGAGAGAAGAAAAGAAGACTACACCAGTTTTCACACGAAATGCCAAAAACAAGCCAATTTAACTCTTCAATGGTGCAAGAGATTTTGCTCAAATTTCGTACAAATTCATCCGTTTACCGTAACTTTATATATCCGTATACTTCCACTAGAAAATTTGCATAAGTTTAAGAAAAATCATATCTCTGTTATGAAGAATTCGCTTTGTTATCCAAGAATATTTCAAACTTTTGTGAAAGTCTGATATATCTTTAGTTTTAAACAGAGATATATTTTGTATCGCTTTAACGTTTTATAAATATTAATTTGTGCCATGTAAGAGTACAATCTCATCACCGAAAAGAATACAATCCGGTGAATAGCACAGATGTACATAGAAATAAGTAATTTTGAGAAAAACGAGGCCAAAACTAGCGTTATCCGTTGCGCCATTCCATTAGAAAATAATTTAATTTTTGTACAATGAATCTCGAATAATAATAGGGTTATAAAAAGCAAATCCAGTCAATGAGAGTAAATTTGCATAGAAAATTCCATATCGAGAATCCAAAAGTATCAGTGCGACATCTGACGGTGAATTTATCAACTCTGAGGAAATAGGATTGCGCGCGCAGCTTTTCGTCCAGCCCGCCATATTTGCAAAAATTTGAATTGCCCAAAAATGAATTCTTCTTGCTCAGCCAAAAAACCGAACTCGACGACTTTCATTTCTATTTAATTTGGTACGAGAAGGCCAGTTAATCGTCACACGTACTTTTTGTTGCATGAATTTTAATTTTGCACGTTTGTAGAAGTTAAATTATAAATAAACATCGCTGTGACAAAACATGAAAACATATTAATCCGGACGTCCTTGGGGGTAATGGGAGTCGTCGTAAAAACAAATTGGCAATCTTTGACCATAGGCTGTACGTGTATAATTGCCATCGTTCTTTTAGTAAACGACCAGATGCATATTTTCGCTTTCAAATTGTAAACTACGTATAAACTAATATTTTCGATGTACAATTATCGCACTAATGAATTTTTAAATGCAACGACTTCTTATTGTCCTCTGGGACATGGATAACAAAGGTCGTCCCATTATTTTTCATTCTATTACAAACTTCCATCATTTCCAATATTCATCGACGTTTCCTCATAACTATTTCATCAAGAAAAATTGCTTTGGGTACAGAAATCTATGGATTCTTTAACCGACCCTCGTTACCCCTCGCCTATTCTCCAATATTTGTACAATCGATTTGTTATTTTAGCAGCGAAACGTTTGTACGAAAATATTTTGTGTAAACAAACGCATATACACCGAACAAAAAGCTTGTAACACATCGAATAATCTTAACTAAGTTCTATAGCCTGAAATCATACTTTATCCATTCGTTTAATGCCACGCGAGTTTGCTTTCGTTAATTATTATTAATGAACCGCGCGTATAATAGCTATTATTCGTAGTGACACGCAGACATTACAATTTCTTTAACGCAATACAAATTCAATTTTTATAATGTATATTAAACTAAACGATAAATAACTGTTTCGATGACTTTACAGCGTGAGATTTCTTTGCATTTCCTTTCTACGTTCCTGTCGTTACAATTCGCTCGACCTATTGATTCTTTTTTTTTCACTTCAATGCAAATTACATCTTTCTTTTTGCTTCGTAATCTTTACAAACATACACACACACACACTCACTCACATGTGCATACATACAGATTCATACATGTGGAATCGAGCAAAACAAAAATAGAGAAAAAGATAATTATGCACACACACATCAGTGTACAAAAAGATATTTGAGGAATTTAAAACGAAGGTACTCTAATTTCTAAATAATTTTCATTTCAACGATTTGAAATGCAATGATTATGGAATAGGCGCGTAGCTTTCGACGGTCCAGTCGATCACCGCGAATAAAAAGTAACTACTACAAGAAAATAACAGGGTCCAATGCTAATTCGATAGCGACTTGGAATACTTTTCTTCTTTCCTTTTCCTTGATCGATTTCTTTTAGAAAATTCGTGTCCAGCATAGCCACCCCTCACTGGTCTTTCTTCTCCGTCGCCTGCTGGAAACTCGGTGGGCTTTCCTAAAACGTTATATATTTTTGTTTTATCAAAATAATCAAAATAATTTTTCCTAACTATACAAAACATCAAAATACATTTCTCCAATGAACTTAAATCAGCTCGATCGACGTCGTCGACACTCCAAATGGAAATATTTGAAGCTTACAAAAATACAAGTAATAAAAAAGAAAACATACAAAATATTGGAAATATTATTTTTGAAAATAGAAAGTAAACAAAAAATACAAACGTCATCGAACAAAATAGAAGCAAACTATTAAAGTGAATAGCTACTAGCCAACTAGACAAAGTTTTTCATAGGACAAAGTCCATTGCGACGTCGATCGAGCTAATGTAAACAACAAAAATGAAAAATATGTGAAAAGAGAAATAAATAAACTCACATAATATGCAGGTGGTGGAACATAGGCGCATTGTGGTCTATTAGGATCGTAGTAAGCACTTTGCGCAGCTTCCGCAGCCTTGGCATCTATTTGCAAAAGAGTAAAGAGTCATGGCGTTATGATATTTTCATGTTTTTCCATTATTGTATTATTGTTCCTTCTTCAACGATATATAATTATCACAACTAAACGAGCAAAACCGGTTTTTACCCACAGGGATAAGCCGTTGATGCACTGTAATTTTTGTAATCAGGCATGTTGAACAATGTTTCTTTTTCTTTTCTTGCTGCGCTTCTTTCATGAAAATTAATTGATAAATTTCCAAGCGTTGCATCAAAGCGACAAATGTAATTCATTCGTTTCACCGGTCAATGTATCCACGCACAATAATTCTCACATACTTTGTTTTAATAACTTTAACAAGTTTGAAAAATATTTCTATTTAATTTGTTTAAACGTTTCTTGTGCGATGACAAGAATTAATTAATTGAATTAGAAGTTCAGCGCTGACTCTGTTCCTCGCGACGCTATGGATCCAGGAATACAATTTGTCTTTTGCGATGAAGAATTTTGTTACTTTTTGTTGTTTAGAATGTTTTTAACAAACGAGTCGTAATGAGAATTTGGAGGATATAGTAAAATAATTCACGTCCGTTACGTACGAGAGGTAAGATCTAACTATAACTCTGTGGACTTTCCTGTAACACTAGAGTATGAGATAATAAGTGAGCTCGGTGAAAGCCAATCTTACCACAGGTTCGGTCAAAGATGATATTATGCAATGGACGCTGCGCAATTTACAAAACCGTTTCAAGTTTACGAGGTGGAAGCTAACGAGCGTTTTGTACGCAGTTGAAAGTATTGCACGTAACGTTATTAAGGCGAGGGTTTAAGGGGGAGTTACATACGTTTTACAATTTCTTGTAAAACATTTTTTTCTACATTTTTTCTTCTTCCACATGCTTGCTGATATTTTGAGTGACAATTCTATGCTCCCTTATTATGGAATGAAGAAGTTACAGTCCCAAGAAAGACTCGATGCAGGTTTTCTTTTGTTCTTAAATTTGTATTTTAGTATTTAGTATTTTAGTTTTTGTACTTTTTGTTTGTATCAAATTTTTCTAAATCGTCGAATAAACTGTCTAATCGCAGCTCGAAAAACCAATAATTATCGCCTCTCTCGTCAGTGTTCAAACAGCGCTGTGATAAAAAATAATAAAAATTATGGTAAATACACGAATGTGATTTTTTCAAAGTTGAGACAAATCTTTGATTCGTTTTTAATTTTTGTGAGAAAGAGCCCAACGATTTTAACCCGATCCTTGTGCCTTTTTGGAATTTGTAATTGTTTCCTTAGTCATTTATTTTTTTAGATATTACTGAAAAAAAAAGAAAGTTTCTTTTTTTACTTTTTAGACAAAGTTTAGTTTTGAAAAAAAAACGTTGATTATACGCTTTGTTCTATTTGGGAGTAGATTGTTCAATCTTAACACTGTTCTAACGATCATTTGTTCCCAAAGGCTTCTTAAAGACTTATTCTTCGTGGTTTGTTCTCGAACGTGGAACGATTTTACGATTGAACTTTGCAAGAAGGTTTTGTTTGAAAAATGAAAAAACAGCAACTGATATTCAATGGTAATATTTTAATATTTCCTTTGTAGAGATAATCATTGTATCATTCATTGATTAGTATAAAGCGATCGTCGTGTATATAACAGAATGGAATAAATCGTATTGTAACAATCAATATATTTGCAATTATTAATAATAATGCACCTTTTAATGTAAACTTCGTGCAGGACTTAATAGTGGTTTTTTTATGGAGGATATAATATTATCATTTTCGATATAGAGAGATTGAGATAACGTTTGAAATAATTTTAGAAGAGTTTTAGACAGAACCGATGGTATTTTATTATCATACCATTGGCGACTGGAAGTTGCAGCGCTCTTATCCAATTTTCTTCTCTGAACTTTGTAATAATTTTAATCAGTTAGACTTTGAGTAAATCATTCTCGCTTTGGGAGATCGCTTTGCATTGTTCTCTCAATTTGGAAGGAAAAGTTAAAAACAATCTCAGCTTCTTACAGAGAATTTGCTGTTTTAGGATTGTTATTGTTGAAGTTGAATAAAAACTAAGAAGGATGAAGTTAATTTGATAATTTGGATTCTCTCTTGTTACCTCTTTTTATCAGAGACAAAAAATTAGGTTTTTATATCTTATCGGTGCGAGCGGATTGCTAGATATGGCTCGAAGCAGTGCGATGTTTGTAATCTCAGGATTCCCAGGAGCATTTTGGCCAGGAAGTTATGGTAGCGATAAGATAAGAATGGCTAGTTACAAATCTCATTTTATGTTTTATGTTCTCTCTTTCAATGTCTAGTACTGCGGCGGATACGGATTGTATTGTCCTTGCTGAGGATAAGGTCCCGCCTGAGGGTACGGGCCAGCTTGCGGATAACTCGAGTACGGTGGTGGATTTTGCGGGTAATTGGTGTAATTCGGTTGGCCATAACCGGGATACGCACCTGCTTGGGACATTGGTTGGCCATTATAGCTGGGATTACCCCATGCGGGAGTACCAATTGGTTGCGGAGGAGCAGCTCCCCAGACATTTGTCATCGGCTGAGTACGGTCACCGCCCCATGCACCTGTCTGCTGCGGATTATTATGTCCAGTTGCGTATCCATGATAGGGTGCATTTATTCCTGGATAAGGCGGTGGCATGTCCGTCATGTAAACGCTGTTTGCTGTTTAATCCAAGGAAGAAAATTATTAATCACAAGACTTGTACGATATTGGTTGGTTTCTAACGATATAAGAATATTTGTTCGTTTCAGACTAGAAGTTCTGAGTTTGTTTGAGAGAAGGAATAATATTAAATTTGTTAATCACTCTGAATTATGTTAGATATTGGGGCATTCACCTTGAGAATCAGTGTTACAAGTCACTGGCGATTAAAAAATGTGGTTCATACCTATTTTCTTTGGCACTGAACAATCAGTCACATTAAAATTTTGAAACAACCTGGAGAATTATGGCAAATGGTGGCTAAATGATATTTTTTCAAACATGTTGGCATACAACTTCAACCACTTCGAAAATTCGATTTGCAGTTTTTCCGGAACTATGCAACAAATTACGATGAAATTTAGGTCAGGCATTGCAGAATTATGGCAAAAAGTAGTTGAGTTAAGTTTCACCATGAGTGGTTGTACCGTGCCGGAGAAGTTGACAATTGGGTTTGGCAAGATTCTGTCGCGTGCTTGAGGATCAGCTATAACCTAGAAAATAGGATCTCAAGACTTTTATTGTATTTGGACAAACCTGGTGGTGCATCTGGGAAAACGTTTGTTGGCGGCATCCATCCATAATAACCTGTAGGTGCAGCTTGATACGCCGGCGGTGGTGCAGCATACCAATCTGTCGTCGGTGGCTGATACGGCGGTGGAGCATCGAATCCAGGACCATTGCGTTGAGCTGCACATTATTACACAATTGTTTAACACTTGTTCAAGGCTAACTGTGCAAACGGAATTAGCGCTGCTTGTGGCAAGTTTTAGAACGCACATTATTAATAATTAGCATATATTTGCAAGGACAAATATGGAGTTATTTCATGGAACAATTTCCATCAGATTCTGGAGGACTGTTTATATGCTAAGAATGTTTCCTAAGTAATTAGACAATGATATAATTGGTAAAAAAATTGAAGCGATTGAAGAAAATCTTGATTTAAATTAATCGAATAATTACAAAGTGCGGTACAAAAACTTGCCATCAGGATCGCTGACCGTTGTGCATATCCACTTTTCACTGTTGTGTACACAGTGAATAAAACAGTAATACTATAATATCTATGAATCGTTATGAAAGATATAGAAGAGGGTTATATTAATTTCCACTGAAGAAACTACCGAGCTACATCCGACTCAGCTATGATAAATGAAGCGCTCGACAACCATGCGACAAATGTCAAATGGTATAAATATTTCGAAAGATACTTTATGAACTTTAGTCTTTTGTGTGTACATTAAAAACCTACCCATCGAGGCAGCTCGCAACATCGCCTGACCAAATTCGATAGCTCCGCCGCTTTTGAAATGAAGCTTGAATTTGCACTCGCCCATCCAATTGCCATTGGGCTGAGCCCTGCACTTGCCCTTGATATAATTAGCACCAAACATCGGTTGATCGAGCTCAACTTCGCTCAGTGTGATAAACGGGAAACTGAACGATTGCATCTTTTCTTTCGCATCCTTGGCATTGAATATCATTCTGTGAGTCGTAAGGTAAAGACGTCCGTGCTTCGAGCCCACAAACTCCGCTTGCTCCTGACCATGAAACTCCATCGTGACATTATCGCAGAACAGAAGAATCCTGAAAACATCAAACACAATGAACTTACCAAATATGAAATTGTTTAGAAACATCAAGAATTTGCAAGTGGACTAGTTAGTGATTTCGTAGAATACAGAAAGTTCACAAGTAAACAAAAATTCTTGCGCCATGCAGAATCAAGTTCCACCGCCAATATTAATCAGCGCGAGCAAAGAATTTCATCCAACGATCCAATGATGTTTCTTCAGAACTGAGAAATCCATCTATTCCCCCTACACTGAATCCGCCTACTCCAGACTTTGCGGCATCTTAATGGACATTTCGACATCTTTACAATCTTCGCTGTGTTCCTTTTCCATCTATAGTGACTTGCATATACACAGGCAGAATATATTCATAGATACATATATATGTAACAGGAACTTCGTTACGAGTTACGATAATTGACGTAACACTATAGCACACGTAGACTTATCACCTCTACATTCGTACATGTTCGGCCGAATGAAGGTTAACCGTGGCTGTAGGCGGTGCAACGAGATAGAGGAGGGGCCGAAAAATTCAAGATATTTGCAAACGTATTGTTAATTTTCGTCAAGAATGTCATGATTGCGTATGTTTCGAGGATTTGTAAATATCGAATTCGGGTCGATAGAACGGATTAAGGTTAGATCGTACCGAGATACGATATTACGTTGCTGAACGTCACTGGAAACGTCGAGGTGCGAGAATGTTCCGGCGAAGGCTAATGTTTACGTTTACGAGGGGAGATGTATCAATATCGTTGTATAGTAACGAGTTGTACTCACCGTTCACCCGAGTGTATGAGTACCCCGCCATTTGCGTGTGCCGTATTTAGCGACATTTCGAATGCTGCTAGGGCGATCGTAAAATTTGACGCGATTGACAGTACTTTTGGAACAGCAGTTCGTTTCTCTACGCCTGAATTGCATGCGGGATCAGCTGATTCATAAGTGATAAGATATGACGAAATGCGCCGGCGCGCTCTGCTCTCGTGGTGGTGGAAAAGCGCAATGCGATTCGGGCGTTCGTAAATGCAGGAGAATATTACTCGATCGGTAACATAACCTATAAACCGTTTTGTCTTCTAAACGTGCATTTGAATCGTCGGACGGGAGCGGGGTATTGTAAAATGATTGCAAACAAATGCGATAGGTTTGTCATAACGTTATACTTGGTCGGTAACAATAACTTCATTTTTTTTCTATGATAATGAATTTTCCAGATGAAAGGTAAGAGGGACGAAATAGTTTGCTGTTCATGTATTTTTCCTGATATTATTTGGGAACAAAATTAAGATGATAAAAGGCAGCTTTCTTTCGTGGATTTCTGGTCGATCGGTCGGTGCTGCAAATTTCTTCAATATCGACGACCGTTACTATGTAATTATAATTTTGGTAAAAAACTTCGTTGAATAATTTCAAATATGAATGTATAACGACGACATAAAATATAATAGCGCGAAATAATTTTCGCGATGGTATATAGACGGTACGTGGTTACCGACTGAGAAACTTGATCGGTAACATAACCTATAAACCGTTTTGTCTTCTAAACGTGATTTGAATCGTCGGACGGGAGCGGGGTATTGTAAAATGATTGTAAACAAATGCGATAGGTTTCTCATAACCTTACGATAATGCGACATATACTCGGTCGGTAACGATAACTTCATTTTTCTATGACAATGTATTTTCCAAATGAAAGGTAAGAGGGACGAAATAGTTTGCTATTCGTGTATTTTTCCTGATATTATTTGGGAACAAAATTGATATGATAAAAGGCAGCTTTCTTTCGTGGATTTCTGGTCGATCGGTCGGTGCTGCAAATTTCTTCAATATCGACGACCGTTACTATGTAATTATAATTTTGGTAAAAAATTTCGTTGAATAATTTCAAATATGAATGAACAACGACGACATAAAATATAATAGCGCGAAATAATTTTCGCGATGGTATATAGACGGTACGTGGTTACCGACTGAGAAACTCGATCGGTAACATAACCTATAAACCGTTTTGTCTTCTAAACGTGCATTTGAATCGTCAGACGGTAGCGGGGTATTGTAAAATGATTGTAAACAAATGCGATAGGTTTCTCATAACCTTACGATAATGCGGCATATACTCGGTCGATAACGATAACTTCATTTTTCTATGACAATGTATTTTCCAAATGAAAGGTAAGAGGGACGAAATAGTTTGCTGTTCATGTATTTTTCCTGATATTATTTGGGAACAAAATTAAGATGATAAAAGGCAGCTTTCTTTCGTGGATTTCTGGCCGATTCGGTCGGTGCTGCAAATTTCTTCAATATCGACGACCGTTACTATGTAATTATAATTTTGGTAAAAAACTTCGTTGAATAATTTCAAATATGAATGAACAACGACGACATAAAATATAATAACGCGAAATAATTCTCGCGACGGTATATAGACGGTACGTGGTTACCGACTGAGAAATGGAAATAGCCCTCGAATGATGTTACAGATCTCTTCGACTAGGATCGAGTTCACGTACGCCATTGTAACCCTTATCTTACGATCGCCATCATTGTCTGCCGGTCGGTGGGGAGAAAGGGGAATTCCACACTTCGTTGGCTAAAAAAGATGCGCGCGCAGAAATCAATGCCGCGACTTTTGAAGCATGCGCCTCGAGGACGCCATGACATCGATGTAAGTACGGAATAACACAATTCAAGAGGCCTCGAGCGGCCGTGTCTGGTGCCGTATAGGCACCCTCGTGCAGTGCTGGTGATCGAGAAAAACGTAAATAAAGTACAAGAAACGAAGGAAGCAAAAAAAAAATTAAACTTAAAAAAAAAATCAAGACCCATACACGACAACTCCTTCGATAACCCTAGTGTCACGGTGTTTTTCGAAATTGGCAGTTATCTGCGAATCGAGAAGCCGCTACGTTATAATCTATAAAGATGGATGACTCATAGATTCGATCATAAAAAAAAAAAAAACATTGAAATAAAAAATCGAACTTCCGTGATCAAATCGTACAATATGGATGAAAATCTGAGCAGGGGCTACGTGCAGCTCGGTAAAGCAAGAGGGATGAATGATTTTAAGTTAAATAATGGTTTCAATCATCTTTCTCCACCGGTCGACAAAGGCAATTTTATCTACCTCGCCCTGGTACTCGCCGGAGTGGGCTTCCTTATGCCTTACAACAGGTTGGATATATAATTGCAAATACCTTCGACTATATCGATCAGTTATTCTTTACACTTTTATACAGGTTACCTAATAATCTTGTTCAACATCTCGACCATTCTTTCCTTCAATAATAATTTCAATGATTTATTTAATATTAACTCAGTGTTTATTATTATTTATTTATGAACAAATACGAATTTAAGTATAAGACAGAAAAGCATTATCCATTTGTAACTATTGCTACGGCGATGTAGCATATGGTGTTGCGTGTTAAATAATTTATTCTTACAGTTTCATGATGGCTGTGGATTATTTCAAAGCCAGATATCCAGGTACAACGGTCATATTTGACATGTCCGTAGTTTATGTAATTATGGCATTCTTCGCCGTGTTTGCCAACAACATATTGGTCGAGACGGTTTCGCTGAACAAGCGTATTACTTTTGGTAAGATTGAGACGATGTATCTTATATGAGACACAGCTCTTGTATTATATTTATTATAATGATATCAGCGTAGCTCCATAAGATTTACATTTTTCTTCGTTTCAGGATATTTGGCCTCCGTTATCACACTGAATTTCGTTGTTGTATCCGAAGTTTGGTGGGAATTGTTCGCTGTTCCAACTTCATACACAGTTAATTTGATCGCTGTTGCAGTCGTTGCGGTTGGATGCACTGGTATGGGCAACATAAATGATTTCTTTATATTGATTTTTGAAAAGTTATTAAAATCGAATTTTCTTGAAATTTTCATGCTGGAACAGTTCAACAGTCGAGCTTCTATGGGTATACATCTATGTTGCCGAGTCGGTACACTCAAGCAGTTATGGCTGGAGAAAGTATGGCTATTTCACATTTACCCATTGGGTTTTTCATTGATTTGCTCGTACAATTTATCATTGCGATCCTTATTTCCACCACCAAAATTGTTCTGCAAATACAATTAGTATAAAATAATTCCTATAATTTGTCGGATGCTGTAAAATAGTGAAGAGAAAATTTGATCTAATATGGACAATTCGGCAAGGTCCAAAAGAAATCATAAGCGCTAACAGTTTTTTGTTTGTTACACCAAAAGTTTTCTACGAATACAATCTGCTTAAAATAATTCATGTATCTTTTGTCCTATGGTAGAATGTAGAAAACAAATATTTCAACTAATAGACATTATTTGGCATAGTCCGATGAAATTTATAACCATTTGTTGTCCATCGAACATTTTCTTCATAAGTCAGATTCTTTCTCAAACACTTAATTATCTCCATAAAAAAATAATCATCATAAGAATTATTAATACTAGGTGCGGCAGGCTTCTGGGTTTCCATCAATCGAATTCTAACCAAGTCCCTGGTGAACGACGAGCGTGGAAATACATCAATGTTCTTCTCCTTCTCCGTAATGACTATCGTTATGTGCTGGGTCCTTCATTGGATTGTTCGGCAAACTGAATTTGTCCAGTTTTACGTGAATCTATGCCAAGAACGGAATCGGATAATTTTGGAACCAACGGAAGACGTAGGACTGGTATAGTTGATTTACAGTCGATTGCAATGAAACTAAGTCGATCATTATTCATCACCAACAATTTAATTCGTTCAATGCATTCAGATGGATCCATTGGATCAAACAGGTGATCCCAGCAAGGGTCAGTACGGTGTATTGAAAATTCAAACGAGTCCACTTGCAACTGACACCGCAAGTGGTAGTATTGAAACAGCAAATGGTATTTGGATGCGAACATTACAGTAAACATGTGATCATACCGAATTTTTGTTTCATTAGTTATGCTTTTTAGGCACAGGACCATATTCGGCGTTCTCGTTCAGTAATCCAGTTTACGAGCCCACAGCTCCATCCAGTAATCCACCGGGTACCAATGGACCCACCTACAAGGTGGAGGATGTTGTAGTGATGCAAGGAACTTATTACAGAAGTCAAGGAAATAAGCCATGGGCCAGCATAAAGCGTAATTATGCGCTTTAAATAACAACAAATTGTTCTTGCGTTACCAAAAAACAAAAAAATTCACAACAGTTTCTCTATACACATGCATTTGTAGGAGGAATGCTTGCTAGACTTGAGGTAGCGAAGCTGATATTCCCCTACATGACTAGCATCTGCGTCGCGTACTTCGTAACTCTTTGTCTTTATCCCGGAGTTCTGTCGGAGATAATATCGTGCAAATTTGAATCCTGGATGCCTGTTATTCTAATGGCAGCGTTCAATGCGGCTGATCTCCTCGGCAAGGTAAAATAATAAAAGAGAACAATAGTCGCTAATAGCTTCAAAATGTATCTCATAAAAGATTAGCTTCTATCTGAAATAAATAAGTAAACACTGTTATTTCCATCAGGTATTAGCATCGATACCCTACGAATGGACAAGGACACAGCTGTTATATTTCTCCGCAGCCCGATCAATCCTTATTCCACTATTTCTTCTCTGCGCAATACCAAGAAGTGCTCCAATACTAGCTGGTGAAGGCTATCCATTACTATTTTCGTGGTTGCTGGGTCTCACCAATGGAATCGTTGGCAGTGTTCCGATGATCCAAGCACCGAGCAAGGTACCGGAGCAACATCGCGAACTTGCTGGTACGTTGTAAAACGGTTTGCAACAATTGCAATCGACTCGCATACTTTTTATTTCATTCAACACTTAGCATTGTAAGTTATAGTAGTAGTAGTAGTTTATTTGTTTATAGGCTTTCGCCTGTTACAAAGGAGATCGTCTTATAAATAACAATGGCGAAGCAAATATTAATACGAGTAAAGTACAAAGTTCAGTTTTTGATCAGTCGTCTGTGTTCTTTCCTATTCTATCTTATCTATCTTATATTCTATCTTACTTATCTTTATCTATTATGATTTTCTTTATAGCCCTATCATAGTGGCTCTGATCTTGCAAACCTCAAGAGCGTAATAGGCCAGATTTTTCGCGTTACACTCATTGAGACTGTCTAATGCTACGTGTGGTTGTGTTATTGGGAGATATTTCTCTCTTAGCGGAGTGTAAATCGGACAAACGCATAAGATGTGTTCGAGGGTTTCCGGCTGAAAACTGTTACACAGGGAGCATATGACGTTGCCGTCGATTTTGTATAAGAATTTCTTAAATTTAATGTATAATGTGTTTCTGCCCGAAAGGCGTAGTTGGGCTACTAGTCTTATTAATGTGAGCGGTATTGGGAGCTTCAAGTATTCTTCCTCTTTTAACTCGTTCAGTTGTTTGATACCTTTATATAGAGGGCTGTACGTAGACAACATGGTTCTGACAACGTCTGATGCAAATTGTTTCGATTTAATGGATGTTAAGAGTGGTTCGATTTGTGACAATATACTAGCTGCGGAGATATTATTCAGAATGTTCGGTGTACCCATTTTACTCAAACATTCTTTCAAGTTGGAGTACCAATTATACTTGTTGTTGTTGTTATTTTCCGCATCTAATGCTACCAATTGATCAAACGCCAGCCTTGGATAGCGGGTGGGCTCCATTTCGAGAATCTTTTTCACATACATCATTGTTCTTTTTATTACTTGAATTGACGTAACGGACGAGCCTGTTTCTAGTCTCATCATGTAATTTGGAGTAGTTATAGGAACTGCTAGCAGATTTTTGTAAAAACGGAGTTGTATTTTGTCCATTTCATCCAGATGACGTAGTCCCCAAATGTTCGCCGCATAAAGAAGTGTCGATCGAACGACTGCTTCGTACAGCTTTAGTCTGGCTTGCCATCCATTGACCCGAGCTGTTATCATTGGTCTCCAAATGGTACCCAAGGCTATCTTGGCTTTTGAAACAAAGTAATTGCACGCTGTATTGTATAGTCCTGATCTCGTAAATGGCACTCCTAGGTAAACATATTTGTCTACTATATCCAGTGGGTTATTTTTGTATTTAATTGGTCTTACTTTTTTTGATCTGCCTGCTTTTTGGAATATTATTACTTTTGTTTTGTTTGTATTGACTTCCAATTCATTTTCATTGCAATATTGTTCGAGTGTGTTTAGTTTGTTTTGTAATTCGATTACGTTGCTTGCCAAGAGAATTAGGTCATCTGCAAAAAGAAGGATTTCCATTTTTTCTATAACGTGCGTATGCCCGCAGTCTATGAAAAAATTACAGATGTCTGCTAGCAGAAGGGAGAATAAGATTGGGCTCGCTGGATCACCTTGTAATACTCCTTGTGTGGTTTCTATGTCCGGTGTTTTTTGATATCTGCTGACTCTTACTTTAAATGATGCCTTGTTGTACAGGTTACTCAGTACATTGATTATTTTGTTGCTCACCCCTGCCGAGTACATTTTTTGCCAAAGAATATTATGGTTAACTGAGTCGAACGCTCTCCGAAAGTCAACAAAGACCGCGAATAGCTTTCCTTTGGGTTGTGACAGTGTGAGACCGATTTTTGCATTTAATGTAAAGATATTGTCCTCGCATGCTCTTTTCCTTCTAAATCCTGCTTGAGCCTCCGGTAGTATTTTGTATGTTTCGCACCAGTCTTGCAGTCTTTTCGCGATAACCGTAGTAAAAATTTTGGTAAGCGTGTTTGCCAATGCTATTCCCCTATAATTAAGTGGATCATCTGTATCCCCTTTTTTGTGGAAAACAATAACTTCGGACTTGGACCAGCTTGATGGAATCTGTCCAGTGGAAAAAACGCGATTGAAAAGCTTTGCTATACTCTTTATCCATTTGTGTGGCAATGCACTTAGAAATTCGGTCGGAATTCCGTCGGGGCCTGGGGCTTTGTTTGGTTTTGAATTCCTAAGTATGCTTAGAATTTCATCTATCGTAATTTCGTTATCTAGCATCGCAATTGTGCGTTCCGTGAATGCTCTTTCAACTATTTCTCGGGGAGGTAGCAGATTTTTGTAAAAGTTTTGCCAGGTTTCACTTGAAATTGGACTTTGAGTATACGTTTTTCTTTTGAGTTTTTTGTACGTGGCCCAGAAAGTTTTGGAGTCTTTTGAGTTAGAGAGATCGTTTTGGATTTGTACGAGGTACTCTTTCTTTTTCATTTTAATGAGTTTAGAGTAGGTGTTTCTTGCTGCTACGTAGTCTTTTTCTGTGTCGTGTTCTCTCTTTTTAACCCACCTGCGGAATAATCTACTTTTTTCTTTTTTTGCTCCTACACAATCTTTATCAAACCACGGTTTTTTATTGTTTGTAAGATTCTTGGGTGTATGGGTCATTTCTAAATCCTGCGCTGTGCTCCAAATTATCTTCGTGATATTATCGCTCCTTGCGTCTACATCAACTACCGTCTCGTCTAGAGGCGTTTTATTGTTCGTTTCGTTCCAATATTCCTCATGTTTGCTTTGATCCCATCTAAGGAATGGCTCACATGTTTTATTTTCCGTTTCTGTTTCCTGTAGTACTTCAACTGGTGTTACTAGATCCACTTTGATGGGCAGGTGGTCTGACGTCCCTTCGTTAACTATTGAGAAGTCTTCGCATATATTTAATCCCTGAATATCAGTCCAAACGTAATCTATAGTAGTATTGCTTTTGCCAAAGAAAGTTAACCCACCCTCGTGGTCTGATTTTGAGCGTCCATTAAGGACAATTAATCCAAGTGATTCGAGTTCGTTCACCAAAAGTGACCCGTTTCTATTTATTTGTGTGTCGCGTGCTTTTCTTGTTTGTGAAAATCTTGTACCTTCGACCATTAATTCGTCAATTTGGTTAAAATCCCCGATACGTCCATTAAAATCTCCTCCCATTATCATTGGTAAATCGTACTCTTCGCGTAGTTCGCAAACAAAATCTGTCAATAGTTGTACCCTTTCGCTATAGAAGTTGTTTTTCAAGTAAACGTTAACCACTAGCAGAGCCTGTTCCCCTATACTGAATAAACCCGCAATCCAAATATCGCTCTTGTCGATTATAGTGAATGAGGTTACAGAGTTTTTGTTTACTAGTATGCAAGAACCTCCACTCGCCCGACCGACTGTGTAGTCGCGTGTAGCCGTACTCGTAATTATTTCAAATTTTTGTAATATGCTCGGTAATGTCAATTTTTCGTTTGTACTCCAAGTTTCATTGAGACAAATTATCGTGGCTTCTGGCCATGCTACCTCCGAAGGATTTGTGATTGTGTCAATGAAATTCTGAATTCCATGCACGTTCCAAAAGATTAAGCTTGCTCTAGGTTTGTATTGTTTTTTTCTGGATATTTGATCATTAGAATTAAAATTAAAATCACTGTTACTTATTGTCTCGACTGAATTATCTCGAAGATCATTTAGCCTTGAGTTGCTAGCTAGTATGTTTTCTTTTACTATGTCTTTTTCTGTTTCTTTGACCGAATTTTTTGCTAAACTTTTTATGTGCTTTACCTTAATGTTATTTTTGGAGCGATCACATCTCAGACTAGTTATTTTCTTTTCATTGCTTTTTCTTTTTGGTCGAACGCTGCGCTTAATACTACGATTTTTATTACAATATTTGCGGGCTGTTTGGTAGGCTGGGGAATTCTCTCTGGTTCTTTCTTCGACGAAAATTCTCGATCAGCCCCTCGCCTTCTTTCCATAAATATTCCGTGTCGTTTATCCAAAGACGTCCGAAGCCGATCTTGATGGCGTGTCCCTTCGTCTCTTCTTCCCTGGCTATTCTCCTGATTTCCCTCTGCATCTGTCGTTCCGCATACGTTGTGTCGTGTTTGATAGTGATGTTTTGTATTGGGACCTCGTTTTTCCTTCGCATCAGCTGTTTTTTTGCTTCTGCATTTTTCATTTTGACCGACAGAAGTATTGTTTTGCCCGCTTTCCTTATCGGAACAACTTCGATCGCTGTGTCTTGAATGTCCAGTTCCGAGTTGAGAAAGTCCTTGACCGTCTTGTCGGGCGAGTCCTCTTTGACCTCGAGTCCTCTGATAATAACGTTGTTTTTTTTGTTTTCTTTTTCTCGGATTTCTTCTTTCCTTTCCAGTTGATATACACGGTCCTTCAAGCTCGCGTTTTCTTCTTCGAGCTGCGTTAACAACACTTTGCATTTTTCACTACTTACAAAAACTCTATCCAGTGACTCTTTAAGTGAACTGTAGTCTTGTTTAATTTCGTGCACATCGGTTGCAAGTGTGTGTAGCAGTCGAAGTACTTCGTCTATGCCCGACGGGGACTGCGTCAAACTATGAGTCGCGTCGTCGTGGGTATTCGCGTTGATATCTTGTTGGTATTGGTCCATTTTGAGTTTTGAGGTTAGTGCGGCGATCTTTTTGCCTGGTTGTTCTACTTTGCCGGTTGCTGCTACTGCACCTCTTTTGGTTAGGTGGTCGGTAATTTTAGCGTCGCTGGCGCTAGCAGCGCCCTGGCGCGTGTTCACTCCCTTGACCATGTCTAACCTCACTTTCCTTTTGACGAAGATTATTTGGCAATATCTTACGAATAGGGTTTCGCTTTCCTGAGATAACACTCACCCGTACTCACTGTATTCAACTTTATCCGAAATCGACCAACTTATCTTTATTTGGCTGCGCTATTACTTATTAAGTCGTAGATGTTTCGATCACTTCCCTGCCACGATCCGCACCGTGTCGGCGCTCCCATCGATCTCCATTGTAAGTTATAGTTGACAATTGTAACATGCAATTTACAATTGTCAACGATAAATGTCTTTTGGTTCATGCCAAGGAATTTGTGAACTGCGTTCTTGAAGTGGTTGAAGCCATCACCAGTAAAATTCGAAGTAATTCTTGCCTTCGTCTAAAGTTAGCTGACAGTCTTTTTTTTTTTTTAATCCTTAGAGGCCTAAGAACTCTCAGCCTATGCGGTCTACAGACACATAGGCTGAAGCATACATGCGTACTTAGAGCTCAAAGGGTTAATGTTGATATGGTTCAACTGAAAATAATTATTTAATGGTTTTTAACAGTTATTGCAATTTCAAATTAGTCGATTAATAACCGTTAGTTTCCTTAATCGACCGTATTGATGAACATATAATGATAAAATCAACTCGCTTCGCATTTTCCAGCAACTTTCCATTACTGGCTTGTCTAGATATCAAAAAAATGCAAGAACTACCTGAAATAAAGGTAAATTTCTGATCCCTCTATAACAAAATTTATACTGTTTCAGGAAATATAATGACCCTGTCTTACACAACTGGATTGGCATTCGGCTCTTTGGTGGCTTATACGCTTGACGATTGTTTGGGACCGAGCATACAATTGAACGATATTTGTACGAACTTGTCAAAATCGTCGTCGACGAATGTCAGTAATATGACCATTGGCGTATTGACAACCGTAGCAAAGGTCACTGTCGAGGCTGTTACCAAGATTCCAAAATTTGAGACGTCAACTATGGCTCTGTCAACCGTGTTAAGCACATCTCTTTCGGCCAACAACACCCTATCCATCTTAACAACCGATCTAATGAACGCCACGAGTACAGCAATTCCAAAAATCATCGCTAACGCATCCTCAACAATCAGCAATTCTATTCTACAGCACTAGGCGATAATTTAAGTTCGTAATGTGGAATGGTGAGTTTATTCCAAACGGAATATTAACGCTTTCTTTTTGTTATGTATCGGCCAAAACTATGTACGCAATTTGTTATTTTTTCACTATTTTGAGGGGTTAAGAAAATTTTGTTTTATTCAAATCTCAGGCAATTTTTTAAAAAACCCTAATCGCCCTTTACTCGTGTTCGTATATTTTTTTAACGTCCTCCGCGAAAATAGTTGTTTCCTTTTTCACCATGAGCTCGGTGATAATGCAAATTGAATTCCATAATTATAAAGCAAATGTGTTAAATTGTTGTTCTGTACAAATATCGAAATTGTTGAGTTTATAAGATTGGTGCCTGAGTTCGATCGACAAGAAGGATTGGCCATGATAGAGGGCGCCAGCGGTCAAAGCTAAAACTTCCTAAAGATGGCGGCTGTTGTAAAACCACTCGACTGTTGTCAGTATGTCATACAAAATTATGTACGTATAAATACTGGCTTACGACATTTATTCTTGTCGATGAACGCCGCTATGGCAGCGATCGCATAATCAATGTGCTTGAGGGAGCCAAAAATGTGGAAATCAAAATACATTGGCTGCTACGTGCTTTTTTATGATTGGTTATACTTACACACCAACAGCCAATCAGAGATAAGGAGAAGATGAAAGTGGCTGCCACGTGCTTTTTTATGATTGGTTAAACTTAGACACCAACAGCCAATCAGAGATATGGAGAAGATGAAAGTGGCTGCCCTCTTGTGGTTACTTTTTGAACGTAGATGTTAAATGCACAGAGGAGCATATCAAATCTTATATATGGATCCCAGTCATGAAACATTAATTTTATTTTGTAAATTGAAAATCAACCGAATGATTCGAAAAACAATATTGAAATTAGGAAATTGAGTTAATATCTTTGTTCTTCTTCGAATATTTTTATGAATTTTAAGGAAAGTAATGGGATAGAATGCTTTTGGTTTGATCAGAGCTATTGGAAATTTACATTTTGGTAATCTTACCGTCTGATAGAGTCAGATAAGATGCGCGCGCAGTTCGATGTCCCCTCCATGATTCCACGTACCAATAGAATAGCGTCTATAGATGCTATGACTCCGTAGATCGCCACCAGGTGTCATAACGATGCGTTTGAGTCGCCAGTGCATTCTTGAAGACTATGCAATCTCTTTAAGGCATACTTGGCAGGAAAATTGTTGAAAAAATTTATCAATGATTTTACAAAGTGATCAGAAAAACGATCGAAAAATTGAAGGAGCTTTTTTTTTGAGAAACGACAAAATCATAAAATCTCTTATAATTATTCTGCAAAATGAGAAAAGCGATTGGTCCAGCACCCTAAATTTTAGAATTCCAAATGCATATCTGTTAAATGGATCAAATAAAGTAAAACGGCGATTCTCATCGTGTAAACACGATCGTCGACTCGTGCAAAATCATACAAATCTAATATCCCAACATATCCCAGTGTTTTTAAATATGAGAATGGAATAAGAATTGCGAATTAAATAAAAACTGGCTCGAATCAATCGAGACAGTTACATTTTTTCTATTTCCAAAATTTTGTCCCGCGTGCATTTATTTAATGCACAAAAATCATGACTTTTTTTTATTATTTATAAACTTGGTGATGCCTTTGCAACGTAACGGATGCAGATTCGAGGGAATCTCTGATGAAGGCAAATATTCGTCGCTACGTTACTTTAATAAAATACTTTGTTCTTTGTATATAAATATACACATATATATGTATATACAGGGTGACTTTCATAAGGTGTAACAGACTTCGCTCTAAGGTAGATGGGGTCATTACAAACAAAAGTTGCAAATATACATTAGTGATATTTGTAATAGTTTGCGAGATATAAATTATTAAAGTTGGTCCAATCAGAGCGCACCGAGAAGCATTGGACCCGCCCACTCCGAAATAAAGATGACTGCGTAATAATATAATAAATAAAATTGACTGCTCTGAATGTTGCAACCCCAAATGTAACGCCCTACACGATGCTATCTCTACGGCTAGGGCGGGGAGTGGGCGGGACCAACGCTTCTCGGTGCGCTCTGATTGGACCGACTTAAAACGTTTATATCTCGTAAACTATTAAAAATATCCCTAATGTATATTTGCAACTTTTGTTTGTAATGATTCCATCTACCTTAAAATAAAGCCTGTTACACCTTATGAAATTCACCCTGTATATGGATAGTAAAAAGAGAGCAATGTTTATAACAGATTCTATTTTCATGATTTTGACCTGACTCAAACTCTGTTTGTAACAAAGGCACCATTTTATACATAGTACTGCGTCTCTGAAAAAAAAAAATAATAACAATGAATCTATCGTCTAATACGAAATCACAGACGGAGTGTCAGTGGAAGAATCCTCTTTTGAAACTAGCCTCTAATTCATTAAATATTTATGAGGATTGTTGGTCGTAAAAAAAATGTATGTATGTATATAAGTACTTTGACATGTTCAAACATTTCTGCTGTAATCGATGATAGTCACGTGGTAAAGTGGTAGAAATATTTGAAATATCTCTTTATGTATGGCATAAATTGACTACAAACAAAAACGAAATATGTATTCTAAGGGTAATATAAATATTCATCACTGAACACTAACAAAATCATAATTATTTCAATGTGGCGTATATATATGTATATATACACTACCGGCGGAAAGTTTCCGGACAAAAGTTGTAAACAGTGCCGGAACGTTTTTTTATGCCATTTCGCCGGTAGTTGACCTAGGCCAATTTAACCAACGCCATTTTGAAGAACAGGGATTTCCCTTCATTTCGGCTTTTTAAAAAAAATTTTACAATTTTTTTTACAATTGGCACACAGTTTTGAAAACGACAATTTTTGGTCGTTTTTTTCTTCTTTTGCAAGTGGACCCCCTTCTCAGTAAAAATTTTTTTAACGAATTTCTTTCACAATATTCATAACCGGGGAAGTCTAAGCTTCAAGTTCATTTTTTAGAAAATTGTCTATGATGTTTTTTTTCAACGTTATGTCGTTTTTTGAGAAAAAATAGACAATTTGAGAATTGCTCCATGGGATGAAAACAATGAGGTTTACAATAAAACCTTAAGATGGCAAAAAGTTGTATTACTTCTTGCTGAGTTCAGGAGAATTTTTTCACATTTTTTTTCCGTAATTTTTTTTCCATCTATGTCCGGTCAGTTCGCTTGATCTGAATACCATGAAAATAATAGAATTAAATTTTTTTACTTAGGTCCAAGAAACTCCGTCGCCGAAGAAACCTCCGAAGAGACCAAAGTTTAATATGTAAGTAAAAAATTTAATTCTATGATTTTCAGAGTATTCAGATCAATCGAGCTGACCGGAAGTAGGTGAGAAAAAAATTTCGAAAAAAAAATCTGAAAAAATTCTCCTAAACTCAGCAAGAAGTAATACAACTTTTTACCATCTTGAGATTTTGTTGTAAACTTCATTGTTTTCGTCCTATGGAGCAATTTTCAAATTGTCCATTTTTTCTCAAAAAACGACATATCTTTGAAAAAAAAAATCGTAGACCATTTTCTAAAAAATGAACTTGAAGCTTAGACTTCCCCCTTTATGAGCATTGTGAAAGAAATTCATTAAAAACATTTTACTGCAAAGGGGGTCCACTTGCAAAGGAACAAAAAAACGACCAAACATTCTCGTTTTCAAAACTGTGTGCAAATTGTAAAAAAAATCGTAAAATTTTGTTTAAAAAGCCAAAATGAAGGGAAATCCCTGCTCTTTAAAATGGCGTTGGTTAAATTGGCCTAGGCCAACTATCGGCGAAATGGCATAAAAAAACGCTCCGGCACTGTTTTCAACTTTCGTCCGGAAATTTTCCGCCGGTAGTATATACCATATATAGAAAGTATTCTAATATAAAAGCTGATATGATGTTGGTCATGCGCATACAGCGTATGCGCATCCACAGCCAAGTACCAGGGCACCAGCTAGCAGCGCCCTCTGCACATTGGCCGTTCTGTAGCGTGTACCATGGAGCTTAGAGGGAAGGAGATCAAACGGCATAGGAGAATCATGATAAATTTGGATCCTGAAATCAGCAAAGTTAGCCCCTCGATTTTGACTTTTGCATCTTTTTTTAATTAATAACGATTGTTTGTCGTTTGTTTGTGATTGTTTGATTAATGAAAACGTTTGTTTGATCATATTTTTTATCAAACAAACAAAACAAACATGAGCGTTAAGTTAGCCGCAAATCTTTGAAATTTTGTCTAATTTGATTTTTTCAAAGGCCAATCGATTCGGAATCGTTTGTTGGAAACAAATAATATAATTCGAACGTTTGTTTGATCGTTGTGTTTCCAAAAAATGAATAAATAAAATATTGGTTCGTCATAACTTTCACACTAGATTCTGGCTTGACCGGACTTAATATGTGTCGCGTGCATATAACGATATAACCTACAATTCATGTTACGACACGGGATTACTTGATCAAGTTTACAAGATTTTGTTAACTTTACAAATCCTGGTCTTCGGTAGTTGAGTGCATCTCATGTTGAGCATCTTCGCAGTTGTATGGTAAGAAAAAACATTCTCAATTTTATTTATCTTTGCGTAATTCAACTCGTCTGCGAGTCTGTCGATACAGGTATACTGATTTGTTCATTATTCAATATGAGAATCGGTCGTTACATCAGTTCGGAGCAGTTCCTCTACAGAAAATAAAAAGGAATCACTTCGGCAAAAAACAGCGCAACCCTACGAGGCATTGAGCTGAGATCACAATTGGAGATTACGAGAATAATGCAAAGACAGGTGAGAAAAACAATCGTTATAAATTAAAAAAAGATGCAAAAGTCAAAATCGAGGGGCTAACTTTACATAGCTGCCAAAATCTAGTGTGAAAGCTACGACGAACCAATATTTTATTTATTGATTTTTTTGAAAAACAACGTTTAAACAAACGTTCGAATTATATTATTTGTATCCAACGAACGATTCCGAATTGATTGGCGTTTGAAAAAATCAAATTAGACAAAATTTCCAAAATGTGCGGCTAACTTAACGCTCATTTTTGTTTTGTTTGTTTGATAAAAAATATGATCAAACAAACGTTTTAATTAATCAAACAATCACAAACAAACGACAAACAATCGTTATAAATTAAAAAAATATGCAAAAGTCAAAATCGAGGGGCCAACTTTACATAGCTCGAAAAGCACCTTCCTTTTCCAGGCGTTCTTTCTACCTTACCGACCAAACGTGGACAACCGAATGAGAGCAACATTATTACCAACCGGTACATCACAGCGAGCATCATCAATACAACCCCGACAATTCGCTATTTGCGTTATCATGAAAAAAGTCGAATCAACTCGGGTGTATTGACTGATGATATGATTCCCGATATTATCCTATATTGGACCAAGGAATTGACGTTATCGACGAAGCGTTAATTACATAATGCTGTTATAGAAAACTGCTTCACTTGGAAGCTTGCATCGGATTTTAATTGTATTGATATAAGTAAGTGGATACTCGGTTAGGAAAATAATACGAAGCGATGAGAAATAATTAAATTCGGTGTACAAAATTGAGCAATGCAAAATTCACACGAAATTCTGTGTCGAAAATCGTTGTGCGCATGTCGGAGGGCGATTTGCCTGAATTTGCCAGGAACTACCATCGGTTTCATCGAAAAATAAAAATCGCTCCATTTTCATTAGTTAAAAAATAAAAGTAATTGATACGCTTGAATTTGTAGGATGTACAAGTGAAACGAATATTCAGGAGTTTGTTTGAAATTTGTGAAGGTTTGCCGTATTTATCTGTTAGCTAGTGTCCCTCCTAATCGCTGATATGAGTCATCGTGAAAAACACCTTGGCGGAAAAAAGTAAAAACGAAAAAGAATTTCTTAAAAATTTCTTAAATATAAACAAATTTGTTAAAGTTGTAATTAAATGTTTAACGTTATTCACTGTCATAATTAATTAATCAATTTGTATTATTAACTTCATAATTATCGCCAACCATTATTTAACACGTAGGTCTTCAAAAATAGTAAATCCTACATAATAGAATATTAATTCTAGTCTCTGATTATTTCATATTAAAATTATTTCTACATATAATAGAAGGAAAAAAAACTTTAGAAATTAGTAAAACGATGGTTTTACGATACGGAAGCTAACATTCAAGGACGCGGAATGCGAGGAAGCTGGGGAGTCTCGTATACGAGCAATGTATTCCGTTTTGTTATTTAGTCGACTAATCGCTATAAAACGATCTCTATAATAATTATGAATGCGAGAAGTATGCGAGAGTATCTCCTATATTTTATCGTGTATTTTCCTATCGCGCCAATATCTCCGTCAAATTTTCACCGTGGTTCGTGCTTCCCGCGCTTCAATTGTTTCAATCATTCGTATCAACTGTTTCACAAGAGTTGAAATCTACTGAAATACAATTAATAGAACGAGTATAATTGAAAAAATATATTTCAAAACCGATTTTGTCGCGTCTAGAAACTTCGGTTTCGTCGCACTGCGCGATAAGACTTTTTACTATTTTGTCTGCGCATATTTATAACATCGGGTAAGTCGATATCAAAGGACGTTCGTATCACACCAGCAAGCCTCGTGGCCTCTCTTCGGTGCGCTTGTCTTTAAACTTTATCGACTGCGGCAATAAAATTCAAAAATGGAATTTTTCGCAGCGAATCCGAGTAAGCCCCGTTTTTCCTAACGTCGTACATCGATGCGACACGTTAACGCTCCTTTCTTCGATATGCCATGATATAAGTCGTGGCATATAGTCTTCACTAGGCAGATCTACTTGAAATTTTCCATACGCCGCATCGCAACTTTTGTCTAATGTACGTCGTCATAGTCGCGTTCATTCTAACGTGGTTGCCAGATATCGAAGGGTAATGTACAACTTTCATAAGTGCGAGAGTGATCCATATAGCTGTAACATATTTATAAATCCACTTGACTCGCATGATTAGAATTACGTGAGAAAGTCAAGAACAATGGTAGATTCGCTCGTTCTCTCACCTCGTTCGAAAAATCATTCGGAGAGGAAGTGTTTGAATCACGCGTTAGAGTTTTCCACCTTTTTTCAAACGATATTACGCCTTCCTCTTCGTCAATTTCTCGTTGCCTCTGTTTTATATTAGTATTTAATCCTTCTATAAGTCTCATGTTTCATTACTTTCCTACATAATCGAATTTATCTTCATTTTCACATATACTTTAATGATTATTAAGGATACCAAGTCGCAGTGAACAATGCCGGAATTATGGATATAAGGTTGCCTGCGAGGTACGAATTTATTTAACGATCTCCTATATCTCGTAAATTATTCATCAAATATATTGTTGGCGTTACCTACTTTTTATAATAATTTGCTTGTCGGCGCATTGTAGCTCGATGACCTTTGCATTGATTCTAATTATCACTGCCATGTCTTACTATGCGGACGTAACCAAATTGGCAACGCTCCTACGTTACACAGATTAATACCTCTCGGGGGAGTTGAGGATGGAACGCCGTGCGGTCCATCGAAAGTCAGTATCTCATTCCCTATATTACCTACTTCGTGACTTCTAATTCATGATATTGCCTAATATTTAATCGCGATTTGTTTCATTCGTTTCTCAGGTTTGCAAATGCAAGAGTTGTGTCGATGAGGAAGAACCAGAGGGACAATGTGTTCAGGAAAATGACCTCGTTTATTGCGCAAAAGTAAGGATACCTCTATATCACATCGTTTTGATTAAAATAATTGTTCAATAATTCCTATGGTGACTCTACGAAGTATCGATCATCCCGTTAGAGGCAATTCGAGATTTTGCATCTTTTTATTCCTTATGTTCCGTGTTAACGAATTAATTTCACATCGTCACTTATTGATGAAAGTTCTCCGTTTCGTATAGTACGATATGTCTTACATGTAGATAAATTCTCTATTTATGTCACGATTCTATGAAAAATAACCCGCGAAATATGATTGTGTTATAAAAATCAAATGTGAATATAAAGAACTGACGCTCATTGACGAGATAACATACGGTGATACAACTACACCCTTGAATCAATATAATTTATTTGTATATTTCGAGTAGTCAAATTCTGTTACGTTCAAGTGTACTTTTGTCAATAGAGACGCTATCAGTGGGGCCAACGGATAAAAACACGAGAAGAACAATGCCAAGCACATGGCTTCGATGTCGCATGCGAGGTGAGCTTGTGCTGTTACTGAGGCAAAAAAAGAATTTTCTAAAAAATTAAATTTCACATGTTTTACGATGTATAGAGAGGAAACGGAACTAGTTGCCTACGTTTATCATGCGGTTATAAAATGGGGGAGGGCTGGTATATTTCACCCCCCATCGCGCACCACCCAATTAAATTAACACCAAGCATGGGAACGCGATGCGGCACTAACAAAGTAAGTATCTTATGTAAGGTAGTGTTCCACCCAATCTTTTTCACCAGTGAAATTAATTCAAAATGCGATTTTAATACTTGTTGTAACGGGACCGTATTATTTACGATACCCGCGGTCATAAATTGGGAGAAATTGCCTAGAACTCGATGCAGAACCACAAGTAGCTCGAAAAAACTTAATACGATTCATCTCTACTACAGGTGTGTGTCAAAAACAAATGTGTACCCTTGTCAAAATGGCCAGGGCCCGAAGGAAGCCTAATATACACGGGTGAGGAAACTTTCAAGCCATGCAGTGTTGAAACATTATGACTTCAGAAACGAAGGAGCTGTTATCGTCATCGCCGTTTAATTTCTTCCTCTAAACATTATAATAATAATAATCTCAAAGTTTGATCAACGTATCTGACAATTACACATGTTAATATATTTTCCGAAAAATGTATAGAAATATGTACCTTATATCACCAAACAACATAATTGTCGATGTAAAAGACGTTGAATAAACGATGTTGAAAAATTGTACTTTATTTGAAATTCCGTAAAAGTAGAACATAAGCGAACGATCATGACCAATGCGCTTCTGACAAAAGATTTACCATTAAATTAAATTAGACGTGTCCAAAGTCTAGAATTGCTTTTTCACGGAAGAAATGCGTACACGTAAGTATTAGTTTGTAAAAACAAAACGAAACGATCAAGTACAAGATTTTTGCGTACAAAATGAATCTGCGAATCGAACTTGCCGCCAATTCAACGTGGGTAAAACATCGTTCGCTCCTTGGCCACAGATGTCGCGGAACAAATTCTCGAGGTTTCAACTTTTGTCGACCTTTGTTGATCGCACCCTCGTGAAGTTGGCCGGACAACTTGCACTTTATTGATTGACTTTTTTTTATATCGTTAGGTAGTCGTTAGGTAGTGTTAGCTAGTCTAATTAAAATGTTAGGTCGTCAACAGTAAAAAAAAAATAATTGAAAATGTATGTGAAATTGGCCAAAAATTTTTTTTTTCCTTTATTTATCGTTTCAAGATGGTCAAATGATGCGTAATCGTTAGCCGGTCATGAATATACTAATTAAAATATTAGGTAGTCAACCATATCCTTGCAAATCCAAAAAACAATTTTGCGAATTATGCATGCGCGACGCATGCGTAACCGCTTGATGCCCGACTTGTCAGGTTCAAACAAGAATCAAGATGGTTCTCACATTCTCATGCGTGATTGTATTGTATTGTGAATGTTTGTGACATTAATTGGGATAAAACTCTTCACACATATTTCCCAAATACGACTTAAGGTTGTTGTAGGATCAGGTCGAAACGATGTCACTGAGATGAAATTTTGTATAAACGTTCATGATCCATTTACTAATCAACGTGTCAAATTTCAAAACGATCGACAGTACAGTTATTTAGAAAAAAATGGCAAACTTGGAGCATTTGGTGTGCTCATCACATTATGTCTATGGAAATTTTTCCAACATTTTTCAGTATATTATATATATCTGCCGAGAAAACGATGGCACGAAGTTAAAAAAACAGGTACGGTTAAATGAAATATCGGACTAACTTTTGGTGCTTTGAAAATAATAATTTACAGTACCGATTCAACGTTATTAATGATTATAATCGCGAATTTTCCCAAAAATTGAGCACGCAAGATATAAGGCTTCGGAAACATGACAACACCGTAAATGTCACAAGCACTCCCTACCTTAGCTAACCTTCCCAACGAAAGAATTTTTTCCCGAGACCTATGTTCATGGTTGATAAACAGACACTTCGATTTTACGGTTAAGAACGGAGCTGGTATATGACAGCTGTGCGACACTGCTGTCAACCCAAGCAATTATCGTGGGGCATAATTTACGTCGTTGCCTGTTCGTCTTCCAATAATTGATCTCTAACGAATTATCGAAAATAATGCCATAAACTAATAGAAATAATTCCTGTAACCATCACTTTCTCAAAAATGCATATTCTTTTAAACTGATGTGGATTTTTTCCTTGAAAAATGATATTAAATACGACGATAATTTGACGACAAGCAGTTGGTAACAATTCATCGGTGTCGTGCACAAGCATTGGGCACCCCCCTCATGCTTCAACCTCGATGGCTAGACCACACAACAACCTTAACGTACCTAGAGTACAAACTACACTGTAAATAGTGACACGAATAAACGTTCGGATCATAGACGCTGTGGATAATTATTTTTTTTTCATTTCCTCGCAACCCAGATCCTCGCTGAAACAGTTACTCAAATCAACAATAAACGTCATTAGATACCATGAATACAAATTTGAATAAATATAACATTTAAATCGATTTAAGTGTCGAGTATTTATATTAATTAAAAATTAATAACTTTGTTACTAACGACATATTGATATGTATAATATTTGCAACAATTGTATTTTAAAAAAAGTAGTCGGTATTTTCATTCGTTTATGTATACAATAAAGCAATTTATGGGTCGATACTCGAAGGTACAAATGTTTAATTAATTACATACTTGCAATAGCCAATCAGTATGTTCCAAAGTTTTTCTTTAACCAAGTTCGACCAATGTCAATCATAACAATCGATAAATGACAATTTCACAATTTTTTTAAGACTTTAGACACAGTTGAGATAAAAATAAAACTTTCTTTAATCTTTCTACAGTTATACACAAACATTAATCTACACACTACTTGTGGTTTGGTATACAATTGGATGGATGGAAAACAGGCATAATCCGCAATACGGATTATGTTTAGTTTGTCATTCCCAATTGGGTTGTTGAAAAAAAAAATCACTTTTTTTGCTGTAATATTGGTAATCGATGTGAAAAACTTTGAAAAGACTGTTTACAATTAATTATAAATGATTCAAGAGTGATAAAATTTGTAAAAGAAACCAAGCAACGCGCCATAATGGGCGGCCATATTTGTGACGTCACTATGTTAAAATGTTTTCACAACTGTTCTTACATCGAAATGATCCTCGCAACAGAAAACATGCTTCAAACTACTGACGTCTACGTTTAACCTCTTGAGGCACATTTAAAAACATTTTGCCCGAGTTTTGTAGTATTATTACAGAATGGTACAAAACACCCACGATAACTTTTAAGGTTTGCCATTGTCTATAATTTTATCAAACATTGACGATAATAATAAGAATAAACTGATCAAAAGTTAAAAATTTCTATCACCGCACGGTGTAATTCAGGAAAAATTAACACAGTGACGTCACACACTCTCGGGTTTTTTCGGGAGCTGTCGGCGCGTCATCGATACTAGGATAAAAACTTTATTTTCAATTTGACATAACTTTTTAATTATAACGAAAAAAAAAATGATAATAGTTTTATTATAAAACTTAGATATGATCTTTCCATTTCCGAAAAAAAAATTTTTTCTTTCAACAACCCAATTAGGCGTTTTAATAACTGGCGTTTTTTAGTTGCGCATGCGCATCGTTCGTTCGTTGGAATACGCAGTCAGCGCATAACCTCGAAATCTTGTTCTTATGCCGTGATAATGCGCATGCGCACCTGAACAGCCCAAGCAACAGAAGCAACGTAACCTCCATTAGAACAGATCTAAATATGCAATCGGCATACATAAGTGGGCATCGTATAAAGCAGCGAATGACCATATTCTATATGTAATTAATATTTCTAAAAGTCTACACGTTTTAGCTTTAAGATCGTTGGAAATATGTTGTACCGAATAATCTCCAATGTGTCTCTCATTATAGATATGTTTTTAGTTTTACAATGCGTTACTCTATACAGGGTGTCCAGATTTAATCTTACACCTAAATTATCTCGAAAAATATTGCTCTGATCAAATTTTGTTTGCAACAAAAGTTTTTGAGTTCGAAGGGGGACGTTCCAAAAAAATATTGTTGAACGTCGCAAATTAAAAATGGCGACGTTACGATGGCTGACGTGTCTTTTTTTTAAGGAAACCTAACTTTTTTTTATGACAATACAATGCATTGCGTTAAAACTAACAACTTTTGTAGGAAACATTTTTCGATTCAGATTGTAGTTTTCATGTTCTCTCTCTTAATCTCAATTAGTGAAAAATTGACTAATTCAATTAGTAAATACATGTTACATCGGTGAAATAGTGATAAACGCATCGTTTCACTGATAGAATAGTAAAAAAAATAGTAAATTAGGGTTACTAAAGAAAATTAGTAATACAATTGACTATTATTTAGTCGATACAGTTTACTAATTTATTAGTGATATTACACGATCACTAATCAATTAGTACAGGACTCAGCGATGGAGCAAACACAGGCGCCAGCTTTCGACCCGATACTTCCTTTGTTCTGCCATTGTGATGTCGGAGGCGTCATTTTCTCATGCCAGTGAGTTCATACGCAGTGCGAAACGGCGAATCTTATTTTATAAAAGTTTTAAGGGGAAAAGCAAAAAGTGTATGAACGTTTCGTTTTCTTGTCGATACGTATGAGATTGTTACATATTATTCACGCGAAGAATTACAATCGGCTGGTGCGTGAACGTATCAGCTTTGCTGACTACTAATTGTGTAGTCAAATGTTACTAATTTTTATAGCGATCATTTTTGACTAATCGAATTAGTGATTTTTCACTAATCATTAGTGACCCACTTTTCGCTAAATGAATTAGTAAAATATGACTAAAATTTAGTGAAATTTTACTAATTCGGTTTTAGAGAGTTGGAACTCCATTTTTGACTATTTAGCGCTGTCCGGAAAGTACCATAAAAAAGTGTGCATGTATCTGTGTGTGCCATTCTTAGGTCAAGGCAATTTTTCACTAATCATTAGTGACCCACTTTTCGCTAAATGAATTAGTAAAATATGACTAAAATTTAGTGAAATTTTACTAATTCGGATTTAGAGAGTTGGAACTCCATTTTTGACTATTTAGCGCTGTCCGGAAGGTACCATAAAAAAGTGTGCATGGATCTGTGTGTGCGTGTCTTAGGTCAAGGCAATTCGGCTGAGACTTTATAAAGCCATAAAGAAGACCAAGAGTAATTGCTGACGTGAATTTCTCCTGGTAGAAGACAGTGACCCGTGAGGCAAGCTGCACGAAACAGCCGTGGAGTCATGACTATTCCGGGGAAGTCCGCACTTTCTTATCGTGCGATAAGCATTTCCTTCTTCGCGAAAAAAACAAACATGCCCACAATCGCGCAACCTAAGACACGCACACACAGATACATGCACACTTTTTTATGGTACCTTGCGGACAGCGCTGAATAGTCAAAAATGGAGTTCCAACATGAAAACTACAATCTGAATCGAAAAATGTTTCCTACAAAAGTTGTTAGTTTTAACGCTATGCATTGTTTTGTCATAAAAAAACGTTAGGTTTCCTTAAAAAAAAACATGTCAGCCATCGTAACGTCGCCATTTTGAATTTGCAAACTTCAACAATATTTTTTTGGAACGTCCCCCTTCGAACTCTAAAACTTTTGTTGTAAACAAAATTTGATCAGAGCAATATTTTTCGAGATAATTTAGATGTAAGATTAAATCTGGACACCCTGTATAACGAGTGTACATAAATGATAGTTTGAAAAAAAAGAGTATATACTTCCATCCGAACGATTTTGGCTAGGCCCAGTACAATTATTTTTTTATGAATTGTTAAAATCTGTACAGGTCTTTAATATGTATATATTCTTGAATGTACAGGGCTATAATAGTTGGTACACGTACTGAATATTTAAGGTGAGTACGAAGAACAAATTTGCTGAGGACGCGCCAGGTCGCAATGGTGCTCGATTGGGATTTGAAAAATTAATCAATCTAACAATATGTAATAATATTCATAAAATTATTGATGATAATTTGCAGATAACATGAGAGCGTACACTGTAGAGGGCTATCGATGTTAACTCGTAAAGGTACAAAATTTTTTTAAAAAGTTGAATGACAAGTTCAATAAACTTGCGCAAGAGACAAATAAATAATGCAGTAAGTGTATCAATATGGATGTACAAGATCCAATCAAAGACCCATCGCCATCAAGGATCGTAATTCATGACATTGAGAATAATTCTGTGGCAATATTTGAGACATTTGATTGAACGATTATTTGGCAATTAAAGACTTATTTCATTGGGCATGTCATAGTATATCTTCCCTCTGTTACACACCCATGTCGTATCAACTCATTACGAGGATAATGTCTTTCATTGTTTGGCGCAAAATGAAAAAATGTTTTGATCTAAATGTTGTGGCTTTAATCGCTAACTGTTCTCGATTCCAACTCTCGAGTTTCTCTTTGCAGCGATCGAGACTTGGAGATTACCCTATTATAGTACTACACGTTAATCAGTATGTACAGATAAGTATGTTAAATCTACAAAAACTTATGTTAATATAAACACGAGATCGATCCGAAATTCTTTTAGAATTCCACAGTTGCATTCATCCTTCTCAGGTGATCGTCACGTTCAATAACAGGTGACCTTGGCATCACTTTCAGGTAGCGTCGTTCGACGATATCCACTTGACAAAAGTTTAAAGAAATGTTCACACACTTTGGCCTGTAAGCGAGTCTTGATCATTTTTCCAGTTCGCTATTCGGGTCATTTAAGATACTTCGCTGCCCAATCTGTCCTTCCATGAATTCCACCACTTGGCCTCGAGCTCAAGACACCACTGAATAGATTTGTCTGTATCGATGGCTTGCTCGTTGCTTCTGTCAGACAATAGAAAAGAAAAGAGTCAACTCACACTCATATTTGTTAATTTACATGAGAATTATAGAAGGGCGGGGCTAGAATGGTATCATTGTTATGAAAATGAAAAATCCACCTTGTCATCACAATTTATGAAGGGAATCTGGACGATTTTCAATATGCACTTTTTTAGGTTAGGTTCGTTTGATGCTAAACTTACTGATGATACTCTGAGTGCCATAAACACTCGGATATGGTATTCTTCCATTTTGTTCAGCGATGTAACGACTTCGAGCCAGATAATGCTGACGTGTTTGGCTCTCAACGTTTTCTCGTGTTCCCCAAAAAGAATCTGTCATCAACTCGTCCGTAAACTTTTCCGCTGGTGGTTGACCCACCATACCGTTGACGAGAAGTCTTGGCCTTCCTATATCTCCTTCATCGTTTCTACAACATAACAACAAGAATAACAGCCATAACAATAATTTTAACAATATCAATGAGAAAAATGAGAATGTAGTCTGTGCTGAGCTTCAGAAATTTCACATTCAATTTTATTCGACTTTGTTACAAAACTAGTTACAAATTTTTATACATGCGACATCTGCGGTGAAAAATGTGCGATTTTATGTAGGCTTGGTGATATCGGAAATTTCAGGGGTTTACCCTATATATATAGTCATGTAGTTTACTAACATAACCTACAATCAAAAATTTAGAAAAGCGAGAATTTCAGATCTTGATTCTTGTTATAAGATATTTCCGATTTTGTATAGAAGGTAGAGGATACTTTCGATGATAAATTTGACAATTGTGAGTGCAATATGAAAAATGATGGATATGGAGTCAGCTGAGAATTCAATCACACATTTTTCAAAAGTGTTTATCTTATGCATTAGCGCGACGAGAGAAGTGTACATATTTACAAAATGATTTATAAATATTGTCGAAATTTCTGTGACAGTGTAAGGTAATACGTTATTTAACGTTCTCACAGGATTTATAACCTCAATGGCAATGTTCAGAATGATATTTGGAATTTGAGTAATAAATTTTCCTATACAAGGCATTGCGTTAAAATTGCACGATGTGGTCTTGAGAATCGACCAAAGCTTTTGTATAAACATATCACTATGATTGTTTGTATTTTTATTAAAGAAACCTTTCACATGAGATGGAATTGATAAGTGGTTAGGTGCATGAATAATAATGTCTCTGAGATACAGGAGTTGGTTACTAAATTCTATTTCATCCAAGTAGAAGCAGCCAAGGGTGTACGTAAGTGCTAACGTGATCCAAACAACCAGGATTCGAACAGCGGAATTGTGATATTTTCGATACCTGGGTAAAAGATTCGTGCTTTGGCCTGCGACATACCGGGCCACGCTGAGATAGTGCTGCTTAGCCGAGACTTTCCGATTGTTCTTGAAGCTTGCTTGTGATTGATTCCAGCTTCTCGATGATTGTCTGTCGGCCCATACCGGCGTTGCCCAATTTGTGTTTACCTCTTTTTGGCCATCCATCGCGTTGCTGTTATTCTCATTCCAATTGACACGATTTTCTTTGTAAATTTTGCTGGACAGAAGCCGCGGCGACTGTTGATTGTCTGCTACTAACTTGCTTCTGAATACCAAATTTCATAAACTATTGTTAAGAGTGACCATAATCGAAGACTCTACCTGAGTAGAATCGATCGTTAAAATCTGAAAGCCTATTTGCAAGATGGGCACAACAACAGAAAGATAAACGATGCACAAGTTGCAGTTCGCATTACTTTCTGAAGTCTTTAGTTTAAATTTCTATAGACTTTCAATCATAGCGTCTTGCATAGAAAACTCAATTAGTTGGGTCGTTAATGGAAAGTAAAGTAAGCAAAAAGGCTATAAAGTAATGCTCGTTATGATAACAAATCTATAAATTATTATAGAATTAACAAACCCCAGTATATTGGCAAAGTCCTCTTCGTCCCATTTCAAGGAATTATTTTCCCTTTTACGATTATTGTGATTGAGCAACGGCAAGACCGGCTGTTGTTGAGGCTGCACCATTATCTTGTTCATTGGCCTCGAATGAATGTCGTTAGTGTCAAGATCTTGTTGCGTATAATCATAGAGCGGTCCCACAGGTGGAATACTGACTTTATTCATAATCAGTTCACGTTGCCCACTTACACCAATCCTTTTACTGCTGACCATGCATGGTCCACCAACTTGAAAATAAGGATATCTGAAAAAGTAGGCGAGAAAAATTACTTTTACAGCAGCACTTGCATTTGTGAAATTTATATAGCGTTTGAACAGAAAACAAACCTTAGTGATTGCTGCGCAGTTGGCCTTTTGATCGGATTCCACTCTAGCATATCTTCCATCAACACAATCGCCTCGTGGCCAGCATTTGGTATGAGATCTTTCAATGGCGTTCTACCGAGGGTTGGAAATTTAAAATTCATAGCTGCAGCGAGCTGATAACCTTCCGGCCAGTCGTCTTTGTCAGGAGTACCGATGACCGAACAGATTTTAAAGATCTCGTCGATTTCACTCTTGCCCGGAAAAAGCGGACGAAACGTATACAATTCCGCCATTATACAGCCAACTGCCCATATATCAATCGGACTGTTGTAAGTCGTCGAGTGTAACAGAACTTCCGGTGCTCGATACCTGAAATAATTTAATCGTGTTTAAAATCTTACATATTTCCTCTTTAAGTAACATATTCTTATTGGATGCTTTCATGGTGAGCAAAAATCGTCATCAGAGTGACAGCCACCGATAGATATGGGGATCCCCCATGTTATTTACAGGTTAACCTTGGCGTCAGTGTTCGTGGTAAAATATTCGCACGTGTTAATTGTAACAAATGAAGATAAGAATCGTTACAGGAAGTTGCTAAGTTATATTTCTTCCCCGTCGTTCGTTTTGTGCAGAGAAATTAAGTAATTGTGTCGTGTAACTTATTTGTCTCTTAAATATGAGTCAAACATAACCTACAAAAGTGACTTTCGAATGGTAGTGCGACATCACGCTGGCGACGATTTTACATACGACGCAGAGTTATGGAAGATGAATGAAGAAAGATGATATTTCAATATTCAAAAGATCAAATAAGGAGGCATATTTTAATAACCGACCATCTGGTCGACACATAATCCGTGTACGGTGGTCGTGAACGGATTTCTCGTGCCAGTCCAAAGTCTGCTATTTTCACCAGCTCTGGGCCCATGCACAATAAATTTTCTGGCTTCATATCACGATGGAAGAAACCATGTTTATGCATAAATGCCAACCCTTGAAGCACTTGGTACACCATATTTCTAATTACAGGTTCCGGAAAGAGTTTCGCCCTTTGGATAAAAAAAGAAAGATTGATGGGAATACAAGTTGAGTAAATATTAAACAGGTGCGCTATGGACAGATCTGCCGACATACCGATCCTTCATCAGTTGATAGAGATTCTCTTTCATGTACTCAAACACGAAGTACAATACGTCATTCTCACGTATAACTTCTTTGAGCTTCACCACATTAGCATGGCTCAATTTCTTCAACGACTGAGGAACAGAGATTTTTTTTATAGATAAGTATAAAGTTTGTAACTATATTAATTTATATATCTACAAAAAATGTATGATTCATTTTACTTCGTTGGATTTTTCTTACTTTTACTTCACGAAGATTCATCGCCTCTTCCCACGAATAATATTTCCTTTTCATTCGTTTAATAGCTACTTTCTCGCCGGTGTCGATTCTTTCGCCGAGAACAACAGACCCGAAGGTACCATCGCCCAGCTGGTTCAAGGTGATATACCGGTTCATCTTCATTCGCACTGCTGTTTTTTTGCCACGCTACCGATGGCTATTACTTATTCAATATAGTAATTGTGCGTCCCTTCTGTGATTAAGACTTCTCTTATCTTGAAATTTGGCTACGTTCCACACTGAAAACAAACAAATCTCATAATTAAATCAAATCTAAACAAGCTTGGACCATGAACCATACCCAAAAGGTAATGAAAACTGGAATCTATTTTATTCCTATGAAAAATGCATTACATTTGAATGTTTGCAGATGGAATTCTAATTGCGAACTAATACTTGTATGTATCTTTTACAGAACGTAGGAGATGATCAGCTTAAAACATGGGGACACATGCTGATAATGCATACATGTATGCCACCAGGAGTCTCATACAATATCAGTTCTCGCATACACTGGTAATTTCCAACTTAAACTCAGCCTATGAACCTGTCTCTTAATAATCGATTATCCAGGTCAACGTGGCCATGGTGAAGCCAAAGTTTGTAGACAATTCATAGACGCGCTTTATCTTCAATATTGAATCGTACAAGCAAGTGAACAATCACCCTGAAATTGGACTTCGTCAATGATTCAAACATGTCTATAGATCCAGCTGTTCTGCTGTGTCGATATTTCGACAAGCTTGGCATAATGATACAACCATCCATTCGACGGTACAGTACATTCTACCGAATTAACCCACTTTCTTGTTCGAAATCGTTGCAATGCAATGCCATTATTACCAAAACCGGATTGTTATTCCAAGTAGAAAATTGTACATTGACTCCGTCTGTAATTAATCGCTGACCCATCTAATCTTCTATTCGTCTGTTATCTATGTTTTATATAATAAATTTTTTATTAATTTCAGATAAACTAATATCAAGTCATAAGGTACAGGGTGCGACATCGCAGACCATTTCGTTATTGACATAGGGCCCACGAGGCTTGACGTTACTAGTTGAACGTTAAAAAATTAATTCCGCCTTCTGATGATATCTAGGGTAACTTTTTATTTCAAGTTTCTACAACTCTTTTTATTACCTTGAAGCAGCCTAAAATAATATGAACGTTTAATATTGTTTATGTACACAGGAGTAATACTTGAATATCAATGTCATTTTTAAATTCTTGACAAAAAGTAAATATGTGCAACAGAACATACAAGGCTGTAAAATACACACTGTACTTACAAACTTGTGTAAACTTACAATCTGGGTAGTAGAAAAAAAGAAGATAGAAAATGTCTTGAAATAACTTTTAGTTTGTAACAAATTTCGATTACAGTTTTCGTTACCGATAGAGCCTGTTTCACGCTCACCGGATAAGTTACCGACTGCGAAGGCTTTACACTGTGAAGCTAGGAGTCCCACATAGAAATAAAAGTGAATAAATTACACTATATTTTCATGCCAATTTCTAATATACAGAATTATTTCACGCTAAACAGGCTCGCCCGAAAGGTCACCTTGTGACACGAATCGACAATTTAAATAAGGTGGATGATGTTTATATGTAACCGTTTCATTTACTGTCAGATTATTCTTTGCTATTTTGACGCAGTGCTGCAGTACGTTACATCGGTGTTTCCACAGTGAACAAAAAAAAAGTTCCATTAAGCGCGAGGATCAGATATCGATTTAATAGTATCCTTAGGTACGGACGAATTTAGTTCATTTCGCTATGCCGAAATCTGCTATGTACACACGTATATGCAAACAGCAAGTTTCGACTCTTAAAAAATATTTGGCGGGAAATTCAAAACTGGCTTCGCGACAATGTGCAAATTACTCAGTCGGTAACAAAAACTCCAGTTTCCTTAGAACCCAGATAAACATCAAATCACATAGGATGTAATATTTAATAACAAACAGCCTGAAACTTTAATATCGTCGAAAATTTCAATAATCGAAAAATGTACGTTTGAAAATATTTTGAATTAATCGTTAGGGAAAAAAGTGGGGGATAACTGTGTCGAAGAACTCTCGGGTCGCGTTCCTTGAGACATACTAAATACACGGAGGGCGTTAAGTAAAAGCATATAGGTCGAAAGATTTCGCAACATAAATTTAGATTTTCTTACATTTGCATGTGAACTTAATGCGTTCAGGCCATACTGACACGCGAGGATATGGATTTTCTCGGGGTTCAGGAATGTACAATTTCTTGCCCCACTTTTAAAGAACGATCTTCGACTACGTAACACGAGAGATCTGCAACCACATGTCATTTTTTTTGTCCCCTTATACCAGCTAAATTCACTCTGTAGTATAGACCACGTTTCGTCAGATAATAATGACATTTGTATAAACAAAATTTTATGCACGAATATCGATTAAGTGATGATAATTTATTGAAACGATAGTGATATTGTAATTGTAAAAATAATCATGGTTTCCGAGTGGAGAAAATATTTCTCGATGGTGGATTAATTCGATGACAGTGAACAATTATTTGTCACGAGTGAATTCTGTAGGAATCGTTACGATAAATAAAACGAGATTCATGGTATTTCTTTACTTACTCGGTAAATTTCGATTCACTCGGTGATTTTGTACACTGTTTGTCGCGCGACTAACGACCGTCACTGACAGCTTCGTCGTACCTGCGGCCATATTTACATGTAACCATGACTACAAGCCTCCAAACTAGCTTACGGCCAAACTCCTCGAGTTTATACTTCGTTACAACAATCGATGGTTTCGAGAGCATGGGACATGACCTTGAAGATTGTTTATGAGTTTTAACATATCGGTGGTAGCGAGAGTATAGCGATGAGTGTGTTATACGCTCTGGACGTGAAGGAGGTAACGCGAAACGTGCTCGGTCGGTAACAATTATTTTTTGTGACTTTGTTTCGAACATGTTGATTCTTCGGGATCGAAGCGAAAGTGTAATTGGGAATTTAAAATTGTAACATATTTACACTTTTAGCAAAATGTTCAATGGTGAAAGCGATTGCTCTGTCGGTAACAAAATCGGTGATTCTAGGTTTTGTTACAGTTTAATCTCTGTCGGTATTAAAAGTAGAAAAGAGGAAGACTCAGCTGTTTTTGTACAGTGGAATGACAAATTATTATTACCGACAGAGGGTAATTTTTTAGGGTTAAGTTGCAGACGAGTTTATACTTCGTTACAACAATCGATGGTTTCGAGAGCATGGGACATGACCTTGAAGATTGTTTATGAGTTTTAACATATCGGTGGTAGCGAGAGTATAGCGATGAGTGTGTATACGCTCTGGCCGTGAAGGAGGTAATGCGAAACTTGCTCGGTCGGTAACAATTATTTTTTGTGACTTTGTTTCGAACATGTTGATTGTTCGGGATCGAAGTGAAATTGTAATTGGGAATTAAAAATTGTAATATGTTTGCACTTTTAGCAAAATGTTCAATGGTGAAAGAGATTGCTCTGTCGGTAACAAAATCGGTAATTCTAGGTTTTGTTACAGTTTAATCTCTGTCGGTATTAAAAGCAGAAAAGAGGAACACTCTGCTGTTTTTGTACAGGGGAATGATAAATGTTTATTACCGACAGAGGGTAATTTTTTAGGGTTAAGTTGCAGACGGCTCGATCGATAACACTAGTGCAACGCAGACGGCGTATTGGCATTATGGCAAAGGGAGAAAAGTAGATTAGACGTTACAAAAAGCAACGAGCTCAGTCGGTAACAAACTTCGTAATTCGTTTATTTCAAAGCGTACGAACGTCACGGACATGGTGATAGAAGAAAGAACCAAATCCAATAATTCTGCAGTACCCTGCTCCTTTCGTTATCTTTCCAGTATTGAAGAACTGGAAAAATGTAATTCGTTACCGACGGAGCGACCGGGTACGAGTGAGGAATGATATGGGCTTTAGGTTACAAAATTTAATTACAATTTCATTGTGCTATTCGAACAACTTCTATAAAAAGATATTGTCTTTAAATATGCGATACAACGTACAATAATTTTTGTTTAACAGAACAATAACACGTGTTTGCATGGAAGTATAATTCGGAATTACCCATTGAACTGGGCATGTCGATCCCTTATCACGTTCTTTTTTCCCTTACACATCCCTCGTTATCGTTCCTCGTCTTTATCTTTTTTTTCAATCATAAATTCAATCTACTTGCGATATAACGCTGCATGGACAGTTTGTAAAATGTGGATAAATATGTTATTTACGCATTATGCCGATGCTACTCGCGTTTTAGGTATCAATCTATCTTGTAGATTTTATGTATCTATAAAATGTACAAATTAATAATTCGATTCGCGACGACCCTCGTTACGGTTCGTCGACGTGCACCGCCTTTTCGCGACGATTCTCGACAATATTCTCGGAATTGAGTCGAGGAATACGACTCGACTTTTGTTCACATTTGTTTTTTCATCTTTCTCCTAGGCTCCCTCTCTCGCTCTCTATAAAATATGTACAAAAAATCGCGCACTAATTCTTTCTCGCGAATCTATAAATAATACGATTACTAACGTGTATGTTTGTGTGTGTGTGTAAATTATAACGTTATGATATGTGAGCCGTTGCACTCGACGAATCTAATTCACTCGAATTTCGTCCAATTTTTTTGCGACTGAATCGTCGAGGTGGATGACGTTGTGCCGAAAACATTGTCGACGCTACCACCGATCCTCTGCGAGCTTGGTTCGCACGACGTGTCTTGCCTCGATGATGATGCACCGTTTGCCAGGCTGAATTTGTTAAAGTCGAGACCGTATTCTTGCAACAGATCAAAATCCCTCAGGTTCTCGGTCGTGCCATGACCGAATCTTGGATCACCGGTGCTATTGTGCTTCGGTAAAAAATATGGGTACAGCGGATTGCTGAGACCTTCGCCCATTTGCGGTATATGCAACGACTGCGTCATCTGCTTAGGATTTTCGTATTTCAACGGTTGGGACCATAGCAGTGGATCAAAGTCATCGTCACTGTTTGTCGAATCGAGTCTTATCAAATCCTGCTGTACTGGTGAAGCTGATGCCTAGAACGAATACAATAAAAATGAGAAAAATAGGATAATCGTTGTACGATGAACAAATATTCTTAAAACGATAATTACACCAATGTAAGAAATGACGATGATCGAGTCAACGTATGACGTGAATACAAGCATTGTATTGTATTGCGCAAGCATTTTGTGTTAACCGATGTTTACTTATTGAAGATGATAATTTGCAGTTTTAGTCAATTCGTTTGGATTATTACTTAGAATTCACTTTTCATATTCGCCAAAAAAGGTTTTATTCTTCTTTATAGATTTTTCACTTTCTCTCATCGCCTTGTCCCATTTATTGTGGAATCTAATGGACAGATACAAAATCATCAAAGGAACATCACAATTCTAAGCATTCAATTTTTCATCGATCCTCTCAATTTACAACTTTCTGCGTACCAAGTCAGAAAAGGAAAAACAGTTAACACACAATGCAGTAGTATAAAAAAAATAAACCAAAATGAAAAATGAAAGATGATTTATGTTTACCTTATCCTGTGTGGAACGAAGTTGGGTATTTAACTGTGCAAAAGGAAATATAACACCGGTTCGCTTAGGATGAGCAGGAGTGAAGATGGAGCCCGTGGGATCCGGAGGAATTGTAATCCGACTCGTATCGAATGGATCCTGTGCGATCGAAGTATTTACACTTTCCAACGCGTTTGTAAGTCTCGGATGTGCATAGACGTCGTTAACGTTTTGACGTGCAAACGGATTTTCGATTTCAGTCGAATTATCAGATAAAATGGATTTGTACTCGAGAGTGCTGTTATCTTTCTCGACGGTCTCGTGCTTTCGTAAATCATCGAGCAAGTTGGTAATGAAAGGATTCGTTGAATTAACACACGCGGCATTTCCGTAAAGCAAACGTTCCGAACGAGTATCATCCTTCGTCATGGCGCGTGAGAAAGGAGACCCACCGACTGACAGAACTGGAGGGTTGCTGCTAGTTCCGAGACTCGCCGCTGGCGCTGACGGTTGCGATTTAGAAGCGAACAATGCATTTTTACCCGTAGCCGTTGCGAAAGTACCGTATTCGAGGATTCGTTGATCTTGCGTATTATCGCGATTAGTTACTCGAGTGGATGACAAATTTGGAGGTGTTTGGAAAACTTCACAATTGGTTGCAGTAACGGTACAAGGCAGAGGTCCGTGCCGCAAGCGCCCACTCCATGCAGGTCTCAAGCTGTCTAAACTGCGCACTGGTTTCAACTGAAAGATTATGCACAAAAACAAAAAAAGGCTCACTTTGGTCTTAAGGGCTCACATACCTTTGACAATTCGAGAAAATTGATTTTACAATTTGATTTTTATGCTACATATTGTTTGTTGAAAATGAAAGAAGAAAGGGTAGTACGAGGGGGTAAGCGCTCGAGTACCAGCAGCCAACACCAGAGGCGCTGGTATACGATACGTTCTAACCTCTATACAGTATTCGTTCCAAATGACATTTTCATAACTAGAATAATTCTATTATTCTATTATTTAGAAAAATAAATATTTTATAAGTCGTTTATGACAAGTACGCGTTTTATTAATTTAGTTTAATAGAATGTTCTTTTTCTTGGACAAGCTGGGAATTTGTTTTGATACTGCAATGTTTACAAAATGATATTTCAAGGAAAACTCTACTGTGGCTGCTGTTTTGAATAATTTTTAATGAAATTTTCTTCTTCCAATAAAGCTTGATTTGATCTGTTATGAAAATTATCTACTTTTCATATAATTTCACCAGGTTTAAATGGTATGTAATCCCTCAAGTTAGCCAGAGACAAACACTATTGTACGTACAATTTAATTTCACGTTTCTTTCTTCTTCGTCTGTTTCTATTTTGACATTGACAAACATTTCTTTTCACTTTGGACGAAATTTACAACTGAACAATGTACAGACTTGAAATAAAGAAAATAATCATGCTGCGCTTAAAAAGGTTCTATCGATCGTTTCCACTCGTGTAAGGTTATTATCAAAGCATGCCAGTCCGGTGCGATCTTGCAACGATCCTCTTGTTTTCCTTGATCAAATTTTCATGATGAACATGGAATATGAGTTAATGTAAGAAATACCATTGACACAGAATCGAGCTAAACATTTCCATTACTTCGTTTCATCTCGAGAGCTATGGTTAACAACTAAAAAAACAGAGTTGAACTTCTACGCCAGAATGTTTGATCTTATCGATTCTTTAGGATTGTCAAGTTCATTCTTTCAAAACCATTTTTTGGCAATAATGCGAAAAATTAGTTGTATAAGGATTGTTCAATGATATTCTCGATACGCAATTGTTTACATTCCGTAATGCAAAGCTTCGATAATGAGAAAATCAAACACGTTGGACACATTGATAGGAAAGCTTAATCGCTTGAGGACAACGACTCTTGAAGCACAATGATGAAATGAATTCATAAATGTACAGGGGGCCCCATTTAAATATCACAGTTGAATATCTTTAAAGAATAACATTTTTAGAAAAAATGATTCTTGCTATGCTATTTCACATTAAAAATGGTAGGAAACGTTTGCATGAATATTTTTTTCAGAAAATCTCAATTTATTCAGATAATCAGCAAGGTTTGTTGAAACTTTTTAATGTTTATAAATTACTTGTGTGAAAACAAACTTTTTAAGAAAAATCGCCACAACTTTCTCTTCTTGTTATTTCGAAAAGCAAGAACACTAGTTTCTGTACAAAAGTGTATAAGAAGAAAGAAATTTTGTTAAAAAATAAATTTAATATTTAAAAGAAAATGCAATTGAAAAGGTGATACTCTCTTAAAAACAAAAATTTTCACGTTAAGCTTGAGAATTTTTTATATAAAAGTAATGATATCCGACCGGGGGGTTTCAAATGGAACAGCCTGTCGAATACAATTGCTGGATTGCATCAGGGCACGTTAACAGAAAGCAACATACATACTTACAGTTCTATCTACCGGTGGATTATTGGGAAATATTACATCTTGCAGTTCGTGCATGAGATCGATATTGAGTCGTTCCGGAGGGGAATCCGTTTCCTCCGGTGAGTTGGGACTCAAAGGCGAGTATTGCTTTCTACCGAAAAGTTTCAAAATAATCAAATATTAAAGCTCATCGTCGATCACGAACGCACCTCTCGTCGTCGATTTATTCCTTTGGGCGCTGGTATCTCGCAGCAATCACAAACGAATGATAATCAAGGACTTGTAATGAAGAAAAACATTGTACATGATACTTGAATATTTTGGAAAGCGCGCAGGACCCATAGAAATAGCGATTCGACGAGAGTTGAGTAATAATTTTACTCCGAGGCACTATTTGTTCTCATGTACCTGCTGTCAGAGACATTGATGTTGCGTAATCTCAGTTCTTTGCGATAACTTGTGGTAGCGGTGAAGCCGCTGGGGGACTTCGACGGGGATCCAAACATACTTGGTCTTCTGTCGAGAGTGGGTGAGCTTGGTGCCGAGCGGGGCTGTTGAAATCTCATACTGTTGTCGCTTCCTCTCGACCGGCCTGTAAATTTAGAACCCATAACACTCCGCTTTGTAGATAAAATTGCGACCAACCATTTTTTGACATCACCTTTCCATTTTAATCCTTTGTAAACAGTCTTCATGTCCTTTCCCTTATCCTTGACCTGAAAGAAAACACTCATGAAATAACACAGTTCTTCAACGATGCATACATGTTTATTCATAAATTGAACCTTTATGTGCGCTGAGAAGAATTAGAAACAAAATTGATCTTCGTCTCCTTCATTTCTTCAATGACTTAAATATTCACTTGACTTACCGACTTTACAGCGTACTTTACTGCTGGGTTTGCCTGAAAGACACATTTCGATGGGTGAGCATTGATTTCACGAGCGATAAATTTCCAGTTTGAATTGCTTGGTATTGACAATGTCTCTAAAGGTCAACTCAATTGTTATCAATACCTTATCCTTGACGCTGCGAAAAAAAGCAGATCCTTCCTTACGCATCGCGTATGTCCATTCCCGATACTGTTGCATAAATTTACTACTAGATTTGTCGGAGTAGTTACAGGCTTCCATTTCGAATTCATCAGAAAATCCAAGTCCAGAATTGAGCATATGTAGACGTTCTTCTATAAACTGCCGGATACAAAAGAAAAGAGATTGATTACCGAAGGTTTGAGGCAAACACAAGAAAAAGAAAGTACGTCGATCATACCTGTTGAAAAATTTGCAATTCCAACATTTTTCGAAGAAACGGCTGCATGGAGGTTGGCCGATTTTCGACGAAAGCGTTAGGGTCAAACGTTATCCGCTCACCCTGTTGCAGTGTCAAGGCTTCTCTGTATCCAGCGGTTAATTGAACCAGGGCACGTAGAAACGCCCTGGAAACACCATCACCGAGAAGAGCTGGTCTGTTGCGCAGCGCTCGTTTCAAGTTCGTCACCTGCAGACACGTCCCTCTATTACTCAACGATAAAAGGCAATTTAACGAACCGATCGCACATACCACGTCCGATGGAAGGGACTCCAAGTCTTGGAAAGGCGTCTCTATCGTGTTGTTGTCGGCGTCCAATATCACTACGTCCCCCAAATCGTTCTTTCGCACTCTCTGAAAACATTTGTGTTTGGAATAAAAACGATCGACTCGTTGTCATTGCTGAAGGAACTTTTGATAATAGAAAAAACCAAAAAAAAATATAAGTATTCTGTTCAAGTAACATTACAATCATACCAGAAGAATCGGCGCTGGTACTCCGATTAGAAAAGGCATAGGCGCCAATAGATAATCCATCAATGGTAGAGGTAAAACCGGTATGTATATATGCTGCCAAATCATTGGATAAATAAGCGCGTTACAGGCTTGCACACAGGCGCTCAGCCTGGATAAACGTTTCGACGTGAAAATTATACGACGCTCGTACAACATCGACGCGAATACGATCATCATATTCTGAGAATCAATGGCGCTATAATATTCAGTCAAGTTTCTCTGGAATTAAGAAGAAAACTAAATAAATCAATCACATTTACCGAAGTACATGGTAAATGGCGATGATCAATTTTATTTTTGAACCGATTAACGATGATTGGAATAGCTTACATTTTCCGGTATACTCGGTAACTGGAACTGTCTTGGACTCTGGCACACAAAGCTCTGAAATATTGTATATGAGTTTGAGAAAACTTGTCGTCATGGAGTAAAGCAAGATTTTTGTAAAACGAGAATAGAACACAATTTTGCACGTAACTCACAATATTAGGGTCTGGTAATGGAATGGTAATAGAAGCTCCAGGCATTGGGACACCGCAGGTGTACACATCACCGAGAAATTTCCAAAGATCACCGGCATTGTTACTCGAAGTTAAAGTAGCAATATGGTTTAAGAGTCTGAAAAAGAAAAACAATGAATCGGTTTTGTTTTTTTTTGCGCCGCCTCGTAGGGAAATCTTTATAATGGCAAACGTAATGAACGAACGAGTGTTCGAAAAAGGATCTTTAGTACTGCGAGAAGAATTAATCGAAAATATGCTTCTGCTGTTGTCTCGATTTTCATACCGACGCATAAAGGACAAACTAAGAATCAAAAGAACAATTGTATAATGTCTGCAAAGCACACGCATAATTTCTGTTTATATCTATAAAATGTTTCTATAATTTGCCATTTGCAAAATATGTGGAAAAAACAAGTTTTTCTTGAAAATGCAAAATAAGCGAAGAATCAAAGAAACATAGTTGTAATTCAATACTTGTAAAATATCTCGTGCCAAGGGAGTGGACTTAGAACGACTAAAGCAGTTTTGGTCTTTGGATCGTGTCTGCAGAATCCAAAGGTCCATTTGGAGTCGATACTCGTGAGAACGAACGAGAAGTGTTGGACGAGTATACTAAAATTAAAAAAAAGTCCAGTTGCACACACATCTAAGGAACTAGAAATTATAGTAAAATGAACCATTTGCATAAAAGTATCGCTTACTTCTCAATCTCGCACGGATAAGCAAACTTTGGCACGGACTTTAATATCTCCTGATCTGCAAAAGTTTCAGGATACTTTTGAAGTATCCATGCGTGCTTCTCGCCCAAAGGTGCCGCAACCTCACAGAAGCACTCGAATAGCTGCTTAACATTTTCCCTGCAATGTTTTTATGTTATTAAGAATAACAGAAAATTTATTGGTTGTACGAAGATGTTGAAGGCAGGTTAAATAGGATTGAACTTAATTTTAAACACCCAAAGAGAATTTGATAATAATTGTGTGGTTAACCTATAAATTGCACAACCGTTAGTTTCGTTGGAACAGTTTCGAGGATACACCAGTTTTCTACATTTGACTATACAATTGCACGGCTTACCTCAGTCTGGATCCCATCATAATACCTTGAATAAGATCAAATACGTCGAATATTTCGCCATAATACTATTATTCGTCACATGACAAAAAAATGTTCTCAATGACACAATAACCTTGCGTCAGGGTGGCAAATAACGTTTCCAATAATTTCACGACACACCCTGGAGAGGCTAGTAAATAATCTTACGCCACCTGCTGACTAATCACAATTTTTTAGATGTTAAGAATAATATAGGGGTGTCGTGGCGAAAGATTTTCATGACCGCCAGGGATCCGCCGACCTGCTCAATAACATTCTTCCCATTTATCTCTCGAGGAGAGATAAGTAAAGAGAACCGCCGGCCAAAGAGCTGTCAGTTCGCAGGGAGAACGCTCCCCCTCTAGTACTGTCAAAGTTCTCCGCGGGTAAGGCAGCGCGCGAATGGTAATTTAAAATATATTTAGTCAGCGATAATAACTGTAATACAATTTTCTCTCAAACAGCTGACTCGTTTGACTATATTAATCTATCAAGCTTGCTCATCATTCCTCAATTTGTTTTTTTACGAATTCCCAACGCGGCCTCGAAAAATTTGTTTGTAATTTTTGTTACCGACCGAGAGATTTTAAGGTTAGTCCATAGTGCATAGATATAGAATTTATCATCTCCGAAAAATAAATCGTATTAGCGTATTTATATATCTTTCTACTAGTTAAAGATTATAAGGATAAATGTAAATTTAATTATTTTTGGAATTAGGTTTGGAGTTTGGGTAGATGATATTCTCTTACATCGATAGTACACCCGACTCACCGTCAGATGGCGTACTTGTTTCATATTTCTCCTGCAGGGTCTCTGAGCAAAGGCAACGAATTCAGACGACTATAGAAGGAATATGCCTATCCCTAATTTGAAGCAAAGTTTTCTCCGCCAGAAACTGCCACTTGGTGTCGTGGCGGTCGATTGTGACGTCACGCCGATACTGTCTACACCCCCGTGGGCGGCGTTACGAGAATGTAAACGCTCTGTCGTCTCTAAATTCTCGAGTTCTCGACTCTAAGAGACGAACGATCGAATCCCCTGCTTTTTTTTTTTCATTTTTTTTTTATTGTTTCGTTGTTTGTGTAGATAGATAAATGTTGCCTGCTTTTTTTCATTTTTTTTTTATTATTTCCTTCTTCGCCCAGTTCTTCGGACCGATGTTTTTCGACTTTCTATTGGTCCCAACATTTTTCTATTTCGAATATTCGCTGAAATCTTACATAGAATTACCAATAAAGTCTTTCGGAACAAAACTAAAAAAGAATCGTCGAAAAGTCTTGAATAGTTTAAAAGAAATCTTCATTTGAAGCAATGAAAAATTTTGAGACCAGGTAGGGGCTTCCGAACATGTCGAAACTCCTTAAAAAACGAAAATGAAACTAAAACAGTAAGTATTTGAACGACTTTAGTGAAACTGGGATCGGATTTTGTTTTCCATTTGACATACAAAACAATCAAATGTTTCAAAGGGTTATCTAAACCGTATCGGATATTACACCTTAATTTGAAGGGAGTTTTGGTACCCCGAGGATAGTTTGGTACCCCAAGCACCGATGTCGCTAGCGTCGCTAAGAATGTGTTAGGTCACACGGACAAGTTCACGTATACCTCACACAACCTCCTGGCTTAGCTCCGCCTCCTCTCTCACCAATCACGGACGAGCAAGCGCTCCTTCTCGCTTTCTCTAATGCGAGGTATAGGTTGGGGTACTCATGCTGCCTCTCTCTTTTTCTGAACTGTTACCGTCTCGCTTTTTCTAATGCGAGGTATAGGTTGGGGTACCCATGCCGTCTCTCTCTTGTTTTCAACTGTTACTGTCTCGCTTTTTCTAATTCGCGGTATAGGTTGGGGTACCCATGCCGTCTCTCTCGTCTTCTCAACTGTTGCTATCCCGCTTTTTCTAATGCGAGGTATAGGTTGGGGTACCCATGCCGTCTCTCTCGTCTTCTCAACTGTTACCGTCTCGCTTTTTCTAATGCGAGGTATAGGTTGGGGTACTCATGCCGTCTCTCTCTCTTTCTCAACTGCTACTGGGGTACCCCATCGAGTCGACATGTATGATATCGACCCTCAGAACCTTAATAACCACATAATATAAGTTCAAATAATTGTAAATAATAGATTATTTTTTGTATTTGAATTATAAGCTAATAAATCATAAAAATTCGTTTCTTATCGACAAAAAAAATTGAAAAAAGAGTCTTTAAGACTCGATCCCAAGACCTTGTAGTGTCAAACTCCGACGCTATCAACTCAGCTAACATCTTCTTTTTTTTTTTTTTTTTTTTGTAAAGTTATTTTATTTATATAGATGAAGGTGCCATACATATTGTGGTTAGCTTACGACTAGGGAAAACTTAAAAAACTAGGCGTATAAATTGTATTACAGTAAATGGAAGACTTTGGGATTTTTAATAGGAAGACTTTTAGATTAAGGCTTTTCAGTTCTTCGAGGATGTCATTGTCTGTAAAATCACCGGCTATGCCTTTTAAAACAAGAGTCTTTGGTCGTAGTGCTTTAGGCGTCTATGTATAATATTGTGCTTTGTTTTTAGCGAGTACCGTTGTTATTCTGTTGTACGTGCTTAAAGACGTGGCGCGAATGGTGGCCTCGTTAGCACCGGTTTGACGGATGGTGAAGGTTCCTTTCTCTATTTGGTTTGTAAAGAGGGTGTTTATGGCTGCCTTTATATTGGAAATGTTTACCAAATGTATCGGCGGAGGTTTGGATGACCCTTGCTGCGTTGTGCTCGGCCCAGGGGGGGTATTTCTATATATGTGCTGGAGGGTCGCAAGAGACGCTATGCACAGAATATTAAGTGGAATTAAATTTAGTAATAATATTCCAACTATACACGAACACACAAACACAGCCATTCAAAAATGCATTCATTTAGAGGATTAAGAAATCGAACATTTTCAAAGGCTCATAATTCACAGGAAATTTCAACTTTTGGCTTGCAGGTGTTTTATTGCTGGGAAAGCCGATGAGTCGATCTCTGGCGACCAAATGTTTTATTGCCAACAACCGTTAGGGTTTTTCCGCGAGCCCGCCTCTCGAGACGCGTCGTACCGACCCGCGGGCGAGCTCAACCCTTGACCAATCGCATTTTTGTTTCGTATTGTCTAAAAAATATAGCCAATGATAATGTTCAATACTGTCGCTTGAAACTTCTCCCTCCATCACAAGGAAAATTGAGATTTTTTCTTTATCTATAATTTTTAGGCAGTTCTTAACACCTCGTCACCACGTCAACATCGAGTCTAGAGACCACTCTACCCGATTTCACACAACACGTTCACTTTACCATTTGTAAACGATTACTATTGTTCGGGAATAAATTATTATTTGTTGTTTCCAAAGGTTCTGAATCCCAATTTTCTTCCTACATACGCGAAACCAGTTGTCGTCGATTAATTTTGACTCCAACATTTTTGGAGTCAAAATAACATAATAGAATACCACAAAATAAATTAATACCTTCTCGTCCGATACCAGACAACTTCATGGCGAACACAATGCGTCTGTTTATTTCGAAGCCACTATTTATCAATGGCCCCGAATTAATTTCTCTTCGACCACATACACAGGATAATATAATTTTGAAGTCTAAGCCACGATGTCCACTCTCGGAAAATTGTATGCTTTGTTTGCACGATCTGCATATTATTATATCCGCAAGTGCATTGAAAACTGTAAAGAATTCTATTATTCTATAATAGTGATGTAGATGGACAATTGTATCGTCGGTACTCGCGGTTGATGATTGGTTGGCACTACTGTTTGGCTTTAACTCCGTTTCCTCGTTGGATTTACTTGTAAATCGATTTCCATGAAATTTACGTTTCCGAGGATTTGCAGCCCGCTTGGTGCTCGAACGATTACCTTTAGGGTAGCTTGACATGATTTTCTTTCACTGTTCATTCGAGAATCACTGTAAAATTGAAGGTTGAATTAGGAAGATAGAAATATATTGTAATGCTGTCCCGGCAGGATACACGATAATATGGAAGCAACTTGGGTTCAATCATCCCCTCTACTTACCCATTAGCTAATAAATGACGCGATTTCTTCTTTCGTCGTTTTTTGACTCAGTAGTGGCAAAGCTATCCCTTCTACTCATTCATCGACCAATCAGCAGCCACCATTCCCGCTGCTGCATCAGTAACCAATAGGGTACTATCATACCCCCCACCACTCAGCATCCGACCAATGAGATGATTCGCTGACGCTAGGGGGACCTTATAAAAGTGGGCCGACCAGACGGGCAAAACATAGTTCGCTGTTGACTCTTGAACAGAACATATCTCGCTGTTTAGACAACTCCTTGTTGCACAATGGCACGTACCAAGCAGACTGCTCGTAAATCCACCGGTGGTAAGGCTCCGAGGAAACAACTCGCGACCAAGGCCGCTCGCAAGAGCGCACCTGCAACTGGAGGAGTTAAGAAACCCCATCGCTATAGGCCTGGAACCGTCGCTCTTCGTGAAATCCGTCGTTATCAGAAGAGCACTGAACTGTTGATCCGCAAACTGCCCTTCCAACGGCTTGTTCGTGAAATCGCACAAGACTTCAAAACCGATCTTCGCTTCCAGAGTTCCGCTGTAATGGCTCTTCAAGAAGCTAGTGAAGCTTATCTGGTTGGTCTTTTCGAAGATACCAACTTGTGCGCTATTCACGCCAAGAGAGTCACCATTATGCCGAAAGATATCCAGCTAGCCCGTCGTATCCGAGGCGAGCGCGCCTAAATCTTGTCTGCATTAGACCCAAACGGCCCTTTTCAGGGCCCACAAAAGTTAACAAGGATCATTTTATTCGCAAAGTATATTAATATGCTAACTTGGGTACAAATTAAAAAAAAATTATATCGTTCATCACAAAAAATTTATTTAATATTTTTTAAAGTAGTGTTGGCCGAGAAATTAAAATTTTATTCTTGTTTTTTCTCACATTGTTAGTGGACTCAACATTTATTTTCAAAAACAATTTATTGCAACCAGACGAAAGAACAACATATTCAAAATTTAATTTGATTCTACGTAAAGTTTATTTGTTATGTAATAAACAAAATCGTGAATTTTGTTTTACATAAGATTGTTATAAAAACTGAAGCTTCTTTTATGTCATAAAATTTCAGACACTTCGACCAAATGAACGCGACACTCGTTCATACAATGAGTATTCAACACGAACTCTTATGGCAGATTGAAAAAAAATCACAATTTTCAAGAATAAATATCGTGATTTTTGAATCGATAAAGGTCTCTGAAATTTTACACATTTGTACATATGACATCAAAAGACGTCTCTATAACTTTTCAGCTAAATCTAACAAAATCGTTCTAACGATATGTCCACCTTAACGTATTTTAAACTCTGACAATACTTTGTATATTTCACAATAATTCTTTCCACATCTCAACACGAGCATATAATATCTTTGTAAAAATACCATTTTCGTATTTGGTGTACATATTCTGTCTAAAAACACCAATACCCTCGATCGTCATTTCATCATTGCATGAATGACTAACCTTGTAACCTCAAATTAATATCGAGGTTAAATTTAAAAAAATAAGGTCCGTCTGAATTATGCCAATGTGGTATTATTCTGTGAATCTAGATATAAACGTATAATTTTTGTCTATTTGCATGGAGAAAATTAGAAAAAGAAAATACGACTAAAAATTGGCAGTGAGACATCTTGACTTTTTTCAACAAAACGTGTGCAGGCGATGGTGAAAATGCAAAATAGATTAAGTCACTTCTTGAAACCAAAAATTGTAATGGGTTATAATGTAAAAAAAAGCAATAATTCATATATTTTATTAGATGAGTGCCTATAATAATTGTTTACGAAAATTCCTGAAATGCTAAAAAAATGTAAACTTTCAACTCCTATGAATTACTGCCATTACCAATTCTCACGTTTTATTTAGCAATGTTAAGAACTATGAGTACCACAGAATTGCGTAAGATAGTATTTGTTTATCCAATAAATTTGCATGATGAATAAATTTCAAATTACAGTATCGTAAATATATCCGAAATATCTGGTTAAAAACTGCAACAACAAATTCTGGAATAGCGTTAAAACTTCGAAGATATTGTAATGGATGCTATGGAGATAAATGCAGAACGATTAGGACGAGCGATTGCCAAAAAGTTAAAAAAAAACAAGTTGTAACATTCTATGAAGCTTGCATAGGACGATCATTTTTGTGTAAACCTTGTTTTAATAAAATTTATTGAAATGTTATTTTAGTAACGAGTAATATTTAGGTACGCTCTTTTATAATCTAAAAATTATTATCATTTATTCATAAAAAATTTTTAGTTAGCGGAATGAATAATAATAATATAACTTCAGTGTTGTAAATGAAGGTCATATGGGTCTCGCTAAGGGCCTCTTCATTTGGTACCCTAGACCTGTTTGTTGATCCCTTCCGAATAATAGGATTTGTCCAAGTTTGCAAATAATTTTAAATTTTTTTCTATTGGGAAACAAATAATAGTTCAAGAGAACAAAATCTGGCGAAGAGGGGAGATGTGATACGAGTCCGGAACTCTATTCCCATTTATTTTGCAGCCACAAGTGTTGGAGTGGGGGCTGGTGCGTTGCATGGAAAAGAAATTTTTTTTCTTGAGACTCGATTTTCAACCAGGCCAATAATGATAATAATATGCATCTGTAAATAACCGTTTTCCCTTTTTCAGGGAGCCCCATTATTCCTTGTGAATCCTAAAAGACAGTCGCCATAACCTTCCCAGCTGAAGGAACGGTATTCAATTTTTTTTTTTTTCAGTGCCGACCCATTGTTCAGATTGTTCTTTTGTGTGGGGAGTGTAGCGATGTATCCATGTTTCATTCGCAGTGACGAAACTGCGCATGAAGTCCTGCGCATTCCGTTGGAACAGCTGCAAACCGTCCTTGCAACATTGAGACGATTTCATATTTGGCCAATCGTAGCACGCGTCTTACGGATAGCTTTTCCGTGTCCAAGCATTGATGCAAAATGTTATGTGTCCGTTCATTCGAATTGCCCACAGCACTAGCAATTTTATCAATGATTTCTGGACTAGTGGCCTCAACAGGGCGTCCAGAACGTTCAGCGACTCTTGCGCCCACGTGGTCACTTCGAAATTGTTGAAACCACTTCTAGACTGTTCTAATCGAAGGTGGACAGTCGACACAATGTTTACCAAGCTTTCTATTTAGTCTCCTTAGGGGTTTTACCTTTCATAAAATTATGTTTAATCAAGACACGGAATTTGTTTTCAGACGAATTGGATGTTCCTCTATTTTTTTAAGAGTTCCTTATTTCTAGTCCTGTAAATAACATATCTAACAAAATGTTCACTTCCTATTTTTTACGCATCGGTGAAAAACGAGCAAAAAATAGCTTCAATAAGCATCAGTAGTGCCATCTCTCTGACTTTGCATGAAGTTTTCACACGACCAACGTTCTTATGCTCAGCGATCCCTTCCACTCGACATTTAGCCAATAATATGATTCGGTTATTCCATACCGTCACTCTCCTGCTCGGCAGTGGCAAAGTTATCCCTTCTACTCGTTCACCGACCAACCAGCAGCCACCATTCCCACTGCTCCATCACTGACCAATAGGGAACTATGGTACCCCCCACCACTCGCCCTCCGACCAATGATATGCTTCACTGCCGCAAGGGGACCTTATAAAAGTGGACCGACCAGACGGGCAAACCAAGTTCTGTGTTGTTTGTCGAAGAGAAGGCATCTCGCTCTTTAGACAACTCCTTGTTGCATAATGGCACGTACTAAGCAGACTGCTCGCAAATCCACCGGTGGTAAGGCTCCGAGGAAACAACTCGCGACCAAGGCCGCTCGCAAGAGCGCACCTGCAACCGGAGGAGTTAAGAAACCTCATCGCTACAGGCCTGGCACCGTCGCTCTTCGTGAAATCCGTCGTTACCAGAAGAGCACTGAACTGTTGATTCGCAAACTGCCCTTCCAACGTCTTGTTCGTGAGATCGCACAGGACTTCAAAACCGATCTTCGCTTCCAGAGTTCCGCTGTAATGGCTCTTCAAGAAGCTAGTGAAGCTTATCTGGTTGGTCTTTTCGAAGATACCAACTTGTGCGCTATTCACGCCAAGAGAGTCACCATTATGCCAAAGGATATCCAACTGGCCCGTCGTATCCGTGGAGAACGCGCCTAAATCTTGTCTATACAAGATCCAAACGGCCCTTTTCAGGGCCAACAAACATTGACAAGGTTCATTTTATTCGCAATATACTGAAACCTCTATATGCTAATTTAATTATAAGTTTAATTGAAAAATAGTCTACCTCGGATTATCAAATTGCCTTTAACATATTTTTAACCAATACACGCCATTTGAAACTATTTCACAAATCGAAACATGCATTAATCGCTTGGTATAAAACACTTCGCATATGCATTTTTTGCCACATTAATATAGATATCCTTATTAGACACCGATGCATTCGAATATTCTTCGTAGATGCATAACTTTAGCATGACACTAGCCTAAAAATATAAAAAAAAAAACTTGCGCTGCATAAATTGTAGGAAGAACGGTGACCGAAAACAAATCGTCAAGCAGGGATTTCTTTTCTTTTTTTTCATAGACATGCGCAGTGGCGCGAAAGAACCTTTGTGATCTTACCGTACTGTAGAATGAGATCGAACTACAAGCACGTGACTCCCTGAAGTTGCGACTTGCACGACTACTGGCCCGTTTTCTCGTCTTTCTATATTCTACTACTCACACATATGACGTTTCACTTAAGAACTTTGAATACGAGACTACTATAGGCTGGAGATTGGATAGGCCAAAGAGAAGATTTGGTAAAATTAAAAAATCGCTAAACTATTCCATAGTCGTTCATCGATTTTGAATATCTTCCTATAAACAAGTATCTTTTTCAATATTTTTACTTTTATACATAATCTTGTAGAATTTCAACAATATTTAATGAAACAAAATTTATATTAATCTAAAAATTTCAAAATAATTATGCGAAATAAATTTTGTTTAATCGAAGGGTTAGAAAAAAAAAACGATTAGGCCCACGATAGCGGAGTTAAAAAGAACTAAATGTATTATAATTATGTTTATAATGAAATCATAATGGTTTTGATCATAACGTTACCGAAATATTTGAAGACAATTAAGGACACTTTTGAATTTCGGTTCGCTGGCTAATCAGTCGTTACTATAGATTTTATTCGTAATATCCTGTCCCAAATATATTCCCTACGATGTCCATTCGTAAACATCTTCGTAAAAATTGACTACCCTTACAATATATATATATATATATCAGTATATGAAAATCCACTGTTAAAATATATATATATACTTACGACACTGTTGTTATTATTATTATTGGTATTATTGTTGTTGTTATTGTTGTTATATGTTATTATTATTATTATTAGTGGTGTATGTATTTATTATTATTATTGTTGTTATTGTTATTATTATTATTGTTGTTGTTGTTATTATTATATATAAAGCCTGTACCTTTGAGATCCTTCCAAGTTGTCTCCATATTTAAGATTTTCATTCGTTGTCTTATTTTCATGAAATTGCTAAATCGTTTTTTTTTAAATTAAATGTATAAAAGAAATTTACAATTCACCATTACTCTTGATATAAACTATTTACACGTAAATACGTGGTGATGTACAAAAATATCCGAATCGTGTGTGTAATTAGAAAATTGAGCATCCCAATTAATAATTTCGAAGATTGATCGTACAAAATTTAAAAAGTTCGATGACAAATTTGTAAAATTTTCTTTATAACGCAATTGTCTAGATAACTTTTGCATAATTTTTGTTCTATATTATAAATATTTTAGGTTCAATTATATATTTCAAATGCTTTGAATACGATAAATCAGAATTCATTTCGTTTCTCTCCAGGCTTTATAATACACGGGATAAAATTTATAATTTATATAGCTATATATATGTATCGTGAGAAAAATCGTGTTTCGCATTATTTGCTCAAAAATGATTAAAAGTTTTTTTTTGTTTACCGTTAATAATATGATACAGTGTAACACCTAGTCCGGTGTTTCAACGAGCTACGATAAAATCATGTCGTATTCGTATACGTAAATATCGGTCGTGTTTAAAAATTTTTCGTTATATATTATTCGTAGTACACGCTGAAATCAACAACAACGAACAATAATAGTACGACTATTTGAATTTACAGTTAATTCCATTATTGTTAAATAACAACAGATCGACCAGTAACATCTTCGGACAATGTTGTCGACGATCCTTCGATGGTTAGCGGGGACTGTAGTTCCAGATTCGAGCACGAAAGAGGCCTATAAAAAAAAGTTTGCGTAAAACTTTTTGGCATCATTGCGTAGAATTATTCACGCTGTCGATGATATTAGGCGTTGAAGGTCGTAACTAAATTATTTAACAACAATATTGTATTTTTAATAGACCGGTGCGCATGAAGGCTATGTGCGCGGCACGCGGGCCAAGTTGTTTTATTTTTCTTAGGTTATGCCTAGTCTTGATTATATCGTTGCAATGGTAGCCCGAAATGTCAATTGATCCGATAACAATCGGCGTTATTGTCTTTGAGGTTGTTAAACAATTGAAAAAAAGGCTAGAACGTCGAATTTGATACCACACCAACGGTCTATCGGCAGACGCTAGGCTCACAAGAGCAGTGGGGTCTCTCTCCATGGTACGCGCTCGGGTATCTCAACCGGCGGGAGCGCCGCCACAGTTCATTCGCAGTCAGAGCACCACGCATAACGGAGCTCAAGCTAGTTTTCGCAACTCGAAAATAATCTCTATTAGACGTTGAAGTTTTATTTTGCTGTACAATGGGAGACAAAGCAGCTTCATCACCAGTCGTAATGGCAGCATCGGGAGGAGCTACAGCAACACCGAGTAGCACACCCAAGAAAGCAGCGGCTGCTGCTGCTGCTGCTGCACAGTCGAAGAAGCCAAGGACGAAGCCCAGTCATCCGAAAACCGCGGAGATGGTCAACGCCGCGATCAAAAATCTCGAGGAACGAGGTGGTTCGTCGCTTCAGGCCATTAAGAAATACATGGTCAGCACTTACAAGATCGACGCCGAGAAGCAAGCGACGTTCATCAAGAGGTACCTCAAGGCCGCCGTAGCGTCGGGCGCCCTTATTCAAACCAAGGGCAAGGGACTCGCCGGCTCTTTCAGGCTCTCGACGACCAAGCAGGACGCTGGAAAACCCAAGCGCAAGCGCGCCGCTACTGCTGTAAAGCCTAAATCGCCGAAGAAGGCACCAGCTGCTGCTGCTAAGAAACCTGCCGCCGCCGCTGCTAAGAAACCCGCTTCCACCGTCGCTAAGAAGGGTGCTGCTAAGAAGGCCGCCGTCGCTGCCGTTAGCCAAAAGCGGAAGGTACCCAAGGGTCCGGCCGCTAAACCACCAAAGCCTAAAACCACCAAGGCAAAGCCAGCGGCTAAATCGCCCGCCAAAAAGGCGAAGCCCGCTGCACCCAAGAAAACCAAACAAGCCATCGCTAAACCCAAGAAGGCTTCACCCAAGAAGGCAACAGTCGCGAAGAAGTGAATCTCATCATTACTTCGGGACAACGAAACTCGAACAGCCCTTTTCAGGGCTACCAAATTTTTTGACGTTTGAGATCGTTCTGATTTCGCAGTTATTTTTTTTTACAATTTCAGAAACTACGCGTGATGAAAGAAATGACATTTTTATTTTCGAACGGATGTTTTATAATCAACATGTTTGTTTTAGAAATATTCAGAATTTGAAGAAAAACTATCGTTCTCGTGATAATTCACGTTTTTTATTAGCGATAAATTTTTGCTGACTTATTTATACATTGATATCTATCGGAATAATAACAAACATCTGCAGTACCAGTTATATTTATCTACTTTGAACGTCGTAGAAAGTTTGTTTAAAAATATCTGATATTTCTATGAATAACATTCTTTGGGGACTAATCCGTTTTACAATTAGCTCTTTTCACAGGTACACCAGAAATTAATTTACTGTCTCACGAGTATCGTTGTCATCTTTACACTATTTTGGTTGAATTTATTTTACTTATCTTGGATTAAACAAAATATAACTTTTTCCTTACAGCAATCGTGTCACAATCCATCATAATAAATTACCATCTAACTGCGGAATGTGCCAACTATTAACGAAATCATTATATGCACTTCTTTGTAGCATCGATGGTTCTACAGCTGGCGCTCTCTGTGGCCAAATGAGGTAACTTTGCACAGGCTTATGTACTTGCTATTTTATTGCATTGTTTTTTAGATTGAAAATATTAACTGTTATAATTATGAAGCTTATCCTTCTGTGTACTACTTTTATTATTATTGCTCTACAGTTAATTATAGTGTTACAAAAAACAAATCCGTGACATTGTCAACAATTGTTCAAAATGTTGCGTTGAGTATAATCGAACGTCGTATAACCTCGAAACGTTCACCTCGGTCTCAAATGTTTTTAATAATTTACTTTGTAAACACGATTTCTAGTAATTTCGAAACGCATTTTTATTGGTTTCCAACTGTCGCTATATATAAATATAAACATGAAAGACGTAATTAGATGAGAGGTATGGAACGAAGGAAGTAAGCATATATATATATATATCTTCGATGTATAACTCTCGTATAGTAAATACAGCAAACATTTACATAAAGTTACATGTAAGAAAGTTGCTATCAGTGATTTTCAGACGCCACACGCTACGAGCCCTTTGAAAACGTCATTTTCAAATTTTCCAATATGGAATACCACAATTGAGCTTAATCAATGCAGAATTATGACAAAAAATAGCTGAGTTAAATTCTTTATATGACTGGTGTAACGTTACATAATTTGTGATTATTAAAGAAAGTACTTCCGGAAATTACAGGTACCACCGTGTCCTAAGGAAAACGTTTCGTGTATTAACAATGAGACCGATTAGGAAAACTTTTCGTAGTACTCTCCGATACTTTGTAAGAGCCACGAATAATTTTGAATTTTGTCTTAGCAGAATGCACCCTCTGCATAAGTATCAGATTCGTCAAATCGTATTTGGTTATGTTGTACTGAGGATAAAAAATACTAGTAACGTCATGGACGACCGAAGTTTGTCGTAGAAAGAAATAGATTTTTAAAATACTCATTGATACTTAATGGCAGAGTTATGACTCCATTTACATATTAACTCTGATATGTAACTGGAATTAAAATTTATTATACAGTATTCCTTAAACAAGCAATTAAATTTATAATTTGTCGAAGGTATTAAAGAGTCTTGACTTCGTGGGAAATCACGGCTTCGTTCACGAGAAAACAAAAGAAACTTGTATTCATCGCATTGCGATCGCAGCGCTCCCAGTCGTACACGGATTGGTTCGATGCTCCTGAAATCTGATTGGCTGACGGTAGAGTGGTGGGGATAGTGGCATGAGAGATGTGTAATATAGATATGCAAACCGTGCCAGAAAATCGATCAGTACGTCTCTGGTCTTTCAGTCGATACAAGGTGGGCTGAAAAGTTCGTAGGCTGACACATAGATGGCGCCACTAGTATTAAATCCATATGATTTTTAGTTATCCCTAACCTTCAAAAGATATGTGTATAATTTTGACAGCTGTCGTACTATAATTTCGTGGATTATAGCATTTTGAGTGAAGCAACTTTTGTTAGTTTGAAAAAATGGATAATAAGGAATTTCGTGTGTTAATAAAGCATTGCTTTTTGGTGGAAAAAAATACTATTGAAACCATGGCGAGAAGTGGTTTGCTAACAAGGGGATGCCCAGATCGTTGAAATTTTCTAATTTTTGCCACTTATGGCACTGAAAGGTGAGCCCTCGAATAGCAAATCCCCAAAGCCGTGCAGACAGTTAGCCATAATTTTCCGAGAAAATCGACTTTCAAATTTTTCAAGCGAAGTGTGTTCGCTAGCGGTGAAGTGGTTTTCAACGGCCAGCGTGGCTCGCCGGAAGGTCTGGGATTCGAATTCTGCTCTTGGTAATTTTTTTTTTCTTTTTTTTCCTTTTTTATTTTTTTTTTCTCCAAAACGTATACCCACTTCGTTCATGTTTAAAATTGTTGGAATTTAGGCTTGTAAACCAATAATGAGTATGAAAAATTAAATGTCGGTATAAAAACTTTATTTTATAAAACATAGCGCAAGGAAAAGTGCCATAATAATAATAATAACGATTACAAATTTCCGACGTGGAGTTTGAAAACTCTGCACAGCAAAAGGTGCACCCGTTTAAAACGATATTACTATTTGACGGCATGGGAAGAGCAGATTAAACGTGGTGGAACAGTGTCTGATAAATTTGCGGTAAAATATACCCAAGATGCGAACACAAAAGTATTGTTGGCAGAGTGTAAAGCTCAAATGTTATGTTTATATTTTTCTTGAAGCCATGTATGCGATACAATAATTTTAATATTCAACACAGTTATCACATTATACCATAGATTAGAGTTTCTTTGTCCCCTCGATCGGAACTGGGAGGCAATACTGAAGTGAAGAAAAATTGTACATTTGAAGAGGCATCTATTACCAATCGCTCGCCAGACAATCCTCCTGGGACGGGGGGAGGGATCGATACATGCCGTTCGTCATTTCGGGATAACCCTGCGACACAATTTCACCGACAGCCCTGAAAGAATAAGCAAAGGTTGAAAAATTTAGCAGGCCCAAAAATAAAACTTCATGAAGTTGGAAAAACTTACTTCAGTAATTGTCCTTCCGGGGAATCCCATTCGACCGTTCCTGGATGAGTTATTTTGTATTCCAGCAATGTTTCCATCTGTTGTCGAAGTCGCTGTAATAATATAAAAATTAAAAGTTAGCGTTTGAAAAAAATGTTCATTGTTTAATTAAACACGACGAAAATACCTGAATAAGCCCAGCGGTCTTTGCTTCACAGCGCACGGTCAACGAACCGTTCAAGACGATGTTGCAATACTCAGCTCGAGATTCTGAGAAGAAAGTTAATATACAAGAACTTGTTGAAATAGTCGGACTTTCTAAAGGGAATAATCTTGCGTTTACCTATTGTGCATTTCGGTGCAGCAAATAACAATGCGGTCCAACTGATGCACGTGGTGTCGAACAGAAAGATTGCCGTGGATCTCTGTTTCAGGAAATAAGTGAGGTACTGAGTCGGAAACGAAGGAACTCCGGCGTTTACACTTGCCGGATGAATCTTCACTGATTTGTCGACACCCGTTGATATTTTCGGAAATCGTTTTTTATTTCTGTAATACGATATAACCTCGTTATTCATCAGGTTGGACATGAAACGAGAGTAAAAAAACAATTATTCCATACTCACGCGATGGTAGCGACATTTGGATACAATCCAGCGCAAACGATAGCTTTAATCATCGCCAAATTGTTGGAATTGCGATTAGCGCAACGATTGCCAGGATCGTCGCTGTCCAAGAATTTCATCTCGCAAAGATGACGAGCGAACTGGCGTTTCATGTCCGACAGAAGTTTCAGAGTGTTCGAGGAGAGAAAATTCTCGTAACAAAATCGTCTGGCTTGCCCTCCGGAAAAACACGATTCGTATCTCTTGAGCGCCTCGGCGAGCGCTATGTGATCGCTGAAATGGCCAAGACTCAGCTCCCGTTTTTTCTGATCTGCCTCCTTCTCCTTGCCGAACGGACAGTAGAAAGCATCCTTGAACGTGAGACTGGCGGCGATCGAGAAAACAGGATCAACGCAGGAGAAAAGCGATGCCCAGATTATCATTTTTCCTGAAACGAAAAGGCAGACGCCAGTTTTACGTCGAATACTTTGTTGATGTTTTGTGGAAATAAAAGGTTTCCTTCGTTTACCCGTTCTCGGATCAAGGGGTAACTTTGCCAAGTGGTAACCCAGTGGGGTCAAGTTCTCGTTTGCATCGAGGGCATTCAGGGTTCTGAGCAGGTCCAGAGACAATTCTATCGCTTTTGGCTCGGGAGGATCCATGACACTCGATAGAAATATTTCAGCCTTTCCTAGCTGCAATATTTTTGCCTGCAATATCACTTGTTCGAGGGGCGTTCTTAACATCTCCGGCAATGGATATTGCTCCAACATTTGTCCTCTCACTTTCGAGAACAAGTGATAACATTCCCCTGGCTGTACTCTGTGGAAACGAATACATATCTTGATAAATAAATTATTCATCTATCACGCTCATAGACACAAAATATTTTATGCAGGGTGTGCACGAGGCAATTATCTAAACACAGAAAATATCTAATTAGTTGACGTTGGTACAAGCAAAACGATTTCTTAATATTCTTACGATGACAATCGATTGAGATATTACTTCGAAAGGGACAAACGAACAAAATTTCTTTTACCGTGTCGACTCGCTCATTTATTAATAGTTGTTTCATCAAGATTTACAAATAAAGCAACAATCCGTGAAAAGACGTAAAGATGGGGCGTTCGATTGCATCGTTAGCTTAAACTCAAACTTCAAACTGTGCGTATTAATATCTCAGTGAATTTTCATTCCGGATCAATTTTAAAAAGTGGGATCGTTTTGCTCGAATCGACACTCCAACTACCTAGGTATTTTCTGGGTCCAGTTAGTTGCTTTAACACCCTGTATATTGCTCGACAAATCCTATGAGCTAAAGTTTTGTTTTACCTGCCAGCCCGCCCGCATCTCTGTTTAGCATTGGCTAAAGATACCCATTCGGGCTCGAGAGTTTCAATGTTTTTGGTAATGTCAAATTTCGTCAATTTCGTACGGCCACAATCGACCACGTAAACGACATCCTCGATTGTAATAGATGTTTCGGCTATCGAAGTCGCTATGATAATTTTGCGTATTCCCTCAGGCGGCAATTGGAATATGAGTTTTTGTTCTACCGTTGGCATACGAGAGTGTAGAGGATAAATAACGCATTTGTCTGTAAACACAAAGTTGAAGCTCGTGTCGTCATTTTAAATTGGCCAAACCTCATTGAAACTTTCATTCATTCAATTGAACCTTACGTGGTGGAAATCGTCCACTCTCCAGAAGTAACTGAGTCAATTTCGTTATGTCCATCATTCCTGGAAGAAAAACTAGAATAGCTCCGGGACCTTTTTTCCAGCAGATATGTTCGAGCAGTGCTTGGATCAGCTCGAGCGATAGTTTTTCGCTCTCTGGATTTCTCAATTCGTTCGTGACATGCGTCGAATATTTTTTCTGAAAGAATGATCAATAGCATTGGAACGATTTGTCGTGCGATGAAAAGTTCAGATACAAACAGGACTTACCTCCATTTCTAATAATCGAATAGCCGGTCTTATCATATCCTTGAACTCGTCGACTTGTCCCTGAAGATTTTGCATTTTTTTCCAAGGCTTTACGTCTTGCATGGGAAATCGGAATCTGTGCAGACGTTCGGAAATTCAGAAGTCTTGCGTAAGTATTATTTTTGACAAATCCTTACCGCGTTATTTCGAGCACGTCCTCCAGATAATATTCCTCGACCGGATACGTGAATCCAGGAATATGGATATTCGGACAGTTGTTGTAATAAGCGGAGAATCTCTCTGAATTCATAGTTGCGCTCATCAAGATGACCTTGAGATCCGGTCTCTGTTAAACAACCATTGCAAATAATATATCCATAATGAAGCGAAAAGGAATAAACAAACGTCGTAGTTTATCGACCTACTTTTGGAATGATTTGTTTAAGAAGCGTTATAATAAAATCGCTCTCGGTGTTTCTCTCGTGAATTTCATCCAAGATCACATGAGAAAAATCTCGAAGCGCAGGATCGCCTTGCATGTATTGTAGCAAGAGACCAGTGGTGCAGAAAAGTATGCTACCGTAATCTCTCGATAGAACTCTATGGAGAAATTTCAAAGATCAGATTTTTTTTCGAAATCCATGTTTGCTAAAATTTGAGTTTCAGGCCCGCTTTTAACGAGTTTTTGTTGATTTATAGAATTTAATTGGCGCGCGTACTTTTCCAATCTGATCTGGTAACCTACAGAATTTCCAAGATTTTCTCCTCTCTCCGCTGCCACTCTTTCAGCAACCGAAATCGCGGATATTCTCCTTGGTTGAGTACAAGCTATCTTCGTAATGCTGCCTTGGCCGCGCTCGATGGCATCGTCGAGAATGAATTGCGCAACCTGGGTCGTTTTACCGCAACCTGATGAACACAGAGCACATATAAACTCCATTGTTCCATAAGTGCTCGATAAATCAAACTGAGTTAGTTAGAACCGACTCACCCGTCTCTCCGCTGATAACAATGACTTGATTATTATTCACAAGATCAAGTATGGTCGTTCTCATATCGTAGGATGGCAGTTTGCGCCGAAAATTCAGCATACTTTTGTACGCGCTAGAAGTCTGTCTGAGTACGTGTTCGTCTAAGAGTTTCTCGTCAATGCTCTCATTCTTTTTAAGTTTTGACGTCAATAGCAATGCTTTCGAGAGATTTCGCTGTATATTGCCCGACACGATTTCTATGAATTTTCTCTTGAACTGCGAGTCTCCTATGTGTGTGTATCTTGCACCTATGCTGTCATCTTTCTCGCAAGACTCTTCCGTTCCCAGTCTTGGCGCATACGGAGGCTTTGTTTTCATCAACATATTCTCTACGGCTATTTGCACTTGGGGATCTAATTTGAATCCGTGATTCTCTTTTTGAGACTGAGCCTTCTGTCTGTCTCTATAATAGAGGCCTATAGCTTTGCCGGTAAGATGCGCAGGGTGTCCTCCGCCTCTTCCTCTTCCTCTGTGATGTCCCGCCTCCGAACGTCCTCTCGATGTGCCATAATTTCTTCTACCACCACCCTGATGCCCGGATTCGGGCTCCTCTCCTGTACAAATTGTGGTATAAGAGACGTACGAGCGAGTATAGCCATTCAATGTCTTTAACGTTGAAAAAAGATTTTTCTTCGTCATGAATCTCAGCAAGCATCCTAAGAAGTGTGAAAAATGATTATACACATTTTACACATCTCCACAATACTCTGCGGATATCATCATTGTTGTGTATGAGTTTTTGCGATTCTGCTTTGAATCAAAATACGAATAATAGATGTGAACAATTTAACAGAATAGAACGATAAAAATGACAGCATTTCAATCGCAAATTCTAGATTACATTTTAATAACACTTTCATAATTGAAAAGTACATGGCAGGCTCGTTGCCTATCCGCACGTCGTGTACTGGGGAACCTAAAACTTCCATTCGTTTTTTGTCACTTTGATAAACCGTCGAAATATAAAATTTTAATTATCGTCAATTACTTTAGGATTTATCCATTCGCCTAAACATCAAAACGATTAAAGACATCCAAATTTAGAGGTTAGCCATACGAAAAGCGTGTATACTTACCAGGAAGACGATTTGACTTCGAACGACAGTTATAAAAGGACTCGTACTGATTCATAATGCGTTTTAATAAGCACAGAAGTTTACTATTTTTTAATATCGTTTGTAGTCAGCTTCATTCCTAAACAAAATAAGAGTGTCAAAAGTGGTAAAAACAATGGTACACCATAGAATAGCAGAAATCCTAAAGACGCGCTTCCCGACGACGAAGTGTTTCTTCCCGATCGATCGATGCGTGGAATTCTACTTGTTCGTGGTAGTACTCCGAACTACCGCAAGCGCTGCATGTATCTTGCACGCATCATCGAAGCGCAGATAAGCCGGCTCGTCTCTGTTACGTATGGCGCGTTTGGAACAGATATTCAAATTTCTCTTTTCCGACTTTCTCAAAACTACTCAATTCCAGCTATGTAAAGTTAGCCCCTCGATTTTGACTTTTGCATATTTTTTTAATTTATAACGATTGTTTGTCGTTTGTTTGTGATTGTTTGATTAATGAAAACGTTTGTTTGATCATATTTTTTATCAAACAAACAAAACAAACATGAGCGTTAAGTTAGCCGCAAATCTTTGAAATTTTGTCTAATTTGATTTTTTCAAACGCCAATCGATTCGGAATCGTTTGTTGGAAACAAATAATATAATTCGAACGTTTGTTTGATCGTTGTGTTTCCAAAAAATGAATAAATAAAATATTCCTTCCTTCCTTTTCCAGGCGTTCTTTCTACCTTACCAACCAAACGTGGACAACCGAACGAGAGCAACATTATTACCAACCGGTACATCACAGCGAGCATCATCAATACAACCCCGACAATTCGCTATTTGCGTTATCATGAAAAAAGTCGAATCAACTCGGGTATATTGACTGATGATATGATTCCCGATATTATCCTATATTGGACCAAGGAATTGACGTTATCGACGAAGCGTTAATTATTACATAATTCTGTTGTAGAAAACTGCTTCACTTGGAAGCTTGCATCGGATTTTAATTGTATTGATATAAGTAAGTGGATACTCGGTTAGGAAAATAACACGAAGCGATGACAAATAATTAAATTCGGTGTACAAATTTGAGCAATGCAAAATTCACACGAAATTGTGTGTCGAAAATCGTTGTGCGCATGTCGGAGGGCGATTTGCCTGAATTTGCCAGGAACTACCATCGGTTTCATCGAAAAATGAAAATCGCTCCCTTTTCATTAGTTAAAAAATAAAAGTAATTGATACGCGTGAATTTGTAGGATGTACAAATGAAACGAATATTCAGGAGTTTGTTTGAAATTTGTGAAGGATTGCCGTATTTATCTGTTAGCTATTGTCCCTCCTAATCGCTGATATGAGTCATCGTGAAAAACACCTTGGCGGAAAAAAGTAAAAACGAAAAAGAATTTCTTAAAAATTTCTTAAATATAAACAAATTTGTTAAAGTTGTAATTAAATGTTTAACGTTATTCACTGTCATAATTAATTAATCAATTTGTATTATTAACTTCATAATTATCGCCAACCATTATTTAACACGTAGGTCTTCAAAAATAGTAAATCCTACATAATAGAATATTAATTCTAATCTCTGATTATTTCATATTAAAATTATTTCTACATATAATAGAAGGAAAAAAACTCTAGAAATTAGTGAACGATGGTTTTACGATACGGAAGCTAACATTCAAGGAGGCGGAATGCGAGGAAGCTGGGGAGTCTCGTATACGAGCAATGTATTCCGTTTTGTTATTTAGTCGACTAATCGCTATAAAACGATCTCTATAATAATTATCGAATGCGAGAGTATCTCCTATATTTTATCGTGTATTTTTCTATCGCGCCAATATCTCCGTCAAATTTTCACCGTGGTTCGTGCTTCCCGCGCTTCAATTGTTTCAATCATTCGTATCAACTGTTTCACAAGAGTTGAAATCTACTGAAATACAATTAATAGAACGAGTATAATTGAAAAAATATATTTCAAAACCGATTTTGTCGCGTCTAGAAACTTCGGTTTCGTCGCACTGCGCGATAAGACTTTTTACTATTTTGTCTGCGCATATTTATAACATCGGGTAAGTCGATATCAAAGGACGTTCGTATCACACCAGCAAGCCTCGTGGCCTCTCTTCGGTGCGCTTGTCTTTAAACTTTATCGACTAAGGCAATAAAATTCAAAAATGGGATTTTTCGCAGCGAATCCGAGTAAGCCCCGTTTTTCCTAACGTCGTACATCGATAGCACGTTAACGCTCGTTTCTTCGATATGCCATGATATAAGTCGTGGCATATAGTCTTCACTAGGCAGATCCACTTGAAATTTTCCATACGCCGCATCGCAACTTTTGTCTAATGTACGTCGTCATAGTCGCGTTCATTCTGACGTGGTTGCCAGATATCGAAGGGTAATGTACAACTTTCATAAGTGCGAGAGTGATCCATAGCTGTAACATATTTATAAATCCACTTGACCCGCATGATTAGAATTACGTGAGAAAGTCAAGAACAATGGTAGATTCGCTCGTTCTCTCACCTCGTTCGAAAAATCATTCGGAGAGGAAGTGTTTGAATCACGCGTTAGAGTTTTCCACCTTTTTTCAAAAACGATATTACGCCTTCCTCTTCGTCAATTTCTCGTTGCCTCTGTTTTATATTAGTATTTAATCCTTCTATAAGTCTCATGTTTCATTACTTTCCTACATAATCGAATTTATCTTCATTTTCACATATACTTTAATGATTATTAAGGATACCAAGTCGCAGTGAACAATGCCGGAATTATGGATATGAGGTTGCCTGCGAGGTACGAATTTATTTAACGATCTCCTATATCTCGTAAAATATTTATCAAATATATTGTTGGCGTTACCTACTTTTTATAATAATTTGCTTGTCGGCGCATTGTAGCTCGTTGACGTTTGCAATGATTCTAATTATCACTGCAAAGTCTTACTTTGCGGACGTAAACACACTGGCGGCGATCCTACGTTACACAGCTTAATACCTCTCGGGGGGGTTGAGGATGGAACGCCGTGCGATCCATCGAAAGTCAGTATCTCATTCCCTATATTACCTACTTTATGACTTCTAATTCATGATATTGCCTAATATTTAATCGCTATTTATTTCATTCGTTTCTCAGGTTTGCAAACACAAACGTTGTGTCGATGAGGAAGGACCAGTGGGACAACGTGCGCAGGAAAATGACCTCGTTCGTTGCGCAAAAGTAAGGATACCTCTATATCACATCGTTTTGATTAAAATAATTGTTCTATAATTCGTATGGTGACTCTACGAAGTATCGATCATCCCGTTAGAGGCAATTCGAGATTTTGCATCTTTTTATTCCTTATGTTCCGTGTTAACGAATTAATTTCACATCGTCACTTATTGTTGAAAGTTCTCCGTTTCGTATAGTACGATATGTCTTACATGTAGATAAATTCTCTATTTATGTCACGATTCTATGAAAAGTAGCCCGCGAAATATGATTGTGTTATAAAAATCAAATGTGAATATAAAGAACTGACGCTCATTGACGAGATAACATACGGTGATACAACTACACCCTTGAATCAATATAATTTATTTGTATATTTCGAGTAGTCAAATTCTGTTACGTTCAAGTGTACTTTTGTCAATAGAGACGCTATCAGTGGGGCCAACCGATAAAAACACGAGAAGAACAATGCCAAGCACATGGCTTCGATGTCGCATGCGAGGTGAGCTTGTGCTGTTACTGAGGCAAAAAAAGAATTTTCTAAAAAATTAAATTTCACATGTTTTACGATGTATAGAGAGGAAACGGAACTACTTGCCAACGTTTATCATGCGGTTATAAAATGGGGGTGGGCTGGTATATGTCACCCCCCCTCAGTCGCCTCCCAATTAGATTATCACCAAGCATGGGAACGCGATGCGGCACTAACAAAGTAAGTATCTTATGTAAGGTAGTGTTCCAACCAATCTTTTTCACCAGTGAAATTAATTCAAAATGCGATTTTAATACTTGTTGTAACGGGACCGTATTATTTACGATACCCGCGGTCATAAATTGGGAGAAATTGCCTAGAACTCGATGCAGAACCACAAGTAGCTCGAAAAAACTTAATACGATTCATCTCTATTACAGGTGTGTGTCAGCCAAAAATGTGTACCCTTGTCAAAATGGCCAGGGCCCGAAGGAAGCCTAATATACACGGGTGAGGAAACTTTCAAGCCATGCAGTGTTGAAACATTATGACTTCAGAAACGAAGGAGCTGTTATCGTCATCGCCGTTTAATTTCTTCCTCTAAACATTATAATAATAATAATCTCAAAGTTTGATCAACGTATCTGACAATTACACATATTAATATATGTTCCGAAAAATGTATAGAAATATGTACCTTATATCACCAAACAACATAATTGTCGATGTAAAAGACGTTGAATAAACGATGTTGAAAAATTGTACTTTATTTGAAATTCCGTAAAAGTAGAACATAAGCGAACGATCATGACCAATGCGCTTCTGACAAAAGATTTACCATTAAATTAAATTAGACGTGTCCAAAGTCTAGAATTGCTTTTTCACGGAAGAAATGCGTACACGTAAGTATGCGTTTGTAAAAACAAAACGAAACGATCAAGTACAAGATTTTTGCGTACAAAATGAATCTGCGAATCGAACTTGCCGCCAATTCAACGTGGGTAAAACATCGTTCGCTCCTTGGCCACAGATGTCGCGGAACAAATTCTCGAGGTTTTAACTTTTGTCGACCTTTGTTGATCGCTCCCTCGTGAAGTTAGCCGGACAACTTGCACTTTATTAATTGACTTTTTTTATATCGTTAGGTAGTGTTAGGTAGTCTAATTAAAATGTTAGATCGTCAACAGTAAAAAAAAAAAAAATAATTAAAAATGTATGTGAAATGGGCCGAAAATATTTTTTTTCCTTTACTTATCTTTTCAAGATGGTCAAATGATGCGTAATCGTTAGCCGGTCATGAATATACTAATTAAAACATTAGGTAGTCAACTATATCCTTGTAAATCCAAAAAACAATTTTGCAAATTATGCATGCGCGACGCATGCGTAAACGCTTGATGCCCGACTTGTCAGGTGCAAACAAGAATCAAGATGGCTCCCGCATTCTCATGCGTGAATGTATTGTATCGTGAATGTTTGTGACAATAATTGGGATAAAACTCTTCACACATATTTCCCAAATACGACTTAAGGTTGTTGTAGGATCAGGTCGAAACGATGTCACTGAGACGAAATTTTGTATAAACGTTCATGATCCATTTACTAATCAACCTGTCAAATTTCAAAACGATCGACAGTACAGTTATATAGAATAAAAATCGCAAACTTGGGGCATTTGGTGTGCTCATCACATTATGTCTATGGGAATTTTTTCGAACATTTTTCAGTCTATTATATATATCTGCCGAGAAAACGATGGCACGGAGTTAAAAAAATAGGTACGATTAAATGAAATATCGGACTAACTTTTGGTGCTTTGAAAATAATAATTTACAGTATCGATTCAACGTTATTAATGATTATAATCGCGAATTTTCCCAAAAATTGAGCACACAAGATATAAGGCTTCGGAAACATGACAACACCGTAAATGTCACAAGCACTCCCTACCTTAGCTAACCTTCCCAACGAAAGAATTTTTTCCCGAGACCTATGTTCATGGTTGATAAACAGACATTTCGATTTTACGGTTAAGAACGGAGCGGGTATATGACAGCTGTGCGACACTGCTGTCAACCCAAGCAATTATCGTGTGTCATAATTTACGTTGTTGCCAGTTCGTCTTCCAATAATTGATCTCTAACGAATTATCGAAAATAATGCCATAAACTAATAGAAATAATTCCTGTAACCATCACTTTGTCAAAAATGCATATTCTTTTAAACCGATGTGGATTTTTTCCTTGAAAAATGATATTAAATACGACGATAATTTGACGACAAGCAGTTGGTAACAATTCATCGGTTCCATGCATAAGCATAGGGCACCCGCCTCATGCTTCAACCCCGTTCGCTAGATCGTTCAAGCCCACAACAACATCAAGATCAAACCGGTCATTGGTACAAAATAGAAGAAGAAGAAACATGAATAGCATTGGTGATTTGAGTCAATTGTCAGGTGAGGAAACGATTGAACGAGCATTTACCACAATTAACGTTTAACTTATGTTTTACAGATTTGTCAGCGATAGATCCAATTTCACATTCCAGTAGTATTCGACCATCGACAAGAACCGATTCTATTCCCAACATTTCCGAATGCCAAGCGTCAAGTACGATTCGTGAACCGGCGAATAGATCAACAGTAAGCTGTTCGTTCGATAATTCCATACCGGATATACCAACAATTCTGAAATTAATCACGACTTGTGAAAATGCTATGGCGAATCATGCTCGCCTTAAAATTATGCATGATTGTTTGCACGAATTGGCACACTCCAATGGCACCTTGATCCAAAGTACTACAGCGAAGAAGTTGAATGCGATACTCGTAGAAGATGAAGTGACCAAGTACCTAAAGTTGCCGAATACAGAAAAGGACAATCGTGACAAATTGACCGTATTAGGGATTGAAATGTTTCCCAAAATTCATCTAACGCATAATGAAAAAAGAGAAATAAAAGTCGCCTTGGAAAGTATTTGTCAGAAAAAGATGAATAATTTTCTCGATTGGTAAGTACATTCTTTATATGGAGGGGAAATTGATTCTGCTCCATTTGGATACAATTAATTTTTTATATTTCTACAGTTTTTATAAATAATTTATAAAAGGTGGACGGTAGTAACCTTTCCATTTTTGCTAAATACGCTAAATAGTAGCTGATATTTCTTGGATTTTATGAACAATGTATGTAAACTCGTACTAAGTTACTATATTTATCTTCCAGTTATGAAAAGTGTGGCGGAAAGATCGAAGAAGTCTTAAAAAGCAGCGAATCTGCGGGTAAAGCCACTTTATCATCGACTCGTAAAATTGATTCGGAACCATGGAAGGAGACGATGGATTCGATTTGCGTTGAATATTATAAAGATCTTTTGCGGTGCAGCGATATGCTGCGGCACTGCAAACGTCTCAAGTACACGATAGTACCAGAACTCAAGATAGCAAATGCCGAAAATCTTTTATTCAAGGCACAATTTTCCGAAGCACAGGCCAATATTACCAAAAAAATCTGTGCCATACGTATGTTCCAAGAGACGTCGACAACAGCGGATGCGTTTAAAATTTTATCCGACCATCTCGACGATAAAATCCATGAAACCCGTGAGAAAATTGAGGAAAAGAAGACTTTGAAAATTAGATACGCCGACGTTTCTGGTCCAGAGTACGATCGACTCGTTAAGAGACACATAGAACTGCTGGATGTGATTAAAAAAAAGGAACGTCTGTTGGAGATTCTCTGAGGCACGGATTATTTTTCGTATTCCTTTTATTAAATAAAATGCTCGAGGAATGTACGATTTTCGTCGACAACAGGGAAAGTACTAATTATTGAAATCGCTAAGGATCGTACGTAATAATATCAGTGAAAACGAGATCGTTTAAAAATTATCGTCGTTCGTGTAGTACGAATTTCGAATAAGTTATATTTTTTTTATCAGTCGCTGTCGTCGTCGTTGTTGGAACGTTTGATTATCGCAGGTACGCGAGTCATATCCGTGATCATACCATGTTCCAGGAGAAACATTTCCACATCGCTAACGTAAAAATCCGTTCCAAGTGTGTCGGTGATTCGAACGAAGTTACCAATGATCTGGCCATTTTTATACACTAATAGGGCGGGCACGCCCTGTTTGCCAAAATGCTTGCTCAAACCAGCCGCTGAACCTACGAAACGAATAATGTCTCAAAATCCTTAAAATATAATAATAAATCGTTATTTTAATTGAGCGAACGGCGTTCTTGTTATTATTACCACGTATTTTGCAGAATTTCACATAGGGATATTCTTTCGCAAGTTCCAATAGACATCCGTTCATAGCGTGGCAGCCCTGATTATTGTCTTCGTATATATGTACAACGACCGTTACTGACTTGTCCTCATTGTCGATCGAATCTAGGAATTGTTCCGCATCGGTCAAATTTTTAACCATCCCAAAGCGTAACTTCTCTGCTTTTGACAACATCTCCTTCATTCTCTTCTTTTGATACTCGAGTAAAAATTCATCAGCCAGTAATTCAGCAAAATCTGGATCTTCCGCCTCGAGTTTTTCTTTCTCCTCGTCCAAAGCGCTTCGGCACGTTATACTCAGTTTTTTCATCAACTCGAGCTTTTCTTGTTCTTGCTCAGCACGCTTCTGAGACTCGAGCTGCTTGTATCTTTGCCAATCCTGTAGAACAAGGAAAAGATATAAACAAAAGAAACATAGAGAAAATCATATAGGTTTTTACCATTTTGAAAAAAACTTGCCAATTTTTTTAAATAATTGCATTACTTACTACACGCGATGACAATGTAATGAAAATGTAAATAAAACAAAAAAATGAATGACGGTTTAACAACATTACCCTGATCACTCCTTTCGGTCCTGTATTGCTCGAGGAACCATCCCACTTATTAACTTCTAGCGTTTCACGCGGCCCTTCTAATTGTTCGACGTTTCTCACTTTTTCTTCCTCTCTACTGGAATCTGAAGATTCTTGTTCCTCATCTTCACTGGAGCTGCAATAATATTCAAGCTTTTCGCCGAGTATTTTGTCCTCCAAAGTAGCCATAGCTTTGTAATAAGCAACTTTTATTGGTATTAATAAATGTGTACTCAATGCTTCGTTAATACGAACATATCGATTTGTTGTATGTAATTAAATCAAGTTGTAAAACAAAGTGTTTGACCGCAATTGTTTCAGGCTAGACGCAAAATACAACAAGTAAGGATAACTACCCTCTTAAGAAGTTTATACCGCACCAAACATCTCGATGGTACGTGAATTAGCCTGAAGGGGCAGCACCTTCCAATTGCCAATTACAATGAATTGAAAGATTATGTCGTTATCACTACAATTTTTAATTGGACAAGGTAATCTGAGACATTAGAAAATAGCATCTTGTTCATAACAAATCGTAAAGAGATTCAATTGTCATAAACTAACCTCTGCTTTGCATCAAAGTGAGAAATCTGTCACCAAGTGTAGTTCCATCATTTGGCTACTCGCGTCGCTGGCGTCGCCACAAAAATGGTTAGAGCACACAGATACGTTTATGTATATTTTACACAGTTTCAGGACGTAGCTGTATTTGTTTACAGTGGAGCTTGAGTTATTGAGAAAATGCAAGAAAATTGGTTTTCATACGAATAAAAGGATTATTTGTAGAATAATTGAAGTTTGTTGTTTATCGCACAACCAACCAGTGCATTTACACAACACCGACCGATTGGTTATCCATCTTAACACAATGGAATTCAGGATACTCGAGTTAATATGGAACACTTACACAATTGCTTGCAAGCATAAGTCTGTTAGGCATCAAGAGCCTGTTATCGAATCGTGGTCTTGTACCCAAAAGAACGAGGTACGCTTTCGTCACATTTGGACCATCGATAAATTCAGCTCCTCGAGCAACAGCGCGATGGCAACACAACCGTTTATGGCCGAAGAGAGGAACGCAATCGAATTCTGTCTAGCCTTATTCACAGAGCGCGATAGCTTCTCGATGAAGCTTTGTCTTCTTTCCTCCAAAGTGCCAGACGTTGATGTACGCGCTAAAATATCCATTCTCGAAGCCCCCGGTACATATATTAGACAAGAATCTGCAATGTTAAAACGTAATACGTGTATATTGTTTTCATCATTCGTAAAAATATCTGTGCTGCTGGCCAATGTTAAGAGTTCATCGCCGAATGGCAGACTGACAATATGCTGCGAAGGGACCACGATGGTTGATGATGTTACCATCGCTGGTAAAGGTACAATGATACACGGAAATAGATCGCACGAGTGTGAGCTCGCGAATGATTTTGAACATCTATTGGAAACTGGAACATTAAGCGACGTTACTCTGTGTGTTGGTGGTAAAGAGATTCGAGCTCACAAAACTATATTAGCTGCCCGTAGCCGGGTATTCTCGGCCATGTTCGAACATGATATGCTGGAACGTCAGCAAAATAGGGTTGAAATAGAGGACATAGACGCAGATGTTTTCATGGATGTATTACGATTTATGTACACAGGTGGAGTTAAAGATGTCCCTGCACCAACTATGTTATTGGCAGCACACAAGTATGAGCTCAAACAATTGGAGAATATATGCAAAATGAAACTTGTCACTAACATGTCGATAACAAATGCATGTGAAACTTTGATAGTTGCCCATCTTCTTGATAATGAACAATTGAAAACACGAGCAATCAATTTCATTAATCTAAATGCTAAGCAAATAAGTACCACACAGCAATTTCAGTCTATGGTTACTTCATATCCAAACTTGGTAGTCGAACTTTATAGTACGATGTATTGAACGATACCGATAATCCAAAAGGCTAATGATAATTGTTTATTTTTTATGTAATAGAATAAATGTGTTTTCTAAGATCTCGTTGAGTTGAATTGCATTTACGAGTCCCCTGAGAAGCTATTAACTCCATCGAGTGAAGTATTAGGCCGTCATAAAACATTCCACCTTATCTCCGTTAAAAAAATAATAATTTGATTATTAGTCAAAAAGTCGAAGGCGGATAAATTATTTTGTTACATTTGATGAATCTTAAAATACAATTTCAAGATATTTTTGGAACCGTGCGATTATTGTTTGTTCAGCCGTATTCGACAATCATAATTAATTGCATTCACTATTTCGCTGTGAATAGCCTAAGAAAGTTTAAACATTCTAAATAATCAATCTTGAAATTGTATTTTCAGATTTATCAAATGTAACGAAATAATATACTCGTCTTTGTACTTTTTGACGACAATCGAAATATGTGAATATAATGAAGTCCGGTCTATTTTACGAAAAAAAAAAATGAAAGAGCTGGACCTACGAAGACAAATTATAATTTCTCAACATTATTTAATTTTGTTTAAAAAAATTCGAATTTTGTCTATATTGTTTGAGTAACTAAAAGAATAAAAAAACATCGGCGGCGATATTGACATATGTCATCCATCATTGCACGCTGTCTCATTCCCAAAAAGACCCCATTAGCGTATACGAACCCTACGAACCGAAGGTTTATATATATATGTTCTTTTCGCCCTATGAACTCATATAGCAGTGCCAACTTCAGGTCATGGGAACAAAAGTACCCACAGTTCGAGATTCGGCCGCTCAGATGTCGCCCCGCAGAACCAGCTCTCCAGGCTTCAACTTTTATCGAGGGTTGTTGATCTCCCACCACGATTCGTGTCTCCCACCTAATCTCTGCATATAATGTCACAACGAACCATTTCACTTTTTCCCCAGGGTTCCTTTTCCATTTCGATTATAAAGGATATGAATGAATGAATTTGTCACAAAATTTAAGAGAGTGTAACTGGCGACGTGCTACTTGCACTTCGAAAACGGGATCCGTAAATTGTCCAGCACTGAACAACCGATGGCCTTAAAATTTGGAGGATACATAGAGAATTATGGCATAAAGTGCATGACAGTCTTACTTTTTCCAAAATTTTGGAAAAAATTTTCCGGTGGTAACTGAATCTGCAAAAATTTTTCCAAAATTTTGAAAAAATAAGACCATCATGCACTTTATGCCATAATTCTCTATGTACCCTCCAAATTTTAAGGCGATCGGTTGCTCAGTACCGGACAATTTACGGATCCCGTTTTCGAAGTGCAAGTAGCTCGTCGCACAGTTACACTGCCTCTTAACGCAAGTCCGACTCATTCCACGTTGGGTTCAGTTTAAACAATGACCTATTACTCAAAACAAAACACAACTTGTACATCACAAAGGTGAATTCAATTTCAAATGATTCAAAAATTCCCGCGCATTACGATTTTCAGTTACTGTTTGCCTGCAGCGCCACCAGAGCCGTACATACAGATCGAATAGCGTAAAAGAACGCTCGAGTCGTCGATCTACCGTAGAGTGGCATACTCCGCGGTTTTCGTCGAAACCTGTCAAATCAAGTAGACAAGCCTTTGACGATTGATAATTCGCGCTCGACTATCATTAATCATTTATTTATGACACTATATGTGATTTCTCATTAACGTTAAACATTAAATTATTGTTTTGAGAAAATAATTCCTGTGTCGATAAGTGGGGCTTCAGTTTCATTGTTTATGTCGAGATAATGTTCACGATAATCAGTGCTCTTCTACATGCCTACTAAAAGCCAAACGAAACGATAGTTTATTTCTACGATATCTGCGAATAACATTTGTCGCCAGTGTCGCAAAAATCCACTGGATAGATACGTATATATATATATATACATATATATACGTGCATATATATACATATATATAATATATAAAATATATATATATATAAATCTATTTAAACAGCTATATATATATATATATATATTTATACACATACATACATATATATGTGTATATACGTACGTATATATACTTACACACCATACACATAAAGAGGTAACAATGTTTTATTTACTATAGAGTGTAGCCCTAATAATTATACAACTACCATTTAATGTATGCATGTAAATATAGCATACGCGCAGATGCGCGTGCGCGCGCGCGCGCAAATATATATGCGTACTCATGAATTGACCAAATTTCGTATATGCGTATTTTTTAATCGTATCTTTTTAAACATGTTGTTGGTGGAAATTGCCAGTACTTTTGTACAGTAGTCGATACCGAAATTTTGTTCCAAGATGCGCAAAATCATTGTCCGATGTGTTAATAAGAATCTTTGGAGAATTTGACAGAATTTTGACATCTGACAACGTACAAATAATAATAGATAAAAATTCAATATGGTAAATGTGAAATTTTGATCAAATATGAAATTGTTACGTTTGAAGGTTGACTTTAATTTTATTGTATATGTTTATTGTCGATTCTCTTGACAAATTTTGTACGCGGAGTGTAAATAACGAAAAAATTATTTGAGATAAACGGAAAGTATAATAAATTTGATTATTTTATAAAAGAAATATTTTATTCATTTACTAAGGCTTTGCATCTCGTGTGATATTTGTTTTTTCTTTGTGCCCTAAAACAGATGATCAGAGGGAGTTTTGTCGCAGCTCGGAGTGATGTCACCACGGCCAACGCCGATTCATAATCTCAAGTGCTTCTACCGAAGTTTGTAATTTCAAGTGTTCTCCGGGAGGTACAATGAAAGTCTCTGTTTCGATCGTGCTACTTTCCTTCTTCTATGGGATAAGCTCGGTTCCTATTAACGCGAGCAGAATATGCGCCAGCAAGAAAAAGAATATTGAAAATATTTCGCTCAAGCAAAATGCACACGGTATCGAAGACGTCTCTCGCGAGATCAATGTACATTCTGCACAGGTATATCAACATTCATTGTTATTTATCTATCCGCTGTTACGATCACTGATGTGAACATAACTATCGATTACTATTGAATACTTATATAGTACCCTGAATTTCTATTTTTTATGAAACATCTTTAATAGAAATCAAAGTCTCTTGGACACTTCTTCGTCTCCTCCTTCTTATTTTTTTGTGGATCCATAACTATGCATCTTTAGTAATATCAAGCACTCGACATATTTCTGTCGTCACTGTTCCCATGATCAAGTTGTAACATGGAACATTAAATATTTCATTTGGAGAAAGTATTTTAACAAATGTCTGACAAACAATCCTTTATGCTGTTCCATTGTAATCAAAGAAGCATAAAAAACCCACAGGTCAACTTACATTCAGATAAAAGCGATGTATCATCCTTAGGCATTAACGTTGCTGTTATTTGGAGATTCGAATTTGTATCTGCGATTCGAATTAAATCTCCCTGAATGACCTTTGTGTATTAATTTATATAGCTTAATCATTTTTGACATGACGGTTTGGGGTTGAGCCCAGAGAATTAATATATTTTTGTTTTCAGACAAGTAATTCTGGAATCACATTCGAGACTTGTAACAATTTCTGTTATGCTTTGTGGCAAGAAGAAAGACACGCGAACGGCAGCAAAATAATCATCTTGTTACAAGGTACATTCATGATCGCAAAACCCTAATTACCAATTTTACATCAACGTGAAAATGCTTCTATTTTGAATCATCCAAGGCGCAAAGAATTTGTATCCAGGTGGCTTCGGCATACACCTGATAAGAGCATCAAAATTCTCAAAGTTTATTCACAAAATCACGAACCTGAAACGTCTCTTTCTTTTCCAGGTTGCTGGAAACAGTCCGGTGAAAGAAAATGTGAAAGCACGGAATGCGTTGCGCTCAAAGAATCCACCAAAGCTCTGAACAATACAAAGTTTTGTTGCTGCAACGGAGATTACTGTAATCAGAATATAACAGAAACCGTGGATCTTTCTTACGGAAAAAATGAAGTGCTTCAAGTAATCCCTGAAAGTAAGTTTTACAAGGAATTAATCGATTCTTAGGCGTGCCAACATTTCTCTTCTATTTCCAATATCTCCAATATATTACGATTGTTAAACAGAAACAGGACTTTTGGAGCGCGCCGAGTCCGAACGCTGGATGCTCATCATAGGCAGCATCGTTATCGGCACGCTCATAGTTATATGTGCCATAACTATGCTAGTTTATCGAGCCTACCGTAACAACATATTGGGGAAAATGGAAAAACCTCTGTCGTTCGGTGACGGCTTTACAGAAAGTACAGCATTGCGGACAGGAACGTACACGGTTGATCATTTAAAGCTGGCGTCCATCGTAGGTAAGTTAAAACCGAATCTTTGAATGTTTTAAAACGTAGTTTCCCAGCTTTTCGAATTGTACCAATTTGGATGATTCTTTTTTACAGGCCAAGGAAGATACGGCTCGGTGTGGCAGGGTAGTGTGGGCGACAGGGATGTGGCCGTTAAAATCTTTCCTTCCCACTATCGAAACTATTTTCAAAACGAACGAGATACGTACTGCCTGCCGTTCATGGAACATCCTTCGTTACTAAGCTATTATGGTAAAATTGATCGCTTTGTCAACGCGTTCTCAGTTTCGATAGATCGAATTTATCAACATCTTGACGATCCATCTCCCTTGCCAGATTTTTTTCGAAAATACTTCTATGCTGGTCGAGAAATTGAAACACCAAATTTTGCAATATCTCGGTCTGCCTGTCGAATAATATTTTCAACGATGATTATTTAGGTGTGGACGAGAGAATGAGCATGGAGGGAAGCGTCGACTATTTGCTCGTTTTAAGCTTCGCACCTCGAGGCACGCTCACGGACTTTCTACGCTCTCAGACGATTGATTGGGCGACTTTCTGCAAAATGGGACTGTCGATCGTTAAAGGTCTCGCCTACTTACACACCGACATTCGCAAAGGCGGTAAGATAAACGATTCTCTTCAATCTCATTCCAATAAAATAAGAACGAATATAAACTCGTTGAAATACAATTTTACAAAATTCATAGACAAGCTGAAGCCCTGCATTGCTCACCGAGACATGAATTCGCGAAACATCTTGATCAAAGCAGACGGCAGTTGTTGCATATGCGATCTCGGCTTAGCCGTTCAAATATCCGGATCCAAATACTTCAGCAATGGCGAAGAACAACATGCCGAAACTAAATCTATCAACGACGTAAGTAATGTTTTTTGTCAGCCGGAATGAAAACTTCTTGCTAATATAATTGTGTACACTTGTTTACGTTTTGTAAAATATAATTCAATCTACGGATTTCAGGTTGGTACATTGAGGTACATGGCTCCGGAAGTGCTGGAAGGCGCGGTGAATCTGCGAGACTGCGAAAGTTCTTTGAAGCAGATAGATGTTTATGCCATGGGACTGATACTGTGGGAAATTGTTTCCCGATGTTCGGACATCTATGTTCCAGGCACCGAAGTACCGGCGTATAAGCAACCTTTTGAAAAGGAAATTGGTACGAAAATCTTGATTTTAATAGAATCAGCTTGTTACGATTTGACATTGATGATTTTTGTTTGTTTGTGAAACGATAAATCTATATCGTTGCTTATTATTTTCAGGTTTACACCCGACGTTCGAGGAAATGCAAGTGCTCGTATCGAGAAACAAGGCAAGACCCTTGTTGGAGGGAAATTTAGTGGATCGACCGGGTGTCAGGCTGATCCGAGAAACTATGGAAGATTGTTGGGACTCGGATGCCGAAGCTCGCTTGACCGCCCTTTGCATAGAGGAACGGCTCACGGACCTCCAGTCCCACCGAGGTGAGATGAGCAACGTTAACGTCCTCGCATACGTTACATTATCATTTTCGCATTGAAATGAAAAATACAATGATCTTGTTTGTCCGTAGTTACCGTATACTTCGTGGATGGCAGTCCCATGGTAAATTCCTACAGTACACTCGTGCCTGCGACGTCGAGTAGCCACTACAGTGAAGTCTCTTATCACGATAATATTCACGTACCGCCAACGGGTTTTCACATATTGCAAGAGGGTCCACGAAACGATAACCCGACCGAAAACGTGATAGCCGCTTCACCGTGTGATGTCCTTCAGACGGATCATAATTGTGAGTAATTATTATCATTAAAGCTGGATTACATTAAAGCTAATTGCACGTTGAACTATTTTCAGGTAAAAATTCCAACGAATTGGCTACATCGAAACATTCCCAGACGTTGCAACCCTATCAAGGAAGAAATCCGTGTATGGAGAGAAATCTCATGTTGCCGTCCGATTCCCACGACGAGCTTGGCGGTAACGCGAAAGTTCTCGTCGATCGATCGTCGAAACACGTGTCCAACGATCAATACAAGCTTCATGCCGAATTGCAAGGATTGGTCGGTCACGATTATCCAGTGCGTAACGCAACGCAGCTCGCTCAACCGAGGCCCGCTACTCCTATACCTTACGTTCAAAACGTAATATCCGAAAACGGAGTTTTACAATGCAACAAACGTAAACAAACTAACATGCTTGAGAGCACAACGCAAGAAAATCCTAGAAGAAAGAGATTCGCCGGTTGGACGAACATCAAAAGATTGCTGGCCCACAAGAAAATGTATCCTTACATGAAGTGCCAGATCGACAGAGAGGACTCCAAATCGAATTTGTTAACGAAGCAATGCGTGCCGATCAAGACCGTCGATACGAACGTAACGATCTCCTCAGGAGGTAAATACGTAAACGGCGTCATATCGAAGAGCTCAACGAGTGATTCCCTCTCTAATAAAATTGACAAGAGCGCGATACCAGTTGCCAATCGTCAATACGTACACGACGACGAAACGAACGTCAGACCATCGTCACTGTCGCTGGTAAATCTTGGCAACGAAAGAGGTGAAAATAATCTCGCTCGTCAAGAGAGTCTCGACAAGTTCAACGAGGTTTTCAACATCGGATCCAATTCCTTCGTACTGAAACATCCGAATATGAGAATCAAGACACCAGGCGACTTGCCACCGTCGGTACGCAAAGTGCGAGGACGTGCTCAAGCTTCGGCAAGATTTTCATTGTACGACGATCGCATGATGTGCAACATATTCAACGACGAAGAAAGCTGCGATGACAAAACCATCTCCAATTCCGTACCTTTTGGTATGGATTGCACCGAGATCGATGACTCGACCTCGGCCCTCGCTCTCAACGCGAAAAACGTCACGTGCTTCTAATCAACCCACGGAGTCTCTCATGTAACTTTAAGCAAACGAAACGAAAGCACGAGGATCGTTATTTACGAATACTCCCGTTAAGTGTATAGAGATTGTGTACAGGCATATGTAAAATTTTATACTCGACAGACTTAACGCATTGCACAAATGTACTGATCACCGTTATACGGTGTGGACGAAAACAAAACAAAAAACAAAAAGAAAGAATGTAGACCAGGTGTAATAGGAGACGATGAATTCAACGTTTTCGCTGTAGTTCGAAGGAGAATTTGTATCTATATGAATTATTCGTGTGTATACTCGTAGACATTAAATTAGAATTTAAAATTATACAATGTGATCATGGCCGCATTATCGTCATTGCATTTATAATTATGTACGATAAGTTTGTCAATCCTGGGCCATCCAAGACAAAACTCGTTCGACGAGACTCGCCTTGTAGTACGAGAGCCCACGACCAAAACCATGCATGATCGTTTTACGGTCAAAATCGTTAGATTAGATGATTCTGAACCCAACTAGTCAGGTATTAACGATCAAGAGTGTAGCATCTAGATGGGAGACCGTTTCTGCTATGTCAAAAAAAATGCAATCGGTATTATCACAATGCGTCTGATATTGAAAATGTACATAGATTTTGTCATTTTATTACAAACAAAATTGTTTTCAGACGTTTTGCTCGTAGCATCCGGCCTCTACATCTGGATAACTCATTTCATCATGTCGAATAACTTCCAGACAGATTGCTATGTTACCGATCGGTAAAATTTTGTTAACATTTTCAAAACTGTCTCAAAACATAAGGTGCTCACATTTTCTTCTGGAAACTGTTTTTTTCGCATCGACCAATCCAAATTAACTTGTAAAAAAGATTTTCGGACGGGCTGGCTATGAGTTTCTTTTTTTGTCTCATTTTTAATTTTTGAAAATGGTCTCCTTGCTAGGCGCTACACTACTGGCGTCTGAAAAATGTTTTTCTGGTGTTTTAGATCTATCATTCAACTATATTTCAAAAATCAGACGTATTACTATGATTCAGGTCGACAAAATTTTATGACATTTTCGTAAATGCAGTCAGGTCAGACGCTACGCAGAAAATTTCTGATATTGTTATTTTTTGGTTCGGGCTAATTCCAGGCTATCGACTTTACATGGTTTTGGCCATAATGCTATGATGTCAAAATTTTGGTCGCAGGCTCTTGTAACTATTACGAAAAATCTTCGTCGGAATTGATCGTAAACGAAAATATTTGCGTAACATAATCCTTTACATACGTGCAATTTTATTCGTAATTCGTGTTATTACACGCTATAAGCTCAACCCTTTGGTTTTTATTTGAGTAAACAAAACAAAAAAAGAAGAAAGCCGTTGTGCAAAAATATTGCTCGTACGATTCGATAATGCACTTTCGCAAACACCAAAATAATAGGGCTTAGAAAATACAAAATCTTCGATCGGTATTTCAACATCGAACCGTTAATACGAGTCTTTTTTTGTCTTCAAGCGATTACGCCTAATGAAAATTATAAGTTGAGTAATTTAAGGTAACGGATTGTACCGAATACCTTCTTGCACGTCCAACTCTTTCCATCTGCTGCCACACATGCCAAAGTTCAATATTTTGAGCAAGTTTTTGTATGTGGTTTTGCTCAACCGCCGTCGATACGAAACAAAATGGTCCGATTTTTTTTTTCTAGGGAAATATTCAAGTTTGCAATAAAGTCTTTGTTTAATGGAAGATATGATTATTTTTCGATGTTATTTCTTCAAGATTGACGTTCCTAATACCTGGTGGTACAATAAAAGTGAATTGAATGAAATAATCAATGTAGAATTGCAGTAACGAGGTTAACTGCATTTTCTTCAGTCGCGTTGCATCGTAATGTACTTTTGTAAATGGCGTTTTTCCGTATGTAATATTGCTCTTAGAAGAACTTTTATTCAAGGGTAAAATCGATTTGCAACGAAAGAGTAGGGCGAGTCCAGTCAACAGCTGGATTATAATTTTACCGATAAACAGGCAAAGGTGAGTATATTTGCAACTGAATGAACCTAGTTGAATTTTTTATTGGCCCTGAAAAGGGCCGTTTGTTTAATACGAAGGTGTTTAAGCTTTTTTTTCGGTCTTCTTGGGGAGTAGGACCGCTTGAATGTTGGGCAAGACTCCACCTTGAGCAATTGTAACACCGGAGAGTAGTTTGTTCAATTCTTCGTCGTTACGGATTGCCAACTGAAGATGACGAGGGATGATCCTGGTCTTCTTGTTGTCACGAGCTGCGTTGCCAGCCAACTCGAGAACTTCAGCAGCTAGGTACTCCATGACAGCAGCCAAGTATACTGGAGCTCCAGCACCAACTCGCTCAGCATAATTGCCTTTACGAAGAAGACGATGAATTCTTCCAACCGGGAACTGAAGTCCGGCACGATTGGAACGAGTCTTTGACTTTCCCTTAACTTTTCCACCTTTGCCGCGACCAGACATATTGGAGTTGAGATAGGTTAGAAATTCACACGAATGAAGTAGCGGTTGTTAACCGAATGATGCTGGAATTTTGTAAGTTGGCTTATTTATACACATTTTGCTGCAACTCCCGAACCAATCATAAGACAGCAGGCTCTAGCGCGTATAGCGTTGGGGCGCGTTGATTGGTGCGGCGGTTGTAATACTTACCCCCACTTTTGCTCGTCGCTGATTGGCGCGGCGGTTGGTACACTTACCCCCACTCTCATACACCATATCATTGACCGTGCCAGCCGCAAGCACGAATCTCATTGGTGCGCCGGTTGATACAAGTTTGCTTTTAAAAACAAGTCGATAACCGGGTCATATCATTCGACTCCGAGTTCTCTCAGGCTCTCATAGTACGATTTTCAACAATCAACTCCAATAACTATCATCATGCCTCCGAAAGCGAGTGGTAAAGCAGTGAAGAAGGCTGGCAAAGCCCAGAAGAATATAACGAAGACCGACAAGAAGAAGAAGCGCAAGAGGAAGGAAAGCTACGCAATCTACATCTACAAAGTCTTGAAGCAGGTTCATCCTGACACTGGTGTCTCCAGCAAAGCCATGAGCATCATGAACAGCTTCGTAAACGATATTTTCGAACGCATTGCTGCTGAAGCTTCCAGACTTGCTCACTACAACAAGAGATCAACTATCACGTCTCGGGAAATCCAGACTGCTGTACGACTCTTGTTGCCTGGTGAACTTGCCAAGCACGCCGTCAGTGAAGGAACCAAAGCCGTGACCAAGTACACGAGCTCAAAGTAAAATCAACATGATCCAAACGGCCCTTTTCAGGGCCAACAAATATTAAAAACGTAACACAACCTGTTTGCATTAGTACTTCGTTACTTTCACTGTAAAATAAGTTATTTGTATCTGTACATTCGTAGTATAAACCGAATGTACTTTTGTTCTAATTTTTTACTAGCATTCCAACCGGCAATTGTCACTAGGAATGAAATTGGATTACTTTAAGTTTTTTAAAAAATTAACATCTAAATAGAAAAGTGTAATCTGTAAAAAAAAATCTGAATAATTTGCGCTTACATGAACGAGTATATCTATCAAATCTAAGTAATACCAATTTTTCTGTTGTGCAATCTAATTATCAAAAAAAATACAATAGTAACATGGATTCTTAGAAAACCATGAGCGTAGATGGGTTCCCGCTCCATTCTTCGATTTCATTTACCTCGACTTTTACAACACAGCCGTGGTCAACGCAAAACATGACAATGTTTTTAAATTTTGAACAAGATTTTATCATAAAATAAATGTACATACACACTTGATTCATATAAGAACCTACAACATTTGAGGCAGATTTACCGTTTGCAAACCAAATCATGTCCTAAAGGTCCAGAATGGAAGAATGTGTCAATGGTAGCGAGATATATAATAAATCTTACAAAAATTCTGTACCGTTTAGATTGTAACAAAAGTAAAAAGTAGTGACATCTATAACGACGGATTAACTTTTTTGCAACAGCACATATGTACAGACGTAAAAAGTTTACGCTATCCCAGTATGAGATCCGGATATACGAAACGAAAAAAAATTCTTCCATATCTCACTAAAAAACACGAATGAAAATTTTATCGCAGAACAAATATTGTTCAACGGCACAATAAGAGCATCATACATTTTGTAACAACTGCAGATTAGGTTGAAAACATCTATATTCGGAACATCAAACAGTTATAAGAAATTATCTGTTTATCGATGCATCACGAACATCTTAGGAAAGCATGTAGTTGCAAACTCGATGAGTATCGAAGGGGGGATTAGGCGGATTCGTAGTGTGGCCATGTTAGTTGTCATACCCACCGCTCAGCGCGAGGGCATGACGAGTCATTTTCATCAAACTCAAAAAAATAGGCATTCGTTTCCATGCTCACTTTCACGTTTAAGGTAGTTCTATCGTGACATTAAAATCGAAAAATTATTTTTCAATTTCTCTCACATACAAAATGGTTTGCGGGCTCAAGTTAATAATGAAAAATTATTGCACATTGATTGAAAATGAACATACTCCAAATTCAAGGTCATCCAAGGTTATACGCACTTGCTGTATAATTACAAAAATTGCAAAAATTCTCTTCTTTAGATTTTTTTGAAAAACTAAATAAAGCTTCTTTGTTGTTGCATAAAAATGTATGCAAAGTTTTAGAAGGCTTCACCGAGTAGGAGCCAAGATATTTATGGATGAAAATGCAACTTTTAACATGCGCTCTTATGAGAGACTACCAAAAATTCGGATTTTCACTAATAAATATCTCAACTTCCGCGTGGTAAAACTTTCCAAAAATTATTACTCACGTATATATGACATCAAAGAATATATATCCAAATTTTCAATGAAATCTTAAGAAAACGATAAAACGACGGAACTACCTTAAATGAAATCTTTTTCATATTACAATTTCTTCGTATTGGAGTACAGATAGTAATCCAAGAGAGCTCAATCTAGGGAGTAGGGGGAAGTACAGCATAAGTTGATTTTTGCAACATAACTGCAAATGAGAATGAGTTGGGGCGTCATGTGATGCAAGAAAATATTAATGGACCAATCGTAAACGTTCTCTTGGAGCTCAGTTTTCAAACGGTCCAATCAGAATGTATAGTATGGTCCGGTCATGCTCTTACCCATTTCCAAATAGCCTATAAAAATTATCCCTCGTGTATGCATCTCAAAACTACCTCTAAATTTTTCTCGATTGAAGGAATGACCTTCGCTGTATTTGGAGGAGATTCCCCGCTGGCAACCAATCGTTTATAGTCTTCATTAATTTCAGGCGTGTAATGATGTATCCATCTTTCGTTTACAGTCAAGAACTCCACGCAATTGTGGTAGTCATGTTCTAGGTAAATGTCTCATGCTCAAATATTGATCCACAATATTATGGACCCGTTCACTCGAGAATTCCATGCGATGATTCCAGGAGTGGGGGCATGAACAGACCGTTCAGGAATATTATTATTATTACCGCTCATATGGTCGTTTCGAAAATTTCAAAACCACTTATAGATCATTCTGATTAAAGGTGTGGATTCGCCATTAATGTTCATTAAGTTTTTCTGTAGCCTCCTTTAAACAAATGTTAAACACAGAGTAATAGAGAGATCTGATATAAACTTAAAGCGAGTTTTTCGAACAAACCGTCATTAACTGAAAAAAGATTTTGTACAGATTTTTCATCATACAATAATATTGTGCACGCTCATGATTCACATAGGCACTTACGATATTCGAACAAGATTTACTATTTACAAGCCAAGACAATTAGTATTGAAGATTATATTCTTAGCAAGTCGTGTACGTATTACGTGTGCGGCATGTTCTAAGGGTTTAGGATGAAATAATATCGCAATGATAGCGAGGTATACTCTAAGTATTGCAAATATTCAGTATCGTATAATTGTTAATGTACATACTTTCGAGTATTTAGAAAAAGCAATTGGTAGAATTATCGGCAACACGCATATATTATTTAAGAATGGAGAGTATTGCACTTTATTGGTGCACGAAACCGTGAGAGGGATAGCTAGACGGCGATTGGGTAGACGGCGAGTAGAGGGGATGGCTGAACAAGTTTGTAGCGTAAGAGCGTGTAGAGGGATTTCAAGGAACCCTATTGGCCCAAGGAAAGTAGAGGGGATGACCGAGTACAAAGTGTATATAAACGGACCGAAAAGCAAGTTGGGGCATCAGTTTCCTTCGGGCTCTTGAGTCGTTCGAACTATATTCACTAAGCAAACATGACTGGACGCGGAAAGGGAGGAAAGGGATTGGGAAAAGGAGGAGCAAAGCGTCATAGGAAAGTGCTTCGTGATAACATCCAGGGAATCACCAAGCCAGCTATTCGTCGTCTGGCTCGCAGAGGTGGAGTCAAGCGTATTTCCGGCTTGATTTACGAAGAAACTCGCGGTGTTCTTAAAGTGTTTCTTGAGAACGTTATCCGTGACGCTGTCACTTACACCGAGCACGCTAAACGGAAGACCGTTACAGCGATGGATGTTGTCTACGCTCTGAAACGCCAAGGCCGTACCCTCTACGGATTCGGCGGCTAAATACAACCCGATCCGCACACAAACGGCCCTTTTCAGGGCCACCAAATATTTGCAATGTAATACTTTCTGTTTGTAATTGTGTTTCCATTAGAAAATCTTCTAAGTATAGATGTCTACTTGAAAAATAAGATTTTTCGAATATGGGAAATTGTTGAATGATTTTTTCCACTTTTCACAAGAATTGTAACTAGAATGGAATTTGATTTTTTTTCGTAAAACATTAATATAAATATTAATGCTAAATCGTCGTCTTCAAACAATTTCCTTTTTCATATACCAATATAATTATCAAGTCGGTACAAAAATTAGCTTTCTATTATCAGATCTAATTTTTCCAAAAAACTCAAAACCTTTCTTATTCGTTCTCAAAAAGTCAATCCTAAAAAAATTTAATTAAATTTCTTTGTAAGTATCTCAACAATTGATTAACAGAAACTGCCCATATTATTCCTTATTGTTACGGTACAAGAACAATAGAAAATTTGTTAAAACTTTCTTTGAAAAGTCATGCAACGTAAATGTGTTTTCGCTCATCCGTTTGTATCATTTGCTTCGTCTTTTACAAACACATCCGTGGTTAACGCAATGCATAACGATGTTTATTCATTTTCAACAAGATTTCATCATACAATAATATCATGCACACTCATCATGATTCATATAAGCACTTACGATATTTGAACAAAATTTACCATTTACAAACCAAAACAACTAGTATCGAAGTTTGTATTCTTAGTAAGTCGTGTACGTATGCGACATGTCCTAAATGTTCAAGATGAAATAATATCCCAATGATAGCGAGGTATACCCTAAATATTGTAAATATTTATTAACGTGTGATTGTTAATATACACAATTTCGAGCCTTTTCGTTTCAACAAGCAATTCGTAGAATCTTCGGCAACACGCAGTCTGAGATAAAATGGGATTCGTACGTTTGAGCCATAAATGCGTATGACCTTAGCCAATGATAACCTTAGGTTTTTGCACTATCCTCAGCGCATGAACAAATTATGTTTTTCAAACAATCGAAGCGCCTAAGCTGCGGAAAATTAAAACGAAGAATGCGCATGCGCAACAAATGGGTTTTGTAAGTGTTGTTAAATCCCGTGGTCTCCAGAAATTAAAAGAAAAGGTGTATAATCTCTTCTTGCAACAATGTATTCTTTGTTACTATTTTCTGGCTCTACAAAAGACCGTTCGGTATAAGTAAGTTTTTTTCGATTCGAAGAGTCAAATTGAATGTTCTTCGACACGATGGTAGCTCTTGGCACGAATACCTCGCAAATTGGTATCTTGAAAAATATTGACTAGATGTATAATCTTTTCTTAGACTTCTTTAAAGAGATATCACGAAAAATTTGAGGAACAAAACACTGGAATGTCACCTTGGAAATAAAAGATTCAGGCGGAAATAAAAACGACTCAATATTCAAGATAACTATTTTTCATGATTGAATGTAATTTCTTTTAACTGTATATACTGCGTTCAAGGTTGTTCCAGTTCATCAATACTGTCCAAATAATATTTTCCATCCAACTAAAAAAAATAGGCATTCGCTCTCATGATTACTTTCTCGTCCGAATGAAATCTTTTTCTGTCAGTCATTTTTTCATATTGAGGAAGAGATAGTAATCCGAGGAAGCCAAGTCTGGGAAGTAGGAAGAGAATTTTGTGACACAACTAACGAAGAGAATAAGCTGGGGCATCGTCAATTTAATTCAAATATATCTTTATTCAATTTTTAGTAATTACAACAATCTTACATTTTTCCTTTGTTGAACTTATACTTGTTTAGACGCGTTAGGTAGTTCTGAATGTATTTTCTCGATGTCACAAAATGCATGAAATTACACCATTTGGATCTGTGAAAATTGTACGTACTATGTTGATAGGTTAGGGTACAGCAGAGCTGGCACAGTATATGCCACGGTCTTACATACAGGTCTGGAAATTCCAGTGGAAGGGGTAGGTCGGTTAATGAAGTAGCCGAGTTGGTAGTTACACTAGTCGCCGCTAGGTTCGTTGCGAGCAGCAAACGCACCGTGGCGGAGTCGAGTGGGGTGGGGGTCAGACAGAGACAGCACTAGTCGGCCATGCTTTTATCTCTCTGTCTCTGTTCCACCTTCATGTTCGTTACGGGGATATTTATTATGAGCTTGAAACACTTTTAAAGTAATCAGGAAAAGGCGTTAGTCCCGTCAGTTTCGATTAATACGATCGAAAAAAAAATATGATCTTAATCGTAATAAACGTATCAAGTAAACATGAAAAAAATGTTTATTATATTTTTCATCTTATTACGTTGATGTAATGATTTTTGTTTGTTTTCAGGTATTCGATCATGGTAAGTATAAATAAATGAACAGGAATGTCACGTAAACGTCATGGTAAAATAAATAGTATTGAGGTTATGTATGTCCACGTCTGGGAACACCAGCGACAACTAGTGGCGGCTAGAAGCGAAATTTGTCTTCATTAAACAACGTACATCATCGTGGCTCCCAGCATTACAGTTTCCAGACCTGTGTAAGACCGTGGCTAGCACAGTATATGCTATATGCGCATCGCTCGGATAACTTCAGACCGAAAAAAAAAAATTCTTACTCGTAACTAACTTCATGACGCACGACAATGCTGCGCGCGCAGTTCGTGATGTTGAGAAAATACAATCGCATGAGAACTGTCTAACGAGCCTTAAGAAGTGTAACTGTAAAAAAACTGTATGAATTAAATACTATTTAATTTAAGTGTTATTTATTGAAATTGTATTCATGGTATTTAATGTCGTTTATCGATCATTTGACTAAGCTAAAATTTATTTGTATCCGTAAAAAGTTCTTTTTACTTACGGCAAAGAAATATAAATTCTTATGTTCGTGCATAAGTACATGCAGTTGTTTTTTTTCTTTATTGGCTATACTTGTATGGAGTACTTATTTAGTCTGTTAATTTTATTTTGTATCGTGTATAAGAGCCATTAATACCTACTAACCTTAGAACTATCTTATATGTAGATTATGAATATTACTTACAATATTTACAAAGTTGTAGGTGTATACATATATCTATACATTTTTGTGCTAGTTCTTTCAAATCAAACAAATATATTGCTGAAGTTTGAATCTCAGTTTGAAAGGTAAGTTTTGTATTTTATTGTATTTTAAGGGGGCTTTCCAGTGTGAAATTTTCAAAAAAACCGATTTTTTTTTTTGCTTTATCGAATAGTATACACTCTTTTCGAAGAAGCAGAAGGGATATTGTATGGACCTGGCATCGCCGATTGACCGTAAGTAAACGATTTACCTAAAATTTCCTCACTTGAAACTTTGAACGCGTTTTTCTCGAAACAGCATTTTTCAAAACGGTGTCCAACTTGGAGGGCAGAGTTTTAAAGCTATCGAGTTGAATTTTTTACACAATATTCTTAACGTCATTGTTTATCGTGCTATGGAAGCTTTTTTTTTTGACATCTTCCTATTTTTTTGTAAAAAAACTGCCAAAAAAAAATGCTAAAATCGATACTTTTTGTTCAAACCGGCGCCATTTTTGCAAAAAAAAAAGCCTCCATAGCACGAAAGCCAATTATATACCGATCAATAATCTTTTTGTGTTTTTTGTTTCAGATCAAAATTGTGACCCCCCAACGTGGACACCACATCCAAGTGCATTTTCTGCAACAATTGTTTCATCATTTTTATAGATATTAATTAATAAATAAATCGATCTTTAAAAAATTGTTTTGTATTCTTCAATACCCAATTAATATACAAAAAAAAACCAGACCGATTAGATTATTTTTTCTTTAAAAAAAAAATCGCGAAAAACAGCGATTTTTCGGGCTGTCACACTGGAAAGCTCCATTAAGTCCACTAGGAGAGGGTTACCATCCAGCTGAGTTGTGTAGAATTTCACTTCAGCATGATGCACGTCTTTCTTCAAATTCTGCATCTAGCTAGTTAGAACTATTTTATATCTAGATTATGAATATTATTTACAATATTTACAAAGTTGTAGGTGTATACATATATCTATACATTTTGTGCTAGTTCTTTCAAATCAAACTAATACATTGCTGAAGTTTGAATCTCAGTTTGAAAGGTAAATTTTGTATTTTATTGTATTTTAAGTCCACTAGGAGAGGGTTACCATCCAGCTAAGTTGTGTGGAATTTCACTTCAGCATGATGCACGTCTTTCTTCAAATCCTGCATCTAGCTAGTGTCTATAATACTTTGTTTCTTGTATGAGGGGAACTAGGTGAGATCAGTTTTGGAACACCATTTATTGTTAGTAGTTCATCTAATTTTTCGAAATTCGTTGGAGCTGTATTGGACCATACTGGTGAGGCGTACATCATTACAGACTTTATAAACATTTTATAAATAGTTTATTCCTAAATAATAGCTGCAATAGTTTTACCTCGTAGTTCCTTTACGTATTTGGCAAAATTGAGTTTCTAATCCAGAGTAATCCTCAGATATCTAGCATTTTCTTCACGGTAGAATTATGCTTGACCCACGTTAAGTGGGGCCTTAGCTTCCCTTTTCCTTTTCGCCAAAAATGTTTCAATAATAATTTCAATTCAAATAATGTTTCAAAAACGTCACCAAATCTTTAATTGTCCCGTCCGAGAGATGCTGTTTTACAAAATCAGTAGGTATTTTTATCAAGTTACAATTCATGTTTTTCCAGTTCTCTCTGAACTTTTTGAATAGTGGGATATCCGCACTGATGGTGACTTGACGAATCTTTGATTCAAAGACACTTTCCAGGACCAGTTCATAAGTATGATGGCGACAAGCGAATAGTAATAATTCTCTTTCTAGGCCCTGTTCTAAAAGAACACAAGCTCCATTAACCTTTTAGATACGGCTGAATTCTGCGTGCGGCTATTTCCCTGGACGGCAGGGTCTGACGTGAACAACGTATAATTGATATAACACTGCAAAGTGTGACGGGCAATTCCGTTCTGTGCACAAGAACATTCAAAATAAGTATTTGAGTATTTGACAAATTATGATTAAGTCATAATTTTTGTCAGAAATGATGTCAGAAATTGCCGTTTGTTTCTCTAACAATGTATAAGGATAGATTACAAAAAACAAATGGTATATTTATTTAAGGAAAAAGCATTAATCGTTACCTTACACTGCCGTAAAAAACAAAGACTGTATTTTCCGTCTGTCTACTGTTTTATTTATACTGTTGTAAATCGATGTACAGATAAAAGAAGTGTACAACAATTATCCATATGAAGACAATTATTGCGTATGAAGACGATTTTTCAATTCAAATGATGAACGAGTGAGTCACTAGAGGGAGCCACTATACTAGCGCGTCGTTCAAATATCACATCCGCGAAAGCCACTATAGTGGCGCGTAGTATTTAAATGGTTAAAGCGACCTGCATTAGAAGCTCTCGTATCACAGCACATCATTTGTACAATATAATTGAGGTTCCAATCATGTAGCGCAGTCAAAATTGCTTTAGCTTGATCTTTGCCGGATAAACTGTCTAGCTTTGGCACTGCAAGAAGTTGCTCTTTCTCTCCAAATGAAATAAGGATTGGCAAGCGTTCTTCTTTAGAACTTCTTACATCCAAGCCTGGTAACAATTTTCCATCCCAATGAACAGTAACTACTTCAGGCACGTTATTCAAAAAATCAGATTTGATGGATTCAGCACTATCCATTCTCATTTGTGTTCGAATCCGTTCAATAGAAGATTTGTTTATTGGGTACTCGTCGCAACTATGACCTAGAGCTTCTACCACAGCCTGAACTATGTAACACTGAATCTCTTACGCTCAGCTGGCATCTGTCTAAAGCTGCAACCAACTTTGACGTAATAAAGTCCTTGCGCCCTCTTTTTGTTATAGTTAGAGAATTTACTGATTGAGATATAGGTGGCAGAGGTTCTTCTAAGCTTCCTTCGGAGTTGGTGGATTGGTTTCCTAGCTCTTCAGGAGATGTAAATCCGTATGGAGTAAAAGTGGTCACTACGTTTTCTGAAGATTTTTGCTTGAATCTTCTGTTTTTCTCTGTCTTGCCCATTCTTCTTTTTCCGCTAATTTTTTGTCAACTCCCGCCAAGCAACCTGGTCGCCCCGGCTGTCTCTGATTATGTAGGAAGAGTTTATCTTCCTCTATTTTCATGATTTTTAGGGCATCAGCGTGTGCGATATCGAATAAATTATCCAAATTCTTTTGAAAATCCTCCTCACGATGTTTATAAACAGCCTGCGTTTTTTTTGCAATTTTTTTGCAGCTCTCGCCAAGCTTGATAAAGGCCCATAAGTTTTTTTATACAGTTAGGTAGAGCTCTAGTAGGTATTCTAGCCTTCTCCCAGAAGATAATACAATCCCGAATTACTAGATTCGCACTTTCACTTACAGTCAATTTAACTTCGCGAATGTTAAAAAATAGAAACGCGAGAACTTGACGATTGGACGGCAATTTTGCACCCGCTATTTGATAATGTACAGCACCAACTAAGTAGATGCTTTTTTCATTACATCGCAATTCCACTGACATCTTGAAAAAGTAATAAAATCGACGTTTATTACTCGACGATCCGGGAATAACTGACAAAGAGAGTGACGACGTCGCGCCGCGAGACACGTTCATACAAGCGGCGCCGCGACTTGTACTAACATGTTTTGCACGCAAGTCGGCACGGGTTGCAGTGGTCGAAATTAGCTAAAAAAATATTTGTGTGTGTTTTATGTTCAAACGAATAAAATTAGGAGGTATGCGTTAAAAGAAATGAAGTTTGAAAAATAAGGGACACCCTAACGTACTTGCTGTATAATTACAAAAATTGCGAAAATTCTTTTTTTTTTTAGATTTTTTTGAAAAACTGAATAAAGGTTCATTGTTGTTGCATAAAAATGTATGCAAAGTTTTAGAAGGCTTCATCGAGTAGGACAGGGATACGCAACTGGCGGCCCGCGAGGCTTTCCAGTCCGGCCCGCGACGTTCAAGTTTAATCCACGGAACAATGAAAAATACCTCACGCCCGGGCCCCAGCGTCATTCGTGCGAGCACTAGCAGGCTGTATGCGTAAAAGTTACTCCCTCTCTAGTCTCTTATGCGCGCATCACACAATCATAGTAGCGCGTGTCCGTGAGCGAGCGAAGCTCGGGCATCGTCGGAAGGAGCCGAACGTGGTCGAAATTTCCTATCGGCGCCTTCGGCCACGCTCGGCACAAAAAATAAAACACAAAAACAAAAAATAAAAACACAATAACAAAAAAAAAATAAAAGCTCCCAAAAAACTAAAAAAGGGATTTGATTTGTCTCACCTCCACGTGGTGATTCCTGGGTAATACAAAGAAGGCAAAAATATGAGTTCTAAATTTCGTTGCTGCGGCCCGCGGTATAACTTTAAATTTTACATTTGGCCCGCCAAAAAATTTAGTTGCGCTTCCCTGGAGTAGGAGCTAAGATATTTATGGATGAAAATGCAACTTTTAACATGCGCTCTTATGAGAGACTGCCGAACATTCGGATTTTCACCAATAAATATGTCAACTTCCGCGTGGCAAAACTTTCTAAAAATTATTACTCACGTATATATGACATCAAAGAAGATATATCTAAATTTTCAATGAAATCTTAAGAACACGATAAAACGATAGAACTACCTTAACGCCATAATGCAGACGATTAAAAACGTTTATGACAACTTTACCATGAGCAATCGCTATCGCTTGTTTTATCTAATGAGTACAGTTAATGAAACAAACATGTAACTCTATGAATGTCACCTATTTTATTGCAATTCTTTAATACATTTAAAAAGTTGATAAAAGAAGAACAATTGATATTTGTAATAATTAATTATTGCTTACTTTACAGAAATTTTATAATTGTTAGAATAACACAATAAATGATGAATGGAAATCGTATTATTTTTGTTATTTTTCAATGATAAATAAATAACCTTTTAGATAACAATGAGCGTAAGCTATTGAACTTCTGTTAAGCCCGTTTGTCTAATTTATTGGCAACTGCTCATTAAGGGGATGGAGCTAGAAATTGTTTCTTCAAGCATGGTTGTGACAGAAGTTGCAAAACGTTTTACAAAACTTGTATCTCAGAGAGGAATGTAGTATTAGATACTTTTTTCGTAATTCTGTTGGGATGTTAAATATCGTTCTAATCGGCTGCAATTTTCTAAGAGAACCGAACTAGTTAGAACTTGAAACAATTGCAATAGTTTTGAATATCAGTTCAATACAGACACGTTGCGAAGACTGAATTACGTTTTAAAGTTTTGTTGGCCCTGAGAAGGGCCGTTTGTATGCGGAGCGGATTGTACTTAACCGCCGAATCCGTAGAGGGTACGTCCTTGGCGCTTCAGAGCGTAGACGACATCCATGGCCGTGACAGTCTTCCTCTTGGCGTGTTCAGTATAGGTGACGGCGTCACGAATAACGTTCTCAAGAAAGACTTTGAGAACACCGCGAGTTTCCTCGTAGATCAAGCCAGAAATACGCTTCACACCACCTCGACGAGCCAAACGACGAATAGCAGGCTTGGTAATTCCTTGGATATTATCACGAAGTACCTTCCTATGACGCTTTGCTCCTCCCTTTCCCAATCCTTTTCCTCCCTTTCCGCGGCCAGTCATTTCTTAAGATTGAAGTAGTACTCGTGGTAAGACACAAGAGTCAACTGATGTCGAAGCCTTCGTGGCCTCTGCTTATATACCCTCCAACCGAGCCTCTCCCCACTACTCGCTCATCGGCCAATGAAATTGTGTACACCATGTCTATCCCCTCCACTCATCCGCCAGCCAATAAACGGCATCCCGATCTTACTACTGCGCACACTGACAAGTTCCTATGCTATTCTTTCACTAGCCAATAACGTCTCCCGTCGCCGCTAGTGTACCACGTGGTCTGAAAAATTTCCGACCTCAGCATGTATGAGATGTTAAATAAATAACGGAAATTTTGTAATTTCCGCGACTTTTCGTAGTTCAATCAGCTCGATTTCTTCGCTGTTGTATTAATACACATGTCTGAAAAGTATTTATACATTTTTACCCGTCTTGTCGATTGTCAAAAGGTTAACGATATGGTCGACAATTTTTTTTTGTATAAATAATAGATCAGAGAATGTGTATTAAATTTTGCTATAAGGATAAAATAAACTGCAGTGATGTTTTAGAAATGTCAAATATTGCTTTTTCTGAATTTTTTATAAGTAAAACAAATCAATAACGATGCAGAATTATTGCAAAGTGTTATAACAAATGATGAGGTGTGGTTTTATGGTTATGATGTCGAAATTAAGGCTCAATCATCTCAACCGAGGCATCCAAGCTCGCCAAGATAAAAAAAGCTCGACAAGTGCAGTCGATTTTAACGACATAGTGCATCATGAATTCTTGCAACAAGGTTAAACGATCAATATAAGGAGTATCACCTACAAGTTCAACGTTGTTTACGTGAAGTAGTCCAAAGTAAACCTTCGGATTTGCGGAAAAATAATTCATGGCTTCTGCATCACGATAAAAAAGAACCTGTTCACACTTGATTGCTTGTTCGTGAGCGTTTGGCCAATCACAACACTGTAATGGTGTCCCAGCCTCCATATTCACCAGACATGGTCCCATGTGACTTTTCTCTTTTCCCAAAAATAAATACAACTTTAAGGGGAGCACTCGCTTTAAAATTTTCAAAAAATGGATTTTGTTTTTATTTACATATTTCGATGCTATAGAATGTGAAGACGATACTGTTAAGGCAGTTCTATCGTGACATTAAAATCAAAAAATTATTTTTCAGTTTTTCTCACATACAAAATGGTTTGCGGACTCAAGTTAATAAAGAAAAATTGTTGCACATTGATTGAAGATGAACATACTCCAAATTCAAGGTCATCCAAGGTTATACGTACTTGCTGTATAATTACAAAAATTGCGAAAATTCTCGTCTTTAGATTTTTTTGAAAAACTAAATAAAGCTTCTTTGTTGTTGCATAAAAATGTATGCAAAGTTTTAGAAGGCTTCACCGAGTAGGAGCCAAGATATTTATGGATGAAAATGCAACTTTTAACACGCGCTCTTATGAGAGACTACCGAAAATTCGGATTTTCACCAATAAATATCTCAACTTCCGCGTGGCAAAACTTTGCAAAAATTATTACTCGCGTATATATGACATCAAAGAAGATATATCCAAATTTTCAATGAAATCTTGAGAAAACGATAAAACGACAGAACTACCTTAAAAGGAGAAATCGAAATATTAAATATTCATGGAGTTGTAGCTCATAGTAGGGAGCACCGAGACCGCAAACTTTAGGTACTGCAAACTAGCGATTCTAGGTACCTGGGGTACCTGGGGTGCTTGTTGCGAAGCAACGGTTTTGTACAGACGACGGGTTTATTACGGCAGATGTTTGTCTGGATATTCCAAGCGAAAATACCATCAACATTTGACCTGAAGGGCGTTGTATGTATATATCTAGTTGTGTATAACGGTAATTCTGCGGAAGGACCCAAACAATAGCATTGGTTGAACTCGAGGCTTCATTGCGAACAGTTCGAAGATGGCTAATTATAAGAAAGGCACGCGAGGGAATATCAGTCGAAATCGTTCGAGAAAAAGACAATATCAGGGTAATCAATACACCGATAAGTCCAACTAGAGTTTCGGATCCTCTACTAGTGACGATGTGAATGCAAATGCGAAAAAAACTAAGGAGCACCAGCAATGAGAATATCCATACAAATCCTTTGCACGGATACAGAATCATAGAGTTTTTCACAGTTTTCACTGTTCTGTCAGACATTTTGATTTGCTCTGCATGCAAACAAAGAATAAGTTTTAGAGAGTCAGGGCAGAGAGGCCTAGGATTTAAAATTGTCGTTACATGTCGGTGCGATAATAGAGAAATAAATTCAGGACCTCTCATCAATACTGGTTACGAAATAAACCGAAGAATAGAGATTTGGATTGATGTTGTTTAGGATTTTGTCGGGAAAAAATTTTTATGGGGGATTTGGATTGATGGTGTTGTTTAGGGTTTTGTTGGGAAAAAATTTTATGGGATTGACTTATGGAAATTTATTAAAAAATTATATTATTTAAATTTTTATCAATTATTAAAAAATTAAAAAAATTTTAATAACTTAACTACCATAAATAACCTTCTATATTTATTCCATTAAAAAATAAAAAAAAATTTTGAATAAATATTTTATTATAACTTTTTTTTTATTAAATATATAGTTTAAAAACTTAATTTAAAATTAAATATATTATTAAATAATATATTATTATAATATAATAATATATTATTATTAAATTAAATATATATATATATATATATATATATAATCATAATAATAAAGTGCCTGATAAAAGGATTATTTTGATGTAATAAAATATGTATAATCACATTTATTTAATTAATAGCGTTGATTATGAGACTGTTGGACATCGCAAGAGAATGGATCAACACATTTTGCAATCTTATGGACCTGTTTTAGTATGATTTTAATATATATTTGAAGAGTTGTAAAACATTTATTTTTCCAGAACAAAATTGCGACGTGGTAGCTTTTCCCCCAGGCATCTTTCCTGTGGCATCGAAAACTGCTGCCATGACAATATGTATACTATTCATCCAAAACTTGAAACCAAAATTTTTTTCGTTTAATGACATATTAAGGGGAAGGTTAAACCTAAAAAATTATTAAAAAGTATAAAATTGGAAATTATGCAGGCTTTGTAACTTAAACTTCAAACTTTGGACAATTTTTTCGATAGTTTTTACCTCCAAAACATCATTTATCTACGCGATATCTTTCAAACTCGAGGTTTATCCTATCGGTAATATCATAGACAAAAACCTCTCAAAATTTCATTGAAATCGATCGTTAACTTGTTGAGCTACAGTGTGAGCAGTTTTTCAAAATGTAGTTTCAAGATAATCGCATTTAAAGTTTCAATACGATAAAACTATGAATTTTTGTGACTTATCGATCAATCAGCGATTGCAGGTCCATACAATAAACCTTCAGCTTTCTCAAAGAGCTGATTCTCTTCTATTTGCAATTGTTTTCGAGCTGTACGAGCTGCTTTCGTCGAGGAAAGGCTCATTCGGTTTTGCCTCTCTATCCTCGCTTCGTCGAAGTTTTCAGCGAAAATTCTGACATATGTGCCAACAATTATTATGCCCATCGCATTTATAATTTGTAGAATAGAGGAATATCCTTCATTGATTGTACCAACAGCAATATAAGCTGCGATCTGTACGATCTTGAGCCCAGAATGGATGTCTTTCTAAGCTAATCGCCAAACCGCCAACCAAACCGTTGCGTTGAAAGTCTCGTTCGCGTTCTGGGTATAGCTACCCAAGCAAATCATCCCTCGATACATCTTTGTAGATTGATAAGAGTTGCTTCTTCATCTCTTAACCAAATAATGGAGGAAGCTCTTCAAGCTCCGGGTTTTTTCCTAGAGCAATAGCTCTCTGCCACTTGCACCAACGTTCCACTCCAGTAGGGCAGTTTCCATGATACGGCTCTTCTTTTGCTGAAAAAATATAATAATAAGTAGCTATAATGTCTCTCTTCATATCTTCAACACAATTAATATTCCTTCGAATACTTAAACCATAATACCTCACTTTAGACGACAGTGAAACTCGTTACCATAAGGATTTGATTCTACTATAGCCTTGAAAGTTTACCAATCCCCATGACCTATATAATTTCCATATTTCACATCGAATTTCTCTTTCGATCTCAAAAACATTTCTCTTATAGAATCAACCTCCATTGTTCTCGCAAGAGTCCTCGTGATTCTTCATGCATTCTTCTTCGTGATATTGAAGCCATTAGCGATATGTATTCCTCAGTCTGTGTCTTATTTTTCCAGGATATACAACCTTGGCAATAACTACTTTTCACAACTAAATCGATTACTTTGCCGGAGTAGTAGGCAATGAGGGTTGTAACATCGTATAATGATTTGAATCCTCGCTTTTTCCACGTACCATCGCCAGAGACTTTAATATTTTTTTCAGTTCTTCCATGTTCACGATTCTTCTCGATCTTTTCTTCAACAGCTTTTCGGTCTAGAGAATCGAATGACGACTGAGCAGCTGCATGAATATGTGCGATAATTTTACCATAACTGCTTTTACTCAATCCAGTGCACAGGTCCATAAGATTGCAAAATGTGTTGATCCATTCTCTTGCGATGTCCAACAGTCTCATAATCAACGCTGTTAATTAAATAAAGGTAATTATACATATTTTATTACATCAAAATAATCCTTTTATCAGGCACTTTATTATTATTATTATTATTATTATTATTATTATTATTATTATTATTATTATTATTATATATTTAATTTAATAATAATATATTATTATATTATAATAATATATTATTTAATAATATATTTAATTTTAAATTAAGTTTTAAAATTATAGGTATATTTAATAAAAAAAAGTTATAATAAAATATTTATTCAAAAAATTTTTTAATTTTTTAATGGAATAAATATAGAAGGTTATTTATGGTAGTTAAGTTATTAAAATTTTTTTAATTTTTTAATAATTGATAAAAATTCAAATAATATAATTTTTTAATAAATTTCCATAAGTCAATCCCATAAAATTTTTTCCCAACAAAACCCTAATCAACACCATCAATCCAAATCCCCCATAAAAATTTTTCCCAACAAAACCCTAAACAACATCAATCCAAATCTCTATTCTTCGGTTTATTTCGTAACCAGTATTGATGAGAGGTCCTGAATTTATTTCTCTATTATCGCACCGACACGTCACGACAATTTTAAATCTTAGGCCTCTCTGCCCTGACTCTCCAAAACTTATTCTTTGTTTGCATGCAGAGCAAATCAAAATGTCTGACAGAACAGTGAAAACTGTGAAAAACTCTATGATTCTGTATCCGTGCAAAGGATTTGTATGGATATTCTCATTGCTGGTGCTCCTTAGTTTTTTTCGCATTTGCATTCACATCGTCACTAGTAGAGGCTCCGAAACTCTCGTTGGACTTATCGGTGTATTGATTACCCTGATATTGTCTTTTTCTCGAACGATTTCGACTGATATTCCCTCGCGTGCCTTTCTTATAATTAGCCATCTTCGAACTGTTCGCAATGAAGACTCGTGTTCAACCGATGCTATTGTTTGGGTCCTTCCGCAGAATTACCGTTATACACAACTAGATATATACATACAACGCCCTTCAGGTCAAATGTTGATGGTATTTTCGCTTGGAATATCCAGACAAACATCTGCCGTACAAAATAAACCCGTCGTCTGTACAAAACCGTTGCTTCGCCTCAAGCACCCCAGGTACCTAGAATCGCTAATTTGCAGTATCTGAGTTTGCGGTCTCGGCGCTCCCTACTATGAGCTACAACTCCGTGAATATTTATTATTTCGTTTTCTCTTTTTAACAGTATCTTCTTTATATACTGTAGTATCGAAATATGTAAAAAAATTGATTTTTTGAAAATTCTAAAGGGTTTGCTCCCCTTAAGGTCGTCGTATCGTTGGGGGATTAAAATTTGATTCCCGTTTTTTCTCACATTCCAAGCAAACTGAGCGTTTAAGTTCATTAAGAAAAGTTGTTACAAATTGACTAAAGAACAACATACTCAAAATTCAGATTGATCCTACGTAAAGTTTATTTGTTATTTAATAAACAAAATCATCAATTTATTTCCATAAGATTTGTTATAAAAATTAATTGAAGCTTCTTTGATGTCATATAAAAATATGTGCGAAATTTCAACACACGTCATCGATCAAATGATCGAGATACTCGTTGTATAATGTTGCAATATTTAACACGGGCCCTTATGGGAGATTGCAAAAACGACGTTTTTCAACAATAAATATCGTGATTTTTGAGTCGATAAAGGTCGTCGTTTCACGAGCTTAGATGAGATTAAAAGCGCTAAATGCTATTCCAAAGTTCAAGTTCCAGAAGTGTTTCGGGAATTGGAATAAGCACTGGCATACGTATATAGTATGTAACGGGGAGTAGTTTGAAGGGAATAATGTTAATGTAGATGAATAAATAAAATTTGTTCGAAAAAACAAAACGAAAATTCTCGTTATTTATTGAACACACTTTGTACATCTGTTTGAATTGTCGACAGCTGCACTGTGGGGATTATGCAATGAACTCAGTATGCACCAAGCCAAACTTATGTTGTTATATTTTTTTTCAATTTGTACATTTTTATATTATATTGTTTTTTAAATTTAATGTTAAGCTTCGTAATATCTTATATGTAACTATGTCTTACACTTTTCAGTATTATTGTTGCAATAAATAGTTCTCACTGCAGGCATTATAATATATATATATATATATATATATAATATAAAATATATATATACAATATATAAAATTTGAGAATTTTATTATAAGTAGTGTATAAATAATAATAACGAAAGTTTTTATAAGTATGTGCATAAATAATAATAAATAATAATAGGTACACATTATAAATATGTGTATAAATAATAATAACAAAAGTTTTTATTTAGTTGGCTATTCTTTTAAACATGTTACTTATACGACCATTATTTGAAATAAAATACCCTTTAACTCGTATATTTTCGGTATCCATTGATGGTTTAAGAACAGTTGTATTATTATATTACTTATTTTTACTAATGTATATTATGCTATGTCGTGTTTATGCTGTCCTACTTTACGATCTATTATATTATTATCGTAGTATATTATAGTATATTCTATCATCGGATTATTGTTGGAATGTGTATGAGGAGAATGAGACATGTAAGAAGGACATCGTATAATGGAAATAAACAAAAATCTATTATTCTTTCCCATAAAAAAAAAGGCTTTAGAACATTTGTATTCACCTTTTCCTTGAAACTTTATTCCTCGTGAATTCATTCAAGTACTCCTAATCTTTACTTTCAATTTTTGTTCTATATTATGCATATGGTATTTTTTTTAATAATTTGTTAATAATTTGTTAGCAAAAGACGCGTGCAATTTTTGTATCATTATTATTATTTTTTCACGGGGAGAATTAATATTAGATTTTTCTTGATCTTTCTATACAATTTACCAGATTCTTTCCTGGCAGAAAAATGAGCTAGCGACGTTGATTTAAAACGATGCTAGTTTCATATAGGAACATTTAGCATTTCTTTTCATTAAGGTTCGCATCGCGGAAATAGGCGTGTGTCGCCCCCTGGTGGTTATACGAGCAAACTCATTCTCACTGATGAAACACTTTTTCTGATGCATACGATCATGGAGCCTAGAATAAAGGAGCCCGAACGCTGTACTTTGGATGTGGAGCCTGAAATCGACGAAAAAGATATATAGGCTGTGGTGGCGCTGCTGTCGTTAGTATAGGATGACAGAGAAGGGAAATGATTTATTGTAATTTTTGTGATAGCATGTGACAATATGAACACTAACCTCACTTTACACAATCTCTGAATTACAATCGCAATATGTTTAAAATATTATTAATCACACTGAAAATACTACGTACTATTAACAAAAAATACCATTTTTTCTTACCTGTTCGTTATAAAGTATGGAACAATCGGATTACTACACTTCTTCGCACGTAAAAAAAAATTAAGTAATGCGTCGCGACGTATAAACACTAAAAGACATAAGTATTATTCTTATTTCAGCAATGACTGGGCGTCGATACCGAATACTCCTCACTTCATGGCATCACCAATGCCATACTTCATGTCCTATACTGACAACACAAGCGCCCTCGTGGCTGAATTTCGAACTACAACCAACATATACAGTCAGTGACGAAATTGAGTGAACACTCTCTAGTATAGAGTGCCGGAACAGTTTTTTATGTAATTTCGCCGGTAATTGGGCTAGGCCAATTTAACCAACGTCATTTTAAAGAGGAGCAATTTATCTTCATTTTGGCTACTTTAAAAAAAATTTACGATTTTTTTTACAATTGGCACCCAGTTTTGAAATCGAAAATTTTTGGTCGTTTTTTTTGTTCTTCTTTGAGTGGACACATTTCGTAGTAAAAATTTTTTTAATACATTTCTTTAACCGCGATCGTAAACTCAGAAGTCCAAGCTTCAATTTCTTTTTTTAGCAAATATTCTACGATTTTTTTTTCCAAAGATATTTCATTTTTTGAGCATAATTTTCATTTTTGAGCATAAATAGACGATTTGAAAATTGCTCCGCAGGACGAAAACGATGAGGTTTACAACAAAACCTCAAGATGATAAAAAGTTGTATTATTTCTTGATGAGTTCACGAGAATTTTTTCAAAATTTTTTTTTGAAATTTGTTTTCCATCTATTTTTGTCGAAGCTCGATTGATATGTATACCATGATATTTTCATATATCACTGGTGTAGATAGAAAACAAATAACGAAAGAAAAATCTGAAAAAATTCTCGTGAACTCATCAAGAAGTAATACAACTTTTTCGTGAACTCATCTTGAGGTTTTATTGTAAACCTCGTCGTTTTCGTCCTGCGGAGCAATTTTCAAAGCGTCTATTTTTGCTCAAAAAATGAAATATCTTTGGGAAAAAAAATCGTAGAACGTTTTCTAAAAAAAGAAATTGAAGCTTGGACTACTCCCATTGCGATCACGGTTAAAGAAATGTGCAACCAAAAATTTACTACGAAAGGTGTCGTCTCAAAGAAAAACAAAAAAACGGTCAAAAATTTTTGTTTTCAAAACTGGGTGCCGATTGTAAAAAAAAATCGAAAAAATTTTGGAGATTCAGTTACCACCGGAAAATTTTTTTCAAAATTTTGAAAAATTAAGGCAGTCATTCACTTTGTGCCATAATTCTCTATGTACCCTCCAAATTTTAAGGCGATCGGTTGCTCAGTGCCGGACAATTTACGGATCTCGTTTTCGAAGTGCAAGTGGCTCGTCGTCGGTAACACTGCCTCTTCGGATTTTTTGCGCATGCGCAGTAATAAGCGCGCGCTTTTTTAAGGCAGTAGTCTGCTTTACAGGCGTCAAAAAATCGATTTTTCGTTTTTGTCTTAAATCTATTCCAAAACTATCCAAGAATATGTGTTCAAAATTTTAGAGGCCAATTCGACATATTTTCGAAGTTAGATCAATTTTAGTGGCCGCGCGTCGGGCAGGTGCGAATGCTCGGGCAGACCCGACCGCGCGCACTTCGCCCCTTCATGTATTCTATTGTTTGACTATACTCGTATATACCTGAAAAGATTAAACCGTCCTTTGAAAAATTATTTCAAAGTGAATTCAATGAAAAACCGAGACACTTGGCAATTGTCGTTTTCGTATCATATTTTATTTTAAAGCGAATGGCAATGAAAGAATTTTTTTTTAATTTTCATTATTCGAGGACTCGATACAGAATATTTTTTCTTTTACTATTTTGTGTGTATACGAGTAAATTAATTTTTCCTACGTGCGGACAGAAGGCATCATCATGTGTAAAGTATGGAATTTCCAAATTCGATCCACACACTTGTAACGCCTGTCCTTATGTATTGTCAATGGTCGTTAAAAATGTGAGTCCCTCTCAAACTGTAAACGTTTGAATTCTAATAACGTATATGGCATGAATGTTCAATTTTAAATTGTTTCCTCGACAATACTGTTCATCATATTTATCACTAAAATTCTGATACCCAAGAGGGTAGTTTAAAAAAAAGTATGATTTGAAAAAAAAACAGTTTTATGTAACAACGCAATTCCTTATATAAATATTAGATAGTTATTCGCACGTCTATTATTTATACAACATCGATTATCCAACCGAGATAATTTAATATTTTTACCGACAGTATTAAAAAAAAAATATATTCATTTGCGTCAATTATCACATGTGACTTTAAGAGTTTCAAAAAATTTTATTTTTTTTTACTTTATTTTTTTCTTATAAATACATGAATTTCTATCGAATTCAACTAAACTTGCAAAATATCACATCGTATTATGACATTTGTCCGATTTTGTTTAACACGAGTGTACAATACAGCTTCTACGACTATTTACGTCGTCTGAAAATAATAATACACTTTGCGATATATGTCTACCAACAAGTGTTAAAAAAATGTGAAAATTTTGTTTCGTACGATTACCTATGAAATCATAAAACTTGTTTGTCATTGGTCGAATCGAGCTCCGGGTACGAGATATTGAATTTTAAAAAATAATTGTACATTTATTATAGCGAATACATTGGACGATGCAGTAGGGATGGTTGAGCGAACTGTTGGTCAGGAGTCGAGACGAAAAGTAACACATAGCCGACTATTTTGGGGAAAACTTTCGATTATGACGTATAATATTATTAAGGACAGCTCTATTGTTACAAGAGTTAAGATTGCAAAAACGATTTTAATAAAGAATTAAGTATTTCTAAGATAAGAATGCGCGTCAACGATACGGACTCGGCTGTTATTAGTCGTAGCTTATTTCAATATATATGATATATATCAAGGATTACAAAGTTCCAGTGTTCGACGAGAATGTCGCATGATCGATGATCAATGGTTGCGAATTCATCCAATCAACGATAATGTATGAAAAATCAATTCGAATAGCAAATTCGGTACCAATGCGTCGGTCTGAAAGCGAGGGTCTGATCGACAAGAGCACTTGGGCCTCTCTCCATGGTACGCGCTATGCTATGACCCTACCGGCACAACGGAGGCCGATCACACTCGCAGTACAGCTTCTCGCTTGACCTGTTTAATATTGTGAACATGGCGGACAAGGGAAATTCATCGACGGTCGTAGCCGGATCGGGAGAGACGACGGCGATTCCAAGTGGTACGCCGAAGAAAGCGGTAGTATCGAAGTCTGCGAAGGATGCAGATGCGAAGCCAGTACGACCAAGGACATCGCGTATGGTGAACGATGCGATCACTGATCTCAACGAACATGGTGGCTCGTCGCTACAGGCGATTAAAAAATACATGGTCAACAAGTACAAAGTCGACGCTGAACAACAAGCAACTTTCATCAAGAAGTATCTGAAGGCTGCAGTTGCGTCCGGTATTCTGATTCAAACCAAGGGTAAAGGAGCTGCTGGATCCTTCAAGCTCGGAAGTGCCAAAACAGAAGTACCCAAAAGCAGCAGGGGCAGAGGTAGGCCTCCATCCAAGGCTAAAGCTCTCAAGCCTCATTTTTCGAAAGCCGATGCATCGACCACCAAGAAAGCTGCTGCATCGAAAAAAGCTGCCGGTAGTGTCGCCAAGAAAACTACCAAGAAAGCAGCTGTCGCTGCCGTCGCTGAGAAGAAGAAAGTATCCAAGGGACCTGCTGCTAAGCCACCGAAATCCAAGACTACCAAGGCTAAATCACCCGCCAAAAAAGCAAAACCAGCCGCAGCTAAACCCAAACCAGCTGTAGTTGAAACGAAGAAAGTTGTAGGAAGGAAAGCTGTCTCAAAGAAATGAATCTTATTCGTACTTTGAGACATCAAATTGAACAGCCCTTTTCAGGGCTACCAAATATTCATAACATTAGAACAATTCTGTTTCTTCGCAAATTATAATACTAGTTTCTAATTCATGAGGAGGAAAGTTTTTTATACACCTGGAAGGATTCCATTATGGACATGGGTGTCCTGTCAAAAATCAAGAAGAGATTGCCTCTAGAAAAATAGAAAATCCTGCCCGTCGTTCCTTTCGAAATTGCTACTGGTGTAGCAGCAAAATCACATTACGTCGGGAACAAGATAGTTTTGCACCTTTTTTTTATTTAGTCAATAAAAAATATCCCGTTTATTTAATTCAAAGCCAAAACTAGAAAAAGTGAATTTCCACATTCGATCAAATAACAGAAATATTTAGAATTTTTCATTTACTCGTCGAATTCAAATGTATGGAAGTGACTTTACCCTTGGCGCGAATAAGATATTTAAGAACTAACCATCTTCGACAAATTGAGCAACTATAGTAGTTACATCAGTGTATGGTGATGTTTAGTGTGACCCTGCTCGGTAAAATGAATTGGCAGCACAGGGCAAAAATATTAATACAAAATCCGCTTTCTTTGAAAAACTTAATTTGCTGCAATCTTGCACGATATGCCACTTTCTACCTCTCTCGTATATAATGGTGTCTGTACTTAAGTTAGACTAAAAAATTCTATACCTTCGAGTGCTGAAATTCACTACATAAACTAAGAAAACGTGATAAAATGCGAATTAAACTAAAGCAATTTTGGGATTCGTATTCGTTGTAGCTGCACACGTGACGTAACAAAGATCAAGTAAACTAATCCTAGATATCGAGCACAATTGTATTGTCCACCAATTACGGGGCAGTGGTAGTGCACTTTCGTAAAAGGGTACTTGAAACTACGAATATAGAATATAGAACAGGCTAGAAAACCAATCATTTATCAGCTATCCATTAGTATCCGAGTTGTTTCTAGTTGGATAAACTTAGTTATTGTGAAAAGAGAATTTTGATGTTAGGAGCAGAAATCATAAAAATTAGGGGTAGATTTAAAAACTCGCATGTGTAAAATATTTGTATTCCTAACATAACATGGATTTTTTGCATACTGCGGGGTATTCAATGCATGTTCAATTTTGATGATAGTTATTCAAAGAATTCCTGACTCAGTTCAACTAGGGCATTATTTGTGACAAGACGATCTTTCGTTAAATTATTTGTTGGCCCTGAAAAGGGCCGTTTGTTATCAGGTAAGTTGAGCTTCTTAAGCTTTCTTTTCCGTTTTCTTGGGCAGTAGCACTGCCTGGATGTTCGGCAACACTCCACCTTGAGCGATTGTAACACCTGAGAGCAGTTTGTTCAATTCTTCATCGTTACGGATTGCCAACTGAAGATGACGAGGGATGATCCTGGTCTTCTTGTTGTCACGAGCTGCGTTACCAGCCAACTCGAGAACTTCAGCAGCTAGGTACTCCATGACAGCAGCCAAGTATACTGGAGCTCCAGCACCAACTCGCTCAGCATAATTGCCTTTACGAAGAAGACGATGAATTCTTCCAACCGGGAACTGAAGTCCGGCACGATTTGAACGAGTCTTTGACTTTCCCTTGACTTTGCCACCTTTGCCGCGACCAGACATGTTGAGTTAGGTGAGTAAAGGACGAGAAACAATACAATTTAACGGCTCGAGACCGTATGTTTCAGAATCGGTGGGATCGAGCCCTCTTATACAGTGCTTGGTCCAACTGACGCACCAATGGCGACGTAGTCTGCCTTACGCGCGACAGTACGACGCTTTGATTGGCGCGGTAGCTGGTACACTTACCCCCACTCTATCGTGGTCTCTGATTGGTGCGGCGGTTGGTATACATTCGAGCTGTGCTGAAATAACGATTTATTTATTAGATGATTAAATATTATAATATTCTATGTTATACGAAATGTATTAGATTTTATTAAATTCAATAAAATGTATTTATGAATTTTTATGATTGGTATAAATTTCGAATTGTTTTGTGATGACATCGATAATATTCTCCCGTTTTATGATAGTTGATTTTTTACCAACAAACTTTCCCGTAAAACCTTACAAAGAAATTTTATCAACTACTTACTATATACTATTACTATATACCTATTACTACAGATATTATGTGGCAAGTACTAAGGTTAATAAAAGTCGGTAAAGTAGATATTTTGTCTTCCCTCGTGTCTCTTGTACGAAGAGCTGTCGAATCTCCCTAAAGTTATTCGACTTGAATAATAACAATACCTAGTGGCTAGTTTTTGCAGATGAACCAATCATTTATGTTGCTAGCACTGAATCGACCGCTATTCAAAGCGCTGTGTAAAAGCTAGTAAAAAAAGGGGGAAAATTATTATGTGGCTTAGAAGGAATAATAAAGATGCGCATGCTCACAAAACCCGGGAAAACGAGCGGTGATTGGTAAGTAGACATGTTTGGAAGACAGATAGCGCCATTGACGCCAAATCCACCGGGACTCGGAGGAAATAGGTTCAAATAATTTCAAATTCGTAATTTTTTTTAATTCTGTAAATTGTTAGTAAAATTATTCAAAAATGTGTTTCCAAAGTTTTAAATAAAAATTACCAGTCTTTTTGATGTTTTATGCACAGCCACACACAGAATCCATCGGAAAGTTTTAATTCGACTGTTTGGTGGATGGATCGAGAACGTAGCATATTTGACTGCTTGCTTATTCAATGCGCCAATGCGTTGTTTACGTTGTTTTTTTCAAACGCGTTTTTCTCGAAAAAACTTTTTTTTTGGATTTGTGTTCACTTTACTTCAAAAAGTCCATAATCAATATTTTTCAAAATTGATAGTTTCTTTATATAATGACAATCTATATAAACCTAAAAATTTGGAGTAATATCAGGGTTTAAAATATTTTTTTATTGCAAAATAAAACATATAAAAATGCCAAAAAATTATGATCTTCTGTTTAAATAACCAAAAAAAAATCTGATTTCAATTCCTGTCGAGGAAGTTCAGTTCTTCGTTATTCTTTCAGATCATTATACTCGTTAATTATCCTTGAGTTATCAATTGTTATTGAACAATGTAATATCTGATACAATTTTCGAGAAAGACGAAAAACCAAAGTATCTGAACTAAAAACCATCATACACGAAGTATACGATATGAGATTAATGAATATTTTTGTCTAATAATCATTACGTAGATTGATGCTCAAACGTAAGAGACATTTCTTCGACTCATAATTATGTTAAGAATCGAGAATCTCAACCAGAATAGTAAATATCTTCTTTGATGTCATATATACGTGAGTAATAATTTTTGGAAAGTTTTACCACGCGAAAGTTGAGATATTTATTGGTGAAAATCCGAATTTTCGGTAGTCTCTCATAAGAGCGCGTGTTAAGAGTTGCATTTTCATCCATAAATATCTAGGCTCCTACTCGGTGAAGGCTTCTAAAACTTTGCACACATTTTTATGCAACAACAAAGAAGCTTTATTTAGTGTTTCAAAAAAATCTAAAAAAGAGAATTTTCGCAATTTTTGTAATTATACAGCAAGTACGTATAACCTTGGATGACCTTGAATTTGGAGTATGTTCATCTTTAGTCAATGCGCAACAATTTTTCTTTATTAACTTGAGTCCGCAAACCATTTTGTATGTGAGAAAAACTGAAAAATAATTTTTTGATTTTAATGTCACGATAGAACTACCTTAATACGAATAAAAAATGTACGAAAGAAATTATAAGCAAATGTACAATACTGGATATTCTACAAAATATGAATTTTTAACAAAGTTGGAATAAGGAAAACAAAACACCCCAACTGCCTGATATTAACAGTTTCCATAAAATTAAATGAAATATGCGAAGATAAATAAACGAATAATTTTCTTTAATATTGGGATAAAATTTTACTTATTGTTAGAGAAGATGAAAGTGTAGAAAACATAGCTGAACATGTGGCCGCGATTGGTTACCCCGCGTCCAATGAGCAGTTTCCTGAGGAAAAAATAAACCAGTTCACGATTCTCAATGATCTTAATATTCGTTGTATGGATAAAAAATCTGCGATTTCAATTCTTTGTCAATTTGTGTTGGCCCTGAAAAGGGCCGTTGTCAATCGACGATTTAATTTAAGCACGTTCTCCTCGGATACGGCGAGCCAACTGAATGTCCTTTGGCATGATAGTAACGCGTTTGGCATGAATGGCGCACAAGTTGGTATCTTCGAAGAGACCAACTAGATAAGCTTCGCTGGCTTCCTGAAGAGCCATCACAGCCGAACTTTGGAAGCGGAGATCGGTCTTGAAATCCTGAGCGATTTCACGAACGAGACGCTGGAACGGCAGTTTGCGAATCAAGAGTTCGGTACTCTTCTGGTAACGACGAATTTCACGAAGAGCGACGGTTCCAGGCCTATAACGATGGGGCTTCTTGACTCCTCCGGTTGCAGGAGCACTTTTGCGAGCGGCCTTGGTCGCCAGTTGTTTCCTGGGAGCCTTGCCACCAGTAGATTTACGAGCAGTTTGCTTTGTACGAGCCATTGCGACAAGATTTCGTGTAGTGGTTTAAAGACCAATCGTTCACGAGAGAGCGCTGACTTGGAGCGGAATGATGCTCGGGCCTCAGTGTGCCCGGTTTATAAGCATCCTGGTAGAAATCTCATTGGCTATTGGCCGAGTGGAGGGGATGCCCTAGCTGCTGATTGGCCAGAAAAATGTTAGTGGAGTAGACGGCCGTTACGCGCCCGGTAAACAAACAAATAATTCTATTGTTCAATGGCAACTTGAAGGGGAGACATACACCTAGACGGTTGAAAAAAATCATTTTTTTTGCATTTTTTTATTTCGAGCTGTTACAATAAATTTTGCATTTAAAATGGCATACGAGCTCCGGAATCGATGCAGCACTTTTATTAGAGACTCCATAAGTAAACAAAGTCGTGCTTCTGGCTTCGTCACATGGGCTTAACCACGGTCTTACATACAGACCTGGAAACTCCAGTGGAAGGGGTAGGTCGCTTAATGAAGTAGCCGGGTTGGTAGTTCACTAGTCGCCATTAGGTTCGTTGCGAGCAGAAAACGCACCGCGGCGGAGTCGAGTGGGGTGGGGGTCAGACAGAGACAGCACTAGTCGGCCATGCTTTTATCTCTCTGTCTCTGTTCCACCTTCATGTTCGTTACGTGGATATTTATTATGAGCTTGAAACACTTTTAAAGTAATCAGGAAAAGGCGTTAGTCCCGTCAGTTTCGATTAATACGGTCAAAAAAAATGATCTTAATCTTAATAAACGTATCAAGTAAACATGAAAAAAATGTTCATTATATTTTTCATCTTATTACGTTGATGTAACGATTTTTATTTGTTTTCAGGTATTCGATCACGGTAAGTATAAATAAATGAACAGAAATGTCCCGTAAACATTATGATAAAATAAATAGTATTGAGGTTATGTATGTCCGTGTCCGGGAACCCCAGCGACAACTAGTGGTTGTTAGAAGCGAAATTTGTCTTCATTAAACGACGTACATCATCGTGGCTCCCAGCAGCTATGTAAAGTTAGCCCCCCGATTTTGACTTTTGCATCTTTTTTTAATTTATAACTATTGTTTGTCGTTTGTTTGTGATTGTTTGATCAATTAAAACGTTTGTTTGAACATACTTTTTATCAAACAAACAAAACAAAAATGAGCGTTAAATCAGTCGCACATTTTTGAAATTTTGTCTAATTTGAATTTTTCAAACGCCAATCGATTCGGAATCGTTTGTTGGAAACAAATAATATAATTCCAACGTTTGTTTGATCGTTGTTTTTCCAAAAAAAAATCAATCAATAAAATATTGGTTCGTCGTAGCTTTCACACTAGATTCTGGCTTTTTTCTTACCATACAACTGCGAAGATGCTCAACATGAGATGCACTCAACTACTGAAGGCCAGGATTTCTAAAGTTAACAAAATCTTTTAAACTTGATCAAGTAATCCCGTGTCGCAACATGAATTGTGGGTTATATTGTTACATGCACGCGACATACATTAAGTCTGGTCAAGCCAGAATCTAGTGTGAAAGCTACGACGAACCAATATTTTCTTTATTGATTTTTTGGAAAAACAACGATCAAACAAACGTTCGAATTATATTATCTATTTCCAACAAATGATTGCGAATCGATTGGCGTTTGAAAAAATCAAATTAGACAACATTTCGAAAATTTGCGGCTAACTTAACGTTCATTTTTGTTTTGTTTGTTTGATAAAAAGTATGATCAAACAAACGTTTTAATTAATCAAACAATCACAAACAATCGTTATAAATTAAAAAAAGATGCAAAAGTCAAAATCGGGGGGCTAACTTTACATAGCTGCTCTCAGGATTACAGTTTCCAGACCTGTATATAACACCCGTATTCATAGTCGTTCCTTGAGGAACAAGGATTCCTTATTGCTCATTTCGCGTTTCATAGACCTTCCTCGACAGAATAAGGAGCCTTATTGGTCTCCTTATTTCAAGGCAGGTCTCGAGCTCCCTTGAGGAAACCTCCGGCACTGTGATTGGCTGTTTCGTTTCATATAGCCAACGCTTGCGCGTGCGCTTGACGTCGATGCAGTTATGACATATATGACGCAGGATGACAGCCAGTCTACAAGTTAACCTTAAAAACAATTAAAAATGGAGGCACGTAAACAGTTTCGAAACATATCCTTTTCGGAAAAATGTGTAGTATTTTCGCGATTCATTTTTTTATTTGACTCCAATCCCACTCTAAACATAAAATAAAACTTCTGAAGCGCCACGTGAAGTGAGTAGCAAACATCATAAAATGGTATCGCCACCAAGAAGTCACTAATATCCCTATAAAACCGCTTCCTTCTTGGAGGAAGGTTGGAGGCTTCTTTATGAAACAAGGGGACCTCGAAGATTTAAGGCGTCCTCGACGGAGGCGTCCTTAATTCTCAAGGTAAGGAACGACTATGAATACGGGTGTAAGACCGTGGTTTTATCCCACAAGGTAAGTCGCACAACACATGAATGTCGATTTGGTCAAATATTCTGCGGCAACCTTCAAGCCCCTGTGTTGTTATTGGTCGAATCGCATATCCCAGGTGCGCAGTAGTTTGTTGCGCAGATGTTCATAGGAACGCGCCTATAATAGCAAAGCTATCACCCCATTGGCCGTTGCCGCGTCGGAGTCATGCTTGTGTGGACACGCATGGGTGCCACACACTGTAACCGACAATTGCCATGCTACGTGAAAGATAACTTATTGTTTGGGCATGATCAGCGTCGTGTGAGTCTGTCACGGTTCCATCATGGCGGCGATGTCGTACGATATTATTGATATGTGTTTAGAAGAAAATATGTGGTTAAGATATTTTTATAACTCGAGACAAGGTACAAGTGAGATTATTAAACAACGAAGGCAGTGTGGAGAGTTTTATACGCTGTATGAAACATTAAGATTGAATGAAGATAAATTCCATGAGTATACAAGGATGACAGTCACAACTTTTGACTATATATTAGAAAAAATTGAATCACGGTTACAACTGACTAGCACAAATTTTCATGTATCAGATTTTATAACCCCTGCAGAAAAATTAATAGTCACTATAAGGTATGTCAAAAATAAAACTCATATTTGTTTTAATATTAAACAGGTGTATTTATTCATTTAAAATACAAAAAGTATTAAAAAAAAAAGGTACTTATTGTACATTATCACTAGTAATTTGAGTTAATTCCTTTAAATCTGACTCGCAATTAATATGGCAAACGCTATTAATTGCACTTGAAGGACGTTTATTCTCAGTTAACGCTTCTAGTAGCCAGTCATTAATTTTTCCACGAAAACGTAATTTTTGTAATTCGTTTAATCGCTTCATAGAGGGTAGTATGCTTTTAAGAAACAGGAAATCCTCGTCATTTTTTAACTTTTCGTCCTGTTGAATATCCTTCAAACGTGTTTCCATTAATAATAGTTTCTTTTTTTCTATCTCCAACATGTCGTATTTTATGTTAGAACGTTTTCTGGATGACAATGATGGCGGAGAACCAGAAGAGCCAGCGGGTGATGATACATTATAAGATATAGGGAATGACACAGACCCGTTCGTGTCAGTATCACTTTCCATATCTCTATTTTCACTTTCATGAGTGCTCACTTGTCCATTTGTATTCGAATCGTCTATAGCTGGTGCGGATCCTACTTCGTCTTTTACAAATGACATTATATTAAAATATTGCCATGTCGATATCCAGGTTTCCGATTCTGCTCCAGATTTAAGAACTGGTTGCTTCTTCAACTCCTTTCTGTATTGGTCTTTCATATGTTTCCAGCGTTTCTTCAGTGCATCTTCTGTAAAAACAAATATATAAATAATTTTTATTTCATCTGATTATAGATACCTCGCCACAGGAATTTCCTTTCGATCACTGGCCCTTAGTTTTCGAATGGGGAAAACAACAGTAGCTAATATTGTATATTTAACTTGCTCAGCCATATGGATAGAACTGGTTAATGTACATATGCCACATCCAACCCACGAAGACTTAAAGAAAATAGCAAGTGATTATTACAGACTCTGGGAGTTTCCAATGTGCATTGGTTCTATCGATGCCAAACACTGTAGAGTAAAATGTCCAGCTAAGTCTGATTCTTCATATAAGAATTATTTTTCGATAATACTGCAAGGTGTGGCAGATACAAATAAAAAGTTTATCGCTATAGAAGTGGGAGGAAAAGGTAAACAAAACGACGAAGGTACTCTTCCCTATTCGAGTTTGAATATTTTGATGAAAAATGGTCAATTAGATATTCCTCCACCCGATATTGTACCAAGGACAACAATACGTTTACCATACGTTCTTATAGCTGATGAAGGGTATCCTTTAAAAACAAATATAATGCGACCATTTCCATCAAGAAATTTGGATACAAAAAAGGAATATTTTAATAAACGTCTTTCACGTGCACGAAAGTGTATCGAATATACTTTTGGAATTTTATACGCAAAGTGGCATATTTTAAGTAAAGAGATTCAAACCAATGCAGAAAATGCTAGACTCATTATAAAAACAACGTGCCTTCTGCATAATATCATACGTGACAATGAAAGATGTATTACTGATGACAATAATCATCTTACAAACATACAAAAGGGAATAACATCTAATCGCCCAAGCAAGAGAAACAACAGTTATTCCCAAGTAGCAAAAAACATACGCCAACAATTCTCTGACTACGTTTGGGAAAATAGAATTAATGCTTAAAATTTTATCACATACTAGTAATAATGATATAATTAACAGGTTAATAAAAAGATTGTATACCTTTAATTCCTAGTTTAGTTGCCAACTCTGTCCACACCTTTGCTTTAACTATTCGATTCTTGTAAAGAGGATGGGACGATAACCATAATTCAGGTTTATTTTGAACTTCTAATATAATTTCTTGGAACGACATGCTGTGTACGCTTCTCTTCCACAGCTGTAAATCACACACTGGTCGAACTTGGACGCGACGCTCCGCTTGACGCAAACAAGCCCGCTTTTCCCATCGCACCGCTCGACCGGCACTCGGTCGCGTTTTCATGTGTTGAACACGAGCGCTGCACGCCCCGCCTCGTCAGACGCTCGACTCGAGCGGGCTCTTACGACGTATACTATAGCGAAAGCAGGACGAAATGAGAAGACTAGTGTAAGTCTAGTGAAGGTAACCAAATAATTGGTTTAAGGTAGTCCTATCGTTACAGCGTTTCCGTTAGATTTCACTGAAAATTTGCAGAAACGTTCTTTGATGTCATATGTATATGTGTGTAAAATTTCAGGGGCCTTTATCGACTCAACAATCACGATATTTATTCTTGAAAATCATCACTTTTCGCAATCTCCCATAAGAGACCGTGTTAAATATCGCAACATTATACAACGAGTATCTTGATCATTTGGTCTATGAAGCCTGTTGAAATTTTGCACACATTTTTATATAACATCAAAGAAGCGTCGATTAGTTTTTATAACAAATCTTATGGAAAAAAATTCATGATTTTGTTTATTATATAGCAAATAAACCTTCCGTAGGATCAATTTGAATTTTGAGTATGTTGTTCTTTAGTCGATTTGCAACAACTTTTCTTAATGAACTTTAACGCTTCGTCCACTTCCAATGTGACAAAAAACGGGAATAAAATTTTAATCCCCCACCCAACGATAGGACTACCTCAAGGAGTGAGGTCTAGTTGGAAAGGTAAAAAAAGGCTTTTTTCCGATTTTTTTTTGGCCAAACGATAAAATAATTGATAACAAAAGATCTTCCGTATAAAAGATATATATATTTAGTGCAAACATTATAATTTTTTGAAAGAAATATATTTACAAATAAGCCGTTATATACAGCGTGAATCGCATAAAGTTACGCATAGCGAAATCTGAGGTAGATGAGGCCATTACGAACAAAAGTTGCAAATAAACATTAGGGATATTGTTAATAATTTAGGAGATATAAATATTTAAAGTTGGTCCAATCAGAGCGCACCGAGAAGCGTTGAAGACGCTCACCCCCATCTAGCCGTAGATATAGCATAGATTAGGGCGTTACATTTGGGTTTGCAAAATTCAGAGCAGTCAATTAGATTGCTTGTATTTTTCCGCAGTCATTTTTTTTTCTCGGGCATTGGCTGCTCTGAATTTTCCCCAACGTGCCGACAAGCGTTGAAATCATCCACCCCCCGCCTAAATTCAGAGCAGCCAATGCCCGAGAAAAAAAAAATGACTGCGGAAAAATACAAGCAATCTAATTGACTGCTCTGAATTTTGCAAATCTAAATGTAACGCCCTAATCTATGCTATATCTACGGCTGGTGTGGGGGTCGAGGTGGGCAGCTTCAACGCTTATTGGCACGCTGGGCAAAATTCAGAGCAACCAATGACCGCGAACAAAAAATGACTGCATACTAAAACAATCAATAAAATTGACTGCTCTGAATGTGACAAATCCAAATGTAACGCCCTAATCTATACTATGTCTACGGCTAGATGGGGGTGGGCGGCTTCATCGCTTCTCGGTGCACTCTGATTGGACCAACTTTAAATATTTATATCTCCTAAATTATTAACAATATCCCTAATGTTTATGTGTAACTTTTGTTCGTAATGGCCTCATCTACCTCAGATTTCGCTATGCGTAACTTTATGCGATTCACGCTGTATATCAACGGCCGAAGATGCTGCAAAGAAAAAACAGATTTTGCGCTGATCACTCCCGCGCTGCAACGGATTATCTGAAACCAACAAAACAGGGGGGGGGGGGGATCTTTAGTTAATGATATAATGCTCCGGTTGAACAAAGGGTTTTGAAAAATTTCCATTTTTCACTAAATGGCGGATGTCGAAAGTCAAAAATGTTGTTTTGACCAAAATTTCACTTACATTTTTGACTATAAAAAAAATAATAATTGTCCAAATAAAAAATCTTTCGTTCATCCGGAGGACAACTACATATAGAAGAAGTGATATCAATTTCAACCCGATCGGTAAAGCCGTTCTCGAGTTACAGTGATCACCGACTTCGAAAACATGTTTTCGAGAAAAACGAGCTTAAAGCGAGAAGACTTTGCATCGCTTCTTCAGAAAGCTATCGAGGCGCTCGATGCAAAAAACACATTGAAGAACGGTTTCAGAATAACTGGGCTCCACCCTTTTTCAGCGGATGGAATTAACTATGCGAAAATTTTTAAGAACGACGATAGCTCCGAAAAAATCCTTCCGGTGACTCAAAGCAAAGGACCTCGACACAATGAAATTATAGAGTTTATTGAGAATAACATAGAAACCGAAGTGCTGGAGATGTTCAGAGACGCCAAAAAGGGAGCAGGATGGCGTGGCGATCTGAAACATCTCAGTTTATTCCATTTCTGGCGAAAAATAAAGGGTAAGTAGTCCGTTTTTCAATTATCGTTTACTTGAGCTGTGCAACGAGTCAAATTTCACTAGAGATTGTTCGAAATGCTATTCTATAGTAATGAATACAAAAAATAAAATATTCAGACCCGATGCATACAAAATTTTTAGTAACTAACATATTTTTTTACTTTTATAAAAATTTGTCTACAATTTATTAAATAAAAATCTTACTATTTGTATATATCGTTGAAGCGTTTCCAATAATTTGTTGGATCTTTAATACTGAATTTTGGGAGCTATTTGTTTCCTGTATAAAATATACACAGTGCGACACTCTTCGATTTTTCAAATCACTTCAAAATTTTAACACCTCCTTAATTTAAGACAACGATAAGGACATTCATATCGTTTACTTAATAGACGAGCAATGACTGAATTCACTCGTCGAATTGTCACGTTCAATTCGAATCAAAACGACAAGTGAACTCCATTAATTAATTCAGTTTGATTTGATTTTATTTTTTCTAAATCATTATTATAATCGAAATACAGTTTTTTAAAAATTATTATACTTAAATGAAGGAGCAAAAAAAGTGATCTTTTTTATATTGTCACTTAGTTCATGAGTAATATTGCGATAAAAAATTGCCTCGCTCGCTGTCTCGATCCCCCACCCGGCTGCACATGAATCCAGCATGCTAAATAATTTGAACAAAAGCATAGCAATATTACTCATCCATATTATAAACTGCTTAATCAGACAAAATATACGACAAATCGCAGATTAACCATTCAAAATTACCGCGCTCGACACTTCTGCGCAGAAGTGGCGCCACCAGGCGGTGCAATTATCAGACTGTTCCTCGCTTCGTCCGACCATTTTTCTAATATTGCGTTCGAACTCTTGTACTCTAGTGACTCCATGGTCTGTAAGCTTTCATTGTTTCTCATAACATAAACACGATAGACACGATATAAAAACCTTACGCGCGTGAACTGGCATAAACTTTATTCGCAATTACTAATCGTCCGGTGTAAAATGATAGAGGAATTAGCGAAAGATTACGCGTCTTACGCGAAAGCTGATGTCGCGAGTCAAGTAAGATATATTACATTATGTACATTATTATTGGTGCATTTCTTAGATATTAAATCCTCTCAATTCTTCCCATTTTGTCGATGCATTTGCATTCATAGAAATATCTATTCGACCAAAAATCATTCCACAATATATATGTACGTATAGTTTTACTTTTGGAGATTATATTCCAGTTTGTTACAGATGAAAAATGTTCACGAGACGATTGAAGATATGATGGTGCGCTTGGAGGAATTTGAGTCAATTATTGGGATGGTTAGTAATGATTATTTGCATTATTCTCCATTTTTTCCCCAATTCTACACTAGCAAAGGTAAACTTTATCTCAATCTTTTGTTTTATACCAAAACACTTATACATCGAGTTTTGAAAGTGTTTGCGAACATGGACTGTGTGCGTGGACACTTCAGAGAGAGCGCACTTTGTGTGCACATACTCTTGCAAAGAAGTAGTGCTATGCCTAAAGATGCACCCATGACTTTGTATTGTTGGTATTTAAAAAGATCGCTGTTTGTTCTTTCGAGGTTTACAAATTAAACTTATATTTCAAATTAGGTGCAGACCGCTGGAGCTGAATGCACGAGCGAGTATCGTCCTCGTTTACAATCCGTTTCTCCTGAATTAACAAAGTTGTGTAATCGAATAGACGCCCTTGACCATGTCGTCGCACGAGCGAATGCTGATCTGACAGCCCTCGAAGCAGCGGTAGACAATGCGGAGGCCGAACTTGGTGGTGTTGGTATATCCGATCGTCTACTTGGCATCCTCAATCCTATCTCTCATCTGTTTGTAAGTAGTTTCTTTTGGTTCATTATTTCTTATACACCTATGTGTGTTTATTATAACAAAAGCTTTGTTATAGAAGCTGAAGAATATGGAAACTCCGACAGCCGCTCGAACGATAACGACTTTTGAGCAACCATCGATCTACAAGACGGAAGAATTTTTCCAGAGCGAATAAGATGAGAGAGTCAAAGATGAACGCAAGCCATGATATGGTGTTTTTTGTGCGCGGCCACACTTAATGTAGATGGTGATAGGTGTTCCTTGAGTGCGAAAGAGATATCTGTAAAACGTGATTTGCAAATTAAGGATCATCCACTTTTTGCCAAAATTCTCCATTGGCTAAGCTAAATTCATTGCGAATTGCATTTGCGACAATATCGTAGCCTCTGACACTACCTCTTGAGGAAAGAGAGAGTGTAGACTATGGACATATCCGCCAGTAAGTACGAAACGTTATTAAAACAAATAAATTATATTTTGACGATCTCAACGACAATCCATAATCCGGCAAGCCCTCAACTGTGCTTCTTTCTGTCCCGAAGCGCATCCACCTGCCATACAGTGTCGCCATCTAGTTATTTTACCAACGCCACAGGATACGCTGCAGCACGACCATTTACCCCATTGGTCCCATATCTTGGGCTCGTGACGACCTGTGCGATCATCACGAATAAATCATTTTCATCATCAGCAAGCGGGAAACGTACACGTCTTGAATTGAGCCTCCTTTTCGCCGATCGAACAACCACCAGCGACGCAATGACGCCATCTCGTTAACTTTCCAACTCCGCACGTTATCGTGCACCTTGACCATTTACCCCATTGATCCCACATTTTAGGTCCCTGACGAGCGTCGCGATGATCGAAGGATGAAAATTCGCAAGCGCGATCATTACCCGCTTTGCGCTTGCTGTATTGCCGCAACAAGGAGTTTTCCTCGCTATTGATATCGCCATTTTTCTCATCCGACGAATCAACATTTCCCCTAGGGTATCTCTCGTCGTTATCATCGACATCCTCATCATCATTCTCGTACTCGTTTTTCTCGTTGTCCATCGACAACCAACTGCTCCGTTTATCTTTTGGCACGGGCGCCGAGGCTCTCAAGAGTCTGAAACGAAGAGATTTGTTCTAGACAAGAAACTCGCTTAATATTCTCTCATGCGCCATCTAGGGACTTTTTCGTTAATTCTATATTCGTTCGTTCAAGAAGTTAGAGAATTCACGACGCTTGGAACGAACTCTGATTGGATGTTCGTATCGTAATTTGCTTGGATTTGTCGTTTTCTTCGCCGAGCTTTCCTCATAGAGTCGATGACTCTCGGTGACATTGTCAAGGTCAACGGAGTTTTTGAAAATTCCTGCTTTGTCTCACTCTCCTCTACGGCCGAATAGTTGAAAGAAATAGGAGCGTTTGTAGGTTGGAACATGTCGGACGTTGATTCGTAATGGAAAAATATGAAAAAGAGACTGGAGAAAATTATGGCAGTTCGTGTGAACATTGATGTCACGATCGACTGACCGTCAAACACTATATATATACAATTATTATACAGTTTTCAAATGGTATGAATCAAGGCGGTTTATATATTTGTATATTAATCAGAGGGATCGGTTGTAAGCAAGCTTAACTAAAAAAAATAATGAACGATGCGCGCGTTTTTCTCACGCCTTCTTGTTGCTAAATTCACGGCGTTTCCTTTTGTTTGAAAAACGCCGTTGCGCATGTTTAATGTCACTTTTTATTTCTTAATTTGACTTGAACATATGCCAAGAATTTCTTTGAAGAAGTAAATTTATTAAACATCGAACTATCGATGGTGGTCGACGATGCAAATATCTACGATAGTAAGCGTCGCCAAATTTGAAATACTATCGTTGGATTCTTACCAAGGTCGAGTGTTTTAGATACGGGCCTCGGTGGATCATAAACAAAAAACCTTTGATAGTGGCGTACGCTACGTCCTTGCACTCATAATCAGACACTAAATACACTGCGATTTAGTACATCGATGGTGCTCAATGCCTAATAATTTAGTTTTTAATATTTTGATCGTATAGTTTATACATCGATCGTTTAATAGATTAATCGATGTTTTAACGCATTCATCAATTTCTTGGCAACTAGTAATGCTAATATTGATTTTAATATTCACCTTAATCGATGAAATAAAAGTTACAATATGATAGTTTTTGATTTTCAGATACGCAGGGAATATTTTTTCCCATCATTTTCATATTTACCAAGGCAAGATTTAATATATGGACTTATACATAGAAGATCAAAGTTTCAAAAACGTTCAGAGATGTAACAAGCATAAACAGCTATCGTAAATTTATTAAAACCACAATATTCCGAATGATTTAAAAAATTGTTTGCAATACGTTAGAGAAATTTGAATATTTAAATAAGATTAAGGAAATATTTCGATCGAAAAACTTTGAAATGTTCGTCTACTTCTATGAGGGAAGTAGAAGATGGACTTGCAAGATTTTATGCATTTTACGATGGAGTCAATAGGGATTATATACCAACAGGTGAGTTACGTTTAAATGTTTGTTGGCCCTGAAAAGGGCCGTTTATACGATGAAGATTTTACTTGGAGCTCGTGTACTTGGTGACCGCCTTAGTGCCTTCACTGACGGCGTGCTTGGCAAGTTCACCAGGCAACAAGAGTCGAACAGCAGTCTGGATCTCCCGAGACGTGATAGTTGATCTCTTGTTGTAGTGAGCAAGTCTGGAAGCTTCAGCAGCAATGCGCTCGAAAATATCGTTTACGAAGCTGTTCATGATGCTCATGGCTTTGCTGGAGACACCAGTGTCAGGATGGACCTGCTTCAAGACTTTGTAGATGTAGATTGCGTAGCTTTCCTTCCTCTTGCGCTTCTTCTTCTTGTCGGTCTTCGTGATGTTCTTCTGGGCTTTGCCAGCCTTCTTCACTGCTTTACCACTCGCTTTCGGGGGCATGATGATAGTTATTGAAGTTGGTTGTTGATGAAAGTCGTACTATGCGAGCCTGAGAGAACTCGGAGTCGAATGAGTTGACCCGGTTATCGACTTGCTTTTAAATGCAAACGTGTATCAACCGGCGCACCAATGAGATGCGAGCTTGAGGTTGCCACGGTCAATGCTACGGTGCATGAGAGCGGGGTATAACAACCGCCGCGCCAATCAACGGGCGCGTAAGAGTGGGGATAAGTCTACCAACCGCCGCGCCAATCAACGGACGCGTAGGAGTAGTGGTAAGTATTAGGTGCACGAACAAGTTACCGCTGTTTCACAAAAGTGGCGCTGCCGGTAAGTTATCGTTGAACGCTGATTTTCGACATATGAAATCTTCCTTAAGGCGTCTTCTCACTTTGGAAATTTAAAAAAATCGATTTTTTTTTTTTTTTTAATTTTGAAAGTACATATCTTCAAAAATGTCATCTCGAAATTTCATAAAGATCGGACGAGTCTAACTACATTTTTTGGCGACCGTTAGGTGACTACCTGAGAGTACCCGGCGATCCCTTTCACGCCGCTCGGACGGTCCCTGTATATCTGACTCTATACAATTGAATAGCCGTGTTCTTTTGTTAATGTAGTACCCCTTGCTTAGGTATATTCTGTTTTCGGGTCACTCGGCAACGATGCTAAACTGTTATTTCATCAGTCTAATTTGAAACTTCGTAACGGCAACATCTCTGCGCTCAGGATTGTTATAATGGATAAAAAGACTTCGCAACAAAGTGCCACGTGGCGACGTCCAGGTTCGAAATCTAAAAAAAGAAAATTTCGTGGAGTGCTTCCACACCAGTCTAAAGCAGATACGAGTCATGCTAGTGCGAGTGCAGCAAAATTAAAAAAATCGGACGATACAAGTTTCGATGTACACATCGATCCAACGGCTGGATATAGTATTATTCAGTTTCTTTCTACATTACAACAATATGTGAAGTGTAAAGTTTGTAACAAAGATGTTTCTTTTACAAAGTACGGTCAGCGAGGACTCGGTTTCAAAATTTGTGTGACTTGTGATTGCGGAGAAAAATATATTAATATTGTGAACATGGCGGACAAAGGAAATTCATCGACGGTCGTAGCCGGATCGGGAGAGACGACGGCGATTCCAAGTGGTACGCCGAAGAAAGCGGTAGTATCGAAGTCTGCGAAGGATGCAGATGCGAAGCCAGTACGACCAAAGACATCGCGTATGGTGAACGATGCGATCACTGATCTCAACGAACGTGGTGGTTCGTCGCTACAGGCGATTAAAAAATACATGGTCAATAAGTACAAAGTCGACGCTGAACAACAAGCAACTTTCATCAAGAAGTATCTGAAGGCTGCAGTTGCGTCCGGTATTCTAATTCAAACCAAGGGTAAAGGAGCTGCTGGATCCTTCAAGCTCGGAAGTGCCAAAGCAGAAGTACCCAAAAGCAGCAGGGGCAGAGGTAGGCCTCCATCCAAGGCTAAAGCTCTCAAGCCTCATTTTTCGAAAGCCGATGCATCGACCACCAAGAAAGCTGCTGCATCGAAAAAAGCTGCCGGTAGTGTCGCCAAGAAAACTACCAAGAAAGCAGCTGTCGCTGCCGTCGCTGAGAAGAAGAAAGTATCCAAGGGACCTGCTGCTAAGCCACCGAAATCCAAGACTACCAAGGCTAAATCACCCGCCAAAAAAGCAAAACCAGCCGCAGCTAAACCTAAACCAGCTGTAGTTGAAACGAAGAAAGTTGTAGGAAGGAAAGCTGTCTCAAAGAAATGAATCTTATTCGTACTTTGAGACATCAAGTTGAACAGCCCTTTTCAGGGCTACCAAATATTCATAACATTAGAACAATTCTGTTTCTTCGCAAATTATAATACTAGTTTCTAATTCATGAGTAAAGTTTTTTATACACCTGGAAGGATTCCATTATGGACATGGGTGTCCTGTCAAAAGTCAAGAAGAGATTGCCTCTAGAAAAATAGAAAATCCTGCCCGTCGTTCCTTTCGAAATTGCTACTGGTGTAGCAGCAAAATCACATTACGTCGTGAACAAGATAGTTTTGCACCTTTTTTTTATTTAGTCAATAAAAAATATCCCGTTTATTTAATTCAAAGCCAAAACTAGAAAAAGTGAATTTCCACATTCGATCAAATAACAGAAATATTTAGAATTTTTCATTTACTCGTCGAATTCAAATGTATGGAAGTGACTTTACCCTTGGCGCGAATAAGATATTTAAGAACTAACCATCTTCGACAAATTGAGCAACTATAGTAGTTACATCAGTGTTTGGTGATGTTTAGTGTGACCCTGCTCGGTAAAATGAATTGGCAGCACAGGGCAAAAATATTAATACAAAATCCGTTTTCCTTGAAAAACTTAATTTGCTGCAATCTTGCACGATATGCCACTTTCTACCTCTCTCGTATATAATGGTGTCTGTACTTAAGTTAGACTAAAAAATTCTATACCTTCGAGTGCTGAAATTCACTACATAAACTAAGAAAACGTGATAAAATGCGAATTAAACTAAAGCAATTTTGGGATTCGTATTCGTTGTAGCTGCGCACGTGACGTAACAAAGATCAAGTAAACCAATCCTAGATATCGAGCACAATTGTATTGTCCACCAATTACGGGGCAGTGGTAGTGCACTTTCGTAAAAGAGTACTTGAAACTACGAATATAGAATATAGAACAGGCTAGAAAACCAATCATTTATCAGCTATCCATTAGTATCAGAGTTGTTTCTAGTTGGGTAAACTTAGTTATTGTGAAAAGAGAATTTTGATGTTAGGAGCAGAAATCATAAAAATGAGGGGTAGATTTAAAAACTCGCATGTGTAAAATATTTGTATTCCTAACATAACATGGATTTTTTGCAGACTGCGGGGTATTCAATGCATGTTCAATTTTGATGATAGTTATTCAAAGAATTCCTGACTCAGTTCAAGAAGGGCATTATTTGTGACAAGACGATCTTTCGTTAAATTATTTGTTGGCCCTGAAAAGGGCCGTTTGTTATCAGGTAAGTTGAGCTTCTTAAGCTTTCTTTTCCGTTTTCTTGGGCAGTAGCACTGCCTGGATGTTCGGCAACACTCCACCTTGAGCGATTGTAACACCTGAGAGCAGTTTGTTCAATTCTTCATCGTTACGGATTGCCAACTGAAGATGACGAGGGATGATCCTGGTCTTCTTGTTGTCACGAGCTGCGTTACCAGCCAACTCGAGAACTTCAGCAGCTAGGTACTCCATGACAGCAGCCAAGTATACTGGAGCTCCAGCACCAACTCGCTCAGCATAATTGCCTTTACGAAGAAGACGATGAATTCTTCCAACCGGGAACTGAAGTCCGGCACGATTTGAACGAGTCTTTGACTTTCCCTTGACTTTGCCACCTTTGCCGCGACCAGACATGTTGAGTTAGGTGAGTAAAGAACGAGAAACAATTCAAGTTGACGGCTCGAGACCGTATGTTTCAGAATCGGTGGGATCGAGCCCTCTTATACAGTGCTTGGTCCAACTGACGCACCAATGGCGACGTAGTCTGCCTTGCGCGCGACAACACGACGCTTTGATTGGCGCGGTATCTGGTACACTTACCCCCACTCTATCGTGGTCTCTGATTGGTGCAGCGGTTGGTATACATTCGAGCTGTTCTGAAATAACGATTTATTTATTAGATGATTAAATATTATAATATTCTATGTTATACGAAATGTATTAGATTTTATTAAATTCAATAAAATGTATTTATGAATTTTTATCATTGGTATAAATTTCGAATTGTTTTGTGATGACATCGATAATATTCTCCCGTTTTATGATAGTTGATTTTTTACCAACAAACTTTCCCGTAAAACCTTACAAAGAAATTTTATCAACTACTTACTATATACTATTACTATATACCTGTTACTACAGATATTATATGGCAAGTACTAAGGTTAATAAAAGTCGGTAAAGTAGATATTTTGTCTTCCCTCGTGTCTCTTGTACGAAGAGCTGTCGAATCTCCCTAAAGTTATTCGACTTGAATAATAACAATACCTAGTCGCTAGTTTTTGCAGATGAACCAATCATTTATGTTGCTAGCACTGAATCGACCGCTATTCAAAGCGCTGTGTAAAAGCTAGTAAAAAAAGGGGGAAAATTATTATGTGGCTTGGAAGGAATAATAAAGATGCGCATGCTCACAAAACCCGGGAAAACGAGCGGTGATTGGTAAGTAGACATGTTTGGAAGACAGATAGCGCCATTGACGCCAAATCCACCGGGACTCGGAGGAAATAGGTTCAAATAATTCCAAATCTGTAATTTTTTTTAATTCTGTAAATTGTTAGTAAAATTATTCAAAAATGTGTTTCCAAAGATTTAAATAAAAATTACCAGTCTTTTTGATGTTATGCACAGCCACACACAGAATCCATCCGAAAGTTTTAATTCGACTGTTTGGTGGATGGATCGAGAACGTAGCATATTTGACTGCTTGCTTATTCAATGCGCCAATGCGTTGTTTACGTTGTTTTTTTTCAAACGCGTTTTCTCGAAAATACTTTTTTTTGGATTTGTGTTCACTTTACGTCAAAAAGTCCATAATCAATATTTTTCAAAATTGATAGTTTCTTTATATAATGACAATCTATATAAACCTAAAAATTTGGAGTAATATCAGGGTTTAAAATATTTTTTTATTGCAAAATAAAACATATAAAAATGCCAAAAAATTATGATCTTCTGTTTAAATAACCAAAAAAAAATCTGATTTCAATTCCTGTCGAGGAAGTTCAGTTCTTCGTTATTCTTTCAGATCATTATACTCGTTAATTATCCTTGAGATATGAATTGTTATTGAACAATGTAATATCTGATACAATTTTCGAGAAAGACGAAAAAACAAAGTATCTAAACTAGAAACCATCATACACGAAGTATACGATATGAGATTAATGAATATTTTTGTCTAATAATCATTACGTAGATTGATGCTCAAACGTAAGAGACATTTCGTCGACTCATAATTATGTTAAGAATCGAGAATCTCAACCAGAATAGTAAACAAATCCAAACTGTATGTAATTCTTAAGATTTCATTGAAAATTTGGATATATCTTCTTTGATGTCATATATACGTGAGTAATAATTTTTGGAAAGTTTTACCACGCGGAAGTTGAGATATTTATTGGTGAAAATCCGAATTTTCGGTAGTCTCTCATAAGAGCGCGTGTTAAAAGTTGCATTTTCACCCATAAATATCTTGGCTCCTACTCGGTGAAGCCTTCTAAAACTTTGCATACATTTTTATGCAACAACAAAGAAGCTTTATTTAGTTTTTCAAAAAAATTTAAAAAAGAGAATTTTCGCAATTTTTGTAATTATGCAGCAAGTCCGTATAACCTTGGATGACCTTGAATTTGGAGTATGTTCATCTTTAGTCAATGCGCAACAATTTTTCTTTATTAACTTGAGTCCGCAAACCATTTTGTATGTGAGAAAAACTGAAAAATAATCTTTTGATTTTAATGTCACGATAGAACTACCTTAATACGAATAAAAAATGTACGAAAGAAATTATAAGCAAATGTACAATACTGGATATTCTACAAAATATGAATTTTTAACAAAGTTGGAATAAGGAAAACAAAACACCCCAACTGCCTGATATTAACAGTTTCCATAAAATTAAATGAAATATGCGAAGATAAATAAACGAATAATTTTCTTTAATATTGGGATAAAATTTTACTTATTGTTAGAGAAGATGAAAGTGTAGAAAACATAGCTGAACATGTGGCCGCGATTGGTTACCCCGCGTCCAATGAGCAGTTTCCTGAGGAAAAAATAAACCAGTTCACGATTCTCAATGATCTTAATATTCGTTGTATGGATAAAAAATCTGCGATTTCAATTCTTTGTCAATTTGTGTTGGCCCTGAAAAGGGCCGTTTTGTCAATCGACGATTTAATTTAAGCACGTTCTCCTCGGATGCGGCGAGCCAACTGAATATCCTTTGGCATGATAGTAACGCGTTTGGCATGAATGGCGCACAAGTTGGTATCTTCGAAAAGACCGACTAGATAAGCTTCGCTGGCTTCCTGAAGAGCCATCACAGCCGAACTTTGGAAGCGGAGATCGGTCTTGAAATCCTGAGCGATTTCACGAACGAGACGCTGGAACGGCAGTTTGCGAATCAAGAGTTCGGTACTCTTCTGGTAACGACGAATTTCACGAAGAGCGACGGTTCCAGGCCTATAACGATGGGGCTTCTTGACTCCTCCGGTTGCAGGAGCACTTTTGCGAGCGGCCTTGGTCGCCAGTTGTTTCCTGGGAGCCTTGCCACCAGTAGATTTACGAGCAGTTTGCTTTGTACGAGCCATTGCGACAAGATTTCGTGTAGTGGTTTAAAGACCAATCGTTCACGAGAGAGCGCTGACTTGGAGCGGAATGATGCCCAGATTCCTCAGTGTGCCCGTTTTATAAGCATCCTGGTAGAAATCTCATTGGCTATTGGCCGAGTGGAGGGGATGCCCTAGCTGCTGATTGGCCAGAAAAATGTTAGTGGGGTAGACGGCCGTTACGCGCCCGGTAAACAAACAAATAATTCTATTGTTCAATGGCCACTTGAAGGGGAGACATACACCTAGACGTTTGAAAAAAATCATTTTTTTTTTTGCATTTTCTTTAAGTTTGACGTCTTAAGAATATCTGGTGAAAGTGGCAAGGCAATATTTTGATAAATAAGTGAGTTACAGCCTAAAACGTGAACGGGTCGGTGCTGACCCGACAGTCAAGTAGCGGCAAGTGATCCGGACTTCGGACAAAGTGTACTTGTTTCGTGTTGACAACGAATTCAGACGACTATAGAAGGAATATGCCCATGCTTTCGATTGAGGCCAGAAACGGATCACCCCGCTGAGCTTCACCACCCCAATGACTGGCGGCGCTGCCGTCGCTACAAGATTGTCTAGGTCACACAGACACATTTCCGTATACCTCACACAACTTCATGGCGTAGCTCCGCCTCATCTCTGACCAATCACGTCCGAGCATGCGCTCCTTCTCGCTTTCTCTAGTGTGAGGTATGCAGTGGGGTGGTCATGCCGACTCTCTCTTTCTCTATGCTGGCACGGTAGTAGCTCCTTCTCGCTTTGTCTAGTGCGAGGTATACAGTGGGGTGGTCATGCCGATTCTCTCTTTCTCCATGCTGGCACGGTAGTAGCTCCTTCTCGCTTTGGCTAATGCGAGGTATACAGTGGGGTGGTCATGCCGACTCTCTCTTTCTCTATGCTGGCATAGTAGTAGCTCCTTCTCGCTTTTTCTAATGCTAGGTATACAGTGGGGTGCTGGTGCCGACTCTCTCGTTTCCCGAGCTGGTATTGCCGAACCCCACTGATTCGACATATATAATATCGACCTTAAAAATGTTAATAGTATAATGCAAGTTGAGATAATTGTAAAAAATAGACTATCTGTTGAATTGAATTTGTATTATGTACTCTCGAGTGACGTCACACACGTCGACCGCCGCGACGCCAAGCGGCAGTTTCGGGCGGCAAAAACTTGGATTCAATCGGGCTATAAGCATATTCCTTCTATAGTCGTCTGAATTCGTTGGTGTTGATAGGATGTTAGCTGTTTCGGTCCGAATTTCTATTTAAAGGACAAGTGAATTTTTACGTTTCGATCTAGAATTTTGGATCCTCTTCAGAGTTTTATTGTGCTAAAATATGTACAATATGTCATATAAAATTTTTTGTTTTTATAGCGACTAACAACTGAACATAAAAGAAACAGTATAGGGTAAAACACCCAGTAGTCGGCCAGGAACCGGTATTCAGCATCTGTCGATGTTTTGTATGAGTGGGAAGAGTACAAAAGATATGGTTTGTGCTGTTCCCACTCATAGAGAGTATTGGGATCTGACATGGAGGCGTGGTCAAATTCAATATGGCGCAGACCGGGGTGCAGTCGCCTGTCAAAACCGCGGAATAGTAGACTTACCGTGAAAACCAATATGGCGTAGAAGAGGTTGCAGCCAACTAGTCTTAAAATAGCGCAACAACTTTATGTTTTAATAAAATGCTAGTCCTTTCCATTAGTGATATTTGTAAATGGTCTGATTCCAATCCCGGCAATCGAAATTTCCGAGAAGGCGAAAAAATGTTTTGGTATACGCACCGGGCATTTTTTTTGGGGAAACTATGGAACGTCAGTTCACCGTTTTTTTGAAAAGAACTCTCGCATCCATATGCGGAACATGCAATTCTTTTTTTCGATGGGTTGCGAGATGTAAAGACACCTACTTCTGCCATTTTTTGTTCAAATTCTCAAAATTACTGATATTAATGATTACGTTGTAACTTGAGCAATGCACCCCGGTTTTAGTTTCAGCGTGTACCACCAGATGTCTCACGAATTTTGTCAGATCCCAATATAAGACCGTGGTTTTATCCCACAAGGTAAGTCGCACAACACATGAATGTCGATGTGGTCAAATATTCTGCGGTAACGTTCAAGCCCCCGTGTTGTTATTGGTCGAATCGCATATCCCGGGTGCGCAGTGGTTTGTTGCGCAGATGTTCATAGGAACGCGCCTATAATAGCAAAGCTATCACCCCATTGGCCGTTGCCGCGTCGGAGTCATGCTTGTGTGGACACGCATGGGTGCCACACACTGTAACCGACAATTGCCATGCTACGTCAGTGTATCGATATGGGTCGGGTTTTTCGCGCATGCGCGGCAACAGCAGCATGAAGACAGTGCCGTGCTATGTCACTAGTGTGAGATCATGTTTTTCTTTTCCAGATTCTAAAGTAAAATATTTTATTTATCTGTTAATAAATGATGTTTGTTATATCACATATACACATATTATACCATTTTTATTTATTTGAAAGTTATATACGTATTAAAACCTTTTTTTCATGACATGTAATAGTTTAATACAAACTTAGCAGAATGGTTGAATAATGAACCCGATGCCTGATACCTCTTTTCGCTAGATATTGATACTTCACTGATGCTTGTTCAGTTGCGCATGCACGAAAAACCCGACCCATATCGACACACTGTGCTACATGAAAGATAACTTATTGTTTGGGCATGATCAGCGTTCGTGTGAGTCTGTCACGGTTCCATCATGGCGGCGATGTCGTACGATATTATTGATATGTGTTTAGAAGAAAATATGTGGTTAAGATATTTTTATAACTCGAGACAAGGTACAAGTGAGATTATTAAACAACGAAGGCAGTGTGGAGAGTTTTCTACGTTGTATGAAACATTAAGATTGAATGAAGATAAATTCCATGAGTATACAAGGATGACAGTCACAACTTTTGACTATATATTAGAAAAAACTGAATCACGGTTACAACTGACTAGCACAAATTTTCATGTATCAGATTTTATAACCCCTGCAGAAAAATTAATAGTCACTATAAGGTATGTCAAAAATAAAACTCATATTTGTTTTAATATTAAACAGGTGTATTTATTCATTTAAAATCCAAAAGTATTTAAAAAAAAAGGTACTTATTGTACATTATCACTAGTAATTTGAGTTAATTCGTTTAAATCTGACTCGCAATTAATATGGCAAACGCTATTAATTGCACTTGAAGGATGTTTATTCTCAGTTAACGCTTCTAGTAGCCAGTCATTAATTTTTCCACGAAAACGTAATTTTTGTAATTTAAAGATGGGGGTGGGCGGCTTCATCGCTTCTCGGTGCACTCTGATTGGACCAACTTTAAATATTTATATCTCCTAAATTATTAACAATATCCCTAATGTTTATGTGTAACTTTTGTTCGTAATGGCCTCATCTACCTCAGATTTCGCTATGCGTAACTTTATGCGATTCACGCTGTATATCAACGGCCGAAGATGCTGCTAAGAAAAAACAGATTTTGCGCTGATCACTCCCGCGCTGCAACGGATTATCTGAAACCAACAAAACAGGGGGGGATCTTTAGTTAAAGATATAATGCTCCGGTTGAACGAAGGGTTTTGAAAAATTTCCATTTTTCACAAAATGGCGGACGTCGAAAGTCAAAAATGTTGTTTTGACCAAAATTTCACTTACATTTTTGACTATAAAAAAATAATAATTGTCCAAATAAAAAATCTTTCGTTCATCCGGAGGACAACTACATATAGAAGAAGAGACATCAATTTCAACCCGATCGGTAAAGCCGTTCTCGAGTTACAGTGATCACCGACTTCGAAAACATGTTTTCGAGAAAAACGAGCTTAAAGCGAGAAGACTTTGCATCGCTTCTTCAGAAAGCTATCGAGGCGCTCGATGCAAAAAACACATTGAAGAACGGTCTCAGAATAACTGGGCTCCACCCTTTTTCAGCGGATGGAATTAACTATGCGAAAATTTTTAAGAACGACGATAGCTCCGAAAAAATCCTTCCGGTGACTCAAAGCAAAGGACCTCGACACAATGAAATTATAGAGTTTATTGAGAATAACCTAGAAACCGAAGTGCTGGAGATGTTCAGAGACGCCAAAAAGGGAGCAGGATGGCGTGGCGATCTGAAACATCTCAGTTTATTCCATTTCTGGCGAAAAATAAAGGGTAAGTAGTCCGTTTTTCAATTATCGTTTACTTGAGCTGTGCAACGAGTCAAATTTCACTAGAGATTGTTCGAAATGCTATTCTATAGTAATGAATACAAAAAATAAAATATTCAGACCCGATGCATACAAAATTTTTAGTAACTAACATATTTTTTTACTTTTATAAAAATTTGTCTACAATTTATTAAATAAAAATCTTACTATTTGTATATACCGTTGAAGCGTTTCCAATAATTTGTTGGATTTTTAATACTGAATTTTGGGAGCTATTTGTTTCCTGTATAAAATATACACAGTGCGACACTCTTCGATTTTTCAAATCACTTCAAAATTTTAACACCTCCTTAATTTAAGACAACGATAAGGACATTCATATCGTTTACTTAATAGACGAGCAATGCCTGAATTCACTCGTCGAATTGTCACGTTCAATTCGAATCAAAACGACAAGTGAACTCCTTTAATTAATTCAGTTTGATTTGATTTTATTTTTTCTAAATCATTATTATAATCGAAATACAGTTTTTTAAAAATTATTATACTTAAATGAAGGAGCAAAAAAAGTGATCTTTTTTATATTGTCACTTAGTTCATGAGTAATATTGTGATAAAAAATTGCCTCGCTCGCTGTCTCGATCCCCCACCCGGCTGCACATGAATCCAGCATGCTAAATAATTTGAACAAAAGCATAGCAATATTACTCATCCATATTATAAACTGCTTAATCAGACAAAATATACGACAAATCGCAGATTAACCATTCAAAATTACCGCGCTCGACGCTTCTGCGCAGAAGTGGCGCCACCAGGCGGTGCAATTATCAGACTGTTCCTCGCTTCGTCCGACCATTTTTCTAACATTGCGTTCGAACTCTTGTACTCTAGTGACTCCATGGTCTGTAAGCTTTCATTGTTTCTCATAACATAAACACGATAGACACGATATAAAAACCTTACGCGCGTGAACTGGCATAAACTTTATTCGCAATTACTAATCGTCCGGTGTAAAATGATAGAGGAATTAGCGAAAGATTACGCGTCTTACGCGAAAGCTGATGTCGCGAGTCAAGTAAGATATATTACATTATGTACATTATTATTGGTGCATTTCTTAGATATTAAATCCTCTCAATTCTTCCCATTTTGTCGATGCATTTGCATTCATAGAAATATCTATTCGACCAAAAATCATTCCACAATATATACGTACGTATAGTTTTACTTTTGGAGATTATATTCCAGTTTGTTACAGATGAAAAATGTTCACGAGACGATTGAAGATATGATGGTGCGCTTGGAGGAATTTGAGTCAATTATTGGGATGGTTAGTAATGATTGTTCGCATTATTCTCCATTTTTTCCCCCAATTCTACACTAGCAAAGGTAAACTTTATCTCAATCTTTTGTTTTATACCAAAACACTTATACATCGAGTTTTGAAAGTGTTTGCGAACATGGACTGTGTGCGTGGACACTTCAGAGAGAGCGCACTTTGTGTGCACATACTCTTGCAAAGAAGTAGTGCTATGCCTAAAGATGTACCCATGACTTTGTATTGTTGGTATTTAAAAAGATCGCTGTTTGTTCTTTCGAGGTTTAAAAATTAAACTTATATTTCAAATTAGGTGCAGACTGCTGGAGCTGAATGTACGAGCGAGTATCGTCCTCGTTTACAATCCGTTTCTCCTGAATTATCAAAGTTGTGCAATCGAATAGACGCCCTTGACCATGTCGTCGCACGAGCGAATGCTGATTTGACAGCCCTCGAAGCAGCGGTAGACAATGCGGAGGCCGAACTTGGTGGTGTTGGTATATCCGATCGTCTACTTGGCATCCTCAATCCTATCTCTCATCTGTTTGTAAGTAGTTTCTTTTGGTTCATTATTTCTTATACACCTATGTGTGTTTATTATAACAAAAGCTTTGTTATAGAAGCTGAAGAATATGGAAACTCCGACAGCCGCTCGAACGATAACGACTTTTGAGCAACCATCGATCTACAAGACGGAAGAATTTTTCCAGAGCGAATAAGATGAGAGAGTCAAAGATGAACGCAAGCCATGATATGGTGTTTTTTGTGCGCGGCCACACTTAATGTAGATGGTGATAGGTGTTCCTTGAGTGCGAAAGAGATATCTGTAAAACGTGATTTGCAAATTAAGGATCATCCACTTTTTGCCAAAATTCTCCATTGGCTAAGCTAAATTCATTGCGAATTGCATTTGCGACAATATCGTAGCCTCTGACACTACCTCTTGAGGAAAGAGAGAGTGTAGACTATGGACATATCCGCCAGTAAGTACGAAACGTTATTAAAACAAATAAATTATATTTTGACGATCTCAACGACAATCCATGATCCGGCAAGCCCTCAACTGTGCTTCTTTCTGTCCCGAAGCGCATCCACCTGCCATACAGTGTCGCCATCTAGTTATTTTTCCAACGCCACAGGATACGCTGCAGCACGACCATTTACCCCATTGGTCCCATATCTTGGGCTCGTGACGACCTGTGCGATCATCACGAATAAATCATTTTCATCATCAGCAAGCGGGAAACGTACACGTCTTGAATTGAGCCTCCTTTTCGCCGATCGAACAACCACCAGCGACGCAATGACGCCATCTCGTTAACTTTCCAACTCCGCACGTTATCGTGCACCTTGACCATTTACCCCATTGATCCCACATTTTAGGTCCCTGACGAGCGTCGCGATGATCGAAGGATGAAAATTCGCAAGCGCGATCATTACCCGCTTTGCGCTTGCTGTATTGCCGCAACAAGGAGTTTTCCTCGCTATTGATATCGCCATTTTTCTCATCCGACGAATCAACATTTCCCCTAGGGTATCTCTCGTCGTTATCATCGACATCCTCATCATCATTCTCGTACTCGTTTTTCTCGTTGTCCATCGACAACCAACTGCTCCGTTTATCTTTTGGCACGGGCGCCGAGGCTCTCAAAAGTCTGAAACGAAGAGATTTGTTCTAGACAAGAAACTCGCTTAATATTCTCTCATGCGCCATTTAGGGACTTTTTCGTTAATTCTATATTCGTTCGTTCAAGAAGTTAGAGAATTCACGACGCTTGGAACGAACTCTGATTGGATGTTCGTATCGTAGTTTGCTTGGATTTGTCGTTTTCTTCGTCGAGCTTTCCTCATAGAGTCGATGACTCTCGGTGACATTGTCAAGGTCAACGGAGTTTTTGAAAATTCCTGCTTTGTCTCACTCTCCTCTACGGCCGAATAGTTGAAAGAAATAGGAGCGTTTGTAGGTTGGAACATGTCGGACGTTGATTCGTAATGGAAAAATATGAAAAAGAGACTGGAGAAAATTATGGCAGTTCGTGTGAACATTGGTGTCACGATCGACTGACCGTCAAACACTATATATATACAATTATTATACAGTTTTCAAATGGTATGAATCAAGGCGGTTTATATATTTGTATATTAATCAGAGGGATCGGTTGTAAGCAAGCTTAACTAAAAAAAATAATGAACGATGCGCGCGTTTTTCTCACGCCTTCTTGTTGCTAAATTCACGGCGTTTCCTTTTGTTTGAAAAACGCCGTTGCGCATGTTTAATGTCACTTTTTATTTCTTAATTTGATTTAGTACATCGATGGTGCTCAATGCCTAATAATTTAGTTTTCAATATTTTGATCGTATAGTTTATACATCGATCGTTTAATAGATTAATCGATGTTTTAACGCATTCATCAATTTCTTGGCAACTAGTAATGCTAATATTGATTTTTATATTCACCTTAATCGATGAAATAAAAGTTACAATATGATAGTTTTTGATTTTCAGATACGCAGGGAATATTTTTTCCCATCATTTTCATATTTACCAAGGCAAGATTTAATATATGGACTTATACAAAGAAGATCAAAGTTTCAAAAACGTTCAGAGATGTAACAAGCATAAACAGCTATCGTAAATTTATTAAAACCACAATATTCCAAATGATTTAAAAAATTGTTTGCAATACGTTAGAGAAATTTGAATATTTAAATAAGATTAAGGAAATATTTCGATCGAAAAACTTTGAAATGTTCGTCTACTTCTATGAGGGAAGTAGAAGATGGACTTGCAAGATTTTATGCATTTTACGATGGAGTCAATAGGGATTATATACCAACAGGTGAGTTACGTTTAAATGTTTGTTGGCCCTGAAAAGGGCCGTTTATACGATGAAGATTTTACTTGGAGCTCGTGTACTTGGTGACCGCCTTAGTGCCTTCACTGACGGCGTGCTTGGCAAGTTCACCAGGCAACAAGAGTCGAACAGCAGTCTGGATCTCCCGAGACGTGATAGTTGATCTCTTGTTGTAGTGAGCAAGTCTGGAAGCTTCAGCAGCAATGCGCTCGAAAATATCGTTTACGAAGCTGTTCATGATGCTCATGGCTTTGCTGGAGACACCAGTGTCAGGATGGACCTGCTTCAAGACTTTGTAGATGTAGATTGCGTAGCTTTCCTTCCTCTTGCGCTTCTTCTTCTTGTCGGTCTTCGTGATGTTCTTCTGGGCTTTGCCAGCCTTCTTCACTGCTTTACCACTCGCTTTCGGGGGCATGATGATAGTTATTGAAGTTGGTTGTTGATGAAAGTCGTACTATGCGAGCCTGAGAGAACTCGGAGTCGAATGAGTTGACCCGGTTATCGACTTGCTTTTAAATGCAAACGTGTATCAACCGGCGCACCAATGAGATGCGAGCTTGAGGTTGCCACGGTCAATGCTACGGTGCATGAGAGCGGGGTATAACAACCGCCGCGCCAATCAACGGGCGCGTAAGAGTGGGGGCAAGTATACCAACCGCCGCGCCAATCAACGGACGCGTAAGAGTGGGGATAAGTCTACCAACCGCCGCGCCAATCAACGGACGCGTAAGAGTAGTGGTAAGTATTAGGTGCACGAACAAGTTACCGCTGTTTCACAAAAGTGGCGCTGCCGGTAAGTTATCGTTGAACGCTGATTTTCGACATATGAAATCTTCCTTGAGAGATATAAACGAAATAATTTTTTGCAGCGTATAGTCACCGGTGATGAAAATTGGATACATTGTGATAATTCAAAAAGAAGGAAATCACGAGGACTTAGTCTCGCATTAAGGCCTCACATATACCTGAAACTTTTAAAAAATCGATTAATTTTTTCTCATTTTCTTTTTCCTCCATTTTTTAATAATATAAAAAAAAAAAAAAAAATGAAAAATGTCATTCCGTTCCCAAGTTATGGGCAACAATGTAAGCGGCCGTAGAGTGGGAACGAAATCTTTAATCGTACCGAAAACTTAAATAGTGTTTTTCTCGAAACTACGTTTTCGAAGATTATCGGCCCGATAACTCAGGCAATTTTCCATATTTTTAAACTTTTTCTTTTTGGAATATTTGTAATTAATTCCTCTATAGTCTATCGACGGTTTTTAAAATTATTTTTATTCTATGAACTGTTATTAATTATCAAAGACGATTTTTTTTCATGCAAACCTTTCGGAATTTTTTTCTTTTTTATTTTTGCAACAAAAAAAATTTCCCTCTGACAGACTATAACTACTATATCATTTTCTAACCATGTTTTTTTTCAGATTGGATCAATTTTCAAGCAGTTTTGATGTCGGCCATGCGGCACCATCATCATCAGCCGCCCGACATTATTAATTATCTACAGTGATATTAAAAAAAAAATATTAAAAATTTTTTTTTAGATATCTTAACGATGAATAAGCAATGTAGGAACCAAATTTAATTTTCCCGTTACTTCATATTAGAAATTATTTTTGAAAATTCAGGCGTTTTGCGAACGTCCAGGTATATGTGAGGCCTTAAGGTAGTCCTATCGTTGGGTGGGGGATTAAAATTTTATTCCCGTTTTTTCTCACATTGGAAGTGGACCAAGCGTTAAAGTTCATTAAGAAAAGTTGTTGCAAATCGACTAAAGAACAACATACTCAAAATTCAAATCGATCCTACAGAAAGTTTATTGGTTATATCATAAACAAAATCATGAATTTTTTTTCAATAAGATTTGTTATAAAAACTAATCGAAGCTTCTTTGATGTCATATAAAAATGTGTGCAAAATTTCAACAGGCTTCATCGACCAAATGATCGAGATACTCGTTGTATAATGTTGCGATATTTAACACGGGCTCTTATGGAAGATTGCAAAAAGTGACGATTTTCAAGAATAAATATCGTGATTTTTGACTCGATAAAGGCCCCTGAAATTTATACACATATACATATGACATCAAAGAACGTTTCTGCAAATTTTCAGTGAAATCTAACGGAAATGCTGTAACGATAGGGCTACCTTAACTTCTACAGTTAAGTCAAATATTCATGGGAAAAAACTCTTGTTGTGTATTTGGTGGGATCAGCTTGGCTTCGTGTATTATGAGTTGCTCCAACCGAACGAAATCGTTTCTGGGTTTGTCTACCGAACACAATTAATGAGGTTGAGCCGGGCGTTCAAAGAACAGCACAACCATTACCACTCCAGATACGACGAAATTATTCTCCTGCATGATAATGCTGCCTCTTTGATTTCCACTTATTTCGATCGATGGCAAATGATCTGTCTGACCAACACTTCACATCATACGAAGCTACCAAGAATTCCATCGACTCGTGGATAACCTCAAAAAATGAAGATTTCTTTCGCCGCGGTATCCGTATGCTGCCAGAAAGATGGCAAAAAGTAGTGGCAAACGATGGCCAGTACTTCAAATAAAATATTAGGTTTCGTTTTTTCACAATAAATATCCAATTTTCCATTAAAAACTGTGGAAACTTATTTGTACACCTAATGATACGATGATAAAACCAGTGCACCGTGGGCCAGGAGACCGAAAAAGTGGCCAAAAGTCATTTTTCAAATTTTTTAAAATAGAAGGTTTGATACTATTCTAGACAGTTTAAAGTAGTAATTGTGTATATTTTGTGCCATTTAGTTAAGCAATTTGTTTTTGTTCGCACAACAAATTTAAAGAATATATTAAATGAGTGTTATGATTATTTCTTGTAAATTTCATAATTTGAATAGGACCTTACCCATTCAAAAGATTTCATATATATTATTTCTATTGTTAGTGATATCACAAATTGTTAAGCATCATGTTTTGACCAAAAAATTAAAATTGGATGTTGTTACTTATGATTTAATGGACAAAATACCGATATTTTTAAGACTTCGTATGCTGTCAATTCACCATAACAAGTCATAACACATTGAACAAAGCAACGCATTGTATCGACGTGTTCTGTATAATGTGTACTTTAACGTAAATATGCCAATTTTTGCTAGTTTTAATATATGTTCAAGTATATGGCATAAACATGTAATTGTCTCCTATGCCGCGCGCTACGGTTGCATCCATGCTGTGCGCAGGTCATGGTGCAAAACAGAATTTTTTTGATGGATTCTATTAAATCCCGTGTATAAATTAACTTATACATGCTTCTATTTATCTGTGTTTGTTTTAAAAATAATTTAGATTTAGATTTTTCCGATTTACTAGAGTTTTACACGGAAAGAATTATTTCTCAAAATTTACCCTGAAAATGTAATAGTTGTGGTACAATACAATATTTTAAAGATTTTTACCATGAAATTCAGTTAAATTAATCAAACTTATTTTATATTTTATTGTAGTTTTATTAATGAATGTGAGAGATTTACATTAAAATTCTTCAAAATCTGTTGTCCCACGATTACTATATTTTCAGGGTAAATTTTAAGAAATAATTCTTTCAGTGTATAATTTCTTAATTGTGTGCCGCGCGCCGGAGCACGAGGTTATATAAGTCGCCACTATGTGGCGCGTCGCGGTGTAGTCTAACTCGTAAGAGAAATATTACTTCGAACGGTATGAATAGAGGATGTGTTACGCCTTGCTACTTCGGAATCATCATCAGTCATCATTGATCATTCATAGTGAGTAGATCATTGATCATTATAGTCATTGAGTTCATCATTCTCATCATTGATTCGACATTCGTGAGTTCAGTCATATCATAGTGATAGCAGTGATATCATATCATCAACACATCATTGTGATAGTAGTGATATCATTCGGACACATTATAGTGACAGCCAGTGAACAGTCATCTGTCATTGAAAGTGCCTCAATAATGACCTATTGCTACAAAAACAAAAATCAAACAAGTGCAATACATACGCATGGTCGCTAGCCTGTTAAGCCAGGCATAGCAAGTAGCCTGCTAAGCCTAACGGCAACCAATGATGAATCTGGCTCCACAGCCAAGAAACACCTAAAACGTCCAAATGATAACACCAACATGACAAATAAAAACAACAAAAAAACAAAGGACCACGGCTCCTTTGTCAAACCTATGATTAAATTAAAAAAACATTCGCGTACTGATAACAGCGCGAAATGCAATAAATTCGAAGTGTTAAGCGTCGATCGCTCAAATTCTTATGAGGGCACACTCCCCAGCCTACCAAAAGAAACTACAGATCCATCGAAAGAGCACTCGGATCCACCAACGAATCTACCGGGTCTAAGAACGGAACTCCCAGACCAACCTAACCTAGCAAACGAATCAATCATTCTACAAAAGGAACTTCTCACTAAGCCAAGTACTTCACAAGAAACACAACCAACAACTGAACCAAATCAAAATAATGGTATGATAAAACCACCCCCAATAGTCATAAACAACGAAACGTTAACAGAAATCAATAAAAAACAAATGCACTCTGCTATACGTACACATCACAAAGGTATTGCCCTTACGTACTCCCAACAAAACACAACAATAAAAGCTCAAACAAATAAATCCTACGAGGAAATCAAAAATTTCTTAATTGAAAATGAATTTAATTTCCATACGTTTGCAAACAAAACTGAACGAACAAAAAAAATTCGTAATTAAAGGTCTCCCCGACCTAGACTGTGAGGATATCAAGGAGGATCTAATGTCACAGGGCATTGAACCCACCAGAATTGCCAAAATGAAATTGGCAGCCGGCCTGGTGGTACACAATTCCTTCTTTTTTGTGGCACTACCTCCCAAAACTACAAACAGTGAAATTTTTGCTATAAAATATATCTGCTCAGTCAAAATCAAGTGGGAAATATACCATAATAAAAAAATCACCACTCAATGCTATCGATGCCAAAGGTTCGGACATGGCCCTAGTCATTGCTATAATAATCCTAAATGTGTCAAATGTGCCAAACCTCATTTGACCTCAAACTGTGATAAATCCACCGAATCTCCTCCAAAATGTGCAAACTGCAAAGATAAACATACAGCAAATGCCCCCAAGTGCCCAGTGTATATAAGACATGTTGACTATATTAAACGTCATAAAAATCCAGCACTTAAACACAAAAAAACTGCTTTGTCAACTTCCCCACCTGCTAGCAGTGACTCCGAGTACCCACGTCTCAACACCAGACAACACCCAACAAGTGAAAGCACAGGCACGAGCCACACTCATCTCCAACCTCAGGGGCTTTCCCACAACGTTGACAGCACTGCGGCAACAAATCACTCAACAACTACTACAGGATCTCCAAATCTCACCAACACCAAGTCCACCGAAGCTACAAGTTTTGCAACAATTGTAAGGCATAAAACACCAAGAGAATCATATACCAAATCTCTTACTAATCAACCACCTACGATCTCAAATGTAATTACAAATAACCTTAATATATTTACTGAAATTGTTAATGAACTCCAAGAAATACAAAATAAATGTAATCTAACCACAATGCTCCAAATGGTCAAGGAGCTCAACACTAAATTATCAACATGTACAAATCACATAGACCGCTGTCAAGCCTTCTATAATGTTATCCTGAAATACGTACCAAATGACTCAACAACTACTTAGTAAAATAAATTTTGCCATATGGAACGCAAACGGCATTAAAAATAAAACGCACGAGCTTGCACACTTTATTAACAATCATAATATAGACATAGCTCTTATCAGTGAAACTAAACTATCCCCCAACATAAGGGCAAATATACCCGGTTTTAAATGTTTTAGAAAAGATCGTCCATCGAAAAGACCGGCAGGAGGAGTAGCGATATACATCAAAAATAAAATACCGGTTACTGAAATCAAATTATCAACCACATCCTTTGAATCGGTTGGCATTAAATTATCCAACAATCTCGTGATAGTTGCTATTTATGCTCCCCCTTATGATAAAATTAATATCAACGAAATCAAACAATTAAACCGTCTCACACACACGCTTCTTATGGCAGGTGACTTTAATGCCAAGCACCAACTCTGGAACTGCCACAACTCAAACAAAAACGGCAGATATATATACAACCTACTGGCAAACTCAACCCTAAACATCAACGCCCCTGACACCTTTACACTAATCCCGTACCAAATAAACAATCCCCCTAGCATAGTTGATTTGCCATTACAAAAAACATAAATTGCATGACAAAAGCAATATCACTATATGAATTAAACTCCGATCACCTCCCTGTGCTAATCACAGTAGGACAAAAAGAGCTTTACAATATACTAAATAATAAGCCGAACTACAAAAGAGCGGACTGGCATAAATTTCGCAAAACTCTAAGTGAACAAATCGAAATTCAAAGTGATCTATCCTCACACCAAGAGATTGAAAACAGTGCTAAACAAATTACTCAAAAAATTCAGAAAGCTATCACACTAGGCATACCAACAAGTAACCTAACCCCTACACTAATTGAACTTCCGGAATACATTAAAACTATGATTAGACTCCGAAATCGTACTAGAAGAATTTATCAAAGTACACTCGATCCGCCTGTTAGAATACTCATGAACAAACTCAGCACCAACATCAGATACGAAATAGCAAAATACAGAAATCAGGAATGGGAATTTAAAATCAATAGTCTCAAAACCCAGGATAAATCAATCTGGTACATGACCAGAATTTTGTCCAAAAACAAAAAAATGACCATACCGCCTTTAACAATCCCAGGAATTCCCATGCCCAACCTAAAACAAAAACTCAATGCTCTCGCAACTCATTTCGAATCAGTTCATAAAATTACTACTAACTATGGAACATCTGAGCACGACCTAAATATCTCCAATGAAAATGCAACTTTTATAAGTACACCTACTCCATTAACAGAAGTTAAACTCACCAATTACAGAGAAATAACAAGAACAATCAAAAATCTCAAGCCCAAAAAATCTCCTGGTCATGACAATATCCAAAATATAATTATTAAGGCAGTAGTCTGCTTTAGGAGCTGAAAAAAAGCGTTTTTTCAACAATTTTTTTGAAAGGGAAGGAAATGATTGCGGTAAACGAAATTTTGAGACGATAGTATATTATGTTCAAGCTTTAAAAAACAATTTTTATTATTACAAATTATTGAAATTTACCAAAGTTGTAACGATTTTTCTGGGGCGCCTGGAGTGTGCACTCGTAAATCGGTGCCGGTGATGGAGGTCGTGCGATGCATCTGAAACAGTGGAACCAAATTTTCTTTTAGTTTTTATAAGTTCCTTTTCTATATGAACTAAAAAAATACCGAAGCAATGACGAAATTCCAAATTTTTTCCAAGTTTGAAAAAAAAATTCACTTTTTTGAAAAAAAAATTCACTTTAAGTTGCAAAACAAGTAATTTAAATAGTACTTTTGTCCAACTTTTTTAGTTCAAATAGAAGATAATTCAATACTGAAGATAATTCAATACTTTGGTTTTTTTCGATCGGACATATATTGTTTTTACTATCGCCGGCACCGTTTTCCAAAACTTGTGAAAATGAAAACTCGAGAAAACGGGCTGTAAAGTTTTCGGTCCAAAAAAATGTAAGTTTTTGGATACTTACACTAATTAGATGTTAATCGGCTATCCCCGGGCCATACAATAATCCTTCCTCTTCTTCAAAAAACTCGTTTTGGCGGAGGCTTTCCGAACTTCGAGCTGTACGAGCCTCCTTGCTGGAAAGTGATGCGCGCCGGTTCTCCCGCGTTATGCGCTCAGCATCGACGGTGTCAGCAAAATTTTTGCATTGCTGCCCGATGACAATATCGAGGAGCTGCATGGTAGAAAGCACAGCTGAATAACCTTCGTTGAAAATGCCTGTAGCCATATTTGCTGCTATTTCGACGATTTTATAGCCGGAATTTACGTGTTTCGGATTTAGGCGCCACACAAACGAATTGAACGATTCGTTCGAATTTTGAGTGTGTCCGCCTAAGCACCGCGTCAATAAATCGTCATTTGAAAGATCTTCGTAAATTGGACGAATGTGCTTCTCTGCATTATCATTAATTAATCTTGCCGGGTGTTTGAAAGATGCCAGATTATTCGCCGCTTTAGCCTTGCGCCATTCGCACCAACTCTCCGGGCCTTCTGGACAATTTTTATGCCGAGGGTTTTTATCGGTGGAACAATAATGGTCTAATGTTGCCATAATAGCTCTCTTCATACCTTCAACTGAGTTCACGTTTCGACGAATTGCCAGACCGTAGTAAATCGTCAATTTCTTGATGAGACTCTCCGTTAGCCCGTTCTTTCCTCCAAGTTTCTCAGTTTTTCTTTTATTCCGTAAACGAGTACCCATACGCTTTTGCACGTGTCCAACACACTCATTTTTCGTCACTGTGCACTCGTCCCCGTAAGGATTGCTATTTAAGATTCTAGTAAAAGTTTTGGAGTCGCCATCGCCGATATAATTACTGTACATAACTCCGAATTTCTCGACGGATCTCGAAAACATCTCTGTCATGGAATCTACCTCCATCTTCCAAGACGAACCTGTATGATTTGAGGAGCATGAGTCTTTATGATCCTCATACCACTCCTCAAATGCATCTTCATCCAAACTATTTTTATGTTAGTACACGAATGACAATAACCACTTTTTACAATGAGATCGATTACTTTGCCACTGTAGTATCCGATGAGCGTTGTTACACCGTACAAAGAACAAAGTATAACCGCGCTTTTTCTACGATCCATCGCCCGAAACCTTCAAATGATTCGCAGGTCTTCCATGTTCAACGTTTTTTTCTTTCTCTTCCGTGACGGCTTTTTCGCAGGTACTCCCGAACAGTGTCTTCGACGCTGCGTACAAATGCTGAACGATTTGTTGATAAGTAGATTTTGTAAAACCTGCAGAAATATCCATAAGGCCGCAGAATACGTTTATCCCTTCTCGTCCGATAGCCTCATAACAAAAACAATCCGTCTGTTGATTTCGTAGCCGGTATTTATAAATGGTCCTGACTGGATTTCGCGTCGACCACACCTACACTGAACAACAATTTTAAATCCTAGGCCTCGATGACCGCTTTCTGCAAACGTTAATTTTTGTTTGCATGATCTGCAAATTGCGATTTCCGAAAGAGCGAGAAACACCGATATAAATTCAATAATGCGGTAGCAGTGCGATGAATGAATAATGATATCATCGCTGCTTGCTGCCTTCAACTTTTGCTCACTGCGACTCGTGTGTAAGTCTCCGTCGTCCGATGATACACTGGTAAAACGATTGCCGTGAAATTTTCGCTTTCGCGGTTCCGCAGCACGCCGTCTTTTACTTCGATCACCTTTCGGGTAGCTTGACATTTCGATGTGCGCTCGGCAAAATCAAAAATGAAACCGAAAGATCACGCTACAAATAGCAGTGTAGAAGCCGATTTCGAGAGCTATAGTTTACCGTTATATTGTATACCGTTATCCCAACAACTACTCAACACAGACCTTCTAGAACCTCCAAATAATATTTCAAAGGACCGTTCAATGCTTTCAGGTATATACGAGTACAGTCAAACAATAGAATACACGAAGGGGTGGAGCGCGCGCGCTCGGGTCTACCCGAGCATTCGCACCTGCTCGACGCTCGGCCACTAAAACCGATCTAGCTTCGAAAATATGTCAAATTGGCCTCTAAAATTTTGAACACATATTCTTGGATAGTTTTGGAATAGATTTAAGACAAAAACGAAAAATCGATTTTTTGAAGCCTGTAAAAGCAGACTACTGCCTTAAGTTTTTGATTTTATATTAGTTTTCCGATTTGTCTTCAATAAAATGATGTTTGACGAATACACGAAATGCTGTTTTATTTCATTTTTTGAAAATAACTCGACTTCACTCGATTAAAAAAAACACTGCACGGTGAGTAATAAACAGACACGAAGGAAACTTAAGTTTTTTTTTTTTTCAAAAAAATGTTATTCACTGAACACTTTGTATGGATTTTTGTAATACTTTTCGTAACATTTCGCAAACAGCGCAATTTTGTAAGCTGCTAATGATTCTGCCAGCGATGATAAAAAACATTATTGACTAATGGAAAATATAGCACCTTATTGGTGCAAGAAATCGTGAGAGGGAGAGCTAGCAGGCGATTGGGCAGAAGACGAGTAGAGGGGATGGCTGAGCAAGTTTGTAGCGTAAGAGCGTGTAGAGGGATTTCATGGAACCCTATTGGCCCAAGGAAAGTAGAGGGGGTGGCCGAGTACAAAGTGTATATAAACGGCCGAAAAATACGTTGGGGCATCAGTTTCCTTCGGGCTCTTGAGTCGTTCGAACTATATTCACTAAGCAAACATGACTGGACGTGGAAAGGGAGGAAAGGGATTGGGAAAAGGAGGAGCGAAGCGTCATAGGAAAGTGCTTCGTGATAACATCCAGGGAATCACCAAGCCAGCTATTCGTCGTCTGGCTCGCAGAGGTGGAGTCAAGCGTATTTCCGGCTTGATTTACGAAGAAACTCGCGGTGTTCTTAAAGTGTTTCTTGAGAACGTTATCCGTGACGCTGTCACTTACACCGAGCACGCTAAAAGGAAGACTGTTACAGCGATGGATGTTGTCTACGCTCTGAAACGCCAAGGCCGTACCCTCTACGGATTCGGCGGCTAAGTACAATCCGCTCCAAATACAAACGGCCCTTTTCAGGGCCAACAAAACTTTAAAACGTAATTCAGTCTTCGCAACGTGTCTGTATTGAGCTGATATTCAAAACTCTATTGCAATTGTTTCAAGTTTTAACGAGTTCGGTTCTCTTAAAAAATTGCAGCCGATTAGAACGATATTTAACATCCCCACAGAATTACGAAAAAAGTATCTAATACTACATTCCTCTCTGAGATACAAGTTTTGTAAAACGTTTTGCAACTTCTGTCACAACCAGCAATTGCATCAGAATTTTACTGCTTAAAGAAACAATTTCTAGCTCCATCCCCTTAATGAGCAGTTGCCAATAAATTAGACAAACGGGCTTAACAGAAGTTCAATAGCTTACGCTCATTGTTATCTAAAAGGTTATTTATTTATCATTGAAAAATAACAAAAATAATACGATTTCCATTCATCATTTATTGTGTTATTCTAACAATTATAAAATTTCTGTAAAGTAAGCAATAATTAATTATTACAAATATCAATTGTTCTTCTTTTATCAACTTTTTAAATGTATTAAAGAATTGCAATAAAATAGGTGACATTCATAGAGTTACATGTTTGTTTCATTAACTGTACTCATTAGATAAAACAAGCGATAGCGATTGCTCATGGTAAAGTTGTCATAAACGTTTTTAATCGTCTGTATTATGGCGTTAAGGTAGTTCTATCGTTTTATCGTGTTCTTAAGATTTCATTGAAAATTTAGATATATCTTCTTTGATGTCATATATACGTGAGTAATAATTTTTAGAAAGTTTTGCCACGCGGAAGTTGAGATATTTATTGGTGAAAATCCGAATGTTCGGCAGTCTCTCATAAGAGCGCATGTTAAAAGTTGCATTTTCGTCCATAAATATCTTAGCTCCTACTCCAGGGAAGCGCAACTAAATTTTTTGGCGGGCCAAATGTAAAAATTAAAGTTATACCGCGGGCCGCAGCAACGAAATTTAGAACTCATATTTTTGCCTTCTTTGTATTACCCAGGAATCACCACGTGGAAGTAAGACAAATCAATTCCCTTTTTTAGTTTTTTGGGAGCTTTTATTTTTTTTTGTTTTTGTGTTTTTATTTTTTGTTTTTGTGTTTTATTTTTTGTGCCGAGCGTGGCCGAAGGCGCCGATAGGAGATTTCGACCACGTTCGGCTCCTTCCGACGATGCCCGAGCTTCGCTCGCTCACGGACACGCGCTACTGTGATTGTGTGATGCGCGCATAAGAGACTAGAGAGGGAGTAACTTTTACGTGCGATCTGGCAGCTCTGCTACAAAAGGCGCGACGTCGTCACTCTCTTTGTCAGTTATTCCCGGATCGTCGAGTAATAAACGTCGATTTTATTACTTTTTCAAGATGTCAGTGGAATTGCGAAGTAATGAAAAAAGCATCTACTTAGTTGGTGCTGTACATTATCAAATAGCGGGTGCAAAATTGCCGTCCAATCGTCAAGTTCTCGCGTTTCTATTTTTTAACATTCGCGAAGTTAAATTGACTGTAAGTGAAAGTGCGAATCTAGTAATTCGGGATTGTATTATCTTCTGGGAGAAGGCTAGAATACCTACTAGAGCTCTACCTAACTGTGTAAAAAAACTTATGGGCCTTTATCAAGCTTGGCGAGAGCTGCAAAAAAATTGCAAAAAAACGCAGGATGTTTATAAACATCGTGAGGAGGATTTTCAAAAGAATTTGGATAATTTATTCGATATCGCACACGCTGATGCCCTAAAAATCATGAAAATAGAGGAAGATAAACTCTTCCTACATAATCAGAGACAGCCGGGGCGACCAGGTTGCTTGGCGGGAGTTGACAAAAAATTAGCGGAAAAAGAAGAATGGGCAAGACAGAGAAAAACAGAAGATTCAAGCAAAAATCTTCAGAAAACGTAGTGACCACTTTTACTCCATACGGATTTACATCTCCTGAAGAACTAGGAAACCAATCCACCAACTCCGAAGGAAGCTTAGAAGAACTTCTGCCGTCTATATCTCAATCAGTAAATTCTCTAACTATTACAAAAAGAGGGCGCAAGGACTTTATTACGTCAAAGTTGGTTGCAGCTTTAGACAGATGCCAGCTGAGCGTAAGGGATTCAGTGTTACATAGTTCAGGCTGTGGTAGAAGCTCTAGGTCATAGTTGCGACGAGTACCCAATAAACAAATCTTCTATTGAACGGATTCGAACACAAATGAGAATGGATAGTGCTGAATCCATCAAATCTGATTTTTTGAATAACGTGCCTGAAGTAGTTACTGTTCATTGGGATGGAAAATTGTTACCAGGCTTGGATGTAAGAAGTTCTAAAGAAGAACGCTTGCCAATCCTTATTTCATTTGGAGAGAAAGAGCAACTTCTTGCAGTGCCAAAGCTAGACAGTTGATCCGGCAAAGATCAAGCTAAAGTAATTTTGACTGCGCTACATGATTGGAACCTCAATTATAATGTACAAATAATGTGCTGTGATCCGAGAGCTTCTAATGCAGGTCGCTTTAACCTTTTAGATACTACCAACGAATTCAGACGACTATAGAAGGAATATGCCTATCCTTAATTTGAAGTAAAGTTTTCTCCGCCAGAAACTGCCACTTGGTGTCGCGGCGGTTGATCGTGACTTCACGCCGATACTGTACCCACCTCGGTGGGCGGCGCCACAAGAACGTAAAAGCCCTGACTCTCTGAATTCTCAACTCTAAGAGGCGAACGATCGAATCTCCCTGAAATGCATTTGTTATCTTTATTTTTTTTATTGTTTTGTTGCTTTTTGCATATAGATAAATTTTATTTTTCATATATATTAACGAAAAAGAATTATGAAAATTCTGGGCGTCGATATTATATGTGTCGACTCATTGGGGTACGGCAATAGCAGTGCAGAAAAAAAGAGAGACGGCACGTGTACCCCAGCCTATAGCTCGCATTAGAAAAAGCGAGATAAACAGCACAAAAAAGGAGAGGGACGGCATGTGTACCCCAGCCTATACCTCGCATTAGAAAAAGCGAGACAAACAGCACAGAAAAAGAGAGAGACGGCATGTGTACCCCAACCTATACCTCGTATTAGAAAAAGCGAGACAAACAGCACAGCAAAAGAGAGAGACGGCAGGTGTACCCCAGTCTATACCTCGCATTAGAAAAAGCGAGATAGACTGCAAGACGTGCTTTCTCGTACGTGATTGGTGAGAGAGGAGGCGGAGCTACGCCATGAGGTTGTGTGAGGTATACGAGAGCGCGTCCATGTGATCTAACACATGATTATAGCGACACTAGCGACGCCAGTCATTGGGGTGCACAAGCTCGTTGGGGTACACCATTTCACGTTACAAATTAAGGATAGGCATATTCCTTCTGTAGTCGTCTGAATTCGTTGATACTACGCGCCACTATAGTGGCTTTCGCGGATGTGATATTTGAACGACGCGCTAGTATAGTGGCTCCCTCTAGTGACTCACTCGTTCATCATTTGAATTGAAAAATCGTCTTCATACGCAATAATTGTCTTCATATGGATAATTGTTGTACACTTCTTTTATCTGTACATCGATTTACAACAGTATAAATAAAACAGTAGACAGACGGAAAATACAGTCTTTGTTTTTTACGGCAGTGTAAGGTAACGATTAATGCTTTTTCCTCAAATAAATATACCATTTGTTTTTTGTAATCTATCCTTATACATTGTTAGAGTCTCTAACCCCAAAATGCCACATGAAAAGAGAAAACAAACGGCAATTTCTGACATCATTTCTGACAAAAATTATGACTTAATCCTCAAATACTTATTTTGAATGTTCTTGTGCACAGAACGGAATTGCCCGTCACACTTTGCAATGTTATATCAATTGTACGTTGTTCACGTCAGACCAGGGAAATAGCCACACGCAGAATTCAGCCGTATCTAAAAGGTTAATGGAGCTTGTGTTCTTTTAGAACAGGACCTAGAAAGAGAATTATTACTATTCGCTTGTCGCCATCATACTTATGAACTGGTCCTGGAAAGTGTCTTTGAATCAAAGATTCGTCAAGTCACCATCAGTGCGGATATCCCACTATTCAAAAAGTTCAGAGAGAACTGGAAAAACATGAATTGTAACTTGATTAAAATACCTACTGATTTTGTAAAACAGCATCTCTCGGACGGGACAATTAAAGATTTGGTGACGTTTTTTTTTACAACTAATTGAAAAAAAAAACATTACACGCAATGACTACCGGGAACTCATAGAACTGTCTATAATTTTTTTGGGAGGAGACTACGAGAATGAGCTTAAAATCCGGCCTCCTGGTGCGATACATCAAGCGCGGTGGATGGCGAGAGCAATTTATTCTTTGAAAATATGTTTGCTGCAAACTCAGTTCAATTGACCGTTAAAGATAAACGAGCATTACAAGATGTTTGTCTTTTTATTGTGGCAGTTTATGTGAAGTTTTGGCTTGGATGCAGTTTGGCGGTGAAAGCACCGAATCAAGATTTGCGATTTTTAAAGATGTTGAAACAGTACGAAACTGTTGACAAATCTATTTCTGAAGCTGCCCTGAGGAAATTTAGTCAACATTTGTGGTATTTATCAGAAGAAATAGCCGCATTATCTCTCTTTGACGATGATGTTGATGAAGAAACGAAGATAAATATTGTAGCAAACTTAGAGAGAAAAAGCTTGTACGACTCTGGGAAGAGATATGTCCCCTCAAGGGAAGAGATTGCCGTGTCTTTGTATAGTGAGAATTCGTTTTGTATTTTATATTTCTTAATCTCGTTATTTTAATGCGATACTAATTTAATAATTTATCATTTTTTCAGGTAAATCCTTGAGCGATTTTGTCTCCGACAAGAGCAAAAATTTGTTTTCGAGGTTGAAAATTGATACTAGTTTCCTAGACGTAAACGTGTCTTCATGGGAAGAAAATGCAGTGTTTGTGGAATCTAAAAGAAAAATTTATAGCTTAAAGGCAGTAAATGACACAGCGGAACGAGCTGTTAAATTGATGCAAGATTTCCATGGCTTCATTACTGCCAAAGAAGAACAAAAGCAATTTTTGTTGGGTTGTGTGCAGGAACGCAGGAGAGTCTATCCTGACTGTAAGAAAGATACCTTGAAAAGAAAGTATCCTATATAATAATGTACTAAATAATAACTACACTTTATAAAAGCTGTTGTTTCATAATTTTATCCATATTTACCCATTATCCATGCATATTTATAATAACCTAGCTACATAGTATTTAGTGTCTAAAACGGCCTATTTACATAATCTTTGCGGTCTAGTCGGCACGGTTTAACATGTACTTAGGAAGCTAAAATTTTATATTTCAGTAACATGTTAAGTATCAAAACAAATTAGCGGGTATGCGTTTCGATAACTGCAAAAAAAAATTCCCCACAAACGGGACACCCTAAAGTACGTATAACCTTGGATGACCTTCAATTTGGAGTATGTTCATCTTTAGTCAATGTGCAACAATTTTTCTTTATTAACTTAAGCCCGCGAATCATTTTGTATATGAGAAAAGTTGAAAAATAATTTTTCTATTTTAATGTCACCATAGAACTACCTTAACGCTCCAGCAACCGAGTACATCTGGCTGCGCAGCATAATCTTCGCTTGAAATAACCAAGCACTAAAATGTTAATATCAATACATCACTGAATGAATATCGTGATTCAATATTGTTCCCCATGATGGCACGTAATTTCCTTATCTCTGAATTTGTTTATAGTGAAGTATAACTGCGATTGCGCATAAGAACTTCCGGTAAAATGCAATTTTGATACCCAGTGAAATCTTTCTTCAGCTTTTAATGTTTTCTACAATCAATACAATTTTTTTTTCAATTCTGATTTAGGCACGTATAATTTCTCAACTGATGAGAGGATTGTTTTATCATTGTGCCAACAGCCTCTGCTATTTCTCTATCCTTTATTCAACGGTGGCCCAACTTTGCCTAACGAACTTTAACCACGTGACGGTGCTTGTTGTAATTGTTTGTCGTCGCGAACCTTCATTAGTCTTGCTGGCACGACCGTGTTTACATTCATTTACTCAGAAACATACCGTGGAAAGTAATAGGTTTCGTAAATAAGGCCATCGTAGTTTTAATTCGCATGTGCGCATTACCTAACAAATGTAAGAATTTACTCACGCCACGGTATTGAATTTTTTCCATTTTTTCGATTTTCCATAGTAAGTTAACGGCCAAATCAATTACAAATTATCTACAATCTTTAATCATCAGCATTTACTTTAAGGGGATGTCCTGCTTTATGAAGCCTAAAAAAAGTATTTTTTTGAGAATTTTTTTTTTTTTAAGGAAAAGTATAAGTAAGGCCAGTGAATTCATAAGTATATTCTAATATATATGTGAAATGTATTAAAACAAATGTTCAACCTGAAAAAATAAATTATTGCAGATTTATTAGCCCATTCCACAGTGAGCCAGACGACCCGAAATCTTGGCCAAAATTCAAAATGTTGATGGATTGACATAAAACTCGGTATCTAAGGGTTTTTGAGGTCACTGATTTCGAATCCGAACTCAAAATTCAGAAATTCAAAATGGCGGACGAGAATGCTAAAAATGCTTCAATTGCTGTTAAATTCGGTATTCAGAGGTTTTTGGAAACGCTGATTTTGAATTAGAGCTCAATATTTATAAATTCGAAATGGCGGACTCAAAATAGTGGATTTAAATTTTTTGACTTTATCGGAGTTACACAAAGAGCAGTTATTGATATTATTTTGAATCTATGCTGCTATATAAATAGATTTGTGATCGGAATTTTAGACTAAATGTGACGAACTACTATAAAGGAATTCATTTTTAAAAATCATTGTAAATACGTAGCGTGTTTTACGGAATGATCATAATTTAAAATTAAATTTATAATATTTTTAATGCTATGCAACTATCTTTGTCTGGTTAATTCTGAATTTAGAAATATGACGCCTGTTATTAGCCTATAACTTGTAGTTACCAGAGTCTACCACGTGGAGGTTGCAGTGCGATTCCTTCGGGGTGCTTGTTTTATGTGAGACCCCTTGCCTCTCACAAATTTTATTATTGAATTATTCCTCAGTGTCTGATAACATTTGTTCATCTAAAATCCTATAAGTTTCAGAAACACCAGTTAAATTTAAATTTTCGTCTTCTACAGAAGAACTGCACGTTGGTATTGCTGTTATTTTAATTTCAGGAATAGCGAGTAAATCAATTACTTCTTTAGGAAGTGAAAGGATTTTTCTCTTGCCAATTTGAGAATTAAGTTTTGTCGTTGAAATAATAGGATCAGAAGTATCCATTGCTCTATAACACATATCTTGAAGATTTACTTCACGACTATTTTTCCTGCTATGAAATTCTCTATAATTCTTATACTGTTTATTTCGAGCTTCGGATCCTTCTTCGCCTAGCATTCCAACAGGTAAAATGCATGTACTGATAATTTCAGCACCATGGATAAGAATCTTATGTAAAGTTGAAGGCATAGGGTACCAAGCATATTGGGCAACATAAATTTCAGCGGTATTAGTACACAATTTGTCGAATCGTTTCGGATCAATTGTCAAATGACATGATAAAGCAATTAAAATCATTTTCAAATTATAAAGCAATTGACTGTTAATTCCCAAGATTTCAGATAACAGATTTGTATCTGCAAAAGCTCTACGTGCCGTGTTTCCATCATTCGTTGTACCACTGCCACCTGATTTTGGTTTATCAACTATTAACCCAAATTTTTCCCCAAAAGTGATTGAATTAATTCTTTTCTCTCTGCGAATTGTACTTTTTGTTCCACACTTCTCATTTTCCAGACTTTAGCATCAAGTTGATAATAGACTGATAGGCCTGTAGCTTTCTACGTTGAGGGTGTTCTTGCCCGGTTTAGGGATTGGGAGGATTATGGCATGTTTCCATGTCGTTGGGAAGTAGGCTTGGGTGATGCAGGCATTAAATATGTCGGTTAATTTTTCAGTCGTTTTTTTGGGAAGATTTTTGATAATTATATTTTGGATGTTATCGTGTCCAGGGGATTTTTTGGGTTTAAGGTTTTTAATGATGGCTATTAATTCTTTGTGTTTTATCTGTTTAATTTCAGTTAGGATAGTAGGTGTTCTAAGAATGTTTTTATTTTCATTGATTATATTTTGTTCGTGTTGGGATGTACCAAGATTTGTATTTGTTCTGTGTACTGCTTAAAAATGCGTGGCAAGTGCATTTAATTTTTGTTTGATATTAGGTAGAGGGTAACCTGGAACTATTAATGGTGGTAGAGTTTGTTTTTTATTTCTGATTAGGACTTTAGTCATATACCAAATGGACTGGTCTTGTGTCTTAAGGCTTGTGATCTTATTTTCCCATTCTTGGTTTCGGTGGTTTGTAATTTCATATCTAATGGTGGTGTTGAGTTTATTTATTAGTTTTTTAATATTGGGATTTCGTGTATTTTGATATAGCCTTCTCGTTCAGTTTCTAAGTTTGATCAGCGTTTTGATGTGTTCCGGGAGCATCAGTAATTTGGGCGCTAAGTTTTTTGTTGGTATTGCCGCTTTAATTGCTTCGTGAATTTTTTGTTTTGTGTATTGCACGCTTTTGTCTATGTCGTTGTGGGTGCCTAGCACATCTTGGCTTTCTAATTTATCGATCGTTTTGTTTGATCGTTTACAATTCCATAGCTGATGTTTCGCATTGAAATCACCAGCCATGATAAATGAGGGGGAGAGTCTGTTTATCTTTTTGATTTCGTTTGTGTTGATTTGGTCATACGGTGGGGCGTAGATGGCAATTATTAATAAATTATTTGCTAATTTTATGCCGACAGATTCGAATGTTTTGGTGTCAAGGTTTATTTCAGTGGCCGCTATTGAATTTTTAATGTATACAGCTACGCCTCCTGCTGTCCTGTGGGATAGACGATCTTTTCTATAGCACTTATATCCTGGTATGTTGGCACTAACTTTGGGATTTAGTTTTGTTTCTGATATAAGGGTAATATCAATGTTGTGTATATTAATAAATAGGGCAAGTTCATGGATTTTGTTTTTGATTCCATTTGCGTTCCAAGCGGCAATATTGATTTTCTTAATTTGTTTTTGATTCATTTGGATCATTTGGCAAGTATTTTAGTATTACGTTATAGAATGTTTGGCATTTATCGATGTGATTTGTACATGTTTCTAGTTTTTGATTTAGCTCTTTAACCATTTGTAACATAATGGTTAAGTCGCATTTCTTTTGGATTTCTTTGATTTCTTTTGTGATTTCGGTTAGTGTAGTAAGATTATTTATGTTATTGGGTAGTTGGTTTGGTGGGTATTTAATTTGTATTTCATTTGGTGTATTTTGTCTTACTATTGTAGAATATGATACATTATTGGTGAGTGTGTGTGTGTCTTGGTTTGGTGCTTCCCTTTCCATTGTTGGTGTGGGTCTCTGCGTCGTTGATAGATGTTTGGCTGTAGTATTGTTGTCTTGTTCTGCTGAAGGTTCCTGATGTCGGATCTGGAGGGCTGTGTGTCCTAGTTGCTGGTTGTTTAGGCTCGGATATTCGGTGTCATTGTTGTTTTGTGGAGGCACTATGGCGTTGTTTTTATTATTTTTTTGAAATTGTGCGTTATTTCGTCTTATGTATGGTAGTCTACGTATTTTATGTAGATTGGGCACTCAGGTTTATTGGCAGTGTGGTTGCCTTTACAATTTGAGCACTTTGGTTGAGATTCTGGTGTTTTATCACATTCTGAAGATAGGTGTGATTTAGCACATTTTACGCACTTAGGGCTGTTATAGCAGTGAGTGGCGCCATGTCCAAATTTTTGGCATCTATAGCATTGAGTTGCTAGTCTTTTGTTCTTATAAATTTCCCATTTTATTTTAACGGAGCAGATGTACTTGATTTCATAAATGTGTCGATTTAGGGTTTCAGGAGGAAAAGCTACAAAAAAGAAGGGGTTATATACCTCCGCTTCAGTTGCCATTTTCATTCTGGCTACCTTGGCGGGCTTAACTCCCTGCAGCTTTAGGTCCTCGTTTATTTTTTCCGTGTCAAGGTCTGGTAGCCCTTTGACGACGAATTTTTTCAGTTCATCCGTTTTGTTTGCATATGTATGGAAGCTGATTTCATTGTTTATTAAGAAGTTTTTAATTTCATCATACGCTTTTTGCGTATGGGGTTTAATTGTTGTGCTATTTTGTGTAAAGGCAAGGGTAGTGCCTTTGTGTTGAGAGTTTATTGCCGTGTGTATTATTTTTTTGTTTATTTCTGTTAAGGCTTCATTGCTTATTACGATTGGTGATGGTTTTGTGTTGTTTGTAGGTTGTTGGGGTTCACTACTTTGTGAGGTGGTTGGGTTGGTTTGGGCTACCTCGTATGTGTTCAGATTTTTAGATTGGTTTGAGGGGTTTATGAGTTCCCTTTCTATTGTGGGTTCTCTTATTTGTTTTAAAATTTCACTTGTTGGGTTTTCAGCATTGGGGCTGTGCTTTAGTTCTTCGTTTCGTTTTGGATGTTCATAGTTTGTGATTTCAAATTTATTTGTCTGTGCCTCTTTATCGGGGCGGGAATGTTTTTTAGTTTTTATTATGTGTTTAGCTGTGGAAACATGTTCTTTTAGTTTCTTATTGGTTTTAGTTGGCATATTTACACTGTCACTAGGACGTTTTAAGTTTTTGGTTGCATAGCACTGTTCATAGTTAATTTTTGACTGGCTTTGCAGGCTAGGTGTTGTGCCAGCTACATAGATTAGCAGTTATGTAAAGGGCACTTAAGTTTGCTTGTATAGTTTGGTTTGTTTTGTTTAGTAAACTGTGCTGATTTATATAGAAGGGTTATTTTATGTTTATTGTATTATCACTTTACCACAAGACACAGCTTTTAGGCTGGGGTTGCTCCCCAGTTTGTTTGTTTTAATTGATTCTATTTGATTTATTGCTATTGTTAATTTGGATCTTTGTGGTGATAATCTGAATGAACGTAATAAGATTAGCTATTTTGATTTGCTAAACGAGCGTTCTTACGTCTGATCCGAAGTAGCAAGATTTGATTTTGAAAATACTTTATTTATATTTAGGACAGAGTATTTACAGTTTATATGTACATATGCGAAGATAACATCTATTCCTGTACTAAGTAATGTACTAACTAGATGATTTATATTAAGATTTGTTATGAATAATAGAGTTTGTGTTTTATTTATATTAGATTTTAGGCAAAAATTTGAAAAAAGACCTTTTAGAATCGCTTTTGGGGTGGTAGTATGCGGTGAGTATTTTGGATGTAACTATGTATATAGTTTGTATATATTATTGTATATGTTTTTACATTTGTACATTTTTATATATTTTATACTTCGTGTGTTTATTTCACATTTATTATACATTATCATGCGAGTGTGTGTTTGATAGTATAGTTCATTTGTAGATAATAGTTACAATGAGTGACTGAAGGTGTACGTATAGATGTAATTTGTTTATGGGCATTAAGCGTTATTTACTTACTTTTACTTTTACTTACTACTATTTACAATTTACTATTTTGGTTTGTACATACATACTTTGTTGACGTTGCTTAGGTATGCCACAGTTATTTAGTTCATTAATAGTTGATACGGTAGTCTATATCTAAGTTTGTATGGCAATTCATCCTTTTTTGTGTTTGGTTTGTTAAGTAGTGTACTATTTTCGATTTGACTATTATAGAAATTTGTGGTAACTAGAGTCAGTTCTTTGTAGAAGCTGATTTGTTTTGTTCTTATTCTGACTTTTTCATTTGATTCTCGGAAACCTGCGGAGGCATTCATCCGTAAGGTATTGTTTAGGACTATTTCGATTTTGTTTATGTGCTGTTTTGCAGCGCCGCTCCAAACCGGGGCTGCATATAATGCCATAGGTTTTATGATTGTTTGATAAAGAAGTATTTTGTTGTGTAGCGACATTTTGCTTTTGCGGCAAATTAGATGATATAGGAGGGATTTTATGGTAATAAGTTTAGATACTGTTTGATTGATATGTGGGCCATAAAGTAATTTACTGTCTAAGGTAAGACCAAGATACTTGGTAGTGTTTTTAGGTTTGATTAATGTATTGTCAATAGCTAATGGCTTATTGAATATCTGATTGTCTTTCCTTGAGAACTGAATCATTTTGGTTTTGGAGGCGTTGATTTTAATCTTCCAGTGCTTAAAATACTCTACAATTTGAGTTATATGGTTTTGAGCATGTTTGAGCGCGTTTTGTTTTTGCCATGATGTTGAGTACACTGCCGTGTCATCAGCGAAGAGGGCTATATTTGTATTTTTATTCTTTGGGATGTCATTTATAAAATATAGGAAGAGTATTGGTCCTATGATGGATCCTTGGAGAACGCCGGCTGCTATTTGCTTGGTGTCGGAGGTAATATTGTTATTAAATACTGAGAATGTTCGATTATTAAGATAGTTGTTTATTACTTTAACGATGTATAGGGGAAATTTTAATTTTAGCAATTTGTTGATGAGTCCAGCGTGCCATAGGGTATCGAAGGCCTTTTCAATATCTAAAAGGACCGCAACTGTTGATTTATTCAGATTAAAATTTTGGGAAATGTGTGTAGTAATGCGTACGAGTTGCATGACTGTACTGTGGTTGCTTCGAAAGCCAAACTGTTCTGGAATGAGTATGTCTTCATGTGCTTCAAACTGTTGAATTCTTATTTGGATAACTTTTTCAAAAAGTTTGCCTAGTGTGGGCAGGAGGCTGATTGGCCTGTAGTTTTGAGTGTTTAGCTTGTTTTTGCCTGGTTTAGGTATTGGGAGGATTTTTGCGTGTTTCCAGGTAGTGGGAAAATATGAAAAATTGAGACAGGCATTGAAGATGTTAGCTATTTGGCAGATTGTTTTGCTTGGTAAGTTTTTTATGATGATATTTTGTATTTCGTCATGTCCTGGCGCTTTTTTAGGTTTCAGTTTTTTGATTATTTGTGATAGTTCTCTTTGATTGGTGAATTTGATTTCGGATTCTGAAATATGAGCTTTGAGGAGATTTATATTTTCAACAGTTATCTTTGTATCGTATTCGGTAGTGCCGAAATGTTCGGTGAGTTTATGTACTGTTTCGAAATAGGAAGCTAGTGCGTCGACTTTTTGTTTAATGTTGGGGGCAGGTATTCCTGGAATTTGGAGCGGGGGGATGGATTGCTTTATGTTTTTAGTCAGGATTCTGGTCATGCTCCAGATAGATTTATTTTGAGACTTAAGACTTTGGACTTTATTTTCCCATGCTTGATTTTTGTGTTGTAGAATTTCTTTTTTGATTTGAGCTCCTAGTTTATTCATGAGTTTTTTGAGTGTTGTATCGTGAGTGTTTTGGATGATTCTTCTGACCCTGTTGCGTAGTCTTATCTTGGTTATGATATGATTTGGAAGTATATCTAACTTTGGGGTTAGGTTTATCTTAGGTATTGCTGCTTTTATTGCATTTGTATAGTAGTGGTGATATATGCAACGCCATTTTCAATCTCTTGATGCGAGAGATAGTTGGGTTGGATTATGGTTAAATCATTCATTTCTTTTCGGAATTTCGGCCAATCGGCTTTTTGGTAGTTTAATTTACTGTTTATAATATTTAATGTGTTTTTTTGTCCTATCGATATTAATACTGGTAGGTGGTCCGAGTTTAACTCATGTATCGAGGTGGCTTTGGACATGTGAATAATGTTTTTGGTTATTGCGAAGTCGATGATGCTAGGAGCTATATTTCTTTGATAGGGGATTAGAGTGTAATTATCTGGTGCGTTTATGTTTAGATTAGTACGGGAGAGTAGTTCGTAAATATGCCTTCCATTTTGATTGGAGCTTTGACAATTCCATAGTTGATGTTTGGAGTTAAAATCTCCTGCTATGAGGAGAGAGGGGGCTAGACGATTTAATTTCTTGATTTCTTCTGTGTTTATCTTGTTACTGGGAGGTACATATATGGCTATGATTATAAGATTATTTGCCAGTTTGATGCCCGCAGATTCAAAGGTGGTAGTTGAGAGCTGGATTTCTGTTGCCATAATTGTGGATTTGATATATATAGCTACTCCCCCAGCCGGTCTATTTGATGGTCGATCGTTTCGAATACAATTAAACCCGGGGATATTTGCGCGTACATTTGGGGTTAGTTTTGTCTCACTGATTAATAAAATATCTATGTTATGATTACTAATAAAATACATTACTTCGTGGAGTTTATTCTTGATGCCATTAGCATTCCAGAAAGCTAGATTTAGTTTATTTTGTTTTTGCTGGGTCATCCGGGACATACTTAAGAATGACGTTGTAAAAGACTTGACACTTTTCTATATGATTTGTGCATACTGTGAGTTTTGCGTTTAATTCTTTTGCCATGTGTAGCATGTTAATGAGATTGAATTTGTTATTTATATCATGAAGTTCCTTAACAATTTCGGAGAAAATGTTAAAATTGTTCGTGATTGCAGGTGATAATGGTGGAATTGTTTGAGATCTATTTTGATTGAGATCAGAATTTTTATTTCTTACAATTGAGGCGTAGCTCGCGGATCCATCGACGTTGGTATTAGAATAGTTTAGCGACTTCTCTTTTGTAGTTTCGTGGATGGTGGCCGTGATGTTTTCGTGGTCAGGAGCGTCGGTGTGTAAGGTGCGAACAGGTTCCTGGGGGTTGTCGCGTGGTCCTGATCTAGATGCTAGTTGCTGGACGTTGAGGTGAGGAAAATCTTCGGTGGACTTCGATGCTGAAGTGGTGCCAGTAATTTGTTTACTGTTTTTATCCGTTGGGTTTTGTTTTCCCAGTTGTATTCTATTACGATCGATCGTTGCTAGGTGTTTTTTATACACTAGACATTCGGGATCATTAGCTCGATGGTTTTCGTTACAGTTTGCACACTGAGGCGGTGATTCTTCCGATTCGTTACAGCTTGAGGTTAGGTGATCTTTCGCACACTTGACACACTTTGGAAGGTTGTAGCAATGGGTGGTTCCATGACCAAACTTTTGGCAGCGATAGCACTGGGTAGTTCTTTTTTTATTTTGATAGATCTCCCACTTGATTTTCACTGAACATACAAATTTAATTGCATATATTTCACTGTTTGAGATTTTAGGGTCCACAGCCACAAAAAAGAAGGGGTTACGAGCAGTGAGATCGGAAGCCATTTTCATTTTGGCTATCTTCACTGGCTCGATTCCCTGTGAGAGCAGATCCTCATTGATCTCAGAACACTCAAGGTCGGGTAGACCTTTGATCACAAACTTTTTTACGCGGTCGCATTTGCTTGCGTAAGTGTGAAAGTTGTAGTCATTTGCTATTAGATATGATTTGATTTCGTTATAGGTTTTGGAATTATTTGATTTGATGGTTATGCCCTTTTGAGTATAGGCAAGGGTGGTGCCCTTATGATTATTACGCACTGCTGCATAAATTAGTTTTTGATTTATTTCCGAGAGGGTCTCGGTGTTTATAACAATAGGTGGTGGTTTTATTACGTTGGTTTGATGTTGAGACGTCCCATTGGGTGATTGATTTGGTGATTTTTAGCTGTTGCTTGTCGATTGTTGTGGTTTTTTGGTGGATTTTGATGGGCTAGCAGATTTGCTTGTTCGCCTAGGAATTTCCTTTAGTTGTCCTGTGGGTTCCTTTTGCGGTCTTGTTTTTACTTGATTGGTTGGTTCACCTGTTGTCCTAGGGTGCTCCTTCAGTAGTCTGGTTTGGGTTGGGTGTTCCTTCGTCTTGCTCGATAATTCCGTCGATTGGTCGGTGAGCTCCGTTAGTAATTTTGTGTACGCACTTTCGGTGAGGTTAGTGCAGTCAGCGTTTAATGCGCCAAGCTTGTTATGCTGGGCAGTTTGCTCAGTGTGTAAATGTTTTTTGATTTTGGCAGTTGATTTTGAAAAGGAAGCAAGTTCCTTTGGTTTTTTGTTTTTGTGCGCCATTTCTGCGTCTTCATTTGCGCGTTTTAAGTGTTTTTTGGCTGGGGAGCCGATTATATTGTTTGGATCTGTAGGGTTTAGCAGTCTGTTTTTATTTTTGCTTTATCTCACTGTGAATTATGTGTTTTGGATCTAATTTAGTTTATTGTAAGACTTTAGGTTTACCGATTTGTTTTGAGGTAGGTACCCCAGGTGCTATAATGTATGAGTAAGTTCACACTCGGATATTGCTAGTTTATATATGTGTTATGTCGTAGGTTTAGTTTGATCACGTAGTTTATCTGTACGTTAGTATTCTATAGGTTTCTTTGCTAGAACAAATCGTTCTTACGAGGAAGTAGCAAGGCGTAACACATCCTCTATTCATACTGTTCGAAGTAATATTTCTCTTACGAGTTAGACTACACCGCGACGCGCCACATAGTGGCGACTTATATAACCTCGTGCTCCGGCGCGCGGCACACAATTAAGAAATTATACACGGAAAGAATTATTTCTTAAAATTTACCCTGAAAATATAGTAATCGTGGGACAACAGATTTTGAAGAATTTTAATGTAAATCTCTCACATTCATTAATAAAACTACAATAAAATATAAAATAAGTTTGATTAATTTAACTGAATTTCATGGTAAAAATCTTTAAAATATTGTATTGTACCACAACTATTACATTTTCAGGGTAAATTTTGAGAAATGATTCTTTCCGTGTAAAACTCTAGTAAATCGGAAAAATCTAAATCTAAATTATTTTTAAAACAAACACAGATAAATAGAAGCATGTATAAGTTAATTTATACACGGGATTTAATAGAATCCATCAAAAAAATTCTGTTTTGCACCATGACCTGCGCACAGCATGGATGCAACCGTAGCGCGCGGCATAGGAGACAATTACATGTTTATGCCATATACTTGAACATATATTAAAACTAGCAAAAATTAGCATATTTACGTTAAAGTACACATTATACAGAACACGTCGATACAATGCGTTGCTTTGTTCAATGTGTTATGACTTGTTATGGTGAATTGACAGCATACGAAGTCTTAAAAATGTCGGTATTTTGTCCATTAAATCATAAGTAACAACATCCAATTTTAATTTTTTGGTCAAAACATGATGCTTAAAAATTTGTGATATCACTAACAATAGAAATAATATATATGAAATCTTTTGAATGGGTAAGGTCCTATTCAAATTATGAAATTTACAAGAAATAATCATAACACTCATTTAATATATTCTTTAAATTTGTTGTGCGAACAAAAACAAATTGCTTAACTAAATGGCACAAAATATACACAATTACTACTTTAAACTGTCTAGAATAGTATCAAACCTTCTATTTTAAAAAATTTGAAAAATGACTTTTGGCCACTTTTTCGGTCTCCTGGCCCACGGTGCACTGGTTTTATCATCGTATCATTAGGTGTACAAATAAGTTTCCACAGTTTTTAATGGAAAATTGGATATTTATTGTGAAAAAACGAAACCTAATATTTTATTTGAAGTACTGGCCATCGTTTGCCACTACTTTTTGCCATCTTTCTGGCAGCATACGGATACCGCGGCGAAAGAAATCTTCATTTTTTGAGGTTATCCACGAGTCGATGGAATTCTTGGTAGCTTCGTATGATGTGAAGTGTTGGTCAGACAGATCATTTGCCATCGATCGAAATAAGTGGAAATCAAAGAGGCAGCATTATCATGCAGGAGAATAATTTCGTCGTATCTGGAGTGGTAATGATTGTGCTGTTCTTTGAACGCCCGGCTCAACCTCATTAATTGTGTTCGGTAGACAAACCCAGAAACGATTTCGTTCGGTTGGAGCAACTCATAATACACGAAGCCAAGCTGATCCCACCAAATACACAACAAGAGTTTTTTCCCATGAATATTTGACTTAACTGTAGAAGTTAAGGTAGCCCTATCGTTACAGCATTTCCGTTAGATTTCACTGAAAATTTGCAGAAACGTCCTTTGATGTCATATGTATACGTGTATAAAATTTCAGGGGCCTTTATCGAGTCAAAAATCACGATATTTATTCTTGAAAATCGTCACTTTTTGCAATCTCCCATAAGAGCCCGTGTTAAATATCGCAACATTATACAACGAGTATCTCGATCATTTGATCGATGACGTGTGTTGAAATTTCGCACATATTTTTATATGACATCAAAGAAGCTTCAATTAATTTTTATAACAAATCTTATTGAAATAAATTGATGATTTTGTTTATTAAATAACAAATAAACTTTACGTAGGATCAATCTGAATTTTAAGTATGTTGTTCTTTAGTCAATTTGTAACAACTTTTCTTAATGAACTTAAACGCTCAGTTTGCTTGGAATGTGAGAAAAAACGAGAATCAAATTTTAATCCCCCAACGATACGACGACCTTAAGGGGAGCAAACCCTTAAGTATTTTCAAAAAATCAATTTTTTTACATATTTCGATACTACAGTATATAAAGAAGATACTGTTAAAAAGAGAAATCGAAATAATAAATATTCACGGAGTTGTAGCTCATAGTAGGGAGCGCCGAGACCGCAAACTCAGATACTGCAAATTAGCGATTCTAGGTACCTGAAGTGCTTGAGGCGAAGCAACGGTTTTGTACAGACGACGGGTTTATTTCGTACGACAGATGTTTGTCTGGATATTCCAAGCGAAAATACCATCAACATTTGACCTGAAGGGCGTTGTATGTATATATCTAGTTGTGTATAACGGTAATTCCGCGGAAGGACCCAAACAATAGCATCGGTTGAACACGAGTCTTCATTGCGAACAGTTCGAAGATGGCTAATTATAAGAAAGGCACGCGAGGGAATATCAGTCGAAATCGTTCGGAAAAAAGACAATATCAGGGTAATCAATACACCGATAAGTCCAACGAGAGTTTCGGAGCCTCTACTAGTGACGATGTGAATGCAAATGCGAAAAAAACTAAGGAGCGCCAGCAATGAGAATATCCATACAAATCCTTTGCACGGATACAGAATCATAGAGTTTTTCACAGTTTTCACTGTTCTGTCAGACATTTTGATTTGCTCTGCATGCAAACAAAGAATAAGTTTTAGAGAGTCAGGGCAGAGAGGCCTAGGATTTAAAATTGTCGTTACGTGTCGGTGCGGTAATAGAGAAATAAATTCAGGACCTCTCATCAATACTGTTTACGAAATAAACCGAAGAATAGAGATTTGGATTGATGTTATTTAGGATTTTGTTGGGAAAAAATTTTATGGGGGATTTGGATTGATGGTGTTGTTTAGGGTTTTGTTCGGAAAAAATTTTATGGGTTTGACTTATAGAAATTTATTAAAAAATTATATTATTTAAATTTTTATCAATTATTAAACAATTTTAAAAATTTTAATAACTTAACTACCATAAATAACCTTCTATATTTATTCCATTAAAAAATTAAAAAATTTTTTGAATAAATATTTTATTATAACTTTTTTTTATTAAATATATAATTTTAAAACTTAATTTAAAATTAAATATATTATTATAATATAATAATATATAATTATTAAATTAAATTAATATTAAATTATATATATATATATATTTAATTTAATAATAATATATTTAATTTTAAATTAAGTTTTTAAATTATATATATATATATATATATATATATATATATATATATAATCATAATAATGAAGTGCCTGATAAAAGGATTATTTTGATGTAATAAAATATGTATAATTACCTTTATTTACTAATCGACTGCACTTGTCGAGCTTTTTTTATCTTGGCGAGCTTGGATGCCTCGGTTGAGATGATTGAGCCTTAATTTCGACATCATAACCATAAAACCACACTTCATCATTTGTTATAACACTTTGCAATAATTCTGCATCGTTGTTGATTTGTTTTACATATAACAAATTCAGAAAAAGCAATATGTGACATTTCTAAAACATCACTGCACTTTATTTTATCCTTATAGCAAAATTTAATACACATTCTCTGATCTATTATTTATACAAAAAAAAATCGTCGACCATATCGTTAACCTTTCGACAATTGACAAGACAAACATTCAACACGGGTAAAAATGTATAAATACTTTTCAGACATGTGTTTTAATACAACGGCGAAGAAATCGAGCTGATTGAACTACGAAAAGTTGCGAAATTACAAAATTTCCGTTATTTATTTAACATATCTCGTACATGCTGAGGTCAGAAATTTTTCAGTCCACGTGGTACACTAGCGGTGACGGGAGACGTTATTGGCTAGTGAAAGAATAGCATAGGAACTTGTCAGTGCGCGCAGTAGTAAGATCGGGATGCCGTTTATTGGCTGGCGGATGAGTGGAGGGGATAGACATGGTGTACACAATTTCATTGGCCGATGAGCGAGTAGTGGGGAGAGGCTCGGTTGGAGGGTATATAAGCAGAGGCCACGAAGGCTTCGACATCAGTTGACTCTTGTGTCTTATCACGAGTACTAATTCAATCTTAAAAAATGACTGGCCGCGGAAAGGGAGGAAAAGGATTGGGAAAGGGAGGAGCAAAGCGTCATAGGAAGGTACTTCGTGATAACATCCAAGGAATTACCAAGCCTGCTATTCGTCGTTTGGCTCGTCGAGGTGGTGTGAAGCGTATTTCTGGCTTGATCTACGAGGAAACTCGCGGTGTTCTCAAAGTCTTTCTTGAGAACGTTATTCGTGATGCCGTCACCTATACTGAACACGCCAAGAGGAAGACTGTCACGGCCATGGATGTTGTCTACGCTCTGAAGCGCCAAGGACGTACCCTGTACGGATTTGGCGGTTAATTTCGCGGTCTACCGACTCCGGAGACAACCGTAAACACAATCGGCCCTTTTTAGGGCCCAAAAAATTATAAACGTTATTCTATCGTTTGCAAATTTTATTTCATAGTTAAATTTAGAATGGTAATATTTATCTCTGTCAATCAACTGTCTGTAACAAAGGCTTCGATCTTTTAAATTAACAATTCTATTTTCCCTCAAGATGAATATTATACATGTTTGCATGACCAAATGTTGTCCGCCGGTATCAATATATTCACGATTTTTTCATGCATCCTAGTGCTGGATATAAATATTTTTTAAATTTTGCTAAATATTAAAATGCCATCTTTTTTACAATTTCGCTATCACGTGATAGTGAACATTTGCACACAATTTAGTAGATACAAAATAGTATTGAAATTATAATGAAGGCGAATTCGAGATGTAGCTTACGGACTATGGTTTTTTTGTATTACACAAATGAAGACAAACTGGTTTGACCAGTCTCAAGGTTCCAATACCAGACAACCAACCAGAGCCACGTTTGACAGTCTCCAGTTAGTCGTTGCGAACGATCGTCTCGGATCCTTATTCTTCCATCAGTTATTAATATATCCGTTAAATATGGGCTGGCCCATGACAACAAGTACGCAAAAATTGAGATCCTCTTATAAGACGGGAGTAGACACAATTTTTTAAATATTAAATCATCTTGCATTAAAATAATTATCAAAAAAACAGAATCGTGATATTATTTTCAATATTCAAGAATATTGCGGAGCAATTCGTTCGAAATAAAAACAGACTTTTGAGAGTAATTACTGATAACGGATCTCTTCGATTTATTCATATTTTCAAATTTTCTCACTAATCTGACAGTTCGTCGAATCGTGCTCAACCATTACTTTTCCCGGCGAGCTAGTAGCCTAGCGTCGTTCTTACAACCAGAGCTGAAAGCGATCGAAGAGGCAGGAACATGGAAACACGAAAGAATTATAGCATCGAGTCAACGTACGAATATAATATTGGCCGATGGAGCGAAAGTGTTGAACTTTTGTGCCAACAACTATCTAGGTTTAGCGGTAAGAATAATAAATTATTTTCTAAATTCTGCCTTAAACATCAATCAACTTATATTATTATATTAATATAAATAATCCAATTCGATCAGAAAGAAACTGAGAAATAAATGGCATAGAGCTGTTCGTCCAATCAGTAAGCCCGCCTATGGATCGAGCAATCTGATTGGCTGAAACGTATTGCCCGTTCCCCATTTCACTTTGCGATAAGCACGAGGATAATTTTCGTTTCTATTACTGCCAGGATAACAAAGAGGTGATTACTGCTGCGATACATGCTTTGGAACACTACGGAGCAGGCTTGAGTTCCGTAAGATTCATCTGTGGCACGCAAGAAATTCACAGAGAACTGGAGAAAAAAATAGCTGCGTTTCATGAAAGAGAAGACGCGATTCTTTATGCTTCCTGTTTCGATGCGAATGCGGGTTTATTCGAATCTTTTCTCACCCCAGAAGACTCGGTTATTAGCGATGAGTTGAATCATGCATCCATCATTGATGGGATTCGACTCTGTAAAGCAAAGAAATACAGGTATTTTGATTAATTCACGAACCAAGGTTTTTGTTTTAATTGGAAAAATTAATAAGAAATGTGAATACTTAGTATTCGAATTAAAAAAGTAATGAATTATTCGTTAAAGTCGTTGACTAACCTCAAAATTTACCCCTTCGAATAGTCATGCCACCTGCGACGGTAGCGCGTGTAGCGGCAATTTTCTGAATTAACAATTACGTGAATCACATAACGTATGCAGAGATATGAGTTGTGTTTTGTTTTTGCAGATTCAAGCATCGAGATATGGCCGATTTAGAGGCGAAACTCAATGAATCTAGTCAATCTCGTTTGCGTCTTATCGCCACAGATGGCGTATTTTCTATGGATGGCACTGTCGCACCGATATCGGATATAATAGAATTGGCAAAAAAATACAATGCACTTACGTTTGTCGACGACTGCCATGCCACCGGATTTTTTGGTAAAAGTGGTCGGTGGGTATCTAACGACTCGAAAAATACAATATTTTATAAATATTGGAATCTTTTATAGGTACTAACTATGAACTCTGTATAAGGAGACCGAACATAATACGTTCCCGCCAAAAAAGATGGTCACGCTTTTCCGTTTTCAATTGATTTAACTTTTGACCACTGGGAGCGCTGTCGTCAGAGATACGCTTTTTTGTGCGGCATTGGTCGTATGAACCAGAGCTCATATACACAATTTTTGTGTGTTGTGTGATTTGGCTGTTGACTGACGGCAGCGCCGCCACCGGCTTCATCCGAATTACTAGACTCTTCTGCAGTAATTCGGAAAGCCACCGATGGTGGCGCTGCCGGCGAACGCAGCCAAATCACACACACAAAAATTGTGTACATGAGTTCTATTCCATGTAAACACGACCAGCACACACTAAAAAAAAGCGTATCTCTGCCGACAGCGCTTCCAGTGGTCAGAAGTGAAACTAGTTGAGAACCGAAAAGCGTGACCATCTTTTTTCTCGGCAACGTATTATGTTCGATCTCCTTATACAGACTCCATAGTACTAACTATATTTGATATATTTTACTACAAAAATTAATTATCAATTTTACAGTGGATCCGAAGAATATTGTCATCGCGTCGGTGGTATCGATATAATAAATTCCACGTTAGGAAAGGCGTTAGGTGGCGCCGCCGGTGGTTACACGACCGGACCAAAAGAATTAATCGCCTTATTGAGACAAAAGAGCAGACCGTATTTGTTCTCTAATTCGTTACCACCACCAGTTGTCGCAACTGGGATTCAGGTAAACGTATACATAATTTCCTGTAACTCGTATAACCTTAGAGAAATAAAATTTCTCACATCTATTATTGATTTCGTTGCTTTGCAGGTTCTGGATCTTCTAACGAGTACTACGTCGTTTTTAGATCGTTTAGAAACAAATACCGAACGCTTTCGACGTTCTATGATCGATGCAGGTTTTACAATCAGCGGTGATAATCATCCAATATGTCCAGTTATGCTTGGAGATGCAAAATTAGCATCAACTTTTGCTGACAAAATGCTTGGTACGTAAACAAAAAATGAATTGTAACGACAGATTAACTAGCAATTCACTTTATTCTATGACAAAATTAATTTTTAACTCGAATTAGAATAAATTGAAATTTTATTACATCTTTTACAATCCGCATTTTCCAATAAATGGACATTATTGAAAAACAATTTTTCTGAATTTGAACGAATTAAAAACGAATTTTGCAAAAGCTTTGTTCTGAAATTGAGGTAAATTTTTCATTGGCTAGAATAGGAATAAGGATATTGTTCTCCTTGATAATCAAACACTATTTTCATTTGTGTGTATTTTTTCTAGGCAAAGGCATTTATGTGATAGGCTTCAGTTATCCTGTGGTGCCAAAGGGGAAGGCAAGAATTCGAGTTCAAATAAGCGCAGCCCATACAAAAGAAGATATAGATTTGGCTGTGAATGCTTTCACAGAAGTTGGAAGAGAACTAGGCGTTATACGATAATTGAAGTAATAAATAAGTCGAGGTATTTCCTTGTGTTACTGAAAGTTCTAATGTTTTCATTGGAATTGACCCGATTCTATTTTGAGTGAAAGTCCAATGCAAATGAACTGAAAACAATTTCCTAAACTTTACATTAAAATAAAATTTATAATATTTTCTTGCGCTGTGTCGTATTTCCACTATCAAGTCATCCGACTAAGAGAAAATTAAGGCAGACGATACAACTGTCTCAAACGCTTGAAGAATCAGTCGGGATCGCAGATCCTTTCAAGACTGTGTAGGATGTTCCAATGATGATCGAGGATCGAAACGATGATGGTGATTTTTTGATTATCAAAATAAAAAACATAACGACAGGAACAAATGAATTATTTTTTCAGCAAATTTTCAATTCGTCTATATGTACCATGTTAGACTCTAGTTTTAATGCAGTTTCATATTTTTACACTGCAATAAATCACTGAACTTCTCGAGGAAGGATTCGTTTTATAACGAATCTTACATTGCTTATTAAATTAATTTTATTATCAATTCCACACACAATTTCCACTAAGCATGGTATCATATAAACCGGTAAGTTTCTTAGATACGCTGTCAAAGAATGAAGCAGGTGCATAATTCTCACAGTAAAATTTTCAAACATATCTCAACACGTTCTATACATACATGTTTTTGTAATAGGTAAATCTTTTTTTATACGCGATTTTGTCCGCGTACAAAAGTTTAAGATTAACTGTTGTTTATAACTTAAAAAATAATTCTGTAAATACAAAAGAACGTAAAAAAGAACAAAACGTCAAGGTCCGATTATTTTGTATCGGAAACGCGTTCGGTTCGCGGGACAGGGGCTAACAATAAGAGCGGTATACATTCCATCGTCATACGTACTTTATTGAAAGTCATTACCGAAATGCAGTGCATTAGTTTAAATTTATATTGCAGAAGTTGTATCCTAAAGCCTGAAGGGATATGCATAACTGCGGGAGCAGCTTCACATTTGAGAATTAAGCATCGATACATATCTACGTCCTATATTGAATCTGACACGATTCTGGCACATTTTTACAGCCCGACTCCGACGCAGCTCAATCATGGATACAATTGTAATTAGAAAACTGACAGTGTTGATAACAGACGCTCGTTCATTCGCTACTTTCAAGATGATCGTTCTCGTGCTCGATTCACTTGCAAGCCTCTCGTTAAAAATGTTACATGAAATCATTCGTCCTGGTACACCTCGTATCACTCTTATTTTTCATGGTAAGACACGTACCACGGGTATTTGTTCGTTTCAATAACATTAACGGAAGGCAACCGTGAAGTTTAAGATTTTCTATATAATACGATACGACTTAATGACTTCCGAGACTTTGCCTCGGTTACTTATGTTTTTGCGGCGTTACGCGCGAACACAAAATGCGCATCGATTCAGGATGACTTGGTTTTGATCGAGAGCTTGGTGGCCAGAGAATAAACACGAGGAAATTCGTGCACGGCCAAGTACACGATACCTAAGTACACTATTATTGCCAGTGTGATGAAAAGATCGAATACCGCTGGTTTAACACTACAACAAAAAAAAAATAGAGATTAGCGATGAATTTCTCAGTGATTGTAACGAGCAACAGTTGGGAAGATTGTCTTACCTGTATACGTTCATCGTAGTCTTTGTAACGTCGTAAAAAACAAATTCTGGATCTCGTTTGTCTGGGCTGTGAAGAGTGACCTTAACGTCACCGAGATAACGAGACATCACTTCTTGCAGTGTGTTCACCAACTGATTTTGCTTGTCAGCCAACAGCGAGGCAGCTCGAGGCTGGGCGCTTAAATATTTTAGCCATAACGATAGCGAGTCTTTGGAGACAGCCTGAAAAATGCCAATACATTAGTTGAAAGTTTTATCGAGCAATTCGACATTGTCGAGTACCGAAACAGAAGGTGGAAAGCAAATTTGAACTCAATTATTTATTTAACGGGAATATATACCTAGGGAGATTTAAAAAATCGTTTTTTTTTTCATTTTTTCAAATTACTATGTTTCAAAACAGTCTGATTAAACTCCCAGGTTAAAATTCCAAACAATACTACAGTTATGGCATTCAAATTAAAACATCTTAATGCTTGACTTGTGCTGCGCCCGAAACTTTAAACGTGATTTTATTGAATTTACATTTTTGAACTTGTACCAGAAATATCTCGAAAACTACTGCATTACTGATTTATTTACCATCTATTTTGGTTATTCTACATATAATTTTCTTTGGCATCGTAATGGTCTTTACGTGTTATCCTTCTTTTTGTGAAACCGTCAGAGATTTGTCGAAATAATCATATTACATTCAAACACCCGTCATTTTGTCAAAAATCGATATTTCTCAAATCAGTTTTCAGAAGGCAAAGATATCATTCTATATTCCAATAAGTCATTGCATTTTTTCGTTTTGGTTGATTCTCTACAAAACAGTATTTGGTATATGTCAAGATGTTTTTGTGTTTACATCCTAACCTCTCTCTTTTTTTGCATTTACCTCTCAACAGCGCTATATCTCTACCAATTAGTATTATTTAACAATAAAAAACAATCTAAACCGTCTTCTAAATGTATATTTACACTGTGTTGAACATTTTAATGGGATATCTCCAATAACTTCCCCAAACGATTTCTTTCTTTTTTGATCTCGTAGGCGTATATGTCCCATTAATAATTCATACCTCTGGGTTCCCGAATATGTGGCTCGCACTTAAGTTGTACATGTGTTGGGCCAAAGCCTCCGCGACAATTTGCGTATGCTTGTGCAGCTTGTCTATCTGTCCGTCTTTCGGGATATCAAGAATCGACATTCGTCCGCTTTCGTCGTGACTCTTAAGCGTGGACAACGTGGCAGCGGGCAATCTTCTGATGCTGTATCTCTCGTGTTCCCACGCCAACGTCTCTTCGGCAAGATTTATCTTTTTGTGGATACCTTCGACACTCACGGAATGTAACGATTCGGCTACTGTTTTGAGATTTTTGTAAAAAAGACCACCGGACGAATTTTCTTTTGGTGGTTTTGAGACATGAACGTAAAGATTGTCGTTAGAGGCAACAGAGTCCAAGCATATCACGTAGGAAGCTTCCTAAGAAACGTTGAAAATACACAGGAATTATTATTTAAAATAAAATAGGAAAGTATCACTAATATTTAGATAATCCTGAACAACAGTCTCGAAAAAGTATTAAAAATGCAGAGGCGCAATTAATATTTGAAAGATAACTGCAGCACATTTACCTGTATGATAGATCCTTCAATACCATCGAGTTGATCCTCGAGCCATTTTTTACTTCCTTGATAATTCAATTTACCAGCTCCAGTCAGTACAAAAACTAAATTGTAATGGGGCGTTGAACGGCTGTTTGCGTAAAGGCTCGAGAATATTCTAGCCAGTTCTAGTAACATTGCGACACCAGATGCGTTACTTTCCGCTCCGAAAGATAATTCCTGGAAAGATTAGATTTAAATACTATTTTTGCAAGAAATTTTTACTATATGTCAAAAGCTGTGAATGCTAACAATTCGATCATTATATTCGATCATTGCTTATGTAAAGAAAATATTGTTTTTTGTCACATTGCTCGATAAAGTTTGTATAGGCATGGGAATATATTATTGGAAATCATTCCTCAACATTCCGAACTAACCGGCGCTATTCCTGAACTGTCGTAATGTGCGACTAGCGCAAGAGTTGGTATTTTTTCATCTGCCCCAGTACCAACCAATTTACCATATAAGCTGGTTACTTTTGCATCGGTTTTTGCAACCGCTTGACCGGAAGCAACGACTACTTGATAGCCACTGGCCGAGATTGAATTTATCATTGCCTCCATTGCAGAGCCTGCTTTCTCATCTCCACTAGAACTGTGAGAGAGATCGTCAAGGATAACTTGAATATCCTTATTCCAATGAGTGAAATACACAGGAATCAATGTTTCCGAGCCATAAATCATAGATTCCTCTAATGCCAAGATATGCTGTGAAACAAAAATCACGGTTTAATTAATTATTATAATAATTAATGAATTAAAAATAACCATAGAGAATGGATAATTGTTTGCAAACTCCTCAAGTTACCACAAGGAATCTATGTTTTTTATCAAGTTCGACAATAATCAGTACACAATCAGGTAAATGTGACAAATCGTGAAACCCTCGCCGATTTCTGTTTAACAAAAAATTCAAGCGAAGCATCTTGATTTATTAAAGCAGGAAACTCTGCAAATAAAAATTATTCCCACATGATCCTTAAATTATCTTCCTCAAAGGGAAACCCAAAATCGAAAAAGTAATTTGTCCACCGATTCCCAATTGCAAATAATATTATATTATTTTATATACCAAAATGGTTGCTTATTTATGACAAAAACGTGAAATGCAATCTCTTTTCGAGTAACGGTTACAGCAATGATTAACATGAACGTATAATTTTTTTTTAATTCATTTTTTAAACCAAACACAGTCGACGAGCCATATCTTTATGCGTTACTAGCAATTTATCACTGTTTTCTGATTTTACAGGTTTGTAACTGAAACGTAAGCTCAAGTTGATAAACAAATAAGCTAACAAAACGTTTTTCAAAAATATACATAGAATTGGCATTGATTGCAAAGGATATTTATCACAAAAGTTCAATGGTTCCTGATATACCTGTTCCTCTTCGACGGACAGACCACTTAAGTCTTTTGGCAAGACTATTATTAGAGCGCCGACTCTGTTTTTAATGGATTGAAATGCATCGACGGAAAGATCCTTGGCTCGTGTAATGACGCAGTGCCTAGGCGTGCTCCAGCCTCCGATCGATCTCGCTTCCAGTGACACCAAAGTACTCCGACAACCTATTTCATGAAAGAAAAATTGTTAGATCGGTCATTTGATGGAATTTTGTTTTTAATTAAAAAATAACGCACCATGAGGTACTCCGTGTAAATCGTATTGATGCATCCGATAAACTGGAAAATCGTGAGTCGCGGCGACCGGATTAGCCGGTGCGATAATAATGAAAATTGGTAAAACGATTAATAAATAATAAGGTAAGTAACCCCGACAAAGTTCCGCGAAACCATCGCACTCTTCGAACCACATTTTCAAAACGACTTTATCTAAGAAATTTTAGATCTTCCTCGATAATATTACTGTTATGTCGGTCGTTCGTTCTGGCCAGGTATACCACGAGTTCATGAAAGTGCAAGAGAACTTAATGACGTTACGTGATCCATAATTAAATCACTTTTTTGTGTTATTTTACGTGCTTTGATGGTTAAAAGGAGACGTGGTACGTTTATTAAATTTTCTTAACCTAAATACGCATTTCGGATTCGTGTAACGATTATAGATGGCCCGAGGTGGCGATTCTTATGACGACTGCGCATTAGAAACCGCGCCATTTTTTGAAACGTATAAAATTAATTAAAGCAAGAGTCTCGTTCGTTCAAATAATAAATACAATTTATAATTTTTTGAAGAGATTTTTAAGACTTGAAGAATGAGTCAAGGATCATCCGAATAGCGCAATTTTTTGACTATGGAGTTTTGAAATGCCACGAGTTTTCGATCTTTGAATTGACTATGCAAATTACATTTCCTCATTTTTTTCACAGATATTGCAAATTTTATTCATCACTATGGAATTAGTCGTCGATTTTTTCAATCAAAGTTTGGTTCGAACGTACCATGGACGTATAAATATATGAACGGAGCCTTTCTCCGCGGGGGTGAAGCCACAAGGGTGAGGGGAATGAAAACCTGCAACGGATATGATGAACCAAGATGGCGGTGTCGATGTCTAGTTTCACGGTGCGATGCCAAAGTAGTAAGGTGGTGGGGATAGATCACGGGTGTGCGACGAGCAGTGTGTCGATTTGGGTCGGGTTTTTCGCGCATGCGCGGCGACAGCAGCATGAAGACAGTGCCGTGCTATGTCACTAGTGTGAGATCATATTTTTCTTTTCCAGATTCTAAAGTATAATATTTTTTTATCTGTTAATAAATGATGTTTGTTATATCACATATACACATATTATACAATTTTTATTTGTTTGAAAGTTATATACGTATTAAAACCTTTTTTTAATGACATGTAATAGTTTAATACAAACTTAGCAGAATGGTTGAATAATGAACCCGATGCCCGATACCTCTTTTCACTAGATATTGATACTTCACTGATGCTTGTTCAGTTGCGCATGCGCGAAAAACCCGACCCAAATCGACACACTGGCGACGAGGGAGGCATGTCAAGAGTAGCCCCGCGAAGCACTGGCTACATTTCGTAGCCGAGAAATAATTTGGAGGTAAAAACAGTGGAATGCCCTTTTGGAAATATATATGCAATTTATTTTTATGTATATAAAAAGTTACCATTGTGGCCGTTCATGATCATTTATTATTGTCCTTTAAATAACACCAATTTGTTATATGTGTGTCGTATACTTAATACATTATTAGCTATTTCATTACGAAAGGTTGTGACGGTTATGACAAGTCGAGCGCGAAGTATCTTCGACCACGGCACAGTTTTGTTACACCAACGCCGCGTACCGTGAAAATAGATGCGTCTTAACATATATCTATTATATATAGGTCAAAAACTGATGAACCAAGATGGCTGACATGTGTTTTCTCTTCACCCCTGTGGCTTCAACCCCCGCATCCGTAAAGGCACTTTAGGCTCCGTCCATATATTTATACGTCCATGGTAAGCGCATAGTCGTTTGCATGGAGTCCACGGTCTTACATACAGGTCTTGCAACTCTCAGGAGTGGGGGTGACTCGCTTGTTGAAGCAGTTTTTGGAAATTCACGGTTTGGCCACATGCGACACTGCAATCGAGTGCCGATTGGGTTGCGCAAGCGCACTATTAACTTGACTAGCAAAAAATAAAAACAATATTATTGTCGGTAAATCTTGAAGATTATTAAATTAAATATCGCACAACATTAATATGAGCCGAGAAAATGTTGAACGTAAATGGAGAAAAAAATCGCACAGAGCCAACGAAAACGATGATTATGAGGTTATGTCATGTCGACACTCGATAGCAGCGCTGCAGGTGGCGGTCGAGAAAACTCGATTTTTGTGCTTCAATATGCGAGTCACTTTAGCCTTCCCCCACTCCCGGGAGTTGCAAAACCTGTATGTAAGACCGTGATGGAGTCTATATGAGACCGAACGTAATACCATAGTATAACTAGTATGGGCACTCCGAGCATTTTCGAGGTTCGCGTCGATCCGTTCTGCGCATCCATCCGCCATGTTTTTGGGCGCCACCAATCAGAAAATTGTTTCATAAGTGGTGATGTGAAGCCTGTGACAGTCAGTTGAGAAGTTAAAATTTTTTAAAACAACGTCGGAAAATAATACATTGTAATAAAAAAAATGCATAAAATCAAAGGGTACAAAAAGTGTAGCGTTAAATATTGCAGAAATACGATTGCAAATTCAGAGTGTTCTTTTTTTCGCTTTCCTAAAGATAATGAAAGGTAGACTGAGAGGAAGAATTTTTTCGATGAATGTTATACTAAAAAATAATTTGTAATAATTTTAGGGCAAGGAAGTGGATAATATTTTACAATCACCCCGATTTAATATTGAAAACAGCAGAAAATTTATACGCAACCAACAGAGTTTGCAGTCATCATTTTGGAGATCGAATGTATGCAATTGGAATAATTGGCTGTATATTTCTATGATATGTATGGCTTTATTCACTAATTGTATAATTAACGTAATTTTGTAATAGATGTTTGTATGTCATTATGTAATTAATAAATGATTGATGTAATCATATATTTTTACCTTACTTATGATTACCGAACTCCTATATTTATGTAATGATTTATAATAATAATGATAGACATAAATAACAATTAGTTTTCAAATAATAAAATATGCAAACCATTTCACTTTATTATTTTCTTATTTATGTATACAATCGGTTCTAATCTGTATAAATTAGTTTATATATATTTTCATCTTTTTATCAATTTTATCTAATATATTTTATCTCTAATAAATCTATCTCTAATAATTTTAATTTATTGACAAAAAAAAGCTTTTATTTGTTTTATTTTTTAGATAATTTTTAAATTAGAAAATTTCTTTTTTCAATTTATAAAATTTATATACGTCCCTGGTGAGATAGTAATATACCGCGGGTTCCTAGAACAAATGATCCGTCACTGGAGGTTAGACCAAAAACATGGCGGAAAATTGACGACAAAAAGATCAAAGTGCCGACAAAGAGTGCCCATACTAGTTATACTATGGTAATACGTTGCCGCCAAAAAAGATGGTTGAACTTCTGACGACTAGAAGCGCTGTCGGCAGAGATACGCTTTTTTTTGAGTATGTATTGGTCGTGTTTACATGAGACAGAGCTCATGTACACAATTTTTGTGTATGTGTGATTTGTCTGTGTGAAGTAGTTAGTCGTTTGAATTCGTTAGGTGATATACTCTATGTTGTGACATTCCAAACTGTAGGAGATTGAAGTTGTGTCCATTATAATGAAAACATACATTTTCATTGTTCTTTCCATGACAAAAATTTCCACTAAATTAACAATTATATAGAGATTCTAATAATAAATATATCGTTTTTCGGATCAAACTGCAAACTAACTAAAATAATTGTTCGGTCTGTCGCATATGCAATATTCGCCGGCGAGGAATTGCGTATCAGACGAAACTGGAATTCGAGAACTCCTCGATTAATTAATATACCGAATAGGCATGTATCTTCATTTTTAGCATTTATACGTATTTTTAATAATCATAAAGGAACGAGGGTTTCATGGTCGGTAGCATTTTTTATTATTCAGCCAATACGCAAAAACTGCTGTTTTTGAGGTTAGGAGTGCAACGTCCGGTAGTTCTAATGTCGCCACAGTTTTCTTTTTATTAACTAATCGATGAAAATTACCATAAATAAAAAAAGAAACGCAAGTTCCATAATTTTTGCCGGAAATTATTTGTCAAACGTGTGGAAAGAAGATAAAGACGGTACAACCGAACGTTGCCTCGAACGAATAGTGCTTATCGTATATTGTCTCTGATATTCTTTAAATAAGTTATCATTGTATTTGTATGCATCGATTTTCAAAAAATTGTTAAGATGATTTTTTCGGATCATTGAAGGTAGTTGGATTTTGCTATTTCGAATCAACCAATTACCATGTCGAGAATTCGTAAATTATCGATAAAGGGAATAAGGAACTTTGACGATACGAAAGACAGTCGTCCGATAGAATTCTCTCGACCATTGACTCTCATTTTGGGTCCAAATGGTACGGGTAAAACAACGATAATCGAGTGCCTGAAATATGCTCTGTGCGGAGAATTTCCACCCAGTTCGGAACATGGAAAATCTTTTATTCATGATCCGATGTTAAAAAAGCTTGCAGCCGTAAGTAACATCATGTGGGATTATTTCCTTGAATCAAAATGGCCCATGAAGATGCTGATATAGATTTGATTTTTCAGATTTGCGTTCGTGGCAATGTCAAAGCCGAAGTATCAGATTGTCGCGGTGATCGGCTGACGATCTCAAGAACCATAGAAGCTCATCGGATCAATAAGCTTGTCAAGTTCAAGACTCTTGACAATACGATAATTCGAACAGACCGAAAGACGGGAAAGGTAAGAATTCCTGAAGAACTTTTATCTTACATCTTCATATTTCACGTAAGTTATGACAATGGAGTGTCTCATCAATTAAAACCCATAATGTGTGTTACGACAGAAAACGACATTGGGGCCAGGATGCGCATCAGTTGATGCTGAAATGATGATGTCGATGGGTGTTTCGAAAGCGATCTTGAATTATGTCCTCTTTTGTCATCAAGAGGATTCGAATTGGCCATTCGAGACTGGTAAAAAATTGAAAGAGCGCTTTGACGAAATTTTCGATACGAGTAGATATAACAAGGCGCTGGATTGCATTCGAAAATTAATCAAAGAGAAGCAAGCGAGTCTGAAAGGTTTGATGACCGAACAACGTGCTCTGCAAATAGTGGTGGACGAGGTGAGATCGAAGAAAAAGAAGCTTAAAGAGTTTGAGGCGAGAAGCGAAGAGGCACGGGAAAAAATTCGAGATCTCACCACCAAACTTGTACCGATAAATCAGCGTCTCGCCGAGCTTAAAGAGATCGAGACGGATCATGGCAAATGGCTAATTGAATATGGTACATGTATAATTTGCCTCTATTCTTCTTTGTTATCGATTATTGCTAAATATTTAGTTTCAATTATGCAGAAAAGAAGAAAATGGAATGCAAGCTTGCGCACCAACAAGTGTCGTCCCTGCGAGAACAGATCAAAGAGGTGTATGAGGGCACGATTGAGGAATTGACTACCGAAATAGTATCTTATCAGCAGATACTTGCTGAAAAAAACAAGAAAATCATCGAGGTCGGTATAAGCTCGTTTATACGCTTTCCCATTTATAGAATAATTCGATTTTTATCACCCCGATAGTACGAGGGTCATTTGGCAGAAAATGCAATAAAGGAGACCAAAATGGGAAAGCAAATTGCTGAAAGAAGGGTAGCTGTCGGTACAGCGCAGCAGCAGTTATCCGATCAAGCGGCAAAAATATCTCAACGCAACAATATTCTGAGGGAAATTAATACAGCCTGGGAAATGAACGAATTGATCGCATCCGATATATCCGAAACAGGTATAATAGCTCTTATATTGTCAATAATAAGCATGACGAAGAAACAATGCTAAAAAGGTGTAAACGCTAATGTTTCAATTTTTGCTACTCTTTGGTGCCATAAGAGCTTGATCGATGTACCTGTTTGGTATAGAAAGAATATGTATATAGTTCCAAAAAAGCTGAACTGTTTTTGAAACCTAATGTCTCGATTAATCAAGACGGTACACGTCTCAAGTCTTTACAGGGAATAACCTTAAAAACGACCCGAAGAAATTTTACGTTTTTAGTTCTGTTGGAGGTTCCAGTAGAGTCCATCCAACGGGCATAAACTCCAAGAACCTCTCGTTTTCTGGAGGCCATGTCCATGAGAGATTTTTTAGAGGTTGTAACCTTCAAACAAAACAGATTTTTTTGGAGGTTATACCGTTTTATATTAATTAATTGCTATTGTTAAATACAATTAACGATATAATTAATCTTTCGCAGATGCTGTGATATTAATCGAGAAATTCGAGCAAGCTTTGCGTAAGTTGGAGGAAGAGCTTGAGAACAAGAGACTCGAACAAGATCGGGAGATGGAAAAACATCAACAAAAACTGAATGCTTTGCGTTCGGACAAATCGAGCGTGGAATCACAATTGGCACACGCAAGGAAAGATTTGCAGAGCGTTAAACAAGACATACGTGCAACTTTAGCACTATTGAAACAGGTCAGACCCATTCTAATCTTTTTCTCGTTTGTTTTCTACCCACATTAGCCATTTTAAGAAAAAATATGATCGTTCTTGCAGTCAAGCGCCATGGAGCAAAAGTTGAACGACGTTGGTGCCAGGCTCGCCGAGGCGAATGAAAAAGTTGAAGAATTCAAGAGAACGTCCGAAATCGATACTCTGAAGCGCCAAATACAGGAAGCAGAGATAGAGGAAGAGAATTACGAGCGTAAATGCAATCTTATCGAGAAAGAAATAACACTGTTGAGAGAGCAAAGCTCGTTACAAATGAAATTAGAGTCAAGTCAAGCAGAGTTGATCGCCAAGGAAAAAGAAATCGAAACTTTGAAGGAGAAACACAAACATACTTTGGAGATGTTACTTGGTCAAAGGGAATGTCCCGAAGGAAATATGATGGGTGCTATTAACGAAATCCAGGGGGTATTGGTAAGTTAACGACGAATTTTGAGACTATTTCGTACAGCAAAATAGTCCAGTACTTGTTCTTGTTCGACAATTTCCTCTTCGTTCGTTGAATAATACGTTTCTTTTAGAACGACAGAGTGCGCAATCTCAGAAAGGAAATCGATGCGGTACAATACGAAGCTATGAAGCTGGAAACTTCCCTAAAACATAAGAAAGAAGAACTGATCAAGAAACAAAAAGAACTTCAAAGTGAAATATCGTTCCATTATCGTAAAAATATAAATAATGTTTTTCATCTCTTATGAACTCGTTCAATCAATCGTTCTGTTACTTTACAGACGACAAGGCAAAAGTGTCTCTGCAGTGCGGAGATTTCGCGAATTATCGTGAAGTTCTGTTGCTGAATTCGAAAAAAGTTAAAGACATTGAGGACAAAAGAGGAATGTACGCTTATCAGGGCGCAGCTTACAAGGAGTATATTAAGAAATTGACCGAGCCGGAGTCTTGCTGCCCGCTGTGTCATCGAGGATTTGAGAATAAGAAGGATGCGATGGAACTTGTGACAGAATTGAGGAGCGACATGACTGGACATCCGGAACGTTTGAGAAACTGCGAAAGGGAATTGACCACGCAGCGAAAGAAGTACGATGCGCTGTTGCAGCTTCAGCCAATTGTGGAGAAGATCGAACATTTGCAAGATATTGAGATACCAAAAATGAGGTAAATATAAGAATCGTCGTTTATACTTGAATTTTCTTTCATCTCTATTTAGAACCATAATGGATGTTTTTTTTTTTCATTGTTTCATGAAATCAGTGAAGACGTGGAGGACGATTCGAAAAGTTTGGCCCTCGCACGACAGAAAATTAAGCGTCTTGAAGAATCAATCCTGGAACCGGAAAGAAAAATGTCTGTTTGTAAAGACATGATTGGCGATATGGCATTGTGGGATCGCTATTCGAATGAAATTGACGATATTAATTTCACCGTTATGGAATTGCAAGATCGTTTACGTGATGCTGGTGAGTCGAGCAACGGATACTGCCAGATCTTTTTTAAAGTATGATGCAATGTCAAAGTTTTTGAACAATCTGTCTTACATTTTGAATGCTTATTTTTTTTACTGTGGTAGATATAATCAAGATATGAAAACTTGCGAATCATGAAAGCAGTCAAATCAAAGTTTTGGATAAAAATGTTGTTTAAACAGTTTTTATTGAAGAACAAAAGAATGAACAAGAAGCTTGGTTTACTCTTCACCAAAAAGGTCAATACAATTTTTACGGTATTGATGATAACTTCCACGATATATCAATTCTAAAATTTGTTGAAACTTCGACAATGCGCTATGTTTTTCCAAAAAATGTAGCCATTGTTTGAAATGATAAATTGAAAAAAGTAATAAAATAAGGAAAGTTCTTCAATCCCACTTGATATTACTCATTTATATATTTGTTCAATGCGCATAATCACAGTGAATCTTTGAATATCAACCATCCCTCTATGTGTAGGTTTGACGAGTGATAAAACGATTGAGGAAGCTCAAACCGAACACAGCAATCTGCAACAATCGATGAAAGATACACGCCGAAATATAAAGTCGCTTCAACTTACATTGGATTCGCGAAACGATCAATTACGCACCGCTACGGAATGTCGAACGAAACTTTTGGAAGCCCAATTGCGCATTAACAAGGAAATGCAAGACATAAAACAGGCGCAAGAGGCCTTAGAGGGTTTGCGCAACAAAGAAACTTCACTAGCGGATCGTGTCGTGACTCTGGAAGAACGTCTGTGCGATCTTGTCAAACAGTGCGAGAATGCTAATGATCGTTTGGAAATCGTCAAGGTCTGTTTGAGGTTACTTTTCCATCCTGTCGTCGATTGTAGTTCTGATTATAATTGGCTGTTAGAATTATAGACGTTTTAGTGACATGGTCTACGACCAAAAGTTTGATTGAAAGATGAAGATACTGAACAAAAAAAGTCATCTGCAAACATAACCTGAAAGTTGGTTGCTTTAGAGTAGTGCGGTTAGAAAAAGTTTAATACAAAAGAATGGATGGTTCGTAAAAACCGATAAATCTAAATTGTTATTCATAAATTAAAATTTGAAATGATATAGAAATGGTTCAGAAGTTGCAATATAACATTGTGCAAGTGGTCATAAAAATTTCATGTACTTGATGCATCTCGGGCTTAAATCGATTTGCAAAAGTTGCAATAATGAAAGATTTCTAATTGTTTTCCTATGAATTTGTAGAAGGAAATTCGTTCGATACAAGACCGAGATCGAAATATGATTCGAGAACGTGGAAAGGACTTTGACAGAGTGAATTCGATCCAAGAAGAGGTTAAACACTATTTGGCTCGGAAAATTGAGAATCAATTGAAAACCGTTCAGCAGCAGCTGGAATGTTCGGAAAAATATGCGGAGAAATTCAAGGCCGAGAGAATAACACGTGAGGCCGAATTGGCGAAAATGAAGAAGGATGCCATTTCCGAGGAGACGAGAAAGAGAGATCTAACGGATAATCTAACGATGCGTCGAAAACAAGTGGAAGCTGATGCGCTGGAATTGGACTGCGAGCTTTTAAGGGATAAACTTTCCAATGTCAATTACGCGTCGGTTTCGAAGGAACGCAAGACCTTGTGCGACCGCCGTGATGTCACAGAGCGCGAGGTAATTTAGAGATTGTTCATGGCCACACTGGCATGAGGTTTCGCTGCCAATGGTTGAAAAAGTTGGAGTTTGATCTTTCAACCTTATTCATCCAAGATTAGTAACGATGATTTTTTTTTTATTCAGAGGAATATCGCTCAAGGTAATTCGGAAGAGTTGGAACGCAATGTGACGCAACTAAAGAGAGAACTGGAAAAGAACGAATATCGTTTGGCAAAGTCTAATTACAAGGAGAAGTGTGTCGAGCTGACGGTAAATATTTCATTCTCAGATCTTCGGAGATTTGTTTTTTTTAATTAATTTTCTCGATATAGAGATTGTCAACTCTTTGAATTGTTCGCATACTGAAAATATAAGCGCTTTCTGGAAATCAACACACTTTTGTAATTGCGATTGTTGCACTCAGTGGATAAAATTGGAACGAATTAATCGGGCTTGTTTATAATGAAATTTTAATCCGTCGTTGATTTTGACTATTTGAATTTTAATTCGAGAATCCGTTTTATCAGGTGTGTCGTCAATGCGCTCATGATTTGCTGTTGTACAGCAAAGTACTGGACTCTGCGATGATAGAATATCACGAGGAGCGAATGAATACAGTGAACAAAATAATGAAAAAATTGTGGGAACTGATTTACACCGGAGTCGACACAACATCGATTCAGATACGAACCGAAGCTACCACTACCTCGGGAGTCGACAAAAAGAGACAGTTTAATTATAAGCTCGTCCAGGTCAAACACGGTATTGAGATGGACATGAGAGGTCGCTGTAGCGCAGGACAAAAAGTAAAATATTCAACGCTCCCAACTATTGATACAATTTGATAATTCATCAAATTTTTTTCTTCCAAGGTCCTCGCTTCCATAATTCTTCGGCTCGCACTGGCTGAAACTTTTTGCGAGAAGTGCGGGGTGTTGGCATTGGATGAGCCGACCACAAACCTTGACGAGGAAAACACCAAAAGTTTGGCAGACGCGCTTCACAAGTAACGATTGTCGAGTTGCACCGGAAACTTTTTGTTTTAAATATCTTTTATCAAGCTCTAATCTTTTCCTTTTTTTAAACTTTTAGTTACGTACATCAACGTGCTAGATTTCAAAAGAATTTCCAACTCATCGTCATTACTCACGATGAGAATTTTATACCGAAATTGGGACAGCTCAGCAGCAACAATTCTTATTACGAATTGTTCAGATACGATAGGTATTATGCGTATGCCGTAGCTTAAATTGATTATACTTTGTTGAGGAGAACATCCATTAACGTATTCAACGTTATTTCCTGATTTAAGCGGATTGTCGGGCATAAGAAGCGTATCGCTGGATGGTCCATCGGAGATACCTCGAGACGCTTACAAGAATTCCTCGGACGAAGAATTTGCAGATTCTTCTAAATCGAAGACTCGTAACCGCAGGAAATACGTTTTCGAGTGAAACATTCTTAGAAACGTAAGAACCTTTTTATAAAATTTAATTACTTTCGAAATATTTTAAATTCCGAATCTTATGTTCTGAAGTAAATAAAAGTTATCTTATTTTTGAAGAAAAAAGACTATACCTTTTGGCAAAGTGAAAGGTTAGCTAAACCTGATAACGTCATGAACCTGGCTTACTGTTCCCGCCATTGGAAAAATGGTGAAGAGAGCACGATTCGCATGTAGTACAGCAAATGTACGATCGACATAGGTTCTCAGAGTTTGAGAACCGATTAGAATTCACTGAAGTGTTAGAGATCCGCTAACTTTGATGAGTATTGCGAAACCTCGAAAAATCTGCTCTGCTCTCGCACATCTAACTCAAGTCATAACTGTTTGAAGAGCTTTCCAAGACTTGAAGAATGTGAGTCAAGGATCATCCGTATAGCTCAATTTCTGCCACTATGGTAAACATTTGAAAATTTCAATACGATGTAAATTGACACGTTGCTTAAAAAAATATTGACTAACAGTTTTGTTTAATGAAAAAGGTGTGTGCGATGTCATGCTTGGAAAGAAATGAAGAAAAGCGTCCAACAGATTTCAGTACAAACAAACAAGTATACTTTTCATAAACCAAAGTTTCCACAAACAATAATTTTTACACCAAAAACCCTTTGATAAATATAAATAAGAAAGAAGATCAAAACTATTCGAAAATTAAATGTAACATTTCATTAATAAATTGGTCACAGGAATTTCACATTGGTCGTGTAATAGTGAAATGTTTTAAATTTTAATCAATTATTCGTTGAGTAATAAGGTTTGGTATGTCGCAAGATATCGAACCAAAGTGACAGGTTGCCCACTCGACACGACTTGAATATTTTGGTGAACTATGGTGGAGTTTAAAAATTGTACAATTAATCAAACGTTATTTGAAAACGTTTACGTAGCGAATACAATTGTGAATTCAAGATATCGCAAGGATTTCAGAAAATGGAACGTACAGAAATCTTGAAGTGTCACGCAGCATGAGTTAACCAAAAAAAAAATGCGAATTTTACCAATCTCGAAAATATTGTTGGAGCACGGACCAATTTTCACTGCAGAATCGATATACGTCGAATAATTTTTATATCACTGTTTCTACTTAGTTCAATCACGCATTTCTGGTCATCTTTCATAATGGTGGAAAGAAGGTTATACGAAGGACGTTTGAGAAGCAGTGTTTACACGATTCTACACTTCCGAAACGCGACTTCGAAATTATCCGGCATGACGGAACGAATCGGGATGAAATGTAGTTTGAAAATTTGCAGAATTGTGGCAAAAGCGATTTGGCTCAATTTCATCGAGAGATCACTTTGTTCATAAGACGGCTGTAAGATATAAACGTCGCATCTTGATGTGGCCCAGGGGTCGGCCATTTTGTCTATTTCGCGGATCGACCGTCAGATGTCTCATTGTGCAACCGTCTCACTCTTTGTTGTACCCATTTCATCAAGCTCTCATTTCATGATACAATCTTATATGTAGTTTTTTGGAAACGTGTTTATGTGTTTGTTTGTATATTTATTCGTTCCTAGGATCACGAATTCCTGGAAATGGGGCAAATGCCCATAATTCGCGTCTCTTTTTCTATAATCGTAGTCGCGGTGCCATTGCGCATGCGCGAGCCATAATGACCCGCCAGTTTTGTATAATCGAAGTGTAATAATTTCATACCGCTCGTATTATTTATCTTTTAAAAATGTATTTTTACTCGTACCCAGCGCTAGGGTCCTCTCGCCAATGTCAATCGTTCTGACAGACAACAAGGCTTTGAAGATTTCAAATACTACACTAGCGCACTCTGTCGAAAATTGCACCAAGTACGATTGAAAACTGGTCTGCGTTAGTTTCGATATAAACCAACTGACTAATTCTATAAATGCCACGAGTTTTCGACCTTTGAACTTACACGTCAAATTACATTTTCTCTTTTTTTTTCACAGATGTTGCAAATTTAATCGATTTCACTATGCAATTAATCGTCGATTTTTTCAATTAGAGTTCGGTTGCGAATGTACGAAGCCACAGCCCTCTTTCACTTTCTCTCTCTCTCTCTCTCTCTCTGTTTCTTTATCCGACTTAAAAATTTAATCTACGCTTTCCCGTTTCATGATCCGTCGACATTGTTCTTTTTTCTGTCGGAAAACAGAAAACAGAACAGTCCATGGAAGTGCTAAGATTGGCCTAAGATTTGGTATCGTTTCTTGTCGCTGGTAACCTTAAAAAGTAGTGTAACTGGCAACGTGCTACTTGCCGCTTCGAAAATGGAATCCGTAAATTCTCCGGCACTGAGCAACCGATCGCCTTAAAATTTGGAGGGTACATAGAGAATTATGGCACAAAATACATGACTGTCTTATTTTTCCAAAATTTTGAAAATTTTTTTCCGGTGGTAACTGAATCTGCAAAATTTTTTTCACAATTTTGGAAAAATAAAACTGTCATGTACTTTGTGCCATAATTCTCTATGTACCCTCCAAATTTTAAGGCGATCGGTTGCTCAGTACCGGACAATTTACGGATCTCGTTTTCGAAGTGCAAGTGGCTCGTCGTCGGTAACACTGCCTCTTAAGCATGCGCACACCAAGGTATGCAGCGCATGCAGTGATTGGTGGACGAACTACAATCGTACCAACTGCACTTCCACGGATCTCTCTGTTCACTGCTTTCTGTACATCATTAAATTTGTATAATTCTCCCGCGGAGGGCGCGGCCATCGCCAATCTCTCATCATTCAAGAATCTTACGGATGGTAACTGATTTTTTTTTTATAATTTTCCCGGTCAATAGCAAAGTTATATTTATACAATTTACATCATATTATCCTTGTGCATATTTTGTGAATATAAAAAATCTATAATTTTATAAATTAAATATATCGATAAGGCATAAATCCCTTCGTATGCGTTTAAATTAAATACTTTGCAAATGCAAGAGAAAAAGAATACAGAAAAGAGAACAAAAAAAAAAGAAAAACAAAAATGAAAATAAAATTATTTCGACTATATGAATTTTTCGTACTATTTTGTACAGCTACCGCGATATTTTCGATACAACATTTTACGAAGAGAAATCAAAACGGACTTTAAGTATAGTCAGGGCAATGATCGCTTGAAAAAATTAAAATCTCGTTTACGTCGAGTTGACAAAAAGCATCTCGACTCGCGAGCCATCGAGCAAATGTTTAATCGGATCGCTGTTCGAGTGAAGAAAAAATAATTCTCCTCAGAGTTCTTCGTGCGATGAAGCGTCGCTCTTTTCGTCGCTCGACAGTGGCGCCTCGACGGGAGTTTCGGGCGTTTTCGTAGATTCTTCGTTCGTCGTCGAATCTTGCGGGACTGCGGGCTCCTCGTCCACGCTCTCGGTGGATTTTGATGTTGCGTTTGGCTCGCTAGGTGGCAGATCATCCGCTGGAATCTTCGACTCGTTGCTCGCCTGTCCTGTCTTCTCTTGTTTTGGCTTCCAGATTTTCGCTTTGCTCACGAGATATTTCACTTCTCGATCCAATAACGCCATTTTATTCGCTATGTCGCGAACTTTGTATTTAACTGGCTCGTTCAACGGTGCCACTGTACTATGTTTGACGATTTCTTGGTAATAGTCCTAAAAAACGAAAACAAAAACAACATTGGATCAATTAATTTGCAGTGAAAAATCATATTCTTATTTTTGTCGAAAATTTAACGAATATGTTTTAGGTTCTAATGGAATTAATTACCTATGGAAATACAAACTAGTGAATAATTAAATAATTAAATAATGGCAACGATGGCAATATTTTTCAAGGTTAGCAATGCTTGGAAATAAATATTGAGAAAATATTGAGTTTTTGTATATTGGTAAACTCTTTGGTAAAGTGTCTTCGCGTTATAGTTCGTGAATTGTGAAGAATCGGTATGATAATGTTGATAAATAATAAGCGAGTATTATTGCAGACAAACAAAAATTTGTTATGCAAAAGTTGACGTTTAATATTGCAAATAGTGGCTGAGCTTTTACTACAAGTCTGAGCCGATAAAACTTGTGTCCTAAGATATTTTTGTACTTTCTGTGAAGAATTTGAAAAAAAAAATCGATTAGATAATTGTTTTAAGATTGTTAGTTTTTGTTACATTAGGGGTGACAAGTGGTTTGTTTTCGTTTTATAAAGGTGGTTTATTTTCAAACCTTTTCATGGACATTTTTAAGTAATAAACGACCTTATCACACTTAACCGCTATTCAATTTTTATTTGGCTGGTCATCTTGCGATGCGTTTAGCCAGATAACATTTTATACAGGGTGAGGCACTAATAATTGCCACTTCTAGTAATACCGCTTGTATAATAGTAGCAAAAAGGTTTTGAAAGAAAAGTTGCATGCGACAATGGTGGCTGTTATATGATGTTAGCTTTTTGTTTCTAGGTGGAGTCGCTTCAGAGATATGACAGTCAGGGATTATTTTGTTGTGGATTAAGTTCGCAGTTCATCCTCCTGTTTTGGTGTTTGGTCTGTTAGTCCATATGAAATAATAATTTTGGAAACTTAATTTATGTTTATTATTTAGGTTTGTTTCCGTTATTACAACTATGTCAATATGTTTGTTTACGATTCCTTCCAGGTCCACAATTCATTCGTTAAATGTTAACGAGTTGACGTTGATAGCGAAGAATTTAATTCTGCGAGTGTGGACAAATAATAGAATTAAATTTTTTACTGACATATTAAACTTTGGTCTCTTCGGAGGTTTCTTCAACGACGAAGTTTCTTCGATGTAAGTACAAAATTTTGTTCTCTTATTTTCATGGTATTCAGATCAATCGAGCTGACCGGAAATAGGTGGAAAAATAATTTCGAAAAAAAAATCTGAAAAAATTCTCCTGTACTCAGCAAGAAGTAATACAACTTTTTGCCATCTTGAGGTTTTGTTGTAAACCTCATTGTTTTTGTCCTATAGAACAATTTTCAAATTGTCTGTTTTTTTCTCAAAAAAACGACATATCTTTGATACAAAAAATCGTAGACAATTTTCTAAAAAATGAACTTGAAGCTTAGACTTCCTCCTTTATGAGTATGGTGAAGGAAATTCGTTAAAAAAATGTTTACTGCAAAGGGGTCCACTTGCAAAAGAACAAAAAGACAACCAAAAATTGTCGTTTTCAAAACTGGGTGCCAATTGTAAAAAAAATCGTAAATTTTGTTTAAAAAAGCCAAAATGAAGGTAAATCCCTGCTCTTTAAAATGGCGTTGGTTAAATTGGTCTAGGCCAACTACCGGCGAAATGGCATAAAAAAACGTTCCGGCACTGTTTTCAACTTTTGCCCGGAAACTTTCCGCCGGTAGTGTTTATGGTGGTCTTGTATCTGCTATCATTTTCCTCCTCCCAGCGGCTGGGCAGTACACCTCTATCGTTTGAACTCTTATCTCCCCAGCTTGTATTCCTTGCATTTAGGTCTCCTGCCAGGATGAAGTGGACATTGTCTTTTCCTAGTTTGTGTTCTCGATATTATTTATTAAATTCCGCGATGAACGTATTTTTATTGCTGCAAGCGGCGTAGACGCTAAATATATAGAGCAGGGCGTTCTGGTGTAATTTCGTTTTAATTACCGTGTACTCAATGGCTTTGTTCGCAGCCGATGATGGGTGCGTTATTTGTGAATAATTGATCTGTCGGTGTATTGGGATCACCGTGCCTCCTCCGTTTTTGGCATTCGGTTTATCCGTTCGTAGAAACACATAATTTTGGAAGCTCAGTTTATGTTTGCTGCTCAGTTTTATTTCGGATATTAGTGCAATATCAATGTGGTTATTGTTAACAAATTCTTCTATATCCATCCTTCGCTTGTTACTCGCAAGCGAGTTAACGTTGATGGCGCAGAGCAGGGAGACTAGAGTAAAGGAGAGCGAACGCAATGTTAGAAAAATGGTCGGAAAAAGCGAGGAAAGATTCGCTAATTGCCACCGCCTGGCGGCGCCACTTCTGCTGAGGACCGTCAAGCGCGGTGATTTTGAATCGTTGATCTGCCATTTGTCGTACATTTTGTCCGATTAACGGAGCTTATAGTATTGATAAGTGATATTGCGATGCTTTTGTTCAAATTTTTATTTGATAAATTGTAGACAAATTTTTATAAAAGTAAAAAAATATGTTAGTTACTGAAAGTTTTGTATGCTGAAAGTTTTGTTACTGAAAGTCTGAATATTTTCTTTTTTTATATACATTACTATAGAATAGCATTTCGAACAATCTCTGGTGAAATTTAACTCGTTGCACAGCTCAAGTAAACAACAATTGAAGAACGGACAAACGCTTTCGCAAAAAAAAAGAACTTACGGTAAATAAAGAATATACGCTAATTTCGGGATCACCGATATTTTGTCATCACAACTCCAATTCAATTAACATTTAATCCACGAATTATAGCAACAAACTTTCTTTTTACCTGCTTGTTATACTATCACTTTCACTGCACTTTTTTTGTTTGTTTTTTCGTCGCCTTTCAACCTTAAATTTCATAAAACATTCGACAAAAAATTGTTTATGCGCCCGATGAAATGACAGATGTCATATTTCGCCGGGGTTTATATCCCGCTCACTTCATTTCATCACCAACGCCACACTTCACAGTTAGCTCTCAGCGACGAGAGCGCTTATCGTGGCTCAATTCGAACTAACATCTTTCCTCGCTTTTTCGATCATGTTTGGGACGATTTCGCCATAAGCGTTCGCACTCCTTTACTCTAGTCTCCCTGGCGCAGAGATTAATCCTCTGTTCACGAGCGTTATGATAACGGTGTATTTCTTTTTGCGTTGTGTTGGAACTTATCATTTTTTATTAGTCGTACTGGGCGAGTAGGAAGCCAATCTTCCTTGTAGTAATATTTATTTCAACACGTATGCCCTTTCGAGCGTTTACACGCTCCTCTCTTACTCTTTCCCATATTTACATTTTAACATTTCCTTATATTAATCCATTGCTATTTCTGTTGTTACTCTACTATTTTTCTCTTCTCTCTCTTCCTCTCTTCTATTGGCTATTTTTTTTAACTGTCTCACCACCTCACACATTTCCTCAATTAATACCTTCCCTTCCAGTGCCTTGGCCCATCCCGTTGGTTCCGTGTCCTGTTGTTGTTCCTTCCACTGTTGATATCTCTTCAACGCTTCCTCCTCCATCTGTCTTCCCGCCTTCTCACACTTCCACCCAATCTTCCGTGTATTACTCGTCACTTTTTTGCCGATTTCGGTGAGTTGGTTTTCGACCATTTGCATTATGCTACATGTAAATTGATTGAGCATAGTTTCAATCTGCCCTAAGTTAAAGTTATTGTCGTTGGTGTAGTAATAGATGTTTGCGTTACGGATGTTTTCTGTTGCCCAATTTTCTTGCATATGCGTCGGAGCAGGTCTGGATCTCACCGTGTTTGAGTGTTGTACGAATGTCACATTATTTCTCCGAAGTGGCGGGAACGCGTTTGGTTGGCAACCTATCGATGCTGCGTATGATACCTTTGGGTTAATAAGTCGGTCTACTCTCCTGGTTTTTTCTGTTTTAAGGGATTTTCGCATAGTGTTGGCTCGGTGTTTTATATCCCGTGCCATTGCTAAATATGGGCAGCCTTGGTAGGAGGCTGGGTGTCCATAGTTACCGCAGTTTATACATTTTAACTTCTCCTTTTCTTCCTCTTTAGCGATTTCCCATATGCCACCGTTTGCCCGTGGTCCGTGGTCTTTCCCGTACTGTACGCATCTAAATTGTAATTGGCAGTTTTTACTTGCGTCTCCGATTCTTTGGCAGCGCTTGCACTGGAAAACTGTTTTTTTCCTCATCCTTTCCCATCTCACCGGCTGGTGGAGGATAAATTTGAGTTTGGTCAGTGCCACTGCTCTACTGTTTGGTGCAAGTTGTATAATAAAGTGATATTTATTACTATCAGTCTTGTCGAAGTTCATTTTTGTGACATTTGTCATCTCCAGGTTGGGGAAATTTTTTATATTAATATAATTTTTGTTATCTTGCTCTGTGTAGCCGGCTCTGATGCCTTTGAGCACTAACGACTTTATCCTTTCCTCTCTTGGTGTAAAGGTGTAGTACTGGAGCGAGTTATTATCCAGTAATTTTATGATGTTGTGATAAATGTCAATTTTTTGAGGCATTATTCTGATATAGTCGTTGTCCATTTGTTTGACCCAGAAGTCCTCACCGTATTTGGCGTTGGTTAAAATTTTAATCCGATCTCACCTTTGCATTGTATACGTATATGGGAGGCGGCTTTGTGTTTGCTTTGGCGAGTCTCCCGTGTTGTCCATTATTTTTGTTGTGACCTCGTGTCTCTTATTGTTCTGGGTCTCGTACCTGAGATCGCCCTGGGGGTGCGTCGACCCCATCCAAGTTTTCTGACCTGTCAGATAACGTTTCGTACTGGTTAGCGGAGGGGATGTCCGCTTTATTTCCAGTAGTCCGTATTCGGCTCATGTGCTTAGGTTTTGCAAAGCCAGCTGTTTCGGGGGAAGCGTTTTCCTTGTTGGGGCTCTCTCAAAATATCCGTTGATACCGATCTTGCTCTGGCTCTTGTTAGATTCGGTGGCAGTTTATGTTTTCCGCTTTCAAAAAACTTTTTTTTTCGGGAGAACTGCCTGTGACATATTCTCCGGAGATTTTCCCTCATACCGCCTTTTGTTCATGTGAATGTTCGGTGTGTGGACTATTCGCTGGGGTTCGGTGACCCCTTCTTATTGGCCGTGTTGGTAAGCCTTATCACTCTCACTGGTGTGTCGCATTGTGTCCTATGCTTTGACAAAGAACTAACTAATGTGACCATGTAAAATTTCACTATGTCCTCTCGAACAATGCTGGAGATAGCTACTCTGCCATGTGCTCGGTTCGAGAGATCACTCGCGACTGGGTGTCACCATGTGGTTTGGTTGTTGGATGTATAAAGGTGGTTTTTTGAATCTGCAAAAATTTTGGTAAACTTTTTGCAGATTCAGTTACCACCGGAAAATTTTTTCCAAAAGTTTAGAAAAATAAGACAACCATGTACTTTGTGCCATAATTCTCTATGTACCCTCCAAATTTTTTGGCAATCGGTTGTTCAGTGCCGGTCGATTTACGCATCTCGTTTTCGAAGCGCAAGTGGCTCGTCGTCAGTACCACTGCCTCTTAAGGGTAGGAAAGGGGGGGGGGGTGCAGGAACGAAAATGAACTAATTATAATTATTTACATATTTACAAACTATATACATATTTACAATGATGCTATTGCCTCTGTGCTATGCACAAGCAGTCCACAAAGGGATTTGTGGTTTTTCTTTGATGGCATCCTATGTCTGTTGTGGGCGTTGTGAGTTTTCAAGCCTGGCTCTTCTCTTTAACTCATTCATGTGCTTGGCATCCCCATGAAGCCAGCAGTACTTTTTTGATAGTCTGTCAAGACTTTCACGGTCAATCCTCGGGAGTGCCATCGAGTACGTCCATTTGTCTCGTGGGATGTTGTCCGTATCGACGAATATTGCCTTTCTGGCACAGTGCCTTTTTATGTGGTAGATTATGAGTACATTGTACTCGTCTTGTATGCACCCTAATCTATCCAGATTGGTGAAGATTTCTGGAGGAGAGTAATTACTCTTCACCATTCTTATGGCTGTTAGCTCTTCGGTTACCTTGAGTCTTGCGAGGACAACATTGTTAATTTTAAAGGCCCTGCTGAAGTAATTCCTGGTTAGCATCAGGCAGAAGTTATCGCATCTTGGGATACTTGCAGCCTCGTATATTACACTGTTGTTGATCTGTTTCTTGTAATCGGATTCGGACGTTCGATATGTACCCAGGCACGCCTTCAGACACGATCTTTCAAATTGTCTGTAATGTTCCATCACAGAAGGGCCGATATTCCACCATATTAGCGCAACGTATGAAATTATGGGTCGCACTAAAAGTTGGTAGCAAATTATTTTTGCTCTCGGTTCAATATGTCTATTGTAAAAGATTCGATGGTTAGCTTATAGTGCGCCTTTAGCTTTCGCTAACTCGATAGCGTGGTGTTTATTCATCCTCAGAAGATAGTCAAAGTGCACACCGAGGTATTTGACGACTTCTTTCGCAGGAATTGCTGTTGTTGATCCGGTGTATTCGTCGTGGATTTTGATCTCGAATGTTTTTATGAATAGAACCGTTAGTGGGGAGATCTCGTTCACCGTCTTCCTGAAAAGTATCGTTTCGGACTTCATCGGGTTGATTTTTAAATTCCATTCGAGATAGTGTTTATTTATTCCATTGACGATACTGGTTAGCTTTCCCTGAATTGTTGGAATTTTTGAGTCAGCCACATGAACAACTATGTCGTCAGCATAGGCTCCGGAGTGTGTATTGTTACCTGAGTCGAGGTTAAACAGATTAAGTATTTCACTATTGTATATGTTGAACAGGATTGGTGAGGTCACTGTTCCCTGCTGCAACCCTTCTCTCATGTAAAACTCCAATGTTGATAATTTAGTGCCGTCCCATGTGACGAAGGACTTCCCATTGATCATGTCACAGATAAGTATGATCAGGAAATGTGGGAAACCAAGAGTATATAAAGTGTATATTAACCGTTCAGCCACACGGAATCGAAAGCCTTTTCGAGATCGATGAGAGTCGCTCCGATGAGTTTGCCGTTTAGCAGATATCTATTGATATCGGACGAGAATTTGTTGATTGCATGGACCGTTGAATGCTGAACCTTGAATCCGAACTGGTTGTCGGGGATGATCTTATTCTCATCCGTGTGGTTTATCAGTTGTATCTTTATAAGTTTTTCAAATATTTTACTTATGTTGATGGTGAGGCTGATTGGTCTATAACTGGCTGGATCTGTTGGGTTCTTATCCTTCTTTCTTATGGGGATAACTTTCGCTTTTTTCCAACGTTGTGGGTAATATCCATGGTTGAAGCAATTATTAAAGATTATGGTGTAATCTATAATAATGTTTGGCGGGAGATGTTTCAGAGCGATCATCGGGATCTTGTCAAGTCCGCTGGAAGTTTTGCTTTTTGCTTTTTTGAGAAGTAGAGCCACCTCGGTATACGTGTGAAAACATTTTGGCGTGTTTTGCTCTGATATCGGCCGGTCTGCCGGATTATTGACCGAGAACTCTGTACGTGTCATGTTATGATTTCGGTTGTTCCGTAGTATTAGTTTGAGTTCTTCGGCTAATGTGTCCACTCGTCGCTTGGTTTCAGTACCGGTGTTAGTGTGTCTAGGAGAGTTAATTGACTCAAAATATTTATCGATGATATTTAATTTCGTCGTCGGGTGCGAGCACACGAGTTCATTGCCTTCCCTAACAATTTCTGAGCTATTTAAAATGGCATCGCATATCGCGGCATCGTATATCGTAACGTTATTTATCCGTAATTTATAGTCGGATTCTGCTGTGCGATATCTGCCCAGACTGGCTTTCAGGCATGTTCGTTCAAATTTCCGGTACTGTTCCATCACCGATGGTCCAACATTCCACCATGTGGGAGCCGCATATGTTATTATTGGCCGCACTAAAAGTTGGTAACAGATGATTTTAGCCTTTGGCTCTATGTGTCTGTTGTAAAATATTCTGTGGTTTGCTTTTAGTGCTCCTTTGGCTTTTTTCAACTGAATGGCATGGTGTTTATTCATCCTGAATAAGTAGTCGAAGTGGACCCCTAGATATTTGACGATATCCTTGTTGGGAATTTCTGTTTCCACGCCATTGCGTTCGTCATATATTTTTATCAGAAACGACTTTATTAGTGGCACCGTTAGGGGCGAGATTTCGTTGACTGTTTTTCTGAAGAGTATTGTCTCGCTTTTAAGCGGATTTATCTTCAGATTCCAATCATTGTAATATTTATAAATTTTGTTCACCAGATCTTCGAGTTTCTCTTGAATTATTGGTATCTTGGTGTCCGCGACATAGACCACCATATCGTCCGCGTATGCTCCAGAATGCGTGTTATTGCCGGTGTTAAGCTGGCAAAGGTTCAGTACTTCACAGTTATAAATGTTGAACAGCAGAGGTGATGTTACCGTTCCTTGTTGTAATCCTTCCCGGATCATGAACTCCATCGTTGTGATGTTTTTACCGTCCCAAGTCACGAAGGATTTGTTGTGGATCATGTCGCAGATCAGCAAGGTAAGCATATGTGGAAATCCCTGAGTATATAATATATAAATTATTCCGTTTAGCCAGACGGAGTCGAACGCTTTTTCGATATCAATTAGTGCTGCGCCAATTAGTTTGCCGTTAAAAAGATATCGATTTATATCGGAGGCGAATTTGTTGATGGCGTGTACCGTCGAGTGTTTCGCTCTGAAACCGAACTGGTTGTCCGGGATAATGTTGTTCGCTTCCGTGAAAGATATGAGCTGAATTTTTATTAGCTTTTCAAATATTTTGCTAATATTCGTGGTTAGACTAATTGGCCTGTAGCTTGCAGGATCTGCAGGATTCTTGCCCTTCTTTATGATCGGTATGACCTTGGCTCTTTTCCATCGCGTTGGATAATATGCGTGGTTGAAACAGTTGTTGAAAATTATTATATACTCGGTTAGTATACTTGGTGGCAGGTGCTTTAATGCGATCATCGGGATCTTGTCTATTCCGCTGGAGGTTTTGCTCTTTGCGTTTTTGAGTAGGATTGACACCTCGGCGTATGTGTGGAATTGTTTTGGCTCGTTTGGATTCTGTATTGGACGGTGTGCCGGGTTATTGACCGAGAATTCCGTTTGTGTCACATTGTGTACTCTGTTGTGTCTGGTGATTGTTTTGATTTCGTTTGCGAGCATGTCTGCTCGTCTCTTGATCTCGGTTCCTTCGTTTGTGTATCTAGGCGAGTTTATTGACTCGAAGTATTTCCCGATTATATTTAATTTTGGTATAGGCTGCGTAAAGATGAGCTCATCGTCTTTCCTGGTATATTCCGAGGTATTTAAAATTTCTTCGGTCAGTAGCGTGTTGTTGTTTTCGCTAACGATGAGCGCGTCAATTTTTGGCACCTCTTTGTACCGACAAAATTTGTTGATGCGTGGAAAGAATTTCGTTGAGTCGCGGTAATTGATGCTCGCCGCTTTAGCCTTCCAATAAGCTGTTTCAGCTTTTCGAAATTCTTTAATGAGTAGCTTATTGACTGCTTTTATACGGAGTTTTAAGTCCCAGCTGTAGAGTGTATGCGGGTTATTGTGTTTAAATCGTTCCGATATTAGTACTGACTTAGCCTTTTGTAGGTTTTTTATTCGGTTGTTGACGTACTTCATACAACCTTGTCGTGTGTTGGTGTTTATTTTTGGTATCACTGTTTCGATGGCCGTCCGGATGGTTTCTTCCATTCTCAGAATCTGGTCATCGATCTCGGCAATTGAAAAATTCCTATCCCTTGGCAGATCGTCGGGATGGTTGTCTCGGATATACTGAGCGAATTTTCTCCAGTTAGCTCGTTTATAGTCAGGTCTGATGTTCGGTTCAGATGGAGTAGAAAATCCGATGCTAAGGTCGTCAATATCGATGGAGAACGTTATTGCATGGTGATCACTGTCATATGGAAGAGTGTCCAGTTTGTTGTGGACAAGTCCTTTCAGCTCGATGCGTGAGTCCGCCAAGCAGTGATCGAGGTACGAGCCTGCACTCGGATAAGTTGGGTTCACCGGATTGTATATGGTGGTCTTGTATCTAATCTCGTTTTCTTCCTCCCAGCGACTAAGCTGTACACCTCTATCGTTTGAGCTTATGTCTCCCCAACTTGTATTCCTTGCGTTGAGATCTCCTGCCAGGATGAAGTGGACATTGTCTCTTCCTAATTTGTGATCCCGGTATATTTTATCAAGTTCAGCGATGAACGAGATTTTGTTGCTGCAGGCGGCATAGACACTAAATATATAGAGCAAAGCGTTATGGTGTAATTTCATTTTGATTGCCGTGTATTCGATGACTTTGTTCGCAGTCGAAGATGGGTGCGTTATTTGCGTATGGCTGATCATTCGGTGTATTAAGATTGCCGTACCTCCTCCGTTTTTGGCATTCGGTCTGTCAGTTCGTAGAAACGCATAGTTTTGAAAGCTCAGCTCGTGTTTGCTGTTCAGTTTTGTTTCGGATATTAGTGCAATATCAATGTGGTTATTGTTGACAAATTCTTCTAGATCCATCCTTCGCTTGTTACTCGCAAGCGAGTTAACGTTGATGGCGCATATATTAATCCTATGATTACGAGCTGAATTGTAACTGTGTATATCATTATGCGTCGTGTTGTGACTTGTCATTTTTTATAATCAAATTGAGCGAGTAGGAAGTCAATCTTCCTTGTGTTACTCGTCACTTTTTTGCCGATTTCGGTGAGTTGATTTTCGATCATTTGGAGTATGCTGTCTTTAAATTGAGTGAGCATATACTCGATCTGTCCTAGGTTAGTGTTGTTGTCGTTGTCGAGATGATAGGATTTTTCTGTTGCCAGTTTTTCTTGCCTGTGCATCGAAGCCGGTCTGCCTCTCTCCGTGTTTACGTGTTGGTCGAAGGTCCTATTATTTCTTGGAAGCAGCGGGAACGCGTTTGGTTTGCCACCTACCGATGCTGCGTACGAAATCCTTGGGTTGATAAGTCGGTCCACTCTCCTGATTTTTTCTGCTCTCAGGGATTTTCGCATAGCGTTGGCTTGGTGCTTTATGTCTTGAGCCATAGCTAAATATGGGCAGCCTTGGTAGGAGGCTGGGTGCCCGTTATTGCCGCAGTTAACACATTTGAGATTTTGTTTTTCTGCGTTATTATCAATTTCGCAGACCCCGCCTTCAGCTTTTGGGCCATGGTTTTTTCCACATTTAACACATCTATATTCGAGTTGACAATTTTTACTGGCATGTCCTATTCTTTGGCAACGTTTACATTGGAAGATCGCTTTTTTCCTCATCTTCTCCCATCTGACAGGTTGGTGAAGTATGAATTTTAAATTTGTTAGTGCAACTGCCCTACTGTTAGGGGCAAATTGAATAATGAAATGAATTTTAAATTTGTTAGTGCAACTGCCCTACTGTTAGGGGCAAATTGAATAATGAAATGGTATTTCGGTCCATATTGTTAAAGTACAATTTGGTGACCTCCAAAACTTCGAGGTTTGGAAGTTTTTTTACTAATAATGTATTCTTTTACTTCGTCCTCGTTGAAACCCGCTCTGATCCCTTTTAAGACTAGGGTTTTGTTTCTCTCCTCTCTCGGGGTGAACGTATAATATTGCAGTGCGTTGGTTGCTAGTAGGTTTTTAATTTAATGAAAAACCTCGTTTTTTGAGGCATGATTCTTATATATTCCGTATCGGTTTCTTTTATCCAGAAGTCTTCTTCACCGAGTTTAGCGTCGGTTAAGATTTTTATTATGTGCTTCGCGTTAACGTCATATACGTGGATAGGCGGTGGTTTGTTTTTGGGTTTGGAGGTTCTGCCCGTGTACGTACTGTTTTTATTTAGGGTTAATGCCCCTTGGCTGTTTGGATCTCGGGCGCTGTTTGGCCTTGCGGTGTCCTTACCCTCGTCGGTGTTATCCGAGTTGTCGGAGAGTACATTATATTGATTTTCAGTGGTGATCGCCGTTTTCTTACCCGCGAGCCGCGGGTTCGATGTCCGCTTAGGCCTTGCAAAGCCAGCTGGGTCCGTTGGATGTTTGTCCCCACTCGTGTTTAACGTTTCCGAGGAGGTCGAACGCGATCTAGCTCTTGCTAAGTTAGGAGCAATTCGTGATTTTTCTTTTTGGAATATTTTTTGATAGGTGCTGGTGCCCGTAGCTCTATTAAATTCCTTTACTTTTTTACGGAGAGCTGCGCTAGACATGCTCTCCGGGGATTTTTCTTCAAAACGTCTTTTGTTCATTCTGATCCCATATCGTGTTTGTGACGTTTCACCGGTAGACTATCGCTCAGTGAACACAGAAATTATTCCCGCGGGAATTAACAACAATCGAGTTGTTAATCATGCAATAATTTCACGTTATTACATTGTGATATGATTTTAATAAATTAAAACACGAAATATCAAAATATATCACACTGACAGGTGGTTTTAAATTTTCGCAGTTAACAGAATGAGTGCTCTTCGATGTTGACACTTTGAGAGATCATTCGCGACGGTGTCATCATGTGGTAGCGTGGCCGAGCGGTCTAAGGCGCTGGTTTAAGGCACCAGTCTCTTCGGAGGCGTGGGTTCGAATCCCACCGCTGCCAGTCTATTTTTTTACCCTCCTCGAAATTTTTTATCTATCTTTACGTAATCCTGAAGAGACCTTGCGCCATATCTACTAGGGAATAACACGTACTGGAATCGGGCTGGGAACTTGAATTACGCTTGACACGGGGTAGCGTGGCCGAGCGGTCTAAGGCGCTGGTTTAAGGCACCAGTCTCTTCGGAGGCGTGGGTTCGAATCCCACCGCTGCCAAATTTTTTCTATTTTTTTTCGATTTAAACAAATCAAGTTTTCGGTACAGACGATGAGCGATTCGAAAACGGGATCCGTACTTTCTCCGGCACTGAGCATTAACATTTTGAGGGTATCTAGAGAAATAACGCTTAGGTCTAAACCCGCCCAGTTCGTGAATTATTTTTTCGGTTGCTTTAACCTATGATTTCTTTTAAAGTATTTATCAGAATGATATACCGTAAGACAATTATAATCTACATTAAATTACCCAAGAACACTGTCATATTTATTTGGACAAGGATTCATACTGAATAAGAGTAAATAGCGTCGCGAATAACGCTGTTTTGCCATCGTGGAGTTTTCTTTGGGATTTTAGAAGCCCCATAATTGTCTAGCACATCATTTTTAAGTATCTCTTAAAGTATAGCCTTCGTAAGCCATGTAAATTTATTTTTCAGCGACTTGCTTGCAAAATATTGTTTTTTTTCTACTTACAAAAATCTTAATTACGTTTTATTATATATATAAACCTTCCACGAAAAAAGATCTAAATGATGGTGAAAATTGCATCAAAATCCGTTGCACGGTTTAGGAGAAGTTACCGTATAAACAGACAGACAGACGCGGAAAGTGACTTTGTTTTATAATATGTAGAGATAATATACACATCATCTCCATATATAGAAATGTAACCCACTACGACTTTGTGACGGTACCAGGATATCAGGAGAAAAGTATGATGAACAATATTATCGAAGCTACAATTCTAAATGGAAAATTGAAAGGAGAAGATGTACTATTGCCCCGATTCCAATATTACCATCGGATTTCAATTTAAACCTTTGTAGTGTCTGGTGCGACTCACATTTACAATGACCATTAACAAAGCACAGAGCCAATCGCTACAAGTATGTGGATTAAATTAGTAAAATCCAGACTTTACACATGGATAGCTATGTGGCCTGCTCACCCATACGAAAACCTAGATTATTTGTATTGGGATCTGACAAAATTCGTGAGACACCTGGTGGTACATGTTCAAACTAAAACCAGGGTGCATTGCTCAAGTTACAACGTAATCATTATATCAGTAATTTTAAGAAATTGTCCAAAAAATGGCAGAAGTAGGTGTCTTTACATCTCGCAACCCATCGAAAAAAAGAATTACATGTTCCGTATATGGATGCGAGAGTTCTTTTCAAAAAAACCTTGAACTGACGTTCCATAGTTTCCCCAAAAAAAATGCTCGGTGCGTATACCAAAAAATTTTTCCGCCTTCTCGGAAATTTCGATTGCCGACATTGGAATCAGACCATTTACAAATATCACTAATGGAAAGGACTAGCATTTTATTAAAAAATAAAGCTATTACGCTATGTTAAGACTAGTTGGCTGCAACCTCTTCTACGCCATATTGGTTTTTACGGTAACTCTACTATTGCGCGGTTTTGACACGCGACTGCACCCCGGTCTGCGCCATATTGAATTTGACCACGCCTCCATGTCAGATCCCAATACGCACAATATGGTAAAAAGAATATTGTGCATCCAAAAACGCTTGACTAATTATAATAAAAGAAAAAAATTTCATTGTCATTCGCTGTAAAATAAATTATGACACTAAACACAAGAGATGTAAATCCGACCGTGCAACCTCCACGTGGTACATCTCGATTAACGCTAATGCCGACGGTATTGTAGTTTTGAAGCCTTATAACTCGAAAAGTAATTGATGAAAAAACATTTAATTATAGTGTTTTGGAAAGCTCTCAAGATCAGCTACAAGAATATGTAATAAAAAATAGAGGGTGCCATTTAAAAAAATTGAGGTGACCTTCACGTGACCTTCAAATGACTCTTCAAGGTGAATTCAATGGCACCATCTTATAGTTCTTTCAGAACTATATAACTTTCGTCTGAAACATTTTTCTCTAAAATGCTTTATTTTTGAGATATTCGACCGTTTCCAGACTTTCCTAACACCCTGTATACAACACATTCGTCAAGGGGCGGCAATTAACACAAGAATTTAAGGGTCGTTGACCATTAGAAGTTCCGAAACTTCCAGCAATATTATCAAACCCCCGTTGCTAACAATAAATTAATAACAGGACCGTTAAAGTAATTTGCCTAAAATAGGTTGGCGAAAAATGATATTGTAAAAGAAATAATCAAAATTTTATATTGCCTTTTATGGCGGACAAATAATGACAAAATTTGATTATTTGTAACATTATTCATTTTTAAAACGAGGGTCGGAACTTTCATTCCTCAGAGACACTTTGCTTTACTTAAAATGTTCAAAAAGGTGAAAAATTCGAATACCGATTTTTCGTAAAACATTTTTGAACGATATTTGCAAAAACATAAAAATAAGGTTCAATCATTGATGTCATTTCCTTTTTCGTCGAAAGTAGAAAAAGTAATCGAAGTAGAAACAGATTGGGCAAAAATTTTATGTTAGAATTCAGCAAACAAGCGGTAGCGTGGCCGAGCGGTCTAAGGCGCTGGTTTAAGGCACCAGTCTCTTCGGAGGCGTGGGTTCGAATCCCACCGCTGCCAGTCTATTTTTTTTACCCGCCTCGAAATTTTTTATCTATCTTTACGTAATCCTGAAGTGACCCTGCGCGCTATCTACCACGGAACACCACGTACTGGAATCGGGCTGGGAAATTGAATTACGCATGATACGGGGTAGCGTGGCCGAGCGGTCTAAGGCGCTGGTTTAAGGCACCAGTCTCTTCGGAGGCGTGGGTTCGAATCCCACCGCTGCCAAATTTTTTTTCTATTTTTTTTCGATTTAAACAAATCAAGTTTTTGTTACAGACGATGAGCGATTCGAAAACGGGATCCGTATTTTCTCCAGCACTTAGCAACCGATAGTATTACAATTTTAAGGGTATCTAGAGAGTTATGGCAAAAAGTGACTAAACGTTTCTTTTTCCAAAACTTTGAAAATGGTATTGGAAACGATGAGCGATTGGAAAACGTGATCCGCACTTTTTCCAGCATTGAGCGTTAAAATTTTGAGGGTTATCTAGAGAAGTATTGCAGAATTTTTGGAAAAACAACCTATAGAAATTTATCACCAAATTGTTTTCTTTTCTTTATATTGAAAGAAAAGCATGCGAGCACAATTGAGTGCTGGTATAAAATTCTTATAAATACCTGTGTTTCGATGATAACTCTTTCCAACGTTTCCATTTCGACCTTGGTGAAGATTTCTTCTGTCTCGGTAAGATTCTTCATATTGGCCAAGAATGTTTTGCTTCCGTTGATCATGGACATCATTCCCTTCAAAGCATCCGGTCGTTCGCGATGTTCGTAAACCCTCTCGTAAAGCTGGTTCGTTAATTTCTTTACCGACGCCAATTTTTCGTCGTATACTTCAGCCGTCGCCGATGCGCCTCCCTCGTAAAGCCAATCTTGGATTTCACTACACACTTTGGCAATTTTGTTAACTTCCTCATCAGTCGCTGCAGCAATGTATTCCTCCGAAGTAATTTTTTGTTGAGCATCGATTACGTAGGCCTCCAAATTATTTAGCGCTGTTTCTCGGCGGGTTCTTTCCATCTCGTAATTATTCAAAGCCTTAATCCTGAAGAAACGAAACAGTCGCACATCATTGAATAATTCATTCAAGTATTGAAAATTAGAAGGTACACAGGCTATTAAGGAACGTAATTGTAATGGACAACAAATATACACTTACTTTTCACGAGATTCTTGGGATTTCTCGCCAGCGAGTGTTTGGGGACCGAGCTTTTTCTCCACCGCTTGGATCTTTTCTTTGAGTATAGTAACCGTTGGTTTTTTATCAGTTTTCTCCGTCTGATTGGCTACTTTGTCCTCGGTAGTTTTCGTCTGATTTGGCACGTTCGATTTTTCCCCCTGATTGGGATTTGCGCCTGTGTATTCCGGCACTTCCTCAGGGACTGGTTTAAGATCTTCTTTTGCGTTTACTTCCACTTTCTCTGCCATTTCATTGTCATCCGATCCTGCAATACAAAGTTGTTACTATCTATGGTAAATGGAGTTGTTAAACTCGTATCTAACTTATGATTACTTAATAATACGTGTTACAGGTCATATCGTTCTTAAGTTTTTTTTTATCGTTTAGTAAACTTGAAGAAATGGATTATACCATGCATGTTTACAAATCAGTAATTATCAAGGTGAACAACTATGAAGATGGAAATTTTGTAGATCAACTAATTTGCTGTAACTATTATTAACCTCGGACTAATTTTTATCTATTTCAGGATATTGATGTTAGAAAATGACATCATTTTACTTCAAATTATCGCAGGCATTTAAACATTGAAAGCATTTACATTTTAACGTTAAACATTGCTCGGAAATTGCGCAAAAATCGGCCTTCGGCAATTTTTACAATCCGAAATCGACAAACCGATCAAATCTCTAGTTTGACGTTATGCGCGAATCAAAACTGCATTATACCATTTGTGATCATCATTGCAAGACTGCTCTTTCAATCACAGGAAAGTCACAAGTTTACCCTTCGCATTTCGATCAACTTTCCCAAACAAGCTTATGCAAGCGAGTTATAAAGTCAGCGATTCAAGAGGTTAACTATTCGCTTTTGAGCAACTATCTCGTCGAAATTTTCTAATCTACTTCTTTTTCATACAACGAGTACTGCAATCGAGAGCATAAGGACTACCAATGCTTAAACGAAGGACATGGCATGCTGTTCGGACTTTGTATACCAACCTGAAAATAGTTTGCTTATAGTTGAACCAAGTTTAGAAAAGGTACCTTCTTCTTCGTCAAGCCCAGATTGACCGGACTTTTCAGAAATGAGCTCCACGTTTTGTAAATTCAAAAGGCCGCTTTCGTCCATCGAGAAATGCGCGCGGATGCCTTTACTTTCCGCTTTCTGTAGCGCATGTTTCTCATGAGCCGCGGCGACGCCGGTCAGTGTCACTTCCGACAAAGATAATGGAGTGAGAACTCTGGAACATTGTTGTCGTTTTTAATACTTTTCAAGAAAAAAACGAAATAAGGTTGACAACAGTCACAAACTATCCGCTTACAAGTGTTCTCCTTTAAGCAGATGATCTAACTCGGCGTAATGAATGCTGAAGCTAAAATCATCTTTGTGTTTGTTGAATGTGATGATCTTCTTTTGCGGATATCCATTCATTTTACTGAACAACGTTTTTCGTACCTGTAGAAGAGATTTAAAGATTTTAGAACGAATTCAGCATGTTTGCATTAAGACGCCATTCTGCATCGATGCTTCAATAAATGCGATTTTTAAAATTTACTAGCAAGGTTGAACCGATCGGTATAAAATTGAGGTCAGCTAATTTTTGCTGTGATTATTCACCGACTAAGTTAAATTTCATCGAATTCTATTGTGTCATGTCAGAAAATCGATGAATTGCGTTTTCGAAGGGTAACGCTGCAACGTTTTATCAGAGAACATGGAAGTTCATGGAAATTCCAAGCGTTGCTGCATATTGAAATTATTATCTCACCTGTTTCGTTTTTCCATCGATCGTTCGATCGAAGACGATTTGTATAGGGAACAAAACGGCATCCTTCGTCAAAAATTTCTTCACTTTGAAACCTTGACTAAGATCGGCAGCTTTATAAACAGCTCCGAGGACCACTGCCTCGTCCGAATTTATGTTTTTAGCTAAGTCGGTTTTAAAGAACTCTATCAACTTGTCTTGAACTTTGGGCATACGTGTGCCAGCACCGACCAACACAACTTGGGAAATCGCCTCCATCGGCACACCTGAAATTTTAATTATTCAAGTTTTTCACATATTTACCACAATTTTAAACAAAAGAAAACTTTCTTTACAAGAATCTATCCTACTGTTTGACAGAAAACTGAGTTTTATATTTTTTTACAATTTTTTAATCTTCGCTATAAACTAAAAAAACTATCTTTTCAAAAAAGTTTGGTTATTGTTTTTTGCAAATAGTTGAGTCCTCTGAGTAATCGATAAAATAACGCAAAAGTAACTGGACTTTAGCTGAAATATTCTGTATGGATTGATATTAATGAGACACAAAACTTGTTCTTGTACGATAATTAGTTATCTCCATTTTTGTTTGCAAGCTGACTAATCACTTTCTAGTATTCGAATCTAGAGACACTAGACACACTCCGGTTCTAGTGACCAAAATAGTGTTTCGAATTATAGTTTTTGCGTAAAAAAAATGTTCTCCTATTGAATACATTCTAAGAAAAGATCTGAAGATTGGAATATATTGTTATGAATAATTTTTGTCCTGAATTATGATTTTTAATAACTCCAGTAATATTTTTAAGAAGTCTTTGCTGCTTGATCATTAAATTAGAACAATGCTTGTATGCAAATAATTGTCATAAATATTATGTAGTGATTTTTTAAGCATCGTGCATCTTTCAAAACTCTCTTTTTCTTCCATTCTCGGTCTCTGATGAATAAAATAGGAGAAAATATGAACCAGAATCCTATTTTGCACTTATCTATGCTTTGCGAATTACTATTAAGGACAAAACCATCATCAAGATAACCTGACCAATGACAAAACTCACCCGAAGTTTCCAGGGCCATGTTAATTGGTCCTGTCAGTCTGTCGAACAAATCGGAACACAGTTCTTCCAGTTTCTCTCTGGTTACTTGCAGTCTGAAGTCTTTTTCATCCATAAGTCCTTCGACCTGAGCATAATGTTCGGTATTTGCACTGAGAACATTTTTAACGCGACCAGCTTCCGCGAAGAGCTTTTGCATCGCACGTGCATTTTCAAAAATGGAATTTGGTGACTTTTCCTTTTTTTGGAATTCCTGGGCCAAATAATGCTGAAGCCTGATCTGCATTTCCAGACCTCCTAATGTTCTGTCGTAGCCGACACCGTGTATACTGACTTGATGCGAAACTTCCGTGAAACCTTTGTCCTTGGTTTTCACATTTTGATAACCAACGATAGTGGCAGTGGTACTGCTCGCTCCCATGTCGTAAAACATGGTGTAGTGAACAGTATCGTTGATTTCCTTACGCCTGAATATACCATAATTCAAGGCGATTGCGGTATTATCATTGAACAATTGAAGAACTTTCAAGTCGGCTAATTCAGCAGCCTGCAAAACTGCTCTTCGTTCCCGTTGATTGAAATAACTCGGTACAGCTATCACCGCCTCATTGATCTTCTGACCAGCTGAATTCTCCGCGAACTCTTTACTCTTATACAACATTTGTGCAAGAAGCTCTTCCGGACTATAAGTTACATTATTATCCAGTCTAAATTGCACGGTTTGTCTCTCGTCGTCGCTAATCAGATCGTAGAAAGGAAAGCGCTTTTGGAACAAACGAACGATAGGATTGTCAATCGATTTTCCCAAAAGATCAACAAAGTAAGATATACTATTCTTTGGAAATCTGCGCGCTATTATCTGTGCGTCTTCGCCGTAAGTTCGTTCATTATCGCGAAATGCTATCGTCATAGGAGTTTTTCTCTTTGACTCTTTGTTCAGGGCAATTTCCATTGGTACACCAGGCTGCGAATGAATGTGTACGTGTTAGTATGATAGAGAAGTGTAAAACTTTTTGAAAAAGAAACCGAGTGACCATTCTTACCGATACTATAGCAACTTTGAGCCATTCGCTTCCAATGTCAACGCTCATAACCGCAACACCATTCGTGCTTCCGAGAAAGGACGCGACGAAAAGTAAAATTGTAAGAGCGAACATTGTTTTGCTGTTCATGGTTTTGGTTCGCTCGCTCGCTTTGATGCGTAGCGAAACAATTTTCGTATGTTCGTTCAACTGTCGTTGGACGCACGAGGGTCGCACTGAAATACAAAAGAAAACATTAAAGCCCGCACCGGTCAGTTTGCTGTGGTGACAATCGATTTTCTTAACAATATAACTCACGACTTTCACAGACGAATTAACGATCGCCAACTTCGTTGTCCGATACAATTATTGTTGAATTTTTAAGCCAGGCGGTATCATAAATATTGTTTATCAGTGCACTTTGAATATACACGAGACGGAAAGTACTAACCGGCTGCTCTAACGGAGAATTGTGGTTCGTGATGTCGTCAGCTGCACGTTCACGTACTAAGCACGGTGTGGCGACACGCGATTGGTCCACTGGAGACTATACATTACGTCAAAATTCAAAATGTGGACCGTCGAAATGAAATTCTACGTGTCATCGAATATGACCGGTCATAAGACCTGTTACCGACCAAGCATTTCTACGGTGTGAAGTTAGTCACGTCACATTAATTTCAATTTTTTTACTACCAAATATCACCAAATGACCATCATTCGACTGTTATAAGGGAAATAAAAAAAGATTACAGCTGTATGGCTTATTTTTCACGACTGGAAGTCATTATTGTTAGTGCGAAGTTTCTTCTAAGCAATTTTCAAATTTGGCGGGCTAAACCGCGGCGCCAATGATTGTTCAATACGGTCTTCGGGTAATTACAGGCACCAATGAAATTGAAGTCGACGATATCAAGTTATCTGAATGCAGTGGGACAACTTCGTAGCGTAAAAGTAAATAAAGAATTTATTTCCATGCACTTATGTCAGATTTGGATATATATGCATCGCGTATTATGTGGAATTGCGAATTATTCGAAAATACTCGGCGTGGCTTTGTTGGCAATCTGCAAGGTTAGTGGGGATTCCCGTTAGCCTGATATAGGTCATCTTAAAATTAGGTTATGGATTCTTGAAGAGTTTCTAATCCTCAATGGATAGAGATTTTAAAAGATCTTGTATCATTTACTTATTAATCTATTTATTAGCATTTGTAATTACTTAGAAGTCTTTGATATTATTCTTTCAAATATTTTAATCTTTCGTTCCTTCTGTTTGCTCTCATGGTTGAAACTTATCCACACATCGTACAATTTCCGTTAAAAGGATTTTAACAATATTCAAATTTTAATTAGCCCCAGCTTCTGGCAACTGCAGTTATGGCGACCACGTGGTCATGAGAAGCTAGCGCCATCTGTTGTACCACGTCCAAAGTTCCCGTTACACCATTATACCAGAAGAGCCACGTACAGAGCAGTTCTTGTAGAAAAAGAAAGCCGTCTAGACTTCCAGTAGAGGGTAACCTATTTTCAGCCTAAAAAAAATGTCAACCTGATAAATAGATTCGACTGAACATTGACCTCTGACAGTTAGATACGATAAAAGTCCATCGAACATACTTTTGTACTTCAGCCTTAACATTTGCAGCGTAATCAACCAAATATATTGATAGGAGAATTGAAGTCGCAGTTTCGTATATTCTGGAAAAATTGTGTACAAAAACGAAAATGTCGAATGGCCTGCGATTCGACGGTCGTGTAGTTATCGTAACGGGAGCTGGAGCAGGTTATTTGAAAATATCTATTTTGCAAATGTCATCACTTTTGGAAAAAAAAACACTGATTTATTCACACATTCATTTACAGGATTGGGGAAAGCCTATGCCCTGCTGTTCGCTTCTCGGGGTGCTAGCGTTGTTGTCAATGATCTAGGTGGAGGACGATCCGGAGATGGCAGTGATGTAAAGGTTGCGGATGCTGTAGTCCAGGAAATACAACAACATGGTTAGATTCTCAATCCTGTGGATGATAAGAATTTTTAGATATATGTTGATAACGCTCTTAACTTAAACAAGGAATCAAAGAATTCCAAACGACAGACACGGTTTAAAAATGAAGAAACAGTTCCTTTCGAACAACTCGCATAACAATTTTTCTATGAAGCTCTTTTTCTAGAGTCAAAGAAATGTTTGACTATACAATTATTTTAATGTCCTATAATTCCAAAAAATGCAAACAAAAATGTAACGGGGAAACTGGTTAATTTTTAAAAAATTATAGTAAATAACGCACATCCATTTATTTCAGGGGGTAAAGCTGTTGCTAATTACGATTCGGTCACCAATGGAAGCGCCATTGTACAAACTGCCATCGATGCATTTGGTCGGATTGATATTGTTGTTAACAATGCTGGAATTCTAAGAGATCGGAGCTTTGCGCGTATGTCAGAATCTGATTGGGGTATGTATTACAAAAGGATTCTAGGAATTAATAAACAAAAGAAAATTGAAACGTTCAATCAACGTTCTATTATTTTTTAGTTTTACGTATTCCATGAAGTTTGGTGGCACACTGTTACCGATAATGAAACCATTGTTAAGTTTTCATTTTGTTTGTATAGCTTAAGACATGAAATAATTCTCGATACAATTTTTTTTAGATATTATCCAAGAAGTTCACGTCAAGGGTGCAATGAAAACAACGCAAGCCGCTTGGCCATATTTTCGTAAGCAAAAGTATGGTCGCATTATATTTACATCGAGCAACAGTGGCTTGTACGGCAATTTTGGTCAAGCTAATTACTCGACAGCGAAGGCCGCTCTCGTTGGATTAGCTAAGACCTTAGCAATCGAAGGAAGAAATCAGAATATTCATGCGAATGTCATCGTTCCCACGGCAGGTTCGCGTTTAACCGAAGATATCGTACCCCCAGGTTCGTTATATGCTTGAATTGGAGTGTTCTATCGTTGATTCGATTTGATGAATCGCGTTTGACAGTTTACATTTCTATTTTTAGATTTTTTCAAAGAGTTGAAACCTGAATTAATCGCCCCGGTCGTTGTATGGTTGTGTCACGAAGAATGCGACGAAAACGGTGCGGTCATCGAGTCGGCTCTCGGTTGGGCTTCAAAATGTAACTAAGTCCAAAAATATTTCATATTTGTTGAAGATTATTAGGGAGTCGCTGTAACAACTTTTTAACGATTTTCAATTAAAATTTTTTAGATCGTCTTATTCGCTCCGAGGGATGTAACTTCCGACAAAATTTGGATACCCCAATAACACCTGAGTCTGTGCAAAATAATTGGGAAAGAGTGACCGACATGAGTTCGACGAAATACCTCGAATCTATTCAAGTATGATATTTCATTGTTCTAAACACTCTGTGTTATTTCATCTCATTGTGTCATCTCATCAACATTTCAGGAAGCAACCGGTGAATTGCTGAATATACTGGAGGATGTGAAAAGCGGTAATGCAGGAAAAACATCTGTACGTTATACATTCCAATTACACATTTTATCATAAAAAGGAAATAACATTAATAATATTAATCGTTAACTATGTTCATTCGTTACAGAAACATGTCTTCAAACACACCTACAGTCATCGTGATGTTATTCTTTACGCTATTGGAGGTATGAATTGTTTTGCTGTTTCAAAAGTGGAATAGCGATGAGGATTGTCATTATTTTTTTATATTAGTTCTGCTTGGGAAAACTCGCGTATACGTGTAATCCTGCAAGGTTTTATAATCTTGCTTAGTCAATGTGAAGCTAATCTCAAAAATTTTCAATTCAAACGAGTGAACGTATGATTAGTAAGAAAGGGGAAGTCCGTGCAACCGTAAAACTTATGCAACTTACAGCATGGTTTTTTGTAGTTGGTACCCCAGTCGCTACGAGCGTGGCATCTTTAGCTAGTACACATCGCTCAATCTGAACACACCCGAGTTGATTTAACTTTAATGATACGCGTACAATAAAACATGCAATGCTCGCAGTGGCTGGACCACGAACTACAAAGAAGCACACCAAATCTGAACATGGGATTTGTGCTTCTACAACCAGTCTTTTCTGTTCTTTAATGACATACGTCTTTTCTTTCAGTTGGAGCTACAAAAGAAGAAACATCCGACTTTCGCTATTTGTATGAGAATCATGAGAATTTTTCCGTCTTGCCAACTTTTTATACTATCTATGGGCCGATGGGTTGCATGTCTACAACGATTTTCGAAAATGCCATACCTGGATTTCAAGCGGACCTCACAAGGGTAAAAATGAATTTCTGTTTAGCGTCACTCGAATTCAAATTCCAATGGCATGTGTCCTCACCCACACCGTCGTCGATAATTAATCATCCACTTATTGCACGAGAATAATTCTTTTCAATATACAACATTCTTGATAAACATTTTACTTTTCCAGATTTTACATGGAGAGCAGTATTTGAAAGTTCATAAAACACTTCCCACGGAAGCAACGGTGGAAACACATTTTAAAATTCAAGACACACTCGACAAGGGCAAGAACGCAATTGCCCTGATTGAACGTAAGACAGCTTTTAATACTCAATTTTAAGGTAGGACCTCGGTGGAATAATATTTTTCAGAATTTATTCAATTTTGATGTGCACAATCCCCAATACATATTTTTGCCACAACCTGCGATATTCGAATTTAATTTAACGTTTGCAAACTAATATAATTAATATTTAAATCGTGTGAGTCACAGTTGCATGCTTATCATTGTATTAATTAATACTGATTAAAGGCTTGATTTTTAAATTGAAGAAGGAAAGTCTGTTTAGAATGGAATCAAATTAGTAAAATGAGAAAAATTAGTAAAAATATTTGTTTACATTTGAAATTTTATAACGCGGGAGGAAAACATTGATCTCTCATTGCTTTTTTTCTTGCAACCAGGAAATGCACAAATGCCTCAGAGAAACATTGAATATAGTTTTATCACTACCTGAACTTATCATACATAACCAAGAATCCAATCATAATCAAGTACATTACAAGAATCGATTTTGGTAAATACACATGAATTATTTATTTTTCAGATGAAACATTCGATACGAATACCGGTGATAAGCTGACTTCCGGGCAGATGTCAATTGTGTTTAGAGGCGCTGGTGGTTTTAAGGGACCCCGTAACTCTGCTCATGAAATGGCTACGGTCGCAAGACCAACAAGAAAACCCGATGCAACTTGTGTAGAAAAAATCAGCAGCAATCAGGTAATGATTCTTGCCCATTGGTACATCGATGTAAGTCTCAAAAAATGTAACAAGATCACAGAATTTTTATGATTTTTGTAGGCTGTCCTGTACAGACTGAACGGTGATGCAAATCCTTTGCACATTGACCCGAATATTGCACAACTGAGCGGATATAAAGAGCCAATTCTTCATGGTCTATGCTCCGTTGGTTTTTCTGTTCGCCATGTACTGAAAACTTATGCATCTGGAAATCCGGAATTATTCGATGCCATGAAGGTAATCCAAATGTATTTTGGGAAACCATTTAAAAAAATATAGTTTTCTAAATTTGAGCTATATTACAAATCTTAGAAACTTTTCATATCCAATTTCAGGTTCGCTTTGCGCAACATGTGATTCCTGGTGAAACACTTGAAACTAGTATGTGGCAGACAGGTTCACGAATTTGTTTCGAAACTACTGTGGTGGAACGAAAAGTTGCAGTTATAACGGGTCAGTAGAGATGTGTTTTTATCTGTACATCAATGTGCGTAACATGATCAATATGCTTTCTGTACGATTCCAACTCTAACTTTTGTTTGGTCCATTTTGTAAACAACTGAAGAATATTAGAATTCCAGAGTTGGCTCACAATATTTATTATTCCTTTAACTAATAGTCTCGTTTTGGATTATCAAAGCCACTAAAGCATATCTTTCTAACAAAGCAAAGATCGAGAAAACCATCCAAGTTTCAATTCGTACTTATTGCTTTAAATGAAACAATCACTTTCATAGGTGCGTACATCGACTTGAAGAAGGTTGTGATGCAGCCGCTTCAGCCCAATGCCTGTTTTATGAAAGAACATTTGGACAGTGACGCATTGTTCACTGGAATAACCGAGAGTGTAAGGAAAGATTCCAGAGTGGCGAAGAACCATGGCGGAGTGTTCGTCTACCACATTACATCCCGTGGGGAACTAAAGAGACAATGGAGTAAGTATCGGATGCCACTGGAAAATGTTTATTACAGATACGAATTCTGGGAATGATTATTAAATTTAGTTTACAGATCGAAAATTTAAGTTTTGAGAAATAATCATAAAGTCGCGGTGTCTTCTTTGTCTTGCATATAATATACCAAACCTCTGGTTGTTGACTCCCGGAACATAAAAGTACAGAAACTAATGCACTAAACAGCTATTATTCGTAATGTCCGCAGCGTTTCTGAACTAATAATTTCAACTATTTTCATGTGCCTTGTACATACAATTTACTTGTTGCAGTTGTGGATTTAAACAGAGGTGAAATATACGAAGGTGCACCATCCAAAATGGTACAGTGCGATGGCTCGATTCGCGTAGACGACAAAGTCTTAATCCGAGCGGTGAGTATATTTTCATCACTTCTTGCATGCCGCACAATACAGGATTTTAGGCAACTATCTAGGAACAGAAAATCCCTACGTACCTGGTGCCGGTCCAAGTAAAACGATTTTCTGAAACTGTTCTGCAATGAACATAGATCAGGATATTAATCCGTACACTTGACAAGTGTAACACGTTCATGATGGCATGATCCACTCGTGGGTTATACCATAATGTGTATGAATGTGCGGTTTCTGTGAACGTGTTAAACACGTGGCGGCAAGCTTCTTGTAGTTGAATGATAAAAAGCGTACTGCCCCTTAACGTGTCGACTCTCGGACGTTTCCTAATAGTTATTTTGTCAAGATCTACAAAAAAAAGCAGCAGTCTATGGAAGAACAAAGTCCCATTTAACGACAAGCTGGTCGATTGCATTGTTATCTTACACTCAAGCTTTCACAATTTGCAAATTATTATCTTGCTACATTGTCATCATGTTTGTATTGTCGCAAACGACCTAGGCATGTTCTGTGTCCCCATAGTTGCCCAGTACCCTGTACAGTAAAAACATATTTATGACAGTTTAATATTTGGTAAATAGATGTTGAAAAAAGAAAGGGTATTGAAAATATCGAGCAATAACATGTGAAGTAGTAATATAACAGTGAAAACATTTCATTAACATGGCCTGCCCATTTTTTAGGTTTTAGGACAACCGCAAAAAGCATTCTCACAGAGAGCTGGTGACGTCGTGGGTGACATGACGCTGTTACAAAAATTGAAGCATCTAACAGACAATTGCAGGCCAAGGTTGTAATTGAACAGTTGTAAACGTTTTTGTATCGAGCACACCAGAAAAACTCTGAAACATACTGTTCGGCATTTTGCATTTGAAATATTAATGTTTGTTATTTTTGTATTTGGTTGTTACACGAGGTGGTGGTATACAAGGTGGTATACAAGGCGATATACAAGGTGACATATAAATGTAGGCGCAATACAACATTTAAATATGCATTTATCATACCTTGCAGGAACAAAATTTGTTCTTCCACTATTTTTTTAATACGTGAGTGAATATACCTATAAACTTGCAATCAGATTTTTCGCCACAATTCGAAATAGAATAGAAACATCATTTATTAAATTTTGAGAGAGTGGTATTCTTGGGATGGATATTGCTGTGTTCAGCGCCACTCCCGGCTAAAAACGGAAGTGCTACTCCCTACAAATTTTGTACTTTCCTGTAACCCACAGTTTGGTCACATGACCTTAGACTTGGGCTAAGGCATAGTATAACTAGTATGGGCACTCTTTGTCGGCACTTTGATCTTTTTGTCGTCAATTTTCCGCCATGTTTTTGGCCTAACCTCCAGTGACGGATCATTTGTTCTAGGAACCCGCGGTATATTACTATCTCACCAGGGACGTATATAAATTTTATAAATTGGAAAAGAAATTTTTTAATTTAAAAATTATCTAAAAAATAAAACAAATAAAAGCTTTTTTGGTCAATAAATTAAAATTATTAGAGATAGATTTATTAGAGATAAAATATATTAGATAAAATTGATAAAAAGATGAAAATATATATAAACTAATTTATACAGATTAGAACCGATTGTATACATAAATAAGAAAATAAAAAAGTGAAATGGTTTGCATATTTTATTATTTGAAAACTAATTGTTATTTATGTCTATCATTATTATTATAAACCATTACATAAATATAGGAGTTCGGTAATCATAAGTAAAGTAAAAATATATGATTGCATGAATCATTTATTCATTACATAATGACATACAAACATCTATTATAAAATTACATTAATTATACAATTAGTGAATAATTAAAGCCATACATATCATGGAAATATAGAGCCAATTATTCCAATTGTTTATAAATGTTTCCAAATGATCATTTTATTTGAATTATTTTGATTAGAATTAGATTTAAAGTTGCGATTTATAAATTTTAAAGTATAATATAAACGCATCCTGAAAAATAGCTTTTTTACAAATAAATGTGGAAAATCTTGACATGGATGCTGAAACATAATTGATTCAGCTTTTGTCAAAAATGTTTGAATAACATTTTTTTGTAAAATAACGGTTTCAAAATTATCATTAAAAATCGCTTCTAAAGAACATATATAAAATATAAAATTGTTATGTGGCATTTTCAGGCTACCAAAAGCAGACCTTTCACTTTGATATGCTTTAAAAAAACAGGAAATTGTTGAGTCCTCCAATTCTACATGTTCTATACTGTATTCTTCGCAAACTGCAAAGCGAAAAAAAGAACACTCTGAATTTGCAGTCGTATTTCTGCAATTTTTAACACTGCACTTTTTATATCTTTTGATTTTCTACATTTTATTTTATGTCTTATTTTCCAACGTTGTTTTCAAAAATTGTAACCTTTCAACTGACTGTCACAGGCTTCACATCACCACTTATGAAACAATTTTCTGATTGGTGGCTCCCAAAAACATGGCGGATGGATGCGCAGAACGGATCGACGCGAACCTCGAAAATGCTCGGAGTGCCCATACTAGTTATACTATGGGCTAAGGCTTGTTGACGTCGGTAAAACAGATCTTTTATCATTGATGCTGAAAGAATCCGCTGGATGTCGCTACATGCCATGTCCTTCTGTTTACCATTCAGTACTGGAAGGTACCTGTCGCTCCATCTACTTATTGGAAGTAAAAACAGCCAGCCACAAGCAACTTGTCGAGGACAATTTCAGAAGATAGGTAGTAACTTTCAGTAACTGGTAGTATCAGTATGCTGAAAATCAGGGGGATGACACTCCGGCTCCCCCACTCCTTCTTATTTGTCACGCGAGGAGTTCGTTACATTTTATCTGCCAACATAAGAAAACTAAATCCGAGGCATTGAAAATGGCAGTAATGGTGGTAACAATGCGGAGCCGGCGTCGCCTATCAAATCCAATATGGTGGTGCCGAATATTACGTGAGAAAGTTTGTGTCTAAATCTATCTAATATTATATAAACTCTAACATTAATACAATTAACTTTTAACTGTAATATGTAATATTTGTTGTTTTATTTTAATAATATTTTTTGAATAAAATATTCTTGTTTATATAAATAATATGTATCGTAGAAATTTTCTAATATACCCAATAGAACCCAATGAATTATAAAATCTCTCCCGCCCAATTTCAAACGTTGCAGAGCGCCAATAGTGCGAAGTAAAATTCGATGCAGAGTTTCGCGCTATGAAGTTGGTATAGAAAATGTAACGAACTCCGTCTCGACCAATCAGCGTCGAGACAAATAACGTTGGTCCCTTTAGCATTGAGTGTCACCCCCTGCTGAAAATGATTTTGCAACGGTAAAGCAGTACTGCCAGCACGTTTTGGAATGCAAACTTGGTTGACATATCATCCCAACCCGGCAAAATAATGTTGTAGAACTAACCATTATAGCACTTAAAAAATAATTTCAAATTCATTGGTACTGTGGTGCGTTAATTAACCCGTCCAAGATGCCGGATACAGAAGGAGATACTTTCTGCAAGAAAATGCGCAAAGCGACAAGAGAGATACACGCAGTCAGCGATGCTTTGGTTAATGCCAAACTCGCATTCGGTAAGAGTTCAATTTTGTATAAACAATGAAAGATTATTCAATAGAATGAAATATATAAAGCATACATAACCTTACATTTTAGTTCTACTGGGTAACTAGATGTTCTCATTGTGAGATAACTTGTTGTTTCTTTCAGTCAATATTTTGCCGGTAATGAAAAAGTATACGACGAGACAAAACGAAAAAGTTCAGGAAAAAGCCATTTGCCCACTAATTCAAATATATACATAAACTTTTCCCAATCTATCTTGTGATTGTAATAATTTTTTTTGTTTACACTATTATTTTTTATTCAGGATTTCACGATGACAAAGTTTGGGCGGATGGATTGTTGGTGTTCTACGAAATCTTTAGATATCTGGAAGGAGCTATGGATAGATTGAAAAGTACGAAAATAGGTCTTCTTAATTTATCCGGGCTCCAGCGTACGGAGGCATTCGAAAAAGACTTGGAATATTACTTGGGAAAGGGGTGGATGAAAAATTATACACCTAGGTATCTATTTATTATCGAATTGCTAATACGCTTGCGTTATCAATATTTTTCAGCCACATTTAATTCAAAATAAGAACGACTGAGATTAGATTCCATTTTTTGTTATCGACTGAGTCCATTGCAAATAATTTTAAGATAATGCGAAACATATTGAAGCGGCAACAGATAGTTTGACCTTATTTTCTCCAGTACTTTTCTGTTTTTTCACTGTTTTCGAAATCTTTTCAGGGAAAGCGTTGTGAAATACTTGATGCGTCTCAGGGAAGTTGAAGATACGGATCCTAGTCTGCTAATGGCGTATATCTATCATTTGTACATGGGATTACTAAGCGGTGGGATAATATTGCGGAAGAAGAGGCAATTGGTCCAAAAAATTTCACCATTCAAAGAACAACCGACCGGCGGTGATTCGATAACGAATTTCGGTGACAAAAGTATACACTCGTTAAAAGCAGAGTTGCGCAATATGATGAATGGTATTGCTGAAATGCTCGACGAAGATACCAAAAACAAGCTTATTGAGGAGAGCAAGGTAGTATATGCTCTGAACAATGACATCATTCGCAGTGTTCGCGGCGCTGGCATTGTGATAGTCAAAAAAGTTATTTACTTTGTTATATTCCTCGTATTACTTCTATATATTTTTTTTGTACTTTTTAAGAAATAGATAGATATATGTGTATATACAGGGTATTTCAGAAGTTCCGCTCGAGCTGGTAGCTGCGAATACCTCACAGTGCCACAATTCTATGTGGGAAGTTTTCAAACAAGACACCATTTAAGTTGTCGAATCAAAGAGCTGAACTCTCCTTCAAACGCGATCGGGACGTTAGCGACAATTCCACTTCTCTGATAATACAACTTCGATGGACGCTTATTTAAAAACTATTGCTTATCAACCCCGCGGACTTGGCACGTGAATTCATTGCACGGCCATACGGAATTTCTGAGACAGTCTGTAAAAAAAAATTTCTTCCAAAGTTGTATATAATATATATTTAGGAACTAGCTCTAAAACAGTTGTGCTTTAACTAAGCGCTGTTACAATTTGGAAAGTAAATAATGATTGGAAGGTAGTTAGACTATTATTTATTCGAATGATAAATTTGCATTGAGAACTTGTGTATGTTGCAACAAAAAGAAAAAAAAAAAGAAAAGTAAATACATAAAACGATATCGCATTCTTGATAATAGTACGGCCATTCGGATTATCCAAGATAATCACGATACATCTTTCGTTTTAAGTAATGAGCGACGTTGCGTTAACTAAATAAAAAAGATTCTCTTCATTTTCGTATTGTACTATGTAAGAAAACGAATCGATTTTTAATGAAACAACACTATTTCTCTTATTTCTCACAAATGTTATACGATTGAACCAAAAAAAAAATTCTGCCAAGGCGACCGAGAGTTAAAAAGAAAAAAGAAAAGATACGGGTCGATACGAACCGTTAATTAATTACCATAAGATAATGCTTGTTTACCTTGAAGAAAAACGAACTAAAAAAACGTTTCGTACCAGAAATAAATGCTTCGTAGATTATTCTACAACGTGACTCTCTCGTTCGCCTTCCAAGCAAATAAATCTTAACAGTTGGACGAAAAATAACGATTCAATCAATGAATCGTTGTTTGCCATTTTTTGAGATCAATAGTTAAGTTCATAACAACGAAATTTTTTTTACATAATTTATGATTTATCGATATATATATATACGTATTATATATATCACATTTTTTCCGCGTTCGATGAATACAGCTACGAGACATTCAGCGCCGTACTTGTCAAACTAGTTATTAATAATGGGAAGAACATCTTTCGCGACGCGACAATATTGAGCGACGACGTGTCTGAATCGTAGACCAAGAGTTACGCGCTATAATCCATGATAAATTTAGTTTCTCCATCTTCGCTCCATCTCCAACTAATTTAGCGGCAGTAAAAAACTTCGATCCAGTGCCAGGGTTGCTCAGAAACAATTGAGTACAGCTTGTCGGTCGAATTTGAAATGCGTCCAATTTTTTGAAATAAAGTCAAGCGACGATTCTTGAGCGTTTGGACAGTTTTGTCCGACAAACGGCGATTGTTTACCGCGCTGAGACGGATCAAAGGGGGATGGAATATCTTTGAGATTCGTCGATTTTTGTTTAGCCGTTTCGCCGAACAATAGAGACTTTATGTTGCCGCTGGTGACTTGATTCGCGGTTTCGTCGCTCGTTGCTACTGGATCTCCTGAAACTTTTGAATATGCTGTTTTTACAATTTTGTCGTAGCTGTTTGTTTGTGCTAAGCGATACAATCATTTATACCTTTAGATTTGGTTGTTGATTTTTGTTTGTAATTGATATCCGGGCACTTGATCGACTGTATCGCTGAGTCCTGGAGCACGGAGAAGGGTTGAATTCCACGAGGGCTGTCGACCAATTGTTTGGCTAAAATGTTAGTCGCTTGTTCCTCGTCCGGTTCGCCGAATAAATTACGTTTGAAGGCACTTTTCGCAATGGTTTTGTTATCGACGATTGTTTTCACGGAGCTCTTCCCATCGGTCGCGGTACGCCGATTTCGGGTCGGTGATGTGTTCAATCGTCTTGTATTCTTGAATTCCGGTATTTCGTTCTGTTTCGAGATATATCATTATACATTGATCAAGATATGTTACACGTACTATCGAAATCTATCCCATTACCTGTGCGGAGTGCGACAGTAATTGTTGTTGACGTTTGCTTTTAGAGCTCGATTCAACATCCCCTAATGATTTGTGACGGTGTCTTCGTGTCGTTGTAATATTTTTTTCCCGCTGCTGTTTCTCCACAACCCATCTTTTCATCCGTCTGAAAACAGATTATTCAGTATTTTCATGTAAATTGTTAGTTTTACATTTACACCAGCTGGAGGCAATCTGCAAAGATGGCCTACTTGACAAAAGGGACGACCATGAAAAATGCGTTTGGTCCGACTCCCATTTTGACTTTTGGTGTCATATCCTTCTTGTTGTTAGGCAGATCGGCGAGCGCAAACCATTCGACGTTTTTAATTTCCTTCCTTGTCTTTGGTTTGAATTTCGTGTCCATCTGTACACCCGATATTATATAAAGTCTGACCAACTGATCGTGTATAGTCGATTCGATGTACTCGTTGTTGTCTATCAGATCAGATATGTCGAAGCCAGTTTCTTCGAGAACCTCCCGAACGGCGCAGTGCAAAGGGTCTTCATCCTCGTTGACTTTACCTTTGGGAAATCCCCAGCTGTGCTTTGCCCAGTAACTTTGCACCAGCAAAACTTTGGTTAGATCATTGTTGAGGACTATTGCCCCGAACGTCGGTACGCTCTGTTTGTACTCTCGCCATTGCTCGATCACCGAGTCAATGCGACCTACGTGCGGCTTCAAGAACGGAATGTGATGAAAAATGTGTGTCGCAAATTCTTTGATGCCGCAGTTCTTCAACTTTCTACTGTCCTCGGCGCAGTAGAAATCCAAATAAAACCAGTGAGCTAGTTCGATTTGAAAACAAATCCGAACCAGATCCTTGCGTTCTTCCTCCGGAACATTGATGATAAAACGACTAAAAACAAATACATTTTTATCACTCAATTACATCCTGTTCTCAAACTTAATGTTCGAACGAGATTTTTATAGAAATATGCTTGTAAACGTTCGTTCGCTATTCAAATAAAAAACACTTCAGACTTTGGTGAAAAGTTTGGAGCAAACTAACCTACTAAGGTCATCCAAAATATCCAACGGGATCGAAGGTTCAGCCATTTTTACGAGGTCTATTTTATTAGTACAACTTCGTCATCACACTGTGTACCACTGTTCAACTTTATGATAATTACTAAAAAAAACAAATTATGTTTTGAAATTTACCCAAGTAAACTCGTTAAGCGCTCGCTAGCTCATCTGAAATTGCGTTCTTGCAGTTGATCGTTTTTTTTTTTGGCAGTTAGGTGTCGTGCGCAACTACTTGTGCGCATATTTAGCAGTTCCTAACCTAGAATCAAGCACAAACCTTGGATGTAGCGTTAGATGAAATTTAAGTCCACAACTCCACAACACACGAAGTTCGGATTTTGGTAAAACATTTCTACAAGTTTTCTAACAATTAGTGCCTCAGATATTGAAAACAATGGTTGGAAAAAAGTCACAATTGTCATTAGAAACGTTACAAGATCAATCACTGTCAGACAATGATTCTGACATGCAAGACATTTCCAAAGTCGAACAAGAGGATAGCGGTGAGCTCGAGAAAGTACCAAAATTACTGGAAAAGAAAAAGAAACGTGGTATTATATATCTGTCGACGATACCGAAATACATGAACGTGACGAAGATTCGAGAAATAATGTCAGCTTATGGAAAAGTTGGACGTGTTTATTTACAACTTGCTCCTACAGGTTAGAATTATGCGGTACTTTAAATAGGAAATATGTGTAAACGAGGGCCATTTGACAAATCATTTTTATATTTCTTTAATTATTACATCATTCTCTGTGAAATAAATGAATGTTGAATCCTTATGTTTACTAAATATAGTTAAAGGTTGTCAACGACAAAGTCATTGAATTTTTATACGTTCTTGGCCTGTGTAAACAGTGCAATGGAAGGTGCTTTTTTTCATTTACCCGAGACATGGTCAATCACTGTTAGTCTGTCGAGTTATTTGTGCATTACTAACGCTTCTTTTATGTATACAGATACAGATGCGCTTAAAAAGAAAAAGAAAAGGAAAGTTGCATCAAAACATTTTACTGAAGGATGGGTGGAGTTTGAGAGTAAAAAAGTCGCTAAATATGTTGCTGCAAGCTTGAACAACACACAGATATCAACGCAGAAGAAAAGTAAATTTTACGATATAATCTGGAACATAAAATATCTGCCAAGGTAGTGTTCTGTCATGCCTCATTATTTAAACGACGAATGAAGTTTAAACTCGAAATTGAAAATGTTCGATTGTTTATTGTTTTCTCTTTGATCCATCTAGGTTTAAATGGATTCATCTGAGCGAACGCTTAGCTTATGAAAGGGCTGTTCACAAGCAGAGATTGAATGCCGAGATAGCTCAAGCCAAGAGAGAAGTCAACTTCTTTTCTCACAACGTCGATCGTAGCAAGAAACTTCGCAAAAAGGAACAGGAGGGTGGAGTTTCGAATTTTGTTGCGCCTGACATTAAGCAACGCGACACGGATATGGAGATTAGAAATCGAAAGAACGGTAATCAAGATGAGGACCGAACGGTATTCCTCAAATCCTTGTTCAGTTGATAGTTCATCAAAAGTAAACCATTTCTACATCGTGTAAATAAGGTAAAAATAAAACATTGTATACAAGCATAAAAAGATTCCTAAGATATTTATCTACTTCTATCACGTTTTCGCCAAGACAGTATAGACTTCATAAAGTTAGCTGACCGACTTTGACGTGATCTTCCCTCTAATCTCTTACAAGACAAAATCGTAGCTAGAGTACGAACATACTCTGATTATCCAGATATTCCCTGAAAACAACAATCGATCAAGGATTGAATACATTTGATAAACTCAATTTGTTGGTCCACTTTGATTCGTGGCAAAGTTGAAATCTATTGGAATGTGACCCTCTAATGAGCTAATTTTGGTACAAAAAAAGAGGCAGCAAATTTCCCGTTGGATTTTAATTTCTATTAAAAAAATGTATGATCGTCAGTAACCCATTTGCATCCAAGTGCTACAAAAATTCATCCCCCTAACCATGGATTTTACTGCGCTTGGATGCAAATGGGTTAAACGTTTTCACTAAATTATGAAATTATTTCCACCGATTAGATAAACAAAAGTTTAATAGGTACGTTGGAGGACTCATAGTCCATTGAAATGTTACAAAAATAAGGCCTAACCCTGCATTTATCAAAGACAGCAATTTTTTTTTATGCATAGGGGATGGTATAGGAAGCTTAAGTCCAAGTTTATGGGGTTGTAACCCTTGAGGAAAACCCGCCATCTTGAAAAAGGGGTGAAACAGTTTTTGCATTATAACAATGAAACTATCCACCGCGCAAGAAAATTATCAAGTTGTTTTTTGTAGAAAATTAAATTCTCTACGAATTTGCTCTCTTAACTTTTTGTCGTAAAATCGAAAATAACAAAGTTATTAACAACAAACGACAACAAATGGAAAACAGCGTTTTTTTGAGTCGCTGTAACTTTTTATTTTTTCATTTTTCAGAAAAATATGTCCAGAGAAACTTTTTGGCGTTCCTTGAGACGAACAAATTTCACCCCTCATTTAAAAAATTTCATTTATTTTTAAGGATTTTACAGCCATTCAAAGGTAAAAATATCCCTCAGCACATAATATTTTGGAAAAAGGGTTTAAAATCGTTCTATCGATATAACAGGAAAACTGTCCACCGCACAACAACATTATCAAGTTGTTTTTTGTAGGAAATGAAATTCTCTACGAATTTGCTCTCTTAACTTTTTGTCGTAAAATCAAAAATACCAAAGTTATTAACAAACAACGACAAAAAGTGAAGCAGTAATTTCCTTTAAGTCGCTCCAACTTTTTTTCTTTTCATTTTACAGAAAAATATGTTCAATGCATTTCGATAGAACACCTTCTGACGAATAAATTTCAATATAAATGTGTCAACTTTTGTTTATTTATGAACATTTTACAGTGCTGCAAAGGTAAGTGTCGGAGTACTCGAAAATAGGCATAACAAGTATGCTGCGTGTGGTCGATGGGGGGCTCCGCCCCCATGCCCCCCGCGCGCCACACCATTGCTGACCTTTGCGCTCCGCGTTCTATTGGTCATTTACTTGAATTGTTACTTATTGAAATATTATATTGTTTTTATGTTATTGTGGATTATAATTGATAATATAGAACTCTGTGTTTCGTTCTTGATATATCTTCAGTAAGAGCCATTATTCGAAAGGTGATGACCGAATTTTTAGATTTACATTAGTAGGCACTTACAACTTTACAATATAAGGATTGCACATTTTATTTTTATGATATATTTTGAATGTTGATTAACATGTCCCTTAGGGACGTTTTAATAGGCACTCACACCGTAATTTCCAATTTTAATTAATTTATCGCAAAGATGCTACAATTTCCATGGTGCCAAGCTTTGACTGTTCATTCCTAATATTTCAACCGGAAAATAAGAATTTCATGAATTACACATTTGCCGTTTCCGCATTCTTAAGGAGTCATGAGCGTTCTTAGTGGTAATTGAGAATGTGCTGAAATTGAATGATTGTTATTGGCTCATGGGTACAAAATCTTTATTTTGTTACAAATAATTGAAATTGACTACACAAGCTTTAAAAAAATATTTGTTTAATATTGCCTGAAGGGCAAAAAGTTATTTTTTTATGTAGTTGAGATCCAATTTGGTAATACATGGGTGTGACTGTGACTTATCACAAACCGCTGCGCGGTCCATTTGGGATGGTTCGTCGTCAATCAAGTCCTCTCACTCGCATTGTTGCGTTTTGCGTTTCATATTTAAGTGTTCGTATTATAACGTTTCATTTCTTGTTTTATTTTCAATGTTTATTTTCTATGAATTATGGTGCAAGAATAATCCATATAATATGGTTGTACGTTTAATAAAATAATTAAAAAAATAATCAGTATATCGTTTATTGAATAATAGGTATTGTCACGCCGTTGGGAGGGGTGTATGGGAAATTTGGGGGAAAGAAAAAGAAATAATCGAAGAATAATTTTTATTTTACAATATGATTAACGGCGGACTATCTCCGGGGCAAATAATAATAATCATAATACAATCTCTCAAAATCTTGGGCGCCAGTTAATTTTTACAATAAAAAAAAATTAACAACAAAAAAAAATATTAACAAAAATCATAAAAAAAAAGAAAGAAAACTCAATGACTGGGTTGAGGAGAAGGGCTAGCGTGAAGGTACGGGAAAGGGTCAATCGGAAGGGTTCTCAGGGTGAGGTTCGCCGACTCAACGGCCTCTTAATAATTACCACTGGCTTATTTTAATTCTTAGATACATGTTCGCTATCTTGGCTTATATTGAATAGTAACTCGGCCTGTCGTAGGGAGAGGGGCAGGCGGGGAAATGGGGAGTTGTTTGGGTTTGGGGAGTCGGCTCTGCCGAGGAAGGTCGGTTTTGTGTATCTCGATCGCGCGAATCGCGCGATCGACTGTTCTCAACGTCGAGATGGATACACGAGACAGGGGGAAGGGAGGGTCAGGCGGGAAATGACCGTTACTCGTACTTATGATGTTCGCTACTCTTAGTTTCGCTAATTGTACAGCCGTCCCACACGACTTTTTGATAATAAAACTGAGGCCAAAATGCAAGGGGTGGACGCACGCAATAAAAAAAAGGGGGGGGGATACTCTATATAAGTCAACGCAAAAAGGGAAGATGGATTTTTATAAGTGTGCCGGTAATGATGGCCTGTGCAAACACTTACGTTCTGGTACACTTATACTATATATTCTGGCACACTTATAAAAATCCATCTTCCCTTTTTGCGTTGACTTGTATAGAGCACCCCCCTCCCCCTTCGTATTGCTTGCGTCTACCCCTTGCGTTCGGCCTCAGTTTTTGTTAATAAAAAAGTCGTGTGGGACGGCTGTGAGAATTCGCGAAATTGAGAGTAGCGAACATCATAAGTACGAGTAACGGTCATTTCCCGCCTGACCCCCCCCCCCCCCCCCCCCCCCCCCCCCCCGCCTGTCACTTGTATCCATCTCGCCGTTGAGATCGAGACACACACGACCGACCTTCCTCGGCACAGGAGGACCGACTCCCAAACCAAAACATCTTCCCATTTCCCCGCCTGCCCCTCGCCCTGCGACAGGCCGAGTACTCTTAAATATAAGATACAAGATATCGAATACGTACAAAATTTATAGCTAGTGGTAATTATTAAGAGGCCGTTGAGTCGGCGAACCTCACCCTGAGAATCCTTCCGATTGACCCTTTCCCTTCCCTTCACGCTAGCCCCTCCCCTCAGCCCAGTTATTGAGTTTTCTTTCTTTTTGTTAATTTTTTTTTAATTGTAAAAATTAACTGGCGCCCAAAAATTTGAGAGATTATTGTATTGTTTATTGCCCCGGAGATAGTCCGCCGTTAATAATATTGTAAAAATAAAAGTTATTATTTGAGTAATTAGTTATTTCTTTTCTTTTTCTTTCCCCCAAATTTCCCATACCCCCCTCCCGAATGGCGTGACAAAATTGCCCGAACGGCGTGACAAAGCCAAGACGTATATATTACACATTTTTTATAAATCTATATTTACCATGAAATGCGAAACCATAACGGCTTGTGAAGCATAAGTCTATTAATGTATTATTATATCAGTTGTTATCAAATCATTTTTTAATACAAAATGAAGATTTTTTGATTTCATAAATTGAAGTAGAGCTTCACTAATTGTAAGATGTGATTGTGTGTTATGCATATCGTCAGCGTAACAAGCACACTGTGGCGTGCTTTTTTCAAACTACCCAGTAAACCAGACGTGTAACAGCAATATAACGTGGAAGTTACAATCAATATCACAGTGTTACATTAGTGTAGTATAACTGGTATATAATATGGAAATAACACCGCAATGTTTCACTCGATACCTGTATGTCATATACATGTAACGTACCATGGTAACATTATGGTTACATTACCAAAATCTATAACAGTGTCATAACATGTGTGTAACATTGTGACTATAATATTGGTAATATTCGGGTTATGTAAACGTTATGAAAGTATAAATATTGCAGTTACATAGCCAACATATTGTAACTGTTACACATTATGCTAATAATAATGTGAATGTAACATTGGTAATATTTAAGCAGTGTATATGTTATATGAAATATTGCAATATTGAAGTTGTATAACTGATATTTGCAACAGTCACATAACATTGTTACAACTATGTGAGTATACCAATGGTAATACGTACCTAGTGTGAATGTTCTAAAACGGTAAAATGTTGCAGTTACATAACCAACATATCATAACCGTTACATATTACACCTGTAACCATGGGATTTTAATATTAATAATATTCAGGCTATGTAAATGTTATGAAACGTTGCCGATTGTATATGATTAAAGACGGATTTTTCCAACTTAAGAACCTATAAGGTCAAGGAGAGTGGCACAGAGGACAAGGAGACGGTGGACCGAGAAAGGGAAGAAACGAATGAGAGCAGAGACGGGGAAAGAATAGAGGAAATAGCGGAACGGGAAATATAAATATCAGAAATGGAAAAGGGATTAGAAAAAATGAAAAAAGGAAGGGCGGCAGGACAGGACGGAATAGCAATAGAGTTCTGGCAAGGACTACTAAGAGAGGGGAGGGAGGAGCTCTGCAACATTTTAAACAACCTATGGAAGGAGGGGAAATTAGCAAGGGGATGGGAGACGGGAAGAATATACTCGATACATATTAAAGCCGGCGAACCCAACACAAAGAAAGAAAACTACAGGGGTATAACGTTGATGGATGCGGGATATAAGTTATTGACGAAGATCATGAACAACAGGATAAGATACGTGGTGGAAGAAAACGAGCAGATGACGGAAGAACAGGCGTATTTCAGGGCGGGCAGGGGACAAGAGACCATGTATTTGTCCTGAACGCGCTAATTAACAACAAATTGAAGAAAAAGGGGGGTAAACTATTCACGGCTTTTGTTGACTTGAAGGCAGCGTTCGGCACAGTGGACAGAGAAGAAATGATAAAGAAGGCAGAGAGGGCCTTCGAGGGAATTCGAGGGAGGCTACTGAAAATGATCCGGAAAATATACGAAAATACACAGAGCGAAATAATAACAGCGGAGGGAGTGTCGATGAAATTCAGGACAACGAGAGGACTGAGACAAGGGTGGGCGCTAAGCCCTACACTCTTTAATATATACATCGAGGATATGGAGGTAGGGTAGATAAGAAGGAGGAAAGGAGGCACGATAATAAGAGGAGAAAAAATATATGCCCTGAAGTACGCGGATGATGTGGCGATGGTGGCAGATACGGGGGAAGGACTACAGGACATGTTACGAGAACTGGAGAGATATGTAAAAAGGAACAAACTGGAGATTAATACCGATAAAACGAAAGTCATGATATTCAGGAAAGGGGGAAGGCAAAAGAAAGAAAGAGGACGATTTTTGAATGGAAAAAAGTGGAGGTGTGTAAAAGAATATAAATCCTTAGGAGTATTTTTTTCGACGGGTAACACATTCGAAAAACATCTACGGAAAATAGGCGGAAAGATACGGAAGGTGGCGAATGCAGCTTGGGGAGTAGTTAAAAGAGCGAATCGGAAGACTGGCAGAGAGGCTGACAATCGCGGAAGCAATAGTGAGGAGCGGAATGTTATACGGGGTAGAAGTGTGGGGGTGGAAAAGAAGGAGAAATGTAGAGAGAGCGCAGGGAAGGTATACAAAGATGGCAATGGGATTAAGGAGGAATACACCGGAGTACATTTGGAATATGGAGGCTGGGTGTATCGGAACAAACGTGGTGGCAATGAAAAGAGCGGGGGACTATATAGCGAAAATTTTAGACATGGGGATAGAAAGATGGCCGAGAAAATGCCTAATGGAAGAAGCGGGAGGGCTTGTGAATGAGGATGGGAGCAAATAGGAAAAAGAGATGAAGGTAGCAATGGAGGAAGCAGGAGAAGGGCAGATAGGGGAAGCGATAAGAAGAGGAAACAAGGAGGAATGGGAAATGAAGGTCGGGCGAGCGGTGCAGAAGATGACTGATCAGGAGACTCAGAAGATGTGGGCAAAAATCGAGAGATCCAACTTCTGCGAAGAATACAAAGAAAGGAAGAAAACCATAGAAAGGCAGAAGTATTGGGACGAAGGAGCAATAAGGGGTGTAATAAGGGAATGGTGGGCAAGGATGAGATGCGGGAGTGTGGGAAGCGCGGCGGAGAAAGGGTTTAAAGAGATAAGATGTAGAGTGTGCAGGAAGGAGGAGGAAACATTGGCACATATGTGGGAATGTGAGGAGGCCAGACAACAGATGGAGAAACAAGCCCTCAAAAAATACGAAAAGTGGAAAGAAGAGCGGAGGAAGGAACCGGAAGGAGGGTGGAGAAAGGTTTTGGAGTGGGAAGTCATAATAGAGGAAATGTGCGAGATAGCAAGGCACTTTGAGAACATAGCGCAAAGAATGGAGGAGGGGAGGAAAAAAATGTAAAAATGTAAATATGTAAAGTAGTATGTATGAATTGGTAAGAGAGATTGTAAGAAAGGAGGAATGTTAAAACCCGAGAGGGCATACATGGTAATTATGATAATAAACGTTAGGTAGTCAACCATATCCTTGCAAATTCAAAAAACAATTTTGCGAATTATGCATGCGCAACGGCTAATGCGCACCTGTGTGAACTTAGCCAGTCGACTGACAATTGCGTCGCGCATGAAGGGGTCTCAAAATTGTTTTTTGGCTTTTGCAAGGATTTAGTCGACTAACTAACGTTTTAATTAGCAGATTCATGACCACCTAACGATTGCCACATCATTTGACCATCTTGAAAAGATAAATAAAGGAAAAAAAAATATTTTCGGTCAATTTCACATACATTTTCAATTATTTTGTTTTGAAAAAACTATTGACGTCCTAACGTTTTAATTAGACTACCTAACGACCACCTAACGATATAAAAAAAAGTCAATTAATAAAGTGCAAGCTGTTCGGCCAACTTCACGAGGGTGCGATCAACAAAGGTAGACAAAAGTTGAAACCTCGAGAATTTGTTCCGCGACATCTGTGGCCAAGGAGCGAACGATTTTTTACCCACGTTGAATTGGCGGCATGTTCGATTCGCAGATTCATTTTGTACGCAAAAATCTTGTACTTGATCGTTTCGTTTTGCTTTTACAAACGCATACTTACGTGTACGCATTTCTTACGTGAAAAAGCAATTCTAGACTTTGGACACGTTTAGTTTAATTTAATGGTAAATCTTTTATCAGAAGCGCATTGGTCATGATCATTCGCTTATCTTCTACTTTTACGGAATTTCAAATAAAGTACAAATTATCAACATCATTTATTCAACGTCTTTTACATCAACAATTATGTTGTTTGGTGATATAAGGTACATATTTCTATACATTTTTCGGAACATATATTAACATGTGTAATTGTCAGATACGTTGACCAAACTTTGAGATTATTATTATTATAATGTTTAGAGGAAGAAATTAAACGGCGATGACGATAACAGCTCCTTCCTTTCTGAAGTCATAATGTTTCAACACTGCATGGCCAGAAGGTTTCCTCACCCGTGTATATTAGGGTTCCTTGGGGCCCTGGCCATTTCGACAAGGGTACACATTTTCCGTCGAGACACACCTGTAGTAGAGATGAATTGTATTAGGTTTTTTGGGGCTAATTGTGGTTCTGCATCGAGTTCAAGGCAATTTCTCCGAATTTATGACCGCGGGTATCGTAAATAATACGGTCCCGTTACAATAAGAATTAAAATCGCATTTAGCATTAATTTCACTGGTGAAAAAGATTGGGTGGAACACTACCTTACATAAGATACTTACTTTGTTAGTGTTGCATCGCGTTCCCGCACTTGGTGATAATGTAATTGGGAGGTTCTTGACGAGGGGTGAAATATACCAGCCCGCCCCCATTTTGTAACCGCATGATAAACGTTGGCAACTAATTCTGTTTCCTCTCTATATATCGTAAAACATGTAAAATTAAATTTTTTAGAAAAATTTTGTTTTGCCTCCGTAAACGCACAAGCTCACCTCGCATGCGACATCGAAGCCATGTGCTTGGCATTGTTCTTCTCGTGTTTTTATCGGCAGGCCCCACTGATAGCGTCTCTATTGACAAAAGTACACTTGAACGTAACAGAATTTGACTACTCGAAATGTACAAATAAATTATATATTGATTCAAGGGTGTAGTTGTATCACCGTATGTTATCTCGTCAATGAGCGTCAGTTCTTTATATTCACATTCGATTTTTATAACAGAATCATATTTCGCGGGTTATTTTTCATAGAATCGTGACATGAATCGAGTATATATCTTCATGTAAGACATATCGTACTATACGAAATGGAAAACTTTCATCAATAAGTGACGATGTGAAATTAATTCGTTAACGCGGAACATAAGGATTAAAAAGATGCGAAATCTCGAATTGCCTCTAACGGGACGATCGATACTTCGTACAATCACCATACGAATTATTGAACAATTATTTTAATCAAAACGATGTGATATAGAGGTATCCTTACTTTTGCGCAATGAACGAGGTCATTTTCCTGAACACATTGTCCCTCTGGTTCTTCCTCATCGACACAACGTTTGTCTTTGCAAACCTGAGAAACGAATGAAACAAATCGCGATTAAATATTAGGCAATATCATGAATTAGAAGTCACGAAGTAGGTAATATAGGGAATGAGATACTGACTTTCGATGGACCGCACGGCGTTCCATCCTCAACTCCCCCGAGAGGTATTAATTTGTGTAACGTAGGAGCGCTGCCAATTTGGTTACGTCCGCATAGTAAGACTTGGCAGTGATAATTAGAATCAATGCAAACGTTATCGAGCTACAATGCGCCGACAAGCAAATTGTTATAAAAAGTAGGTAACGCCAACAATATATTTGATAAATATTTTACGAGATATAGGATATCGTTAAATAAATTCGTACCTCGCAGGCAACCTCATATCCATAATTCCGGCATTGTTCACTGCGACTTGGTATCCTTAATAATCATTAAAGTATATGTGAAAATGAAGATAAATTCGATTATGTAGGAAAGTAATGAAACATGAGACTTATAGAAGGATTAAATACTAATATAAAACAGAGGCAACGAGAAATTGACGAAGAGGAAGGCGTAATATCGTTTGAAAAAAGGTGGAAAACTCTAACGCGTGATTCAAACACTTCCTCTCCGAATGATTTTTCGAACTAGGTGAGAGAACGAGCGAATCTACCATTGTTCTTGACTTTCTCACGTAATTCTAATCATGCGGGTCAAGTGAATTTAGAAATATGATACAGCTATGGATCTCTCGCACTTATGAAATTTGTACATTACCCTTCGATATCTGACAACCATGTTAGAATAAACGCGACTATGACGACGTACATGAGAAAACTTGACCTTCCGTACATGTTGCACCGTTTCTGATTCGGTACACGTACACATCCGGTTAATATTTGGAACAAAATTTTCGAGCGTCAGCAATATTCTTTCGTTTAAATAGATCGAATCAAAATTATAATAAATACCTTTGAAATTGAAAATTGTCTTCGAGGAAAATAATTGTAGAGGACAAAGGTTGCGATGCGGCGTATGGAAAATTTCAAGTGGATCTGCCTAGTGAAGACTATATGCCACGACTTATATCATGGCATATCGAAGAAACGAGCGTTAACGTGTCGCATCGATGTACGACGTTAGGAAAAACGGGGCTTACTCGGATTCGCTGCGAAAAATCCCATTTTTGAATTTTATTGCCGCAGTCGATAAAGTTTAAAGACAAGCGCACCGAAGAGAGGCCACGAGGCTTGCTGGTGTAACACGGACGTCCTTTGGTATCGACTTCCCCGGTGTTATAAATATGCGCAAACAAAATAGTAAAAAGTCTTATCGCGCAGTGCGACGAAACCGCCGAGGTTTCTAGACACGACAAGATCGGTTTTGAAATATATTTTTTCAATTATACTCGTTCTTTGTATTTCAGTAGATTTCAACTCTTGTGAACCAGTTGATACGAGTGATTGAAACAATTGAAGCGCGGGAAGCACGGACCACGGTGAAAATTTGACGAAGATATTGGTGCGATAGGAAAATACACGATAAAATATAGGAGATACTCTCGCATTCGATAATTATTATAGAGATCGTTTTATAGCGATTAGTCGACTAAATAACAAAACGGAATACATTGCTCGTATACGAGACTCCCCATCTTCCTCGCATTCCGCGTCCTTGAATGTTAGCTTCCGTATCGTAAAACCATCGTTTTACTAATTTCTACATTTTTTCCTTCTATTATATGTAGAAATAATATTAATATGAAATAATCAGAGACTAGAATTAATATTCTATTAGGTAGGATTTACAATTTTTGAAGACCTACGCGTTAAGCAATGGTTGGCGATAATTATGAAGATAATAATACAAATTGATTAATTAATTATGTCAGTGAATAACGTTAAACATTTAATTACGACTTTAACAAATTTGTTTATATTTAAGAAATTTTGAAGAAATTCTTTTTCGTTTTTACTTCTTTCAATCGTTCACAAATTTCAAACAAACTCCTGAACATTCGTTTCATTTGTACATCCTACAAATTCGCGCGTATCGATGACTTTTATTTTTCACATAATGAAAATGGAGCGATTTTCATTTTTCGATGAAACCGATGGTACTTCCTTCAAATTCAGGCGAATTCAGGCAAATGGCCCTCGCGACATGCGCACAACGGTTCTCGACACAGAATTTCGTGTGAATTTTCTATTGCTAAATTTTCTACACCGAATTTAATTATTTCTCATCGCTTCGTATTATTTTCCTTACCGAGTATCCACTTACTTATATCAATACAATTAAAATCCGATGCAAGCTTCCAAGTGAAGCAGTTTTCCACAACAGAATTATGTAATTAACGCTTCGTCGATAATGTCAATTCTTCGGTCCAATATAGGATAATATCGGGAATCATACCATCAGTCAATATACCCGAGTTGATTCGAATTTTTTCATGATAACGCAAATAGCGAATTGTCGGGGTTGTGTTGATGATGCTCGCCGAGCTATGTAAATTTAGCTCCTCGATTTTGACTTTTGCATCTTTTTTTAATTGATAACGATTGTTTGTCGTTTGTTTGTGATTGTTTGATTAATTAAAACGTTTGTTTGATCATATTTTTTATCAAACAAACAAAACAAAAATGAGCGTCAAGTTACCCGCAAGTTTTTGAAATTGTGTCTAATTTGATTTTTTCAAACGCCAATCGATTCGGAATCGTTTGTTGGAAACAAATAATATAATTCGAACCATTGCTTGATCGTTGTTTCTGAAAAAAATCAATAAATAAAATATTGGTTCGTCGTAGCTTTCAATAGGGCTGTGTCACTGTACCCTACCCTAGACGCGCTGAATGTTAGGATTAAGGCTAAGGCCGCACCACGGTTTTCTGCCGCTGGAGGTTGTAGCGGATAACCGCGCAACCGCTTAGGGTGCACGCACTGCGGTTCTGCGTTTAAAACTGTGCCTAGTTTCATGTCAGTTCCAAGATGGACTTTAAGGGAGCTTTCCAGTGTGAAATTTTCAAAAAAAATTTTTTTTTTTTTTGCTTTATCGAATAGTATACACTCTTTACGAAGAAGCAGAAGGGATATTGTATGGGCCTGGCATCGCTGATGACCGTAAGTAAACGATTTACCTAAAATTTCCTCATTTGAAACTTTGAACGCGTTTTTCTCGAAACAACATTTTTCAAAACGGTGTCCAACTTGGAGGGCAGAGTTTTAAAGCTATCGAGTTGAATTTTTTACACAATATTCTTAACGTCATTGTTTATCGTGCTATGGAAGCTTTTTTTTTTTGACATCTTCCTATTTTTTTGTAAAAAAAACTGCCAAAAAAAATGCTAATATCGATACTTTTTGTTCAAACCATTTTTGCAAAAAGAAAAAAAAAGCCTCCATAGCACGAAAGCCAATTATATACCGATCAATAATCTTTTTGTGTTTTTTGTTTCAGATCAAAATTGTGACCCCCAACGTGGACACCACATCCAAGTGCATTTTCTGCAACAATTGTTTCATCATTTTTATAGATATTAATTAATAAATAAATCGATCTTTAAAAAATTGTTTTGTATTCTTCAATACCCAATTAATATACAAAAAAAACCAGACCGATTAGATTATTTTTTCTTTAAAAAAAAAAAATCGCGAAAAACAGCGATTTTTCGGGCTGTCACACTGGAAAGCTCCCTTAAGAGCGTAGTGTGTATTGTTGTCTTAGAAATAAAACGAAGGAGAAAAGAATGCCAACGGAAAAATCGCCAGTACCTACTGGATACATCCATTATGTAAACTCCGATACTCAAAAGGGTTCTTTCATGAAAAATACCATCATTACCCAAACCCAAACTCAAAGCTTAGCCTTCTCTATTCTGTCACTGTACTGACGTAGAGTTGTATCGTACAGCACAGGCCTCTTTTCTACCTCGAAAATAATTTTTTGGGACATATTATCGAATGTCTCATTATCAATGGATTCAGCTTCACTCGATGACATCGTTGCAATGACAGCGACGAAGGTGAATGAACGGGACGATGAATATTAGAACCCAGTGCTCTGTATGTCAAACCCTGAGCATGAGCAAAACCGCGCGTGGATAACCGCGACGTGCGTGCGGCGCTACGTAGTTTCATAAGTTACAAAGCGTTGCGCGGTTTTTCACCGCCCGCCGATTTTTAACAAGTTGCGGTTTCAAAATCAGTCGCGGCAAAAAACCGCCAGTGCGGCCGCTTGTATTGATGCCTATAAGTCACAAAATCGCGCGATTGAAAACCGCCCGCGGTTAACCGTAGTGCGGCCATAGTATAACTAGTATGGGCACTCCGAGCATTTTCGAGGTTCGCGTCGATCCGTTCTGCGCATCCATCCGCCATGTTTTTGGGCGCCACCAATCAGAAAATTGTTTCATAAGTGGTGATGTGAAGCCTGTGACAGTCAGTTGAGAGGTTAAAATTTTTTAAAACAACGTCGGAAAATAATACATTATAATAAAAAAAATGCATAAAATCAAAGGGTACAAAAAGTGCAGCGTTAAAAATTGCAGAAATACGATTGCAAATTCAGAGTGTTCTTTTTTTCGCTTACCTAAAGATAATGAAAGGTAGACTGAGAGGAAGAATTTTTTCGATGAATGTTATACTAAAAAATAATTTGTTTTTTAGGGCAAGGAAGTGGATAATATTTTACAATCACCCCGATTTAATGTTGAAAACAGCAGAAAATTTATACGCAACCAACAGAGTTTGCAGTCATCATTTTGAAGATCGAATGTATGCAATTGGAATAATTGGCTGTATATTTCTATGATAAGTATGGCTTTATTCACTAATTATATAATTAATGTAATTTTGTAATAGATGTTTGTATGTCATTATGTAATTAATAAATGATTGATGTAATCATATATTTTTACCTTACTTATGATTACCGAACTCCTATATTTATGTAATGATTTATAATAATAATGATAGACATAAATAACAATTAGTTTTCAAATAATAAAATATGCAAACCATTTCACTTTTTTATTTTCTTATTTATGTATACAATCGGTTCTAAGCTGTATAAATTAGTTTATATATATTTTCATCTTTTTATCAATTTTATCTAATATATTTTATCTCTAATAAATCTATCACTAATAATTTTAATTTATTGACAAAAAACAGCTTTTATTTGTTTTATTTTTTAGATAATTTTTAAATTAAAAAATTTCTTTTTTCATTTATAAAATTTATATACGTCCCTGGTGAGATAGTAATATACCGCGGGTTCCTAGAACAAATGATCCGTCACTGGAGGTTAGACCAAAAACATGGCGGAAAATTGACGACAAAAAGATCAAAGTGCCGACAAAGAGTGCCCATACTAGTTATACTATGGTGCGGCCTTAGCCTAAAGGCTGTTCGAATCTCATGTAGAAAACCGTGTTGAGAAATGAGAAACATGGAAAATATTTCTTCCAAGAAATTAACCATAAGTTTTTTTTAGTGATTGATCACACAAGTTTATAGAATCCATCGTGAACGTAGCAGTAAGAGGGCTGGCTGTTACGAAGGTACTCGATAGAACGTTCCATTGTGTATTCTGCAAAGGCAAACATAGTGGTAACCGTCGCTATCAACGCATCTACTGGACATACACTATTGGTCAATAATTACAGTTAGAAGCGACTCAGGTGGTGAAATTTGTAAGTTCTTAACGGGGGAGGTCTACTTGAAATTTTCAAAAAAATCGATTTTTTGTTTCACTTTCTAAAAATACAATATCTTATGAGTATTTTCCGACTAATTGCATTTAAATCGCACCATTATTCCCCGAAATACATAACTATGAAGGAAGCCGTGTTAGAGCCATACAAAGTAAGTAGGTAAAACGTTTAAACTCTTTTTTCTCAAAAGCATGTTTTCGAAGTCGATGATCACTGTAACTCGAGAACGGCTTTACCGATCGGGTTGAAATTTATATCACTTCTTCTGTATACAGGGTGTTTGGAAAGTCTGGAAACGGTCGAATATCTAAAAAATAAAGCATTTTAGAGAAAAATGTTTCAGACAAAAGTTGTATGGTTCTGAAAAAACTATTAGATGGTACCATTGAATTGACGTTAAAGAGTCATTTGAAGGTCACGTGAAGGTCACCTCCATTTTTTTTTAATGGCACCCCCTATTTTTATTACATATTCTTGTAGTTGATCTCGAGAGCTTTCCAAAGCACTATAATTAAATGTTTTTTCATCAATTACTTTTCGAGTTGTAAGGCTGCAAAAGTACAATACCGCCGGCATTAGCGTTAACCGAGATGTACCACGTGGAGGTTGCACGGTCGGATTTACATCTCCTGTGTGTGCACACACACACAGACACGCACGCACACACATACACCGTCGGTTCACGCTAATGCTGGCGGTATTGTACTTTTGAAGCCTTATAACTCGAAAAGTAATTGATGAAAAAACATTTAATTGTAGTGTTTTGGACAGCTGTCGCCATCAGCTACAAGAATATGTAATAAAAAATACGGGTTGCCATTTAAAAAAATGGAGGTGACCTTCACGTAACCTTCAAATAACTCTTCAAGGTCAATTCAATGGCACCATCTAATAGTTTTTTCAGAACCATACAACTTTTGTCTGGAACATTTTTATCTAAAATGCTTTATTTTTGAGATATTCGACCGTTTCCAGACTTTCCAAACACCCTGTATAGTTGTCCTCCGGATGAACGACGGATTTTTTTTTTATAGTAAAAAATGTAAGTGAAATTTTGGGCAAAAGAACATTTTTGACTTTTAACATGCGCAATTTTGTGAAAAATGGAGAATTTTCAAAACCCTTCGTTCAACCGGAGCATTATATCGTTAATTGAAGATCCTCCCCTGTTTTGTTGGTTTTAGATAATCCGTTACAACGCGGGAGTGATCACTGCAAAATCTGTTTTTTTTGCAGCGTCTTCGGTCGTTGATATATAACGGCTTATTCTTAAATATATTTCTTTCAACAAATTATAATGTTTACACTACATATATATCTTTTATACGAAAGAACTTTTGTTATCAATTCTTTTATCGTTTGGCCAAAAAAAAATATGTGATGGTTTTCTCCACCTTGTATAAGGAATTAGACACCCCTGTCCTCTAATCTCTCTAAATCAGTGTTTCCCAACCGGTGGTCCGTGATAGCCTAGGGGGTGGTCCGCGGGAGAGTCCGGTGACTACTTATAAAAAAGTAATATTTCCTCGTGATTAAATCAAAATTGCGATTTTCGTTGAACAAGATTAAGTAAATACATTCGTTCTGATGAATATCAGATATGTATTGAATTATCTGTAACATAATAAAATTATTAGAACATACCATAACTAACACAATCATAATAATGTTTGTATCATGTAGAGAATGAGTTTTCAACATGATACAATATAGCCTACCTTCTGAAAATTACCATTTATATATTTGTATTATTGTTAATTATAATAGTTTCTTAATTAATAATAGTTTGTTTTTGAAAAATTGTTCTATTTCATCACCTTTCAATTTGGTTACAACTCATAAGATGTATTAATAATGTAATGTGTGGTGGATGGTCCGTGGTAATTCACTATCAGGCTGAGTGGTCCGTAGACATCTACGGGTTGGGAACCACTGCTCTAAATAAAAGACCTTCACACACGAATTACTTAACACGTAATACGTAAACCGTAAGGAAATTGTCCAATCAGTGTCGACTATTCCCCTTTTTTCCCTCTTGTAGAGGGGAATAGTCGACTCTGATTGGAGGATTTCCTTGCGGTTTACGTATTACGTGTTAAGTCGATTCGTGTGTGAAGGCCTTAATATTGAATATCAACTATGAAAAAATGTTTTAAATGCGAATAAAAAATATGTGTATATTTTTCTTGAAGCCATGCATGCGAAGCAATAATATTAATATTCAACATAGTTATCACATTATACCATAGATTAGAGTTTCTTTGTGCCTTCGATCAGAACTAGGAGGCAATACTGAAGTGAACAGAAATTGTTCATTTGAAGAAGCTTCTATTAGCAATCACTCGCTGGACAATCTTCTTGGGACGGGAGCGACGAGATCGATGCATGCCACTCGTCATTTCGGGATAACCCTGCGACACAATTTCACGGACAGCCCTGAAAGAATAAGCAAAGGTTGAAAAATTGAGCAGGACCAAAAAAAACTTCATGAAGATGAAAAACTTACTTCAGCAATTGTCCTTCCGGGGAATCCCATTCGACCGTTCCTGGATGAGTTATTTTGTATTCCAGCAATGTTTCCACCTGTTGTCGAACTCGCTGTAATAATATAAAAATTAAAAGTTAGCGTTAAAAAAAATGTTCATTATTTAATTAAACACGACGAAAATACCTGAATAAGCCCAGCGGTCTTTGCTTCACAGCGCACGATCAATGAATCGTTCAAGACGATGTTGGAATACTCCGCGTGAGATTCTGAGAAGAAAGTTAATATACAAGAACTTGTTGAGATAGTCGGACTTTCTAACGGGAACAATCTTGCGTTCACCTATTGTGCATTTCGGTGCAGCAAATAACAATGCGGTCCAACTGATGCACGTGCTGTCAAACAGAAAGATCTCCGAGGATCGCCGTTTGAGGAAATAAGTGAGGTACTGAGTCGGAAACGAAGAAACTCCCGCGTTTACACTTGACGGATGAATCTTCACTGATTTTTCGACACCAGTTGATATTCTCGGAGATCGTTTTTTATTTCTATAATACGATATAACTTCGTTATTCGCCAGCATGGACATAAAACGAGAGTAAAAAAACAATTATTCCATACTCACGTGATGGTAGCGACATTTGGATACAATCCAGCGCAAACGATAGCTTTAATCATCGACAAATTGTCGGAATTGCGATTAGCACAACGTTTGCTCGGATTTCTGCTGTTCAAAAATTTCATCTCGCAAAGATGACGAGCGAACTCGTGTTTCATGTCCGACAGAAGTTGCAGAGTGTTCCAGAAGAGAAAATTCTTGGAACAAAATCGATCCGCTTGTTCATGGGAAATACACGATTCGTATCTCTTGAGCGCCTCGGCGAGCACTATGTGATCGCTGAAATGGCCAAGACTCAACTTCCGTTTCTGCTCTTTTGCCTGAGTCTCCTTGTCGAACGGACAGTGGAAAGCATCTTTGAACGTGAGACTGGCGGCGATCGATAAAACAGGATCGACGCAGGAGAAAAGCGATGCCCAGATTATCATTTTTCCTGAAACGAAAAGGCAGACGCCAGTTTTACGTCGAATACTTTGTTGATGTTTTGTGGAAATAAAAGGTTTCCCTCGTTTACCCGTTCTCGGATCAAGGGGTAATTTTGCCAAATGGTAACCCAGTGGGGTCAAGTTCTCGTTTGCGTCGAGGGTATTCAGGTTTCTCAGCCGGTCCAGAGACAATTCTATCGCTTTTGGCTCGGGAGGATCCATGACACCCGATAGAAATATTTCAGCCTTTCCCAGTTGCAATATTTTTGCCTGCAATATCACCTGCTCGAGGGGCGTTCTTAACATCTCCGGCAATGGATATTGCTCGAACATTTTACCTCTAATTTTCGAGAACAAGTGATAACATTCCCCTGGCTGTACTCTGTGAAAACGAATACATATCTTGATATATAAATTATTGATCTTCCACGCTCATAGACACAAACTAGTTTATGCAGGGTGTGCACGAGACAGTTATCTAAACACAGAAAATATCTAATTAGTTGGCGTCGGTACAAGCAAAACGATTTCTTAATATTCTTACGATGACAATCGATTGAGATATTACTTCGAAAGGGACAAACGAACAAAATTTCTTTTACCGTGTCGACTCGCTCATTTATTAATAGTTGTTTCATCAAGATTTACAAATAAAGCAAAAATCCGTGAAAAAACGTAAAGATGGGGCGTTCGATTGCATCGTTACCTTAAACTCAAACTTCAAACTGTGCGTATTAATATCTCAGTGAATTTTCATCGCGGATCAATTTTAAAAAATGGGATCGTTTCGCTCGAATCGACACTCCAACTACCTAGGTATTTTCTGAGTTCAGTTAGTTGCTTTAACACCCTGTATATTACTCGACAAATTCTATGAGCTAAAGTTTCGTTTTACCTGCCAGCCCGCCCGCATCTCTGTTTAGCGATGGCTAAGGTTGCCCACTCGACGTCGAGAGTTTCGATGTTTTTGGTAATGTCAAAATTCGTCAATTTCGCAAGGCCGCAATCGACCACGTAAACGACATCCTCGATCGTGATAGATGTTTCGGCTATCGAAGTCGCTATGATAATTTTGCGACTTCCCTTAGGCGGCACTTTGAATATGCATTTTTGTTTCACTGTTGGCATTCGAGAGTGTAGAGGATAAATAACGCATTTGTCTGTAAACACAAAGTTGAAGTTCGTGTCGTCATTTTAAATTGGCCGAACCTCATTAAAACTTTCACTCATTCAATTGAACCTTACGTGGTGGAAATTGTCCGCTCTCCAGAAGTAACTGAGTCAATTTCATTATTTCCATTATTCCTGGAAGAAAAACTAGAATAGCTCCGGGACCTTTTCTCCAGCAGATATGTTGGAGCAGTTCTTGGATCAGCTTGAGCGACAGTCTTTCGCTGTTTGGATTTCTCAATTCGTTCGTGACATGCGTCGAATATTTTTTCTGAAAGAATGATCAATAGCATTGGAACGATGTGTCGCGCAATGAAAAGTTCAGATACAAACAGGATTTACCTCCATTTCTAATTCTAGAACAGCCGGTTTTATCTCATCATTGAACTCCTCGATATTTCCCCGGAATTGCATGGGAAATGAGAATCTATGCAGGAGTTTGGAAATTCAGAAGACTTGCGTAAGTATTATTTTTGACAAATCCTTACCGCGTTATTTCGAGAACGTCCTCCAGATAATATTCCTTGACCGGATACGTGAATCCAGGAATATGGATATTCGGACAGTTGTTGTAATAAGCGGAAAATCTCTCTGAATTCATAGTTGCGCTCATCAAGATGACCTTGAGATCCGGTCTCTGTTAAACAACCATTACAAATAATATATCCATAATGAAGCGAAAAGGAATAAACAAACGTCGCAGTTTATCGACTTACCTTTGGAATGATTTGTTTAAGGAGCATTATAATAAAATCGCTCTCAGTGTTTCTCTCGTGAATTTCATCTAAGATCACGTGAGAAAAATCTTGAAGCGCAGGACCACCTTGCATGTATTGTAGCAACAGACCAGTGGTGCAGAAAAGTATGCTACCGTAATCTCTCGATAGAATTCTATGGAGAAATTTCAAAGATCAGATTTTTTTTCGACAATCCATATTTGCTAAAATTTAAGTTTCAGGCCTGCTTTTAACGAGTTTTTGTTGATTTATAGAATTTAATTGGCGCGCGTACTTTTCCAATCTGATGTGGTAACCTACGGAATTTCCAAGATCTTCTCCTCTCTCCACTGCCACTCTTTCAGCAACCGAAATCGCGGATATTCTCTTTGGTTGAGTACAAGCTATCTTCGTAATGCTGCCTTGGTGACGCTTGATGGCATCGTCGAGAATGAATTGCGCAACCTGGGTCGTTTTACCGCAACCTGATGAACGCAGAGACATATAAACTTCATCGTTCGATAAGCGCTCGATAAATCAAACTGAGTTAGTTAGAACCAACTCACCCGTCTCTCCGCTGATAACAATGACTTGATTACTATTCACTAAATCAAGAATGGTTCTTCTCATTTTGTAGGCTGGTAGTTTGCGCCGAAAATTCCGCATACTTTTGTACCCGCTAGAATTCTGTCTGGCTACATGTTCATCTAAGAGTTTCTTGTCAATGCTATCATCTTTTTTAAGTTTTGACGTCATTAGCAATGCTTTCGAGAGATTCTGCTGTATATTACCCGACACGACTTCTATGAATTTTCTCTTGAATTGCGAGTTTTTTATGTGTCTGTATCTTGCATCTATGCTATCGTCTTTCTCGCAAGACTCTTCCATTCCCAATCTTGGCACATATCGAATTTTCATCAACATATTCTCTACTGCTATTTGCACCTGGGGATCTAATTTGAATCCGTGATTCTTTTTTTGAGACTGAGCCTTCTGTTCGTCTCTATCATCGAGGCATATAACTTTGTCAGGAAGATGCACAGGGTCCCCATCCACCTCTTCCTCTGCGATGTCCTTCCTCTGAACGTCCTCTCGATGTGCCATAATTTCTTCTACCACCACGCTGATGTCCGGATTTGGGCTCCTCTCCTGTACAAATTGTGGTATAAGAGACGCACGAGCGAGTATATCCATTCAATGTCTTTAACGATGAAAAAAGATTTTTCTTCGTCACGAATCTCAGCAAGCATCCTAAGAAGTGTGAAAAATGATTATACACATTTTACACATCTCCACAATACTCTGCGGATACCATCATTGTTGTATATGAGTTTTTGCGATTCTGCTTTGAATCAAAATACGAATAATAGATGTGAACAGTTTAACAGAATAGAACAATAAAAATGGCAGCATTTCAATCGCAAATTCTAGATTACATTTTAATAACACTTTCACAATTGAAAAGTACAGGGCAGGGGCGTTGCCTACCCACACGTCGTGTAGTGGTGAACCTAAAACCTTCATTCGTTTTTTGTCTAAATATCGTCGAAATATAAAATTTTAATTAGAATTTATCCATTCGCCCAAATATCAAAACGTTTAAAGACATAAAAATTTAGAGATTAGCCATACGAAAAACGCGTATACTTACCAGGAAGACGATTTGACTTCTCACGACAATTATAAAAGTACTCGTACTGATTGCAATGCGTTTTAATAAGCACAGTGTCGCGTTCAAAACCGTTATCCGTTGGTGAAGATAAGGTAACGTCACGTGACCCGGTCTATCCCGCTGCATAGTGAGCATTGTTAGCTTCCGGTCTTTCTGAACGCGTTTGGGTAACTTTACCTTACTCACAACTTTTCTGAACGCGGTCCGGTATTCAGAAATTTATTATTTTTTAATATCGTTTGTAGTCAGCTTCATTCCTAAACAAAATAAGAGTGTCAAAACTGGTAAAAACAATGGTACACCATAGAATAGCAGAAATTGTAAAGACGCACTTCCGGACGCCGACGTGTTTCAACAATTAGCCACCAGACTGGGGGTCATCAAAGGAGTTGCCACGGCCATTGATCACTCTGAAATAATAGATAATGTAGAAGTCAAGCATAAGATCATAGAGGTTAAAAGATTTAGTAGATGTTGTGCTGCACGATTTTGCACTGCACTTTAATATTTACCCACAGAGCACAGAAATATTGCAACAATGTTGGTGCAATATTTTATTGACATTATTGCAATATTGCTGAAATGTTGTTGTTGTATTATTAACAATGGTAAAATGTCCCCTTGCTGCAATATTACAATAAAATATTGCGACAATATTTTTCTCAAAAATATTCTAAAAACATTGACACAGCACAGAAATATTGCAACAATATTGTAGCAATATTTTATTGACAACATTGCAATATTGCTGAAATGTTGTTGTTGCATTATTAACAATGGCAAAATGTTCCCTTGCTGCAATATTACAATAAAATATTGCGACAATATTTTTCTCAAAAATATTCTAAAAACATTGACACAGCACAGAAATATTGCAACAATGTTGCTGCAATATTTTATTGACAACATTGCAATATTGCTGAAATGTTGTTGTTGCATTATTAACAATGGTAAAATGTCCCCTTGCTGCAATATTACAATAAAATATTGACACAATATTTTTCTCAAAAATATTCTAAAAACATTGACACAACACAGAAATATTGCAACAATGTTGCTGCAATATTTTATTGACAACATTGCAATATTGCTGAAATGTTGTTGTTGCATTATTAACAATGGCAAAATGTTCCCTTGCTGCAATATTACAATAAAATATTGCGACAATATTTTTCTCAAAAATATTCTAAAAACATTGACACAACACAGAAATATTGCAACAATGTTGCTGCAATATTTTATTGACAACATTGCAATATTGCTGAAATGTTGTTGTTGCATTATTAACAATGGTAAAATGTCCCCTTGCTGCAATATTAGAATAAAATATTGCGACAATATTTTTCTCAAAAATATTCTAAAAACATTGACTCAGCACAGAAATATTGCAACAATGTTGCTGCAATATTTTATTGACAACATTGCAATATTGCTGAAATGTTGTTGTTGCATTATTAACAATGGTAAAATGTCCCCTTGCTGCAATATTACAATAAAATATTGACACAATATTTTTCTCAAAAATATTCTAAAAACATTGACTCAGCACAGAAATATTGCAACAATGTTGCTGCAATATTTTATTGACAATATTGCAATATTGCTGAAATGTTGTTGTTGCATTATTAACAATGGTAAAATGTCCCCTTGCTGCAATATTACAATAAAATATTGCGACAATATTTTTCTCAAAAATATTCTAAAAACATTGACACAGCACAGAAATATTGCAACAATGTTGCTGCAATATTTTATTGACAACATTGCAATATTGCCGAAATGTTGTTGTTGCATTGTTAACAATGGCAAAATGTCCCCTTACTGCAATATTACAATAAAATATTGAGACAATATTTTTCTCAAAAATATTCTAAAAACATTGACACAGCACAGAAATATTGCAACAATATTGCACCAGTGTTGTCAACTATTGGAGTAATATTGTAGCAACATTGCAGCAATGTCTGGAATGTCCACTTGCTGCAATATTACGATAAAGTATTTTTGCAATATTGTTCAAAAATATTAGAAAGATATAGATAAGATATAGATAAGATATAGATAAGCTATGATTTTACATTAGTATATTTAAAAAATACATTTTAGATAACAAAATATACATAGGAAAGATATAGATAAGATATAGATACCATATGTTTTTACATTAGTATATCGTTCTACTAATCGGATTCCACGGCATTTTTTTCTTCCCGACGAGTTTTCCGAACTATCGCCTGTGCCAACCATATTCCTAATTGCTTCACCTTGTTTATACAAGGTCCAATAGTCCTAAAGTTGGTCCAATCAGAGCGCGCCGAGAAGCGTTGAAGCCGCCCACCCCCATCCTAGCCATAGATATATCATAGATTACGGCGTTATATTGAGGTTTGCAAAATTCAGAGCAGTCAATTTTAATGATTGTATTAGTACGCAGTCATTTTTTGTTCGCGGTCATTGGTTGCTCTGAATTTTGCCCAGCGTGCCAATAAACGTTGAAGCCGCCCACCTCCACCCCCACCCTAGCCATAGATAAAGCATAGATTAGGGCGTTACATTTGGGTTTCCAAAATTCAGAGCAGTCAATTAGATTGCTTGTATTTTTCGGCAGTCATTTTTTTTTTCTCGGGCATTGGCTGCTCTAAATTTAGGCGGGGAGTGGGCGACTTCAACGCTTGTCGGCACGTTGGGCGAAATTTAGAGCAGCCAATGCCCGAAATAAAAAATGACTGCGGAAAAATACAAGCAATCTAATTGACTGCTCTGAATTTGGCAAACCCAAATGTAACGCCCTAATCTATGCTATATCTACAGCTAGAGTGGAGGTGGGCGGCTTCAACGCTTCTCAGCGCGCTCTGATTGGACCGATTTAAAAAATTTATATCTCGTAAATTATTAACAATATCCCTAATGTTTATTTGCAACTTTTGTTTCTAATGGCCTCATCTACCTCAGAATTCGCTGTGCGACACTTTATGTGATTCACCCTGTATATGGGCATGTAATTTTATTCTTCTTATTCGCCCTAGTACTCCACGTAGATTTTTAGGCGGTTCACGTGTATTCGCACGTGGCGTCGATCCCTTCGGATCATGTAGTTGGCTGGCGGAAGTGCTTGCTCTATGACGTATGGGCCTGTCCATTTCGGCGTTAGTTTGGCTGATCTTCCGCGTCGTACCGTCTCATCGTATAGGAGGACTTTATCTCCGACCTTGAAGTCTTGTTGCTTGCTTTTCCGGTCATACTACACTTTAGCTTACTGCTTTGCGGTTTGTAAGTTTTCTCTCGCGGATGACCAAGCAGCTCGTAGACGCTCGTGAAGTCCCTGAGTGGGTGATCCTCGGCTCTCTTTGCAGGGCTGCTGGCAGCTCCGCTTCGTTCCCATAGATAAGACTATATAGGGTGTCACCGGTTGCAGTATGAGGAGTCGTATTATACGTAAACATGGCGTATGGTAGCCATTCATCCCAATTGGACCGATCGTCATGTGCGTAATTTTTTAAATATTCGGTAAGAATCCTGTGCGACCTTTCTAGTGCGCCATTGGACTCAGGATGATAAGCGGTCGTTTGTATTTTTTCTATCTGCAGCAATTTGCAGATTCCCTTGAAAGTTGCGCTGAGAAAATTTGTACCTTGATCAATGAGTACGGTCTCCGGTGTACCGTATTGACAAATAATTTTCTCCGCGAACGCTCTGGCGACTTCGTTGGCTTGTTGATTGGGTAAGGCGATGGCGACACTGAATTTAATCAAGAGGTCTTGGAAGGTGAGGATATACTCATTCCCCCTTTCCGTCTCAGGCAATGGTTCAACAATATCCATTGCGCACTTCTGGAACCCCTTCGTTGGCGTATCCGTAACGACCATCGGAGTTTTGATTAAGTGGAGAATTTTGTTCCGCTGACATTTATCGCATTTTCTTACGTAATTTTCGACGTCCTTGCGTATAGCTGGCCAGTCGTAATTCAACCGAATTCTATTCAACATTCGGGCTACTCCTTGATGTCCGCCGAGGGAAGCACTGTGATGCTCATGAAGTATTTTTTCTTTTTCTTCTTCGCTCGGCCTGTGAGTGCTGTCTGTGTTGCTGAGTGAGTCTCGTGACTCCGAATTCCTCGAATTTTGTATGGTGTCTTCAAGTTTAGAACTCGTGTCGCCGGTAATTCCTGTTTTATCCGCCAGGTGATTTTTGCTTACTTGTGAGCGCGTGGTCGCAGATATACGAGTTATGCCTGATTTCTTCATACTTGCCAACAACTATCTTCCGGATAAAGTTATCCGTCAGATAACCAAAATTTCCCTTTCTTCACTACACTCGTAATTCATGGATCTTGCGGATAGTTATTCTCAATGTACGTAACTTTTGATACCGACGATACTAGAAACATATTAGTAGCGACCACGGTCTTACATACAGGTCTGTCAACTCCCGGGAGTGGGGGTGACTCGCTTGTTGAAGCAGTTTTTGGAAGTTCACGGTTTGGCCACATGCGACACTGCAATCGAGTGCCAATTGGGTTGCGCAAGCGCACTATTAACTTGACTAGCAAAAAATAAAAACAATATCATTGTCGGTAAATCTTGAAGATTATTAAATTAAATATCGCACAACATTAATATGAGCCGAGAAAATGTTGAACGTAAATGGAGAAAAAAATCGCACAGAGCCAACGAAAACGATGATTATGAGGTTATGTCATGTCGACACTCGATAGCAGCGCTGGAGGTGGCGATAGAGAGAACTCGATTTTTCTGCTTCAATATGCGAGTCACTTTAGCCTTCCCCCAGGTCCCTGGCACTAAGCTTTCCTGTTGTGTATCTTAGAGTCGCCGTCCGCTAGAGGCGCTAGTAGTACTGCGCGAGGTTCGTATTCATGCAATTCGCTGACTGTGACGACTGTGACATACCTTATCGACGCGTTCAGAACGGTTACGGGAGTCGACGACGCGGCGAGGGGAAACGGGGGAAACGCGCAGTACTACTAGCGCCACACTACAGCGGCCACGCTAAGATGACCATGTTGCGTATTACGGGTATTAGGAATTTAGGTCCAGTGTCAGAGACCTCCCCCCCTCCCGGGAGTTGACAGACCTGTATGTAAGACCGTGGTAGCGACACTTGGAGGAACTAGAAAAGTTAGGTTAAAACATGTTTGAATTTCATTCAATTGGCAAGTTTTCTGTGATAAACACACTATGGAAAAAGAAAAACGAGGTGCTAATTTTACTAAAACGGAAATGGATTTGTTAATAGATATAAGTTTGAATTATAAGAATATTATCGAAAATTATAAAACGGATGCTACAACATGGAAAGACAAAAACGAAGCCTAGAATTATATAAAAAACTTTCAATAAACTATACTTTGTTTACAACATTATCTTATGAATTAAGGTTAGAATCATAACAGAATAAAAACCTACGTACTTGTTCCAGACTATTAATAATTTGTCTTCAATTGTATATAATAACTGTAATACTGTGTTTTTTTTTCAAACGAGAATGGGCAAGAAATTCTACATCATCCCATATTTGAAAATTATGCGGTTTATTTGTCATTGTGTAGGTACTTCTTTCCACAACATCATAATTATCATCATCGCTATCAGAATCCAAAATATAAATAACCCCGAACAATATATCCATTATTTCTTAAACTGAAAAACAAAATACACTGTTTGCGCACAATTTTAGTTTGTAGGTTATATCAACTAATTCAGGTTATATCGAGAAACCACTGAGCTTGGATAGGAACCACTGAACTATATTTATTATTATGGTTCACTGCTTGGGACACTGAGTTTTTTGTTTCTGAAAACTCCACAGAGGGCTCCAAAATCGATATCTGTCAGATATCTGCAGCCTCGGTGGCGGATAACTTTATCCGGCGGATATAAAATATCCAGAGGTGAAGAAAACCGAATGTGGGAGATATCTTTCAGATAAAGTTATCCACAACATATCCAGAGGTGAAGAAACCAGACATTAATGCGTCAGCATTTGTGTTTCGCTTACCCGCTTTATACACGATGTCGAACTCATGTTCGGACAATTTTAATTTCCAACGCATGAGTCTCGAGCCGGGGTCTTTCACCCCAAACAACCAAGTTAAAGGCTTGTGGTCCGTTACCACCATAAAACGTGTACCGACGTGGAATTGCCCTATCGCCCATACGATGGCCAGCAATTCCTTTTCCGTGGTCGAATAGTTTTGTTCGGCTTTGTTTACCGTCCTACTTGCATAACAGATGGGCAAGTCTTCGCCTACGTTGCTTTGCGACAGGATTGCTCCGATAGCTTTATCTGAAGCGTCCGTGGTCACGATAAACGGCCTTTTGAAGTCCGGGTATTGTAGTATCGGCGCCGTGGTTAGGGCGACCTTCAACTCGTGGAACGATTGTTCTTGTTGCGGCATCCATTCGAATGTCGTGTCCTTTTTAATTAAGAGTCTTAAGGGCTTAGCGATTCCGGAAAAGTCTTGTATGCATTTCCGATAATATCCCGCTAACCCTAGGAAAGATTGAACGCCTTTAGCATTTCTCGGCGTCGGGAAATTCTGTACGGCGTTGATTTTTCCTGGATCGGGGAGTACTCCTCTTTCGGAGATAATGTGGCCCAGGTACTGCGTCTCCTTACGCATGAATCGACATTTTTCGGGCTGAAGGGATAGCTTGGCTTCCCTTAGCCGCTGGAAAACTTCCCAGAGCCATTTGTTGTGTTCCGACAAGCTCGTACGAAATATTATGATATCGTCGAGATATACGTAACATTTTATCCCCTCCAGTCCCGTCAGAGCGACATTCATTAATCTTTGGAAGGTCGGCGGGGCATTCTTTAGTCCGAACGGCATTCGAAGAAATTCGAAATGTCCTTTAGGAGTGGAGAAGGCGGTCTTCTCCCGATCCTCTTTGGCCATCGGGATTTGGTGAAACCCCGATGCAAGGTCGAGGGTTGAGAAATAGCATGCCCTGCCTAATTGATCCAAAATGTCGGTAATATTGGGCAATGGATATGAATCGCCCACGGTGGCGTCATTCAGCTTTCTGAAATCGACAACGGTTCACTTTTTTATTCGACCTGCTGCGTCAGGTTTCTTTGCGACGACGAGTAACGGTGCATTCCATTGACTCTTGCTGTGTTGAATGATTTGATCACGCAACATCTCTTCGGTCTGTCTCTGCGCCTCCTGTTTGTGCGTCTCGGGCAGGCGGTAGGGGTGGACCTTAATGGGCAGCACCCCGTCTTTTAATGGTATGACGTGTTCTGCCATATGGGTGCAAGGTAGCTTATCTCCTTCTAGGTGGAAGGTGTCGGCGTATTCCTTGCAAAAATCCGAAAGTGATCCTAACTCCTCGTGATTGAGATGCGTAGTGTCCACCGTCTCTTTTAATTTTTCGAGTCGCCTATACCACCCGGTGGAGCTGATCACTCTTACGTCGTGTGTCGAATTCAGGCACACCTGACGGCCGGCTAGCTTTTTTGCTGACGGCAGCGGCTCGAGTTTCACTATGGGACGTTCGATCTCCACTTCTTCAGTCGTTGTGTTTACAACGCTTATTAAAGAACAATATGTTGAGATTTACAAAGTAAATATCGAGCAAAGCAAACACACATTTCGCTTAATCGACAGTTGCCTCCATAGCAAAGTGCCAAGGATCAAAAAGAGAAGCTATTGTGGATCTTGCTTCACTTTATACTCGAATATATAGCAAACCTTCTATAAATCAATTACCTGGTGTATCTGCCACTGTAATCTCGGCTGCGTGTGATGAACGATCAACGCTAACCAAGCTGGGACAATGAACCGTCACCATTTCTAGAAAAAGAACAAAATGAAATACACATAAAAAATAGAGAAAAAATAAAGTATCATATTATACATACCCTTCACAGGAACACCTATTAATGCATCAATTAGATGGGTCTCTGTTTTGATATCCATTGCCTCATCAAATATGGTCGGGATTGCTGAGTCTCTTAGACGAGGATGTTTGTACATCACCTATGGAAAAAAGACAGGAAACACACATTAGGTTTCGTGCTTATGAAACAAAACATGTAGCAGTATAATTTTCTCTTTATTCAAAACAGCTATACTAATCTCTTTCCCATCAGACTCCCTTACATATATAGAAGAAATCAGAACTCACCTCTGCGATAACTTTTCCATCTGCATCATGCTTGATGTACTTGCGCATGATAGATCCCTCTTCAAAATATTTTTCACACACATAATCCGAAGGAATCAAAAGTTTTTCCGGTATAGCGATTTGCCAGTGTTTGAGCCACTCGCTATTTGATGGCACTTTAAAAACCGAAAGCTTTTTTTTTATCCTTATCGAACCAGTTTTGCACCACGGTACGACACAATGCATCGTCATTTCTCAAACAATATTTATCTCACAATTTTATTTAACAAAATTTCTCACAAGTCACCAAACTTTGCACGCTCCAAAACGTAAACCAATGTGAACGAAATACGGAACAGATTTTATTACAAGTCAAGTACATTGAAGACAATACAGGTTATGTTGATGCATCCCTCGATCGCAGCTCCATCTGGATCGGAGCTCTTCAACGAGACTGGAAAAAGTGGGCTCCCTCAAACGATTCGCAGAGCCTGGAAAAATAGCGGCTACAATAGAAGAGTGGCTAGAAAGAAACCCTACGTGAAGGAGAACAATCGAAAGAAGAGACTGAATTATGCGAAAGAATATATTTTGAAGGCCTAAGCATGATGGAACGATGTCATCTTTACGGACGAAAGTAAATTTAATATTTTTGGATCAGATGGACGAAGGATGGTGTGGCGGAAAAAAACGAAGAGTTTAAATTTAAAAATCTTCGGCCGAGCGTAAAACACGGAGGTGGCAGTGCAATGGCTTCGGGCTGTATTTCGACTTTCGGACCGAGCGAATTAGTTTTCATAGAACAGATTATGGACAAAAATTTGTACATGACCATATTGAAAAACAATTTACACAAAAAATGGGGGTGCAATAAAAAATGGGGATTTTAAATACATTTAAGTTTTACCAGGACAATGATCCGAAACATAAGGCACGCATTGTGCAGGAATATTTGCTGTATAATTGCCCGAAAGTTTTGCAACCACCGCCTCAATCACCTGACCTTAATCCCATCGAAAATGGGCGCATTCAGCCGACGGAACAGTTGTGGGATGGCTCCCTCACTGATCGCTTTTTCCCGCTGAATGCGTTGCTCAGTGAGCATTCGATACCTCAATACGACATCTCAACAACGCAAAACAAAACTAGCAATGTATAGGGATTTTATTCTCCCAACAACCAGGTTATGTGTGAAGACCGGATCGTGTCATAATCTTACTGTCCATTGTTGTTGATTCCGGTGCTCTGCTGAATCAAGTGTACCTGAATCATGAAATATATTATACAAAATAACTAAATGCTAATGACAAAGTCAATTATGATACTAAACATATATTAATCAATTTACAATTTGATATATGTCCACAATTTTCTGTATCATCAATAGCAGCAACTTCCAAACAATTTAGATTGGCTTTCATATAGGCTTGGAAGAAAGCATCGTCTGAAACATATATTATACATATTATTATCGCACGTACGCAAGTATAATATGCACAATAGTAATTTAAGATTATGGGCTGATTGTTCACACTTCTCAGTAAATTTATCTATTAGGTAACTATCTAATTTTATCTCTTTTTGTAAATAAATAAAATATAAATGACCTGTTTGATACAGGTATCGAAATAACCGGCACTATTGAGGTTATATGTATAATTTAATTTGAAAGTAATATTACTTTTAATTATACATACCATTCTTCAATTTCTCGTGTATCTCTAATGAATCCACTATATTGTAGTTGATTCCGTTAAATAGATATTCACTTTCAAACAAGTCCATTATGATTCCGTGTGTAATAACAATTCAAAAATGACGCCAAGCGAGATCTCACAACAGTTGTGCCGATGTAGCGTAAAAATTTCTTGCTACAAAAAATGGCGTCCGCTACCGCAACATGTTGTGGGAGCGCTACGGATCATACGACATTCAGCGGATAAACCCACAACAGTTCCGTCGGCTGAATGCGCCCAATGTGTGGGATGAACTAGAGCGCCGAATTCGAAAAACACCAATATTTTCCAAAGAAATGTTAAAAGTCGTTTAAAAGAAGAACGGGACAGTTTAAGTACTGAATATTAAAAAAAAATTATTAATAATATGCAGCAGCGTTTGCAAGAAGTAATAAAGCAGAATGGCTACCCAACGAAATATTAACCCTCAATGTATGTAGGGGGGTCGAATGTGTCCGGGCCAAAATTAATTGTCTAAATTTCTCGAAGACCGGCGACTTGCGCGCCATCTGAGTGGTAGCAAAAAAAAGTAGGGGTAAGAAAGTAAACGTGTGCACGAGGACAGCTGTGCCTGTCTGTTGTCTGCGGAACGAGCACGAGGTAAAGTCGACCCCGGGTCGAATTCGACCCCCCTACACACATTTGGTAAGTGAAATCTGGTTATTCCGTTTCTTTTTTTTTGTTTTTTTTTTATGCATTTTTAACCCTTTGAGCTCTAAGGACGCATATATGCGTCTGCGGACCACATAAGCTTGAAAGTACTCAGGTCTCAAAGGGTTAAGTATAATAATACGTGAGAAATACTTGGATTTTTTTTTGTTTAAAAAAAAAAAAAAAAAATAAATAAAAAAATTTTTTTTACTCCATTTCACAGCTATGGAGACTCGAATGCCGGATGAAATTTACAATTTATTTATGTTTTTTTATATGTATATTTGACGTTTAGCGTTTTTTTGCCTTCAAAACCTCACTTTTACCTCGAAAAAAGATGCTCATGTTCGCGTGATTAAATAGGCTATCTGGTCTGATCGCACACTAATGGCATATTTCTTATTTTAAAGAGCAATATTTTTACGTTAAATAACTGAGTAATTAAACCTCGTTCGCGTAATTATTACCCAAACTACGATTTAAAAAAAAGAGTGTTTTTTCGGCGCATTATTTTACATTTCTTACAAAAAAAAATATTAAAAATAACAATATTCGAAAAATTCTTCTTCGTGCTTATAGAGGACATCCTAATGATGAACCATGAATTTTTTCAGATTTTTATATCAAAAATTGTGGGCTTGGTAGCGCGCCGTCGAAAACGACCCCCCTACATACTTTGAAGGTGCTAAAAACCCCTACACACATTGAGGGTTAAAGCACAGGTATATTGTAACAAAAGCCAACCAAAAAATAAGTAGGAAAATAAGTGTTCGAATATTAAAGTAACGTGAAAATCGGACAATGTTTTATTTAAACCGTAATATTTAACAAGTTTTGTAAGTTATTTGAATGGACTTTACACCATTGTTTATTAAGGTAGTTCTGTCGTTTTATCGTTTTCTTAAGATTTTGTTGAAAATTTGGACATATCTTCTTTGATGTCATATGTATGTGTGTAATATTTTTTGGAAGGTTTTACCACGCGGAAGTTGAGATATTTATTAGTAAAAATCCGAATTTTCGGTAGTCTCTCATAAGAGCGCGTGTTAAAAGTTGCCTTTTCATCCATAAATATCTTGGCTTCTACTTGGTGAAGCCTTCTAAAACTGTGCATACATTTTTATGCAACAACAAACAAGCTTTATTTAGTTTTTCAAAGAAATCTAAAGAAAAGAATTTTCGCAATTTTTGTAATTATACAGCAAGTACGTATTACCTTGGATGACCTTGAATTTGGAGTATATTGTTCTTTAGTCAATGTACAACAATTTTTCTTTATTAACTTGAGCCTGCAAACCATTTTGTATGTGAGAAAAACTGAAAAATAATTTGTCGATTTTAATGTCACGATAGAACTACCTTAACAGTATACGTCATCATAATCTTTGATCATTTTTTTTTTTCATAAAGTTATGATGTTATACGGTAAAAATCTCATAGTGTCCGAATATTAAAGTTACTCACTGTGTATTCTGTGATTATACCTGAAAGACCTGAAAACATTATTAGACAATTGACTGTGAGATTATTTACCCCACCACTAGACTGGAAACTCTGTGTGGTATATCGACTCGGTGTTCGTGTTACGTCCCGAGAGGGAGACACCGTACGGAGACGCGACGCGATCGGAGATAGAGTGCGAACCTTGAATGTACTTGCGTTCAGCTATGTAAAGTTACCCCCCTGATTTTGATCTTTGCATCTTTTTTTAATTTATAACGATTGTTTATCGTTTGTTTGTGATTGTTTGATTAATTAAAACGTTTGTTTGATCATACTTTTTATCAAACAAACAAAACAAAAATGAGCGTTAAGTTAGCCGCAAGTTTTTGAAATTTTGTCTAGTTTGATTTTTTCAAACGCCAATCGATTCGCAATCGTTTGTTGGAAACAGATAATATAATTCGAACGTTTGTTTGATCGTTGTTTTTGCAAAAAATCAATAAAGAAAATATTGGTTCGTCGTAGCTTTCACACTAGATTCTGGCTTTTTTCTTACCATACAACTGCGAAGATGCTCAACATGAGATGCACTCAACTACTGAAGGCCAGGATTTGTAAAGTTAACAAAATCTTGTAAACTTGATCAAGTAATCCCGTGTCGCAACATGAATTGTGAGTTATATTGTTACATGCACGCGACACATATTAAGTCTGGTCAAGCCAGAATCTAGTGTGAAAGCTACGACGAACCAATATTTTATTTATTGATTTTTTTGAAAAACAACGACCAAACAAACGTTCGAATTATATTATCTGTTTCCAACAAACGATTGCGAATCGATTGACGTTTGAAAAAATCAAATTAGACAAAATTTCGAAAATTTGCGGCTAACTTAACGCTCATTATTGTTTTGTTTGTTTGATAAAAAGTATGATCAAACAAACGTTTTAATTAATCAAACAATCACAAACAAACGACAAACAATCGTTATAAATTAAAAAAAGATGGAAAGGTCAAAATCGGGGGGCTAACTTTACATAGCTGGCTGCGACTACCCAACACAACTAAATATTTAAGGGTACAGATTCTCTGGAATCTGTGTGATGTTGGTTAAGGTTACGAAGACTCTCTGTACGAGAGAATAACACAGTCACACTCGGTTATTTTTATAATAACCGTAGACTTTATTCAAACTGTTAATTGATAGCGAACATTGCTCGTTCGAGTTAAGAATTTTACAGTTTATCGGATTTTCGTAGATGTCTTATGACTGTTCGTAGATTCTTTTACAGAGTTAGAGTTTTTAGATGTGGACTCGATGAGTGCGGAGTATGATCTGATTCAAGTTTTTTCAAAGCGTTGACCGTTCTGCCTCGCAGAGGCAGATTACAAAAAGGGCGGTCGATTTTTGATTGGTCGGATTTGTACGAGTCTTTGTTTTACTTAGCGGAGGGGATTATCTCGATCACGCGGAGGTGACTCGCGATAGTCGCCTCGTGGGAAAGGAAGTAAGGTTTCAAATTATAATGTCGAAGAACGGTACAGTGTTTGTTTACAGCTGGGTTATCGAGTGGCGGTGTCGCACAAGACGTTCATCGAAGTGAAATATGAATAAAAGAATTTTAAAAAAGATTGCCGGACAGGCTATTTATAAGTTGACGGGATGTTTATATGCGATTAGGGCTTTGAATTCTTGCGCGTGTATCTGTTAGTTTATTTGTTACTTAAGAATAAATGATATTGTTAATTAACTAAGAATTTATGATCGACGAGTGATGGTAACTCTGCTGGTATGTTATCGACCGTCGAGAGTTTGAGATACCGGCCGAACACACTGTGTCGACTCCGATATTACCGGCTAGGACGTAACATTCGGGCGGCTACCGTGCGTGGCGCTGCGGGTCAGTTCTTCGACGCTTACCCGGTAGAGTTTTTGTCCACGAAATTTTTCGCGCAGGCGCTATACGCGGTTGGTCGGGAACTGCTGTACCGGCAACCGTTACAACACGACGATGCTAGCGACATCTTACCACTGGGCTAAGAAGTGAGCTTCGCTGGGATTCGATCTTCGCCGGTATGAGTCTTCCCTCTCTTTCGTTAATCCGTGATCCACGCCTGCCATTGTAATCACGAAGATTCATTGTTGTTGTGTATTTTTTTAAATACTTTTGTTTAAAATACTTTTGAAAAATATTAATCGGTATTGTTTTAAGTGATAATTCGCGTAATTTGAACCAGTTTAATGTGGTGTAGCTGTATGAACATTTTTTTTTTTTTGAAGAAATATATTTTTAGAGTGTAAAATTACGTTCGAAGTTATTTTTTTATGCTAAATTAATAATATTTGAGAAGAGAAAAAAAAATAAAAAAGTGTAAGTATTATGAATAATTTTGATGTATATAAGTAAAAAAAAGTGTAAACAATATGAATACGTTCCAAGAAATGTAATATTTTATTCGATGACAAGAAACCTTTAAAACTTTTGTCGAAATAGTATTATTTTATGGCAAAAAACATGCTGAAAAATTATAAAAAAGTCTTTTATAATTGTTCAAATGATTTGAAACTCTTGGAACACTTGAAAGGTATTAAAATGAAAGTAAAAGGTGAAAATGAAAAAATTTCGTTCATGCGTCTCCCTGCAACTAGTAAAAAATGCAAAAAATCGTTTTTTTTTGTTCAAACTGAGCAGTTAACAGGATTGTAAAGTTTTTAAATTCTAGAAGACACTTCTTTGAGGTCTTATAAAGACATTCTATAAGTTATATATACATTGGTATCCAGATTGCTGAGATCCGGACATGGACAGACACAAAAATAGCTTTTTGGCTCAAAAACAGGTATATTTTTGACAACTTTTATATTTAACAAAGTCCGAATGGATTTATACGTAAAAGCTATCTTGGTTATAGTTAAATACATTTGTACTATCAATTTCAGCTTGATCCGTTCATGCGTCGCTGAGATTTGAGTGAGGACAGACGGCTCCCGCGACAAAGATTTTTGGAGGGCAATATTAACAGGCACTTTTCATATATGATAAGTGCCTAAAAATGAACGATTATGCGTCGTTTCTTTACAAATTACATTAATTGCGATGGACAAATTTTATTCGTTGCTATCGCAATATTAATAATTATTAATTATGAACTCATTTTCCCATCACATTGTTGAATATTCTGCTCCATTTCTGCAATAATTTCTAATTTTAAATTAATAATCGGCGTGTAAATTTCTCAAAATCCTTTATATGCTGGCTGAAAAATTCCAGGTAATGGTTTGGGAACGAAAGGTCCAGTTAACCGTTCAGGACAAAGGCCCGAGTAACCCTTGGGGAACAAAAGACGTTCTCCCCTTTCCATTACTTTGGCTATAATTTTCTTTCATTTATGTTTCGTATTTGGCAGCGTGCAGACGTGTTCCATCTATAAGAAGCATTTTCAATTTTGTGCGAGAAGAGTTTTGAGTTTTGTTAAGAAATTTTGGAGTTTTGTGAAAACTATTGTATTTGTAGTGAGAAGCATTTGACTTTTTTAAGCGTGCATTTAGTATCACTTCATCATGAGCGTTTGTTTTATTTGCAAAAAATCTACCACTGATGGTAAAACCAGAACTGTAAAGGCGAGAGGAATAAAGTCCTTAATTGATCGAGCAATTGCGAAACAACGTGTGGATGATGAACAGTTTTTAAGAAGTCTTTCGGAAGTGATTGTACATACGGTATGTTATCAATATTACATCGACAGTCGAACGGATAATGTCGTTCGTCGTCGCACCAACAGCAGTTCGTCATCTTCGACATCAGAAGCTCCAGAGTCGGATTTTGACTTTACAAATAACTGTTTCATTTGTTCAGAAGTTATACAAACTCAGGGAGATCACAATGTTCGCCGGCAAAAAGGCATTTCTCACGTACGTAGTGATTGTTTTAAAGAAACTATTTTGGAACTCACTAACAACCGTACCGACGACTTTGCAATTGGCATTGCAAATCGAATCAATAATGTTCCAAGCTTGGTTGACGTTCAAGCAAAATATCACCGGGATTGTAGCAAAAAATTGTTCGCCAAGAAATGGTGGAAGGAAAAGAAAAATGATGATCGCAGGAACGGTATAGATGAAGCAATGGAAAACATTTATTCTTACTTCGATGAAAATAGCGAAGAGTGCCAATTTTCTATGACGGATGTTATAAAATCAATAAAGGGTGAGTACGTTCCTGAAAGGCGTACAATCATGGAACGATTGAAGGAAAAGTACAAAGATAAAGTGTTATTTTTCAATGAATCTGGTCTAGACAGCATTGTCTGTTTTAAAAGGCTTATTTATCAAGTGGTATCAAAAAAATCGACTTCCCACAAGAAACATGATCTTCGTGAAGAAAGGCTGCAGAAAATTAGAGACGTTGCAGACATTATTTCGGAGGATATTCGTTCACAGTCTTATAAAACAAAAGATTGTCCACCTTCTGATGATTGTTTGAAGGACGTTGATAATGTCATTCCTGAAAGTTTATCAGTCTTACTATCAGGGATTATAGGCCAATCGAAAGGTGAATCGCTGAATGCAGCGAAAAGGAAGTGTACATCAATTGCTAATTCTATTGTTAGAGCAACTGGACCTGCTTCATTTAGTTCACCACTCCATTCATCCGTTTCAGCCGAACAATTTAAGAATGATGCTCAATCGGATCCCGAACAGCCCGGGCCATCAAAAAGGCTTAGGCCCCGGTAGAAGGAAAAATTGTCGATGTATGGAGTGATACAAAAAATAATAACAATCATTAGGGACATGGGCGTGGATTAGGCCTACTGGGGACACCACGTTAAAAAAAACGCGCCTGTATGGCTCTACCTCGTAGGTGGTGTGGAAAAGAGTTCATAACTAATTATTATTAACATTGCAATAGCAACAAATAAAATTTGTCCGTCGCGATTAATGAAATTTGCAAAGAAACGATGCACAATCGTTCATTTTTATTATGTCTATTTTCGAGTACTGCGACATTCAGCTTTGCAGCACTGTAAAATGTTTGTAAATAAACAAAAGTTGAGACATTTATATTGAAATTTATTCGTTAGAAGGTGTTCTATCGAAATGCATTGAACATATTTTTCTGTAAAATGAAAAGAAAACAAGTTAGAGCGAGTTAAAGGAAATTTCTCCTTCATTTTTTGTCGTCGTTAATAACTTTGGTATTTTTGATTTTATGACAAAAAGTTAAGAGAGCGAGTTTGCAGAGAATTTCATTTCCTACAAAAAATAACTTAACAATTTTCTTGTGTGGTGGATAGTTTCATAGTTATTTTGCAAAAATTATTTCACCCCTTTTTTCAAGATGGCGGATTTTCCTCAAGGGTTACTACCCCACAAACTTGGACTTAAACTTTTCATAGCCCCCCCCCCCCCATGCACCAGAAAAAAAATTGCTGACTTTGATAAATGCAAGGTCAATGTAACATTTCAATGGACTATCCCCATGTTCATGGAGAGTCAACTATGTGTAACCCAAGTCCAACATTTCCTCCATCAGGATCCATTCAGGATCTCTTATGTCCACACAATAAAAACGTTCACAGTATTCTGATCGTTCCAAATCTTAGATAAGCATATATTTATAATATGGAAAGAGAAGGTAAACTTGCTATCGTCGAATGAATGCATCAATGATTTTTTTTAAAACAGATAAGCATATGTATCTCGTAGTAGCGATGGACTGTTATACAGGCATACAAAATTCAAAAAATTGTACAAGATAATGGAAATAGAAAACTATCAACAATGTTTAATTCCATCACCAATAAATATCGATTCGTTATATATTTAAATAGATTTCATTTGCATCATAAGCTCTTCGAGGCTACTTCCAGTCGTGTCGGATGTAACTGTGTCCACTGCTTGCTCTACTGGTGTCGAATACGCATGTTCAAGACCATCGCAGCTACTCCGACAAGCATTTTCGTCAGACGTATCGGCTTGCGTTTCGTCAACCAAGGATATGCCTGAGAATAACAAATTTTTCATTGATATTCGCATTTGGTTCCATAAGAAGTAATTTTTAAGTTTAGTAATTTAGACAAAACTTGACTCAAGAATGCTTAAAAAAAGGTCCTGACGGCGCAACTTCTTTCGCAACGGCCTTAAAAAAATATAAAAACAAGTCGGAATTACCCCATTCATTATTCTCATGAATCGGTTCATCCTCTGGTTGCTCTTGAACTTCAGTCTCTTGAGGCTTCATCGTGTGTTCTTTTTGAAGTTTCCTGCAGTTCGCATCGTCGCAGTTTGGATTTGGCCGTAATTTCAAGGAAGGAAAATAATCTTGCAGCGCATTGTAACCCAAGTAGTACGTTGCTGTTCCAAAACCGAGGAGGTACTTCAGGGCATTTTGGGCCAACAGTCCAGCCACTATACCCATTGTTGTTGGTAATGATGCGGCACATACTCCATCACGCTTCAAAGTTCTTTCATCTATTTTAGATGCTACGACCAATGGTGGAACGCACTACGAACATTATAAATCGATAAGGGAGAATTCCTTTGAACCATGGCTATTTATTTAGAACGTATAAAAAACAGGAGCTGAGAAAACGAGGCATACTCAATTTCATTGTAAGCAAGAATAAAATATGGTGTGAAAGACTAACTCACTGCAAAGCATGCTGTTTCTCCTGGTACAATAAATTGCACGTGTCCTGAAACAGCATTTTCAGAGACTCCACTTTCATACCACTTTAGATTCAGTTCGTTGCAAGCTGCGTTTATAGCCATGCGGGCTTCGAAATTGTCAACACAGCTCAGAACCAAATCGACTCTACCATTGACAAGACTTGATGTTCTGTAAAAAATATATTGCATACCATCATCGCATATTTATGCTTTTCTTTGTTGCGTGCTCTTGGGTGAATTTAGATAGCTTAAAAAATATTGGTAAGTGAACGAATTCCAATTAATTATAAGCCAACTACATCGCAACAGAGATAATTTTAACATGAAACGTATAAAGTGTACGTTCGCTTGATGAATATTCTACTAGCAACACTAATTGCTTTTAGACTATTCATTATGATTTGTAAACTAAATTTGCTATTTATTTGCATGGCCAAGAAGCTAGTCGAATAAGTGAAAGCAAAAGAATTTCTTAACTCTTGTCTATTCAAACAGTTCATTATAAAATATATGACGATATACTTTACCTAATTGTATTTATGAAATGTTCAAAATTATCCACCGTGGTTATATTGTAATTGTGAGTCTCAATTTTCACATCAGGATTAATAAATTCTAATGTTTTTGCAGCTGCGTCGACTTTGCTGAGTCCCACTTGGTTTGGTTGAAAAAAAAGCCTGTTCATATTCGCAAGTTCCACTTTGTCGTAATCGAAAAGAATTAGCTGAAACAAAAAATATGATTACCGTATGATCCATGTTGATAATAGTAGTTGCAAAGCTATCGTGGCAAAATAATTTTTCAATATTTTCTACGCAGGATTTATATTAGTTTCATACCCACGCGAAGATCGCACGATAGAACGTATTATGCAATGAATGTTTATTAAAAAACAATTGATTATGAGCATATTTATAACGTGCAAGGTCAAAATTTTGTCTTAAGAATTGTTGTTCATTAATTTAAATTAGCAGAAACAATAAACCACCTTATGAGTGGATCTTCACTAATGTGTCTCATGAATTCTCATCTCATAAGTACTGCAATAAAATGCTTCATTTCTGGTGAGATTCTGGTAGTAGTTCTGGCATTTACCAGGTAGCTCCAAAAGGTATCCTCTGGCGCAAGTGGACCATTGTTGTGATACCATTGAAGCAACCTCCTTTGCTATGGAGAAAATTTCTTGCTCTACTCGCTTCATAAAATATTTGTACATCTCTAATAAAATGATAGATGTGTGCCATTTAAGCTCATAACAGAATGTGATTGGTGATATTTTTTCTGTGATGGGACTAGTCTTATGATTTTATTTTGCCACAATACCAATGCTGATAATAGTTACCTTTCCGACTCCACACCTGGTCAGCATTTCAGCTGTAACGCTGCCAACGCCGCCGACTCCAACAATGGCTATTGTCAATTCTCGAACACGTTCATAGTTTTGCACGATGCCCATTCGTTGCAAAGCCATCAGACGGCTGTAAAGGAGGAACATCTTTCAATATTCACCATTGTCTCAAGATCAGCCGATTAAGAGATGAGCCACGTCTCCGAATGAATGATAGAAAAAATGTTTTCTTCGGTTGGTTTAGCGTAAACTAGGAAACATAATCCTTTCCCATTTTTTCATTTATTTATTTCCTTTTTTCTTAATTAAGCTTAATCGTTTTAATACAGAGTCTTTAACAAATGACATAAACTTTTTATTATCCGAATCAGTTCTTTAGGCGCTGACACATGGCTTGGCCTGCAAGTATTAGGCATTGCTCAAGTTATTGTGTTTGTCATAAACATGGCGCATTGCTTCCTTGCTTGACCTTCTATAATTTATATAAATAGTGAAATCGTCCATGGTAAAAATTTCGAACGAGGAGTCTAAATTCAGAAGACAGATTTTTATTGCCCATTTGAAGACCAAACGAAGGATGTTAGGCAAATATCTGGATAGAGATAATACTTAGGCAATTGGCGTCAGTACAAGGAAAACAATTTTCTTAAAATAATTCTATGATGAAAATTGACCAAGATATTAATTCGCAAATTTGTGTGACCGAGTGACTGTGTGATAAAAAAAAATTATTTCTCCTCACTGTATTTACCCTGCATTCATTTATTAACAGTTTTATTGTTGAAATTTGTAACAACCAGACCCCAAACCTAGGATTTATCAACACAGGGTTCGTTTACATTGTCAGGTTGTAGTTGAAACTTTATACTCTGTTTATTAATATCTTGGCCAATTTTCATTGCAACGCAAATGAAAATTAACAATTTCGTGTGTACCGATGCCAACTATTTAGATATTTTCTGTGTTCAGATACTTGCCTAACATCCTGTATATAAATAATAATACAAATGGGGCGATTACCTCGAGCACAACTAGGTGCTCGAGGTAATCAAGCCTAGGATTTAATCATAAGTAACGATTTCAAAGCTGTGTATGAATATCGGTCAATTAAGGACTAATATGATAACAGACAAAATGTGCTTGCTGCAATCTTGTCTTCCAGAAATTATTTGTTTGCAATAAACGTTTTCTAGTTTTCAGATACATTGAATGAAAAATATTTAAACCATTATTTATAACTTTATAAGAGAAGGGTTAACATAAAATAAATTGTGTATAATAGTCCAGTTGATATCAGCGAGACCCAAAAGGGCTGCGAAAAAAAATTGACCACTTCGCATAATGGTATCTAAACATACTGTACTTAAATATCATTTATAGAAAATATTCGCAGAAGGAGTCCTATAAAGTAAACTTTTATGGTACGCAAAAATTTTTAACTGAGTGAATTACTGTAATCTACACCGGAATTTGAAAATTCGTTGCACCGATAAGAAATTTATGTTAGAAGTATTTAACAATAATAAAAACTGTTACCAGTTTGTTGGTAGTAGGTGAGTTATTTTTCTAGCAAAGTGATCTTACCTGTAAGGATTTGTGTCAATAACCTCACTGGACAAATTCGATATTTTCTCTCTATGGGTGATTTCATTATTGGATTTTGATTCAGCAAGCTGTCTTTCTAAATCCTTAATTCTTTCGAGCAACGCTTTGACATCGGCCATCGCGAAATGGGAATGTAAAAGTAGAACAATCACACAAAATAACAATGGAATGAAAGCAGTTATATGACACGTGCAACCATATGTTACATTTGACGTCTACCCATCTTACGGTATACACGTGTAGTATAGAACTGATGTGAAGTGCGATGTATAACGTAACCTGTGTGAAGTTAGTCCAGCAATGTTTACTTTTTTGGAGTAAATCTTGTTTTTTCATTTCTTTGTTCACCGTTTACATTTTATCGCTAACAACATAACTACATTAATTAATTTATAATTCATTTTGTTTAATCTTACGAAAAAATTATTCGTCGAGTGTGTAATTCTTTTTTAAATGAAAAAAAATGTTTCGATGGAAAAAAAGTAGGTCGTAAATCTTACATTAGTAATCTTGGTTTAATGTTTCAACGTTTCGTTGAAGACAGTATCGCCCAGCGCGCCCAGCATAGACTATCTACATATAGCCAATAGAGAGTGGGGCGATGCCCCGCGCATGCGCGTAGCACGAGAGCTTTCCCAGGCCGGTTCGCGCCAGCGACGCAGTGATCGCGCAATTGTTATCGAGTGAAGTTGTCATGTTTTTGGATTTTCCGATTTTTTGTTCTGCTATAATTTTTCGTGCATGGTGAGTAGATATTATTCTTTTTTCCGTAAACGACACGCCTCTTGGTGATCTTTTTTCTATTTGCAACAATAATAAAAAATTGTACGGTAAAAACCATTAGATAGTTTTATTCAGTCGTTTTAATAGCCACAGTATTAACGTTGAAATGTTCAATTTTACTCCTATATAAATTATTTGTACGATAGCTATGCTAGTCAGTCTCTGGGCAAAGTCTATATACATTGTATTATTGAAACCACTTATTGATACTATGCATTATATATATTTTTTTAATTTCAGAAATAAACCCATCCGCTCAGAAAGATTTGTGTATTGTTTGGTATCGGCACCAGGGAATTACTAATTATGATAAGGTAAAAATTGTTACGGAGTGAGTAGTATTCGTTCAAAAATTGTTGGCAGTCTTGAGACTACAAATATTTTGGTATAATAAATATCATATTTTTTTTCTCGTGGTCCACAGTGGAAGTGTGCGGAAAAGTACATCGATGAGAGACCAACCTGAAATAACCTGAAACAGTGTTGGACAAACTGGGAGCTTCATCACGAAAAATCTACAAGATCTTCAAAGCTGGACCGAGCTGGAGCAACCTAAGCCAAGCCGAGTCACACCGTGGCGTTTTCATCATCAACAGGCTACAAGAACTTCCAATGGAATTGTTAATTTTTTAATTCCTCCAGCCTTCATGTCGTAGAACGAAAGGTCCTAAGTGGTACTAAGCTTTGCTGGTTGCATTGTTATCCTTCAGGGCACTTGCATAGTGACCGCGAGTTGATTTGACAGTGTTGAGGCACCCGGGTCTCAACGTTGAGAATCAACTCTCGAGTGGCCCGATTGTTCATACATGTTTAGAGTGATAGGGCATTTTTCTTGGCATATCTACATCGATAATAAATTCATACATAAAAATGGAATGAGTTAATTTAATAATTTAGAAATTTTTTAACGTAAAAATTTGCCAACATCGGTAAACATATCTTCTTTAAAGCCAAGAAAAACTTCGTGTGGTATAGCGACCACTTATCCAAGCGACACGTTTTCAATCGTTTGACATTTGATTTTTGAAAATAATTACAAATATGTAGCTTGGATTTGGTTACTAATGCCAAGGGTTGCTGTCTAGTAGGCTCTAGCTCTTCTAGTAGGGGAGTCCACTCTGGAGAATTGCACAGATACTTTGCACTTCCGCGATCGTGATTAGAGTCTGCTCATAAAGCATAATCAATATAACCCCGTGAGGTATATAGCGTTCCAATATCATGGTGTCCCACGCGAATGTTATTTTTTTAAATCGTCGTCGAAGTCGTGGTCGGTAACACGCCAGCTATTTTGAATAAATTAAATCTTTCAAATGACGCGAATAATATATTAATTTGAAAAATTTCTAATGTTATCGAGAAAGGGGCATTGCATGAGAACAGTGCATGGGCACGATATTTGATTTTGGAGCACTCTCCTTGCTCGTCGAGTCATGGATAATTGTTAGATTATCAGGATAGTCAATATTTTTTCGAGTCTGTTAGATCGTCATTGATTTTCATGGTAGATAGTTATAATCATTCATCATTAAATGCACAGCCATCGACATCATCGTTATTATCGACCTCGGCTTGGTTCCACGATAGCTTTCGCAGGGCAGCTCCTGCGAAAGTTAACGTCGAACGGAGCCAAGCTCGCGTTAGATTAAAAAAACCTAACATGGACTACATTACATGTTATGAGAACTGGAGAGATATGTAAAAAGGAACAAACTGGAGATTAATACCGGTAAACGAAAGTTATGATATTCAGGAAAGGGGGAAGGCAAAAGAAAGAAAGAGGATGATTTTTGAATGGAAAAAAGTGGAGGTCGTAAACGAATATAATTACTTAGGAGTATTTTTTTCGACGGGTAACATATTCGAAAAACATCCACGGAAAATAGGCGGAAAGATAAGGAAGGTGACGAATGCAGCTTGGGGAGTAGTAAAAAGAGCAAGAATCGGAAGACTGGCAGAGAGGCTGACTATCGCGGAAGCAATAGTGAGGAGCGGAACATTATACGGGGTAGAAGTGTGGGGGTGGAAAAGAAGGACAACTGTAGAGAGAGCGCAGGGAAGGTGTACGAAGATGGCAATGGGATTAAGGAGGAATACATTGGAATACATTGGGAAGATGAGGGCTGGGTGTATCGGAACAAACGTGGTGGCAATGAAAAGAACGGGGGACCATATAGCAAAAATTTTAGAAATGGGGATAGAAAGATGTCCGAGAAAATGCCTAATGGAAGAAGCGGGAGGGCTTGTGAATAAGGATGGGAGCAAATAGGAAAAAGAGATGAAGGTAGCAATGGAGGAAGCAGGAGAAGAGCAGATAGGGGAAGCGATAAGAAGAGGAAACAAGGAGGAATGGGAAATGAAGGTCGGACGAGCGGTGCAGAAGATGGCTGATCAGGAGACATAGAAGATGTGAGCAAAAATCGAGAGATCCAACTTCTGCAAAGAATACAAAGAAAGGAAGAAAACTATAGAAAGGCAGAAGTATTGGGACGATGGAGCAATAAGGGGTGAAATAAGGGAATAGTGGGCAAAGATGAGATACGGGAGTGTGGGAAGAGAGGCGGAGAAGGGGTTTAAAAAGATAAGATGTAGAGTGTGCAGGAAGGAGGAGGAAACATTGGCACATATGTGGGAATGTAAGGAGGCCAGACAACAGATGGAGAAACGAGTCCTCAAAAAATATGAAAAGTGGAAAGAAGAGCAGAGGAAGGAACCGGAAGGATGGTGGAGAAAGGCTTTGGAGGGGGAAGTCATAACAGAGGAAATGTGCGAGATAGCAAGGCAATTTGAGACCATTGCGCAAAGGACGGCGGAGGGGAGGAAAAAAAATGTAAAAATGTTAATATGTAAAGTAGTATGTATGAGTTGGTAAGAGAGATTGTAAGAAAGGAGGAATGTTAAAACCTGAGAGGGCATAAATGGTAATTATGATAATAAACGTTAAGTAGTCAACCATATCCTTGCAAATTCAAAAAACAATTTTGCGATTTATGCATGCGCAACGGCTAATGCGCACCTGTGTGAACTTAGCTAGTCAACTGACAATTGCGTCGCACATGAAGGTGTCTCAAAATTGTTTTTTGGCATTTGCAAGGATTTAGTTGACTACCAAACGTTTTAATTAGCAGATTCATGACCACCTAACGATTGCACATCATTTGACCATCTTGAAAAGATAAATAAAGGAAAAAAAAATATTTTCGGCCAACTTCACATACATTTTCAATTATTGTTTTTCTGAAAAAACTATTGACGACCTAACGTTTTAATTAGACTACTTCACACTACCTAACGACCACCTAACGATATAAAAAAACGTCAAGTAATAAAGTGCAAGTTGTCCGGCCAACTTCACGAGGGTGCGATCAACAAAGGTCGACAAAAGTTGAAACCTCGAGAATTTGTTCCGCGACATCTGTGGCCAAGGAGCGAACGATTTTTACCCACGTTGAATTGGCGGCAAGTTCGATTCGCAGATTCATTTTGTACGCAAAAATCTTGCACTTGATCGTTTCGTTTTGTTTTTACAAACGCATAGATGTGTGTACGCATTTCTTCCATAAAAAAGCAATTCTAGACTTTGGACACGTCTAATTTAATTTAATGGTAAATCTTTTATCAGAAGCGCATTGGTCATGATCATTCGCTTATCTTGTACTTTTACGGAATTTCAAATAAAGTACAAATTTTCAATATCATTTATTCAACGTCTTTTGCATCGACAATTATGTTGTTTGGTGATATAAGGTACATATTTCTATACATTTTTCGGAACATATATTAACATGTGTAATTGTTAGATACGTTGATCAAACTTTGAGATTATTATTATTATAATGTTTAGAGGAAAAAATTAAACGGCGATGACGATAACAGCTCTTTCGTTTCTGAAGTCATAATGTTCCAACACTGCATGGCCAGAAAGTTTCCTCACCCGTGTATATTAGGCTTCCTTTGGGCCCTCGCCATTTCGACAATGGTACACATTTTTCGCCTACACACACCTGTAATAGAGATGAATCGTATTAAGTTTTTTCGAGTTACTTGTGGCTCTGCATCGAGTTCTAGGCAATTTCTCCCAATTTATGACAGCGGGTATCGTAAATAATACGGTCCCGTTACAACAAGTATTAAAATCGCATTTTGAATTAATTTCACTGATGAAAAAGATTGGGTGGAACACTACCTTAGATAAGATACTTACTTTGTTAGTGCCGCATCGCGTTCCCGAGGTTGGCGATAATTTAATTGGGAGGCGATTGACGGGGGGTGACATATACCAGCCCACCCCCATTTTATAACCGCATGATAAACGTTGGCAACTAGTTCTGTTTCCTCTCTATACATCGTAAAACATGTGAAATTTAATTTTTTAGAAAATTTTTTTTTGCCTCTGTAAAAGCACAAGCTCACCTCGCATGCGACATCGAAGCCATGTGCTTGGCATTGTTCTTCTCGTGTTTTTATCGGCTGGCCATACTCATAGTATCTCTATTGACAAACGTACACTTGAACGTAACAGAATTTGACTACTCGAAATGTACAAATAAATTATATTGATTCAAGGGTGTAGTTGTATCACCGTGTGTTATCTCGTTAATGAGCCTCAGTTCTTTATATTCACATTCGATTTTTATAACACTATCATATTTCGAGGGTTATTTTTCATAGAATCGTGACATAAATAGAGAATTCATCTACATGTAAGACGTATCGTACTATACGAAACGGAGAACTTTCATCAATAAGTGACGATGCGAAATTAATTCGTTAACGCGGAACATAAGGATTAAAAAGATGCGAAATCTCGAATTGCCTCTAACGGGATGATCGATACTTCGTAGAGTCACCATACGAATTATAGAACAATTATTTTAATCAAAACGATGTGATATAGAGGTATCCTTACTTTTATGCAAGGAACGAGGTCATTTTCCTCCGCACATTGTCCCACTGATTCTTCCTCATCGACACAACTCTTGCGTTTGCAAACCTGAGAAACGAACGAAACAAATCGCGATTAAATATTAGGCAATATCATGAATTAGAAGTCACGAAGTAGGTAATATAGGGAATGAGATACTGACTTTCGATGGACCGCACGGCGTTCCATCCTCAACCCCTCCGAGGGGTACTAATCTGTGTAACGCAGGAGCCCTTTCAATTTGGTTACGCCCGCAAAGTAAGACTTCGCAGTGAAAATTATAATCAATGCAAAATTCTGGGAGCTACAATGCGCCGAAAAGCAAATTACTTATTACAAAAAGTAGGTAACTCCAGCGATATATTTGATAAATATTTTACGAGATATAGGAGATCGTTAAATAAATTCGTACCTCGCAGGCAACCTCATATCCTTGATTCCGACATTGTTCACTGCGACTTGGTACCCTTAATGATTGTATATGTGAAAGTGAAGATAAATTCGATTATGTAGGTAAGTAATGAAACATGAGACTTATCGAAGGATTAAATACTAATATAAAACAGAGGCAACGAGAAATTGACGAAGAGGAAGGCGGAATATCGTTTGAAAAAAGGCGGAAAATTCTAACGCGTGATTCAAACACCTCTCCGAATGATTTCACTATTGTTCTTGACTTTCTCACGTAATTCTAATCATGCGGGTCAAGTGGATTTATAAATATGTTACAACAATGAATCTCTTTCGCACTTCTGAAAGTTGTACATTACCCTTCGATATCTGACAACCTCGTTAGAATAAACGCAACTGTGACGACGTACATTAGAAAACTCGACCTCCCGTACATGTTGCGCCGTTTCTGATTCGGTACACGTACACATCCGGTTAAAATTTGGAACAAAATTTCCGAGCGTCAGCAATATTCTTTCGTTTGAATGCATAGAATCAAAATTATAATAAATACCTTTGAAATTGAAAATTGTCTTCCAGGGAAATAATTTTAGAGGATAAACGTTGCGACGCGGCGTATGGAAAATTTCAAGTGGATCTGCCTAGTGAAGACTATATGTCACGACTTATATCATGGCATATCGAAGAAACGAGCGTTAACGTGTCCCATCGATGTACGACGTTAGGAAAAACGGGGCTTACTCGGATTCGCTGCGAAAAATCCCATTTTTGAATTTTATTGCCGCAGTCGATAAAGTTTAAAGACAAGTGCACCGAAGAGAGGCCACGAGGCTTGCTGGTGTAACACGGACGTCCTTTGGTATCGACTTCCCCGATGTTATAAATATGCGCAAACAAAATAGTAAAAAGTCTTATCGCGCAGTGCGACGAAACCGCCGAGGTTTCTAGACACGACAAGATCGGTTTTGAAATATATTTTTTCAATTATACTCGTTCTATTAATTGTATTTCAGTAGATTTCAACTCTTGTGAAACAGTTGATACGAATGATTGAAACAATTGAAGCGCGGGAAGCACGAACCACGGTGAAAATTTGACGGAGATATTGGCGCGATAGGAAAATACACGGTAAAATATAGGAGATACTCTCGCATTCGATAATTATTATAGAGATCGTTTTATAGCGATTAGTCGACTAAATAACAAAACGGAATACATTGCTCGTATACGAGACTCCCCATCTTCCTCGCATTCCGCGTCCTTGAATGTTAGCTTCCGTATCGTAAAACCATCGTTTTACTAATTTCTATATTTTTTCCTTCTATTATATGTAGAAATAATTTTAATATGAAATAATCAGAGACTAGAATTAATATTCTATTAGGTAGGATTTACAATTTTTGAAGACCAACGTGTTAAACAATGGTTGGCGATAATTATGAAGATAATAATACAAATTGATTAATTAATTATGACAGTGAATAACGTTAAACTTTTAATTACAACTTTAACTAATTTGTGTATATTTAAGAAATTTTGAAGAAATTCTTTTTCGCTTTTACTTTTTTCCGCCAAGGTGTTTTTCACGATGACTCGTATCAGCGATTAGCAGGGACACTAGCTAGCAGATAAACACGGCAATCTTTCACAAATTTCAAACAAACTCCTGAATATTCGTTTCATTTGTACATCCTACAAATTCGCGCGTATCGATGACTTTTATTTTTTAACTAATGAAAATGGAGCGATTTTCATTTTTCGATGAAACCGATGGTACTTCCTGGCAAATACAGGCAAATCGCCCTCCGACATGCGCACAACGATTTTCGATACAGAATTTCGTGTGAATTTTGTATTGCCCAATTTTGTACACCGAATTTAATTATTTCTCATCGCTTCGTATTATTTTCCTAACCGAGTATCCACTTACTTATATCAATACAATTAAAATCCGATGCAAGCTTCCAAGTGAAGCAGTTTTCTACAACAGAATTATGTAATAATTAACGCTTCGTCGATAACGTCAATTCCTTGGTCCAATATACGATAATATGGGAATCATACCATTAGTACATATACCCGAGTTGATTCGACTTTTTTCATGATAACGGAAATAGCGAATTGTCGGGGTTGTGTTGATGATGCTCGCTGAGCTATGTAAATTTAGCTCCGCGATTTTGACTTTTGCATCTTTTTTTAATTTATAACGATTGTTTGTCGTTTGTTTGTGATTGATTAATTAAAACGTTTGATTGATCATATTTTTTTATCAAACAAACGAAACAAAAATGAGCGTTAAGTTAGCCGCAAGTTTTTGAAATTTTCTCTAATTTGATTTCTTCAAACGCCAATCGATTCGGAATCGTTTGTTGGAAACACATAATAAAATTCGAACCTTCGTTTGATGGTTGTTTTTGAAAAAAATCAATAAATAAAATATTGGTTTGTCGTAGCTTTCAATAGGACTGTGTCACTGTACCCTGAACTAGACGCGCTGAATGTTAGGATTTAAGGGGGACGTTATGTATATGGCAACACTTAGACCTCCTACCACCCCCGTGGAGTTGACCAGTCAATTTGCACTTTTATAATTGACTTTTTTTTATATCGTTAGGTGGTCGTTAGGTAGTGCTAGGTAGTCTAATTAAAACGTTAGGTAGTCAATAGTTTTTTCAAAAAAAAAAATTAGTAAATAATGTATATGAAGTTGTCCGAAATTTTTTTTTTAAAATGTTAAAATTTCTTAAATATAAACAAATTTGTTAAAGTTGTGAATTAAATGTTTACCGTTATTCACTGTCATAAGTAATTAATCAAATTGTATTATTATCTTCATAATAATCGCCAACTATTGTTTAACACGTAGGTTAACGCGTAGGTTTTAAAAAAATTGTAAATCCTACCTAATAGAATATTAATTCTAGTCTCTGATTATTTCATATTAAAATTATTTCTACATATAATAGAAGGAAAAAAATGTAGAAATTAGTAAAACGATGGTTTTACGATACGGAAGCTAAGATTCAAGGACGCGGAATGTCGAGGAAGCTGAGGAGTCTCGTATACGCGCAATGTATTCCGTTTTGTTGTATTGTATTGTAATTCTTTATTTGTTCCCTTTCGGGTTACAAAGACTCCCGTCTCTCGCACTTTACAATCTTTTCTATTTACATTTCCTTACCCTACGATCTTATTCTACCTTACCCACTACTTAATACCACGACTTATACTACGTCTTATTTCTAACCCCGCTTTTCCGTTCCTCCTCGCCGTTCTCTCGCACGCTCGCTCGCTACTCTACTCGCCATTCGCGCGCTCGCTTCCCTCTGCTCTCTCTCTCGCTCGCTCGCCTTTGCATTTTCCTCGCCGCCTTTCTTTCTCTCTCTCCTTCTCACTTCTCTTTTTCCTATTCTCTACTTATCTATCGTCCTTCTCTCCTCGCCTTCCCCCCTCCTCCCGACTTCCGTTTCCTCTCCATTCATTCCATTCCTTCTTTCACTCCCTTCTTTCCTCTTCCCCCACCCCGTTTCCCTGTTCCTCCTTTTTCTTGTGTTCTCTTGCTCCATCCATTTCCTTCATCCACTCCTCTCCTCCCCCCTCCTCGCTCAATATTTCTCTTATCCTCTCTCCTATCCCCTTACTCTCTTCTCTTTCCCCCCTGCACCTATCCAACACGTGTTCCCACGTCTCTTCTTCTCTCCTGCACATTCCGCACGTCCTTTCCTCCTCCTCCTCCTCCCAGTATTTACCTTCCCTCATTTCGTTCCCTAACCTATACCTCGCTATTTTCCTATACCTTTCCTCTGTCCAGCCTGCCCTTAGATATTTTGGTATCCCCCCGGTCCTAACCTCCCTGTACCACCTATTATACGTTGACTCCCTAATCCTCTCCTCTCTTTGCTCCTCCTGTTCCCTCCTGTCCTCCTTCTCTACTTTCTCATATCCTTCCACCTCCGTCCCATTTTCCTCTCTTCTTTTTCTTCCTTTCTCTTTCGTCTCTTTTCTCTCCTTCTCCCATTTCGACAATCGCTCTTCCCCCTCCCTTTCCCTTTTTTTCTATTTCCCCTAAGCATTCTCTTGCTATCTCACTTCCTTCTCCTCTTTTCAGCTTTTCTTCATACCTACACGCCCTCCTTCCTGCTATTGTTCTTATTTTCCACCTTTTTGCTTCTTCCCTGACCATACATCGTGGCGTCCTCCAGTCTAACCCTAACGTTCATCTTATATATCGTTCCTGCATGCTCTCTATTCATTTCCTTTCCTCCCATCCCCAAATTTCCACCCCGGTATTCCGTTTTGTTATTTAGTCGACTAATCGCTATAAAACAATCTCTATAATAATTATCGCATGCGGGAGTATCTCCTATATTTTACCGTATATTTTCCTATCGCGCCAATATCTCCGTCAAATATAACCGTGGTTCGTGCTTCCCGCGCTTCAATTGTTTCAATCGCTCGTATCAAGTGTTTCACAAGAGTTGAAATTTATTGAAATACATTTAATAGAACGAGTATAATTGAAAAAATATATTTCAAAACCGATCTTGTCGCGTCTAGAAACCTCGGTTTCGTCGCACTGCGCGATAAGACTTTTTACTATTTTGTTTGCGCATATTTACAACACCGGGGAAGTCGATACCAAAGGACGTCCGTGTTACACCAGCAAGCCTCGTGGCCTCTCTTCGGTGCGCTTGTCTTTAAACTTTATCGACTGCGGCAATAAAATTCAAAAATGGGATTTTTCGCAGCGAATCCGAGTAAGCCCCGTTTTTCCTAACGTCGTACATCGATGCGACACGTTAACGCTCGTTTCTTCGATATGCCACGATATAAGTCGTGGCATATAGTCTTCACTAGGCAGATCCACTTGAAATTTTCCATAGTTTTCCAATGTACGTCGTCATAGTCGCGTTCATTCTAACGTGGTTGCCAGATATCGAAGGGTAATGTACAACTTTCATAAGTGCGAGAGTGATCCATAGCTGTAACATATTTATAAATCCACTTGACCCGCATGATTAGAATTACGTGAGAAAGTCAAGAACAATGGTAGATTCGCTCGTTCTATCACCTCGTTCGAAAAATCATTCGGAGAGGAAGTGTTTGAATCACGCGTTAGAGTTTTCCATCTTTTTTCAAACGATATTACGCCTTCCTCTTCGTCAATTTCTCGTTGCCTCTGTTTTATATTAATATTTAATCCTTCTATAAGTCTCATGCTTCATTACTTTCCTACATAATCGAATTTATCTTCATTTTCACATATACTTTAATGATTATTAAGGCTCCCAAGTCGCAGTGAACAATGTCGGAATTATGGATATGAGGTTGCCTGCGAGGTACGAATTTATTTAACGATCTCCTATATCTCGTAAAATATTTATCAAATATATTGTTGGCGTTACCTACTTTTTATAATAATTTGCTTGTCGGCGCATTGTAGCTCGTTGACGTTTGCATTGATTATAATTATCACTGCAAAGTCTTACATTGCGGACGTAAACACACTGGCGGCGATCCTACGTTACACAGATTAATACCTCTCGGGGGGGTTGAGGATGGAACGCCGTGCGATCCATCGAAAGTCAGTATCTCATTCCCTATATTACCTACTTTATGACTTCTAATTCATGATATTGCCTAATATTTAACCGCTATTTGTTTCATTCGTTTCTCAGGTTTGCAAAGACAAACGTTGTGTCGATGAGGAAGAACCAGTGGGACAATGTGTTCAGGAAAATGACCTCGTTCCTTGCGTAAAAGTAAGGATACCTCTATATCCCATCGTTTTGATTAAAGAATTGTTCTATAATTCGTATGGTGACTCTACGAAGTATCGATCATCCCGTTAGAGGCAATTCGAGATTTCGCATCTTTTTAATCCTTATGTTCCGCGTTAACGAATTAATTTCGCATCGTCACTTATTGATGAAAGTTCTCCGTTTCGTATAGTACGATATGTCTTACATGTAGATAAATTCTCTATTTATGTCACGATTCTATGAAAAATAACCCGCGAAATATGATTGTGTTATAAAAATCGAATGTGAATATAAAGAACTAACGCTCATTGACGAGATAACATACGGTGATACAGCTACACCCTTGAATCAATATAATTTATTTGTACATTTCGAGTAGTCAAATTCTGTTACGTTCAAGTGTACTTTTGTCAATAGAGATACTATCAGTATGGCCAGCCGATAAAAACACGAGAAGAACAATGCCAAGCACATGGCTTCGATGTCGCATGCCAGGTGAGCTTGTGCTTTTACTGAGGAAACAAAATTTTTCTAAAAAATTAAATTTCACATGTTTTACGATGTATAGAGAGGAAACAGAACTACTTGCCACAGTTTATCATGCGGTTATGAAATGGGGGACTACCGGTATATTTCACCCCCCGACGCGGACCACCCAATTAAATTATTGCCAAGCATGGGAACGCGATGCGGCACTAACAAAGTAAGTATCTTATGTAAGGTAGTGTTCCACCCAATCTTTTTCACCAGTGAAATTAATTCAAAATGCGATTTTAATACTTGTTGTAACGGGACCGTATTATTTACGATACCCGCGGTCATAAATTGGGAGAAATTGCCTAGAACTCGATGCAGAACCACAAGTAGCTCGAAAAAACTTAATACGATTCATCTCTACTACAGGTGTGTGTACGCCAAAAATGTGTACCATTGTCGAAATGGCCAGGGCCCCAAGGAACCCTAATATACACGGGTGAGGAAACCTTCTGGCCATGCAGTGTTGAAACATTATGACTTCAGAAACGAAAGAGCTGTTATCGTCATCGCCGTTTAATTTCATCCTCTAAACATAATAATAATAATAATCTCAAAGTTTGATCAACGTATCTGACAATTACACATGTTAATATATTTTCCGAAAAATGTATAGAAATATGTACCTTATATCACCAAACAACATAATTGTCGATGTAAAAGACGTTGAATAAATGATATTGAAATTTTGTACTTTGTTTGAAATTCCGTAAAAGTAGAAAATAAGCGAACGATCATGACCAATGCGCTTCTGATAAAAGATTTACCATTAAATTAAATTAGACGTGTCCAAAGTCTGGAATTGCTTTTTCACGGAAGAAATGCGTACACGCATCTATGCGTTTGTAAAAACAAAACGAAACGATCAAGTGCAAGATTTTTGCGTACAAAATGAATCTGCGAATCGAACTTGCCGCCAATTCAACGTGGGTAAAAATCGTTCGCTCCTTGGCCACAGATGTCGCGGAACAAATTCTCGAGGTTTCAACTTTTGTCGACCTTTGTTGATCGCACCCTCGTGAAGTTGGCCGGACACCTTGCACTTTATTAATTGACTTTTTTTTATATCGTTAGGTGGTCGTTAGGTAGTGTGAAGTAGTCTAATTAAAACGTTAGGTCGTCAATAGTTTTTTCAGAAAAACAATAATTGAAAATGTATGTGAAGTTGGCCGAAAATATTTTTTTTTCCTTTATTTATCTTTTCAAGATGGTCAAATGATGTGCAATCGTTAGGTGGTCATGAATCTGCTAATTAAAACGTTTGGTAGTCAACTAAATCCTTGCAAATGCCAAAAAACAATTTTGCGACACCTTCATGTGCGACGCAATTGTCAGTCGACTAGCTAAGTTCACGCAGGTGCGCATTAGCCGTTGCGCATGCATAATTCGCAAAATTCTTTTTTGAATTTGCAAGGATATGGTTGACTACCTAACGTTTATTATCATAATTACCAAGTATGCCCTCTTAGGTTTTAACATTCCTCCTTTCTTACAATCTCTCTTACTAACTCATGCATACTACTTTACATATTTACATTTTTACATTTTTTTCCTCCCCTCCCCCGTCCTTTGCGCTATGTTCTCAAATTACCTTGCTATCTCGCACATTTCCTCTATTATGACTTCCCCCTCCAAAGCCTTTCTCCACCCTCCTTCCGGTTCCTTCCTCTGCTCTTCTTTCCACTTTTCGTATTTTTTGAAGGCTTGTTTCTCCATCTGTTGTCTGGCCTCCTCACATTCCCACGTATGTCCCAATGTTTCCTCCTCCTTCCTGCACACTCTACATCTTATCTCTGTAAACCCTTTCTCCGCTTCTCTTCCCACATTCCCGTATCTCATCCGTGCCCACCATTCCCTTATTTCATCCCTTATTGCATTATCGTCCCTATACTTCTGCCTTTCCATAGTTTTCTTCCTTTCTTTGTATTCGTTTACGACCTCCACTTTTTTCCATTCAAAAATCGTCCTCTTTCTTTATTTTGCCTTCCCCCTTTTCTGAATATCATGACTTTCGTTTTATCGGTATTAATCTCCAGTTTGTTCCTTTTTACATATCTCTCCAGTTCTCGTAACATGTCCTGTAGTCCTTCCCCCGTATCTGCCACCATCACCACATCATCCTCGTACTTCAGGGCATATATTTTTTCTCCTCCTATTACCGTGCCTCCTTTCCTCCTTCTTACCTACCCTACCTCCATGTTCTCGATGTATATATTAAAGAGTGTAGGGCTTAGCACGCACCCTTGTCTCAGTCCTCTCCTTGTCCTGAATTTCATCGACACTCCCTCCGCTGTTATTATTTCGCTCTGTGTATTTTCGTATATTTTCCGGATCATTTTCAGTAGCTTCCCTCGAATCCCTGCCCTCTCTGCCTTCTTTATCATTTCTTCTCTGTCCACTGTGCCGAATGCTGCCTTGCAGTCAACAAAAGCCGTGAAGAGTTTACTCCCCTTTTTCTTTAATTTGTTGTCAACTAATGGTTTATCTATCAAATAAAAGCATATATGTTATATAACTACTTTACTTTGCGGCCAACTTAACGCGAGTATAAGTTCACCGTTTGGCCGCTCAGATGTCGCACAATCAACTCTAAAGGTTTCAACTTTCATCGAGCGTTGCAGATCTCCCTCCTAATCTCTGATTGAGCTTTCTGACAAAAGCAAATTTCGATAAATTTGTCAATCTACGAAAACAAATGTGATTCACAAGTTTGGCGTTATGCTTTCTCAACAATGATTATAATATACGCACCAGCAATTAACGAAATGTGATTCAGTTGGAAACAAAATCGATATTAACGCTTTTTCTTTGATTGGGAAAAGTCCAAGCAAAAGATCGATCTGTCATGTTTTATTAAATGACTATTATTGTTATGGACACAAAATGACAACAAAGGCATTTTCTTCGGCGGATCCTCGTGAAATTGACAACAGCCTGCACTTGTCTTGCATAATTAGTCATAAATGTGTTCAAGCTAGATGTTCAATTTACCAGAAAGTGCAAAATTTCAGCTTGCTTATGCACGACTGATGGATGGTCAATATCGTCAATATAGTTTCGCGTTGTTTCAAAATCTCAATACACCTCAACTAAAATAAGCACAGTATTTTCGCTATCCACCGAGTAAACATGACATTGCCTTATGGCCCGTACACACCGAAAGAAGCACTAAGTATAAGACTATACAGTCGACTAAATCAACCAATGAAACACGAGTTTGTATCCTTCCGTCAGCCAATCACAGACTACCTCCCTGTCCACTATTCGCCCGAACTCGTTCTAACCTTCCGTTGGAGAAACTCCATTACGAATGTGGCAGTTGTCGCGTAAGCACAGATTGAAAAACAACCGTGTTCGAACGATCTTAATAAAACCCCAGAAACAATATTTTAATTGCCATTGGCACGTTTTGTGAAGAATCAATTTAAAAAAGTCATTATCCAAGTGGTGTCTTCTGCCATCTACTGGTGCGAAGTGGGAAACTATAACTCGGCCTAGCGGCATAAACTCGTAACGGAAAATAGAGAGGAAGAGATTAAAAAGTCGCGGGCGGGAGTCACTGTTCGCACCGTTTGCACTCGTCAAAGTAGTCAGTTTTAGATCAACCGTATCATCATATATAATAGCATTACGCGGCGTACACAGTGCCGATATCGTATCACTTACTACATGGATTTCGGATAAGTTTCTTCGCAACAATGGGTCCTCATCCAAATTCGTACAATGTGATTGGGCGATGAAATTGCATCTCGCACACGATGTTGCGTCCGGCCAAATATGTAAGAAGATAAAATGGACAATTGGCATTGAAGTTTTACGATTGGACAACGTCCCCACTGCGCGACGAGTCTTACAACGAATGCCTAAACAATGGACGGAAAAATAAGAAAATTGTGCGACCGTAAACCGCGTCCACTTAACCTATATTAATTATCGATGACAAAACTGTCCATGAAAGTTATACATCGCGTATAGGCTTTCAATATAAAAAGAGACATGTGCCTGAAATACCGAATTAAAATTCGGATAGTACGATCGCAAGAATCGTAACAAATTTCATTGATCGATAAGCAAAATAATTGGACGTTATGGGATCGCACGTACATAAAAAGATAAACACGTTTCGTCTTCCGGCAAGGACAACTCGCTGGTACGATACGTCCGTTTAAGGAAAATATTCAATTTCCAACGATTTCAGAAATATATTTATCGATCCCATGAAGTACGTCATTGAGGATTACTATTGGAAAAACTACTTTGTACGTATTGTTCGAGATAACGTTTTTTTGTTTTTCTTCTTTCTCTCATTTCACATTGCAGACCGTAGGAGAGTTTAGCACTTCATAATCAAACTTTACGTTTCAAGGGAGGATGGCAATTCGAGTGACCTTCGAGTGTGGCCATGCATCAATGTTACGCGTGCAGAGAACAGAGCGTGGTTATACGCATGATTGGGAAGTTTTTGTTCGAGGAGTTGATAATGCAGATATAAGCCAATATGTCGATCGAGGTATTATTTATTATTCATTTATTATTACGCTTTGGCGGTCCTATAATTTTGTTGTTTTTATTTCACGCTACGCTTGATTGAGAATGCTCGTTAAAGGATTCGTAGACAAAGAGCTTATCGCAGTATTCACCAATATTTTGTGAATGTGGATTTTAAGTTTTAACTTGTGAAATGCCAATAACATGCGGAGTTAATGAACAGAGTTTTATCAAGAATTTTTCAAGTCCATGATCGGATTGTAAGACCTTTGATGGGATTTGACAAACGTGGCTATTCCATTTTCTCGATATTTGTTTTCATTTATATTGACAAATTCTAAATAGAAATTATGCCTTAAATAATGTTGCATTGTTAAAAAGCACATGAACGGTTGGGGGTAATTTTATGTTAATACAATAATTTGTGTGACGTGGAGAAATTTGGACACGCTATTGATGGTCCACTACCTACAAAGTTCTATCCGAGCATTCTATTCTACCTTGTAAATAAAATAATTACATACCGCTGCAGTTTTCCATTGTTTGTAAAATTTGATGTGGTCGAGTCTTGATTTGTTCCCTTTGCCATGAAAGTAACATTGGCAATGCAAGAAAGAAGTAAGAAAGCCACGTGTTCAATTAAGATCTTTTTTTAAGAAATAAATTAAAAATTACAGAATTTCTAATTTTACACTGAAATATTACGATCATCTTTTCTAGAAAATAAATATTTTCCAAAGTTTCAATGTTTAGAGTTATTTTGATAAAATTCTTTACTAATCATTGTTACTCACTACTTTGGGAGTATAAACAGTTATGACTCATTAGCCGGTAATTTAGATATCGTTTTTGAGCTGCACGGACTAGTTGGGAAGATGAATCATGCAAGAAACTGAGGAACAGTTTAGAATGTTATTTCATTTCCTTTCGCACAATATATTCCTAGCTACCTGAATAAAAAACTGAATATACGACTTGGACTAATTATTAATATTAACAAGAATTTATACAGCTAAAAATAGCAAATGAGCCCTAAACCTTTGGCCCAAACAACGCTTTAAAATTTTATCAAAAGAGCGCCTTTATCGTTGCTCAACGAATCAAGGAATTTTTGCCAGGAATAAATAGTATAGTGATAAATAAAAGTATGCTCTCATTTTGCAGGTGGTACGTGTATTCGAGTATTGAAACGAAGCCCTAATTTCTTCAGACCCTAATTCTTTTATCTCAAGTCGTTTTCTTGTGTATAATACTGGACCGTTACAGTTTTTATATTTATAGTAACGTACCTCAGGGAAGAATATTTTAAGATAAAAAGACAATAACAGGGAGATATCTCATTGCTGATATTTTCAAATTCTTGTTGGTCTCGCATCTCATGCTTTCTTCATCAGGTGTAGTGGTTCTGAGTTCGTGCAAAAATTCATTTTGATTCTTTCTTTGCACACAGAAAATGATAATAGAATTTTCATATTCAGTCTTTTTTTTCTAAGCAATGTCTTCAGTATTCAATTCTCAAGCGTTGCTGAGCTTTCTATGATATTCCCCGAACTGAAAGTTTTATATATATTTGTGGTAAAATTAGTGATACTCGGGCTGGTAGACAAACATATTTTAAAGCCCAATCGTTCTTGTGATGCATCTTTTTTACATTGTACTATTATTTATATTGCCTTAATTTGTAAATTCATCACAGGACCATATCTTAGTAGAAATAAAATTCTCTATTACTCAACAGTCATTACTCTGTATGCAATTTCCAATAAATATCTTTTCCAACTTTATCCAACTAATATGTGCACATACGATTGCATCAAACTTATTAAAATCAACGAGGTCTAGTCTCCAAGAACGTGTTCTCACGATTTTGACTAAGCATTATTGTTGTTTTTGTCAATTTCTAAATATCGGAGGAGGAATTTACATTTATGTAGCTTCCTTTAAGAGTCAGTGTTATAGGCAACAAGCGATTCGAAAACGCAGTTCGTATGGTCTTCAACACTGAGCAACCGATGATGGTGTAAAATTTTGTTTATTTTTGCCATAACTCTCTAGATATTCTCAAAACTTGCTGCGCTGAAGAAAGTATGAATGGCATTTGGCTATTGATCTTTGCCAGTAATGCTGACTCTTAAGAAGTAAAAATTTCTTTTATTTCATTCAGTTTCTTGACAATGCCTTGTATACATGCTCTAGACTTTATAAAAGTGATTACTTGTTGAATTTTTGTATTGAATGCCAAACCTATCACAGCCTTTTGTTTGATCAGTATTTGCATTGAAGTATAAGTCGGTTGTAAACATTTGGTAGCTTTGATGTTAAAGATCAATCGTGTCTGAGTGAATTTAGAGATTATTGTCTTTCTCCATAGTCCTATTTACATCTAAATAGAGCAGTTGTTTGATTTGTACGATTTAGCTTGTATATTGTTTGAACACACTTGTAGTTTATTATAAAAGCGAGTCGCTACTTTTCTCTTTCCTATGGAACTTATATGTGATTTTGTGACTCTTGAATTATAAGACTTAATCACATTTCTTATTACGCTCAATCTTTGAACCTATTTCAATTTATTGTATAGAATCTCATACTGATCTTAAAAGAGTACACTTTAATATAGCTTTCTAATTACTTACATGATTCTACTCATAGGTTTAAGCATCTTTGCTCTGTTTATGCACTTTTACCATTTAAACTTGTGCCTCATATTGATTTAGCTAATTCTCACATTACTCAAATAATAGGAATAACTAAAGTATAATGTTTTATTTTTCTAGTTGTTTTCCACCTACACCATACTTTTCCAAATCCAACGAGGAGTTTAAAGGAACCGCCCTATATGGTTAAAGAGTCGGGGTACGCTGGTTTCGTGATACCGATTGACGTTTACGTAAGAAACAAGGACGAACCGAAAAGGATTCAGATTAAATACGATCTACAGTTACAAAAACATGGCCCAGCCATTAATAATGTTATCCGACATCACGAAGTATTCATCAACCCGTCTGAAGAATTTCGGAAAAAACTTCTTAAAGGTGGTGGTGTAAGTTTTTTTTCTCTTCATTATAATATTAGCATAGATCTATCCAATTTGTTTACGACAACCATAGGCTTTGAACAATGACATTGGATTTAATTTCAGTTCTAGTTACGAGATTTCAATTCGCATCAAGGCAAACCATTCTCAGCTCCCGCGGTCCATTGAGATTATAAAAATAAAAATTTGAACAAGACCTGCAAATCATTTTTTGTCGCGGAGGGGGAGGGATTCATATATTTTTCTCTAGAATAGTTCACGTATGCTTGGTTGCAAAAAATAATTACTGTCCGCATCAACAGAGACAATACTGTTTGGATAGGTTATGTCTTCCAGACCGGCTCATGCGGACGTTTGATCATGGGTGCACGGGGACCCATAAAATATGCTAATTGTGGGTATTTACGTTTTCTTTTCTTTTTAGTTGAATTAATACGTATATTCGTTTAAGAATTGGAATTGTCTTCATAATTGATCATTGAACCGATCATTAGTGAAATCGGGCCACCTTCGCAGTGCCGATTCTGGAGTATAGTTTGAATTTGAAAGTAGGTTTTACACAGATTTTATGATTATTTAGATTTCCATCGTAATACCATCCTCTTAATCTTCTTGTTCCTGCTTCTGGCTTACATCTATAAAGTTATCTGCCTCAAGCAGTTTGTCATTCGCTCATTTCCTCATCCTAATTTATGATTTATTTCTTTTTCTCCTTAACTATCAGATTTGTCCAGTTATTTCATTAATGAACATCACAAATATTTATTTGAGTGGACTATGTAGAAATTTCACCTATGTTAATAACACAATAGACTCTTTCATCACACTTTTCTTCAATCTCTTGGTCCATCTTCTCATCTTAATTGATATTCGTTGTTATAAAAGTTCTATCTTTTTTCTGCTTTAATCCCTTATCTATCCCTTCACCATGAACTTTTCATCGTCCTTTGTCTTCAATGTATTCCAACTCTTCGCAGTATCCTTAGTAATGAATTCGTTTTTTTGACTCAATATTGTTGTTCAGTTTTTACATTGCTTCGTGCCTTTCCTTATCTTTGGAGTTTTATTGATCCAATGTTATTTAATTGATTGCTCAAATTTCAAAAATACCATACTTTTTATAATTCAACATACCTGAAAAATCACACACCGCAGAAACAAAGTATGGCGCATAAAAGTGTTTACCATAGTTTAGCTGGTTTTGCAGTTGCAATTCCCCGCCTGAAAATATACAAAGTCTTTTAAAAAAACCCACTTTTACAATCTTTGCAAACAGAAACGATTATTTTTTTACTGATTTTGATAGAAGTTTTTGTGACGATTAATGAAGCGAGGAGTTGATTATTTTAACCGTAGCGTATCATGGAGTCTTGTCTCAATAGCCTTTTAACTTGGAGTAGATAGTTACAAAAAATTTCCTATAGGTTTTTATGATAAAAGACTTTTTAAACCAAATGTGAGACAAAACACAGTCTGGAGAAAAAGTTTCAATAATTAAAAAAGGAAATTAATATCAGAAACAGAAAGTTGTTGAAAAATTAGTAGAAAATAAAGATTTTTGGGTGATTTATATCAGAATTCGATATTAATTTTCGAAGAACTTTCCTCGTCTTCCTTGCTGCAACTTCTCAATAGCAAGAATTAGAGGATGATATTGTAAATGGAAGAAGGATTACCTAGGAATACAAGTATTACACACTTTGGGCAGCATTTTCTTGCAATAGTGAACAAAAAAGCTGAGCTTTTCAAATAAGTCGATTCTTCAGCCGATTTCGAAGAAGAAAGAAATCAATGCGGTCAATAGGTTGCAAGAGTGTAATAGAATAGGCAAAATAGAGCAATCTGTTTGAATAGAAATACAGCGGTTCTATAAAAAATTGACATTACATAAATTCTTCTCATGGAGCGCTACAATGTCATAAATATATAAAAAATTAAAAATATTCATATCGTTATTTACACTGTGGCTGGGTGAATATGAATTCAAACGTCCCATTGAGAAACAAATATTTATGCCTCGCTATATGCATGACCGGTATCAAATATTAGTGAACATTTGTCACTAAATCGTAGAAAGTTTACAAACTGGTTAATATAAATTTAGAGCGATCTGCGTGTATCTGCTAAACTTTCATTGTACTTTTGGAAGGTTGTAAAAAGGTTTTTGCAACGACAGTCAAATGGAAAGTTTTCAAGATTTCCTTATCCAATTTTGTTTTTCTGTGTAACGTTTGAAATTTGTGAATTCTCTTATTATTGCGTCACTGAGGGGATTCGACCAAAATATCCTGGAGCTAATTAATTTCGGTCATATTCATCGATTGATTACAATTGTTCAAAATTTATCTGTCGAATCAATGAATTCTCTACCACTCGTGGATTATCCATACCTAAGTAAGAATTCTATAAAAAGTAGTAACGAAGCTTGATAGATTCTTCCAGTCCGGAGTATGAAATATGTTTCCTTTCAATGCTACTAAGATGGTGTGAAACTTTTATCAGCGCGAGACCGCTGTCTCACAATTTCACCTTTTTCCTAAATCATTCATAATTGGAGAAAAATATCATCGCTGCAAAATATGGAAATTGGTTACAAATGTTCTCCGTTGTCTTTTATTGTACGGAGTAAGAACTAAATTCTCTGGGTAAATTTGTATTGCGGTTAATGTTATTGAAGTTACTGTCCGAGGGGTTTTGCACCATCTTAAATATCTTATGTTTGATTAAAATAAAAACGTAGTTCATTCTACATTAGAGGAATATGTTTTGTTTTAGAGCGCCTTACCAAGTCCAGAAGATCCGGCCGACAAAGGTGATTCGAAAATGGTGCCGCCAATGGTTAGCAAGCCGAAATTGAGTGGGACGGATGTGAAGAAGCATCGTATGACAGAGATGCGAACGTCGAATTCGTTCGTTGGTGTATTCGGGAACCCTATGACTCTACCAGCGAAAGTATCCCCGGAGAACAAGCGACCCCAGCCGGATAAAGTTGTATCTTCGAAAGTGCTTACGGATAAACCGGAGAAGGTGGAAAAGCCGTCGAAAGTGAAACACAGTCCCCACAAGGGAAAGAAGAAGGACAAGATCGTAGACGAGAAGAAGGAGAAGAAAGATCGTTCCGTCGTTAAAGAGAAAGAACGTGTCAAAGAGAAATCCAAGAGACCCCCGAGTCCGGGAAATAAGGAAGATTTGTCGTACTCCGCCGTTAAGAAGACATCGGCTCTTTCACCAGCGAAGAAACAGCTTGTACCACCGGCCACGCCGGCAATCCAAAAACCCCCGTCGCCGAAGCCCAAAGAAAAAGAGCACAAGAAAATGTATATAGAGAAAGAAAAGGAAAAGGTCAAGGATACTTTCAAAGTACCGATAGAGGAGCGTAAGTTCGACCGTAAGAAGAAGAAGCATAAAGAGGAGAAGAGCAAGGATCGTAAAGAGAAGGATAAGGAAAAGGAGCACGAGAAAATGAAGGAGTCTTTGAAGAAAGCTGAGAAGAAAATATCGAAGCCCGACAAACCCGAGAAGACGGATAAGGAGAAGAGTTTGGAATGCAAAGTTGCCAAAGTCGGTAAGAAGTCGCCAAAGTATACGAAGGACAAAGATAAAGTTCGCACCGACAAGACCGAGAGAAGCGAGACAATCGAGAAGGTCAAGGATTCGCGTACCGACAAAGACAAGCAAAAGCATAAGCACAAAAGAAGAGACAAAAAGGAGAGGCTCGACGATTCGTCCGAGAAAGAAAAACTGGAAAAGATCAAAGTATCGGGCGACAAGAGAAGTTCTTACACAACATCACCATCGGTTAATCCTCTCTCTACCCTTCTCGCGGAAATGCCGGAACGCGACAGCAGCGACTCGACTCATTCGGTCGACGAGGATTCTATCCCCCTTACAAAATCTTTTTCAACTCCGAAAAACGATTCCGAGGTAGAGACGACCCCTATTTTATCGTCCGAAACGTCGAAGCCGTTATCGCCACGAGGAACAGCGGACTCGAAGAACGAGAACGAGGAAAGGAGCAGAAAGGAGAAGACGAAGGTCGGTCGAAGCGAGGAACGAGATTGTAGAAAGAGAAAACGAAAAGACGGCGGGCCAAACGAACATTCTGCGAAGCGATCAAAAGAGAGACGACGCTCGGAATCACCGTCCCTCGAGCCCGTCTCCTCCAGTCAATCTCCGATATCCATCGATATCGATTCGACTTACAATTTCAAAGAAACAACCTCGACGAATAACGAAGTTAATAACGCAGCCGAGATCGAACAGGTCGCTCCGGACTCGACGAACAACGCCTTTGTCGAACCCGAGACGGACAGTACGCTCGTATTTTCCGAGGATTACGTATCGCAATTGAAGGAATTACAGCAGAAAATAATGACCCTGCAGGATAATCAAGAGTTGCAAAGGGTTGTACAAGTAATCGCGGAAACAGGACAGTACGAGATAACTAGAAAGACGTTCGATTTCGATTTGTGTGCACTCGATCGTAGAACAGTACAGCGATTGCAACAATTTTTTTCTACGTCGTGACTGTTGCCCTAGAGAGTGTACGAGGGTTCGAAACTTAATCTATTATAAATATTTATGGATGGAGACGGAGCTAAAGAGTGCGAAGGTTGTTGTAACTCGGAGTACGATAATACAGTCCACTCTACCAATCAATTCGTGGTTCACCTTCTTATCAATTCATTCTTTCCAACTTAAGTTACATCAGTGCCCCAAAGACCGCTTTTTGCAACACTGGTAACGCATTTGTAATAATGAAGGAAAAGAGAGGAAAATATGAGAATGGTCAACTTTGGACAAGTTTGAATTAATTTTTGTTATCCACTGAGTACAGTCTTAATCATGTAGTTGACTCGCTAAGCTGTTCCAATTTGGTTTGACTCGATTCGTTGCCACAAAATTATCTTTTAGTAATATTTGATTACGAATCAGAACTCCCCATGCTGAAGGTCACCATCTGTTGAAACGCTATTGTAATAAGAGTAGTGGACTGTATTAACGGTTTAATATATAATCGTATGTGATTATCGCATTAGGTTAATTTAAAATTTTTAAAGTTAAGAGTTGGAATAAATGATTAATTAATTTAAGCGAGTATTTAAGCTACATTATCGATTAGAAGAATAGATTTTTCGATATTTCTGTGTTTTATCATCACTAATTTATGTAATTAAATCATTACTTTCTAATCTCACGCGTTTGAAGCGCATAAAATGATTTCGATATTGAGAGACGCATTGTTTTGAGGTTTTCTTTTTATTCGAGCCAATTGTAAACTTTAATCCCGAAGAGACTCGAACTGGTTATAAGCCGGAGAGAATTTCTTTCACTCGCAATATCCCAAAAACTAGATGGTTATTAATTGGGCGATCGATTTAGATCGTGTACAGAATATCCAGGCAGGGCCACTCACCGTTTCACTAGAATCTTGAGAATTGTTTGTTATCTTTTAAACGGACAAGGACATTGGCGAATGCTCGTTAGAAGCAATACATGAAAGAACGTTTAATTCATTAGAAATTATGGTAATTTTGGAATTGTTGATCTGTCTGAAACTTCAGACTGTTTGCTAAGATTGTAATTAATATGTCTATAAGAGGTTTTCGTAAAAAGGATAGGTAGTAAACTCGTTGGCAACGCCTTAAGAGAGCAGCCTGATTTACAAGTATGAAAAACACTTTTTTGTTTATTATTATTTTGTGAAACATAAGTATTAGTTAACGGATGATTTTTGAACTTTTCTAAGGTAGCTTATCGAATGTTTGAACGATATGAAGCTACCTTTTGTTTTTTTTTTTTGTTTATTTGTTCAGCTTTATTATAATTTTTGTGCAACTAAGTTGGCGATAGTAGATGCACTTTTCGTCTAATACGAAACAAAAAAAATATCGTAATTTGTAAAAAAATAATCTTTTATGTAAATTTACATAAGTTGCGAAAAAACTGAAAGATTAAATTTTTTATAGGACGTAGGAAAAGAGAGGACATTTGTTTTTAAACAAATAAAATTGCTTTATGGTGGTAAAGAAAATCCTAATATTAATGTTTTTTTTTTTTGCAAATTTGTTTTTAGCTTTAATAAGAGATAACTTCAATACAAATAATGCAATTTTGATGAGAAGTTATAATAAAAAACGATTCAAAAAGAATAACTAAATTTTTCTGATTTTACAAATATTCATTGAAATACCTTGAAAGTTTAAAAATGATTTGGTTATTGTTATGTGTTTTGTATAACTAAATTTTTAAAAGTAAAAAGTACTGCGAAAAAGTACTTAATTCTAAAAAGAATAACTAAATTTTTCTGATTTTACAAATATTCATTGAAATACTTTGAAAGTTGAAAAATGATTTGGTTATTGTTATGTGTTTTGAAAATATTATTTAAACAATTGTATACGTTTCGTGGTTGTAAATCAGGTACTGCCCTCGCCTTAAGAGGCCTCACGGATAAACTTTGCTTGGAATAAACTTTTTTTTTTGAGCATCTGCCAAAATTCAAAAGAATCCTTTCCAGACATTTTTATGCGAAAAAAAAACGATCAGATTTTTTTCAAACGGATATTTTTAATATGTGTTTTGAAAATGTTTTTCAAAATTGTATTTTCTACAAATGAGGGCAATTTTACACTTTTAGTCGATTTTTATAGAAATGGTAGAACCCCCTGTAATGCGAAACGATTCGACATTTTCTCAATTGATAATGGAAACTGTGATACAATTTTTGTCAGAGACTGTTGATTTTTTGGGAAATACATCAAATAAACGTTTCTATTTGCTTGAAATTGGAAGCACGTTAGACAAATGTTGGAACGTCATTTTTGCATAAGGGAAATAGTTGAATGAGAATTGCACATTGCCTTAAATAAAACATGTAACGCTGTATCAATGAAACAAATATCCTATGAAATTTACAGCCTTAGAAAATTTTATATTCTCCAAAAAGAAAGTTTTTCTTGTACCTTTAGATGCGATGAAATTATACAATAGTTCAATCATTTTTATAACAGGCAGCACAGAGTTTTATTTGAAATTTAAATATTATAATTATGGATTAATAATTGTCTGATAATTTGATTCAGAAATATTCAAAATGTTGCTCATCGTAGAAATTCTTGAACTTTATTTGAAAAAAAGTTTTGTTAAAATAAATCATTTATAAAAATTAAATTAAAGCATGAACTTGAAAAATCCTCTGGCAAGTATCAGATAATAGCATAATTATTAACTGTACAAAATAAAATTCGGTTCAGATTAATAGTTTTGAAAAGATTTCTAGTGTCGATTGTGAAAACGTCGTTTCGAGAAAATTGCATTTAAAGTTTATAAATAATCTTAAATCAGTATACCACCAAGTGTCGTTTGTCTATATTACAACGCCTGTATTCTTTAGACTATTAATTTCTTATTTCTTAATATTGTAATATAAAATTTTCATAGAATATTCTCGAAAAACAATACTCTCGAGAAAAATATATAATGGAAAAATCGGTTGTTTAAAATTGATAAAGGTATCTCCCGAAAGTTTCAAGGTGACCCCTGGAAGACGTATTCTAAAGTAACGACTATAAATATCATCGTTTTTCAGAAATCTTTACACACAAGTATTAACAATTATTTTCAACAAAATTTTGTACCCATAACGTTTTCAGGATGTTTACAGATTTCGCCAATACGAAACTATCATGCTTGCCATGATTTTACACGTCTGAAACAAAAAATTCAAAATAATTCTTAATTAGTAGAAATTTCGTTGTTATTGGTAACGAAAGGGGGAAAAAAATATTGCAACTCACTTTCAAAGAGCTGTAAAAAATCGTTTTCCATAAGCAACAAAATTTTATTCAAACTGCACAAGCAATGATTTGTTTGTGCAAACAGGACTGCTACGAACGAGTTTGCACACACCCTTTCAATTTTTTGGGATTGGTGAGGTAGGTGGCTACAAGGTGGCACAAGCAATGATTTGCTTGTGCAAACAGGGCTGCTACGAATGAGTTTGCACAAGCCCTTGCAATTTTATTGGGATTAGTGGGGTAGGTGGCTACAAGGTGGCACAAGCAATGATTTGCTTGTGCAAACAGGACTGCTGCAAACGAGTTTGCACAAACCGTTGCAATTTTTTTGAGATTGGTGGGGTAGGTGGCTACAAGGTGGCACAAGCAATGATTTGCTTGTGCAAACATTGCTGCTACGAACGAGTTTGCACAAACTCTTGCAATTTTTTTGGGATTGGTGGGGTAGGTGGCTACAAAGTGGCACAAGCAATGATTTGTTTGTGCAAACAGGATTGCTGCGAACCAGTTTGCACAAACCCTTGCAATTTTTTGGGATTGGTGGGGTAGGTGGCTACAAGGTGGCACAAGCAATGATTTGTTTGTGCAAACAGGACTGCTGCGAACGAGTTTGCACGAACCCTTGCAATTTTGTTGGGATTCGTGGGGGTAGGTGCTCCCATGAATTTCGTATTGCCCATACTCATCGATTACTCCTTTTTGTTACATCCATAAATTCCATGCGTAGTGCGATTTCTAAAAAATGTTCTTACAAAACTACATTCGCAGTGTAAGAATGAAAACTCTTCCTTTCTTCCATGTTTTATCGTCCAGCAGTGTTGAGTCGACGCCGATATTTACGTTCTCTTCATATATCCATATTTCCTTTGTAATTTCTTATCTAAAACACACAATTTTTTATATTTTACGAATTTTTGTACACCTGATAAGTAAGTTACATTGTTTCGGCGACGCCAATCGATTTGAGTTTCCCGCGCTCGAGTTGTATTTTATTTATTGATTTTTTGGAAAAACAACGATCAAACGAACATTCGAATTATATTATTTCTTTCCAACAAACGATTCCGAATCGATTGGCGTTTGAAAAAATCAATTTAGACAAAATTTCAAAAACTTGCGGCTAACCTAACACTCATTTTTGTTTTGTTTGTTTGATAAAAAATATGATCAAACAAACGTTTTAATTAATCAAACAATCACCAACAAACGACAAACAATCGTTATAAATTAAAAAAAGATGCAAAAGTCAAAATCGAGGGGCTAACTTTACCATAGTATAACTAGTATGGGCACTCTTTGTCGGCACTTTGATCTTTTTGTCGTCAATTTTCCGCCATGTTTTTGGCCTAACCTCCAGTGACGGATCATTTGTTCTAGGAACCCGCGGTATATTACTATCTCACCAGGGACGTATATAAATTTTATAAATTGGAAAAGAAATTTTTTAATTTAAAAATTATCTAAAAAATAAAACAAATAAAAGCTTTTTTTGGTCAATAAATTAAAATTATTAGAGATAGATTTATTAGAGATAAAATATATTAGATAAAATTGATAAAAAGATGAAAATATATATAAACTAATTTATACAGATTAGAACCGATTGTATACATAAATAAGAAAATAAAAAAGTGAAATGGTTTGCATATTTTATTATTTGAAAACTAATTGTTATTTATGTCTATCATTATTATTATAAATCATTACATAAATATAGGAGTTCGGTAATCATAAGTAAAGTAAAAATATATGATTACATGAATCATTTATTCATTACATAATGACATACAAACATCTATTACAAAATTACATTAATTATACAATTAGTGAATAATTAAAGCCATACATATCATGGAAATATAGAGCCAATTATTCCAATTGTTTATAAATGTTTCCAAATGATCATTTTATTTGAATTATTTTGATTAGAATTAGATTTAAAGTTGCGATTTATAAATTTTAAAGTATAATATAAACGCATCCTGAAAAATAGCTTTTTTACAAATAAATGTGGAAAATCTTGACATGAATGCTGAAACATAATTGATTCAGCTTTTGTCAAAAATGTTTGAATAACATTTTTTTGTAAAATAACGGTTTCAAAATTATCATTAAAAATCGCTTCTAAAGAACATATATAAAATATAAAATTGTTATGTGGCATTTTCAGGCTACCAAAAGCAGACCTTTCACTTTGATATGCTTTAAAAAAACAGGGAATTGTTGAGTCCTCCAATTCTACATGTTCTATACTGTATTCTTCGCAAACTGCAAAGCGAAAAAAAGAACACTCTGAATTTGCAGTCGTATTTCTGCAATTTTTAACACTGCACTTTTTATATCCTTTGATTTTCTACATTTTATTTTATGTCTTATTTTCGAACGTTGTTTTCAAAAATTGTAACCTTTCAACTGACTGTCACAGGCTTCACATCACCACTTATGAAACAATTTTCTGATTGGTGGCTCCCAAAAACATGGCGGATGGATGCGCAGAACGGATCGACGCGAACCTCGAAAATGCTCGGAGTGCCCATACTAGTTATACTATGACTTTACATAGCTTTCTGAACGCAGCCCTGCTAACGACATTCCCCCCTCTACGATGCTCGCTCGCTCGCTCGCCTCGTGGCTCGCCGGAACCGGTCTCGCGGCCATAACATCGAGAACCTTGCTACTCTCTACCCGCAAACCACATCCTCAGACGTTCAAAAATTTTGGTCCTGTGAGTCGGATCGCGGATAGAGGTAAGCGATAGTGCTGTGTGCGTCGTTCGGTAACCGTTGACCAGCGTTGTGTCATTGTTCGGCGGTTGGAGCTCGCACACGCGTTGTTTCGCGTTCGAGTCAGTATTGCGTACGCGACGTGAGACCCTCTTGGCATTGCGCGCCATTTTTAACCGGCTCGTAGTGGAGAGTGCAATAGTGCGGTGACTCGTGCGTGACGTGAACGACGTCTCTCAGTACTCGCCATCTTGAGCGGCTCCTCTCTCTCTCTCTTGGCTACGTCGTGGTGGGGAGAGTCCAAGCATCGCGCAGGTCTCTCGCTAGCGAGACGACCCGTGCTCAGCAGTGCGCGCCATATTGAACTGTGTAGAGGGGAGACTCAAAATTGACAGCTCGCGTATTTTGTTACTGTGTGAGAGCTCGCGAGTGCTTCTTGCCGTGCTCTCGACTGTCCTTCCTTGTGCTTCTCACTGCGCAACGTTTGTGAATTGTTGCGGGAGGTTCTAAATTGACAGCTCGTGCGCTCAGCCGTGCGTCTACACCGGTACGCGATGAATGAGCTCGAACCGACGATCTCGCTGCAACTGTCGTGGGGGGAATTTATCCTGTCCACGCTGAAATACGTGACGGAGATTACAGCACCCGGAGCTCGTGGCTGTTCTGCGCTGGAAGCTCGTCTTCAGTTGCTCGAAAAGTACTGGAAGAAGTTCGAGGCCACCCATGAGGAGGTCATCGTGGCAAATGTCAATTATGACAATCTCGCTAATCATCCCTATTTTATCAATAACCAGTTCGACGTGGTGCTCAAGGCGTACGTGACAGCCCGTGATCGCTTAATGACACTCATCGAGGAAGCTGGGGGTAGTCCGCTGTCGAGTACCCGACACCCTCTTCTCTCAAGCGGAACCACCTATCGAGCATCGACCCGTGCGCTTCCGAAGATTTCGTTGCCTAAGTTCAACGGCTCTTACACTGATTGGAGACCCTTCCGTGATCTGTTCTCATCGCTCGTGATCGACAACTCGGAGATATCAAATGTCGAACGAATGTATTATCTGCGTATCAGCCTCAGTGGCGAGGCGTTACGCCTTATCGAAAACATGCAAATTTCGGAGGACTCGTTCCCCATGGCATGGGAGATGCTCGTTAGACGGTATGAGAATACTCGGATGCTCGTGACTGCTCATCTTGACCGGCTCCTCTGCTCCGCGCCGATGGTTGCTCCTACTGGTAGCGAACTGCACCAACTCCTGTCCACTACTGTGGAATCCATTGGCGCGCTGGACGCCCTAGGCTTGAACCCGCAAGATTGGGACCCGCTTCTGGTGCACCTGATCGTCCGACGCCTCAGTCCCAAGCTCCGAGAGGCTTGGGAAAATAAACTTGGCAACTCATCCGAGTTTCCGACGTTTGCGCAACTGCAGCAGTTCATGCGAGGACGAGCTTGCGCATTGGAGAGCCTCGCACTCAATGCGGCTCCAGCCCAGTGATGATCAACTCTTACAGAATGCGTACCAGCCTCAGTGGCGAGGCATTACGCCTTATCGTAAACGTGAAAGTTTCGGAGGACTCGTTCTCCACGACATGGGAGATGCTCGTTAGACGGTATGAGAACACTCGGATGCTCGTGACTGCTCATCTTGACCGGCTCCTCTGCTCTGCGCCGATAGCTGCTCCTACTGGTAGCGAACTGCACCAACTCCTGTCCACTACTGTGGAATCCATTGGCGCGCTGGACGCCCTAGGTTTGAACCCGCAAGATTGGGACCCGCTCCTGGTGCACCTGATCGTCCGACGCCTCAGTCCCAAGCTCCGAGAGGCTTGGGAAAATAAACTTGGCAACTCATCTGAGTTTCCGACGTTTGCGCAACTGCAGCAGTTCATGCGAGGACGAGCTTGCGCATTGGAGAGCCTCGCACTCAATGCGGCTCCAGCCCAGTGATAATCAACTCTTACAGAATGCGTACCAGCCTCAGTGGCAAGGCATTACGCCTTATCGTAAACGTGAAAGTTTCGGAGGACTCGTTCTCCACGACATGGGAGATGCTCGTTAGACGATATGAGAACACTCGGATGCTCGTGACTGCTCATCTTGACCGGCTCCTCTGCTCCGCGCCGATGGCTGTTCCTACTGGTAGCGAACTGCACCAACTCCTGTCCACTACTGTGGAATCCATTGGCGCGCTGGACGCCCTAGGTTTGAACCCGCAAGATTGGGACCCGCTCCTGGTGCACCTGATCGTCCGACGCCTCAGTCCCAAGCTCCGAGAGGCTTGGGAAAATAAACTTGGCAACTCATCCGAGTTTCCGACGTTTGCGCAACTGCAGCAGTTCATGCGAGGACGAGCTTGCGCATTGGAGAGCCTCGCACTCAATGCGGCTCCAGCCCAGTGATGATCAACTCTTACAGAATGCGTACCAGCCTCAGTGGCGAGGCATTACGCCTTATCGTAAACGTGAAAGTTTCGGAGGACTCGTTCTCCACGACATGGGAGATGCTCGTTAGACGGTATGAGAACACTCGGATGCTCGTGACTGCTCATCTTGACCGGCTCCTCTGCTCCGCGCCGATGGCTGTTCCTACTGGTAGCGAACTGCACCAACTCCTGTCCACTACTGTGGAATCCATTGGCGCGCTGGACGCCCTAGGTTTGAACCCGCAAGATTGGGACCCGCTCCTGGTGCACCTGATCGTCCGACGCCTCAGTCCCAAGCTCCGAGAGGCTTGGGAAAATAAACTTGGCAACTCATCCGAGTTTCCGACGTTTGCGCAACTGCAGCAGTTCATGCGAGGACGAGCTTGCGCATTGGAGAGCCTCGCACTCAATGCGGCTCCAGCCCAGTGATAATCAACTCTTACAGAATGCGTACCAGCCTCAGTGGCGAGGCATTACGCCTTATCGTAAACGTGAAAGTTTCGGAGGACTCGTTCTCCACGACATGGGAGATGCTCGTTAGACGGTACGAGAACACTCAGATGCTCGTGACTGCTCATCTTGACCGGCTCCTCTGCTCCGCACCGATAGCTGCTCCTACTGGTAGCGAACTGCACCAACTCCTGTCCACTACTGTAGAATCCATTGGCGCGCTGGACGCCCTAGGTTTGAACCCGCAAGATTGGGACCCGCTCCTGGTGCACCTGATCGTCCGACGCCTCAGTCCCAAGTTCCGAGAGGCTTGGGAAAATAAACTTGGCAACTCATCCGAGTTTCCGACGTTTGCGCAACTGCAGCAGTTCATGCGAGGACGAGCTTGCGCATTGGAGAGCCTCGCACTCAATGCGGCTCCAGCCCAGTGATGATCAACTCTTACAGAATGCGTACCAGCCTCAGTGGCGAGGCATTACGCCTTATCGTAAACGTGAAAGTTTCGGAGGACTCGTTCTCCACGACATGGGAGATGCTCGTTAGACGGTATGAGAACACTCGGATGCTCGTGACTGCTCATCTTGACCGGCTCCTCTGCTCTGCGCCGATAGCTGCTCCTACTGGTAGCGAACTGCACCAACTCCTGTCCACTACTGTGGAATCCATTGGCGCGCTGGACGCCCTAGGTTTGAACCCGCTTCTGGTGCACCTGATCGTCCGACGCCTCAGTCCCAAGCTCCGAGAGGCTTGGGAAAATAAACTTGGCAACTCATCCGAGTTTCCGACGTTTGCGCAACTGCAGCAGTTCATGCGAGGACGAGCTTGCGCATTGGAGAGCCTCGCACTCAATGCGGCTCCAGCCCAGTGATAATCAACTCTTACAGAATGCGTACCAGCCTCAGTGGCGAGGCATTACGCCTTATCGTAAACGTGAAAGTTTCGGAGGACTCGTTCTCCACGGTATGGGAGATGCTCGTTACACGGTACGAGAACACTCGGATGCTCGTGACTGCTCATCTTGACCGGCTCCTCTGCTCCGCACCGATAGCTGCTCCTACTGATAGCGGTTATAGGTATAGGTTTTCGGTTTTCGACCGTCTCGGTATGCTCATTTGTGAGTCGCTCTAGGTGTTTGCTCGTGTACCTGTACATTTGTTGACGTCTCGAATATCATCAGTAGTTTGCGCTCTCTTGGATCATCGAGTATGCGTTACGCGCTCAGCTAGGGTATAAGGAAAGGTTGACCGGCTCTATACGTGAATTGCTCTGCGTTGCGATTAGCCGGCTCTTTGTTATATTTGTACAGTGACGCTGCAATAAAGTGACGACCAACGAATGTTGTAACGCAATGCTTAGTGTGGACAATTTGTTATTTTCCCTGACTCTCCTTTATCCGCTAACCAGGTCCTCACCGAAACAAGTAGTATGAAATAGTCGTGGTATATATATGGGCGCATTTTACGCATTTACATACATTAATGATCTAGTAATATTAATGATAACAATGAAATAAAACGATTTTTGTTTTTTATTTCTTAACATTCCTTTTGGCTGACATGTATACCAAATTTTACAAAGTTATGTATTATGTACTGCTGCAAAATGATATGATTTAATAATGTAAACAAATTTATAATTTAAAAGCTAAAATTATTTTCTCTTGAACTTCGTTTTTTTACTTTTAATATAGATTATCCGTGTTTACATTTCCTTATTTTTTTGCACAAACAGAGCATAATAATTTTGAAATATAACATTCAACATATACAATTTCATATATTTACGAATTGAATTTTGATTAAAAGAATTATTCTTTTAGAGAATTTTTACTAACAATGAAGTTTGGGATCGGTCTCCCAACATTTTGTATATTTTTACAGATATTTTTTGGTTTTTTCTTTTGGCATTCTGAAAAAGATTTGAACACGAACAATTAATTATTATTCATCTTTTTTATTATTTCTTTGCACCACAGAATTCAGAAAATTGTGGTAAAAAAGTAAAAAAAAAAAGGTTCGCTTGACCGGCAAATTGTTATTGGCAACGAATTCAGGCGACTACAGAAGGAACTTGCTAAGCAAGTTCCTCTATAGTCGTTTGAATTCGTTGTTATTGGTCATAGTGCGAAATTGAGCCACCAGCGCCACCCGCGGGTTGCTCAGTACAAGACATGAAGTATGGCATGAGTGTAAAAATTAAAAAGTTTTTTTTTCATAATATACACTTTCATTTCACGCCCACAAAAAAATTTCTTGAATAATGTACCCCCTAAAAAAATGGAACCCCTAAAAAATCCCCTGTACATCTTGATTCCCCCTAAATTTAGGGGGAACCCCCCAAGTTGGCATCCCTGCTCCAGCCCCGGAATCTGCTCCACGGCCTCGCTCACCGCCACGTTCGACGGCCAAGGGTTCATCTCACCGCCGCTGAAGTGTCACCATCAGCTCGGGAGAAGGCATGGCCGGCTGCCAACCGCTAATCCTGCTCCTTCTTTGAGGGGGACCATTATATTTCCTCCTGCGTGGCCTTCGGGAAACTATCCGCTGCTGCTCGGAAAGCCGCTGTGGACCGGCTTTACCTATGCTTCAATTGCCTCGGGAAGCATAGTATCAGGGTGTGCCAGACTACTCGCACATGTTAATCGTGCCAGAAGCGGCATCATACCATACTGCACGCCGCTATGAAGGATGCTCGGCCACTTGCGACTATTATTCCAGTTCGGGATTCGCCGCCTCGCCGGACATCCCGAAGGAATCAGAGACGTCGCTGACACGCGAAGCCAGCGAGACCTGCTCCTTTTATCGCTGGACCTACGTTGTTGCAGCTCATTGAGGATGAAGGCTCGAATTACCCATTGGCAGTGTCACCAATGCTGCATGGCCGTTACATCGACGACATTTGTGGCGACTCGGACACCGTTGAACAGCTCGCTGAGGTCGGTGGCCAGGTTCGCGGTCTGTGCGCTGCAGGGGGTTTCCTCCTCTCCAAGTGGCATACGAACCATTCACCCCTCCTCACCTCGCTCCAGCTCCCTGCTCCACCCGAGTCCACCCGTGCAATGCTCGGTTTCCTTGCTCCCGTGGTGATACGCTGAAAGGTCCTATTGCGGGACCTGTGGCTTGACAAGCTCGGCTAGGACGATGATATTTCTCCGATCTGCTCACACCGGTGGAGCCGATTCCGCTCCCATCTGCACAACTTGGCCTCCATCACCATCCCTAGGTGGCTCGGACTTCTAGCGGGGTCCACGATTGAAGTAGTGTCCATCTGTGTCCATCTCAAGGTCATGTCCGACTATACGACAGACGGGTTTATCGGTGCCTACCAGCGATTCGTGTCTCGCGAAGGGATGTGTCGTCACCTGTACTAGGACTTCGGGTCCACTTTCCAAGGCGCAGACCGGCTCTTGCAGGCTCTCTTCTCGTCGGACTCCAAGGAGTCAGACCAGCTCGCCATGTTGTTACTCGACGACGGGACCAGATTGCAGCAGAGCCCACGACGAGCGACGAAGCGGCGATGGGCCGCGAGGAACCCGTCGGCGGAGTAGTCCGACACCACCTGTATGCACTCTTCACGTGATGTCTCGCACATAAGCCGAGCTGCACACCCGAACTCGAGCTGATTCACAATTACGCGGACACTCGGGCTTGCGAAAGTGTTAAGTCCGGCTGAGAGGATTGCATCCGGCTCGAAGAACAAAATAATTGCATTAGGTTCCCATTTCATCCATAAATATGTTCGCTTCTACTCGGTGAAGCCTTCTGAAACTTTGCATACATTTTTATGCAACATCACAGAAGCTTTATATAGTTTTTCAAAAAAATCTACAGAAAAGAATTTTCGCAATTTTTGTAATTGTACAGCAAGTACGTATTACCTTGGATGACCTTGAATTTGGAGTATGTTGTTCTTTAGTCAATTCGCAACAAAAATTCTTTATTAACTTGAACCCACAAACCATTTTATATGTGAGAAAAACTGAAAAATAATTTTTCGATCTTAACGTCACGATAGAACTACCTTAATTAAAAGCATCCTGGTACAGAATTTTAATCGAATCGAATAACTTTTTACATTTTTAAGTTCTGGATCCCTGGATTTAATTTTTAAGTTAGCACCCTCTAGAAGCATGTTCAATCTTGTGTATATAATAGGAAAATTGTTTGTACAGTTTATATGCAGAAGAGAAATTGAACGTGTCGAAGAAAATAAAAAATGTATGTCTGTATAGGAAAATTCATATTTTCTTATTAAAAGCAAGTATCACATGATCCAGGAAACGCTGATCAAGTTAAAAATTTGCAGATGTATAAAGAATTATAGCAAAAAGTGACTCTTAATATTTTGTTCCACAATTTTGGAAATAGTGTTGCAGGCTACGAGCGATTCAAAAACACCATCCATATTTTTTCCAGCACTGAGAGTTAATTTTTTGAAGGTATCTAGAGAATTATGATAAAAATTTTGAAAGAAAATACCAAGAGCCACTTTTTACCATAATGCTCTATGTACCTGCCAATTTTTAACATGAGTGGTTGTTTAGTGTTCCTATGTTTACTGATCAATTTTTCAGTGAAAATTGGTATAATCATCTTTAAAAAATAAAACGAAAATGGTTGTTCAAGAAAGAAAGAAATTTATGTTTCGTTATCTATCTAGCCGGTATCAAATATTTATAAATTTTTATTGCTAAAGCGTAGAAAGCGTAGAAACAAAGAAAAGAAAGAAGTCAAAACATTATTGGTAGAAACACGTTCAAACATTACATGACACTCTTGTAGTGCATCAAAATATTGTAACGGGTTTCAAAATATTGTATAAAAGCAGTTTTATTAAAATAGGTACTATTAACTATTAACATAACGGGTACTTCGTTATTAACTTTCACAAAGTTTTTTTTACAGAGTTTATAGAGAAATTTCGTACGATATTGCGACAAGATCCTGGAACTGTGAGCTCACCATGACTGATGATAATTTTCTCTGGATCTTTCTTCTACACTCCTGAAGTACCTCGATTGGAGTTGCAGTTCGACTATTCCATCTACGTGTATGAAATATAAAATTTGTTTATTTACGGCCCATAAAATGGATTGAACGATGGAAATGCAACTTTGGCGTGGAGAATATGGAAGGGATGATATTTTCTAACTATTAACAGGGGTCGAAAATCGAAGAGAAACTTAAGGCGTTTACTTTTACGTTACTGAAAATTGTCTGCACTTTGTCCCATAATTAGGAAGTGAAAATGGCAGTGGTCGCAAGGTTAAAAATGACCCAGGTTTATATTTTGAAGACAGTAAAGGAACGTTTGCGCAGTAAGACTTAAAATAGTAATAACGTCATAATACCGTCACTGATCAAATCGTTGACTACATAATATTGGCCCGTCCTCTTCATATTCGTTACGCGAAACCACTAAGTTTCGAAAACCAGAATCCTCGGAGAGTAATTTTCCACCTTCCCAGGCATAAGTATCCGGGCTAAAATAAGTTAAGAAATCAATGACAGTAGAGGAATGAGATGTACATAGAACTTTATTATACCAGCTAGGTTGGTCAGATTATGTTTTAATGAGTAAATTTTCTGTGCATTCAAATAGTAGAAAGATAAATTATAAAAACTGTAAATAGATCTGGGGTAACTGGATTCAATAATGCATTGGTAAACGGCAAGCTCTAAAAGTTCATCAATGACCTTCCCATAGGAAAATAAAGTGACGGTTGACAATAATTATGAAAGCTTGAGCAATTAAGAAAGTAAGATCGAAGACTTTTGCTCCAAAAATTTAGTAGAAGCATGTGGTAACTTGGATACTTACTTCGTTGGCAATGTGACATTCACCGTGAATTCAGCAGGTGCCAAACTTCGAACATCTTTAAACAGTCGGTCTCGGAAACCAGCAAACTTTGCATTACCACCAGTGAGTATTATGTTTGCTAATAGGTGGGGCCAAACTTCCATATCGCATCCCTTCAGCGAGTCTAGGATAGCTTCGGGGATTCCCATTTGTCTTATGCCAACGTCGGAAGGATGGAAAAGTATTTCTGGGACAGCGAATCTTTCATTGTTCAGTCTGAGAGTTTGGTGTTCGCTCGTTGCCTCAGGTTCCTTTAGAAAACCTCGTTTGAGGGTGGTGTAATCCGGTAATACGTAATCTTTGACAATTGGATTGTTATCGATATTTTTTTTGGCTCGTTGCATATCCTTAGCAAAATTTTTTGATACGAAGCAAGAATCCTCTTTCACTTGATTGATGACATACGTTTCATCCATGACGTGAAGTTGCCGGTAAGAAATTATTTCCTTCAAATGATTCGTGAGTAGTTTTCCACCGACGTCGATTCGACGAATGCCTTCTTTAACTTTTACTCCATTCACAAATGGAACTATGTGCGTGAAACTGTAGCCGCTATCGACCACGATCGATGCTTTTGTTTCTGGACATTTGGCCCTATAATTATAACAAGACAAACTCGCAGCATTGATGAGTAAGAGGCTTCGGCATTCGTATTCTTCAAAAAATATTTCTGTCATAGCTTCTTGGATCGCTGGAAAATTGAACAGCGGCTCGGTAACAATGATCGGCATGTCGTTCAATGTCGTTTGGCAACATTCTTTGGAAAATATGTAATCCCACACGCTTTTCTGAATATCCCAGTTTACAAGATAGCCTTTTTGAAACGGTAAAATATAGAAGAGACCTGATGCATCACGACATTCTTCAATTTGATTTCCAATGAACGGTCTCCGGCGTTCGCTCTTTGCTTTCGTAATGCAGTTTGGTACTAATCTGAAAAAATATTTCCTCTTCATTTGTTCGATAAACAGATTTTACATATCCTGCGATAGGCCAACAAAAATCATCAATAAATAGTAAAATGGCTTATTCCAGTATACAACATCGCTCAAATATGTAAATAAGATCTTTGTCAGGTTTTCAAACTTTGAAATTATTAGTTGGCGCAAAGCAAACGAGCCGTGTTCTATGTACATATTTTTCTTCATTTACTGAATACGAGCAGGTAAAAACATTCGCCATAACTACAAAACAAAATCTTGGGATAAAATCCCAAAGCATGAAGATCGCAGATATGCCAATTTCAGTTAAAGGTTTGAAACTCTGTAATTGTTTAGGCATCAAGACAAAGCGATATTTATGGAATATTGGGAATGTAAAGTTTATCGATACACCATCTATTTCTTCAAAAAAATCTCTTAAGAAGTATTTGATGATATTGACCCAGACTAAAGTTTTCTTAACCTACAAAACCGAAGTTTAATATTTTTGCACAGAAGTGCATACTTACTTCGGTTCGCCGATAGAAAATCCTGCTTTTGCCGTATGAGCTCCATTATCTAATATAAAAGTTAAATCTTTCATTTTTTATTTAAATAGTCTACGAACTACATTCAATTTTATTTCTATAACAATTGCGTTTATTGTTTTTTTTAGCTTGGCTAAAACTATTGTTTTTATTGTACTGTTGAGCGGTTAATCTACCGGCATGGGAATAACAACAAAAAGATGCATTTCCAATTTAGACATTTTTAGGTTATGTTGCATAAATTCATCACAGACTTGGAACAGCTAGATCAGAGAGAAGATCAACAATGCTCGACAAAACTTGAAACCTCGACGGTTGGTTCAGCGCCATCTGAGCGACGAAAGGGTGAACTGTTTTGAATCCATGTCGAGTTCGTCGCAAGCTATCGTAGTCGTATATATACCAAATAGCGTGGCAATTCAAACGACACGGCATTATAATTGTGATATTCGTATTACGCGACAAATTTCCGATTTCGTAAGCTCCAAATGATTTTTGTATGATTTTTCGTCGACCAATCGATAGCGAGAAAGTGAACAATTCCCATTTGCAATAAGCCATAGACCAAACGTTGACAAATAGCATTTTACAATTAGTGTATTTAAAAACTCTCGTATTATACGAATCTGTTTTTAAGTTTATTGTCAGTAAAAACAGTGTGCTACACAAAATTTCAGGTGTTAGAAACAAATTAATCTCTCTAACATAACCTCTGCTGGTTAGTAAAAGTTCGAAACACCATCAGCCAATAACACGAATCCCTACTTTATCATATGAAGATATAGGCATATAGCACCAATTCCATCGGCACAAAATGTTACTAATATTAAAAAGTTACATTCTATTTAGTTATAAAAAGTGATAAACATACTTTATAAGTTTTATTTAAAAACAAAATTTTATTCATCATTCTGGGGATTTAGAGAGTAGAGATACGAGATTAAAGGTCCAATCCTTGAATCGTTTCTACGAATGTTATATACGAGACCTAGTCCTGATATTTTCATAATGGACCATCACATACGCGATAAGCATTAGGGACCCCCGTGAAGTTGGCCGGCCAACTTGCACTTAATTGATTGAGTTTTTTTATATCGTTAGGTGGTCGTTAGGTAGCGTTACTAATTAAAACGTTAGGTAGTTAATAGTTAAAAAAAAATAATTAAAAATGTATGTGAAGTTGGCCGAAAAATTTTTTTTTTTTCCGTTATTTAACTTTTCAAGAGGCTCAAATGATGCGTAATCGTTAGGTGGTCATAAATATACTAATTAAAACGTTAGGTAGTCAACCATATCCGTGCAAATCCAAAAAAACTATTTTGCGAATTATGCATGCGCAACGGCTAATGCGCACCTGTGTGAACTTAGCCAGTCGACTGACAATTGCGATCTTTGGCACACATTCATACACACGGATCAAGAGTCATCAGTGTGATCACTGTTATCAGTCGTCCAGACAGAAACAATTGTCGAAAAGGCATTGCAATCTCTATCGCAATCAAACCTATTCAGCACCTCCTCCACAGAAGAAGACACATCGGTGGCCCGAGTGCCAGTGCATAAGGGAAATTTCATACGTCATATGGCAGTGCACGGTTCTGAATCGTCGTTAGAGATTTCGTTCCATTTTCCTTTTTTAATTCCATTAAGTCGTATTCGGGAAATATGGGTGAAGAGTTTTATCCCAATTAATGTAACAAACATTCACAATACAACGGAAAGTTGGTTCATAACTGACGCGCATGAGAATGCGGGAGCCATCTTGATTCTTGTTTGCATCTGACAAGTCGGGCATCAAGCGATTACGCATGCGTCGCGCATGCATAATTCGCAAAATTGTTTTTTGGATTTGCAAGGATATGGTTGACTACCTAACGTTTTAATTAGTATATTCGTGACCACCTAACGATTACGCATCATTTGAGCCTCTTGAAAAGTTAAATAAAGGAAAAAAAAATTTTTTCGGCCAGCTTCACATACATTTTTAATTATTTAAAAAAAAAAACTATTGACTATCTAACGTTTTAATTAGACTACCTAACGCTACCTAACGACCACCTAACGATACAAAAAAACTCAATTCATTAAGTGCAAGTTGACCGGCCAACTTCACGGGGGTCCATCGTATACGCCATAAGCATTAGGGCAGTGTCGAAAATCGAATCTCTACTAGTAAATTTTGCATAACGTTACATTTTGCAAATAGGGAATTTTATTAGTTTGCGATGTGTTCAAGGGATGCGTTTTTCTGGCTTTCCGATATTTTATTAAATAAAATAACGACAGTTTTTCATCCACGGAGACATAGAAGTAAGAATACAACACTTTAGGCAAGCGAAAACTATGAGTGGCGCCATAAAAATTTCCAGTGACTCACCACCAAAATGTAACGTATCAACTGAAGTAGCCAATCAGATGCTACCAATCCCAAATCAGCACTGTAATAATATCAGTACTGACTTATTATTGGCAGTTATCATTCAAATATGTTGTCCAACTCGTGGAATGTTAACGCGAATTACCGCAATAGCCTTTAGATTAATCGAATATAAAAGATTGATAAACACTTTTTCGACGAAACATTTCGTCTCTCAACGAACGACGCTTCGCAACACGCTTTTCAGAAAGGAACCGGAGATCCAACGAATTGGACCAATCACAGCGTTTGTCGTGAGCATACTTCGCTGCCATTGGTCGATACGCTTCCATCTTCCTGTGTAAACCGTGCTTCTTCTTGCGTCGGACATTGCAACAATTTATAGGGACCCTAGATCAACCTTGGGCGTCGGAAAATCCAAGGGAATATCGTAAAGTCACTTCTCGCGAGTAAACTCGTGCAACAAACGTCTCATGTGACAGTTACATTCCTTTATTCGTTAAATGAGACGGATTACTAAACCACTGATAATGCTATGCTCATAATACCCAATTACTATTTGTAACATGGAGATATATGTATATACGGCGCGATGCGTTAATGCCGCGATGCGAGACTGCTAGATAGAGTAAAACCTTTCCCTATGATACACACACCCTTTGTATATTTATATGGGATTCCATCGACCCGTTGGAAGGGTTCTAGGCTCACTTCACCCAACATGTGGCGGTTTGCCGGCTGCCATCTTGGATTCTATTGGTCTCAGAAGCCGGGCGCCCCAAAAATATTCGAGTAACACGCGTTCCTGCGACGCATGGGTGTTTTATTGAATAAATCGACGTTCGGGCGTTTATTCGTAAACTTTTACAGCGAGTGCGATAAATCAAGATTCTGTCCCGGAATGTTTTAGGTGAGACACGTAAAAGAGTACATCGCAGTGCAGAACGTTGGCGTGTGATTTCTTTTTTTATTTCTCCCAATACGTGCTCGCGGTAACGCAGCATACGCGCTTTTATTTTCACTTGTGTCGAGTTTTAATGAAAATAACGAAAGCACCCTTCGTACGAATACGAATATGGCAATAAAATAACCTAAGATTTACGAAGCAACGATATATTGGGTGGGGAAGAAAAAAAAAATTCCCCATCGTACAGGAAAACTGTTCTTTGCTCCGGACGCACGTTTACATTTTTCATTTTTTTTTTTCTTTAACGTCAATCCTCGTCATATTTGTCTTATAAATTCGTCGAAATCAAAGTTATCGCAGCGAATATGTGTGATCGAGGAAATTTCAAGCGCTAGTCTGTGCTAAGAGTTATCCTCGGTGTAGGCTGTGACGTGTTATTGGGGTAGGTTAACTACTGCCATGTACGAATTACCAGTGTAACCTCGATCATGTCCTTTTGAAACGTTCGATTCAATTTTTCATTATCAATCCCGTTTATAATCGATAAAAACCGGTGAAAACGTTTATACGTGCTCATATTTATATTAAAAATTGCAACAATGCAATAGCGTACTCAAGTTTTGTCCAGGCATCTCCGATGCACCAACATTGATAATCAATTTTCAAAAATTATGTCCCATTCTTATCAATCGTGAATTCATAACACTCCTCGCTTATGCCTAAAGTCAATTTCATGATATTCCATTGGAAATTTCCAAAGTGTTGTAACAAACATTTTTCACGCGCTTGTTGACAAAGATGCGAGGCGGCTGGATTAATTTAGTTCAACTATTTACTAGATGCAAATGATTCAAGATTATCATTTGAACTTGCTATTCACTGATTGTAACGATCCATACGCATTGAACAAGTTTCTTTTACAATTATCTTATATTTTCTTCTGTCTATCCAATAGGGTTGCTTCGCCACTCGCGTATTATTAGCACGGCGAACAGTTCGCGAACGTTTGACTGTCGTATGTTTCCACTACGTAGCCGAGATAGTACAACAGTTAATAGTGTAAACGAAACAAATAACGTCAGCGGTAAAGTATTCAAGATAATGGCAATACCGAGTAGACCACGGGCATATTGCGAGGCTAACTCGCACAAGCCTCGGGATTATTGGGACTATGAATCTTACGTCGTTAATTGGGGGTAAGTCACCAACTTATAAAACTAATTATTTATCTACATTACAGTTTTCATTAGGAGACATTTTATTTCCAACACGTATCATTGATCTTAAAAATCATTGTGCATTTGCTTTCTTTTGTTAGTAAGTACCGGATGTAAAAAATACCAGCAGAGGTTCAACATGATATGCTCTAAATTACTCATGTACTGAAAACGAAAGCATATAATTCAGTCCAAACTCATTCGTACATGGAAAAAATACTTGTTGACTCTAAAGAATCGAAAGTACGTGTCCGCGCGCTGCTTTCTTTTCATTCTGTTAAATTTGTGTTTCCTTTCCTATGGACGTACATTTTCTAAACTCAAGTTCCATGACCAATTCGAACGATTTGTCGTCGATAACTATGCAAGAACTTTTGTCTGTTCTTTTTCTCATTGCCTTTCTTGATCGGAGTTTAGTTGACCAAGGTGACTCATTGGGCACGCATTAGGAATCGCTAATTCACGATGCTTCCATTAATGATTCTTTCTGTGACACCGCTATAGAACATTGTATAGCCATATCGAATTATAATTTTTCTCGTATTGTCGAGAGCCACTTACATCCAAAAGTCACATCGAGTATGTGACAATGGTTCCTCAAATAATTGATTGGGGATAATTCCAGTTAGTAACGAGTGAATGATAAGACTCATAATTATAGAAGAGCATTTGTTCTTAATAAGAAGTGTGATAGATTGAATTTGGCACGTGTACAATAGATATAAACCCTTCCTGCAAATGGCATTTTGCTAATTCTCCAAGGTGGGTCAAATGACTTAGAGGTAACCTAGTCCCTTTCTGCTAAAATTTTCGGTTTGTTAACCTTAACTTGCTTTCCTTCCATTGCATTGTGACAAAGAATTAGAGAATCGAGTTTTCGAAATAGTCAAAGTGTATAGTGCCTTCTTTTACAGTCCGATTTCAAAATGTCATAACAGACTTGGGCAACGGTAATTTAGATTGAATTCATCCATTGAATTAAGTAGATATGAATAAAAATACTTATTTCCATGTGGCTTTTAAGGTACTTGTGTGATTGCGACGTCAGCTAGATGTGAATGTTAAATTTTAATAAGAATTCATACTGAAGTCGTTTAAATAATGTAAATTATGTATATACTCGTATATTTTTTCTTGCTTCTTAAGACAATGTCTCGGTCGGCAGGAGTGCGAGAGAGACAGCGCCATTGGCGTCATGGCGGCCCAAGACAGAACGATAGAGGCAATGTAAAACAGATTCGGTCGGTAACAAAAACAGTAACCCATTTACCTCCAAGACGATTGATCTTTCAAACGAAGGAAGAGAATGGTGGACTACGTGTAACGTCGAAGTGTGTTGTCATCTTTTAGCTAAAAAATCGACCGCCTGGAGGAAAAAAAAAGGATGGGAAAGTGCAACTGTCTCTCTCGTACTCCTAGCGCCTCTGTCGGCGTATCAGATCACCTTGACGTGAAATATCGGCTTGGCCGTGTTGTGCCTCCTAACACGTATACCCACCCACACATACGCACACATGGGCACGCAACGGGGTTACTGCACATGACCAAAGTGAGGGGAAAGGTTGTTTTCTACTTAATTTCAAGACACCTGTTTCGAGCGATAATTCAATACAATACCAATTTTGGGAATCTTAACCTGGGGACCTAACAGAGACTGTCAACTTTTGGGGATTAAACTTGAAAGGGTATATATAGTGAATTTTAGGTTAAACGACTGAAACCAGTTACCCAGACGACCTTAACCTTTTTTGCAAGTTCTACAAATAAAAACGACAGGAATAAAACAAACTCCTTTTTGACAAGTCTAAAAAAATTTCGGTCAGATATCTATGAAAGATTTTCATTCACATCCCAGAGTAATCAGTCGGATGTGAAAAATAACCTCAATATTGTGATAACTTACACAGTTTCTTTTTCTGGATTGCAAAAAAGATGTTGGACTGATTAAGAAAATCGTTGAAAACATTTTTTTTTTTAGTTTTGGAGGTATTGAAGTCGGTAACCCTGCTCAGTCGGTAACATGTAAATTTACAAAGGTATATTGGGATCTCGTTAAATATAATAATTTAACGAACGGTTTATACAAATTCTGCAGTTTACAAGAAAACTTCGGTCTTCTCGAAATGACAATGCGCTATTGATGACAAAAATATTTGTACGATTTTAAGTTGGAAGAGCATTTTAATAGTGGGCTTCACATCGCCAACGTGAAACACTTTCTATATACGTCACTTTTTCATGGCCGCCTATGGTTCTATCTCTGTCGAACTCGTGAAGACATAATGTGCGTTTCATATCACTTGAAAGAGTTTTGAGTCCACCTTTCTCTTTTATTTGAATTTTTCAAACTTCATATATTATTACATCAACTACTTTCAAAGGGAATCATCCATTTTTTAACACACTTATGCAAAAAATTAATTCGTAATAATACAAAAAATTGAATTGTCTCTTGATGAACTTTTTGATCGTTTGGAATAATTAATTGAAATTAAAAGCGAAATTTAATATTTAAGGTAAATCGAAAGAAATTAATTTATAGTTAATAAAAGTACAGAATTCGTTGATCAGTCGAATTACACATGGATCGTTCGATAATCGCTCATTTCGATTAATCGATTATTAATATGTCGGAAGTTAGTCACTCGTTGGACTTATTACTTTTTGAGGTTATACATATATTTATCTTGATTTATCATCTATTATGTTTTCTTATTACAATATTGTACAATGGAGCATAATTTTCTATTCTTTGGTCCATCTTTGAATGTTGAATTTTCTATGGTGAAGATCAGTGAAGTATTTTTTTGCTATACCTACTGTATTAACCAAACAAACTTTGTAATGATATATTGTCTAAATGGACAGTAAAGTTAATTGAAATGTAAGACGTACATTCAAGCAATATCTCTCATCAATTTAATCTCAAATTTACTGGCTCATCTAAATATGACGTAAATGCAATTTTCTAGGTAGATAATGTTTTCAGAACATTAACCTCAATTCTCTGGAAAATCTGTTCCTACTCTTTTTGCATTAACATCACAAAATAACGTTTTGATGTGGTGTGACCCGCTTGCACATTATAATTGAAAGGCGATAGTCTTATCACTACATAGAGTTTTGCGTTTCATTTCGCTGAATATTTTGTTAATTATCGAGCATGCGGAACAACCATAATATCGCTAAGAAGCTGGACGGTCAAATTTATAAAGTCATAGCAACTCTTGATCTCTGTATCGAATGGATTTTGTTTGAGAAAAATGAGATAAGCACTTTTAGAAAAAACAACAAGGAGAAAAATTTATGGATTAGAATTTCTGAACGGGGTCTCGGTTTGTTCGCGCACTTATTTTAATTGCACTTTTTTCTTTTCATATTTATTTTCGTTAAAACAAAATAATTACCGTTGTTTGTTCTGCAAGCAATGGTAATAGTATAACAATGGGACGAGAATACAAAATTTACCCATACAGACTTTTACATAACTATTGTATATTTTATGTACTGGTATAATATACACCTATTAATCTCCTTGACTATGATAAAAATACCAATTTTATAAAAATAAATTCTTCTCTTGTCAATTTGATACAATAGTGTAAAAATTGTTCCAGCAGAGATAATTCTACTTCCATCCAAATGAATTCTCCTTTGACAAATCATGCATCGATGAAAAAATATCCCTATAATGAAAATTCTATGTCGATGCGATTTGATAATTCCATTCACTTAAATTCTTCCTTCATTTCATACCTTTTCTTTTTTCCTTTCGTCATACTGAAATTATAGACTGTCATTCGACTAGTAAGCAAGACTTAAAAGATACATTTTTTTAATTCTGTCAAGACTATTTTACTGCTGGGTGTTGCTTTTTAAAATGATTTACCGATTATCGCTTCTGATTTTTCATTGAAGTTTTTTAACGCTGTTTAATTTTCGCACAGGAAGATAAGGACTTGATCAGAGAATTGATATTTTTTTCATCATGTGGTTTTTACTTCTTTTTAAGTTAAGCAATGTTTAGGAATGTGCATAGCTTATCTGTGCCAATTCTGAAATATATCTCCATTGGATCTGTAATTTTTAAAAACAGTAGATGAACTATCATTCTTGAAAAAAACTCGTTTAGCTCATGCCGATACAGTATATAAAACAGTTTAAATTTTTACAAAAACCTGCCCTCATAACCTACATGTTATACTGAAAAATGTTCTTTTTAAGACTGAAGAAGTTTGAAAAGAAAGTGTTCTTTTGTTACAAAGTTTTTAGACTTTGCTATAACCGCAGAAATTGTTTATCGAAAATCTAGAAGTCTGGTACGATTATGTTCTCTGTATATCTTAAGCGTAGATGGAATCAATTATTTTTACCGATGTTAATAATTGGAAATTTTTAAGTAACATTACGTTTAACCCATTTGTATCATGGTTCTATCTATGCTAGTAAGTTGAGACATCTGTGGTGTTTAACTGAGAGCTGGACCGTATCACCGAGTGTTCATGAGTGAAGATAGTTTTATTACTTTCGATTTTATTTATGATTTACATATGATTATTGAAACAAAACTCAGTCATGGCTCGAGAAATAATTCGTGCTTGATGATAGATGGCAATCGCGGTGTGCGGATTTATCCGCTTAAGGATGCCGCTTAAGGATTTGAGCCTTCTGTATCTATTAACTTTCTCAAGGATTAAAAAGATTCTAAACATTAGAAAAGTCTAGAGTTGCTTATTGCCATTTCTACAAGAACTTAAAACAACAAGTAGGAAGTCCTTCATTCATATAAATTATAGAATCCTGGCAAAGGATAATCTAATCTGTGTTCTAATAACGATGTTATGTAACAACTGATGGAATTAACTCTGTTCATAATCCTTGTCGACTCCTTACCTAACCTTACAACGACGTAACAGCACCTTTGGGAAGAGATTAACGTTTTTCATTAAATACAAATTCAGGCAGCATATAAAACTGGCATAAGGGTTATGTTACATTTTTTGTTTCCTCAATAATTTTCCATACCTTGGAAAAACATTGAAACCTTTGGTCATGGACTGAATCAGTTCCCCATAACCTCAATAAGAAAATGTGAACTTGTTACTGTTATCGACGTAATTCCTATTTATTTCATTGCATTGCATTCCATTTCCACACGATGTTCAAAGAATCCATTGTCCCATCCTCTAATTGAATTCTTTGGTAATCCTCTGAAATAATTTTACCAAGTTGAGCAAGTTTCCAAACTTGGATCAATAAATGAAAATTTTTCTTCCATTCTGAGTTTTCTGTAAATAAATATAAAACAATTCTTTACTGTCAGTCTACCATACGAGCATAGTTGCGAAGAAAAAGGTTATTTTTTTAAGTCAAGCCATCCAGCTAATATTATTAACATTCTGTACTGAATGAACTAAGTATCTTGAAATTCATTTAGGACTTAAAAAAAATCTCTTGGTTAGAAATTGTCAAAGCAAGTGACAAGTCGATAAAAGGTTTTCTTTGAACGTGTTCAATATAAACAAGTCATCCAAATATATTTTGAAGCATTACTGCGTTGAATACAAACTCATAAGATTTGTGGCGACAACTTTTGAAGATGGTATCTGGAAATATTAGGTTATTTGTTTTACTTCCCGCAGAGTGAGGGTGTTAGGAGAAGCGATATCGGATTGTATTCGAGTGAAAAAGCTCACTAGTATCGCATAATGAAATACTTATTCTTGCGTTGTACCTACAGGAACTATCATTCGGTATTAGACTGCTTCGCTAATCATTGAATACTTTTGCAACGCTTCAAAAATATATATACTCTAATTGTACAATTTTGTTACAGCCAGCAAGATGATTACCAGCTGGTAAGGAAATTGGGCCGGGGAAAGTATAGCGAGGTATTCGAAGCCATTAACGTCACGAATAACGAAAAATGTGTCGTAAAAATATTAAAGGTATGAAAACTTGCAGATTCGTCAACCAAAGATTTACTTTGGAAATCTCTTTACAATTGTCTCATACATTATTTTCATTTGCAGCCAGTGAAAAAAAAGAAAATAAAGCGAGAGATCAAAATCTTAGAAAATCTAAGAGGCGGGATCAACATAATTACGCTTCAAGCAGTCGTCAAAGATCCAGTCTCGAGAACGCCGGCGTTGATTTTCGAACACGTCAACAATACAGATTTCAAGCAGCTTTATCAAACACTGACAGACTACGACATTCGATATTATCTCTATGAACTTTTGAAAGTACGTGAGTTGAATTTTTTCCATAATTCGTAATTGGATGTCTGATCGAGATTCATTGTGCCATCTCGGTGCAAAATAGGAAATTATATACCAGGCGTTGTGACGATAATAATAATGTTTTTTCACATCTTGCCAAAAAGATTCCATTAACGTTTTGGATTCTGCATTCTTCCAGGCTCTGGATTACTGCCATAGCATGGGCATTATGCATAGAGACGTGAAGCCGCACAATGTCATGATCGATCATGAAAACCGCAAGCTCCGGCTAATTGATTGGGGGTTGGCTGAATTTTACCACCCTGGACAAGAATACAACGTACGTGTAGCTTCGAGGTACTTCAAAGGACCGGAATTGCTCGTTGATTATCAGGTAAGCCGAAGATGGAAGGATGATGCAGAGCGAATTCTGTTATACAACTTTCGTTACATTTTAACAAAAGTGAAAACCCTAGCTTTGACAAACATGCTGAGACAGTAGCTTTTTTTTCTTAGAGAAGGTATTGTACTGATTCTGTAATTTATACTGGTCAAAGCTATTGAAACATTTTTTATTTCGAAGCAATTGATAAATTGGAGTCTGAAATTTAATATTAACCCTGTGTTTTCTTTTTTTTATTCTAGATGTATGACTACTCTTTGGATATGTGGTCCCTGGGCTGTATGCTTGCTAGTATGATCTTCAGGAAAGAACCATTTTTCCATGGCCATGATAATTACGATCAGTTGGTGAGGATCGCTAAAGTTTTGGGCACCGAGGAGTTGTTTGAATATCTCGACAAATACCACATCGAGCTCGATCCTCGCTTCAATGACATATTAGGACGGCACTCCCGTAAGCGCTGGGAGCGTTTCGTACATTCGGAAAACCAGCATCTCGTCTCACCCGAGAGCCTTGATTTTCTTGACAAGCTTTTGCGCTACGACCAGTACGAGCGGATGACCGCTACCGAAGCCATGGACCATCCCTACTTCCGTGAGTGCTATATTGGTTTGCTAATCAATACATTCCACATGATTTCTGATAAAGATGCTTTAAGTTCGTTAAGATTCAGCATTACTGATTATACAGGATGTTAGGCAACTATCTGCATGAATAAAATACAAAAAAGCAAAGTGGTTTTCTTTAATTGTCCTTTGATAAAAATTGGCTGAGTTTAAATTATACTATCGTGCCCCTTTTGGTTGAGTGATAACAAAAGTGATTCTCCCTTAGTGCATAAACGCGTAAATTGTTTATCAATAGTTATTTTGTCAAGATATGCACAAAAAAATCTATAAAAAAAAGAAAGTTCTAAGCAGGATTTGAACCCTCAATCCTGGCATTTATCAATATGGTCTTTAATTGCGTTGTTAGCTTGAACTCAAACTTTCAAATTTTGCGAATTAATATCTTGGCTAATTGTAATTGTAAGACAATTTATACAAAGAAACAGTTTGTTTGTACTGATGAGAATTACCTGGATATTTTCTGTATCCAAACTGTTGTCACCCTGTAGTTGTGCCTCTGAGGCGGGGCACATAGCTGCATAATGTGATTTGCATGAAGGAACCAATTGAGATAAAATTTCGCTCAGCAGCTTGTTGCCATAATTCTGCGTAGCTTAAACTAAATTTCTACCCAATCGGTTGCGTCATATTGAAGAAATTTCAAATTGCGTTTTCGAAGTGGTAAGCATGTCCAACACTGCTTTTAGGGTTATGTGCAATACATTCAGTCGGTAACAAACACTGTTTTCAAATCTTTGATATTGGGGAAGTGGTGCGAGTGAATGTTTTTTACAAGATCTTTTTATTTAGAGGATTTTATTCAATAATGTATAATATATTGCGCATAACCATTACTATATCATTTTTTTAAACACAGAATTTCATTATGTTGAGACAGTATTGTCTATTAGAAAATTATTTGGTATGTGGCATTAGGAAACGTCGTTCCTTTCTGATATCATTATATACTATACAACTTCTCTGTATTCTTCGAAGCCTTGTATAAAATATTTTTAATACCTTGTTGCAGATCCCATCACGAGGGAACACGGTCGATCGACTATCGCGTCATCCGCCGTCTCACCAACTCCGATGACAGGTTTGCTGCCTGTAGTTGAGTAACGGCCCAGGTAATATCATGGCATTCATTTTTTGTCCTACCGGGATTCTTTGTCAACATTTCACGATGAAAAAAAAGAAATTGTTAACTCGTCCATATCTATAATTTGCTTCAATAAGCTTGTATTCAATTTAATTAAAAAATTAGTTAATTCTTTGCGAGAAAATGTTCAGCCTTTCTTTGAACCTCAATCCTGATTGTGCACTTGTTATGAGTCGGCAGTTCAAAATATCTGGGAATTCTCTACACTCTATCTGCATAATAGACAATTCAGTTTTTTTTATCTCTATAAATAAAACTAGAAACGATCTGAATGAAAATTTCGTATGTCGAACACCAATTTGGCGATTGGTCTTTCTCATAATTGCTATTTTTGAATAGCAATATAGAGTATCAACTGTAGACTCAAAATTAGGGGGCTCGACACTCCGTTGCACTTTTTTGTGGAACATGAACGGTATGGATTGTTTATAGTAGTTTATCGGTGCTGTCTCAAACCAACATTCAATCGAATTATAGTTTTTTGTTTCGTAGAGAATTCTATAAAGTTGTACAATTTTTTTAAAGCAGGAATAAAATCTTAGAAGTATTATGCAAGAAGAACATTCCTTTGCATTTTCATTTCAAACTTTAACGTAATACTTATTGAGATGGACGAGCATGTGGAAACCTTGGGGCGAGACCTATTTTTTAATATTATAAATGAATTATTTCTGGATAAAGAATCTTACAATAATTCATATACGTTTGATGCAATGCATCACAATGCAATCACAATGCAAAGTTTTTTGTCTGTGTTATAACTACAGACTAATGATCTGTTATGAAGATGTTAGTGACTCAACATTAAAAGTCAACAACGAATTCTTGTAATTAGTGTCGCCTTGTGTGGAAAACAGTGGAATGAGGTTGCTACCTGTAATATAGGAGAATGACTAGTAAACCAAATGTAACTAAACCAGTTCTTGCTATCAAAAGGGAAAACTATACAATCGACATTGCTAGTGATTAACTGATAATGATGTACGACTTGATACACGGTGGTCGAACTGTAATTATCGCGAAAGCTCTATTAAACAAAGCATAGAGGAACTCGTAATTGATGTAAAGCTGCAAAGTTAGTTCCTTTCTTTTCTGAATTATACTTAAACATTTTCATACATTTCCGATTTCAAAGAGTTCAGAGTTGATGATCGTTAAATTTTGTTTATACATTGGAATTGATACTTGTATCCTTTAGGTTGAAAAAAAAAACTGCAGACCAGATGACCAATCATTACCAAGGAAATTGGAGCGCTGCACATTCTGAGTTCTAAAATGTGATTCATAAAGTTGTTGACACGACAATTAGCACAAAATTTAACTCAGTTCTTTTTTGCCAAGATTTTGCGTTGGCTAAGCTCAATTCCATCTTAATCCGTTGTGGAACATTGGACAATTTACTAATTGCGTTTCTGAAGTGGATACAGCGTGTAACATTGAGATGTAACAACGAATTCAGATGACTACAAGAAGGAATATGCTTATAGGCCGATTGAAGCAAAGTTTTTTCCGCCCGAAACTGCCACTTGGTGTCGCAGCGGTGGATCGCTCGTACATGATTGGTGAGAGAGGAGGCAGAGTTAAGGTAGTTCTATCGTGACATTAAAATTGAAAAATTATTTTTCAGTTTTTCTCACATACAAAATGGTTCGCGGGCTTAAGTTGATACAGAAAATGTGTTGCAAATTGACTAAAGAACAACATACTCCAAATTCACGGTCATCCAAGGTAATATGTACTTGCTGTATAATTACAAAAATTGCGAAAATTCTTTTCTTTAGATTTTTTTGAAAAACTAAATAAAGCTTCTTTGATGTTGCATAACAATGTATGCAAAGTTTTAGAAGGCTTCACCGAGTAGAAGCCAAGATATTTATGGATGAAAATGCAACTTTTAACAGGCGCTCTTATGAGAGACTACCGAAAATTCTGATTTTTACCAATAAATATTTCAGCTCCCGCGTGGTAAAACCTTCCAAAAATTGTTACACACGTACATATGACATCAAAGAAGATATATCCAAATTTTCAACCAAATCTTAAGAAAACGATAAAACGATAGAACTGCCTTAAGGTAGTCCTATCGTTACAGCGTTTCCGTTAGATTTCACTGAAAATTTGCAGTTCTTTGATGTCATATGTATATGTATGTAAAATTGCAGGGGCCTTTATCGACTCAAAAATCACGATATTTATTCTTGAAAATCGTCACTTTTCGCAATCTCCCATAAGAATCCGTGTTAAATATCGCAACATTATACAACGAGTATCTCGATCATTTGGTCGATGAAGCCTGTTGAAATTTTGCACACATTTTTATATGACATCAAAGAAGCTTCGATTAGTTTTTATAACAAATCTTATGGAAAACAAATTCATGATTTTGTTTATTATATAACAAATAAACTTTCCGTAGGATCAATTTGAATTTTGAGTATGTTGTTCTTTAGTCGATTTGCAACAACTTTTCTTAATGAACTTTAACGCTTGGTCCACTTGCAATGTGAGAAAAAACGGGAATAAAAATTTAATCCCCCACCCAACGATAGGACTACCTTAAGCCTTGAAGCTGGGTAAAGTATACATGAACGTGTCTGTGTGACCTAATAGTACGTGAGCCCACGACCAAAACCATGCATGGTCGTTTTACGGCCAAAACCGTATAAAATCGTTAGATTAGATGATTCTGAACCCAACTAGTCTGGTATTAACGATCAAAAGTGTAGCATCTAGATGGGAGCCCGTTTCTGCTATGTCAACAAAAAAATGCAGTCGGTATTACCACAATGCGTCTGATATTGAAAATGTACATAGATTTTGTCATTTTATTACAAACAAAATTGATTTCAGACGTTTTGCGTGTAGCATCTGGCCAACTCATCTGGATAACTCATTTCATCATGTCGAATAATTTGCAGACAGATTTCTATGTTACCGATCGGTAAAATTTTATTAACATTTTCAAAACTGTCTCAAAACATAAGGTGCTCACATTTTCTTCTGGAAACTGATTTTTTCGCATCGACTAATCCAAATTAACCTGTAAAAAAGATTTTCGGACGGGCTGCTATAAGTTTCTTTTTTTTGTCTCATTTTTAATTTTTGAAAATGGTCTCCTTGTTAGGCGCTACACTACTGGCGTCTGAAAAACGTTTCTTTGGTGTTTTAGATCTATCAGTCAACTATATTTCGAAAATTGGACGTATTACTGTGATTCAGGTCGGCAAAATTTATTGACATTTTCGAAAATTGCTTTCAGGTCAGACGCTACGCAGAAAATTTCTGATATTATTATTTTTTGGTTCGGGCTAATCCCAGCTATCGACTTTATATGGTTTTGACCGTAATGCTATGATGTCAAAAGTTTGGTCGAGGGCTCTCGTACTATAACACATTCTTGTAGCGACGCAAGTGACACGATCGACTGGGGGACAGAACTACACTGGGGGACACATTTCTCGCTTCAATCGAAAGTATGGGCATATTCCTTCTATAGTCGTCTGAATTCGTTGGTCATAAGGACCATGAAGAGCATGTGACAAACTCACAATCAGAATCAGCGGTAGCGCCTCTCGAGACGAAAATAATAGACTCAGTATATATGCAAAGCATATGGTACGTTGTGGACGTTTCTAAACGCACTAGACAAATTAGCATTTTTTTATAGATGGTCAGAAAATTATTTTACAACGTTCATTAAAGTATTTCACATATCACGGAGATACGATAGACAAAGATTAGCGTATGTTATCAGATAGGAAATATCAATCCGTTGAGTAATGTAAAATCTGCCTAAAAAAGCTGAAACAGTTCCAAGAATTATAAAATTTATTTTAGTTTTGTACCATGGGCCTAAATTTGTCAAGAACAACACGGTTGTCGTGCTGATTTCATCAATAATAGGAAATATTTTGTAATATTATCGACGTCATTTTTTCACTGTAATTTTTATAAGCATAATCAGTTTTGTTTGTTGATAACGTAATTTAGGAACCCGTTATTTTTATCTCAGTCGGTAAAACAGTGACTCGCTTCGCTATGAGTATAACTTTTTATTCCCTGTCATCTTAAAGTACGTCTACGAAATTCCAACTTTGGGATTATAAGTTGGTGCGTACGGTTGTTTTATTAACAAATAATTATTAGGGTATATCGATAAAATCGTTATGTAGAGAAACTATATTATTGGGGTCCAATCCACTCACACCTTTTCAAAATTTTCACATTAGCAAATGGAAATTTTTCAAATGAGAAATCTCTAATCGACGTTTACGTCTCATGAAACCAATAAGTTACGAAAATTAGTAAACAGTGGTGTTTTCCACTAGATTATACAGACTCGTGAGTTGAGGTAAGTAAAACGAGACACAAGGTGGCGACACCACTGCGTTCTTTAATCCGAACGTACCCTCGTACGATTAAATCTGTTTACACGTTTGAGCAAGTCCCAAATTGGCTTGTGCTTGGAGATATGTACATAAAAATCATCAACAAATGTCGAATAATTTCTGAAAATTAGTAACATTTTGTATTTTTTTCCAGTCAATCGTTCACTTTTAAACAAATTAAATATGATTGCAGAAGCCTCGGTGAGAAATGAGATGAGTAGATTTTTGTATTATTTTCTGAATACGTAAATAAATATTGTTTCCTTCAATTCCCCATGTTGGGATGGTGTGGATTAGTATCTACATGTGTAAATAGTCGTAACAACCTCCTCCCCTTCGTGCATTTTCAAATGAAGTTCAGTAAAATTCGACGTGAATTTTATTCGAGCTTGAAGCTTTGACTCGTACAAGCAAACAAATCTTGACTATATGCAATGGTTTTGTACAACTTGCTCGAACGTGTAGATTGGTGCTCAGACCTGGTGTTTGAAAGATCTTCGAACAAATTTCTCAAAGAACATGCATCGAGGATCGCACGAGTATTTCTTCGTTTTCTTATTTATATTTGGAAGCAAGTTTGGCACTGCGAAGCAAGTTTCTGAAAATATTGTCTATCTGGTATAAGGAAAGGGATATGAAAAATCCTGAATTTTGTACGATAAATGTAACATTATAATGGAGAATTACTTACTTTCCATAGCGCTGTGGAGTTCAATCGTGACTGGGGAACTTGGAGGAATTAAGCTGAAAATCACCGTCTGACTCTTTCGAGATTAATCGAAAGACCTCAATATGTGAAGTACGGGACATCTTTGTCACTATTCAAACGGAGCTCGAAAGTGTTGTATAATCTGGCAATTATACTCGGGTTCCTCTACCGAACGACTGACGCCCATCTGCATTAACACCCCTGCGAATCTTCTCACGTCTATTATATAAACAAGCAACAAACGAAACGGCAGGCAGTAACAACCAGTGCAATAAGTCGCGAGAGTTGCAGTTTCTTGTTTTAGAAAAAAAAAAGGAAATAAATACAACAGCAACAACAAATTCTCAAAATAACGAACGATGAGAAAGACCACGTTGCCATCGAGCGCAGGGATCGATCTAAGGCGATCACACCTAAAATGTTCTGTCCTTAGTTTAACGCAATTATACAATTTTGTATTTAATGTGGATTTGCCTCTCGCCTGTTTTTGGCCTACCGATATTGTGTTATGGCCAGTAATTGTCAGCCAAAAGTAGAGAAAATCAGCTGAAATAAAAGTGAAATTTCATTATGAATCATATCTCGAGAACAAACCTTACGTTGCACGACTCCCGTTACATGTATTATTAACCGTTATTTAAATATTAAAAAAGATAAAGAAATAAAAAAGAGAGAAAAAAAAACGAGATATCCTATTGAACGAAACATTTTATTATTCAGTTCGCAACGAAGAGAAGAGATAAATGACAACTGAGAATAATTTAACTATTGGATTCGTCGTATTTTTTGTGCCTTTTGTAGAATATTTCAACTTGACATTTTGTAACAGGCGTATAACTAAATACATCAAATAAATGTATTATCGATCTAGATGATGTGCATAATAAGACAGATGGATATCAATTTTATTTGCTTTTGAGATGAAAATCTTGTACTAATCCCATACAGGTTCATTGTGTGTCAAGAGGGACACAGGTTAATTAAAACGCCAGTCATTGTTATTTCTTTCCGTCTCTCAAATCGGGTCCAAATCACGTGAAATATCAAACCAACCGATTGGTCACATAGGACACTCCAAGTCCCTGGCGGACCACATAAGCTTGAAAGTACTCAGGCCTCTAAGGGCTAAGCAGTATCTATTATGTTCGCTCATTTAAAACACTATATAACCTTAAAATCTGAAATCAGTATACGTAAACGACGTATAAACGTAGGAATTTCATTCTTACGGAATTTTTCATCGTTACGGCTTCCGTCTGGCGTAAAAAATGTAGAGGGGAATAGTCGACTCTGATTTTAGGCTTTCCTAAAACTTCCTCCGAGAGTGAGGTTTACGTGGAAAGGTAAAAAAGGCCTTTTTTCCGATTTTTTTTTTGACCAAACGATAAAATAATTGATAACAAAAGTTCTTCCGTATAAAAGATATATATTTAATGTAAACATTATAATTTTTTGAAAGAGATATACTTAAAAATAAGCCCTTATATATCAACGGCCGAAGACGCTGCAGAAAAAACAGATTTTGCGGTGATCACTCCCGCGCTGCAACGGATTATCTGAAACCAACAAAACAGGGGGGGGGGGGGGGATCTTTAGTTAAAGATATAATGCTCCGGTTGAACGAAGGGTTTTGAAAAATTTCCATTTTTCACAAAATGGCGGACGTTGAAAGTCAAAAATGTTGTTTTGACCAAAATTTCACTTATATTTTTTACTAAAAAAAAAATAATTGTCCAAATAAAACATCCTTCGTTCATCCGGAGGACAACTATATATAGAAGAAGTGATATAAATTTCAACCCGATCGGTAAAGCCGTTCTCGAGTTACAGTGATCACCGACTTTGAAAACATGGTTTCGAGAAAAACGAGTTTAAAGTTTTATCTACTTACTTTGTATGGCTCTAACACAGCTTCCTTCAAAGTTATGTATTTCGGCGAATAATGGTCCGATTTAAATGCAATTAGTCGGAAAATACTCGTAAGATATTGTACTTTTAGAAAGTGAAAACAATCGATTTTTTGAAAATTTCAACTAGATCTCCCCCATTAACAAATCGAGCATGCGGCTGCGTTCAGTATCTTTCCCTAGCGCCCACAGACGCTTCCTCTACCAGCGTAGGACAGCAAAAGAGTGACCTTCCAATCGCACCATCTCCCAAAAGGAACGCTATTTTATTTATTGATTTTTTGGAAAAACAACGATCAAACGAACATTCGAATTATATTATTTGTTTCCAACAAATGATCCCGAATCGATTGGCGTTTGAAAAAATCAAATTAGACAAAATTTCAAAAACTTGCGGCTAACTTAACGCTCATTTTTGTTTTGTTTGTTTGATAAAAAATATGATCAAACAAACGTTTTAATTAATCAAACAATCACAAACAAACGACAAACAATCGTTATAAATTAAAAAAAGATGCAAAAGTCAAAATCGAGGGGCTAAATTTACATAGCTCAGCGAGCATCATCAACACAACCCCGACAATTCGCTATTTGCGTTATCATGAAAAAAGTCGAATCAACTCGGGTATATTGACTGATGGTATGATTCCCGATATTATCCTATATTGGACCGAGGAATTGACGTTATCGACGAAACGTTAATTACATAATTCTGTTGTAGAAAACTGCTTCACTTGGAAGTTTGCATCGGATTCTAATTGTATTGATTTAACTAAGTGGATACTCGGTTAGGAAAATAATACGAAGCGATGAGAAATAATTAAATTCGGTGTACAAAATTGAGCAATACAAAATTCACACGAAATTCTGTGTCGAGAACCGGTGTGCGCATGTCGCGAGGGTAATTTGCCTGAATTTGCCAGGAAGTACCATCGGTTTCATCGAAAAATGAAAATCGCTCCATTTTCATTAGTTAAAAAATAAAAGTCATTGATACGCGCGAATTTGTAGGATGTACAAATGGAACGAATATTCAGGAGTTTGTTTGAAATTTGTGAAAGATTGACGTGTTTATCTGTTAGCTAGTGTCCCTGCTAATCGCTGATACGAGTCATCATGAAAAACACCTTGGCGGAAAAAAGTAAAAACGAAAAAGAATTTCTTCAAAATTTCTTAAATATAAACATTTGTTAAAGTCGTAATTAAATGTTTAACGTTATTCACTGTTATAATTAATTAATCAATTTGTATTATTATCTTCATAATTATCGCCAACCATTGTTTAACGCGTAGGTCTTCAAAAATTGTAAATCCTACCTAATAGAATATTAATTCTAGTCTCTGATTATTTCATATTAAAATTATTTCTACATGTAATAGAAGGAAAAAACTCTAGAAATTAGTAAAACGATGGTTTTACGATACGGAAGCTAACATTCAAGGACGCGGAATGCGAGGAAGATGGGGAGTCTCGTATACGCGCAATGTATTCCGTTTTGTTATTTAGTCGACTAATCGCTATAAAACGATCTCTATAATAATTATCGAATGCGAGAGTATCTCCTATATTTTATCGTGTATTTTCTTATCGCGCCAATCGCGCTCCGTCAAATTTTCACCGTGGTTCGTGCTACCCGCGCTTCAATTGTTTCAATCATTCGTATCAACTGTTTCACAAGAGTTGAAATCTACTGAAATACAATAAATAGAACGAGTATAATTGAAAAAAATATATTTCAAAACCGATCTTGTCGCGTCTAGAAACTTCGGTTTCGTCGCACTGTGCGATAAGACTTTTTACTATTTTGTTTGCGCATATTTATAATATCGGGGAAGTCGATACCAAAGGACGTCCGTGTTACACCAGCGAGCCTCGTGGCCTCTCTTCGGTGCGCTTGTCTTTAAACTTTATCAACTGCGGCAATAAAATTAAAAAATGGGATTTTTCGCAGTGAATCCGAGTAAGCGCCGTTTTTCCTAACGTCGTACATCGATACGACACGTTAACGCTCGTTTCTTCGATATGCCATGATATAAGTCGTGGCATATAGTCTTCACTAGGCAGATCCACTTGAAATTTTCCATACGCCGCGTCGCAACATTTATCCTCTAAAATTCTTTTCCTGGAAGACAATTTTCAATTTCAAAGGTATTTAATATAATTTTGATTCTATGGATTCAAGCGAAAGAATATTACTAACGCTCGGATCTTTTGTTCCAAATGTTAACCGGATGTGTACGTGTACCGAATCAGAAACGGCGCAACATGCACGGAAGGCCGAGTGTTCTAATGTACGTCGTCATCGTCGCGTTTATTCTAACGTGGTTGTCAGATATCGAAGGGTAATGTACAACTTTCATAAGTGCGAAAGAGATCCATAGCTGTATCATATTTATAAATCCACTTGACGCGCATGATTAGAATTACGTGAGAAAGTCAAGAACAATGGTAGATTCGCTCGTTCTCTCACCTATGTTAGTTCGAAAAATCATTCGGAGAGGAAGTGTTTGAATCACGCGTTAGAATTTTCCGCCTTTTTTCAAATGATATTCCGCCTTCCTCTTCGTCAATTTCTCGTTGCCTGTGTTGCATATTAGTATTTAATCCTTCTATAAGTCTCATGTTTCATTACTTTCCTACATAATCGAATTTATCTTCATTTTCACATAAACAATCATTAAGGATACCAAGTCGCAGTGAACAATGTCGGAATCATGGATATGAAGTTGCCTGCGAGGTACGAATTTATTTAACGATCTCCTATATCTCGTAAAATATTTATCAAATATATTGCTGGAGTTACCTACTTTTTGTAATAATTTGCTTTTCGGCCCATTGCAGCTCACAGACTTTTGCATTGATTATAATTATCACTGCAAAGTCTTACATTGCGGACGTAAACACACTGGCGGCGATCCTACGTTACACAGATTAATACCTCTCGGGGGGGTTGAGGATGGAACGCCGTGCGATCCATCGAAAGTCAGTATCTCATTCCCTATATTACTTACTTCGTGACTTCTAATTCATGATATTGCCCAATATTTAATCGCGATTTGTTTCATTCGTTTCTCAGGTTTGCAAAGACAAACGTTGTGTCGATGAGGAAGAACCAGCGGGACAATGTGTTCAGGAAAATGACCTCGTTCGTTGCGTAAAAGTAAGGATACCTCTATATCACATCGTTTTGATTAAAATAATTGTTCTATAATTCGTATGGTGACTCTAGGAAGTATCGATCATCCCGTTAGAGGCAATTCGAGATTTCGCATCTTTTTAATCCTTATGTTCCGCGTTAACGAATTAATTTCGCATCGTCACTTATTGATGAAAGTTCTCCGTTTCGTATAGTACGATATGTCTAACATGTATATAAATTCTCTATTTATGTCACGATTCTATGAAAAATAACCCGCGAAATATGATTGTGTTATAAAAATCGAATGTGAATATAAAGAACTAACGCTCATTGACGACATAACATACGGTGATACAACTACACCCTTGAATCAATATAATTTATTTGTACATTTCGAGTAGTCAAATTCTGTTACGTTCAAGTGTACTTTTGTCAATAGAGATACTATCAGTATGGCCAGCCGATAAAAACACGAGAAGAACAATGCCAAGCACATGGCTTCGATGTCGCATGCCAGGTGAGCTTGTGCTTTTACTGAGGAAACAAAATTTTTCTAAAAAATTAAATTTCACATGTTTTACGATGTATAGAGAGGAAACAGAACTACTTGCCACAGTTTATCATGCGGTTATGAAATGGGGGACTACCGGTATATTTCACCCCCCGGCAGTAGCCTCCCAATTAGATTATCACCAAGCATGGGAACGCGATGCGGCACTAACAAAGTAAGTATCTTATGTAAGGTAGTGTTCCACCCAATGTTTTTCATCAGTGAAATTAATTCAAAATGCGATTTTAATACTTGTTGTAACGGGACCGTATTATTTACGATACCCGCGGTCATAAATTGGGAGAAATTGCCTAGAACTCGATGCAGAACCACAAGTAGCTCGAAAAAACTTAATACGATTCATCTCTATTACAGGTGTGTGTCAGCCAAAAATGTGTACCCTTGTCAAAATGGCCAGGGCCCGAAGGAAGCCTAATATACACGGGTGAGGAAACTTTCAAGCCATGCAGTGTTGAAACATTATGACTTCAGAAACGAAGGAGCTGTTATCGTCATCGCCGTTTAATTTCTTCCTCTAAACATTATAATAATAATAATCTCAAAGTTTGATCAACGTATCTGACAATTACACATGTTAATATATGTTCCGAAAAATGTATAGAAATATGTACCTTATATCACCAAACAACATAATTGTCAATGTAAAAGACGTTAAATAAATGATGTTGAAAATTTCTACTTTATTTGAAATTCCGTAAAAGTAGAACATAAGCGAACGATCATGACCAATCCGCTTCTGACAAAAGATTTACCATTAAATTAAATTAGACGTGTCCAAAGTCTAGAATTGCTTTTTCACGGAAGAAATGCGTACACGTAAGTATGCGTTTGTAAAAACAAAACGAAACGATCAAGTACAAAATTTTTGCGTACAAAATGAATCTGCGAATCGAACTTGCCGCCAATTCAACGTGGGTAAAAAATCGTTCGCTCCTTGGCCACAGGAGGTTTATTATGGTTCTCAACCGAGTTTATTCACTGGTCGCATTTTCATCTCATGTGAGTTTACTCACCCTATTACGGATCTCTCGAGTGAAAATGTGAAATAACTAGGCACTTCTGGTATAGGGATCTCACATTTTCACGAAAGTTGGCGCCATATTTACAAAGTACATTTAACCGTTGTGTGATGCGTGATACAAATTTTGTAAAATGAATGTTACTGAAGAGCAAAAAAAGTATTAAAATATATGAAAGAACATGAAGATTTTGGACGGGGAAGGTTAAGGTACAATAGTGGAAATAAAAAGAAATTGGTGAGCACTATATTCCCACATTAAATTTAATATTAATATACATCGAAGTTATTGAATACTAGTTTAATTTGTACATACCATTTTATTTGTTTTCTATTCTAAACGTAAACTATTGATAAATATAACCTCTATAGGCATAAAGGGATTAGCCTGTAAAATCGACGAAATTCGTTCTCCGTTATTTTAAACGCCGTATTCTTAACAATCGATTGTCACGATTTCCCATAAACATCACAATCACTAAATTCTCCATTCTACAAATTGACGGGTATCGCTAACTTTTGTTCTTCGACCAACAAAAATGGAGTGATGTCTGTTTTTCGAGTTTTTCGATGGGACTTCCACGCAAATGCAGGCAAATCACGCTCACGAGCATGCGCATGGCGGTTCTCGACACAGAAGTTCGTGTCGAGTAAACTCACGATTGGAAAGCGAGAAAGTGTGTATTTGACAGTGGTACAAAAAAACTTTATTTTCTTGCGGCAGTGTGAATTGTTCGCTAACAATTTTTTATAGACGTTGATAGTGCCGTTAATCGGGAGTGCTGTCAATTCAGTGTGTAGTGCAAATCGGTGAAATACCGAAGCTAAGTATCCATAACCTAGTTTTTTAAAAGCGTGTTGTGAAGTGCTGCACATTCATATTTTTATAATTTTGCAGATTACCGAGGAACCGAGGATGAGCTACTCCAAGTGCGTGGTACCGTACTGTAATCACGTACGATATGCGGACGAAGGATGTCAGCCTTATTCAAGGTTTCCGAAGGATCTGGAATGGTAAGCAGGAATAGCAATGGTTGGGTATTGTATGCAGAACGTGTTTAACAATTTTCTATTTTCCAGGTGTCGAATTTGGATACGTGCAGTAGGAGTGGAAGATTTGGTGCATCTTCCACACAATAAATTGAACCGAGGGTAATTCCACTTGGTGATGCAACGATGGATGCATTTGCAGTGGAAGAGAGACATGGCGTACCATCGCAAAAGACCACATTCACAGGTTTGTAAGATTGAATATTAGAGTTATAATTTTTTCTTTTAAATTTGTTTTTTAAGCAACAGGAATGAAGGATGCACAAGTATGAATGTATATATATCAAGTAAAGAAACGAAAGGAAAGAAACAACATGTTTTCAATTGCTAATCATTATATTTCTGTTGCAGATCACGAGGAAATGCAGGAGCAAAAGGCGACCTTCCCTTTGCCGAATATAGAAAGCGTGCCATCAACTTCTAGGATGCAGTATCACGAATCGGATGAGTTTTTTAAGCTATTTTGATTAAGGGCTCACATACGCCAGCCCGTGCTAAAATCTCAGTGACTTTGAGAAGTTATTATAAAGGTTATACGATGGAAAAGAAAAACTGAAATGTTCATTTTAATTGTTGTAATTTCTGAATTGTTTTTTACAGGAAATCTGGATGCCCCCGTGTTCCCCTGCTGGCGAGACTGGATGTACTATCCCGTTTAGAAGATTAGTTTTTAATTAATACCAATTTTTTAAACTTAAAACTAATACAATTAAATTTTAACAATATGTTATATTTTTTGTTCATTGGAGTAGTAGTTTGTGAACAAAATATTCTTTTATATATATATATATGTGTATTTTATAAATTTTTCAACATATACAGTAGAACCCAATGAATCGTAAAACCTCTCCCGCCCAATTTCGAATGTTGCAGGCCGCCAACAGTGCAGAACAAAATTTGTTTCAGAGTTTCGTTCTTCAAGGTTGGTATAGAAAATCTAACGAACTCCGTCTCGACCAATCAGCGTCCTGTCAAATAACGTGAGTCCCTTTAGCATTGAGTGTCACCCCCCTGATCGAAACAGCCAATCACAGTGCCAAAGGTTTCCTCAAGGGAGCTCGAGACCTACCTTGAAATAAGGAGACCAATAAGGCTCCTTATTCTGTCGAGGAAGGTCTATGAAACGCGAAATGAGGAATAAGGAATCCTTGTTCCTCAAGGAAGGACTATCAATACGGGTGTAACAGATAGTAATTAGCCTCGATTCTCGCTTATAGAGGTATAGGGCACGTGTCAGTCTTACAATTAGTTATAGAGGTTCAGGCATGAAAAACGACTCTATCATATAGAGGTTTCTATTTCTCACTTATAGACGTTTTCGAGGGCTAAAATGATGGGACCTGGCAATTACTCTCACTTGTAGAGTTTTTTCGCTTATCTAGTTCTCGCTCACCCAAATTTGACTGTATAATAATTAATTAATAACATATCACCACACATTAGACCTTAATCAAAGTAAACAACGGTTTGAATATGTTTAACACTTTGTCAATCGGCAAACTACGATTTAAATGTACCTATGTAAGCTTTGTTCCAAGCTTCTTTATCCAGCGAGTGAAAAGAAAAGGGAGAAAGTAATAAGCATATACAGTCGGTTACGAACAATTTTTGGACGCCAACATAGAGTTGCTCTTTCTGTTTTCTGCTTTAACGAAATGTTTGAAAAAATGATAGTATGGTATGTTAGAACGTTACTTTCATGAAGCTATCATGAACGCAAAAAATAATTCTTTCGTTCGTAAGATTGTTGAAATAATGCGAGAAATTCAAATAAATTGCGAATTTATAGGTCACACAAATATTCGAACGCCTTTGGTTTGCTGTCAGATTCGTTCCTAATTTTTGGGAAAAGAATCAGAAAAGCAAAAACGCTTCGCTTAAAATACAGCAATTAGGTACTTTCGAGTGGTAGAAGAGAAAATCTTATCATGAAATTGCAAATCTTATCATGAAGTCGAAAATGAGTAAAATTACTGTTTCGGACATAATAAACAGATATAAGAATGAAGATAGAATTAATTTTATCCGCAAAAGTGGGAATTACTATACACTCGCAATCAGAAAATGTGTGAAAAGTTTTGCGAGAAGAAGGCTATAATGGACGGATATCCAGAAAGAAGCCGTACATTGAAAGAACGGATTAGACTTCGCAACAAAATATTAACGGGGGAGGTCTAGTTGAAATAAAAAAAAATCGATTTTTTTCATTTTTTAAAAGTACAATATCTTACGAGTATTTTCCGACTAATTGCATTTAAATCGGACCATCATTCGCCGAAATACATAACTTTGAAGGAAGCCGTGTTAGGGCCATACAAAGTAAGTAGGTAAAACTTTAAACTCGTTTTTCTCGAAATCATGTTTTCGAAGTCGGTGATCACTGTAACTCGAGAACGGCTTTACCGATCGAGTTGAAATTCATATCACTTTTTCTATATATAGTTGTCCTCCGGATGAACGACGGATTTTTTTTGGACAATTATTTTTTTTTTTTATAGTAAAAAATGTAACTGAAATTTTGGTCAAAACAACATTTTTGACTTTCAACGCCCGCCATTTTGTGAAAAATGGAAAATTTTCAAAACCCTTCGTTCAACCGGAGCATTATATCATTAACTAAAGACCCCCCCCCCCCCCCCTGTTTTGTTGGTTTCAGATAATCCGTTGCAGCGTGGGAGTGATCACCGCAAAATCTGTTTTTTTTGCAGCGTCTTCAGCTGTTGATATATAACGGCTTATTTTTAAATATATTTATTTCCAAAAATTATAATGTTTACACTAAATATATATCTTTTATACGGAAGAACTTTTGTTATCAATTATTTTATCGTTTAGCCAAAACAAATCGGAAAAAGGCCTTTTTTACCTTTCCAACTAGAACTCACTCCTTAACGAAAGCAAATTTGATATTTATGGTCGTGATGAAAGAGGCAGAGTGTGGAGAAAATGAAAAGAGTGAAATCCAAAATATTTGCAATGCACTGTGAAGCACACTGGTGATCAGATGAGCATATAGGGTGTATTACCTCACAGGGAGTGGATCAATTAGTATTTACAGAGGACATTCTGGATAAGCGACCATTGTACAAAAGTATTTAAAAAAATTGTTGCTGAAATGGGGGTTTGACAAAGCTTCAAATGTAATCAAGACAATGATCTGAAATACAATGTTGTGCACCTACTTTTACAATTGCCGGATTTGAATCCTACTGAAAAATCGTGTGACGAACCAGACTGACAAATTCAAAAAACCCCCATTACAACGAAGTTGGAGAGACCGACTTGTGGAGGAATGGAGTCGAATTAGTCCAGATTGTATAAAACAGCAAGGATATTTAAAAAAATATCAATATGAAGAAAAGAATTATTATTTAAACATTGACATGCAAATTACCCATTGCTTCAAACCTCTCGCGTTATTTAAACAATCTTACATACGAAGTAATTACATTTTTCATTCGCGTTATCTGAAAAGTGCGTTCTATTATACCATACCTTAATCTTGTGGCTCTTCGAACATTTGGTTGAAATAGAGAATAGAGAGAGCATCTCTATGTTGGTGTCCGAATATTTTCGTGACCGACCGCATTTCGTGGGCTTGCACGGGGAGGATGAGGAGGCTTTGATTAAACATGAAAAGATCCGCATAGACTCCCGTCTTAAACGTTATTTTTGGATGTTTTCCAAAATGCCGATAGAGAACGTATTGGGGCAAGAGTACGGAGTGGTCTGGAAAGAGAGAGTCGGGTACACCTATAAAAGCACGAGGTACCCGATCGACCCCTCATCTCGGTAACAATACAACTGACAATACCCAGCGGCAGGCTAGCAGTGTTTCATTAAAACGGGCATTCAATTCGAGAGAGAGCCGGCGAATTGGCTGAAACGTAGAGCCAAACGAGTTCGACGGTTCGCTCGGCCATTACCGAGAGGACGACGGTCGACGGTCTGATTGAAATGTCCAAAAGTCGTCTCTTGTCCCACGTTTCATGGGATGGAAGGAGATCGGGCAGCACCCGGGTCGTTGCCAAACTAAATACGAACTGTCATGTGAGGGAGAGACGCGAAATAAAAGAAAAACAACTTCTATACGTTTGGGTACAGTGGAAAGAGGCAGGGAAGGGGGGGGGGGTAAAAAGAGACAGAGAGAGAGAGAGCTTTATTGTTGTTGCCTCTTCCTCTTCAGTCCGGGCGTGCCACTGCCGAATTTTCCTGCCGGAATAAAAATAATGTAACGGATCCACGAACAAGGGTTGACGGTAACCGAGAACCAAGTTGCCGGCAAGGAGTTTGTAAATGGGGGCTTAACGACTGGACCGAAACAAATGGTTATTCACTGTTAATTCGAGGGCTTCTAATTCATACCTTGGAATCAACGAACGCTGTCCGATATCGGTTGCGATTCTATTTTATCAAAGATTAATTTGATTGTTCTTTTTTTTGTACATTATTCGTTTTTGCTTTAATCTCGATCTCGATTAAATCTTGGCTGTGGTACTTAGCTATCATATACATACACATATTGTGAGATTTTTATGTCGTCGGTTTAACGAACATCCCCGTAGTTTGACGGTGACGGAGGTAAAGAAGATATCACTATGATTCACCGATAGAGGGAACTATGGACAATGGCTCTTGTTCTCGGGTGACCTCCGTTGCGTACTCTCTATTTGATTTATAACGTATAGAAATTTTGGCAGGGATATAGCTGGATTCTGAGTTGGATCCCGGGCTCCTAATCAGGATCTAGTCCGATATCGGATCAGATTCGAGGACTAAATGTAAGATCTGTAAACTGGATTCCATTAGGAATCCCGATTCGAATCCGTTGATGACTCTAACTGGATTCGAGCCGAGATCCCCATCAAATCACGTAAGAATAATGAATTGCAGAAAGCATTATATTAAATACTAGCTTCTACCCGCCACTTCAAGGAAACAAATTAAAAGGAGCAGGATAGGCTTAGAAAATAATAAGCATGTATGTGAAAAAGTGTATGTAATTGTACGATCCAAGAATTGTATAGCACACTTATTGGGGTTCTAATTCTTTGCAGCACGTTCCAGAAGAAACTTAATACTTTTTTGCACAGTTTACGCATTTATAATGTCAGCGGACGCATGGTTCGTTTGTGAGAAGCGGGATGGCCATGCGCCACCTGTCGGTCATGACCGGTACTACTACTATATCTATATATATTCGTATTGGTCATAGAATCTACGCTCACCACAGGCTTCGTATTAGGATTGAGTCGGTATACCACGAAAGTACAGTGGCGCCATGGTTTCAAAATATCGTCAGCCACGCAAATTTTTTCCGATGTGGAAAACATTTGGTTCCTGTAGGTATACGGGTTTTGGGGCATTCCTGCCATATCCTGATCAGGATATGATTCGCATGCCCCGAAAGTACAGTGCTGCCATCGTTTCGAAATCTCGTCACCGACGTAAATTTTTTCCGATGCGGAAACCATCTGGATTCCTGTAGGGACACCTGTTTTGGCGCATCCCTGCCATATCGTGATTAGAGTATGATCGGTAATTTGGTATCCCTGTCAACATTTCTGCACGGGGTGGATTCATATAATTCCGCAGCAATGCACTTTGAGAATTAATAATTTCTAAGTTGAAGGGCACACAGGCTCTGGAAGCGGACGATCCCTCGATCTGACTGAGACGATGCTTTCTTCTTGTCCGGTTTGGTCAGGTGTGGTTGACCCTCCTATACTCGCGCTTTCTTCCGTTGGAAAGCCCTATGGTACATCCACTCTTCGTGTATCACCGTCCTCGTCGTCGTAATTAACTTATACAATGATCTCCCGTTACAATTCTCTCGATTGAGGCGCGACTCGCTGGATATAATATTATATGCCTACAGTTTACCGTGTGTTGGCCGACACGTGTATCTCTCTTAATCTCCATAATGGAATTAACCGGCCAATGCCGATTATGGCCGTTAATTGTCTGATCGGTTGGGCAACGGATTGGGGGACGAGACAATTTGTCTCGCTGAGCGAAAATGTGTTGCGATGTTTCACGGCCGGAGTCTGGCTCGCCTGAGATCCGTTACAATATAGGGGAAGGTGATCCAAAGTGATCCCCTTAAGGAGTGAGGTCTAGTTGGAAAGGTAAAAAAAGGTCTCTTTTCCGTTTTTTTTGGCCAAACGATAAAATAATTGATAACAAAAGTTCTTCCGTATAAAAGATATATATTTAGTGTAAACATTATAATTTTTTGAAAGAAATATATTTAAAAATAAGCCGTTATATATCAACGGCTAGAAGACGCTGCAAAAAAACAGATTTTGCGGTGATCACTCCCACGCTGCAACGGATTATCTGAAACCAACAAAACAGGGGGGGGGGGGTCTTTAGTTAATGATATAATGCTCCGGTTGAACGAAGGGTTTTGAAAAATTTCCATTTTTCACAAAATGGCGGACGTTGAAAGTAAAAAATGTTGTTTTGACCAAAATTTCACGAACATTTTTTACTATAAAAAAAATACTTATCAAAAAAAAAATCCTTCATTCATCCAGAGGACAAGTACAGGGTGCGCCAGAGAAACTTACTTATTTGAAAGGTCAATAAAAACAAAAGTACTTCAGTTATTGTTTAAAATTTTTTTTTTATTTGAGAATACAATATCCCAATTTTTTTTTCATGCCGTCTTGAAAATGACATCAGATAAATGGCGACCCCCATTGCGCATACACTGATGAAGTCGATTTTTGAAATTCGTATCCACTCTTTGCAGCATATCAATCGGTATGTTGGCAATGGCGTCGCGAATGTTGTTCTTGAGGTGTGCTATGGTTCGTGGTCGATCGACATAAACCAGGGATTTCAAATAACCCCATAAAAAGAAATCGCATGGAGTCAAATCTGGAGAGCGTGCCGGCCATTGTAGATCGCCTCTGAGAGAGATGAGGCGGTCGGGGAAATGTTGTCGCAACAAATTCATTGAGTCTCGTGCTGTGTGTGCTGTGGCTTCATCTTGCTGAAACCACACGTTCCTATCGTTCATTTCTTCGAGTCTTGGAAGAAAAAATTCCTCGATCATGTTCCTGTAACGAGCTCCATTCACGGTAACTGCGCGTTCGTTTTCTTCAAAAAAATAAGGACCAATTATTCCCATTACCGACATCGCACACCAGACAGTAACTCGCTCACAATTAAGTGGCTTCTGGTGAAGCTCACGTGGATTTACACCACACCAATAACGCATGTTTTGTTTGTTGACACAGCCGGAAATGTGGAAGTGAGCCTCGTCACTGAAAAAAACGACCGCGTCTTCAGGCAGGTTGTCAATCAGCATTTCACATGCATTTTGACGGGCAACAAAATCGCGTTCAGTTAATTCTTGCACAACAGCTAATTTATAGGGATGAAATTGGAGGTCTTCATGGAGAATTCGTCGAACAGTGGTGTCAGAAATTTCCATAGCAGCTGCGTGTTTGCGAGCCGAACGCCGGGGAGAACGCATAACTGACTGCCTCACTCTTTCGATATTCTCCGGAGTTCTGATGGTCCGTTGAAGTCCATTTCTGGGTTTAGCGACACTTCCACACTCCCGAAATGAGTTAACCCACGACAGAATCGAATTACGGCCAGGAACGAGTCTGTGAGGAGGAATTTCAAAGCGAGCGCGGAAGGCACGTTGCGTAGCAACAAGTGAGCGACCGTTAGAAAAGAAGCTCTCGACGGCGAAGGCCCGCTGCTCTCTAGACCAGAGCATGATGGCAACTGACTGGAGGGAGAAACAAACTTGGGAACTTCCCCCTCCAGATGCGCCCCCTCTCGCCACTCTACCCGCCCAACTCACCGCGCGGGAATTTTTTCAAATAAGTAAGTTTCTCTGGCGCACCCTGTATATATAGAAGAAGTGATATGAATTTCAACCCGATCGGTAAATCCGATCTCGAGTTACAGCGATCACCGACTTCGAAAACATGGTTTCGAGAAAAACGAGTTTTAAGTTTTATCTACCATTTGATCAAACTACAAATTTAGTAAGCGTTGAATACCATAAGCCATTAGAAATAACTTTTATTAATGTTTTCGTGAAAATCTACTAATTGTAAGTAGACTGTACACTCCGTGTCCAAAATGATCGCCCGGGTGCGGGTGGACTGGATTACCCCACTTCAAAATTTAAGCAAGAAATAAAACATTCAATAATATTTTTTAATAATTTTATTGTAGATTCAGTTTAGGCAACAAATTGAAACGATTCTGTCTTAAACGGTAAATTTTTAATTCTCGTAAATCTCTATAACATTAATAGCAATTTTATAGTATTATTGATGTTTCTGAACACAATCTTAACAACAACGCTCTCTTTTTAATTAGTATCATTGACTTAACTTCATACTTCGTATTAATACTTCATATAAAAAAAACTAATAAATATTTATTAAAAGTCAACTGAACACGTTTGGAAGTCGGTAGGCAGAGGGGTAAAATGACCCTGGGATCGTTTTGCCCACCCCATGAGGGGATCGTTTTGCCCCAAATGCCTTATTAACGAAAAACATTAAAATGTAACCTGCGTTTTTCGAAAACTGTAACGAAGGGCGGTTAATTCAATTGTTAATTAGTATCAGAAACTGAGACAAAGAGACCTATCACATAATATGTACGCAGACTAAAGCAATATAACGTCAAATAATGGCTTACTTTAGATCGAGCACAGTAATTTTTAATATTTCACGATAAACACTTTCCTCGTGCAAATAACGCCACGATGCTGACAGAGATTGTATAGCTCAGCCGTAAGAACACAAAATTCATTTAAAATATTCTAGATGGCGAGCTATATAAAATACCCCGAGGGATCATTTTGTACCACCTTCTCCTACCTTTTCTTAGGAACCGTACGTTCGATTTTGATCATTTTTGTTGTGTGTGTATATTAAAGTGTGATGAATAATGTGTCTAGTCATTTTTTGGATATTTTGGTTTAGAAGTTTTTAACATCGTTTTGAAATTTTGTTAAAATTTTTGTCCACGTTTTTTTACCTTCAAATATATTTTTCTCGGGTCTGAATTGTTTTTTCAAAAAAATGACTCGACACATCCTTCGTTTGGATGTATTTGTCACGTCAAAAAAAAATATGCCGATACGATGAGTCGATTTTGAGAAAAGATACATTACAGGTGACAAAACATAACTTTTCAGGAAACACGATTTTCTGAAAAAGTTTGAATTTCTAATGAATTCAAACGCAACTTTAAAAAATAATTCAACATACTTCCACTGCTCAGAATTTCATGAAATTTGAATCACATATCAAGAAAGACATGCACTTTCAGAAAAAAATATTAAAAAATGCATTTTTTGACTGTGAAATATGTCGAACGTCCTTAAGCTAGTCCTATCGTAGGGTGGGAGATTAAAATTTTATTCTCGTTTTTTCTCACATTGGAAGTGGACCAAGCGTTAAAGTTCATTAAGAAAAGTTGTTGCAAATCGACTAAAGAACAACATACTCAAAATTCAAATTGATCCTACGGAAAGTTTATTTGTTATATAATTAACAAAATCATGAATTTTATTTCCATAAGATTTGTTATAAAAACTAATCGAAGCTTCTTTGATGTCATATAAAAACGTGTGCAAAATTTCAACAGGCTTCATCGACCAAATGATCGAGATACTCGTTGTATAAAGTTGCGATATTTAACACGGGCTCTTATGGGAGATTGCGAAAAGCGACGATTTTCAAGAATAAATATCGTGATTTTTGAGTCGATAAAGGCTCCTGAAACTTTACACACATATACATATGACATCAAAGAACGTTTCTGCAAATTTTCAGTGAAATCTAACGGAAACGCTGTAACGATAGGACTACCTTAACGCAGAATATATCCCACTGTGGCAGCTGAGAATCCTTCTCATCCGTTATAATATTGTCCTTGGAATAAGAGTATAACAATTCCCTTCCAAAAATTTATAAGCAACGTGATCGCATATTTACATAGACCGAAACAAGTTGGAAAAATCCGGATGATAAAAAAGAACTCTCGCGAACGGAAGGCGAATTAGTTTTCGTGCCCGGATTTAATCAATTTAGAACGTAAATGGGATTTCGTCAATCCGACGATCCTACCTCTCATTCGGAAAGCGAGGACAAAAAGTACCACCGATCTTAGTCATCACCTTCAACGCCCGGCTATCTTAATCAAATCAGTAAGAATTTCGAAAGTGTCGAGGGGCAATCTAGTTTCGGTTCGGTAAAAGTAATTGCGAAGACGAACGAGAGCCCGACAAACAGACTATGCCAGAAAAACGGATAATTGTCTGGGGGCCAGGCATCGCCTTACTGTTTGTTCAGCATTCCTATTCCCGTGCGATTTTCCCTTGACACTATCCGTTCGCGGGTAAGGAATGGGAAATTAAAATGCTGTTTGCTGCGATACTTAAATTCGAAATTGCTCGGATATAGCGTTGTGATTGTAATTACAGTCTTCGAGGCTGATCGTGCTCGAGCTTGAAAACGTAGGTGCCACGAAAATTCGTCGTTCACCCAATAATCGTTAATGTATTTTAAAAACTATAGATATTTAGCTTTCCATTGAATTTCGTGATTGGGGCAAGAAAGGTTGAAACTCTCGAATAGAACGTTCATAGTAAATTTGCTTTCTCACTGACGAGACCTTAGGGTGCCAATCTCACCAAATGTGACTATTATTGAGAAATGCATGAGATTTTTGGTAATGGAATACAAGAATCTGTATAACTATACTCATTTTAGCATCTTTTCCTTCCTCGTAGATAGAATTTTATAGACGCAGGCTAAGAATATTGAAATGATATTAAACTTTAGTGACTATTCGAATAGTCAATTTTTATCATTTTCGAGGGATTGTAAGGCAAGCAACGATAAATGTATTCAAATGTCTTTTTGGGTTATTTACTTACAATAAGAAACAACAAATTTATAAAGTTTATATTTTAGATTTATAAAGTCGTATGTTTGGAAGAAAATAGTTTTATGTTCAGGGGAAAAATTACTTGAATAATTGTTTATATTTACATATTGAGTATACGATTTTCAAGCTGTACTTAAAATGTTGCGCCCTTGACCTACTCGGGTGTGAACTGGATGACAAGATAATACTTTAGGGATTCTTGTCAATGGCGAGTTGGACTTAAGGCAAGCCAGCTACCGATGAGTATACACGTTCTTTCTTTTTGAAAATTACTTTTTCTTGAATGAAAATATTTCGAGGAATAAATAAAATGAAGAACAGCTATGCTCGACAATAATTATTACAATTACAAAAAATTTCGTGCAATAATTTTACACATCCGTCTATTATTGCTCGAGTTATCGTTCGAACCACTTCGAAAAACGTCGTTGCGAGACAAATTTATTGTACTTGAACCATTGTTTTTTGTTCAATAAAATCTTAATTAAATCTACCTTCAGGCACTTGAATTAAAAAAATAACTGAAAACAGAAATTTTATTGTTAGTAAAATTGATCGATCGTTGAGATCTAAACATTTTTGGGTGTTATGGCCTAGGGATATATCGGCCATAAATGACGTGATCCATATTGTCTACAATAACAAACGATACAAACAATAAATCCCACGTTATTTTGTGGAGCAGAATCCACAGAAAGAAATGTCAGTTTCTACTCCTGAGCATTATTCGTAAGCCCATGGTTTACAACAAAGGCATTAAACACGGTCCTCTACCTGGTGAGTCATATTGACTGTAGGAACGTTTTTCACAAATAAGATCTAACCTAAAAATCAGTCAACAACACGAGAGAGTTTCATGTTCTACAAGTTTGATCGTCACTATTTTTTTGCATCGCTAACCATTATCAATATCCTTGACAGAGACGGAGACTAAAATTTTCCAACTGACTCTATCTCGAAAAATATTAAATTTTTCGGTTTTCGCCTTTTACTTTCATTTCAATACATTTCAAGTTTTCCAAGAATTTCAAGTCATTTGAACAATTGTAACAGAATTTTTATAATTTTTCAGCGTGTTTGCCATACAAAAACATTAATTCAACGAAATTCAACGTTTTAAACGTTTTTTGTTGAAGCTTGTATAGTAAATTTCAATTATTTGTAACAAAATAGAGATTTTGTACCCACGGGCCAATAACAATCATTCAATTTCAGCACATTCTCAATTACCACTAAGAACGCTCATAACTCCTTAAGAATGCTGAAACGGCAAATGTGTAATTCACGAAATTCTTATTTTCTGGTTCAAATATCAGGAATGAACAGTCAAAGCTTGGCACCATGGAAATCGTAACATGTTCGCGATAAATTAATTGAAATTCCTTAAGGAACATGTTAATCAACATTCAAAATAAACCATGAAAATAAAATCTGCAATCCTTATATTGTAAAGTTGTAAGTGCCTACTAATGTAAATCTAAAAATTCAGTCATCGCCTTTCGAATAATGGCTCTTACTGAAGATATATCAAGAACGAAACACATAGTTCTATATCATCAATTACAATCCGCTTATAATTTCACTTGTCATACTTTGACACTACCGGCGGAAAGTTTCCGGACAAAAATTGAAAACAGTACCGGAACGGTTTTTTATATCATTTCGCTGGTAGTTGGCCTAGGCCAATTTAACCAGCGTCATTTTAAAGAGGAGCAATTTACCTTCATTTTGGCTATATTAAAAGAATTTTACGATTTTTTTTTACAATTGGCACCCAGTTTTGAAAAAAAAAATTTTGGCCGTTTTCTTGTTTTTCTTTGAGTGGACACCTTTCGTAGTAAAAATTTTTTAACACATTTCTTTAACCGTGATCGTAAAGGAAGTAGTCCAACCTTCAATTTCTTTTTTTTAGAAAAAATTGTACGATTTTTTTTTTCAAAGATATTTCATTTTTAGAGAAAAAATAGACGATTTGAAAATTGCTGCGCAGGACGAAAACGATGCGGTTTACAACAAAACCTCAAGACGGTAAAAAGTTGTAATACTTCTTGATGAGTTCACGAGAATTTTTTCAGATTTTTTTTTTCGAAATTTGTTTTCCATCTATTTTCGGTCGAAGCTCGATTGATCTAAATACCATGAAAATAATAGAATTAAATTTATTACATACCAAATAAACTTTGGTGTCGTCGAATAAACCTCCGAAGAGACCAAAGTTTAATATGTAAGTAAAAAATTTAATTCTATTGATTTCATGGTATTCGCATCAATCGAACTGACGGGAAATAGGTGGATAACAAATTTCGAAAAAAAAATCTGAAAAAATTCTCGTGAACTCACCAAACAGTGATACAACTTTTTAACATCTTGAGATTTTGTTATAAACCTCATCGTTTTCGTCCTGCGCAGCAATTTTCAAATCGTCTATTTTTTCTCAAAAAATGAAATATCTTTGAAAAAAAAAATCGTAGAATGTTTTCTAAAAAATGAAATTCAAGCTTGGATTGCTCCCTTTACGATCACAATTAAAGAAATTTGCTAAAAAAATTTTACTACGAAAGGTGTCCACTCAAAGAAAAACAAGAAAACGGCCAAAAATTTTTTTTTCAAAACTGGGTGCCAATTGTAAAAAAAAAATCGTAATTTTTTTTTTAAAAAGCCAAAATGAAGGTAAATTGCTCCTCTTTAAAATGACGCTGGTTAAATTGGCCTAGGCCAATTACCGGCGAAATGACATAAAAAACCGTTCCGGCACTTTATACTGGAAAGTGTTCACTCAATTTCGTCACTGACTGTAAATGATATAATAATATATAATTTTGATATATAAGATTATTCTACTAATGTATGTACAAACCTTCGCGTGCGTAGGCACTACGACTCACCAAATTTTCTCTCCCACTCTCTCAAGCTCTCAAGCTCTCCCACCGTTTTTATCACACTTGAACATGTTCAAAAAATCTGAAAAAATTTAGGACAGTAGGTTGGGATCTATAGAAAGGGAGCGTGCATTGGGTGATGGCTAAACATTAATTTTTTTTATTATTATTTAATGGAAACCAATTGAGATCTACCGATTTATAGAAGCGAGCTGGACAGCACAGACTCATGTGTCTCAGCGGAGAGTTAAAATAGTGCTTTTCGTTAAAAACGAAAAAGCGTTACAAAGTATCGTTTCACTGTTATTCCGCCGGACTGCGTGACGCACGATACTCACAAAAGAGAAAGATTGACATTGTTTTACTCGAAGGCTGAAGCGCGAAGTTCCCCATCGTAGCTAAAAGACTAAGAGTTCGCTAAAGCAACAATTTCTTAGATGGTATAAGGTACTTTTGAAAGGACGTTATGCGTGTGTTGAAGCTCTCGACACGAGGCTATTGTGGAGAACGTCGTCGTTGAATCGACTGGGTACTAACAGGGAGAGTGCGCAAACGTGTTACGCGGTATGTTGCGAGAAATGGTCCAAAGATATGAAAAGATCGAGTCGACCATTCATGGCGAGGGACAGACTTTGAAACCTCGGGCTTGGTCATCATTGAAGAATCGCAGGTAGTTCGGTCATTTCATTGAGAAGCCGTGAACAACAACCGAGTAACCGTAAGTCTCTAACCTTGGACGGGCCCTCCCATATTCACGATCCCGTTCAAAGAACAACCTGGGGACCAGAGTTGGATGACGCACTATGAATGGACTCTAAAAAGAAAAAACCATTTTAGTTACATTTTCATATTTTTGCTTGACTAAAAAATGGGGTCGTAATACGAAAAAAACACTATCTTTTGATTTTTCAAATTCGAATATGTTAGGAATTGACCCCTAAGTTTAAATCTAAGCTTTTGTTCCTGGGAGGGGGAACGGTAGTGTTCATCTTGAAAACGGCGTTGTTGCTAATATCTTTTAAGGTACTCCGATCGTTACAGCGTTTCCGTTAGATTTCACTGAAAATTTGCAGAAACGTTCTTTGATGTCATATGTATATGTGTGTAAAATTTCAGGGGCCTTTATCGACTCAAAAATCACGATATTTATTCTTGAAAATCGTCACTTTTCGCAATCTCCCATAAGAGCCCGTGTTAAATATCGCAACGTTATACAACGAGTATCTCGATCATTTGGTCGATGAAGCCTGTTGAAATTTTGCACACATTTTTATATGACATCAAAGAAGCTTCGATTAGTTTTTATAACAAATCTTATGGAAAAAAATTCATGATTTTGTTTATTATATAACAAATAAACTTTCCGTAGGATCAATTTGAATTTTGAGTATGTTGTTCTTTAGTCGATTTGCAACAACTTTTCTTAATGAACTTTAACGCTTGGTCCACTTCCAATGTGAGAAAAAACGGGAATAAAATTTTAATCCCCCACCCAACGATAGGACTATCTTAAGAGGTGCATTGTGCGATAAAAATGATGGGCTTTTTTTTGCACGAAATTATATTTTCTATAAGTTTTATTGTAACCTTTTTTTCTATAGTTAATATAATCGAAATATTAGTTAGATGAAAAATCTCAATTGTCGTTTTCGTCGAAAATCGTGATAATATTTGGAGATGGAAAAAAATAGCGCCAACATATTGATTTATGTGTTATCGATAATAAATTTTGCGGTACGTATTATTTGTCGTTTCCATGAATTAACTAAGTATTGATGCCCTTTCGTAATAAAACTCTTTGATTCGACTTTTCTTTGACATGCTTGAAGTGACATTACCATTCATCGTTGATTTTATTCATTAATCATTTTACGGGAAAAAGTGTTAAAAAAATTTGTATAAATTTTCATGTTCTATAAGTTTAATAACTGCTATTTTTTTTATCTCCAACTATTATCAAGATATTTGATAAAAACGATAATTGCAGATTCTCAACTAACTATATGTCGAAAGATATCAATTATAGAGAAAAAAAGTTTAAATAGAAGATATAGAAAATATAATTTCCTATAAAAAAGTTTTCTATCATTTTTATTGAACGACACACTGTTTAAAAGATATTAGCAAAAATGTGTTTTTTTTTTAATGGCGGCGAATGCTCCCCCTCCTGGAAATAAAAACTTGGATCTCCACTCATGGGGCATCCCCTAACACATACCAATTGAAAAATCAAATGGTAGTATTTTTTGTTTTGCAAATGTGTATTTTTCCTGGCCTAAGTAGTACGAACCAAGAAATAAGATCATTAATAAAATGATTCTGTTATCGACTGAGTGGATTGTACATTACCTTCAGACGGTATACAACAGACTCGATAGGTAATATGAGTGCGGGGGAAACAGCAGCAGCCTTGTCGTGAACAAACAATAGAGAAAAACGAAATATTGTTGTTAATTGTAATTTATACTTTACAATTTATTACAATCTCTTTTTAGATATTACACCACCATCCTGGAACATCTATGCCTTGAACACAAATATTTTGTTATACTCTCATATCCAGAAATTTCAACGAGGATGCAACGTTTAACAGAATAAACAACCATACTAATTAAATTTATTCTTAATTATTAAAAATCCATTTTTAATAGCACCTATAGTAAGCATTTTTATTAAATCCAAAATAGCCTTCGATTGTAATCCAGATTTTCTGTACATTATTGCTTCCTTCCAAAAACGATGGATTGTTCAGGCACAGATTTTATGCAATTCATTTTGCTTTTTTATTCATTATCCTTGCATTCAACTCATTGATTGTAGCAATGTCCTAGTATCACACTTTTTACCTTATGGTATGTCGATAAAGTAGGTTTCTTGGGCAATTGTTGATAATCCAGTTCTGAATTGCGCCGTTAGGTGGCGTTCAGTAACAGTAACAAATCTTATTTTTCCTGTAGATAAGGGATGAATATACCGAGTTACACCTAAGTACATATTTAGCACAGTTTGAACGTCACGAAATAATTCAATACAAAAAAACCATAAAATCAAAATATTTTTATCAATTTCTAACAAAATTACGTATGAAATATTCTCAGAAGTAACGTTATCTGTAAACACCTTCAATCACATCCCCTCGGTATAATTTCACGAATCTTTCACGAACATTTAAAAAAATGGCATTTTAACAATAATGCTTTTCAAGTTTGAAACCCACGTAGTAAAGTATTACACAAAGTCTACCAATACAAATCCAGAGATCCGTCATAAACTATTTTGCCGGAGAAATCATGTCGTGAATAATATTTCGGTGCAAGCGATTTTTCGCAATGAATTTGAACCTTATACGCTCCCCTGTCGACGACAGACCCGTTCCCAAGATTCTACGACTCGATTAACAAATCAATTCGAATCCTTCGTGTGACAACTATCGCATCGTACACACCCATCGATAAATTACCCTTTATTGGTACATATTCTCCCGAAGTGAATTTGAAAAAGTTTTCCAATATCTAAGGCACAACCAGTCGTACTGGCCACGCCCCGACTAGCACAATGCTGTAAAACTATTCGGGTCTTTTACACGGTACGTTAGAACTGTATCGGTTATTATTCATCGCGTTCGATGGAATCGAGGTATACAATCACGCCCGGGTTACGTCAAAGGGGGAACGGTGACAAGAACGAAGCTTTGTAGACGAGATGAAAATTTAATTATTACTATATATGTGTGTATGTGAGACGTTTTTATATGCTCGGAGCGACGAGGGGTAGGTTCGAGTATACGACTGGTCCTAGGGTCTTAGTTCGAACATTACTCCGTTACGACGAATTTACATCGGTATAAAATTCACATTGTGAATTAGAATCAACCGATAAAATCAATTGTCACACATGTATGTCTGTGTGTGTGTGTGTGTGTGTGGGGATCGGGTGGAGGGCATTTCGATGCCAGCGACCGAAGTTCCTGAAAGCCAACTGTCATGCTAAGTCGTGACACGGTCATGTGACCCAGAAGGGTCTCGCTTATCGGGCACACGTTGCGCATACCCTTAATCGTGAAACGAATTGCACCAATGCAAATTTCACGGAGGTTTTTCTTATTCTTTTCGTGGATACGCGTATGCACTTGCCCGTAAGTTCACCCGGCAATTTAAATTCTCCCGCGTCCGAGGAGGGGCGCGTTCGGGTAAATTTATTCGATACAGCATGCGCTAGGTAGAAAAGGCTGCGCTCGTGCGAGCACATCAGGCACGCGCGCTTTCATAGTCAACCATAACCATGTATACACCGGGATATTCTCTGTTGGGGGAAGGATAAGAATAATTTTCTATTGGACGGTTATGTCGCGTCGGGACATCAACGATGCATGAGAAAACGATCTGGGTTATCCAACATTCCGACGGTTACTCGCGCGTCGCAATACTGTCGAGTTTTAGATTTGGGTCTATCGATAATTTGTCTGCGAAGCCAGCTCTACTGGCTCCATGCGCGGCAAGACTGCGATATCCACGAAGAATATTGTTCCGATTGAAAAAAAAAAAAGATCTCTGTACGTACTGCACGAAATATGGGGCCTGACACGGTGAACGGATGAGGGATCCGTTTTTATTTAAATAAAACATCGGACGTGACGAGTTATTCGACTTATTCTTCGACACAACTACAATTTTTCATTTCGAGTGTATAAACCGGATCCTTCGATCGACCGTGTTCATCGAAGTTCGTTTACATCCGAGGGTGATTTTACCCACGGCAAAAGAAACTTAAGGTAGTCCTATCGTTGGGTGGGGGATTAAAATTTTATTCCCGTTTTTTCTCACATTGGAAGTGGATCAAGCGTTAAAGTTCATTAAGAAAAGTTGTTGCAAATCGACTAAAGAACAACATACTCAAAATTCAAATTGATCCTACGGAAAGTTTATTTGTTATATAATAAACAAAATCATGATTTTTTTCCATAAGATTTGTTATAAAAACTAATCGAAGCTTCTTTGATGTCATATAAAAATGTGTGCAAAATTTCAACAGGCTTCATCGACAAAATGATCGAGATACTCGTTGTATAATGTTGCGATATTTAAGGGAGCTTTCCAGTGTGAAATTTTCAAAAAATCGATTTTTTTTTTTTTCTTTATCGAATAGTATACACTCTTTTCGAAGAAGCAGAAGGGATATTGTATGGACCTGGCATCGCTGATGACCGTAAGTAAACGATTTACCTAAAATTTCCTCACTTGAAACTTTGAACGCGTTTTTCTCGAAACAGCATTTTTCAAAACGGTGTCCAACTTGGAGAGCAGAGTTTTAAAGCTATCGAGTTGAATTTTTTACACAATATTCTTAACGTCATTGTTTATCGTGCTATGCAAGCTTTTTTTTTTTACATCTTCCTATTTTTTTGTAAAAAAAACTGCCAAAAAAAAATGCTAAAATCGATACTTTTTGTTCAAACCGGCGCCATTTTTGCAAAAAAAAAAAAAAAAAGCCTCCATAGCACGAAAGTCAATTATATACCGATCAATAATCTTTTTGTGTTTTTTGTTTCAGATCAAAATTGTGACCCCCAACGTGGACACCACATCCAAGTGCATTTTCTGCAACAATTGTTTCATCATTTTTATAGATATTAATTAATAAATAAATCGATCTTTAAAAAATTGTTTTGTATTCTTCAATACCCAATTAATATACAAAAAAAAACCAGACCGATTAGATTATTTTTTCTTTAAAAAAAATCGCGAGAAACAACGATTTTTCGGGCTGTCACACTGGAAAGCTCCCTTAATACAGGCTCTTATGGGAGATTGCGAAAAGCGACGATTTTCAAGAATAAATATCGTGATTTTTGAGTCGATAAAGGCCCCTGAAATTTTACACATATATACATATGACATCAAAGAACGCTTCTGCAAATTTTCAGTGAAATCTAACGGAAACGCTGTAACGATAGGACTACCTTAAGGCCTAGGTTCTAGCCTAGACGGCAAAAATTTGGTGATTTTTCAACATACGATAAAAAAAAAACAAAAAGGATTTCCGTATCTATCCTTTTAGCACATATTTCTTCATCCTTTATATTGTACCTATAAAAAAATTGGCGAAAAAAAATTCATAATTCTGGTAGATGCAGGCTGGTAAAGTGGGAGTGGAAACAACAGCGTTTCCTGATTGACATGATTCCAACTCTTCCGGTCATTAGAAGAAGAATAAAATAGATTCTTATCGCAAAATGGCGGGTGTTTTAAAAAAGGTAATTTCTTGCCTCTTTTTTCACGATTGTTGATTTTCTTAAAGTAATTAGTAACAAAATTTCATGATAAATCTGGTAGGGCGATAGAGGGGTTCTACATATTTATTCATCCTTTACTATCGTATACAAAGATTGGCGAAAAAAAATTCATAATTCTGGTAGATGCAGGCTGGTAAAGTGGGAGTGGAAACAACAGCGTTTCCTGATTGACATGATTCCAACTCTTCTGGTCATCAGAAAAAGAATAATTAGTAAGGATTCTTAATTAGTAAGGATGTCACTATAGTAATTAATTAGTAAGGATTCTTAATTAGTAAGGATGTCACTATAGCTCCTACCTCAGGCAAAAAAAATCGCAAAATGGCGGCTGTTTGAAAAAACGTCATTCCTTGCCGTTTTTTTTCATGATTCGTTGATTTTTTAAATATAATTAGTAACAAAATTTCGTGATAAATCTGGTAGAGGCGATAGAGGGGTGTATAGAGAAGGTCCACAAAAAATTTCCAGTAAATCGGTCCATTACAACTTGAGATATCAAGTCAGGTGTCTCGAAAAACGCGTTTAAAGATTCGAATACAGTTTCAAACAGTCTAAGTCATATAATGATACATATACTTACATTTCCTTAATCGGCGATTCCTGGTTCATAAAATACTCCTTCTTCAAAATCTAAGTATTTTATGTTTTTTGATGATGAGAAGTCCGAAGTTCAGAGCGGTGAATCCGCTGTTCATCAAGAAGTTCACCAAGTTAAATAGTCGAATCAAATTTATTAATTCATTTGTGCGAATGGATAATAATGTGAATGAACAATACGAGTAGAGAGCTATAATGTCGATTATAACAAATCAATTACTTTACCGTGTCCAATATGGCATAATAGAAAAAGTCAGACGTGAAACGGTATCGTTCGAAGCATTCCCTAGACGGTTTTAGGCACATACATGTGGAACGCCATCTAGTGAAAGCTAGTGGACGGCTGCAACTCTCTCCATTTAGATAAAAAGAATTCGATACACACGAATATTCGAAATAGAAAAATAATCGAATAAAACACTATCCAACTGTAAATAAACGATTTGCACAAACTCCAAGTATCGATAGGACTATTGTCATTGGCATCTCCAGATCCATGGACACAGATCTGTTAAAATTTCCTATCTCTGAATAGTTTGCGTTGTATTCCGCTAATGAATGAAATGATATATACAAGCCATTTTTCAGGTAATCGGCGTGTCAGATTCCGCCAAGATATCTTTAACCGGTTTAGCGGGAAGGTTGGATGCTATACCCAGAACAAAACAGAACCAGGCAAAGTCACGTGTCCACGGTGAAAAGCATAACTCATCCCGACCTTTTGTCTGGTGGTTAGTCGGGAGTTCTGAAAAAGCACTCCACTGTGTTCCACCGCGCCCTAGGACATTATATCTTTTTTGTTAGAAATGTTACCTCCCGCCTAAATCTACAATGGGACATATGAAACACCTATGCTGGTATTAAGACACGCTAATATATATATCGTACGGACACGGTATCGATCCGCATAACTGACCAGCGGTATAAGAACAGGTGGCCACAAGAACTTTTACAAAATCGTCGAAAAAGACTCTCTCTATCTAAAAGAGACTTTTTTTTACCACGTAATCGACATTAAGGAAGAAAAATGATGATTTTTTTTGAAATTATTTAAAAAAGAATTGATTTTGAAACGTAGTGTAGAGAAAAACGGCACCTGTATCTTCGTTAACTTTTCTCCAACCGACTCAAGATGGTAAACTTTTTAAGAATGAAGAAATTAATCTCTTCGTCTTTCTAGTAAAACTTCCCAAGCCCAAAGCTTTATTCGCTCGCAGGTGCGAACTGAAAAACAAAGTCAACGCAACTTACTAAATTGCTGCGTTGCTTTGTCTAAATGTTCTTAACAACTGCGTTTGGAAAATTACTCCATGTTTGTCGAATTTCTTCGTGTCTGGTTCCAAAACTGAGCGATTATCTGCAAAAGAAAAATTGGAGACATCAGCCACGTGTGAACGACCATACCGCAGGATTATGTTTAGGATTGTGAATAGAGAAAAAAAAGGGCGGGTAAGTGACGATCTTTCGGTGCTGGTAGAGAAGAAAACAAGGAGAAGTATGAAAGGAAAAACGTGACAATGTCCGAGTGAATTCCTAAAAGTTCGCTTTCACAATGAAAGGTGCAAAAGGGGCTAGTCTCTTTTCGTTTTGCTCTCCAACATCCGCCGGTACCTTTGTGCCCGGTCCGAAGGTACAACCTACGGCAATAGGATATATTAAATGGCTGGCGTATTGATAGTTGTCTCATTTTAACAAAAGAATATCCACTGTAGTTCCTGCTTTACTAGGAATAAAAAGTGACGAGGGATTTCGTGTTCACTTGGTAGTAGATTATTGCAATGGACATGTACCTGGGAAAGACAGCGGAACATCCCTAGATGTATGCTGGTTTCTATGAGAAATTCTCATCTGTCCACGCGATAAAGAAGAAGCTTTTTGATCAAAAAAGAATTATCTTATTATCGCTGCTTGAGATTTTTATAATCTCGATAAAAAGGACGTTGTATCTCTACAATAACTGAAAAACCATCATCCTCCGTAGTTGGCAAATTATTAATATCATCGGCCAGTGCATGTTTCCACTAGAGTAATCTCATTATAAATTTGGATGAAAAATATAAAGTCCTTATCCAAAGTGGCAATTTAAAATAACATTAAAAAATTTTACAGTCACAGATAGAAGATTCACAAGTACCAAGAATCCTAGAATTGCTTAAAAATCAAGTTTATACATCTCTACAATCACTGAAAAACCATCATCCTCCGTAGTTGGCAAATTATTAACATCATCGGCCACTGCATGTTTCCACTAGAGTAATCTAATTATAAATTTGGATGAAAAATATAAAGTCCTTATCCGAAGTGGCAATTTAAAATAACATTAAAAAATTTTACAGTCACAGATAGAAGATTCACAAGTACCAAGAATTCTAGAATTGCTTAAAAATCAAGTTTATACATTGTCGACATATTCCACCATTATTAAATTTCACTGCAGTAGGTATTCTGGAATAAATTTTAATTGACAATATAAATTCGTCGTTGTAAAGTGCGGGGCGGGGGATAAACGACAATAAAAGGGAACGGTCGATACATACGTGGATCCGTGCATTCCGGATTCGAATTTCCCTCCAGTGTAGCATTCGAGTGAGATAAACGTACGTACGTATACCTGGCCCAAGCCCACGTAAAAATGACTTTCTGAATGAACGAACTCTCGAATTCCCACACAGCCGAGAGCAACGAGTTGGGCGCCTGAAAGTCTACCGAAGCAGGCTTTGGAATGCGGCTCAGGGGCGGTTCACTCTATTGCTCGTCCTCTTCCCGTCTGCCCGCTCGGCCGCTCTTCTCTCCACCGCCACGAGTCAGCGGGAGTCCCCCGTCTACCTATCCTTCTCGCATTCCTTCGGTCCACCTGCGCTGTCTCACTTCCATTCTTCGGTGTATTGCTCTCTCGGCCAAGATCATCACAGCCGAACAACAACACAATACCGGACCGAGCGTGTACGACGAGGACGTCACGAAAATATGGAACTTTGGGAAGAATGTTGCATTGTCAATTGAGGAATACGTGGAACGCGCCATCTCGTGGCCGAATTCAAAATTGACAAAATGACGCACGAAACGTATAATGAACTGAAATATACAGGAAAATGAGTCAAATTGTATGAAAACTGTGCTTTGTGAAACAAAAGTTTACTTCGTTCCACAAAGCACTTGTAGCAAAACAATAGTTTCAACAGGTACATGGTAATGTTTGGAGACAATTCGACAGATGAGAATTTTTATCATGGACACTGAAATATGTTTACTCCCTTATCTATAGCGAACTATATCACTATCAATTCATTTACACCAAGCTTCTGTGTAATTAAAGAATAAAAATCAATTATTCGTTCATGCAATAGCATGAAATTTCTGGTAAAAAGAATGTCAAGAAGTAACCGAAATTTAAATATAAAAATGCTTGCAACGAGTCCCAGTAAATTAAAAATACATAATTAACATAATTAATTTAGTTTTTAAACCTTGATTGATGAAAACAAGATTGAACGATCCAAACGATTGACTTAAGAAATTTTCCCACGAATAAGTTTTTACAGATCAATCGATGAATTTACGATAAATCAATGGAAATTTTTTTTAATTTTACTGGCGGTATATGCGATAGATGAGTGCTTTGAACGAGAAAAGCAGATCGTCGCTGAAATAATAATGCCTTAGCGAGGGTATACACATCCGAGATTTGCTCTCCACCCGTCTTCAAGCAATCTTCCTAATCTGGAAGATGGACCGATAACGTCAGTCAATCGACGATCGAGTCGAAGAACTCCCCTCGCTGATGCAGCGCTCACCCTCGACTTTATGGGAAAGATGTGCCAAACAATCGGCCACCGGAGGGTTTCCCATTGTGCTTTCCGAAATAACGGAGTATTCTATCAGCGATCTCGAACTCTGTCTCTCTCGCAACCAGCTATTGCTCCCTAGAACGCCATATACCAATTTAACGAGATGTTTCAAAAACATACATCATCGACATTCCGATTAAGGAAGAAACTCTCGTATATACAGATGGGCGCGAAGTTCCAGCCGAGCTATGAAATTCTTATCTTACCGGTCCATTCTTTCGGCCGATTCGCCCGTTTCGAGACTGAAGGACTCCTCTAAGGACACACTACTATCTTCATCAAGTTAAGGCCGAATCAAGACATCGTCCGCACCAATTCGAAAAATGTGGTTTTGAGAAAAATTTTGCAATTTTGCAATTTGAACAGTTGTACTTCAACTATTTGGTTTGTTTTCAACGAAAATTTACTTGAATCTACTTTATTGTATGTGGAATATTTCATATCTTGAATTGAACTGAAACAAACCATCTAGCAATAAATGAATTTAAAAAATTTATGAAAACAAGATTATGTTTCTGACCGACACAGTACTATACTGCCTAAAGGGGCAACATCCGAGTAAACGGCTTATGTTCCCTTGATTTCGCAAGAACGTACTTTTCCAAAAATGGTACCTTTTTCCAAAAAATATTACATTTTTCCAAAAAATGGCACATTTTTCCAAAAAATGGCACATTTTTCCAAAAAAATGGCACATTTTTCCAAAAAATGGCACATTTTTCTAAAAAATGGCAGATTTTGGGAAAGCTACGGTGGAAATAATGTTTCCAAAAATGGTACATTTTTTCTATAAAACTGAATTCGACACTTTATGTAAATTTTTTTAAATCATCTCAATATTTGTTCGTTCCATAGTTTCCATGATTCGTGAAACACCAAGGAGTCGATTATAGTACCTAGCGAGGGGCAACGGTGCCAATTGAAATCGAGCGGCGAATCAGAAAAGATGCGACGTGGGAAGACGATGAAAAGTAAGAATGAAAGTATAAGCCAGGAAAGTGTACGATGGACCACTCGACGGTTTTCCATTTATGCGTAAGGTCTTTCAAATCTCGCCGAACATATTGGTCTCGTTGGCACACTCAAAAGGGGATTCGGCAAATCCATAAATGTTGAAAGAGAGGTATTGTAAGTGAATTCAATTCGATAATGGCGTAAGAGGATCGGAACGGATATAAGCTCAATTTCAGGGGCGAGGGCCAGCGTGCCATTATCAATAATGTGTGCCCGAACTGACCTCCCCCCGACTACCTAAAATAAGCTCAACGGAGTTCGCGCCCGACTTAAATGGACGAATGATTTTTCTTTTTACTTAAAGCTCGAGCCATTTTTCACCGGATGAATTTTTACAATGGATGCTAAACGCAATGGCTAATATCGTAGCTGGAAAAAATTTATAAATAATTCCTACCACAGACGAAGATGCTAATGGTATTGAGGAGAAATACGCCAGAGGATATCTATAAAATGGATGCGGGGTACAAAGATATAGGCATTGTAATGATAAAGCAAGCGGGATACTATGTAGACAAAACCTTAGAAATGGAGGAAGGTAAATGACCAAGAAAATACCTAATGGAGGAGACGAGAGCTGATAAATACAGTAGAACCTTGATTATCCGAACCAATTGGGACCGATTCTAGTTCGGATAATCGAAATTTTTTGGGACGAGATCATAAACAACACCTTATCACATAAAAACAATACATATACACTACCGGCGGAAAGTTTCCGGGCAAAAGTTGAAAACAGTGCCGGGACGGTTTTTTATGCCATTTCGCCGGTCGTAGGCCTAGGCCAATTTAACCAACGCCATTTTAAAGAGCAGGGATTTCCCTTCATTTTGGCTTTTTAAAAAAAAATTTACGACCTTTTTTACAATTGGCACTCAGTTTTGAAAACGACGATTTTTGGTCGTTTATTTGTTCTTTTGCAAGTGGACCGCCTTCGCAGTAAAATTTTTTTTAATGAACTTCTGTCACCATACTTATAAAGGGGGAAGTCTAAGCTTCAATTTCATTTTTTAGAAAATTGTCTACGATTTTTTTTTCAAAGATATGTCGGTTTTTGAGAAAAAATAGACAATTTGAAAATTGCTCCATAGAACGAAAACAATGAGGTTTACAACAAAATCTCAAGATGGCAAAAAGTTGTATTACTTCTTGCTGAGTTCAGAAGAAATTTTTCAGATTATTTTTCGAAATTTTGTTTCCATTTATTTTCGGTCAGCTCGATTGATCTGAATACCATGAAAATAATAGAATTAAATTTTTTTTACTTACATATTAAACTTTGGTCTCTTCGGAGGTTTCTTCGACGCCGGAGCTTCTATTTAGTTGCTTTATAATTAAAATTATGCCAATTGACAAAAATATGTATTTTTATTTATGGAACAAATATTCATTGCGGAATCCTTAATTCTGGTTTATTAAATAGGCGTCGCAATAAAATATATAAAACATAGCGAAATAAATCAAATCAATAACTAAATTATTAAATTCGTAATTGCAGAAAGAATTAAATCGTGTATCTTTTTTCACTCTAAAGAATTCGTTACCAAAGAGGTTAACCCAGACGAAACAACCAATGAGCCAATACTTCTAAACTCTGAAGTACATTAAGAGATCCCGATATGCGAGTAACCGCTGTGCGGGCGCACGAGCGCGTTTCGATCAACGATGCGCGCATTAGTCCACTGTAATAAAGAAAAAGTATTATGAATATAAACGCGCAACGATCCCGCCTAGTTTGTAGCGTTCACACGAGTAGTTCGATTCAATAGAATCGTAAAGCGGGGTGTCCACTAGGATGCAGTATACCGCAATAAAGAAAGAGAAAGAAACGAGAGATCGCTTACCGAGGGTCGAAGGATCTCGCGCATCGACAACTTTTTTTTTCTACGGGCCGCTCCCTTTACGGAATTAATTGCATCGCTGGTAATAATAGCGATAGTTTCCGGCGAGTGATCCCTTTCATATTGGTCCGAGGATCATGCTCGACGAGGTATACACAGTAACAGAACGACCCCTTATTCCCCTGTTGTTTAACGCTGCGGGAACACGCGCGCGCAGCGCCTCTCTCGGGCCAGCCTTTGTAAGCTCGTAGGTGCAAATTCGCGTGTACGCACATAAGTTCGTGCAGAACCCGAAACGATCTTCGTATATACCCACTAATACCTCGATCGTTCGACGGACACTTTTGAAGGACTTACAACGAGCATTAGCCACCCTAATGGTCCATCGCTCTGTTGAGCTTTGTTTACACCAGCTTCTACGCATTTAGCATTACGTTTTTAATGACGTGCCTATGCGGTGATTATATCGACTGAGCCAGGATTCCTCACTTTGGCGAAAATATAATATCGGTGGGCTCCAGAAGAGACACCAGGATTCCTCTGAACACCTGTACCTCGTACTACACGACGTCTCGCTCCCTTACTATTTATATCGCCCTTTCTCTCTCTTCCTCTCTCTATCCTCAACTCACTTTGTCGGAGTATAGATTCCATCGAGGAGAGCTCACCAGGGGCCGTGTGGCATTGTCGTCTTGGTATACACGGTGGCTGACCTCCCGTCACTCTGTTCTATTGTTCGTTTCACCGAGATGGTCCTACGTACGCGTATAATCCGGAACAAAGGCGTTGCTTCCTGCTGATTTCGGATCAACAGATTCATCGTTTATTTACAATTGCTATGGACCTCTCTACCCGGTTTCTCGGCAAAACCGGGTTTGAGACTATTGAAAGTATACGCGTGTAGGTATATAACGTATAGTTTGCTGGGACTCTTTGTGATTCGAGAACTGCTTTCTGCCATAGCAGCTCCCTTCATCGATACCATCGTGTGGAATAACTTGATATTACAGTGTTTGTACGTGGATTTAATGCGCGTACATGTGCACTTTCGGACATCGTCTATGTCTGACCGGAACATTCTTTTCTTTTTGTTAGGTATCCTCTTGACTCTGGGATCATTCGGGCTGGACAATGCTTCAACCCGGTATCCAACCTAGAAAATGGTTTATTATTAGTTATCACATTGTATTTGAAGTAAAATTATTCGTAAATTTAATATTGCTTTCGGTTTTTACGAGTACCATATCTTTAAGAGGGCATTCCAGTGTGGCGAGTGTGTGCGTATGTAAAAATATTTCTTCGGATCTAAAAAGCAACAGGGATATGAAAGTCGTTCTGTGAGCAGGGCGGAGCGCACCACGTCTTCTCTACGAACTTTAAAGGTATTTTTCTCAACACTAGGTATTAAAAAAGTTTGAACGGGGTTAACTTGAAAAGTAATAATTTGATTAGATCATCGCACACATGTCCAGGAGGCACATGCCTGAAGTCCTTATTAGAATTACAATCATACATTAATTTTTACAAAAGTTATAACGTAAAAACGGACGAACAATTTCATGCAAATCAATTTTCCTTCAAATGTTAGAGATTTTCAAAATATGCAATATTTTCAGTTGAATGTGCTATCGGCCATAGTCGTACTCTTATATTTTAATCATCTTTTAGCATTTTAGTTAATCTGAAGAGTTGGAATCAGGTCCAGAAGAAGACTCTATTTTGTTCCACCGATTTTTAAGCTTTGTAGCGGCGCCTATGTATTATATTTTCTCTCATACAAACTTCTTTATTTCTTCAGAAGTGAATAAATTGTGAAAAAAAAGTTTCATTTTTATATCATATGCACACTCCAAACCCAAAGTCAAACCCAAACTAGAATACCTCGTTAATTATTCCAGAGTTCAATAATTATATTTCATGAAATTATTTAAATAACAGGCAAACATAAGCTTTTTGGAGATATTTTATCCGGATAGATAACTCGAATTTTAATTCAATCAACTGTTCTATAAGAAACGCATTAGTTTCGCTGCAGAGGTTTAAATCTCTGCAGCCAAAACAACGGCTTTTCTTACGATTCTCGAATGTTCAACGTTACATAATTTACACTGGCGTTTCTCTGCTACGATCGTTTAATTATGTAAATCGTACCCAGCTCTATTCTTACTTAAATCTATTTTATTTTTAATTGATCCTTTACGAAGCTCCTTAATGTCATACAATAGCTTAAAATTTGAAAAGAACGAAGTGTCTCTACGGATCACTGACGAGAGGGTCGAACCTCACAGTCCCTTATTTTAGGACCTCTATATTAAATATAATACTTTCGTGATTTGTCTTCCAAGGTGTGCAACCTAATCCAGAAATGCGAGAGAGCAGTTTCAGGAAAAATATTTGTGTATGTGAGTACGAGGGGCTGGTCACTCGCAGATCGGTGGCACAACGATTTCCAAAAGGCATCGATTCCTTGCGATTTCACATGATTTCTGCTAACTCCAACGATTTTCAGTGATTCCTGAATTTCAGAAATAAGTGATTTCTAGACTGTCAATAGAAAAGCTTAATTAATTAATTATTATAGGGTAAAATTTATGATATAAACAACTTATAATATAAACAGGTCTGTTACGTGCGAGCAAAAAGCATCAAATAGCGGCAACTGCTTTGTGTAGATCAAAATTTGTGCCGGACAATGGAACACGTGTAGACTCGTTTCTAGTGTTACATCATCAATATATATATATGGGGCATTCCACAACAAACGGGACAGTTTCAAAAACTTTTTGTTTTATTTTCTCAATTTTTTGATATTTTTTAGTGCCCATCGAAAAACTGTTCGTAGTAAATTATGAAATTTTTTGATTATCCGTTCAAAAGATATCGAATTAAAAAAAAAATCGCTCCTTTTTGGTTGCTTGTTCATAACTTGTTTAATAAATAGTCCAAATTGAACCTTTTTTTATATTCCGATTTTGACTGTGCTTTCCAAAAAAATATAGAAAAATTATTTGATGTGTTTTTTGAATGTGATTTTTAAGTTTTAAACTTTAAATCTTTTTTTTTTTAAGTGAGTGCACATTTTGATTTCTTTGAAAATTTGTTATTTTAAACTTCTACCAATTTAACAATTTTTAAGCCTGGGTAGATTGTGGGTTTCCTATAATTATTATATTTTTTCGACTTTTGAAAATTTGGAATTTTTTTTTTTTGGTAACTATTAAAACCATTTTTAGAACTAGATAATCCTTTTTCAATTATTATGAATTAATTTTCCTACTTTCTTGTTTTTAATAAGCGTTTATAATTAATAACAAGCCATTACAAGTGTGTTTATAAATAATAGTAACAAAAGTTTTTATTTATTCGGATATTCTTAATTTAAAAGTTTATATACGTGCTCGTTATTTGAACTAGAATACTCTTTAGCTCGTACAAAGAAGCTCATACATTTGGAGAAATCACCAGGAAATCAGGAATAATCATTTCGACTTCAGAGATTTCCTGCAATTTCCAGCAATTTTTAAACTGATTTCAGATGAAATGGTTCATTGATTTCTCGAGTGACCAGCTCCTCGTATCCGTGTGTATCTTCCTTAGTGCGATGGCCTTTAAAGGTGAAATAGCTAGCCCGGTATAAAGACTTCGCAATATTTAATGTAATGTTAACTTGGATTATTCAAGGTGCTTGTCGAACAAAATTTTTAATTTCGTTAACCTTTATCGTGCGGATACAGACTAGAAACAAAAACGGGAGTGTACGTGTGTTTAATATTGGATTTCCCCAAGAATCTATAAAAGATTTTTAATTCAATAAAATCACGACTTTTATATCTTTTCAAAATTGTCGTAAAATTTGTTATTTCACGATAGCATGCCAGCTTAAAATTACAGCACAAGAGAGGACAAAAACGTTCGATCTTAAATGTCAAACTTGATACGAACCAATAAAAGAGGTCGTCATTGACCGAATTTTTAATGTCATGAAACTCGGTATTTAAAAAAAAACACACGCTTCCTTTTCGAGTGATTTGGGAGAAATCGATGCAAATCTTGGATTTTTGTTAAAAGGGAAAGAGTTCGCAAACTGAAATTTGTATTTTTTCTTCCTTTCGACTTTCGCTTGTACACGAAGTAATCTCTATGAGCGAACCACAAGTGTGAAAAGCACTGGCTCGTAGTGAGCACTCTATAGATGAGAGAAAAGCTTGAACAGTTATCTCTTTTCCTACATAATTAATTATACGGTTAATGAAAAAAAATTGTTGATGAAAATTGAAACACGATGAAAATGATTTCACAAGCTTGATTGAAATTAACAAGAAATTCCTATGAGGAGTGTGAGTTTATTGTCATTACGTTAGATCCTGAATAACGGATCGATAAGCGATATTTCTTCCATTGTCTCGAAAATAGCGAGCTCTATCGGCTACAACTCGTAAGCCTCTCGGTACAAGCCGGTGTATGGAAGGAATGAACACTCTCGGCACAGCTTTCCCAGCTCCGGACAGCGTGGAACCAGGGGGTGCAAGTAAAATTTCAACCGGTGGCTGTCGATTGTCCTCTATTGTATGACATCCGCGCCACCTGCTCGGCCTGAATAGAACGACGCTAGAGGGCCAAAGGAAAAAGACAATGAACACCGGTTCGACCATCTTGACGATTCGAATCGTCCGAGAAGCGTGTCCCGTTCACGCGGTGAATAATAGACCCTCTCGAAGGCGAGACTGACCAGCCCAGGATCGAAGGAAAGCGTACCTACGATATGGTACAGAGCTCATTGCCCGTCACAAAATCCGAAACCCGCCGGCTTCACTAATAAAGTATATTTCGGAACTCTGCCAGAGGAAGCTGAAAATCTTTCAAGAGACGAGACAAGAGGAACGTCGTCATTGCGACAGTGTCGCCATCCCGTCCGACTGGTGGCCGCCTTTTGTACTTCTATATGCCTCGCGAACCTCGGTCGCACTTTTATAATCCATAGGGACGATGCCGCTGCGCACACCCTTTGCGACTCATTTATCGAACAAGGATACTAGGATCGACCGCAGTGTTCCGCTTGTTTCCAGCCAGCCACCAGTTACGCATATCCAAGTACTCGCCCAGGTGCCCGCTGGCAACTCCTCCTTTGTAACGAAAGAAAGATTCTCCTCTACGTGGCCGGTGGTTCTACCCGTCTGTAATTGAAAAGTTGAAAAATATTAAAGAAAGGTTAGCCTAAGTTAAATCGATTGAATAAATCATTTAGACACCCGGATCTGTTTCATTTTTTCGTCGTGTTCTAAGGAGATTCGAATTACTCGAACGATTAATTTAACAAGGAATTCTCATAAAAAAAAAAGAATGCGTGTTTACCATGCTGCTTATAAATCTACGTACATTAAGTATACGCGGTCGAATTTACGCGGGTCCGGGTTCCTCGCGCGTGTGTCACATTAACACTTTCTACGGTGGGTTACGACGACCCTATAAAAGCTCCGACGAAGGGCTATGCCGAGGCGAGACGCACACCCGGGCCAAAGCCCCCTTCACGTTCCATTCACTCGACCAAGGGTGAGGCCTCGAGCGAAACAAAACATATTGTCTGAATTTAATTTTGTGAAGGGGGTACATTCGATATTCATACGATATACTGGCCCTAAAACACGACTAACAATATTGCTCACTGTCGAGCACTCCACCAGCGAGGGGTCGATTTTTTTCCACGTTTTCCCCGCGACAATTCGAACCTCGATGAGCTGTGCTAGGGGATTTTCAATTCACTGAAAAAAAGAACAAAAAGAAAATCAAATTATGAACGAGCTTCTGTATGCATGTTTTTTTAAAATGCTTTTTAGGGGGTTTCAAACAGAGTTGTTTGGAAAATAAAAACCTGCGAGTGATAAATTTTTATATTGTTTTCGCATTAATCTCGATCAAAATCTCACTGTATGAGATTTTTTAAATTGAAAAATGTTCTTATTCCTTTAAGTTTTAAATTTTATATTCCGACAACACCCGAAAAATAGTTTATTTTGCTATTTCTTATTTCGACTGGGTGAAACATTTACATAAAACATATTTCCACTTAGAATTCAACTATATGAAATTGTGGTCTTTTGTTGAATTTACAACGTAGTCAAAATTAAGAAAAACTACATAAAGAATTGTATTATTTGGATAAAGTATAAATTAGCTTAATAAATAATTTTTCAAAATGACAGTGAAAATAATTATTGAATGAAGTGCTATGATTCGTTAGTCCTCATTATGAATATACACCACCACTCAGCTATCAATTTTTCACCACTGACTCAAAACTTTGTTTCGGACCCCATGGAGCAGGGGCAAAGTTATCTTCAGCACTAATAAATAATTCATCATAGCCCCTTTGCAAGGGTGGAAAATCCTCTTAGCAAACACTAACAAAAGATCAATCGGTTACAATAGTCTGTCGTTTCTGATACAAGCGTAAACAAATCTTTACCCTCCCACTCGCAAACTGGTTCATTATTTGCTATCTATATTTAGCAATATGAACTACTCAAATCGTTTCTTGTCAAAAAGTAATACGTTAAGCTATATCCTATAATGATATAAAAACATAATCGACCTTGTGTGCCAGGACAACGTTATAGCGGTTACCTTTCGTCGCACGTCTTTCTCAAAATGCGATCAAACCGATATACAAAAATTTGGGCAGACCTGTTTTATCGAATAAAATGTATGGCGTGTTATATTTAGAAATAAAATGGTACTTGTCGAAGTACAATGCTTATCATACTTCACCCTTTACAATCAGATTTGTGCGATAATCGATCTCATCGTCGGTTGGCCTTCGCGTTATGCGTCGTACTGATGGCTCCACGTTCCATGGACAATGAATCTGCTCATTTTACCGGCGAAACAGCCCGGAATGCTCGTATTGTAGCCAATGAAAGAGACAGAAATATGCCTCGTCTCCATTCTACAATCACCTAACCCGGTTAACCCTAATCGGTAGAACAAACAGATTTAATATTCACGATAAAATATCAACGTAGCGATCCGTGAAATTGTCATAATTTCAAGTATTGTAATTTACTAAACAAGTACATAACCTATACCTGTTAGACAATTAGAATTATTGCCCAAGATTTATAAATTCATCGCAGATTGTCCGATGTACATAACCTATACCTGTTAGACAATTAGAATTATTGTCGAAGATTTATAAATTCATCGCCGATTGTCCAGTACGTAATTGTTGAACGAAATATAATTCTATTTCTGAGTCGAGACTCACACTGTTTTTAACATGAAATTATTTTTGTTATTTCACGCACGATAATCCTCAACCATTTTGCACTTGCAATGTTCCGCCGTGAACGACGAGATTGACAAGAGAGGCATCAATGCGTTTGCCGCGCTGTTGCGGCCAACTTCTCAACTAACAATACACTGTAGGTGAAAAATGCTAATAAAGTTCATGGTAAATACATTTTACTAACTTTGTACCCGTATCTTTCATTTCGTTCATTCAAATTGTACGATCTTACAACTATTATGAATATAATAGTTCAATCGCGATTGATACATTTGTAACGCGGGACTATTAGATCGGTGGTACCAAAGCTGTCGTGCTTACTGCGCCGGCGCGGTGATTTAAGGAACTAAAGACAAGCACAAACTCAACGTATTCAGAGGGTTCTTATCACATTGCGTAGCATGCTCGATGATTTAGTTTATTTTCCAGTTCGTACATCGGTATATTCGCGTATTTTCTGTTTATGTTTTGTGATGTTTTGTAACAAACTAGATTTATTATTTCCGTCATAACACATCACGCATGAATTATGGCAGATTCATTATGCCAAGCTATATTCAGGAAATGTTATAGTTTAGGTTGATTCAAGTATAAGAAATATAACTAGTAAAGAACATTTTTGGCGCGGTTAAGCGAGGGGGGGGGGGTTAGAATTTAAGATTTGCGACAAAGTATTAGACATTGCGCAAGCTACTTTGAAATGGATGCAACTTCAGGTCGAACGGTAAGAGAATAGGCTACGGTCACGTGACCAAATATCTATGAATAACAAACGATTGAAAAAGTTGATACTGTTCAGATTTGTTACGTACATACTTTTATAAAATATTTGTCCGAATCGCGTACAGATATTGTATTAAGATTGTAAATTCTGTCATGAAGCTTTCTTAAATAACCTAACAGCACTTTCATGACATTATTTCAGGCCCAGGAGTGGGTCGGCGTGGGTGACGCTTAGGTGTCGGCAAAATTTGTAATGTCGAAGTTAGCGAGATACACAAGAAACATATATCATAAGCCCAGCAGCTCAGATCGCCGCACAGGTACCCTATTATCTTGTTCGGTCGTGTGCCTTATTCTTCGTAAGAGAGGTTCTCCCTCGCCCCACTAGAAACAGTGGTGAGCTCGCTGTATAAATCCAGAGGCAAGCGCGACATGCGCATCGAGTACGTTTCGAGCTAAGCGCTCTCTCGCACACGTGTCTTATCCCTATTTTATCTCTCTCCACCAAAGTTCACGGGGCGGCAGAATTGTTCAGCGTACGACTCGCTCATTGGTCAGTTGGTCCGTCGACCCGAGAGAATTCGACCAATCCCCTCTCCCGTTAAACAGCTCGACGCGAGTCTTAGCCGCGCCCATAACGCATTCCCATTGGTCGAACGGACGGCATGCCTCGCGCGCACGTCGAGCCGCCACTCGCAGGTGGGCAAAGCTTGTGGCGGGAGAAAACGAGAGGGAACGAGAGAACGCGCGCGCGAGAATTTTGTCAGGATCGCCACGAGCAGTCTCGTAGTCTCGACTGCATTTACAAATACTTCGTCCCGGAAGGAGTATCGTCGAATGTAACCGTAAACACAATATATCTATATATATATATACATATATATATATATGTATATATATATACATATATATACATGTAAAAAAAATCATCACGGAAAGACAATTGGATATTGAGTTTCGCTGTTTTTTCAATTCGATATAACTTTGAAAATCGGTAGAAAAAAAAAATTAAACACGTTTATCGGTATTTATGATTAACAAGTGCTAAGTGAGTGTGTAAAGGACCCCGAGGGCACGACGTTTTTTTGGTGCCATGTGCAAGTGACTCGTATCGAAACGCGTTTACTGTGTATTATAAAAATAAATCAAGAAAGTAGACTGTTGTTATTACAGGGCTGGCGAATTGTTAACGACGATAAAGGAAAAAAAAAAAACGAATTACGAAAAGTTAATTAATCGTCGGAATTCGATCGAGGCCTCGTTCTCAAAGTTTCTAACGAACATTCTGGACGAGACAAAGGTCTCGACAACGATAACAAGATTGAGCTGGATTTGCACCAACGGGCCGCTGGCCATTTTATGAGGTGAGATTTAGTTTTCTCTTTTGTTTCCATAATTGTCGACCGTTGCGTTTTTACGAACGAGTGAAACACGAGATAATTGAACAATATTTTAAAAAAATAAACAATATTTAAAAAACAATGAACATTTTTTTTTTGTGAAAATACGACGTCGAAAGTGTCAAGAATTTTTTACGTTAATTCTCGTTACTCGTGTCGAGCGAACGCAGCCACACAAACGTACGTTACGTTCGGAGATGCCCGTGACCTCTAGCTTGTATACAGGCCTAGCCACTAGTGTCCATACTTCTGTTTACCAAACTTGTAACGTCTTGCGACGTTTTCATTTATTTTTCTCGGTAACAATAACCGTCGATACGATTATACAACGCTACCTGGACTTAAAATACTAACAATAAGAGCTATTATTTATGCCCGGCCGGTGCAATAAAAATATACAAACCATGGGGGCGGGTGTAACTTTTCAAAATGGGAATTCATCAACGTCTCCCTCTTACGGCAAATACTATAAAACTTTTGCCGTGTTATAAAATTTATTACGGGTTTTCTTTGACTCAAACTGTGATTACGGCACGTTTGCGTATACATATATATCTATATATGTGTCCTGTGTAGTAGTAGTACCGGGTAAGAGGCGACGCGTAGAGTTTGGTTATGTACAAGCTTTAGCTTATTCGTCAGTCAATCCCTGCGGCAATTACTCGGTAATTTGTCGTATTTTTCCGTCGAACGGTTAATGGAATCGTTTTTTTTCTTTCTTGCTCCTTGACTGTCGTAGAAAATGAAATATTACTTCTTTTTCGTGGAATTCGAGGGAAACGTTAAAATTATTGACGATACACAAAGTATCCGGGTTTTTTTTTCTGTATCGACCAATCGAAGTGATTTTTTTTAAATAGAAGGGCGTATGAAGGTCACGTCGGATTACTCGAGGATTTGCCAATGGCAAACGTTCAGGTTTTTTGTGACAGCGAATTGAACGAAAAATTGAATTAATAAAATTAATTGAAAATCTTTTTTTTTTTTGCATTTTTTGAAAATATAGAAAGTTTTATAAAGGGAGTTTTGAAAAATTGTACGATGCGACGAGACCGACGGTGGGCGCGATGGTTGACTTTACGATATGAATATCTTTTAAAAATAATTCGAAATTCGATTATTAGAAATAAAATGAAATAATAAATATTCTTTTTAATTGACTGTGAATAATTAAATTAGTTTTTAATGAAATGGTAATTCGTGTAATATTAATAAAAAATAAATGAACGAATTGTTCGTCGTTGGAAAAATTAATTTTAGCTTGCTTTCGTTTGCGTATTGGAAGAGCGCGTTAAGTCGGAATTAAATTTCGAGACCTGTTTCGCGTATGCAAAACACAGAGCTATGCATAAAAATTATAAAAGTGAAAATCAATGCGATTAAAAATTGCGAATAATTTTTTTTTTTTACATTTTCGTTTTTTTTTTTAAATGTCGGTTTACGTTTTTATTTCTGAAATCTCGAAGATTGCGCAATTTCTTTTTTTTCGGCACGTGCGTCAATAACGTATTTTTCAATAATTTTGTCATAATTAATTTTTTTAATTCTATTTAACCCTTGTGTTCGCACCCGGGTACCCGGGTGCCCACCACGGTACATTTTTTAATTTAACTTGGTCAAAAATAGAAATTTCGGCAAAAACCTCCGGATCGTCGTTATTCAACTCAATTGTAAGCAGGTGATTCGTTTGGAATAAAATAATTTGTTTAATTACTAAGAAAAAATCGAGTATGAAGTATATATACGTCACGGACGCACCCGGGTACCCCGGTACCCACCTTGAAAAAAATCATTTTGAGTGGATTATTGGTTTGGGATATTTTATTTTATTAGAATACGTCGAATATGGTTTGTGATAATACGAAATACATCAAAATAAATGTAGAAAATTAATTAGCCCCTGCATTCGTGACACTTCGCTAAGGTTGTAGCATGTTCATCGCAGACAGGTTTGTTGCAATCGCAGCATGACTTTCGTGTCTTTCTCCTCCTCTTTATTGCTGCTTTATAGCAAATATGACAGGAGCCAGTGACTTTTATCCTTCCTGACATATCGCGTTCATTAGCAGGATTTGGAGCGATGTCCACGGGATTTAATGACCGCCCGATCACACTTTCAATGGCGATTTTTGTACTGTAATTTCGCATTATTTGAACGTTTTGTGACCGGTTCTTCACTCAATTGGCGCATAAATAGTCGTCGTTGGTTTGTTCTCTTCGGAATCATCTTATTATTTTCGTAATAAATTAAATAGGACGCGAGTGAGCTAATATCCAGCATATTGTAGAACAGAGCTACCGGCCATCTCAGAGTACGACGTTGCGTAGTGTATCGAGTGCACATTTGGTCCATAGTATCAACGCCAGCTTTATATTTATTGTAGTATGTTATAATGACTGGTTTTTTTTACTGTCATCATTTACAGCTCTGTCGGAATGCATAGTCGACAACATAATTACGGCTTTATTTTTCTTTGGCACGTATGAGCACATCGTGACGCTTTCACTGAAAGCAAACTCAGTCGAGTATACTTCTCTCGACTTATGCGCAGCCATGACACTTGGAACATAAGATTTATTTTTTCTCAAAGTGCCAACGACAGTTAAATTCCATGAAAGCATGTGTTTGGCAAGGGGTAACGTTGTAAAAAAATTGTCCATGGTAATATTTCTACCACTGCCTCGGTACGGAGCTGCAAGCTCTTTTACGACTCGTTCTTCCTGATTTTTTTCTCGAACATCACCCTGACGATTTGACGCCCCCTGCCAGACTATATAGTGATGTCTATTTATAGAAATAACGGTTTAGGAATCGATTTCAGAGCCGTACTATTTGAAAAGCGAAGAAAAATAAGAGGTGGGCACCCGGGTACCCCAGGTGCGTAACAACGTAGGTAAAGTTGGGTGCGAACACAAGGGTTAAGAAGATTGTTATTAAAAAATCCCTCGCGTATCTTCCATCGATAACGATAAATTGCATTACGTACACAAATTTTATAATAAATTTCTGAGCTTATAACTCCAATGGAAAATTTGATTGGATATTTGTGTTTTAAATAGTATTGACGTATTATTGCGAACGTAATTTATCTCATTTCTTCATTTAAGGAAAAATTGTCGTTTTAGAATTTGTCAATTATAAAAATTCAAAATTGACCTTCTTATTTTTCCAGTTAGTTGTTTAAAAAATATTGTTATTAGCACTAATGAGATTTTATTATTTTGTTGAAGAAATTGTTGAAACAAAATATAGCAAGTTATTATTAATGTCATTGTTGGAGAGGCGGTGTGGTGCTAGGGGTAGCGCTCGAGACTCACAACGCAGAGGACCCGGGTTCGATTCCCGCCGGCAGCAATGAAAATTTTCTGTGTTTTTTTTCTGGTCTCTCGGTGTTTCGGAATTCATGTAAGGAAAAATGTCGATGTACTGGAGTGGTTGCTGGAAAATTCGAGGAGTTGGACCACTTGAGAAAATCAGTGAACCATTTCATCTGAAATCAATCAAAAACTCACTAAAAATCACTAAAAATTGCTGAAGTCGAATGATTATTTCTAATTTCCGAATGATTTCTCCAAATGTATAGGAAATCATGTGGAATCATAAAGAAATCCTGTGATTTCGGGAATCGCTGGACATCACTCATCCCCTCTCCAAGCGAGCAAGCATTCATCAAAGATTTTCCATCGACAGTCCAGAAATCACTAATTTCTGAAATTCCAAAATCACTACAAATCCTTACAATCAGCAGAAATCACGTGAAATCGCAGGTTATCTTATTCATTCAGAAATCACGGAAATCGCAGTGGAAATCGCAAGGAATTGGTTCCTTTTGGAAATCGTTGTGCAACCGAATCTGTGAATGATCAATCCCTGAGGCAAAGTACGTCGTACATTGGAATTTGTGCATACAATCATCCTCGTTCGATAGCTATCTATCGAATATGCACCACGTTACTATCTATCTACCATTAGTCTCGATTGGAAGATAACCGCTGCAAATAAGCCCATGGAACAATTGTGGGATCGCTCCTTCTCCCAACGTTTTTTTTTTCACTGATTGTGAATGCTTTCCTGAGCGAGCACTGGAAATTTTTAATTTGCGAACGTAATACTGCAAACACTGGCAATATGGCGAATATTTAATCACGATTACAAATACTCTGTATACAAAATTATAATACGAAATCTACAAAGGATTAAAACTTAGGGACGATGGATCTATTACTTTTAGTTATTCATAACATTCTTTAATTTCTCGTGTATCTTCCAATGAATCCACAATATTGTAGATCAAGGAGTGAGGTCTAGTTGGAAAGGTAAAAAAGGCCTTTTTCCGATTTTTTTTTTGGCCAAACGATAAAATAATTGATAACAAAAGTTCTTCCGCATAAAAGATATATATTTAGTGTAAACATTATAATTTTTTGAAAGAAATATATTTAAAAATAAAACGTTATATATCAACGGCTAGAAGACGCTGCAAAAAAAAACAGAGTTTGCGGTGATGACTCCCGCGCTGCAACGGATTATCTGAAACCACATTTTTCACAAAATGGCGGCTGTTGAAAGTCAAAAATGTTGCTTGATCAAAATTTCACTTACATTTTTGCCTATAAAAAAAAATAATTGTCCAAATAAAAAATTCGTTCATCCGGAGGACAACTATATATAGAAGAAGTGATATAAATTTCAACCCGATCGGTAAAGCCGTTCTCGAGTTACAGTGATCACCGACTTCGAAAACATGATTTCGAGAAAAACGAGTTTAAAGTTTTACCTTCTTACTTTGTATGACTCTAACACGGCTTCCTTCAAAGTAATATATTTCGGCGAATAATGGTCCGATTTAAATGCAATTAGTCGCAAAATACTCGTAAGATATTGTACTTTTAGAAAATGAAAGAAAAAATCGATTTTTTGAAAATTTCAACTAAACCTCCCCCCTTAATCCGTCATATACATATTCACTTTCATAAAAACCCATTGCGATTCCCTGTAACATAACCATAATAATACAGACACAGGTCACCTTGCAAGAATCATGTCCATGCAGCGTCAAATTTTTTTTTGCTAGAAAACATGGCGTTCGCTACCGTAACAAGTTTCTAGGAGAACTTTGGATCTTGGTACATTCAGGACATAAATCCACAACTGTTCCTTGTGCTGAATGCGACCAGCGTTTTGTTTTATCAGAGCGAACGATCCATAGATCTCCGTCGGACGCTTTAGTCTTTCCCAAGATGCGATCACTAAGAGAGACATCTCATCGCGTTTTTCTTTCACCGCGAGTTAAAAAACAAAAACAAAATACACAATACTCGAGAAATTTTTCTATTTGTCGATGAAAAAATGCCAGATGGTATAAAGCAATTTATGAGTCCCCTTATTCTTCGAGCTCTCTGTAACATTTCTTTTGCTCACACGGAGACATTTAGTTATACGAATTACAGATACGAATACGTACAAAGCATCACTCACGCGCGAATAAATTATACGTTTTGAATATTTTTATTTAACGAACATACTTTTCTACAACAACAATGATACAATTTACGACGCACTGGACAAAGAAAGCACAGGGATTTGACAATTTACGAAATATGAGGAGTATGTTGTTTTAATGTTGGGATTAATAACATCTGGAAAAACGTGAGCAATTTTTACCTACTGATTTTTTTTTTCATTTACTGTAATCGTAGAAAAATAAGGATGGATTAAATTTATGAGGAATAGTAGTAAGTCTTTATTTTCCAATCTTTTATATCCTCTTGCGGGTTTTTACATTCCTCCTTTCTTACAATCTCTCAATTAAATTATTTCCTTCGTACACTCTATATTCTTAATTTCTTTATATTTGGTTCTGTTCTCCTTCTCCTATATACATGTTTACCTATTTACGCCGTCCATCTTCCATTCCATCCTTCGCGTATGAGGGATATAGATTGCAACGACCGATAGGTAATTTTAGAATCTTTTTATACGGTTTTGTTGAGAAATTTTAGTTCAAATTCGGTTGTGACAATCTCCAATGCCAAGTGCCTTTAGGTCTTGGTGCGACCTCAAGTTGACATTGGGATTTTCCAAGTAGTTGTCATTGATGCGTGACCCTCGAAAAATGATTTCTTAAGGAGCCAGACCAGTGTGTACGCTGGAAATTTAGGTGATTTCCGGAAATTTTTTGGAAACAAAAGTAGTCAATGAAAAGTTTTAGAAAATTGAGAATATATTTGGCTATATTAGACGTATATTGCATAATTTTTTCATGTAAAAATATCGAAGGATAAGCGAGTAATCTTCGGAGGAGTGAAAAAAAACTCCACCACTGCGGCCATGATTCCGGACGATGGAGTAGGTAAAATTGAAAAAAAAAATGTCCTCAAACTAGAAGGCATTTTTTGTACGATGACGCTACGATTTTTGAAAAATATCAAAATTTAACAAATTGGCGTAATGATGAAAAAAAAAGTCTGTTTTATTCCCGATATCGTATTTTCAATGCCAAATCGTCAATTTTCATCCAATAAAAAATATCCTACGTCATCGTAGAGTAAATATATTCAAGAGTGCTCGGTTCAAATTTCAAGACAATCGGATAATTGGTATTTGAGTTACAATGTCAGCAAATTTGAAAAATCTCATTTCGAGAAAAACGCGTTTAAATATTTAACTATCGATTTTTACAAGATAACACTATATTTACCATACAAACTTCTAATAAGCTATACTTGGCACATATAATGGAGCCTCTTGTTCCTCAAATTTCGGAAAATTGTCTTCTCGATTTTCTGAAAATTTTCATCACTGGTATGGCCCCTTAAATTGTCCCTCTATCGGTAATGTTGCTGATCACGTCTAGAAGTTCAATGGAGGTGCTTGGTCCAAACGTGGACGGAGTGGAGGCATACACACTTCCATTCTGGATAAGACAATCCACCATTTTTATTGATGGATTACACGATCTTAAGGTAGTTCTATCGTTTTATCGTTTTCTTAAGATTTTGTTGAAAATTTAGATATAACTTCTTTGATGTCATATGTACGTATGTAATAATTTTTGCAAGATTTTACCACCCGGAAGTTGAGATATTTATTGATGAAAATCCGAATTTTCGATAGTCCCTCATAAAAGCGCGTGTTAAAAGTTGCATTCCCATCCATAAATATCTTGGCTTCTACTCGGTGAAGCCTTCTAAAACTTAGCATAGATTTTTATGCAACATTAAAGAAGGTTTATATAGTTTTTCAAAAAAAATCTAAATCTATGAAATCTATAATAAAATTATTATAATATAAAATTTATAATTATTATAAAATATTATAATAATAAATAAATCTACAATAAAAATCTATAATATTAAAGAAAAGAATTTTCGCAATTTTTGTAATTATACAGCAAGTACATATAACCTTGTATGACCTTGAATTTGAAGTATGTTCTTTAGTCAATTTGCAACAATTTTTCTTTATTAACTCGAGCCCGCAAGCCATTTTGTATATGAGAAAAACTGAAAAATAATTTTTCGATCTTAACGTCTCGACTAGAAATTGACGTTGGGTTCTTGTACGGGTCAGTATTGAGTTGGTATTGGGTTTCGTTGGGTTCTGTGCAGGGTTTTCCTAGGGTAAGCCCTATTTCTCGTTGGGTTTTGACAGAGTTTGCCTAGAGTAAACCCTATTTTTCGTTGGGTTCTGGCAGAGTTTGCCTAGGGTAAACCCTATTTTTCATTGGGTACTGGCAGGGCATAAGCACCTGATAGAACTACCTTAATCTTAATGGATCACTTTCGACCTTGTCTGGCTCCATACGTAGTTTCCCTGGCTCAGTCATAGTTCCAAAGAAAGCCCAATCTTCGATCCTAGATAAAACACTGCACAGTTTCTATCGAAAGCTCCTATTATCCATTCCTAACAAACTTCTAATAAACTCCTTCCTGCCTCCCAATAGGGCTCTGCCTGCTTAGAATAAGAACCCCGCGGGTCTTTATTGGAATTGATCCTAAACTTTGATCCCAAATTCAATAATCCACAGTTTGGGCAGGAATCTTTCGTTACACGATCCCCTTGGTAATCAAATCTCTAACGGACGATTCCAAGGGCGACTGGATCAAGCTCCTTTTTTTTCCAAGGAGGTTCCTAAACGTTCGTTGGAAACCACGTATCGGAGGCAACCGGGTGAAATCATTCACGCTGGATAAATTCGTATCGACATGACGATAAATCGCGGCTCCCCATTCCGCAAACCCCGGATGATTCGTATCGTACCCGAGAATGCGAGACAGAAAGAGAGAGAGAGAGCTAAACATTCAATTAGCGCTTTCTAATCCCACCCTTGGTTGTCAACAACCATTACTTCCAGCATCTTCGTTGAACTCCCGGTTGGGTCTCACTCCCGCACTCATCCTATGTTCTCTGTGTGTATACGTCGTTGGTTAATCCTCGTGTGGTCCCTTTACCCTCGAGCTTACACCACTAGCGAACTATCGTCACGGTAGTCCCCACTTCCATTCCCCTTGGATCTTTCATTGAACCCTGTGGCCCCTTCGGTGACCCACGTACGTATCTATTAATCCTTGCTGAATGACACTCGAGGCACTCGAAACCACCGAGCTTTCTACGCTAGGGTAACTCCCGGCGGATGTTAACCCTAACGAAATCGTAACTACGGAGCACCCGGGGGCTTCGCGCTCTTCGAGGCCGCTAACTCTCCCTCCACGCGACCCACTATACATACACCTTATCTTTATATCAGATTTCTTATTGTTTGTTGTTGTTATTATTACTTTTTTAATGAATCCTCAAGGCGTTCCACAGTTGCCGAGTGTGTTTGGCTCGAGAAGCATAGAAAGTGTGCAATTCAGATGCCGCAATCGGGTGGCTCGGGCTCTTAAAATTTGGGCCTTCCGGAGCACGTGGCTTCGGTGCCCGGAACCAAATGAGTTTTATCTCTGTGTATCGGAGAATTTGGAAGTATATATGTTGCTGATTAATGGCTGGTTTGATAATTAAGTCGTCTCGAGCATCATGCTTGAACACAATTGCGAATTATTTTTCTTTTATATCGAATCGTTGACGACAATATTAATTATGTCGTATGCGATAGTTTAAATTGTTTACTTCTGGACCTCGTGACAGTCTTGTAGAATTCAAGCTCGGGACAAGAAGTTATATAATATTAAAAGCTCGAAGTAGCTCTAATTACACAAATTCTTGTGGGCTTTAATGTCCCTCGGCTATGTACAATATTTATACTATTTCAAAATCTACTTTTAAACCCAGAATCTACTTTATCATCCAGGAAGACATTGGCCGTAAATGCCGCGACGTAAGTCGTTGAACTTATCAGTAATCCATAAGTAGAAGCTTAAGGCAATATAACTTCAAAGAATAACTGAAAATAGAAGTTTTAGTAAAATTGAACAGTCCTTGAAATCTAAACGTGGTTGGATATTGTGGCTTAGGGACATATTGCTCGCAAATGTCGTTAGCCATATTGTCGACCAAAGGAAACAATACAAACAATAAAGCACACGTTATTTTGTTCTCCTGAGCATTCTTCGCGAGCCCATAGCTTACAACATAAGCATTGAACATGGTCCTCTACCTGGTGGGCCATATTGGCTGCAGGAACGTTTTTGACAAATAAGATCTAAACTAAAAACCAGTGAACAATTTGTACACATAATTGCCACTGCACTATAGATTAAGGGTTTGCCTACATAACTGCGAAGAGATAATATAAACAAAATTTACAATTCGAGTAACTGTAATGGTTGAAACTTTCCAAATAATAATATGGAGATGCGCCATTTTGGATCGCTGCCTGTAAAAGATACCTCGCTGTTCAAATTTACTGTAGAGGTGATGGACAATCTACTGAAGTGAGAGGCGAGTCTGTTTTACACTAACGTTGGTTAGTTTCGGAGAAATAGCATTGGGCTATATTAAATTCTTAAATGCGAACCATTTTGTTCCATGTTCCATAAATGTTAAATTGTCAATCTTGATCGACACGATCATAAATCCTCTAGTAAACATAAAAAAGTGTCTATCGCAAAAAGAAATTATTTTTCATTATTTAATCATGGATATCATGAATAAACCATTAACGATTTCTTTTTCATTAAATGTCTAAGTAAATATTAATTCTTCACTCACTGTTCATCGAAGCTGCGACGGTTGGTATTAAGCATACTCCTTCAGGCACGGACGATTTAAGATTACGAGACTGTTAGCGATACGATAAGAGTCAATTCGATCATATTCGAAATTTCGAGCTCCACGAACGCCTCTTCGGTGACCAACACGATATAATTGGATCACATACCGAATTACTTTTCATCGAATAAATTGATTGGAAATATTTATTCACGAAAAATCTCAATCCATATCGGTTTCACTCGAGTAACTCAGTCTGATGATAGTTTGAGAATAAAATCTTGATCGTATACAACTTTTTCTTCAAAATACTTTACGCGTTATAGAACAAGTATTTCGGGTTCCTTTAAATGTTACACGAATCCATTTTTACTCCATGTGCCGATGGAAAAAAGTAGTGTACATTTCTGAGTGAAAATACAATATCCGATTAACCTTACGCCATTTTGTAATCCATTTAAAAATCCAATTGTTTCAGGAAAAGTGTATTTCAACATCGAGAAGTAAAGTCACTTGCGTGGATCGAGCTGACTAAAATTAAGATTTGACGATTGACGAACAGTTGAAAGTTTAACAACGATGCTTTTAAAATTAGACGTATGGATTTTTACGAGTGTCTGCAAGAGCTATAAATTCTTCGCTTTCAACAGCTTTCGCGTTGAAAGATTTTTTATAAACTCAAGGGTACAATGACCTTTCAAACCTCTAGCGAAATTGACGAAATCGTCAAAGGTTCGTTGACTAATTGTGGCAACTTCCAAGGGTAGATGCAATAGTCCCTTCTAGTTTTATGACGGTACAATATTTTATCTTGGTATACCTTAACGGAATACCATTTTGTCACGGAACGTCATATTGTCACCGAATGGCCATTGTGTTGCAATAAAATTGCTTTTTGTATCCGCTTAGTTACTTAACTCAGCGCCTACACGGAAAGAATTGTTAAGTAATTTTTACTGTGAAATCACAGTAACTGAGTGACAAATGTGCAATTCTCCAAGTTTTTAGGAAATAAATTATACATTTTAATGGAAATGAGTAAGAATTTATAGTCGCGTGACAGAAATTTAAAATATTTTCAAGAATTTTTACTGAAATTAAAAGTAAATTTTCGTGAAACGTAAACATTACTACAATAAGTTGAAAATAAAGGGCTGATACAAAGGAAAGTGTACGATGGACATTGAGAAATTTGCGCGTTTGTTTTGAAAACTTGAAAAAGGAAGTCGAAATTTTCCATGTGTTCACCAGAATTTTTGGGTTCTTCATAGTAAAATCAGTCAGGGCTAGGTCGCCTGGCCGTAATCCGTGAGCTCTGTGTAGCGCGGGTGAAAATTATGCTACGGGCTAAAATTTTTACATGCCTGAAAGTAAAATATTTGAAACTAGTGTCAATTTTTAACTGTTTGCACATTTATCACCGGGTTCAAGTTTTAACCCTTTGAGATCTGAGTACTTTCAAGCTTATGTGGTCCGCAGACGCATAGGCTGACGCATATATGCGTCCTTAGGGCTCGAAGAGTTAATGTAATTTTGAATGTAAAAATTGATAAGAAATTCTATCCATGTAGAAACGAGGAGCGCCCAGTTGTCCAAAGGATTCGGGAGTAAAGATCCTTCATTGACCAACCCTCGATAGGCAACCCTTAACGCCGGTTTCTAAATTATAATTAGCTATACACGTGATTACCTAAAATTGTTAACTAATCCGAAGTTTCTATCAAATTCCAGAGCTGGCGGCAATATGTGCGACGGTGGTGCATTCACGGACACACTCCGTTGCATTCCCGGTATGTCCGTCGGATCACCACCGGGTGGAGGTGGCGTCGGTCCAGGTGGCGTTGGTCTCACGACTCCCCTAGCCGTAAAAAAACCTGAGACAAAACACGTCAAAAGGCCCATGAACGCTTTCATGGTGTGGTCACGTGCGCAGCGCAGGGAAATCGCAAAAGAACACCCTAAGATGCACAACAGTGAGATCTCCAAAAAACTCGGTGAGTTTTTAATTTTTAAACTGTATTAAGATTGTGATATACAGTCGAACCTGGATGAGCGAGAGTTCAAGAGGCCGGAATCTTGTTCTCGCTTATGGAGGTTTTTTAACTTAACCGAGTTTCTCACTTACAGAGGTCGCAGGAGCGGGTACTCTCGCTTACAGAGGTGTACACAAATACAAAGAACAGTGATAGATATGTAGTATAAAATTTTTTTATATGAATTTGGCAGAGATACTTCTTCATAAAAACAAAACAATTACATATATATTGTTATACTGATTATTAATAAGTATACTACTGACGATACTTAAAGAAATCCGTTAATTTTTTTTGCATTTCTGTTTTCGTATTTTGTACGTGTTTTTCAATTTCATAAATTTTATCGAAAATTGTTTTATCAACAATCGGCAAAAATGCAAAAAACCGATGGAGCGTCTCCAATGCATTTACAAGCTCTTGCCTCAGCCTACCCATGCCGAGCTTATAGCTGTCTTTCCGATTTGTTTTGTCTTCCACGAAATTGGCACGAATTTCGTGGAAAACAAAACACAATGTAACAGATAGTAAATATGGTCGATTCTCACTTATAGAGGTATAGGGCACGTGTCAGTGTCAGTTATAGAGGTTCAGGCATGAAAAACGACTCTTTCATATAGATGGCTTCTATTTCTCACTTATAGAGGTTTTCGAGGGCTAAAATGATGGGACCTGGCAATTACTCTCACTTGTAAAGTTTTTTCGCTTATCCAGTTCTCGCTCACCCAGGCTTGACTGTACTTTCAACTAATCGGTTCCAAACTGTCTCATTACGAGGGTAATCGATGTATAGTTTCGTAGAAGAGTAGAGGAGACCTAGAGGTGTTGCCAACACACATATGGCTGCACATTCCTATCGACCAAATCCTACTTCACGATGTGGGACGATATGTTTGGAAAAGTCCATCACCCTTCTATCGTGTCGTGGACGACATTTCGGAAGGATAGGAAACGATCCGTTCTCATTCGACGCTTTTAATTAAACCTAAAACGATGGAACTGCGAAAAAGCTTGGGACAAAATGCTCCAAACCAGAAGCAGGCAGCCGTCGGAGTTTTCACTTATAGCGAGGAACGATCCGTTCCTTATCTTCTTCCTTTACTTATTTTTTTCTCTCTCTCTCAAACGGACCGCGACAGGAACTAACGCGGCATCGGGTTGTATCGGATGGAATGATCGAGGGAGTTTTTCTTTGACTTGGAAGATCGGCTCGAAGGGAAAGGGCTTCGGGCACTCTTGTTCAATCTTCCATTGAAATCCCATACACGTTTCCCTGGCTGTAAAGTTTGCACGCGTGACTGCGAGATTCGCCGGCTCATAGTGGCTCCCTTATTCCGTCTCGTTAGCCACGCGAATCCGTCGACGAAAAAGCCTTCGCCGCAAGCGGGGGTGGTGATGGTATGTACGGCAAAACCTCCGACGTCGAATCCTTCGAGCGTGCCCAAATGAGAGAAACAGCGCGCGAAGGTATGCCCGTCCGGCGTTTCCGCTAAATGCCCGAGAATCCACAAACATATTTCCCGTGGAATTTTTTTCTCCGCCTGGCTCCCTCCCCTCGCTAGGATTCTCTTTTTTTCCCTTTATTTTCCTTCACGGTCCTTCGGCTTTCTTCTGCCACCATCTTTTCGCCGACGTGGAACTCGAACGTTCCGTCGGGTTAGTCCTTTTCTTTCTTTGTTGTTTCGTTCCTGGTACACCGTCGTCACCAAGACCAATTCTTAGACGCGACTACGCTTTTCCTCGCATATTCCGCATGTAAATCCAACCTCTTCGAGTCCATTTCTTGTAATATCCATTGCGATTCCCGTTGTTTCCGATTTAACCCTTTGAGCTCTAAGGACGCATATATGCATCAACCTATGCGTCTGCGGACCACATAAGCTTGAAAGTACTCGCGTCTCAAAGGGTTAAAAAGAGAACCTTGCGATTTCACATGATTTTTAGTGATTCCTAGTCTGATTTCAGATGTAATGGTTCACTGATTTATCGATTAATTAACTCCTCGAGAATCAGCTATCTCTGAATATGATTCGGAGGATCTTTGTTTTTTTTGTTTTGTTAGAAAAAACGACTCTAATTTAAAGATGTTGTTAGAGTTAATTGCGTGGAATTAAATCGATCTTTTGAGAACAATCTTAATCATTGGAACATCATCATCGTCGTTATTTTTACAACTTATATGCGTATATGTTTCGGCGAAGTAGATCCAAATCGGAGGCAGATACTCGGGTCTTTGCAAACTCTCGCAATGTCGATAAAATAATTATTTACACTTTTTCGTGCGATCCATACAAGATCGACAATTTCATGATTCGATAGGTTAAAGTACGTGCCGGCTCGTGTAATATCTTGGAAAGTTAATTTGTGTTAAAGATCGTATTATTTAAACTCGAGAAATTCTTTCCGACGGAAGTAAAGATGTAGTGTAAAGGCTGTGTCCCTCAAAGGATTTATATAATACTCTCTTCTTCCTTCATAGTCTCCTGTAGGGCTTAAAGCAAAGGATAAGGAATCGATATAACCTCAAAAAACTTTGAACGCCTTTATCTCGAACGCGGCATGATGGAATTGAAAAATATCGTGGGATTATCTCCTTGCCATCGTTCTTCACGTATTGGCAAAATTTCATTAAAATCCATACAATCATCTTCGAGAAAAATCCATTTTAAATTTCGAGGTGGGCTAAGTCACTCGCGCTCATAACGCTTTTCGTACTCCTTTAAATATTGCGAACAACTCTCGATCGTGGGAGAGATTACAGCTCACATTTCGCAATCAAATACATAATAATCTATTCGATTCGATTCACTCACTCCCCTCCCGCGTATTTCTGGTTCCGCGATAAATCTGGACCATTTTAGCATGGTGGGAAGATCCATTTTGAATCTTTGGTTTCTAAAGCCATGTTTCGCTTGTCTAACCGGCCCCCCTCCCCCAAACTTCACACGTACTTAAAGCGCCTAAATTGCAGAGTGCGAAGTGAAAGGTAAAGCTGCGGGGAGTGCCCCAAGTCTGTGAAGAAAAAGGATCGGAGGGAGAGCTGACCGCCGGAGGCGTCACCCACATTACGCTTCACCACACGTTTCCAACGGTCAATCGCCCCTTCGAGTATCAGGGTACTCTCAATGACCGCACTGTTTTGGCTACTGCACCCCAATGACAGTGTTAAACCTATTATTATAGGGATGTGTAGTATTTCGATGACAAGTAATTAAAATTACTGGAATGATTTAAGAGCTAAATACCGTAAACAAAAAAGAACAAAACATTTTAACACTCTCGTATGGTAACAAATATTGGCGTAACGTACAAGAAATTAAAAAATGTAAACAGTTTTGAACTTTTTTAAGGTAGTCGTATCGGTGGGGAAGGATTCAAAATTTTATTCCCGTTTTTTCTCACATTCCTAGTTGACTGAGCGTTTAAGTTCATTAAGAAAAGTTGTTGCTAATCGACTAAAGAACAACATATCCAAAATTCAAATTGTTCCTACGTAAAGTTTATTTGTTATTAAACAAAATCAAGAATTGTTTGTTTTTATAAGATTTGATATAAAAACTAATTGAAGCTTCTTTGATGTCATATGAAAATGTGTGCATGATTTCAATAGGCTAATTGCAAAAAATTGCGAAAAATAGCGATTTTCAAGAATAAATATCGTGATTTTTGAGACGATAATAAAGATTCCAGAAAGAACGTTTCTGCAAATTTTCAGTGAAATCTAACGAAAAAGCTGTAACGATAAGACTGCCTTAAATATAAATTCCCTTGCAATTCGTAATTTTCAAAATAACATTCAATTTAAATCAACGCTTCATCGTTTATTGAAATGTTTAAGACCCAAGAACTTCACCGATATAAAAATCTATTTATCTCGACAAACTACAAAAGTAAAGCGTTCATCCCTGGCACCATAATCATTGCAACAATTTGTCAACCATAGACAGTAAAAACTAACCAAAAAAAAAAAATTGCTGGGAAGAACTCCGAGTGGTAAGAAAATAATTTGCACTCTTTATGAAACTTCGATCCTCGTTGCCAAAATGAGACGAAGTCAATATAATTTTACGTTCAAGGCGATTCGTAACGACCCAAAAAAAAAAAAAAGAAAGAAAAAAACGTACGATTCGAGTATTTCAATCGACCGTCGTTTGCTTCAGGGCTGATTTTTTGTATCCAGTGAGGAATCGAAACTGCGATAAACGTGTGAAAATTTGTGTCCGAAAGAGGCATGTCGCGTTACAATGTAAGATCCGCGCATATAACCGCGAGATCGAGAGCGCTCCTCGTATAAAATGGAACGGGACGATCAGGCGGATAAATCAGATTTCACGGAACCCCTCCCCTGCTGTTTCTTCCTCGGAGCTCCGTTTCTCGTTCGAATTAGTCAGGGTTTCGAGCCTGAAATTACATTCCCTCTACATTTCGGCGTTACCATTACTTTGATGCAAGATGAGAGAGAGAGAGAGAGAGAATGGTGGGAGGGATTGAAAAATTGTGGCTTAATTCTTGATGTCACCGATCCTCCTCCAATCATTAATCTGCCGAGCGTTGTTCTCTCCATACGCGTGCGAAAGGAATGAAAAATTTACAAAGTAAGAAGAAAAGAATAAGAAAATGATAACGTCATCCAGCTCTACTTGGCTCGGATCGATCGAGCATAGGGCTTTTTCTACCCCTTCCGGAATTCCTCTTTCGTTCCGCGTCTTTCGCATTGTGCGGAGGAGTACCTTTTCTTTGTTTGTTTGCGGCCTATCTAAAATACTACTATCTCGTATTGTAGTACGTAGCGGGCAAGAAGGAAAAGGGACGTGTGTATGTGTTGCGGGGAGGGGGTTGGGTTGACGCGTTCGGGGTGGTTAGAATTCGTAGGTACTGGTTGAACGCCGTTAGGGTGCGCGCGCAAACTTACGCCCAGCTTTATACTCTTTCTCCTCTCCTCTCTCTCTCTCTCTCCCTCTTTCTCTCTGTTCGTTAGTTGGAGCTAACGTGTAGAACCGACTGACAAGGGGTTGAGCCGAGAGCTCTTGTTACGTGGGAGTTGGCGGTAAAGTCGACGGGGGGTGCTGTCGAGGTATACACAACAGTGGGAGGGAACAAGAGTAGAATGGCATAGAGGGCAGCGACAAGAGTGAGGGACGGGGAGGAAGAAATAGAAGAAGACGAAGAAGAAGAAGAAGGTGGTAGTAGAAGAAGGGATCGTCCAAGTATGGAGGAGAGCGCCAAGCTTTCATCGTAATGAAGTATTCCTACAGTGCTCGTTCGCGAATGAGGGACTGGAACAGAGATGGCTTTCCAAGCTTTCAAACGAGGAGAAACACAAACTGCAAGCTTTTTGCATCAACGCACAGCTCTCCCGCGGACCCCCTTGGCTTTGCGGGACGAACAACGCACTCACTCTATAGTCTTCCTGTGTCAGTCGCTTCTCTTCCGACACTTTTTCACTCTCCGGACTAAAACTCCTCGATTCTTGTTGAAGGGACATTGTAGGGGCTTGTTCGAGCTCGTTTTCCATGTTGGAACGTGCACAGCCCCACGTGAGTATTTATGAGCGACTACTCGCACTTTGCATGCCCGCTTTGACTACAAGACGCGTTTTGGTTTTTAATACGCGCGATCGTTTCAGGGAATAGAAATTCGCATCGGCCCACCGAGATTCGACTTGTTTTATCATATTGCTCGAGTCCTTGTTGATTGTTATTTTGCTCTTAATAGATTGATGATCGGTCATGAGTTAACTCGTGTTTTCGTGGCCAAGCGTTGGTGACCGGTCACGTGTAAATCACGTGATAAGCTTTTTTCCGCATCTTTGTATGTTTGTACGTACTTTTATCGTTTGGATGTATTTGTTACGTCAAAATAAAATATGCCGATACGATGAGTCGATTTTGAGAAAAGGTACAAAACATAACTTTTCAGGAAACACGATTTTCTGAAAAAGTTTGAATTTCTAATGAATTCAAACGCCACTTTAAAAAATAATTCAACATACTTACACTGCTCAGAATTTCATGAAATTTGAATCACGTATCAAGAAAGACATGTACTTTCAGAAAAAAAATATAAAAAAATGCATTTTTTGAATCTGAAATATGTCGAGCGTCCTTAAGGTAGTCCTATCGTTGGGTGGAGGATTATAATTTTATCCCCGTTTTTTTCTCACATTGAAAGTGGACCAAGCGTTTAAGTTCATTAAGAAAAGTTGTTGCGAATCGACTAAAGAACAACATACTCAAAATTCAAATTGATCCTGCGGAAAGTTTATTTGTTATATAATAAACAAAATCCTGAATTTTGTTTTCCATAAGATTTGTTATAAAAACTAATCGAAGCTTCTTTGATGTCGTATAAAAATATGTGCAAAATTTCAACAGCCTTCATCGACCAAATGATCGAGATCCTCGTTGTATAATGTTGCGATATTTAACACGGGCTCTTATGGGAGATTGCGAAAAGTGACGATTTTCAAGAATAAATATCGTGAATTTTGAGTCGATAAAGGCCCCTGAAATTTTACACACATATACATATGACATCAAAGAACGTTTCTGCAAATTTTCAGTGAAATCTAACGGAAACGCTGTAACGATAGGACTACCTTAATTGTTTTCACGACCGCACTGTTGGAAATCTTGTAGTGTAATTATTTGATCTGCATACCTCGAGTTGTGTCTTGCTTATAAGACCGCCCAAAGTAAAATAAGATATAAAAAATTTCCACTGAAAGTAGCCAGAGAATAACTGTGGTTTCCAAAGAATGCAGCATTGCACCTGACACTTCTCGAAGATCTCAAACACTTCCTTCTAAAGATCCACCCTCCAAGTTTTCCGGACAATTAAGAGACCACGTCTTAGAAAAAATAGTTACTGTCAGAAATACAAATACGACTAGAGCGTGTAGAGTATGCTCTTCGAAAGGAAAACCGCGCAAAAGCCGATATATTTGCAAAACTCGTGGGGTACGATTACACTTAGGCGATTGTTATACTTTTTATCATACGAAAAAGAAATATTAAAATAATAAATCAAATTTATTAAAGTTTATTTACATATATTGTTTTACTTTCACATCCGTTTTCTAAACAATAGCCGGGCTAATGAGGTAAATTTTCAGAAAAGTTGCCGGTCAGCAATGTGTTAAAGATAGAATGTGAACAACGCTAAGCAACGTAGTACTGCGTTACGCCACCAGGGGCTGGTGCGACCTAAGTTCTAAGCGCCCTCTATCGCGATGATCCAAAACTAAAACCTAATTCGTGAACACTCTGGTCTTAATTTTCATCGCGAGATGACTATTCCTTATTAGCTACTATTTCACCTTCGAGATTCCAAGATGGCACCGTTACATCAGGTAGTACTTAATTTCTCTGCCAGGTGGCTTATGGGGCTTGAGCCCTTTATGCACCTTCTCCTCTTCTAACAACCCGAACCAAATACCAGGTTCTGATACGTGACGGTATTAATTTTCGATGTTCCTTCCATTGGACAGGACCAACCGAAGACCAAAGTAAGACACCTGTGGTTGAACCTAATCTCAAAAATAATCTGGTGGAACCGAAAAGATGTATTTCCCCTGGAACTAAATCTTCTATCGAATCGTAATATTGTTACAAAGTGACCGGAACCGGACATCCTCAGTACACATGATCGCAATCAAATTGTTGATAGCTGGACAATTCTTCGCGAATGGCACAGACAGTGGTTGAATTAGCGTAGAGACGAAAGAAGAGGGCAGCACCTGAGTCGGTATATGGTGTGCGTCAAATCGCGTAGTTTCCTCGCGAGCAACCGCTCCACATCAACCGTGACAATGGTAACACAATGTTCCCAACCCAAACGTATTTTCATTTATACAACTCGTGACAGTGCTGTGCGCTTGCCCAAGCACGCAGGATTGGAAATTATCATAGTCGACATGGCTTGTATGGCGTGTACATGTGATATTTTACGTGAACGTGGACGAAAGATTTTTTTTCAAGCAGATAATTGTCAGCTTGCATGGCTATGGACAAAGAAAAAAAATGGAGGTAACGAATGTCAAGGGAATCCTAATTCCTAATTTAACTCATGAAATTATTGCATCTTAAACCTTGGAAGCCTAAAAACTCTCAGCCTATGCGGTCTGGGATGTGGAATTGGATATGGTTTGGAAGATTCCCTCAAGTACAGTTTTGTTCACTTTCAAGGGTGCGACATTCTTCAATTATGTTCAGGCGACGGTATACGAAAGGACATTAGAATATCAAGAAACGTGGTGGCCTCTCGAGACGAGTGCGTTAAAAAAGAATGTTTAAATAAAGATAAAAAAGATATTGTTATACCGACCAATGGTCACTGACCGACCGAGCAACACGACGATGGGACAATTCCAGTTAATTCACGACGTGGCGATTTAATCATTTTTTTAAGATAGTTCTATCGTTTTCTTAAGATTTTATTGAAAATTCGTATATATCTTCTTTGATGTCATATGTACGTGAGTAATAATGTTTGGAAATTTTTACCACGCGGAAGTTGAGCTATTTATTGGTGAAAATCCGAATTTTCGATAGTCTCTCATAAGAGCGCGTGTTAAAAATTGCATTTTCATCCATAAATATCTTGCCTTCTACTCGTTAAAGCCTTCTAAAACTTTGCATACATTTTTATGCAACAACAAAGGCGCTTTATTTAATTTTTCAAACGAATCCAAAGAAAAGCATTTTCGCAATTTTTGTAATTACACAGCAAATACATATAACCTTGTATGACCTTGAATTTGGAGTATGTTGTTCTTTAGTCAATGTGCAACAATTTTTCTTTATTAACTCGAGCTGGCAAACCATTTTGTATGTGAGAAAAACTGAAAAGTAATTTTTCGACTTTAATGTCACGATAGAACTACGTTAAACAGTGATAGACAAAGGAACATAGTCTGGTAGTTTGTGCTAAGAACACCTTCCAAGGAATCCACGTATTTCATCAATATTCCAATACCAATTTGCTTTGGTTGGAAACATATAATTGTTGTTAGAAGGGCGTTGGTTCATTAGCAAATCTCGCACAATGGGCCAACCCAAAACATAGTTCGACCAGTGCCATTGGTATAAGTTTTCTACCCTGGAACAAGTGTTGGTTATCAGGTTGTCGTTTTGTATTTTGGAAGCTAATCCTGGAAAGCTACTAGGCCACATAGGAGCTCCCGGATGCGACGGAGATAAAGGCTCTTACGTAACACCAGCCCCATATATATTAAAAACGCGTCGAATCTCTTGGGGGCAACGCGTCGTCATTCGCCAAGAGAGAAGGATATGTCTCTGTGCTTGGAAGCTATTGTTAGCCGAATAATAAAAGCCGTACGGCGGGTATTGAAGCTGTGTATAGGTTGGTGGAAACGACGGCAGCCTCGTCGTCATCGACGTCGCCGCCTTCGTCGTCGTCGTCGTCTACGTCGTAGTCGCTCGCACTTCAGCACTTCTCGTATACCACCGCCATATCGCGATACCATCCCCCAGCTTGGGGGTTTGCACCACCGCCACTACCTCGCTCCTCGGTCCATTAATTAACAGGCTTTGTACTCTTAAACGATGTTAAATAAATGGCATTGTCCCACGGCGAAAGGACTGAAAGGCTGGCGCCATTGTGTTTTAAGCTCGGTCGGGTCTCCGAATGCACGCAAACGCGACGAGAAAGACAGAGAGAGAGAGAGAAGGGCCGCGAGTGTACCAGCCGAGAACCAACTACCTACTAATACCGTCGTCGCTCGGCGGCCTTTGTTCTAAACAAATATGCCCTCTCTCCTTCCCTTCCTCTTGCTCTCACTCTCTCTCTCTCGTTTCCGAACGAGAACCGAACGAACCACCCACCTACCCATCTAACGCCACCATTGCCATCCCTTGTCGTTGGATAAAATGCGCGTGCGTATCGATTGAATAATCCATTGCTGCGAAGAGTTATTCCATGGCGTGGAAAATATATTCGTGGAAACTCTACGTCCTTACTCAGTGATCAGAAAATTCCGGCGATTCATATTTTCGCGACCCTTCATGGTGGCTTTCGTAGGAACCCTTTGAAGATCATCGAGCTCCTCGTAGGAGCTTCTAGTTCTCTGGCAATCATGGAATCGTCAATGAGATGCTGACTCTGCTACCTAATGATCGTCACGTGAATTAGCGGAGCCAGTACGTTGGCAAGTTTTGATTGAAAATGGCGGGAACATGATACTTAGAGACTACACAAGAGTTCCCACCAACTGTTAACCCATTTGCATCATGGTTCTATCTATGCTAGTAAGTTCAGACATCTATGGTGTTTAAGGTAGTCCAATCGTTGGGTGGGGGATTACAATTTTATTCCCGTTTTTTCTCACATTGGAAGTGGACCAAGCGTTTAAGTTAATTAAGAAAAGTTGTTGCAAATCGACTAAAGAACAACATACTCAAAATTCAAATTGTTCCCACGGAAAGTTTATTTGTTATATAATAAACAAAATCATGAATTTTTTTTCCATAAGATTTGTTATAACAACTAATCGAAGCTTCTTTGATGTCATATAAAAATGTGTGCAAAATTTCAACAGGCTTCATCGACCAAATGATCGAGATACTCGTTGTGTAAAGTTGCGATATTTAACACGAGCTCTTATGGGAGATTGCGAAAAGTGACGATTTTCAAGAATAAATATCGTGATTTTTGAGTCGACAAAGGCCCCTGAAATTTTACACACATATACATATGACATCAAAGAACGTTTCTGCAAATTTTCAGTGAAATCTAACGGAAACGTAACGATAGTTTTATTACTTTCGATTTTATTTATGATTTACATATGATTATTAAAACAAAATCCAGTCGGGGCTCGAGAAATAATTCGTGCTTGATGATAGATTTATCCGCTTACGGATGCAAATGGGTTAATATTCTGTTAACTACAATGGGTCTGAAGATCTAGTTTAAGATTATGTTATTGACAAATGGTCAATGTTGACCACAATAACATGATCATTGTCTTGACCCGTTTTATCCAAGATGTCCTTGAAACATAGCTACTTGAGACTGGACAGTTTAGTTATCAAGAAATTGGTAAAATGTTCCAAATATCCCATCTAATCAATTAAATCCAGCGAATTATCGCCAATGATGGGTACGTGATTAGCATACATTTTCTTCACTGAAGTTAAGCAGCATCTCCTGCTGCCAATAGTTGATGCGGTGACCGCTTGATTCTTCGCTGGGTGGCGCATCAAAGTTCTGAGCGGTGGTGACTCGTCCGGCCACCCGTAGAAATATCAAGTTCTAGAAGGGCAGTCAGTCTCCAGCATGTTAGGTTAGGTCCCCTAAGTGTCATCAAGGAAGATCTAACAAAAACGGTAAAAGAAAAGCCATGAACATACGACAAATTAGCTCCCATGGATTTGACCATTACGTCGTTTATAATAAAAGGATGGAAGGAACTGGGTCCATTAGAAAAATCAAAGAAGAGTTCCAAGACACCAACTTGAGCCTACCGATCTCACTTTCCGGGGATTGATGATCTTCCGCAAACTTACGACGAATTGAAGAAATTCTTGTACCTATCCGTTGTTCGAATTGGCGAAGAACGTTGCGTAGCTACATCCATGTGTTTCCGTCTTTCGGCCACTGTGTATGCTCGTCTATTGTTTAAATTTGAGCGGCGACGGGAGAGTCCGGAACAGCTCCCCGGGCATTGTCGTTCGTATCCGCAGATGTGGTTTGTAGAGCTTTTCTGGTCTCGCCAAAAAGCATGACGAAGCTTGCAGCGGAACACAACGAAGCTCGTGACAATTTTCCGGGCGCCCGGTCCCCATGTACTGTTTCGTTCCGTTACCGGTATAAGGGTGTGGGTATCATTTGAAAATTCTGCACTCGCCCGGATTGAGGCGTGCAGAAAACGTTGAATGCAACTTTTTAAACATTTCCTTTTGATGCGCGGATTGTACGTTAAGGACGCGTATATGTAATTAATGCGGGATCTCGTTACAATTTCATATTACTCGACGATCTTTCGTCACTTACATTTCTATCTTGGAGTGTTCCCTCATGATGAATTAGAATTTTTTATTTTGGAGGTTAAGTGGGGAAAGTAATTAGCAGAGCAGAAGTTAATGAATTTGTGACAACGGTAATGACATTTACTAAAAGGGATTCGTTGCTAACTTATTCTGAATTTTATAAGGTTTATTTTTCGATCAAAAGCAAGCCGATGGTACCTTCCAAACCAGCGCCATTTTGATATCAAATTTTTCAAGATGGCCGTGAAGTTTCGAGGTTGATTTTTCACTTACGGAACTGGAATATATTTCAAAAGGAGATGAGGCATGAACTTTCTCACTGAATTGAATGGCGATTATCTCTGCATTGAAATGCTCACGGTTATGTTAAATGAATGGACGTTCAGTTAGTCTTTTGATGAATAACCATAGAACGCACTTGGCCAACTCAGAATCGAGAATAGCGATTCTAGTATTGAGGACTCTAAGCAATGCTAAGCGCACTACAAATACCATGTACATGCGCAGAATATAATGTCGCGCAGGTCCAACCCACATTCACAAAATGGTTGCGAATACGTAATCATCACCTCGAATCTTTTTCGACGTCTTATTCTTAAATTTTTTTGCGCAACATCGTGAAACTTCTGTACGAAGTACATCGAGGTGGCACACGCTCATTCCACCTGATAAAAAGTCAATAAATTACACAAGATAATATGCAACCGACTCGGTCGGTAACAAACACTGTAATCAAATTTTCTTCAAAACGTTTCGAATTTTTTTCTTTCAACTTGTCCCTCGTCTTCTCTCTCTTTCATACCCACGAAATTTTCATTAAAAATATTTCTATCCTATTAAATATGAAGCCAACGTTTAATTTCACGAAGGAAATAAAAATAAAATGCAAAATTCGAAAGATATTATTTCCTCGCTATATTCGTTGCAAGCCTTTGAACACAATTATCTACCATGGCAAGCTCGTTCGTGCAACAGCTTTTGCAGTAGGCGTCATAATATTATTAATTAGAGGATGAAAACAGATTTAACTGTGTACGTATATACGAGAATAAATTCAAATTGTCATTATTCTCATTAATCCAGAGAATTTACGTACCACCGTGTATTTCAATGTTTTGCTTTTAAATTATATGGGAATGTTGCATTTTTCGAAAATTTTGCATTATTATATAGATTTGCAAAGGGGCTGGGGGGGGGGAGAATCCGTGTGTACATTTCGTTCACTTGGTCGATACCGTGCACCCGCTATTGTATCTCCTATGAAAACGCTCGCCCCCGCTGAACACGTTATCATTATGCAGCATGACGTCGCCCAATTATAATCTAACGAGGTTCGACGGTGCCCAAGAGGACGTGACGAAGGGGTATTATACGCGTACCTAACGCGTTCGCTATATATATATACACCATACCACGTTTCAGATATTCTTCGTATCGTCTATAGACCCGGGGCCCAGATAGCGTGGTGGTTGACTCTCGCCCCTAGAAAAATAAAGAAAAAAAATAAATAAATAAATACAACGACGAGGTACCAGGTCTCTTGCCTTAAATCTCAGGAAAATATTTTTCGACTTGGGAATATTTGGCTGATAGGAAAATGCACCGATTAATCTTACATTCAAGAAGCTTTTGTTCGGTTTTCAAAATGGAGACGTTACGTACTTTTAGGTGAAGTAAAATTATGTAAATTGTAAAAATGATAAAATCTTTGGATTTGGTTGATTTTTTTTTTTTTTTTTTTTTTTTTTTTTTTTTTTTTTTTTTTAAATGGTGGTACAACAGGTTTGAGACTAAATTAATATTGTAAATAATGTATTTATGGGTGCGACATTGATGGGTATGTGGTTAGTGTGTGGCTCGGGTGATTGGTGGAGTTAAGCAGCATTGCGCGCGGTCACTACTTGGTGCGGTGACCGCTCGCTGGGTTGACTAAAAAATACGTGGCGATGCAAAGGATAACAAAAAAGGGAAAAGGGAGAGTTATAGAGTAAATATGCAAAACAATAATAGAAAAAAGAAATTGAAGAATGTAAACAAAAAATTGGTAAAATAAATTCGACCTTGTTTAGAAAGAAAGAAAAGTAAAAAATAATTAATAAATCATAAAAAATTAAAATACATTTGTGGAATGGGATTTTATGAAAGTTGTAATATTCAAAACGGTAGCTTCTGTTTCGAAAATTCATGCTTCTCATAGCGTATGTTTACAATATTTATCTTTCCAAAAGTGATAATAATTTGAGAATTGTAACGTTTTTATGAATATTGTTTTATTTATAGAAATGAAATTAAACTAAAGCATCGTTTAAAAAATCTACGACAAGTATTAGCCAATAATATAATAGTTAACTGTTTAAAATATAATTAACCTCCTGTAAATAGTTTAAAAAACAAAAAAGGAATGGAATTTTTCTGTGCTTTTTCTGAGCTCTCGGTTGATTGGAACTCAACTGGAAGCAAATGTGTATGGGGAGAGGTTGTTGGAAATGTGAATGAGGAGAAAGTGTTATTTTCGTGAAAATAAAAAAAAAATCGTACAACGAGCTTAGCTCGAGTTTATTATATGAAGTCCATGAAAGGAAACAGGTCCAACCAAGCTTTACTTAGTTCCAAAAGTGGATTTGAATTTTTTTTTTGTTTTCAACTACATTGTTGTATGAGAATTTGGCTAACGTTCTTTGTTATTTCATTTCTGTTCCAGGAGCTGCCTGGAAATGTTTGGGCGACGATGAAAAACGTCCTTACATCGATGAAGCAAAGAGACTGCGAACCGACCACATGAAAAAATATCCCGACTATAAATACAGACCGAGGAGAAAGCCGAAGTCGCTCAAAAAAGAAGGCTTCTCGTACACTATGCCATACGCAAGTGTCTCCATTGATGCTTTCCGAGCTGGTGAGTTTTTTTGTTCTAAAAATTCATTTAAAAATGTCTCTGTAAATTGAAATTCTTTACTTCAATACATAAATACACTTTTCCATGTGATAATTGTCAAAATCGTATTAGGAATAAAATAACCCAATTAGATTGATTATAGAGATACCGATGGTCAAGGTCGAACCCAATGGTTGGAACAAAGGATACTGATAACCTTGAAATTCGCCAAGGTCCAGAGAAGCATACTTATATACAGGATGCCGTATCAATTTTTGTTATAGGTTGAGACATTTTGAAGATTTGAAGGACAACTTTGTTTCTTATGTGAAGAAATTTTTCAAATAATAAAGTGAAGTTATTAGTTAGCTATTAGATTGAAGGCTAACAAAGGTCGATACTTTTTTACTCAGAATTCTATTCTCTGCCATATTTTGCTATACAAAATATAGCGTTCTATTTAAAAAAAAACAAAGCTGTTCTTCAAATTTTCAAAACGCCTTAATCTATGAAAAAAGGGTGTGGATCACCCTGTATATATATATGGCTGTAAATATTACTTCAATTCCATATTTACATTTTGCATCGCATCATTTATTTATTTTAATCAGATACAAAAATGATAATGGTAATTTTTTCTTTCTATATTTCAATATTCTTGCATACTTTCGAAGTTTTACACGAATTTATAAAATTTGCAATGCAATCTGCATTAACATACAGTTTTAGAAGTGAACTTTGTTGTTTTAAAAATATTTTTAAGGGTCTATGAAATGTTCAAAGTAAACGAATAATTTTTTCCATGCATTTCAGGAGTCTACTGGAGATTATTAGAAAATTTATAATTTCTATTCATAATAGAATCGAATATCGTATATGGAAGAGTATGAATTGTATATTCATAGGAGTACAACCGCGAAAAGATCAGACAAAGAATAAAATTCTTTTCGGAGAATAAACACTTCATTATTCGGCTTATTCATCGCGGATGGCATTTTGCCTTTCCATTGTGATTGTTGGGGAGCTCGTCAAGTGGCCCCGGGCAACCGGAAATCGCGTAGAGCCAGAACTCGTGAAACTCGAGGCCCACCCTGTGCTGCGTTTCGCCCCGACTCGCCACGAGTCTCGGTTCAAGGGGTTGAAATTTATACACGTGACAGATCGATGGTGCTTAGATATTTGTAATACAATTTTTTTACCCCTTAATTCCCGCTAGGGGTTCATCGGGGTGGCAAGTTTTTCTCCAAGCAAATAAAAACAAAATTGTTTCGACGTCGACTCTCTTATATTTCTTCGATTACGAGTTGTACGAATTTGTTTATTGTCAGATTATGTTAAGAAATTAGAGGAATTAGAACGTAAAGTGATTGGGAGACAAAATCTTATTTGGAGGTCGGTGAAGATTTTAAGGGAAGTTTGTTTTTTTAGAAATATGCGATTATTTGTAAACAATTTATTATACAGGGTGAATTTCATAAACTGTAACAGGCTTTATTTTAAGATAGATGAGATCATTACAAACAAAAGTTGCAAATATACATTACTGATATTTTTAATAGTTTACGAGCTATAAATGTTTAAAGTTGGTCCAATCAGAGCGCGCCGAGAAGCGTTGGAACCGCCCACTCCCGCCCTAGCCGTAGGGATAGCACAGTGTAGGGTGTTACATTTGGGGTTGCACAATTCAGAGCAGTCAATTTTATTTATTATATTATTACACAGTCATTTTTATTTCTCGAGCATTGGCTGCTAGGGCAGAGAGTGGGCGGCTCCAACACTTCTGGGCGCGCTCTGATTGGACCAACATTAAAAATGTATATCTCGTAAACTATGAAAAATATCCCTAATGTATATTTGTAACTTTTGTTTGTAATGATCTCGTCTACCTTAGAATAAAGTCTGTTACACCTTATGAAATTCACCCTGTATGGAAGTGAGGTTTCGTGAATTATTTTTTTGGTTACTTTAAGGGGGTTCCCCATATTTGGACGCCCTTATCTGATCTTCTTCGCTTCAAATTAAGGTTTCTTCAAAACTATTCAACACTTTTGGACAATTTTTTTTTAGTATTGTTCAGGAAGAGTTTATTGATAATTTTATGTAGGGTTTTAGAGGATATTCGAAGTATAAAAATTTTGAGACCAATTGAAAGTTGAAAAATGATGGTTCGAAAAATGTCTATGTTCAATGTACCTTTTCTCAGAAACCGTACGTTCGATTTTGACCATTTTTGTTGTGCTTATATATTAAAGTGTTATAAACAATGTGACAAGCCATTTTTTAAATATTTTATTTCAAAAATTTCTGGCATTGTTTTTAAACATTGTTAAAATTTTTGACCACGTTATTTTACCTTCAGATATATTTTTCTCAAGTTTGAATCGTTTTATTCACAAAAATGGCTCGACACATCCTTCGTTTGGATGTACTTGTTACATAAAAAAAAATATACGTCGACACGATAAATAAATTTTGAGAAAATATACTTTGCAGGTGAAAAACGTAACTTTTCAGGAGACACGATTTTCTGAAAAATTATTTAACATCCTTACACTGCTCAGAATTTCATGAAATTCGAACCACATATCAAGAAAGACATGTACTTTTTTTTATGCCATCGCCGAGTTTTCTTTAGGATTTTAGAAGCACTACAATTCTCTATCACATAATTTTGAAGTATCTCTTAAAATTTACCCTACCGTAAGCCATGTTAATTTATTTTTCAACGACTTGCTTGCAAAATATAGTTTTTTTCCTACTTACAAAAAACTTAATTAGGTTTTATCGTATATATAAACCTTCCATGAAGAATTATCTAAATAATAGTGAAAACCACATAAAAATCCATTCAGTAATTTAGGAGAAGTTAGTAGATAAACAGACAAACGTAGAAAGCGATTTTGTTTTATAAGATATAGAGATAATGCTATCAAAAATATGTATGTCTCAAATTTGAGGTTAATTGAACAAATTGGACAAATTAAAAAAAAATATATATTTTCGCCAAAACAGAAAAAGAAAAAATCAGATTCGATGCATATGACCCCGAGCTCCTTCAAACTTCTATAACTCAATGAATCGTGACTGTTTTCACATTCTCAACATTTAAAGATACAGGAAAATGTACTTAAACAATGTTTTTTGTCTTCTTTTCAAAGTTTTAAGTCGTTTCAACTCCTCGAATTATCATTATTACTTTCTTTCATTTAACATACAAACATCATTATCGCTTTTCGAATTACACTTTCATTTCTCTTTCTCTCCTCGGGCTCGTCTTTATTTGTAGGTACTTATATTCACTCGCCCTTGACGGCACGCGACTTCCACCCTTATCTCTCAAGAATATTAGACCGTCGAGCTCGTAAAAGTGTTTACGACGATCAACGAATATGGCGAAGTTGTTTCTTTTTTTTGTCACTGTGCTCACAGAAATATGAAATATACTCGTCGATAGTTTCAGCGAAATTTATCGTTCCATATAACGTCTAGGTGTCGCGTGTCGACAGTTAAACTGAGAGACACCCGGGAGAAAGTCAAACAAAAACCTGCACGTAGTTAATTGTGACGCTATAAAGCGAGTTACGTATTCATTTTTATTGGATCATAGGTCAAAGAATGATGGATGACATAGTGTTAGAACGAGTGAGCTATTACGTACGTGGCTATTATTAATTAGATTCCATAGTTGTTATTCGAAAGAAGAATTTTTGTGAGTTACTATTATTTTTTCAAGTGTTTTCAACACGAGGAAAAGTATTGTTTTATCGCGTGTGTCGAAACTCGATGGGACATAGCTAATCGAAGATTCGACTCTTTACAGGGCACTCGTAACAGATTTATTAATTATTACAAGCTATGGGAAAACGATTTGTAAAATTACTAATTTTTGGTTTGTCGAAATCTCTTTAAAGAACTTTATATGGAAATAGGATAAAGACACATAAATCATTATATGTAAAATGATAACAAACATTTGTCTTAAAATTGACGTAATTGTAGATAAGAAAATTATTGTGACGAACGAAATTTAAATTTTTGCGTCATCACAGTACATTTCTAGTTTGGAAAAACATGCTGGCTGCGAATGTCACGTTGTACGTAGCGTGATAATTCCATATCTTTGTAAGATTGTGTGTTTTACTATCTAAATAAGCCTTTTCGTCGATTATCATGTGCTTTTTTCTATTCTTGAACATCATTCATTACGATTTATGATCGAAATATTGTCGCACGAAAGATCATATAGAGATACGAAGCGCACGTGGCCGACTTTGTTAGAGTTTCAAGGATAACGCCTCTCCTGGCGAGAATTCAAGTTAATGCCATGCCATAATGAGACTTTCGTACAGCTGTTGACGGTAGCTGACGTCTTTCATTATTGCCTTTTTTTATGTTCTTTTCCAAAGATATAACGTCAAATCGATTTCAAAATTTCGACAATTTATTACGTTGTACGAAAAGAAATTTCGAGAAGAACAAAGTCCTTTTTATTAGTGTTACAAATGTTTAGTTCCTTTATTGGCCGCTTGGCGCTGGGTGCGCAGCTGCTCGAACCGTAGGCAGGCCGCCATGTTCCCATCACCTCGAAAAGTAAAATTGCCAATTCTCCGGCACTGCTTGACCGATCGAGACGAAACTTGGGTCAAACGACAGATAATCGTGGCAAGAATGAACTGAGTTATATTAGTTTCCCTATCGATCGAGTGGTATCAAAATAATTGAAGTATTATATTTTGTAACGTTCCGTCTCGTACTGTAATCAATGACTTTTAACGAACCGTGATAAGTAGACTGCAATGTGCTCACTTTTCCAATTCCGAATAGTCCAGTATAAATAAACAACCGTATTTTTGACGCTGTTGCAGGAATGACCGGTGGCATGGGACAAGGTGCTATAGGTTCTTATTATCCATCAGCGGCAGCTTATGGATCCATTTCAGCAGCGAATATGGCCGTGGTTGCCCAACAATCTGCAGCGGCAATATCCGCCGGTCTCGGGACACCTGGCCAGGTGAGTTTCTCTTTCACATTCGATTCAAAAGTTTCCCTTTTCTCGACCCTCGGTTAACCTTGGCGTATACCTCCCAACCTTCTCGACCCTTCGACGCTATATTGCCCTATTCTTTTCTCATGTCTATGGAACTTTTTCGAGGAAACGAACCTGCGAATATTCCAGTCCAAGACCAACTCGTAGAACGGCTACAAAGAAAGTCCTTTTGTTGATCAAAGGATTGAGGCATGTTGTGTTCGTATGAAAAGAATCCTGCTCTCTGTATAAAAATGTATATAGTACCTATATGAGTTTTTGTTATCGAAAAAAAGTACTTTTATCGTAGCGAAAATGCATTTGTAATGCTTCAACTCTATAGTGTCCTGGAGATCCTTCGACTTAACGATGTGTCACTATTTCCTTCACATTTTCCCCAGTTCAATGTTATAGAGCAATTTCACTATTCGTCTGACAGAGGTGAAATAAGAAGGAATGAAAACTTGGTAAATAAAACAATCGAACTCTATTTTATATCGGTAAACAAAATTACACTTTTTGTTTCAGGTTTTAAAAATCCACGAAGAATTATTTTCTTCAATTATTAATTCGTTTGAATTGAAATTTGTAAAAATCTTTCATTCGAAAACACTACCTTTCTTTAAAAACACGTGATCTCTCACTTTATCTGAAATGGCTGCCACATGTCGATTTTTATTATCTCTTCCTTATTTCAACTTCAAAGATGACTATGTCTCACTTTGTATTCTTCCAACGATTTGGTTAATATTCCTCGAGACGATATTTTTCAAATAGTCTTTGAATTCTTATTCGTAAATATAGTTTCCATTATAAATTAAATTTTTAAAAACAAAAACATACAAAATCGAAAATGAAAAGGAAAGATAATATTTCGTTAAGCTTTCTCGTATTCGTGATAAAATAATTCATTTAGGCTGATTAGAAACAAAGATATACTTAACCTTGAAATTTCCAACACACAACGACTCAAGTTCCACACACCGTTATATTTTTCTACAGCCTTAAATCCGTTGAGTCTTGTCCCTACGAACTACCATTTCCGGACAGAATTGGTTTTATGTTATCGTTTGAAGAAAACTGTTGCAGAATCGTGTCGAATGCTTGTCGAAGCTTACAGTAAATTTGCTCTTGGTAAAACACAGTGTTTCGAGTTGTTGGAACAATTCAAAAGTCGTGATTTTGACGTGAGAAGCGAAGAGCGTGGGAAACCACCGCGAAAGTTCACAGGCAACGAATTGCAAGCCAAACTCAACAAGAACTCCCGGATCAATTGAATGTCACGCAGAAAGCCTTCTCCATTCGTTTGAAATATTTTTTATCATTTTCACACAACAGAGGTGTAATGTTTACAAAAAAAACCAGTTTCATACTTCTACTCCTGGTATACAGGGTGAATTTCATAACGTGTTACAGGCCTTATTCTAAGGTAGATGGGATCATTACAAACAAAAGTTGCAAATATACATTAGGGATATTTTTCATAGTTTACGAGCTATAAATGTTTAAAGTTGGTCCAATCAGAGCGCGCCAAGAAGCGTTGGAACCGCCCACTCCCGCTCTAGCCGTAGAGATAGCACAATGTAGGGTGTTACATTTGGGGTTGCAAAATTCAGAGCAGTCAATTTTATTTATAATATTGTTACGCAGTCATTTTTGTTTCTCAGGCATTGGCTGCTAGGGTGGGGAGTGGGCGGCTCCAATGCTTCTCGGCGGGCTCTGATTGGGCCAACTTAAAAAATGTATATCTCGTAAACTATTAAAAATATCCCTAATGTATATTTGCAACTTTTGTTTGTAATGATCGCATTTACCTTAAAATACAGCCTGTGACACTTTATGAAAATCACCCTATATATGATTGTAAACGTTACATCAAGTTGAAAAATCTCTCACAATACACTGCTTCTTCAATACGCATATTCAATTTTGAGGTAACATGGCAGAAAATTAATATTTACATCTCAACAGACTTGAAACAATTTCTTTCATCTTGAAAAATAGCAAATGATCCAAAAAGACAACCTTCTCGACGAGATCGTATATATAACGCATGGATTATTATTTTTCCTTGTGTTTCGAGGCGCGTCCAGACCCGTGAACTTCGGGCATTCGATTCTTTTATTTTTTACCTCAGATCGTTTTGTATATAGAACGGCTAGAGTTGTATATAGCGTGGCTCGAAGCTGGGTATATACCCTGACAACTTGTCTAAAAGGGGAGCTCGATAGTGAGACCCATGTCAGCCACAAACGTCAGTCCCAATAGTTTTCACACGCACCACAAAAGAGCGCAATCAGGAAACAGTCATGATTGTTCCCATTGTTGGCTCGAGTCCTAAAATAGCAACCATGTATTTATAATCCGTGTCATTCAGGAAGTAGCTCCTCCTCGGTCGTACATAATTATTTATGGTAGAAATACCTTCGACATGGAATATTCGAGCAGTTCCAATGGGGACAAATTTAATATCGTATCGAAACAAAATTTGTATCGATCGACAAAGTCGTAACGATCTTCTCTAGAACTTCCAAACGATTAAAATAAATATTTCGAATCGATCGTTTGAATTAATTTTATCTCAAAACTCTATATGTCAAAATTTTCAACTATGATCGAGCATGTTTCATTCCCTTGAAAAATATTATTAATGTGAAAATACTATTAAAATTGTATGCCACGTTGAGAAATATTCGAGGACAAAATAATCCACCCAAATCATCAAATAAAATATTAGAATCAAAATAGCTATACAAAAACATAAAACCTAAATCGAGATAAAGTAAGAAAGCACTTGAAATTCTAACAAAAACTTATATTATTCTCCATTTCAATCCAAATTTGAAAATATTAGATTGGAGGAAAAAATAAAACCTGAAACGAGATAAAGTAAGAAAACGTTTGAAATTCTCTAGATCTTCTCTAGAAATTCCAAACGATTAAAATAAATATTTCGAATCGATCGTTTGAATTAATTTTATCTCAAAACTCGATATGTAACAATTTTCAACTATAATCGAGCCTGTTTCATTCCCTTGAAAAATATTATTAATGTGAAAATACTATTAAAATTGTATGCCACGTTTGGAAATATTCGAGGACAAAATAATCCACCCAAATCATCAAATAAAATATTAGAATCAAAATAGCTATACAAAAAAATAAAACCTAAAACGAGATAAAGTAAGAAAGCACTTGAAATTCTACCAAAAACTTATATCATTCTCCATTTCAATCCAAATTTGAAAATATTAGATTGGAGGAAAAAATAAAACCTGAAACTAAATAAAGTAAGAAAACGCTTGAAATTCTACCAAAAACTTATACTATTCTCCATTTCAATCCAAATTTGAGACACCGTCATTGTTGTATTTAAGTCGTATTGGTTATCGTCGTGGATGAATTTACATTTGACAATGCGAGTCGAGGAGAGACTAAAAAAATGCAGCCCAATTGAATGGCATCCGACACTTGGCCATACCGAGAGATACAATACGGTCTATTAGTGGCAGAGAAAACGAAAGAAGCAGAAAACAAAGAATGGAACAAAAAAAAAACAAAATAAAAAACCAAAATATTCTGTACATCTGGCATCATCGGTTTCTGAAACAAAACTTAATTAACGCGCCGCACGGTGTCGCTGTCAATGCAACAATGGGGTCGTAACGTGGTCCCGGCTATGTGCTCGGTGTGTGTTTCATTGACAGAGCCACGGATTCGTACAGGCCCATGCGTCATCGACCGTGGAGAATGCATTTTGCCCTGTGCCACGTTATTTCCTAAATGGCTTCTCCATACAACAAACTCCCGTTGTCCGAACACGCTCGTGCATGTATTATGCCTGTAAAATGAGCGAAGAACGCGCGAATGGTCGACAGAGTCAGGCGTGTCAACAGCAAGTCAATCGAACTACTTTGCATCACAATGGCCCACTTTTATCTGCACCAAGCACACGTTCTATCCGTCGAATAATTTTTATTTCGAAACGTTCGAAACCTTTTTTTTTTTATTCTTCGCCTTTTCTTTTTTTTATTTCTGTTCGTTTATCTAAAGCTGGTGATGCAATTGACCCCGCTCTACCTTTTTCTTTTCCCTTTAATGGCGGCAGGGCTGAATATAGGGAAAGAATTATTCGTCGAATTAATTTTCGATTGGAGTGTTTGAATTTGTCTCGTTTTAAGGTCGTATTTGTTTTCGAATCGAATAAATTCATTTTCTAATCGATTAATTGGTTATTTATCATAGAAAATTAATCGATACCGGGATTTTGTGTGGGACTTTTTTTTTTACTGTTGATTAATCGATGACGTTCAATTTTAAAGAGATCTGCCAAAGTGTTTGGAGGTTTTTGAATTTTTCAATTTTGTGAATGTTTTTGAAAATCATTTGTCGTTAACTCAGGTTGAACGAGCCTTTGAATATTGAGCTGGAATTCAATACAGAGGTGACAGGGCGTGGCATCGAACATAGTTCAGTGTTAATGCTTTTTCGTATTGTTTGGGAAAATGTTTTGAAATCTTTTTGTTAATCGTATTGAATATTTTGTACTTCGAATTATAATCTCTTCCTTAATCGTGATAAGATTTTGGATTAAATTCTTATTTATAAAGCAAAACTGCCAAATTGTTTTCACTCGTTTCTAAATTTCAAACTTATCGTTGAATATTTTTCGCGCGTGACAAATTTTGTATTGGACGTGGTTTTGTTTTTTGAGGAAAAATAAAAAAATAAGTTAGAAGGGTACTTGGGAATAAAAAAGGAAACCCTTTTTCCGGTGTTAAAAAACTGGTGGTCGTGTTGGAAATGAAATAAAATCTTTGGGTTAAGGTGGTCGTGTGGTGGACTGGTTAAGCGAGAGATCGGTACAAATAATCAATGGAGACAGTTGTAGAATGAGCGAAACGTAAGAGAAAGAGCCATAAGACTTGCGTAAATCACGAAAGGTGGACAAAGCAGCTTAACGACCCGACAAAGGAGTCCGCGGTCTCTCTACGAATTATAGAATTAGGAATATGGTTCGGGTTGTTTTTGTTGTTTCTTTTATTTTATTTTTTCGCGCGACTCGCGTTCCACACTCTTCTCCGCGTGACCGAATTTATGGCTATTGGTGTCTTTGTCCCGCGCGATAAAAGAATTCTTCGGTGTCCCAGCTCTCTGACTCACTGCAAACAGGTCCGTTGCCGTACGAATATTCGATCATTTCACTGTGACTATCTATAGAGATCCCTACCTCTTTCAAAAGTCCGATCTCTGCCTCGAGCGATTTAGTATCCTTATTCATAGGACAGACATAACGTAAAGAGAAGCGTCCAGACGATTATGCACTATTTCTTATTGACTCGCAGTTTATTCGCACTTTCTTCTTGCAAATGTTTCGAACAATGATTCTCTAATGGCTTTCAGACAAATAAAGCGATATACATTAACGCAGTAACGATTGGACGATTTTTCAAATATATATTGCAATAATAATGTTGATAGGTGCATATTCGCTAGATAGGTATAGGACCGGAGTGGTTGGATACACAAATTCTAATGTACTTTGCCCTTTTTTTTTACATCTTCTCTCATACACATTTCCAGCAATGTCTCCTCATTCACACTTCCAGCAACCTCTTCTCATTCACATTTCCAGCAACCTCTCTTTATACACATTTCTAGTAACCTCTCCTCATTCACATTTCCAGCAATCTCTCCTCATACACATTTTCAGCAACCTCTGCTCATACACATTTCCAGCAACCTCCGCTCATTCACATTTCCAGCAACCTCTCCTCATGCACATTTCCAGCAACCTCTGCTCATACACATTTCCAGCAACCTCTCCTCATCCATATTTCCAGTAACCTCTCCTCATACACATTTCCAGTAACCTCTCCTCATTCACATTTCCAGCAATCTCTGCTCATACACATTTCCAGCAACCTCTGCTCATACACATTTCCAGAAACCTCTCCTCATCCATACTTCCAGTAACCTCTCCTCATACACATTTCCAACAACCTCTGCTCATACACATTTCTAGCAACATTCCCTCATTCACATTTCTAGCAACCTCTCCTCATTCACATTTCCAGCAACCTCTGCTCATACAGATTTCCAGCAACCTCTGCTCATACACATTTCCAGCAACCTCTCATCCATACTTCCAGCAATCTCTCCTTATACATATTTCCAGCAACCTTTCCTCATCCATATTTCCAGTAACCTCTCCTCATACACATTTCCAGCAACTTCTCCTCATTCACATTTCCAGCAACCTCTGCTCATAGACTGTATAAAGATTGGTATAGAAATAAGTAAGCATAGTCAAACTATCTTTTCTCTTGAAAGTCTTGTGCTAATACGTGCACAGGTGAATTTTAAGGTCCTTTTTCTGGTTGGAATCGCGAATCATAATTTTAGTGTTCGCTGATAAATAAAGTGATATTAATTGTGAACCTGAAGATCCAAAATTGAATAATTTATTATAAACAAATGGATTGTCGTAACGAAAACATCCTTCCTTTCATTTCAGACAATGTTATTGAGAATATCAATGTCACATTTGAAGAAAAACGAACGAACTATTTTCGAGATATTCAAGAGATATCATATTGAAAAGTGTAGTTTGAGAAAAGCGTAAAAGAAAGACCACCACTTGACTCGGTGCACGTGATCCCTTGCCTCCTTCAACCCTCCACAATACGCCCAATCTAAACAATTTTGACATCTCAGTAGCTCGCAATATTCCCAAAGATTACGTCAATATAAAAATACAGTCGATAATTGATTAATACCTTTTAATATTTAGAGATAAAAAAACATTATACGAAGATCGATCGAGCCATCAATTAATAAAAAAAAACGATATTGTCTTCTTTCTGTCGCAGGTCGTAAGTTCAATGGAAGCAATGAAATATTCGATGGAAGCTGACAAGTATCGAGCAGCCTACATGCCACCAAGTACCCTCGCGATGAGCATGTACTCGGACCCGAAATACCTCGACTCGAGTCCAAAACCGTACCTCGATCGTAGTTATCTCGATACGGCGAAGGCCTATTTCGAACAATCGAAGCTATACATGGACCAGAAGCAGAGTATCGCGGATTACAATCGCGCGAGTTACGAGCCGAACAAGCTTTATGAGGAATCGAGTCCCGGCGGCCCGACCCGATCACCAGAGGCGGATTCGCCCGACGTCATGAAGCAGCAGCACTCCGAACGAACGGACCAGCACGGTTCGTCCGGGGCGAGTTCAACCTCAACCTCGTCAGCCGCGAGTCCGGGCGCGAGTTTACCCACGTATTATCCGGGTTCGGTACAAGCCGGTGGGCTCTTGGCACCGCAAATGACGCAGTACGGTAGCTACCAAACAGCCCCAACACCCGGTAACGAGTTTCGTCGACCTCTCACCGTCATCTTCTGACCCGACAGGCCGTAGCTCCGACAGATTCTTACCGAGTTTCGAACGCCGACTTAATGATCGTATTAAAAAAGTAAGTGACAAAGGGATGCAGAGAGAGTGAAAGATCGCAAGAGGTAGAGTGAGAGGAAGATGGAAGGAGAGGAAGAGAAAGAGAGAGAGAGGCGATGCGACGATAAATATAAAGTTTGACGAGACGAAAAGCCCCTCCGCGCCCGTGAACAAAGAGAGAAGTATTGAAAAAGAAAATCGTGCACGGCGCCTTCTGAGATAGCATGTGCCGAAAGATATGACAAAATTCCTCCGTTCTCGGTTGTTATTTTCCCTCCTATTATAGTCCGCAAGCTCGTGGATTGATTAGGGATTTAAGAATCCTTGATATTTGTAAGATTAGAATCGACGATCTATCGCGCAGTGTTTGCGCGCATGCGCGTATCTTATGCGCATGCACGGTACAGCGGCGCATGCGTGGATCTAATGCGCATGCGCGGTACTGCGGCGCATGCGTGGATCTAATGCGCATGCGCAGTACAGCGGCGCATGAGCACGCGCATGCGCCAAGGGCTCGTTATAGCGCATGCGCGAGGCGTTCGTTACGGTGCATGCGCGTTCGAGATACGACGGTTCGTTGCTCCGTGTTCGAAATAAAAAAGAAATTAAAAAAAAAACCCGCATATCTCGAACTTCTTCGCGTATATGTATATCGATATAGGTGGTAATATTTACGAGCCGTTTTCACGCCACCCGAACGATATTATATAAATGTAAATAATCTCCCGTGTACATAGAACATATATAGTCGGGTGGTGAGGTCTCTCGTGACTGTTGCAGTGCGACGATTCCTCGTGTCGAACATCGCGATCGCGTTTTCAAACGCGATAGCACCGTGAACCGCCTACGGCAACGAGAAATCTCCGAGAACACGTTTCCCTTTTTTTTGTTTTGTTTTTATCTTTTCTTTTCTTTTTTTAAATCTTTTTTATTTCATTTTTTTCTCTTTTTCTTCGCGCTCCCGCTACGTGGCAGGCGTTACTGTAAATAAAACGGCCGGACTGTAATCCCTCGGATACTTAGCACTAAACTATCGAAGGAACGACAAAATTTTCGGAGTCGCTTTTTACGTTGGGGCATTGACAAAACAAGACAAACAAAAAGGTTCGACGCTGTATATCGCTCACGTACAGCGCAAAATACTCGTTTAAAACCCTTTGTAGTATCGTCACGGCTCGTTCACTCGGTAAACATCCAATCGAGCTGACCTGGAATTATGTGTCTAAACGAGAACGTCGAAAAACTTTATACTGACTGATAATGTCACATTACAGAAAAGAAATAATAATAATTAAAGAAAAAAAAATCTATGTGAATAACGTTAAGTAAAAAAAAAAAAGACAAAAAAATGGCTGTACGACGAAATGATTGGCGACGGGCAGATTAATTCGGCTCGATCCGCACCGTTCGCTCTTTACGGTGCGTTTGGGAAAAGTCTCTCGTGATTCGCCGTTAAACGGGTTCGACGTTTCAAGTATTTATTTGTGTTGTTGATAAAACAAAATCGTTCGTAGAATTCGAGAATTATCGGTGATTTTTTCTTTTTTAATTCTTTTTTTTTTTGTTGTTTTTTTCTTCTTTTTTTTTAAATTACAACGAAACTCACAAACGTTAAAGATGTAGGCTCGATCGTCCGGAATAACGCTGAAACTGTGACGAGGGGCTGACGATTTTATAATTTTTGTTTGCACCGATCGAACGTACGATCGTACAAGTTATTTACACCAGGGACCAGAGACCCTCGTGTTTGTTATTTCCGAATTCTATTGTCTCGTTTCGCGATTCAGTTATCGTTATCGTAGCCAAGATGGCGCCACGTGTCGGCGTGGACGATCAAGTCGATGCTGGACGATCGCTAGTCCGATGTTTAGTAGGCTACGCTGATCGTCGACGACCACTGTACAACTTGTAACCTTTGTATTACGTATTGTTATGATGAACACTTATCAACACACACGGATCCTCAAAACAAAGTCTTACACCTTCACACATATTACATAGACACTCTACCGATTATCCGAGTATTATATTATACGAGCGAAAAAAAAAAATAATCTATAAATATTGTACCGTAAGTAAAACAAAAAAAATATGAATAAACGATAAGTATTATCCTTCGAATTGTTGTCAATTTATTGCGATGTTCTCGTTGTATCATACCTCCCTCAATTATTTTAAGAGACTGCAGATTTTCAGGATTTTGATTTTAACGAGAGAAGAACATTCTGTTATTTTTGCATTATGTTAATACAATGTTTGGGGGCGGATTTTATATCAATTCATCCCGTAATGTGGGCAATTTTTTAGATTTGTTGAGGGGGTAGATTGTATTAGGAGATTCAAAAAAGAATTTTTTTATTGCATAAATTGTTAGCTTAACTAATTAAGAATATTTTGCTAAATTTCAAAGCGAAATTTGGATTTGCTTAGATTTTATCAGCATAGAATCGAGCGCTCGCTGGGCACAGGCTGCGGGCTCGAGCAGATAAGTTTTCTCGAAATGACTTTTTTCACATTTGCGGGAAGTCTAGCTCAGAAAGTAATGAATCGATCATTATGAAAATTGATAGTATGATTCTTTATGAAATTACGAAATATATGAACCAACTTTTGAGGCGATAGCATGATTTTAAGGGTATTTTTTTGCATCATTAGTGAAAAAAATGGTGAAATATGAAGTAAATTTTTCCAACACCTGCAAAATTTTGAATTTTCATTATTGTCATCTGCATTGAGGTTCGTATTATTATAAAATAAGCTATTCATGTAAAATAAGAACCTTTTTTATTTCATATAAAAATTGGAATGGCTACACATTCCGCAATTGAAGAACTCTAGTTACGACCTTCAGTGGACATCAGTGCGTAACTTTGTTATTTATGGCTGAAATTATTAAAAAAAAAATCAGAACAGTTGTTCGAAATATGAATAAAATGATGTCAAAATTTGATTGAATTCTAATTAATTCTTGCCATCTAAAAAAAATCCTAAAAAATCAGTGAAAACGAGCCTCCTAATATGGTTTCCCTCCTTAAGTCAGAATGTTATTTCAATCCAGAAGGAAGATTTCGTATGAACAACATTTGCAATTCGTTACAGTCTGAACGCGCAAAATATCACAAGTTTTTGTACGACATTATGACCAATGGCGGCAATGGCCAAGGAATGGGAGTCGTGAAATTAGCACAGTAGTCCTAACAATAACAGTCAAACTGAAAAGGCAATTAATAGATAAGGGACAAGACATAAAGATATTATATCGTAAGATTAAAGGGGATTCAACCATTAATAATGTTCATACGTGTTCCATAACCAATCTAATAAAGTTGTTCGACCGATATCTTTCATCATTAATTTAGCAGGCGTTTACAGAATATTCGTTTATTCCATTTATCTTTATCCCTAACTTGACGAACATTCAGAGTAAAAACAAAGTATCACCTCCTGTAAAATTAGTTGGAGCAGAGGCTAATGCTTTTCGTTTTTCTTAAGGGAGCTTTCCAGCGTGAAATTTTCAAAAATTTTTTTTTTTTTTGCGTTATCGAATAGTATACACTCTTTTCGAAGAAGCAGAAGGGATATTGTATGGACCTGGCATCGCTGATGACCATAAGTAAACGATTTACCTAAAATTTCCTCACTTGAAACTTTGAACGCGTTTTTCTCGAAACAGCATTTTTCAAAACGGTGTCCAACTTGGAGGGCAGAGTTTTAAAGCTATCGAGTTGAATTTTTTACACAATATTCTTAACGTCATTGTTTATCGTGCTATGGAAGCTTTGTTTTTGACATCTTCCTATTTTTTTGTAAAAAAAACTGCCAAAAAAAAATGCTAAAATCGATACTTTTTGTTCAATCCGGCGCCATTTTTGCAAACAAAAAAAAGCCTCCACAGCACGAAAGCCAATTATATACCGATCAATAATCTTTTTGTGTTTTTTGTTTCAGATCAAAATTGTGACTCCCAACGTGGACACCACATCCAAGTGCATTTTCTGCAACAATTGTTTCATCATTTTTATAGATATTAATTAATAAATAAATCGATCTTTAAAAAATTGTTTTGTATTCTTCAATACCCAATTAATATACAAAAAAAACCAGACCGATTAGATTATTTTTTCTTTAAAAAAAAAATCGCGAAAAACAGCGATTTTTCGGGCTGTCACACTGGAAAGCTCCCTTAAGGTAGTCCTATCGTTACAGCGTTTCCGTTAGATTCCACTGAAAATTTGCAGAAACGTTCTTTGATGTCATATGTACATGTGTGTAAAATTTTAGGAGCCTTTATCGACTCAAAAATCACGATATTTATTCTTGAAAATCGTCATTTTTCATAATCTCCCATAAGAGCCCGTGTTAAATATCGCAACATTGTACAATTCGTATCTCGATTATTTACTCGATGAAGACTGTTGAAATTTTGCACACATTTTTATATGACATCAAAGAAGCTTCGATTAGTTTTTATAACAAATCTTATGGAAAAAAAATTCATGATTTTCTTTATTATATAACAAATAAACTTTCCGTAGGATCAATTTGAATTTTCAGTATGTTGTTCTTTAGTCAATTTGCAACAACTTTTCTTAATGAACTTTAACGCTTAGTCCACTTCCAATGTGAGAAAAAACAGGAATAAAATTTTAATCCCCCACCCAACGAAAGGACTTCCTTAAGGAGTCACGTACAGTTAGAATTTTCAAAAAATCGATTTTTTTTTACATTTTCTAAAAGTAGCACATTTGAAAAGTATTCTGTGAAAATTTTAGACGAATCCGACTGTTGGGTATGGAGATATGTAACTTTGAACGGAGCCGTCTCCGGCGCACCAAAGTAGGCAGGTAGCGGCAGCTGCGCGCTCGACCTTCTGAGGCCGGTCAGTGCCTCAGTCATTTTCTAAAAGTACAATATCTTACGAGTATTTATCGAGTAATTGCATTTAAATCGGACCATTATTCGCCGAAATACATAACTTTGAAGGAAGCCGTGTTAGAGCCATACAAAGTAGATAGGTAAAACTTTAAACTCGTTTTTCTCGAAACCATGTTTTCGAAGTCGGTGATCACTGTAACTCGAGAACGGCTTTACCGATCGAGTTGAAATATCACTTCTTCTATATATAGTTGTCCTCCGGATGAACGAAGGATTTTTTTTTTCGGACAATAATTTTCTTTTTATGGTCCAAAATGTAAGTGAAATTTTGGTCAAAACAACATTTTTGACTTTCAACGTCCGCCATTTTGTGAAAAATGGAAATTTTTCAAAACCCTTCGTTCAACCGGAGCATTATATCAGTAACTAAAGATCCCTCCCTGTTTTGTTGGCTTCAGATAATCCGTTGCAGCGCGGGAGTGATCACCGCAAAATCTGTTTTTTTTGCAGCTTCTTCGGCCGTTGATATATAGCGGCTTATTTTTAAATATATTTCTTTCAAAAAATTATAATATTTGCACTAAATATATATCTTTTATACGGAAGAACTTATGTTATCAATTATTTTATCGCTTGGCCAAAAAAAAATCGGAATAAAAACCTTTTTTACCTTTCCAACTAGACGTCACTCCTTAAATGACAATCATCTTCGAGAATCTTAACGATAATTCCGGCTATCTCTTCTCATGCTTTCGTACGAGAATTACCGACGTCGTCTATTATTTTGTTCTCAGTCACGGTGCAAGGAAACACGAACGAAAGTATTTATTTTTCACAATAGTATATCAATGGGCTCGTCGCCATTGAGGCATCGGCTGAACAGCGCTCGGCTTGTCGCGACGATCGACGAAAAAAGAAAGAAATACTTCCTAGGAACTCCCGTGTGCATTCTCTTTGTGAACCAAAGCAGCTGCTACGATCACGAACCATTTGGAATTTGAGATATTCGGTGTTCACACCTAAAACCTTTGTTAGCATTGAAAACTGTTGCACCTTATGCCGCGAACGTCTCGTTTTATCCGGGGAACCCCGAACGGGGCGTTCTACGGATCTACGGCATACCCGCGGTGCATAGTCCTAGCGGAAAAAAAGTGTACTACACACATCTAGGCGCAACAAGTACCGACTGACCCCCTGACCGTTTTTCGCATTGTGTTTCACCACCATTCAAAATCGTTTCGAACCATTCTTTCTCCATATTGTCTCGCGCCGTTTGTACAAAATCTTCGAATTCCAATGTTACTTATTTCTTTTCTTTCCTTAAGAATCGTTGAAAAACGACGTTCTATTTTTCTTTGGCGATAGCTTCTTTCTTTCAGAGTGTGGAGAAATCGATATAGGTGGTAGTCCGAGTTATAAATTTATTTAGCGTTGTTGTATCATCTAGAATCGTTATAAAATAGTGGAAAGTTAAACGACTCGAGGTTGAGTAACAAATGAAAATAATATTGAAAATAAGCTCTTCAACAATTTTTATTTGAAAGCCATGGTGTATTTTAAAAATTGTCAAATACGAGGTCATTTAACATTACGACAAAAGGTCCCTCCAAGAGCTTTCCCCAAAATAAATTGTCTTTAAAAGAAATATTATGTTCAATATTGTATCAAAGAAATTATTGGACAAACGAATCCTGAAAGATTTGACTGTGATACTCAAAATTGTCACGGTTCGAAGATCATAATGATAAAATAATCAATGCATCATCAAAATGGCTGAAGAAGTCCTCGGGTGGCGCCCGGACTAATAGCACCGAGAAGAAAAAAAAACGATACACGAATTACAAGTTGGCACCTTCTCAAAAGAATATTACTAAGGCTCGCAGAGAGCTTCTCGAGAACGATGATTACCGGCTTATACGGGCCTCTCGACACAACAAACTCACAATTTTCACCGTTATTATCCACTCGAGAGTGGCGGCATTGTTTCTGATCTCTGGAGAGTCATTATATACGGTGGCAGTGCGTATAGTGAGTAGGAGCAATTTTGCAGGAGCTCGAGAGCCAACGGGTCGAGTGTCGAGTCGACCCGAAGGCTTCGAAGGAAGGAGAGAGTAGTGATGGTGAGAGGCGAGAGAGGATGCCAACAACCTCGACTTCTCGTTGACGAAGAAGGCGGGGTCTCGGGATCTCCTCCGCCACCTTCTCATTAAATTCATTACGTAAACCGAGTAACAGCAACGATGAAGACGACTGAACAAGGCAACTGTCCGATTGTCTCTTTGATACGCGTCGACACGCAAGGGCCGAAATCGTTTAAGCTTTAGCAGGAATCTAAATTATTTCGTGCTGTCAGCGAGAGATCGTCCGATGGTGGTGCTAAGTTCCGTACGACTTCATTAGCCTACCCCTCTATCGCTCTCGTACGCTTCCCGCCGCTTCTGGAATGTGACCCAGAGATCCTCTACGATCTCGTGAACCTTGGCGAGGAAATCCCAACGGACCTAAGGACCCGACCCTTTTCATTCCACTCCGAGAGTACTGACCTCTCGAGATTCATTGAAGGAATCACGTAGCTTTAGCGGCAAGTCGGGATCGGTCAACGGAAAGTGGCAGACAACTATGTCGTCACCATAACCTGTATCCCCGTCCTCTCATTCAGTCCTGTGATTTACGAAATTATAACAGCGAGGAAGAGGGAACAAATTCATGATCTTCGATTGATCTCTGATCCGATAAGGTTCATTCTCATCTGACAATGATGCTAACACGTAATGGCAAATACTTGGTCCACTTCGAAAACGCGATTCCTCAATTCTTCGGTATGACACAATAGATTAACATAAAACTCAGTTTAGCGAACGAAGAATCATGGCAAGAAGTGGCTGAGCTAAATTTCATCCCGATCGGTTGCACGATACGAGAGAATTTATGACTTAGGTTTTGCAGTTATCGCAGTAAGAGGTGAACATAACCTTGCAAACATCCGGCCAACTCTTTCTCGGAGATGGTTAATATTTGACGCAACGCATTAATCTGCGGGGAATTAACTTCACCAAAGGCTTGCTAGTTTGTTCTTGATAAAGAGACACCTGCATCGATTTTATAGCTTAATGGAAGCATCATTTTTCATTGTGCCCAAAAATTAAAATATTGATGGAACCCACGAAATTTCCAAATCTTGATGACTAATAAAAACCCTTCACGATTCATTTTAAAAGATAGCGATAAAAAGCAACATAGAAAGTGCCCGGTAGTTTGTTCATTTATGATTTAAAACAACAAACGACGTATTTCCACATGTTGATGTAAATACATCAAGATGTGGAACTATTTAACCCTTAAATAAGGGTTAAATAGTGTGAATGTTTTTACCCATGAAATATCGGTACTGTGGACCATAACAATATTTTATTTCATCTACAAGAAAGATAATGGCATAATCTGTTTATTCTGAAAAAGGTGGAAAGTTATTATTTACGAAAGAGGTTTACGAATTCTCCCTTAGGTAAACCCCCATTTACTCGGTTTCCCCTAATATTATGAGATCGAGGGTGGGTACGTGGCTGGGGCTACAATCACGGACGTTCCCACAGAGTGTTTGTCGACCAACCATGCGGGACGGCGTGCACACAGTAAGGATTGATTTGTGTAAATATCAAAGGACCGATAGTTAAAACTGTCATCATTGAATACGATCGTCAGCTCGTAACATAATTACACAATGTCGTTACTGGTATCTACGAGACAAGATTATAGGATAATTCTTTCCCAGACCTATAATCTCAACTCTTCTATTCACGTCAACGTCTTCTCTCAACGTTTATTCCTTCGCGTCGCGAAAGAGGGCGCCAGCGGCAGTATAAGACTAACCCCGAACCTCTTGTCGTAACGACATCAGGTTTTATGAATCTTGGTGCCCTAATGATCGTACATTGTCCACCGACGCGCGGCGATTTTCTCGACTTTCACGATGAATGTCTTTTCACAGACAGCTATAATGAGTCTGACGATGTAATAATGAAATTCAAATTGATCGTTCAAGTAGCAAAAGCGCCGATTTAACGACACCAAGCGCAATCAGCCTCGATGCGCAGACCTCCTACACACTGAGAATAAAAAAATATCAAATCAAAATAAATAAATTTAGCTAATAATAGAGCTTACTTATATTTATTTCGTAATTGTAATTGATTACATAAATAATATACTATAATATAACAAACAGGTGTCCAGAAACGATTGTGCCAACGCATCGCACATCGTTGATGCTAAACGGTAAATTGTTGAGGCAACTCAATCGGTGATGACACAACTGGATGTGTCCTAAATTAAGAGGCGTCGTGAAATAAATAAATGCTGTTCAACGATTTAATTTTAATCACTTTGGGTTTATGAATTTCGTTTGAAATATAAGTCATCAGTTTAACCTTTCGAGCTCTAGGAACGCATCTATGCGTCTACGGATCGCATAGGCTGAGTTCTTAGGCCTCTAAGGGTTAATGCACGTCAGTTGACTCGCCTACTTCGAATAAATCTGGTTAGTTTTCTATCGAGCTACTGAGGAAACGATTGAACAGCGACACTGGAGTGCGAGGTTGCTCCTAGGTTTCCTTACCGCCGCCAGGTGGCGAATCTTGTATTGCAATCGGTAATCCAACTTGGGAACTAGATAAATAGATAGTAAATCCTCCTCATACACATTTTCAGCAATTGTCTCCTCATACAAGTTTCCAACATCCTCTTCTCATACACATTTCCAGCAACCACCCTGGTAGAACGATATTGTTTCTTAGGTGGGTTCCGAAACTCAGAGAGAACAGAAAAAGCACATGGAAATATTTCATTGATGCCGGCGGGAATCGAACCCTGGCTCGCCGAGTGTGAGTCGGGAACACTAGCTCCTAGGCCACTGGCCCTCTGACTTGAGAACTAATTATATGGTATACATAATCTTTGTCAGTGGTTTACTTTTGCTATGTTCAATCTATGATTACAGGAATTGGTCATTCGTAAATTCGGTGGCACAAAGATTTCCAAAAGGAATCGGCTCCTTGCGATTTCCACTGCGATTCCCGTGATTTCCGAATCAACAAGATAACCCGCGATGTCACGTGATTCGGTTCCAATGATTTCCAGTGATTGTCGAAATTCAGAAATCAATGGTTTCTGGACTGTCAATAGAAAAACTTTGATAAATACTTGCTCGCTTGGAGAGGGAATGAGTGATGCCCATGCGATTTCCGAAATCACACGATTTCTTTGATTCCACATGATTTCTTATACATTTGGAGAAATCATTCGGAAATCAGGAATAATCATTCGACTTCAGCGATTTCCCGCGATTTCCAGCGATTTTTAGTGATTCCTAGCCTGATTTCAGATGAAATGGTTTACTGATTTCTCGAGTGACCAATCCCTCTGTATATTAGCTTAGCTAGCTACGATTTCTGCCCTTGACAACAAGGATGCTCACTATTAAATCTGGTGATATCCGACGATCATGATTTATAATATTTCAAATTTTTTACGATATTTCAAAAGAAATCTGTATTCGCTGTAAATTTCGTAAATCTCCATCGAATCGAACCAAAATCATCGCTGATATTGACTTCGGAAAGCCTTTTATTACACGACCCATTCGTCCTTGAAGCATCATAACGACGGTAATTCTGCACCCCTGCAATCTCCCGCCCTTCGGCTTCGTCCCAACGGAGAATCGACTAATATCGTTTACAAGTCAATTCGCTTCTTGACTTGGGAATAATAAAAATACATTACCGTATTTTCATATATTACGGTTTCGGTTATGGCCTCGGCTGGAATTTTCAAACAGACTTTTCCCAAAGCGGAATATTCAAACTCTGCAAAACTTTTATTGACCATTTTGTTCTCACTCCTATTGTCATTTCTCGTTTCACGGTTACAAAATGTCCTTAACTCAAGGTAATTGAGAATAATAGTGACGATCGAGAGAAGAGAATGACTGCAATTTACAAAACGCACAATCGACAAAAGTCCTGGGAAAATATTACTCTCCGGCACAAGGACAGAGAGAGAGAGAGAGAGAGAGAGAGAGAGCGAATCACAAGGGAAAGAGGCTAATAATGAAATAGCACCTGGTATTGTTAGCTCGTATCGACAGAGTCGAAAAGTCACATGCTCCCAGTGCTGCGGAGGTATCGAGGGCCTCCGACTGCCCCGGACTAATATAACGACAAGGCGTGTATCGTCCATGGTACCCTCACGGTTTTTGATCGCCCCTCGTGGTTCCGGTGTGTTTGGTTGACGCTCCCCCATCGCTCTGGCATAAACTCTTTCAGTCAAGATCGCACACAACGAGAGAGAGAGAGAGAGAGTCGAGTGGCACCTCGAGAGGCTCAGCTCCGTCAACGAGCATGCCACGACGCGAAAACAATGACCGACGATTAATTATTATACCGATCCGTAAAAGATTGACTGCGCGGCGAAGTGCACACTCGACTCTCATAGCTTGTACGGCAGCAAGGATTTGTCGTACGAGAGGGAGAGTATAACGTTCAGGGATGTAGATATGTATAAATATAGATATATATATAGCCACTCATATATTCCCTATACATGTGTGGGTATATTCTTCACTAGATCGATCCGACTGATCGTCGATTCGCTTGATCCTTGTCTTGATTATGCCTTTTACTCCGGTGGAACCCACAGTCACTCGGTCTTAAGAATAATATATCCTTGTGGCATGAATTATGTGAAACTGGTGCACCCACGGAATTCAATAGAAAGTCCCTGGGCAAAGTATATGCGCAGATGTTATTTCCATAAGAGGGGAAGAAGTAGGTATGTGCTATATGTACGTAGCGCTATTCACGTCGGGCATTCAATTTTATACAATCAGATCATATGTATTTCACCTTCATTTCGACTCGATTTTTATTCTCGAAGATGTCTGTTATTTAACCAAGACACGTTGAGAGAATTATATTTTATTTTTGGGTGTCTCGTATAACGTTTTGGGGAGTGTGATGTAGAAAAGAGCGATCGAATATCGGCTTGGGGAAATATTTGATTGAGAGTGAAGAGATCGTAAGGTCGATGGTAATTATTAATATCGGTTTGCGGAAGTTTATTTTCGAACATATTTTATTTCGGACCTGTTGGATCATTTTGTTATTAGGAAATATTTTTTGCCAGTCAAGAATTTGATGCGAGAAATTTTGTGAAATAAGTTAAATATCGATTGCAGTATAATTGCTGCAACGATTGGCGTGTGATGACGGTGTAGTTCTAGTTTCTACCGCTAGGTGGCGAGTCGCGGGGTTATTTCTCGCAAGCGGAGATAAGCCTTGGTTACGATATATACCCGGCAAACACAACTTGAAGAATTTAGTCACTCATTGTAACTATGTCACTCATTGTAACTATTATCTACAAATGAACTATACTACCAAAACACACCCTCGCGTGATAATGTATAATAAATGTGAAATAAATATATGAAGTATAAAATATATAAAAATGTACAAATGTAAAAACATATACAATAGTATATACAAACTATATACATAGTTACATCCAAATTACTCACCGCATACTACCACCCCAAAAAGCGATTCTAAAAGGTCTTTTTTCAAATTTTTGCCTAAAATCTAATAAAAATAAAACACAAACTCTATTATTCATAACAAATCTTAATATAAATCATCTAGTTAGTACATTACTTAGTACAGGAATAGATGTTATCTTCGCATATGTACATATAAACTGTAAATACTCTGTCCTAAATATAAATAAAGTATTTTCAAAATCAAAAATTGAAGAATTTATTACCTAATCAACAGAACTTTGTGTGTAACAAGTGAAACAAGAAAATCGGAAACCAGACAGATTCTGGCACAAATATCGGAAGGATCAATCCTGGGACCTGTTCTCTTCCTGTACTACATTAATGGTATTCCGAAAATATCAAAAACAGAATTAGCCATCTACGCGGATGATACAGTAATTATATGCTAGCTCCTGGCAACTATAAACATAAACAAGGATAAGACAACTAATATATTTCACTAGAAAAAGAAAACTGCAAAATATATCACCCTTTCATATAGAAGGAACATTAATAATACCAAAAAATAATGTACAAAAACACATGGAACAAATATTCAATTACTTCAAGTCATGGAAAGTTAAGATAAACAAGGATAAGACTGAACTAATACATTTCACTAGAAAAAGAAAACTGCAAAATATATCACCCTTTCATATAGAAGGAACATTAATAATACCAAAAAATAATGTACAAAAATACATGGAACAAATATTCAATTACTTCAAGTCATGGAAAATTAAGATAAACAAGGATGAGACTGAACTAATACATTTCACTAGAAAAAGAAAACTGCAGAATATATCACCCTTTCATATACAAGGAACATTAATAATACCAATAAATAATGTAAAATACCTACAACCTACACGGAGAGAATTTCTTATTAATTTTCACAGTGAAATCTCGGTAAAAATTTGATTAAAAACTTGAACCCGGTGATAAATGTGCAAACAGTTAAAAATTCACACTAGTTTCAAATATTTTACTTTCAGGCAGGTACAAATTTGAGCACGTAGCATAATTTTTATGCGCTCTACACAGAGCTTACGGATTACGGCCAGGCGACCTAGCCCTAACTGATTTTACTGTGAAGAACGTAAAAATTTTGGTCAACCCACGGAAAATTTCGACTTCCTTTTTTTAATTTTCAAGACAAACGCGCAAATTTTTACGTTTCACGAAAATTTACTGTTAATTTCAGTAAAAATTCTTGAAAATATTTACAATTTCTGTCACGCAACAGTAAATTTTTACTCATTTCCATTAAAATATATAATTTAGTTCCTAAAAACCTGAAGAATTGCACATTTGTCACTCACTGTAATTTCACAGTAAAAATTACTTAAAAATTCTTTCCGTGTAGGCACTATACTCGACACTAAGCTATCATAATACTGCAAACACAATAGAATTAAGAAATAAAGCCATAGTATTAAAGAAAAAATTTTATATTCGCTGTTATGCCCAAAAAACATGTTAAGTTTTAAAAATAAATTAATAATATATAAAATGATTATATTCCCCACGCTATTATATGCAGCCACCATATGGAGCAACACGTCAAAGAGCAATATTAAGAAGGATTCTATAATAAAACACTAAGACTGATAGTCCCTCATCGACGCAATTAAAAAAATACTCAAATAAGAGAAATTGCGCAAATCAATGATTTTGAAACAACATTACATGAATTAACTAAAAACTTTTACAAATCACAAGTAAATGACCTAAAAATCATGGAAAAAATAAAAAAGAACAATCAGATCAATAACTTACCATTCAAGTTAAAAATAAACTACCCCAACAACTAATCTGAAAATGTGATAGAAAAAAAAATTATCAGAAAATTCCTATAAAATAAGAAAAAATATTGTAGATATACTATACACTAAATTAGGGTTTTTTTTTTATTTTACCTGAATATAAGGAAAAATACTTGATAACTTACAAATACACCGAACCAACGCAAAAATAGACTAGCAAGGAGCAAACAAACCTTAGGAATAGTCCTTGTAATTAAATCAAATGTAAATACAATGTATATATTCAACAAAAATAAAATTCACTTCTAAAACTTAAAACTTGGACAATTTACGAAACACTTACGTATAATTAGTACGTAATAAATATGTCATATAATTTTCATTACCGATTCGAATAGTTTTCGTAATGTACGTAACTGAGATGTATATATAATTCGTCCTGACAATATGTATTAAAGACGTCAATGAACGCTAAAGAAATTACGAAAACTATAGACATCACAAATATGTAACCTTAATACGTCAAAATCTTTTCATATTTGCTACTTGTTTATAGGATGACTTATTTGAGAACAAATTCCGCTTCATTCATGGAGTTGTCCGTTCCGTAACATTTTTGTAACTATTCCGGAACTGTGTGTTGTTGGGGTAGGGGCTTCGAAATCCCAACTATTTATAGAGAGATCCGCCATCCAAAAGGCAAAGTAACAATATTCGCATAACAGAAATTACAATTCGAAGGGTATCGGTAAAAATATAAAATATAAAGTGTGAAAGTAAAAGAAGGAAAGTGACGGAAGAAATTAAATTTAAGAAAATGAATGACCTCGTGGCTGGTAAATTAAATAGGGTACATGACACCCCCTGGTGATGTCTAAGAAAGTAAAAAAATTTAGGGAGCTTGGAATTCCAAGTGAACCCAAAAATCAAAAGATAAAACGTGTCAGCGAGGTTGTTGGGCAATCTAGTACAAAGAACTGGTTTGAGGTACTTACCTCGGACTCTGAGGATGAAAAGGGGACAATGGAGGAAGGACCTCCGCAGTGCGCAGGTCAAGCAAAGCAAAAGTTATATCGCCTTCTGTAGTAATAAACAGTGAAAGCCTTATCGAGAAAAATTAAAAATGATAAAGAAGATACTGATTTACTGCAACAAAAGATGAGTAAGGAACATTTCAAAATGGCAATTGAACCATTTTCAGATCGTCATAAGTTCGTTCTGAGTGCAAGTTGATTTCTGAAATTTAAAATAAATCATAACAATTTTGTAAAATAAACTACTCTGAAAGTTATCTGGACTTAATCAAGTTCACTAATCTCACAGAAGTTTCTCATATTATTAAGTTCACTACAGCCAGAAAAGAGCCTGGGGTTGAATAAAATAAAAAAACGTAACGATAAAAAACTTCTCTAATAAGGCCACCACCCAACTAGCAAACATTTACAATAGCTGCGTGAAAATTGCATAATTCTTCGCTTCTTGGAAAATAGTCCAGCTTATTCTGGTTCTCGAGAAGGGCGAAGAAATATAGATTCCGCAAAACTTTAGGCCTATTAGCTTACTCCCAACTATGGGCAAAGTATTCGAAAGGATCATTTTAAACAGACTCAAATCCCATGGTAAAGAAAATGATATAATTATATGAGAACAGTTTGGATTTAACTGAATGTGATGTGGTACAGCAGTTAGCAAGCCTAAGCAACCATATTACTCGTAACTTTAATTTGAGCAAACCAAAAGTCCCTTTTTTTCTAGATATAGAAAACACACTCGATACGGTGTGGAACGAAGGGCTATTAAACAAATTAATTAAAGGCTATTTAATGAATAGTTCCTAACCTAACGGATAGAGCTCTAGCTCTGCTAAAATATGGAAGGGCTCGCCCTCTTAATTTTGAGATATCAGAAAAACAAAAAACATGTATCTTTACAAAACATTTTTGCAATAAACAATGTGAAATTTGTTGCTATTTGCATCATTCTCATTTCCACTGTATAATATACAAAAAAATAAATGTTACTGCAATTTGTCATTTTTTATGTTATCGACAAGGGATGAAAACAACCCTAGTTTCGAGGGTGCCTTTCATCCCTTAAAAAATTACTCGGTAGGGGAGACCGGGACTACAATTAACAGAGGTAAGTATTAACAAGCAAATTTCTCTAAAACTACACACACTACACCTACACCGCATGTCTTAATACGTCCACTAGATCGCGCTGCATGACACGCAATTAGTCAGTTGCGATTTGCGCGTCGTGCGAGTAAGTTGTGTGTCGGACGACATTTTTACGCAGGTAACGAACATTTTTAGCTTTACAACTTTTTGATTTATGCTTGAAATAGACGGTGCTATGATTATATTTGTTTTTCCCCTGAAAGCATATTTTATACTTAATAATGCTACATTGGTCAATTGACGTAACTCTTAACCAATATTTTGTTATGCTATTTAATACTAAAAATGTACCGTTGGGGCTACACTTAACAAATCACCGGGGTTAGTATTAACGTGTTAATACCTATCCCGGATGTGGGTGGGGGCTAGTATTAACAGAGTACCGGACTGTTTGTGCATAATTATTTTAGCATGTTTTTTTTTTCATTTACAGCATGAGAACGTATAAATGGAAAACTAAGCGAGGCACTATATCTTTAGAGGTGTACGAGTTGGCTGCCATCGAAGTGATATAGAAACATTGAAATTACAGAGATTCTAATTGTTAGTGTATAAATTATGACAGATGACTGGTGTGAGGTTAATAAATGTTTAAAAATGCCCAAAAAACGTTGCGTGCCGAAAATAGTTTAACGAATTTTTAGTTTTTGTTCATGTTGTGAATTGGTGTTGCGTTGAATTTTTAGTTCATGTTTAGATATTTTGTAATTTGTGTTGTTTATATATAATAAAATATGTTCCATACAAGTCTGTATTGATTTCACTCTTACTAATAAAAAAATTATGCCATACATATTCATTCATTCTTTTCATCTCTATCAGTTGGCGTAAGTAATGTTAATTGTTGCCCCGTCTGTTAATACTTACCTCAGAGCTGTTAATTTTAGCCTCGAACATGAGGTAAGAATTAACAACTGACTTTTTTGAGAAAAAATGTTCTATTTGAGACATCAGTTATTTTATGGTTGATTTATGTGAATGGCATAATACCTAATTAATTAAAGCATCATCTAACATAAAAATCAAGTCTCAATGTTGAATAATTTCGAAGCTACAACTAAAAATCCAATTTTTGTTAATTGTGGCCCCGGTCTCCCCTACGTAAAAAAGAATACGTGTCGCTTATTTTCGTCCATCCTATCAACGTGTCAAATTTCACCTAAATTGAGCTCGCTACCTTCCCTTGTGAGACAAATTATAATATAACACCAAGTACAAATTATCTCAACAAATCATTATATTATCTCAATCAATAATAAATACAAAATACACATACTGTAAATATTTATAAATACCGTCAAACCTGGATGAGCAAGAACTGGATAAGCGAAAAAACTCTACAAGTGAGAGTAATTGCCAAGTCCCGCCATTTTATCCCTCAAAAACCTCTATAAGTGAGAAATAGAAGCCCTCTATATGAGAGAGTCGTTTTTCATGCCTGAACCTCTATAACTGAGACTGACACGTGCCCTATACCTCTATAAGCGAGAATCGAGCATATTTACTATCTGTTACAATGTGTTTTGTTTTCCACGAAATTCGTGCCAAATTCGTGAAAGACAAAACAAATCGGAAAGACAGCTATAAGCTCGGCATGGGTAGGCTGAGGCAAGAGCCAGTAAATGCATTGGAGACGCTCCATCGGTTTTTTGCATTTTTACCGATTGTTGATAAAACAATTTTCGATAAAATTTATGAAATTGAAAAACACGTACAAAATACGAAAACAGAAATGCAAAAAAAAATTAACGCATTTCTTTAAGTATCATCAGTAGTATACTTATTAATAATCAGTATAACAATATATATGTAATTGTTTTGCTTTTATGAAGAAGTATCTCTGCCAAATTCATATAAAAAAATTTTATACTACATATCTATCACTGTTCTTTGTATTTGTGTACACCTCTGTAAGCGAGAAAACCCGCTCCTGCACCTCTATAAGTGAGAAACTCGGTTAAGTGAAAAACCTCCATAAACGAGAAAAAGATTCCGGCCCCTTAAACTTTCGCTCATCCAGGTCCGACTGTATAAGGTTTTTTTTTCAAATTTTTACCTGAACCAAACAAATATAAACTATCACTCAATCTAAGCCTCCACGAGGAAACCATGACTACTATAAGCACAAAACAAACTAGTAATTTATACAATAGTCTGTAAGAAACTTTTATCTGCAAAAGAACCAAAGATGAATAAAAAAATCTTTCTAACCCTAATCAACGATTTATATTTTATTCGTGGCCTTTCATTCAAATTATTGCTCGTGTTAAATCTTACCACGAATATTTCCAACGTATTATTCTTCGTGTCAAATTAAGACGTAACTTTTTCTGTGTAGGACAATTCAAATCCTCGACCTTTGGTCGATTAATTTCGAATTACAAGTGCGTGCTATTCCCTCGAAAACTAGTCCAACTTTAAATTAGTTGGCATTTTTCGATTGAATATTGTTCAACAAAAAGGTACAAGGAATTTCAATGGATAAACGAGTTAAAAAGATGTTTCGTAGGAAAATTTAATATTCACGTATTCGTTGGAAAGAAAATATATTAATATAATTTATTTGCAACGCACATCTGCTTGCTCTCTTGCAATCCGCTTCTATCCCGACTCTTAATTTTCCTACATTATATAAAGCTTTTTTTTTTTTTATTGTGTTCGCACAAGCAGTCTACATTGAGGCGGGAGACGCTAGCATTGACGGTCCACGTGATTCAAACACGTGCTTACAGCGATTTTCCCTCTTTGAATCTCGCGTATTTACCACACTCGCGCGTGTGAGCGCGTAACTCGCGCTCAGGCCCTTTCTGTACAGTTCCACGATTTTCAGTAACGTGCCACTTAATAAACACGCTGGGTTTCCTTTCTTTTATGTCGCGGCGCTCGACGTTTCACCCTTTGACGCCATTTCGTTTGAACATAAAACAACGCAGTGCTACGGTTTCGCGACAGCGAGGAAGGCGCGAGAACGTTTGTACCTTTGCTTAGCAATTCGAGGGATTATCGCGTTGATGGTGTACAATACTGCGAGAAGCGTATGCCGCAAAACGATGGTTTCATTTGCTTTTTTTTTCTCACGTTTTAACTTACACATCGCCAAGGATTTATAATACGTCTGAGGAGGAGAAAGAAAAAAAAAACATCAACCGCGTTACAAGCGTGCGGTTCTTTGTCGCATTTTGCCAAGCGTTCATCCTATCGTGATATAATTTGTCCATCTTTGGCTCGTATATACGAAATAAGTGAATACTCGATATGAATAAATTTGGATTTGTACGTATTTGTTAAGTTTTTGAGGAGCTTAGTTAGTAATGCAAACAGAATATCTTCTGTTTGCATAAGATACCATTTAAAAAAAAAAGTATTTATATTCTTTGAGGGGAGTTTCATTTTGCAAAATTTTACTTACAATTTTTTACATCCGTAAGTAGGTAAATAAAATTAACTTATTTCTTTGTCGTTATTTTTTCAATTACTAAAGCTCCTCGTTTATTATAGCACGTTTGTTTAATATTTTTATACTTTTCGTTACATTCGAGTATGGAGCATATCCAGTTTATTATTGTATATCTACGTAATAGCGCGTGCGCTTCTGAAACGAATAAGATCGCAAGCATGTACGCGCATGCGTAGATGAGCACTCATGTGGAGATGCACGCATACGCATGCGCAGACGAGTACGCATGTGGACATGGACGCGGTGCGCATGCGTAGATGTATCGCGCATTCGTAGATCTATTGCGCATGCGTAGATATATCGCGCCTGCGTAGATCTATCGCGCATGCGTTGATCTATCGCGCATGCGTACGCGCACTGAGATGCGCGAGTATATGCGCACGCGCAGTACGTTTCGTCGAACAAAGTATATCGCTTGCTACAGCGAAGATATATTGCATTTTTGAAGACTCGTAGAGTTGTTAAGTCATATACGTTCAACAAAACTAGGATATTTTTACGATATTACGACTCTATCGAATCTTTCGTGTTAGTATCGTATTTTTGTACCTCGCTAGACAAAGACTCTCGAAAGAACGACCAGTCGGTTCGAAGAAACCGCGGAGCAAGTTGAAAGATTTTTTGGAATATGTTCGACGACCGACCGAGGGAGTTAAGCGTATAGCCCAAGGATAATGCAGCACTGTCATCCACAAAGTTATACCTAGAATGGTGGATTGGACGAAGCGACCCACGGCAGTTTCGGTATGTAAATTAACCGTGGCTCCTATTCACACCCATTCGTACACCTGGCCGGGACCTCCCGCTGTACGAATAGATCTCTTCTCGGCCTCGTATGTGGACCCTCTTCTCGAAACGTTACTTACCCCATTCCTTGGACCTACCGATACTTTTAAATATCCACGCTTCCAACAAATTTCCTTTTACAAGGCCTAGATACGATCCATCCTTCCGTTTAAACTCATTGACGTATTATTAATATTGAAAAAATTGATGATATTTAACTTTTCCATGTAGCAAAAAATTATATTTACTCGCGGATCGAAGTGGGACTTTTTTTTTAATCGAATTGTAACGTTGTTGAGATAAAGGTAAATTATTATTTTTCCAGAAGACTTTGGTTCTTCCTACATCAATCTGTGGCCACTTTCACGTACGTCGTATTAATATGCCAGTCGTCCGTTGGTGGAGAAGATCTGCGGCATTGTCCAGCTGCATTCCTCGAGCGAGGGTAGTGTGCGCGTCTTCTCGCTTCGTCTCTGTTCCATCCTCGTTTTCTCCATACATCATCGCCCGCGCTTCCAGTAACGCCGACGACCTCCACTTCTATGCGGCCCTTTCGTCCTCTTCGTCTTTTATCGAAAGGTCGCGTGGCTCGACCTGTTGGGCCAAAAAGCTGTTCGCAGAAAACTCGTACATCCCTCCAGTCAAAATATAGTCAAAACGTTTTACCGATCGTATTTCTTTTTGGGACGTCATTTTTCAAAAGACGGCTCGAAATTTTTCTTAATTTTTTCGTATCTTTGTTAACGTTTTATGAAAAAAGACTGGTTGATTTTTAAAGATTTATCCATAAATTAATAAAAATATATTTTCAAATAAAGACAAGAGGATGTAAAAATTAAGAAATTAAAAAAAAAAATACGTTTGTAAAGATTTTTTCATAGCTTTACATTTTTGAAATTAAGAATTTTTGAAATCATAGTCCTTTTGGCGCGTTATCATTACACACCGTAAAGTTATCTCTAGTGAGAATTTTTTTTCACGGATTGGGATTATTATTTTCTTTTCGGTCTGAAGTTATCCGAGTGGTGTGAAAATTGCATATATTACTCCAATTCTATTGTACATGAACATACTGAAATAGTACATAAGATTTCCGCAGATGGCAGTCGAGTAGTTTTTACGCGCATGCGTGTAGTGTCCAATTCACGAAGTTAATTGTTCAATGCCGACAAAGTCGTTAAGTGATTACCACGTATTGTGAACATAATCAAGATTAATCGGTAAGAAAAATATATTAATAAAGATATATCAATTAAAGTGGTGTGAGCAATAAATAATGGGAATTTATTAATAATAAATTCCATTTTTCCATGGTTAATCTTGGTTATGTTCCACAGTTAACATAACCAAGATTAATCGGTAAGAAAAATATATTAATAAAGATATATCAATTAAAGAGGTGTGAGCAATAAATAATGGGAATTTCATAATTTCGCAGGTACATTTTCAGCCATATTGGATCTTTGGTCTCTTGTCAGTTGTTGAAAGGTTAGTACGTGTTTTAGTACGGTTGACAATTTTTCACTTATATACATAATGGATCAGAGAATTTGCATTACACTTTGCTATAAGAATGGAATAAAGTGCAGTAATGTTTTAGAAATGGGAGATATTGTTTTTTTGGAGGTTCCGGTGGAAGCATCCTGGATTGCCAAGTACGGTGGAATGTGAAGATTATGTTCACTGTGTTCTTTTATTTTAACAGCATAGTGTACCATGAGTTCTTGCCACAAAGGCAAACGATTAATAAGGAGTTCTACTTAACAAGTTTAATGCTGTTTAAGTGAAGCAGTCCGAGGAAAACTACCAGATTTGTGGCTAAACAATTCACTGCTTGTTCGTGAATTTTTGGCTAAATGCAACACTGCAATGATGCCCCAGCTTCTATATTTATCAGATATGGCCCCATGCAACCTTTTTCTGTTTGTAAAATTAAGAGAATGGCTACTGGTTTTATAAGCATAGATGAGATTAAAAGCACATCGCTGAAAGAGCTAAACGTTATGCCAAAATCCAGTTTCAGATGTGTTTCGGGAGTTCAAAGAAGCAGTGGTATAAGTGTATAATATCTAATGGGGCCTACTTTGAAGGGGAAAACATTGAACACAACTTGTATGAATTTATATACAAGGATTTCTGAAGACGAATATTTTTTTTAACCGGAAATATAATTGTTCATATTCATAAAGCCTTATTTATATTGCAGCGTATATATTTTTTTTGTGGAAATTGTGTTTTAAGAGTTGAAGTGATATTAATGTAAGTATTATTTTTATTAAATCATCTGATTTAATCTTACTTTTACAAAATTAATATTTACATATATTTGTATTTATATTATTTTGAGCTGCCTTCATTTGAAAGATTATAATATGTGATATTATTTTTCTTTTAGCTTCCAAGATGCCCAAAACAAATCTGGAGAAGTGTAAAGCATAGAATAAGTGTAACCGAGGAGAAAAAAAGAAAAAATCAGCGGAACGAGTTTGAGCTTATCGACTATGTTAAAAAAAATGATAACTGAACATCAGCCAAAAATAATATTCATCTATTTTGACGTCTTATCGAACACCTTAGGGTAATCCCTCGATATGTTGTTTCTCATCAATTCAAAGAGATTTCTACAAAACTTTTAGAGCGTATTGAACGATTCGTTACGTCCTTCCGAAATGAAATCGAAACGGCCGTTTCGTCGTGACCGTTCTATCAATCCTATCACCTCCAGGGTCCATGTGCCATGGTAACTGCAGGGTTCCATTCAATTATCGCTCCTCGACCATCCGTAATGGCGATCGTCTTTGCATTTAATCGTTCTAAAAGCAAACTCATTTCTTCGATTCAAATCCGGATGGAGATAGAGAGAGCAGAGAGAGATGGAGAGAGAGAGAGAGAGAAAATGAGCCTGGCAACCATATGAGTCCGTTACCCTTTAAGGGCCGATAACGGGCATACCATTTAACAGTGATTCATCTCTGGAGAAGTTCAGGACCGTCGTCTCGTCGAAGGGACGAAAAAGAATCGATCGTCCTTTCGCACGTGACCGCACGTCCGGTACGAGGAATAATTTAACGTTTCCTCGGTTCTCGTTTCGAGCATATACATAATGGGACCCGGAAAGATAGTACCGTCACACATTTAAGCAAATACGAGTAATTGTACTCTTACAGCAAACGACGTAAGCAAACTAAAAAAATGAAGAAAAAAGTAATTTCAAAAATAAAATTGTTTTTTTTTTACTTCAAATCATGTGCGACGTTTTGTCTCGAAATAAAATAATCGCAAATTTACAATATACAGGGTGAATTTCATAAGGTGTTACAGACTTTATTCTAAGATAGATGATATCATTACGAACAAAAGTTGCAAATATATATTGGGAATATTTTTAATAGTTTACGAGATATCAATTTTTTTAAGCTGGTCCAATCAGGGCACGCTGAGAAGCATTGGAGCCGCCCACTCCCCGCCGCGTAGAAACTATAAGTAAGTTTAGGTGGTACAGGATAAATAAGGAAAACAAGCAGGTTGCCACGTTTCCATACAGAATTATATTTCAAAGTATGTGTGTATATGTATACTGGATATAGCAGTGTAAGAAGTACAGTCTCGTTAAAAAACCATATCGTACAGTCGTAGTACCGCTAATATGTATAACGTTAATACTAATCCAAAACTTTTTGACAGGACTGGCGAGGAGGAACTGCCTTAAAACGCCATTCTACGATTGGACTGACGTTATTATTAGTTACCTGTCAGTCCATAAGCTTCGAGTTAACTTCGATTGTTACAATGTGGAAGAAAAAAAAGGAGTCAAGGAAGGATGCCACCGCGATATAGTATAGAACCTTACGCCTGTTAATTTGGTCTATTGTGAGATATAGGTGTACGATTATTGTTTATTTTTTCACCCTTTTTTTCTTTTGCCTAGATTTTAACCCACTACCTCGAGTGGACCGAGGAATAAATTGGCTGGTAAAACGCGTCGGACAGCACGAGGTGCGCTACACCTGGGTGCTATCGAGTTGTTGTCTGGCAACCGGTGAGAAAGCTTGAGGAGTTAGCTGACCGGACCTCGTTGGGATTTCATTCTTTACCGAAGTGTTTGTACAGTCAACGAGCGAATATATTATTTGTTCGACGACCTTATGCATACTCATGAGCAGGCATGTAAAATGTAACTTTCGTAACGCTCAAGAAGCAACTTGGACATTGCCTAGATACGAACGGTCGCTTCTCGTTGATTTTTGGAAGACTTATTCGTAATTCGATGATTGGAGCGACTTCAATATAAAAGTCTAATTTTGTTGTATAACGTTGTCAAACCCTTCGTCCATGCATAAGCGGAGTTTCCACGAGATTTACCACACAGTTTCCGAGATATTAATTATTAAAGTCAATGCAATTTAGCACATGTAGATGACAAAATGTGCTGGTCCTCGCATATACCGATTTTTTTATAGCACTTGGAGCCAAGACACGCCCAAAAACAACTGATGATTGCATTCGTGGATTTCTTGTGATCAATAGGATACCTTGAATTGGAAAGGTCACTGGAATAATAAGCAATTAAGTCAGGAATAAAGTTTATAGTGCGAGAGCCCATGACCAAAACCATGCATGATCGTTTTCCGGCCAAAACCGTATAAAATTGTTAGGTTAGATGATTCTGAACTCAACTAGTCGGGTATTAACGGTCAAAAGTGTAGCATCCAGATGGGAGCCCGTTTCTACTATGTCAAAAAAAATGCAGTCGGTATTATCACAATATGTCTGATATTAAAAATGTACATAGATTTTGTCATTTTATTACAAACAAAATTGTTATCAGACGTTTTGCGAGTAGCATCTGGCTGATTCATCTGGATAACTCATTTCATCATGTCGAATAATTTCCAGACAGATTGCTATGTTACCGATCGGTAAAATTTTATTAACATTTTCAAAACGGTCTCAAAACATAAGGTGCTCACATTTTCTTCTGGAAACTGATTTTTTTTTCGCATCAACTAATCCAAATTAACTCGTAAAAAAGATTTTCCGACGGGCGGCTATAAGTTTGTTTTTTTGTCTCATTTTTAATTTTTGTAAATGTTCTCCTTGCTAGGCGCTACACAACTGGCGTCTGAAAAACGTTTTTTCGGTGTTTTAGATCTATCATTCAACTATATTTCGAAAATCAGACGTATTACTATGATTCAGGTTGGCAAAATTTTTAGACTTTTTCGAAAATGCAGTCAGGTCAGACGCTACGCAGAAAATTTCTGATATTATTATTTTTTGGTTCGGGCTAATTCCAGCTATCGACTTTATATGGTTTTGGCCGTAATACTATGATGTCAAAATTTTGGTCGTGGGCTCTCGTTCTACTAGAAAAATTGAGGTATTCGCCGGACGCAAAGACAAATAAAAAAATTCTTAAAATTGCGATGTCAAACTTCGACAATATGACGTATTACTGAAGTCGAGTAGTAGATTATTACGTTTTTTCCCATATTATTAAAATAATAGGAAACTCGAAATTCGACAATTAAAAAAGATTTCTTGAAAAATCAAAAATATATACATACATAAAAAGTTTCGGTATTGTGGTGTAAAATAGACTCTAACAAGGAACATCACTTACAATTAGATGTCCTCCTCCGATTTTGTTGAAACTTTGGTATGTGATAGAGTATCGAAAACTAAGCGACACGTATTTTTTTATCGGCGGAAAAACGGTTTTAGGGGTGAAACACAATCTCAAAAATGTGTTTTTTTTTTCATTTTTCGGCGATAACTTTTTAAACGAGATATTAAAAAAATTCAAATGGTAACAATCTTTATTTTTTCACGTACTATACATTGAAGATGAGAACGATACAAATAACAAAAAATTTCATATTGTTTATTGCAACATTCGAATTTTTTCATACGTATCTCCGAGAATTTTTAATCGATTGAGATGTAAATTTGCATACACGTGGAGGATGGAAAACTAGCGGATACATGTTTTTTGTTTTTCCGATATCTCGCAACCAAGGGGTTGTAACTGCCCTCCGATTTTTGAGGCAAGAGCATCCTACAGTCAGCTAGCATTATGGAATTCCATAAAGAAAGTTATTGCCGAAAAATGAAAGAAAAAAAAACATTTTTGAGGGTATGTTTCACCCCCTAAAATCGTTTTTCCCCCGATAAAAGAAAATATCTGTCGCTTAGTTTTCGATACTCTACCACATACTAAAATTTCAACAAAATCGGGGAGGGGGGGGACACCTAAGTGATGTTCCTTGTAAGTTTACTAGCATGGTCATCACCAAACCCCCTTCAGCAATAAAAAATGCAGAAACAATTAGTTTTGCAATAGACACCCCTCTCCCCTTGCAGCTTATACTCTCGAAATTATTTTTATTGGGATTTGGAATATTTTAGTATTCGATAACTAAATTCTATCTAGCCTCTCGGTATGCTCAGGAAAGGTGCCTTTACGGAATAATTAATCTAGAAAATAATGCAAATATATCATCGCATCCACGACACAATACGAAAATTGGAAAGTCCTTATAGAGAGTTGGAAACATTGAAAGACGAACGTACGTACGTTATTATCGAATACGTTCCCACGAAATATGATAACAATTGGGTCTTTTCATTGTTGGAAATAAAAAAAAAGGAAAGGAGAGAAATTTAAAGCAATGGTTTTAGTGACGTGTGGACGAGATCGAGCGTGTGCAGTTACAAAATACACACGTATTCACAAGCCCGAGGATGTTGGGCTGTCGCTGTATAGCGACGTATTTGTAGCGAGAACCATTAACCTTTTGTTAGCTGGCTGTTGTACAACGCACTATTTTTCACGCTATTGATACAGGGAAAATAATGTCGAGCCTCGGTTTCGTCCTATTGTCCAACGAACGTTCTAAACTGTGAATACACCGGTACACCCAAGTGTACCAGGTGTACGTCAATAATCGCGTTATACGACACTCAAAGTTCTTTTGATCCGTCGAGCCCGTGTAGGTAGGCGGTTCGCATATAATACCAACTTCGGATTGCACGCACGATATATTTTCTAGGCATACGAGACGTGGTCTTAAGCCGATCGTGGACATCGTTTTCTTTTCTTTTACTTTCGCACATTGGATCAAATTCATCAAGGATAAGGGTCAATTGTACACGATCGTTCCTCAAAGTGAATCGACCTCAATGAAAATATTGCATACATAATTCTACTGAAGCCGCTCAAGATTTAAGAGTTTGGTGCTTTGGAATTTTTAACGACGAAAATTCGAGAAAACTCATTGACGCACTTCCACGTATTTATATTCAAAGTATGTTACGCATGTTTTTGTAGCGATACGAAAACGAAACTAGCTTTATTGACACAATCGATGCTTTTACATTGTCGAGTTTACGGCACCGCTTGCTTACTGAAATATTTGATGACGTTGGTATTATGACGAGAAGTTAAATAATAGGAGCGTGGGCGGAGGCAAACAGCGTTTTTACCTTAAAAACATTGTAAAAAAATCCATCTACGTAGTGAGTAGAGCGTTCGTAAGTAAACTGTGCTCCAGATACGCACTTGGCCAAACTTGTACTCGAATTTTCCATGACAATTAATATTCCGATCGACTGAAACATTTGTCAAGAGGCGATGTGTGGAATATAATACACGCATCTCTTTAATTCTAAAGGCTAATTGAGTTGTAGATTGATCGATAAAGCAATATGCGCGCGCATTCGCGCATGCGCCGAGGCGTTGGTGAATACGCATGCGCGACGGCAGACATGCGCACGCGCATGTAGTAGCCCTTGCGCGTGCGCATGCGCAGATGTGCGAACAATGACAATTTTTCGAAAATATAATTTTCCGTCCGTTTGAACAATTACGTTTGATAAATTTCACGCGAATTCCAAAAAAATCTGTGTTCACATCCTTACGAAGATTTCCTCAAACTCTTGGTATGGAAACATTGCGTACAATACTATGTATTCGATAGATTAATTGTCGGTGAATACAGTTTATGTTCGTTCATCGTGTGCGAAAGTATCGCTCGAGTCGGATGATGGACAATAGATGGATAATGGAATTACAGTACACGGTAGCGTCCGTGTAGAGGACACGGAGACGTCGTCATTCAAACTGACGACATGGAGAAAGGGAACTGTTGGATGATAAATGCGGTCGTCGTTGAGCCGGAATGCGACGCAACGTTGGGAGGTACGAGCTAGAGTTCCGAGGGGGCGCCACTGATAAAAATAAATATCATGCGAGTCAGTGGAGCGAACTAAATGCCACTAAACGAGGGAAACTGGGATAAAACATGCGTTTCCGTTTTCCCATAATAGATCATAAGCGTGCGCCTCTCGCGCTACACGCTCTTCTCGATATATACCAAACAGCATTGCCATTGTCCCTCTTCATTGTACGCGGTATAACGAATGGTTATTCGGGCCTTTCCGCCAGCGTGCAAGCGACTTTCTGTAAAATGTTTTGATTCTCTGTTACTTTTATAGCTCGGAGTCCTTTTTTCTTCCTCTCTTGCTCTCTCTCCCTCCCTTTTTTTTTGCCAACAACACCAACAGTGTCAGGGATTGAATGCCGAGGGTCTCACGGGCGTTTCAACCAAATCCCATTGTCGGGTGGATATTGCTTATGCTAAGTAGGAAAAGGATGACCGAAGAAAAATCGATGGCTTCCGCGGGCATTTGATGCGGATATGCGTATCGGTCTTTCGATATTTTAGAAAACTTTTTGCGTTGGTTAATATTTCGTAGTATATTAATACAGGCACGTGCGCGCATGCGCAAGCTTACCCGTTTATGTACGCATACGTATGGTTGCACATGCGCACACGCTCCCGTACACACTCGCGCATGCGTACGCGCCTGCGCAAGCTTATCCGTTTATGAACGATACGCATGGTTGCACATGCGCAGACGCTCCCGTATATACTCGCGCATGCGCACACGCCTGCGCGTTGTACGCGCAATGTACTCCACTCTCCCAAAACCTCTCTCTTTTTCTAAAATCTAGAATCTAAAAATTAAGGAAATATTTTTACTTAATCTTATTTAACACTGCCCGAATCTAAGTAGCCAGTGTAATATTAAATCGAATATAAACCTTTCAAAAGTAAGATCTGTTAAACACGCGGCTCTATTATTGCCCCATGTGTGTTTTGACACGTACATTGTTGAGCAGTCGCATTTGTTCGGTTAACGTAGCTATGTGTTCGAAGAAAAAGAAGCCAAGTGGGATCGCAGTCACAAGCTGACTAGAAACCCGAGGGTGAAGATGCAAGCATAGAGACGGTAGTATTTTGCATCGAGGCTTTGCCACGAGACTATCCTCCGAGAATTGTTTTAATAAAAAGGCTGAATGCATATTGCGATATAGTGGTAGTATAGAATGTAATACAATAGAAAAGTTTTCCAAACGACGATAATAAATGTGCGGTAGCGAATAGGAAACGTACAAGATGTCGATGTATTCAACGTAACCCATTAACGTGTTCGCGGTGCATTGTTATCCGTCAGGACTTCTCTCTCTCTCTCTCTCTCTCTCTCTCTCTCTCTCTCTCTCTCTCTCTCTCTCTTGTAGTATAGAACGCAGTGTGTGCCGAGAGAGCAGTCTTTCATTCGCATCAATGTACATAAAATACCATACGCCAGCAGACTTTTCAAAGGCATTCATAAAGAGAGGCGAGCCGGTGTATTAAACGATATTACGATGAAATATATTTAACGACCGTTGTAATTAAAAAAAATAATTGTCCATGGTACAAGCAAAGATCGTGAGGGAAAGAAAGTCAAGGTTCATAAACATAATACACATTGGCGGAAAATTTATTTCCACCGACGTGGCATTTACACCATGACATAAGTATACGATCCTCGTTTTTCATATAAAACTTTGTCTCTCGTTCGCGCAGAAGTGGAATACCAAGATTTTTTGTTCTTTCCCTCTCGAGGCAACGGCACTCGCATCCCTCTCCTCGACCCAACTCGTGCACTTCCTCAGAAATATATTTCTTCAATGGTAAAAGCGTCGCGCCCTTTATTCCTCGTTTTCTCTCCCTCCGCTTCATCCTTGTCAGTTGCTTTGTGAATGTATAAAAAAGGCAAAGCAGCAGGAATTATTATTCGGGTCAAAGGACGACGAGGCATTGCAATGTGAGCGAACTGTAAAGAGTAAAAAAGAGCCGGGCAATACGCGCAAGTGCGTTCCTCCGAAGTTGGCATCGGGCGACCTCTTCCGTTTTCATGCAGAGCATGGGAGAAGAAAGTTGGCCGGTCGAGTACATATAAAGATACACGTATAAGTATAAAGGTTATATAGTATTGAGGTAGAGACGAGGGCATGGGAAGAGATGGTGTAGAGGAGTCGTGCAGTAGTGTGGTCGTCGACTGTCGCCCATCTCGCTACCTAACCTCTCTCGCCCAGTACCCGCCATAACACACCAGCCGCAGGCCCGACGAGATGCTTCGTCCTCGCCTCTGCTCGATGTGCATGCTGCTGCATTCAGGGTGAAAGAGCGGGCTTGATGTGGTGGGGTTGCCATTACGGCCGGCTCTATGCCGCAAAAGGAGTCGAACGCCTGGCCAACAATGTGTTCTATGGTAACAATGCCTGTTTACTGTCTACACTCAGCGTACTACAATGGCCGATCGCTTCGCTGTCAGTTTTTGTCGATTGTTGTCCAACGTTTCGAGAGAGAGGGAGGAAGGGAGGGGGCGGTGAGAGAGAGAGAGAGAGAGAGAGAAAGGGCGAGCGAGAATGAAAGGGGAATAGAGGAGAGGGGCTCGACCAGCAAGACTATCAACACGAGAGGTAGCTATAGCAAACGCATCCACCTATATACATAACCTCTAGCATGCATCGAGCGCATAGCTAGCTCTAGCGGAGCTTCTCTGCGTGTTGAGCCTTTCTACAGTATACATAATTCATCACGTTTGTTCAATCGATCGGGGATAAAGATGGGTTTCGGGAATGCTTCGAAGCAATAGTCCCCGCAATTCTCGAGTAATCCGATCGAATTACAGACCGGATTATACTAGCGCGTGCGTAATTATCGATTGGCATAATTGTCCATACATGGAGGTGCACGATAATGTGACTATGGATGATGAATCGCCTCCGATCAAGCTTATTAAGCAGGTACCTAATGCAATTGAATTGATGCGAATTAAATTGGTAAAATTGCGAGATATTCCGGCAACAATAGTTCATCCATACGTCAATGGTCGTATTACCAAACAACAATTCTTGATCTTGCATTATATTTAAAAAAATATATATTTTTCGTATAAATCGCTCTTAAAGCCTCGAAATTTTTTACATTACGCGTGTACACTAATAAGAAATTTGTTTTCTGTATTGCGTTAAAACATCTATTGCTGGCAGGTAGATATTAATGGTGTTATTGTTAGTGGCTGAGAATACGTGACCATTAATCGGCTAATGCGCATGCGCTACGGCGTGGTTATCATTGCGCATGCGCTACGGCATTAATTGTGATTGCGCATGCGCTACGATATAGTTATCATTGCGCATGTGCTACGACATGTTTGTCATTGCGCATGCGCGATGGCCTAGTTATCATTGCGCATGCGTAATAATGGTACGTCATTGTGCGAGCTATTGTTCCTGTAGAGGGGGATGCAGACAGCTACAAAGGGAGAAGCTAAGGAGTTACAGTGTCAACGTCAGCTTCGAACGTACGTTTATTCTATTTGTCCCAAATCGTAATTTTTATTCGGTTCCATACCTCACGCAGAACGGTCGAACAAAAGGTTCTTACAATTTTTTATCTATATTACGGGTATTATTATAATGTAATTAACCGTATAGCAAATTTAAATGATTATTTACTTTTTGTATTTTCTACGAGTCAATTTTTTGAAGAATATACTCGTATTGAATTTGTATGGAAATTTTCCAAAAGAATGTAAGAGATACAGCAAGTTTTGTAAAGTGAGTATCGTGCTGTTCGAGCGCGTAAGGGCCAACGTCTGTGCGCAAGTGGCAACAAAAGAGGGCAGACAAAGCCGCAGGCTTTTACGAATGCCAACTGAAAAGGTTGGAGAGACTGTAGACGAGATACTGTACAGATCTGGCATGGGCGACACTTGGTAAGATCCGAATTGGTAGCGATAACGATACCTTACGTCACACAAGCCCCAAAGAAAACTTTAAACGCATTTATCTCAAAACCAGTTTTTAGTAGATCGTAATGCTTCTTCGAAAACGATTCATTTATTACAAATTAGCATATTTTTTGCAATGGAATAAATGAAAGTCCTAGAGGTTTTTTATTGATAGATTTTATTCCTACGAAAATGACAATGTTTTTCGAGCCAATAAATTTTGCCCAAGTGCGAATGGTAAATTCTATTTTCGAGCGGTATCCGTAGCAAGAATTTCCTTGTGCCACGTGCAGCACAATTGACATTATTCCACATTAACCACGACAACAAAATATACCAGGACCCACCATTTCGGTCACCTCCGTTGGATTGGTTTGCCAATGGTGTTATACCACACTTGGGTCCGCATTCGACATCAAGCAACCGATACAATCCTGGATAGGGCCTGGATAAGCACAGGGCTTCTCTTCTATATCGAGCTGCGAGAATCTCTTTTCCGTATTTGCCACGAGAGCGATATATAGGTAAAAACCTTGGCCAAGGAAATATTGAATTAGTCTCTTTGTGATTATGTGATAACGTTGTCATCTCCGCAGTTATATCTCACGAAGCGAGAACAGAAGACAAGAGAAAATCCCAGGCAGGAGACAGAACGAAGCACACTATACCTGCACGCAGAAGGCGCGTCGGACGGGCTTCTAATTATAAATGTATTGTTCGTTCAGTATTTTTGTGCGACGTCCTTCCTGTCTTCTCGGAGACAGAAGGCTATTCTACTCCCAGCAGTCGCTGTAATGCCGGTATTGTTCTCATTGTCGCGACATCGTCGTACGATAAAGCTCGAAGACAAAGCTTCTGCAAACGTCCTGCCTCTCCCGTAACAACTCGTACGTCTCTTTACACATTTTTCTCGCTTCTACCACGTACAGCTCTTTCTCTCTCTCTTTCTTTTTCTCTGGTCGAGCTCATCTCGTTGCTTAGCAAAGAAAACAACGATATTATCGACCGGTGTTTATGGAAAAGATCGACGACCTGCCAAATATTTATGATGGTATAACCGAGTAGCGTTTATTATATAATGCCAGAAGTTTTACCGTAAAAACAATCGCAATGATGTAAACAAAACTAACATAAGTTCATATAAAAATCAAAAATTCTCTTTATTTTTCGTTTAAAACAAAACAATGTGATTTCAAATATTGAATATTGTTTTTTGAATATTCGATGCACCTTGCAGGAGAGTTAATTCAAAGACAAAGGTAATGCAAAGATAGACAAATATTTATCCAAACAAAATACAATTGTTATGTTCCAGTGTGATAGACATTGTCAAAAAAAATTCGATGCAATTCGTGAAAAAACTGAGGATTAATTTGTCCTTGAAAATCCTAGGTGGGCACTACGCATCGGCGGACATTTTTTAGTCGCGTACATGCTTAGTTTGCGCGGTGTGTGGCATAAGTCCAAAATCTCACCGCGAGAGGCTCTCAGCACTGACCGGACCAAAGGCGTTCTGTAGTTCTGCCAACTTGACACAACGAACTACTCATTCTCGCACGACAGCTAACCTAATATTGACGATGTATTTTGCACATAAGCCATTGTCGAGATTGTCACACGTAGCAAATGAGTTGAAAGAGGCGGAAGATAGGAAACTAAGCGGTCAGTGACGATCCAATGTAGGAAGTGAAGCATCGCCGCTTGAAGACACGTATGCCAGAGCGGGGCATATTAGATATATCGTGACACGATATAGATATATTATGTACATTAGTTGTAGGAGAGAGAGGGAGAGAGAGAGAGAGAGAGAGAGAGAGAGAGAGAGAGAGAGAGAGAGAGAGAGAGAGAGAGAGAGAGAGAGAGAGAGAGAGAGAGAGAGCTGTGCAGGATCGGTGGTGAGGAACGGCGCCACCAACAGCAGCATCATCACCGTCACCAACACCACCAGTAGGTAGCAGTAGCCCTTTGTCGCTATCGGGCCGATAGCGAGTTAGCATTCTCCCGCACAAGAGCTTCAATGTACCGAGACAATGTAGCTAACGTTCGGGCATTCAGTGGTAAACAATGCCACGAACATAATGTCATAATGCAGAGATAGAAGCTGTGCGGAAGGGCGAGGGGGGAGGGGGGGGGGAGCGGATAGAGGGTTGGGACGTTGGCATCGCTCTTCGGCAAGATCCACACCGATGACGGTATAAAGTGAACGAAGGACGCGGCTTCGCGTCGAATGGAACGAGAGAGACGAAGAGAAAGGAGGCACGTAGCGAGTGTACGAGTTACCGCGGAGAACTCTAGAGGGCGTTGGGTACTCGGCCGTGTTAGACGGATGGGGACGCCGTTATACGGATGGAGACAGTTGTGGAAAATGGGACAAAGTGAGTTTTATTAACGCATCCATGATTAAAAACACTGAGTGGTGCCTCGTGTTCTACCTTTTCTCTCGCTCTCTTTCTCTCTCCCTCTCTTTCGTGCTATCTCATTCCGCAGGATGGTAAAAAACGAAGGGGAAAGAGTGTCGAAGCGCGAGAATCGAACGAGAAGGCCCGCTACAACGCTCACGGACGCGTTTCGCACCGTCTCTCGGTGCTTTTCTCTTGGTTTTTCTCCGCGAAGCGTCGCGCGACCGCTCGCGTCACGAGGGGGTGTAAGTTGGATTTTGTGAGAATCTCATTCGCTCGGAGTGGTCGCTGTACACCGAGGCCTCTTGTCACCCATTCGAGTGTTCAACCACTGCACATCAACTGTACGTACGGTATACGCGCGTTTCGCTGTGTCGATCCGACTCTACGTACTCCCATCTGGAAGACGGGAGCTCCGACTCCAATGTTTCCAGCAACCACCAGCTTCGTGTTGCAATACAACCATCGCGACAGCACCCTTTTGTCTTAACTTTTATCATACTCCAGCTACAATGGGTGTGTGTATCTGTGTGTGTGTGTGCGGCCGCGCGCTTATATTTATGAACATCTATGGCACGTTTTACGGATACAAACGTGGTTCAATCGTCGTTGAGGGATGCGTTTGATGACGTCCGCACTTCCGGAAATCGACGGAAATTATTATTCGGCAACGTTACTCTTCGGATCACTCGGTTCTATTTTCTCCCATGCAACTAAATATCGCATTACCTTATCGAGGGTTGAATATTTGACATCAATCCATCCTGGAAATCGGGCAGTTTTTTAGATTTGTGTGCGTGTAATAACTTGTGGTGGGCAAAGCGTTTCAACCCTTACCGCGTACAAAGCCATATATGGCTGCTACAGTTTCTTCCTTTGTGGCACAAAAGCAGCACAACGGGGCAGTTGACGGACTCCGTGCAGTTTTAGTCCGTAAGAGTCTGATACGACCTCCCCTCCTAGCCCGAGGCAGGGAGAAGTCATTCGATGATTTCCACAGGTTAAAAAACATTTAAACAAAACAGTTTCTTTCTCTTCTTGTTCAGTATGTTAAAAGATTTTTTGTCAATTACTTCTCTTTGCGACAACAAAAAATATGTTCCGGGGCATGAAGAAATGTACAATCAGGATCCAAAGTTGGTTTTGAAAGAAAACCTTTTACCATACTGTAAAAATTTTTTAAAACTTTAGCAGTCACACATGATTGCTAAAGTTTGTATGTGATAAGGGAAACGAATAAAAGAGTTTTTCACTAAAAAAAGGTATTCTATCTCCTTCATAATTCATGCAATAAAGGGTTATGCGTGTACGGTTTCCTACAAACAGTATGGAAAAATCATAGCGAAACAAAATTTTCGAATTCTCGAATCGTTGAAACTTTGGAAGAAAATCATTCGTACGACAATGTCGTAGCGTTGGGAAATACCGAACTCGGATAATTTTCATACATTAAAAAATGGAAAATTCGCGATATACGTAGCTTGTAATTTCAACACTTGGCTTCTTGCATTAGCCATTTCATTAAAATCACAACCGGGAGGAGTTTCACGAATGGGAACAAGGGGGTCTCGTGGAACAACGGTTTCCAGAATTATGAGAGAAGATATATCGTATTTAATGCGCTGGCTGAATTCACACAGCCGTGACATATACCAGGCGCGTTATAACGTATTGCACACCTAGTGGGTGTTGGACTATGAATAATAATAACAAAAACAAAACACAACAACAAAAAATCCGGAGTCTTCTCCCTCTCTGCCATGACAATACGACGTACGCGTACGATTTGCGCGACTCCTCTCTCGTCGTAGTAGACGCCGCGGGTTCTGAAAACAAAAAAACAAAAAAAGAAAGATAATATATTCCCTCGAGGACTGCTATAAGCCGTTGGCTGGTGACGTTGTCGGATAAAGGAAAGGGAGGCGGACGGAAGAGAGACGAAGGTGTGGGGTAGTGTAGCGGGAGTTAGGAAGGGTTTGGGTTTGGGAGCGACGGTTGGCCGCGCATGCGGTGAGGATGCAGCACGGAGAACCCGAGGAATCGTACGCAGAGAGGAACGGAGCCACTGACTGTCGGCTGCTAACGACCGTCGGAGCTTATCGTTATAAAATCGGGGTAACTAAGTTCGAACGGGTCGCGGGCGGAAAGAAGGGCGAGGGGAAGCTGGCGCGCGCGGTTCGCGGAACAGGAAGATCGGGTGGATGGGTGGTGTGTATACCTGGGTGGGAGGTTGGACGTGCGAGCGAGAGAGAGAAAGAGAAAGCGCCTGGTCGCAATCGCGAAACCGGTGCCGAAGGGCTCGGTCGGCACCCGCCTGTCATCGGGTATAAAATGGGGGATGATTAAAATAACGAGGCTGCGGAGGGTCTCCGGCAGATTTCCTCCTTGCACCCTCCCTCTCTTGCTCCGTATCATTCCCATCCCCGGTAGTCGGAGGGGGATGCAGATATTGTGGAGAAACAATGTGGCGCCCGACGCCCTGTACCTCTCTTACCGGCAAGCATACGACGACATCAATCGACATCCCTTCTCCTCCTGCACAGTGCCGATCTTTCACCGCTCGTCGGTACAACCTGTGCCCACCCTATACACTCTCCTTTGTTCGTACCTCCTACACCATCGAGAATCAAGGTTTACTCGGAACTTGGAACGAGCCTTCAACCTTCTCCATCCTTTGACCCAACGGAACTGACGACACCAAAGGATCACCTCGCACGAGGCATCGGCGCACCTAGTAGGTAGTTGGAACCTACCTAGACCCAGGTCCTACGCTAGACAGTTCCGGCTGCCGATCCGGATCTGTCTAGCGCCTGGACCTGTATCGTAGCGTCCGGTTTGCTCGTGGTTCCCCTTGGACCATCGGAGGTCGGGAGATGTCCGATCGTTATTGACAATCGAACCTTGCTAATGCGGAATTAAATATTCGCGCGGTCGCACTCTACCGAGGTCTTGGTACGGTCAGCTGGGGGAATATTGTCTGCCGTTCGATGTGTCCATGTCACCTCGGCATGCACGATTCCAGCTATACGTGGGATCGGAAACTGGGCACGTACGTTTGTGGCTGGTGTTTGCGCACCTGGCTGACCTTTTTCATTAGGAATCGTTATAACTGGTTCGCCTATGTGAGGTAGTGCACTTTTGGAATTAAAACGGCCTACACCTCTTGCTTGTTTGTGTCCGAATGAACTTTGCAAGGAACAAAGGACGCGTAGTAGTCCGGGCCCCGAACAAGGTCATGCTTGTAGGTGATATTGACCCAAGACATCCATCTACGACCTGCGGAAGAAATACTTACAATTAATAGGAATTTCAAAACTGTATATCGATACATAGGCAATATACCAATTCCTTCAGTACATGTAACTGGGCGGCCCTAAAACTAAACTTACCACAGCCGGTATGATCGGATCTTAGGGCAAAACTCAGGGCAAAAGGAAATACTTTCCAGGATGACGAACCATTGAGTTTTTTTTCACTAGATTGGATAACAAATATTTGAAAGAATCGTTTAGAATAAAATAATTTTACACAAGTCGTAAATAAAGTCCCAATTTGATTTGCAAATTCAAGAAAGCACGAATATCATATTTGCGCTCAATTATAACTTTACGAGGCGAGTGATTCTAACCTTGATTGACAATAAGGCATGACAAACGACTCATTTATTAAGTATACATCCTTATTATAACACCATGCATAATTAAAATGATACATAACAAGAGCTGAAACACAGAATCATTCACAATGGTAGTAAACAATACCTATTCAGTAACCCAACAAATAGTGCCAGGATGCGCCACAAGCCTCTATTCTCAACTGTCTGTTGTGCCTGTAGGATATTAACAGAGCAGCTAGAATAGATACCACGAATATTGCCCCGTTCGTGGACGATACCGGCATTTTATACTTCCCTTTGGAAAATAAGAAGCCCTGTGAATGAGATTAATATAGAGCCATTAATAAATTTAGGCAAATTACGTTTCATTTATTCATAAATATATTTAATATTTCATAACGTCACAAGCAGCTGGTGGTTTCAATCTAGAACAATTTAGCTTGATTATTCGATATAACGTCTCATTGGGTTGAAATTAGGATGAAAATCACAGATTACTGCCTGCAATACGACGAGTTAAATCTATTACTCTTTCATTATTCATTGTAAATGGCCTCGGTAGAGGATTATTTTCGAACGATTAATTTCCTCAAATAATCCAGCTCGTTGTAGGATAATGGTTTCTTTAGAACGTAAGGAGAAGGCTTTTGTGACGAACTTAAAGCATGATCTGTCTATCTCCTGTGGTAGACGATATTACTGACACCTGTGTAAGCACACGCGTTACAAAATCACGTATCTAATTTTGACAAAATATGTGTTCTCTCGTGACAGAAAATGCGTCATTCTATTTCACATTTGTTCACATGGAAACACGTGTAACTACATCATATAGTTATTATCGGCCAACGACTATTGCAAAAATGTTTAGTTACTGAACGTAACGGACTAGACGCACTTATGGATCTCCTCTATATATCATCAAGCATAGGGTAGAGCGAGGATAGTTGAGCAAGCGGGTAAGTTGGGCAATCGTAATATCTCGAAAACTAAGCATCGCACGCTGGTGCATCAAATGGAAGAAAGAGAGGTATGGGGGAGGGGAATACAACAAATCATTGCCGGTAGCCACGCGGTGCACGAGACGATGACACGGGACGTTTTATTATTATTGCACACAAAAGTAAAAAAATACGGGATTGAGTATTTTTCTTCTAGCATTGTGTAAAAAACCAGGGCATCAACTAGACGAGTACTAGTATGTAGTACATTTAAGTGGCTATCAATCCGCAATAATTATTGTAACGCACGTGGTACGGATTTCATTATAAACTAGCATTTGTTAAAAAATCTGAGAAGGGGCTAGTTGAGCAGTTTTCGAGGAAGCTAGTTGAACGATGCTCAACTGTCCTCATCGGCTGGCACGCATCACATGACGGAGGTGAATACATTACGCTATCGCCGGTAGCCACGCGACTACTTGTTTATTTAAGAAAAAAACATTTCACAGTTTGTTGCAATTAATGTTCATGATTCAAAATGTAGTTAATTAATGTAGCTATTGGTTTGTTACTGCATTGCATCAAATGGTCTTGCATGCGTCTGATTTGTTGATTGAATTCTTACCTTGCTCAACTTACCTCATACCCTTGCCCAACTTACCCCACCTATGGGGCAGGTTGAGCAGCTCTACACTCTCTCACATTTATGATAATATCTCCTAAACCAGACCTGAATTGGATAATGTTTCTGAAGGCGTTTCGAGCTGGAGAATTTGCGGAGCTAACGGTGCAAGAATCAAGGAAATCGGATGCATTTTTTAAGAGTTATGATCGATTAAGCCAGAAACTGCTCAACTATCCCCGCTCTATCCTATGTATACATGTATTTCCATAGAGTATATTTACTTTTGTCTGTAATCAAAAAATGAGAAGCATGAAGCATAAAGAATATTCTTATTTCACTCAGGGTTGCACGAGCTCAGCCTCAATAGCTCTAATCATCACGAATCGATAACAATAAATGCATACCTACTACATGCATCGAACCATATAAATAATCATGATCCATAGAAATCCGTGTGTAGAGTTTCATATTCGTTTCGAGTTTTATATTATAATTCACAAAATTCTCCGCAATAACGTAATCGATCGGGACAAAATTAGTCTCAGCCCCTTTTTGCCACGATTCTTCGTTGATTGAGCCGAATTTTATATCAATCTGTTGTGCCATACCGGAGAATTCTGGAATCGCGTTTTCGATGTGGGCATAGCGCGCAATATGGCGTCTTGAGGTTCTTCCATTTGTCAAATCTAGATAAACCGGGTGAATTTTCCAGCTAAACTGAAGAAAGATATTACTAGAGCATTTTTCTCAACCTCAAAAAGTAGAATGTCAAGTAAATGGCGAAATTATATTATTTTCATTCTTTATTCGAATCATAAAATTATAAAAAAGAACGATTTACCGATCGTCTATTTCGAGATGATTACTCTTATTTTCTATAAAACAATTATTTTCTATTTTGTCAAATATCCATTAGCAAAGGTGTGACCGACACTGCAACACTCGCGAAAATATAAAATATACGTTCTCTACTTGTAACACGAAAACGGCAAGGATTATATGGTAAATGGATAAGTACGATGGAAAAAAGTGGGAAAGATCGTTGTCGTGGCGTCGACGCGCGTTGCGTCCGACAGAATGGGCCACGGCGACGATGCCGAGGACGAAAAGACGACAAGCGACATCAACAACGTCGAGAGCGACGCTTTTCGGCCGGCGAGAGAACGGGAGGTTGAACGGAGAGAGGGGAAGAGCACCACACAGTCGGTAGAGCGGGCGCGAGCGAGCGCAAGCCGGGACTGCGGGGCGGGGGCGGGGAGGGGGGCGGCAGGAGAGGACGGGGGAGAATAATTTAAAAGCTGAATTGAATTTTTTCCTCGGAGTCTTTCCTTCGGGCATTGGGAGGCGGACAATGGCTCAATGGCGATGTATCAAGGAAAGTCGACTCGCGGGAGAGGCTAGCATTGTATCGGTCTTTCCCCGTGCCTCACGTGCTCTCACGCTCGCCTCTCTCGTGCTTTTTCCCGTTCTTCTTTCTTTTTCATCTCCCTCTTCCCCTCTCTCTCTCTCTCTCTTTTCTCGACTCCCCGTACACTCTCGTCCGTTCCCTCTTTGTTACGAGACGACGGCACTATTGCACATCTCGGCTCTGCCTGACGGCGAATGTAGACCGTAGGAAGGTTCGTTCGCGTTGATGTAGAGCTCGTATAGCTTTTTCGTACGCTATGTCTCGAATGATGATAGTAGCGTTGCGGGTTGGAGATAAGTTAATAGTTTATAAGTGTATCGTATGTTGTGATCAAAGTTCGCGCATGGGCGCAACCAACTCTGGATTAGTTAATTCAATTTCTCCAATTTCTAAGGACACTTCTCGTTGTCCAAGTATTTGTGGAATATCGCGAACGATTTGTGTATTAATAGGAACATATCGAGTACTTTGATGACCTCGAGGAAGGTCAGTTTGGAATTTAGGACGTGACCCCTTTGATCGACGAGACTGATAGGGATCGGGCGGGGAAGTGATCAGGGTCGGGCGTAATGCTGTCAAGCTCGTTGAGCAGTGGATACGGTTACCTGGTCGTTCTTTCAGTAGTTTATCACTTCGACAAATACGAGTATACATATATTTTTTCATGTTTACATGCGAAATTTTACTAGTCGATGAGAACTAGGGACGGTGAAAAATATCGATATATCGATATTTTTCGTTCGATATATCGATATGTTTCGTTCCATATGTTGATATTTTTTATTTCGATATATATGGATGTATCTACATAAAATTTCAAGTATCGAAAAAGTATCAAGAAACGATATTCTTTTCTAATGGCAATACCGACTTTATTTGACTTTAGTTTATGCTAAAAAATTACTCTGTGACTGTGAAAAAAACTAACCTCAAACTTGCACTTCATCTATTTTCTACGTGACTTCATAAAAAATCAATATTTTTACCTATCTTATTTCTTTCGATATATCGATATCTTCTTTCGATATATCGATATCTTCTTTCGATATATCGATGTCTTTTTTCGATAAATCGATATCGATCTTGATATTTTTTTAAAATATCGATAAGATATATATCGATAATTGTTTACCCTTCCCTAATGAGAACCATTCGGGTTCGTTTTTTGATAGTCGTACGACGGATGGGTTTATGAGCGGTGAATAAAATAAATTAACTGAATGTTCTGAGATTTGTATTTGACCGAATTGAGACGTCTTATTGGACCGAGTGTCGAAGGAGTATTGGAGGAGAACTAACTGAAGGCTAGAGTGAGGAGTTGAGAAAGGGTTTAGAAAAAAGAGTTTGCAGTGAGGGGATGTCACAAGCGACAGTGATAAGAATTAAGATTAGCGGGAGAGGAAATTTATATCCCATTTCTTCATCCGTTGTATTCCCAAGCGGTCACCCATCCAAGTACTGACCGCGCCCAATGCTGCTTAACTTCAGTGATCGAACGAGAACTCGTGCATTCATCGTGGAATGATCCTTGACTCCTAGTGCTAATTTTGATACTTTGAAAAATTATCAAACCCCCTCCCAAACATTCTTAATCTCACAAATCCATTTTTTTTTCTGGTAGAATGTGCGTATAAAAAATTATAAAAATGTTGTGAAATATCGTCGTCGGAGCTTCATCGATCTGAAACGCCTCGTATAGAGTCATGGATATAGCGAAATATCCAGCATTCGTACGAATGGTAGATCTCATCTCACGGACAGACATCGATTCAAAAAAAATGCCTTTGTTAGTCTTTGTTTTCCCGAATGGGGTGGGGCAAAACGGTACCATTTCCTGAATGGAACCCCATGCCTATTGTCCCCCCTTACAATAGCCGAGTTGATAGATCTACTACGAAGCTTGATAACACAAATTTAGCGAATTCCTACTTACCCTCCGTTTAATATGAAGACCTACGAATTGAGATTGACAATAGGGCAGCATGATTTTCAATTCAAAAGGGTTCCCGTATAAACAAAAATTTTGCGATGATTTACAAATAAATTTCTAGCATTTATTCGAAACGTAAGAATTCCTTATTGAGAAATAATTCATCGTATCACAGATTTTTACCGTCCATTATTCGAATCGTTGTCTTCCTTCGTCGCGACGAGGAATGTACGTTTCATGGACTCGATATCAAACGAAATTCATCTAACGACTGTCTGGTCACAGTGACGACAGAACGAATCGGATATTCGTTGAAACGAAACGCCTCGATAGTTCGAGACGAGCGAATCGTGTTTTAATGGAATTGAATCGCACTCGTAATATTGAATTTTAATCGATTAATCGGCGCGTTGAAATCCATCGGCCGTAATGCGGACAATAATTCGCGTATATTGAATAGCTTGGAGGGAAGGGTTGATGTAGGAAGGGGCCTGCAAGGGCAAAGGGATGAACGATAAAACAAAAGGGCGAAGGGTTGAGGCGAATGGATGAGGCGAGAGAAAAATAGGGGGATGAAGGGGCAACAAAAATAACACCCATATCACAATTTGTTCACGTGTATTGAAAAATGTCTTTCTCGAGGAATAAATTTTCTTATTGTCGTTATACGTTTTGATGAATGTGTTTTTTTTTTTATTTTTTTTTTATTTCGATTGGGTTCGTGAAACGTCAGTGAAATTTTCGATCTTTTAGATTGGATTCCACCTGATACGATTGAGGTTCAATCGATTGGAAAATAATACCCACGTGCCGGCAATTCTGCGACGAGAAGGAAGAACGAGGTAGTTACGTAATTGAAATTCGAATTTTGTTAAAAAAAATAATAATAATTCGATAGAAAAAGTACGCAGTGTCGTATTTCGTCGATTGAGGAGATGCGTGCGATGACGTTGAGTAATCAAGTTATATAACGCACGTGGCAGTGTTGAGGAAAAACGTAATCTTCGTCACACTTCCCGAGTATAAATAAATTTGTTCATTCATTTTTTATTTCTAGCGATATTTCAATATTTTGATAATTTTGTTTTTCAAATTAACGAACGTTGAAGAAAATTGTTCCAGCTTCAGCCTTGTAATACAAAATTTCGTTATTTTATTAAAGCGAATTATTCAAGTCGAATAATAATTATGAAATTTGAATATTTTTGTTAATATTCGACCCTTGTAATTGTTCCAAAGTTGTAAACCATTGAGGTAAAACAAACTTGTTTCATATTGATTTTTATCATAATCGATAAATGCGTTTTTTTCTACCTTTTCGCGGTTTCGAAAATTGATCTTGGTTGAAAATCATTAGGAAATATTGCGAATTAAATATGTTAACGATCGTATCTTAAAACACGTTCATTAGAAAAAATAGAATACTCGTTTATCAGCACGCAAACATTCGTCTGCCAATGACTCATTCGCGTCGTAACAAAACCCAACGTCTTCAAATTTCAAATAATATTTAGTCATGTCATTATTTGTTCTATGTATTTTCGTTGTATTCGACGAATAGATGAACATAACTTTCCTGTATGACGTAAAGCAAGACAAGTGTTGGAGTTGAACCAAAACACGAGTTTGTACTAAACCTCAAGCAATTGTTCTTCGCTAGATTACAATTCGAACGAGTGTAGGTATAAATTAACGTTTGATACGATTCTTAATAGTTTTTTCGTGAATATTCAACAATTCAATCGTTCCTTGTTTCCAATCAATCACATTTCATTTAACTCTATTTGTGCCTAATGTGCACTCCACCATTTCACTCACTTCCTTTTAGACACCTTCGCTATTTCACGTAAGGCCCAACGGTCCTCTTATGATTTTGAGGAAGCATGCCCCTACTGTAAATGCTCGGTGTTTCCACGCCAGTACTCTATTGGTACCTCAGGATGCAACGCCAACCATCTGGGGCCATACCTTTCCCTCAAGATTTTGGGCATACACAAAGACTTAGGTGACCAACACCCATTTCACTATTCCCCATACCCCACGCTTCTACAGACACCTCGTGTAGCCCAACGTTTGTCTAGTGATTTTGAATATGCACACCCTAAGGTGCCTAGCATGTTTCCAATAATTCATGAATCCTACGATTCTACGTACATCCCATGAGGCTCAACACCTCCCTACTTATCTTAAGCATGCACACCTCAAGGTGCCCAACCTGGTGTTTTTCAATTCCAAACATACGTATTCCATGCTAGTCTAACGGATTTCCCTTTTTTAGTTTGTATTCAACCACGTCAATTCATCACTGACGTCTCCGCACAATGATTTCTTTATCAAAGTGTCAATATTAGCGTATCATTAATTTATCTTCGTCATCACGGATATCGGTAATCCACATATTTTTATCGTTTGTGGCCATTCTATCATCTGGAACGTTGACGCACCTGATAAGAAAAAAAATAGACATATTCATTTGACGTATTACTAATATTAGAGTAGAAATAGTAATTGACTATTAGTTGGGATGATGTTGAGGTCAAGAGGGTAAATGGCTTCCTGAATAAGGAACGAAGCAAGGAAGCTAAAGGAACATCGTGCTTTTTACATAACATTGCGAATACGATAGTGCTTCATCTCTCTGGCTCGGTATGGAAATCCATCAGTCTTGCATGAGATAGTTAGAATGTGATTTATCAGGTTAGCCAGCATATCTCTATTTTACATCTAATATGCATTTCGTTTATTTTATTGCGATGGGAAACCGTCAAACGCATAACAATCATTGTCCGCTGATCTTTGCCTAACAATTATTGCCTGCCTAGCAACGCTTGTAATGAATATATTTTGTTAATTTATCTGTAACAAATGTATTTTTTGTAAATTGAGTAACGAATAAAAAAAATTCGAATAGATGGAATGGCCATTGTGATTGTCTTAAACACATTTGAGTAAATCCAAAACACAACATCCTTATCACACTTGGAAGAACTGTCACGATTCAATTTTGGATTCAAAATGTACAGTGAGTGGCGCCTCCACTCTGCCAGAATCAAGGCTCGCTACCATATGCCAAGTGTCCGTTGGGATTTTATTGACGTTTATCTCTAACTGGAATCTTATGTCACCACAACAGTCGATTCGTAATGGTAAACGCATTTTCTAGACACCCTTGCTCCGACCCTCATCGCCCTTGGGTCTATAAATTTATTCCGACGAGGGCGAGCTAGGTGAGCCAAGTGGATCGTCGGCCTCATTTTTGCGCCCGATCGTCCCCGTAACCTTTGCTTCCCCCCACCGCGCTTACGGTCCAGCAGCAGCATCACCCATTCTCGCAACGGCTACCGTATTCTACTCCCCCGCATACTCGACCTATCTATATCTTTCTTTCCACTGTTAGCTCTATCTTTCTTGCACCCTCGACGGGCACGTCGAGGCGAGAGATCCGGCCACGGAAGGTACAAAGGGTGGAGACAAAGGGAAGCGCCGCCCCCGCAATACGAAAACAATGGAGGCCAAACAATGCATCCAGCTACTGCAAATTTAACCGATAATCGAAGGTGCCCGGGGAACGAGCCACTCGTTTTATTCTCCCGGCTTATATTAAATTATTTGCTTATCTTGGATCTTTTGTCAAAATTCAATATTCGATTATAATATTTATAACGCGATATTAGATAGCGCCTTATGAGATTGTCTACGCGTCGCATTTTTCGTTTTCACCGACCGCTTTTTTACACCGAATATGATTGACTACTTAAAAGAATTTTTATGGAACGGCGCCCAGTGTACGAGACTTCCTTGACACTTCTCATTTCCCGACTAGAGACGGTTCGTGACATTCGTGTTTCGCGCCTACCGGCCTTATCGTCATTTTCCATCTATATGAATGTACGAAAAGTTCTTCGGTAACTTTTTCCTTTTTTCATAGCGACTCCTCTCGGGGATGCCCAGCGGCGCGGAGTTTCCAATGTTGACAATCGAAATGAATACGCGGGCGGAAATGAATTTTGTCAGAATAAGAGAACGTCGATGGTGTCGATCGGTGTCGTAATCAGCACGCCTCTTTGCCTCAAAAGAAAGCGAGATAATGTAACGCGGAAAAAATTTCTGTTACGTAAAATCTCGTGTGACTTTTGATGATGATGAAAAATGGCGGAAAACTTCGAGCGGTTTGTAACTTTGGTACGGAAAGTCAATAACGAGTTGGTTACCGTTCCGGGAGAATCGTACTTGGATCGTGCGTTCACCTCCGGGAACATTAATTCGGACGTGCACGAATTCACCATTCCATTCTGGACCAACAAAGCGTTGTACCAGTGGTTTCAAACTCGAAACTTCTCCTTTGTACCTCCAATATATTCTCTTGGCTTCCAATGCATTCCAATAATAGAAATATGCTGGTGTTTGTTCCTGGTGATTGTTGCCTCTTCCCTATTTTGTGTATATGAACGTCAATCGCGAGGCATACCAAATCGGTTAGGAATCGACATCAGCGTAGTTATACATTACTAATCAGCGTAATGGCATTGGAAAGTTGATCTTATGGCTCGTCAATGGAATTGTATCGTCGTGGCTAAAGCGTCAACGGACCAACGAGGAACGGAGGACGAATAGTGACTTGTAGGGAAGATGGATGTTCTTGGGTGAAGGAGATTAGGGAACGTGGTTTACTAACGTAAGAAAAAGAGCACTACGATCAATTCCATATTTACCAACTATCAGGTGGATAGTCTTGCCAATTTTACTCATGTAGGGACCTAGGTTACGCCGTCGTGTGGCAGGCCTCGTGTCAGTTTTACAAAACTTACTGATCTAGGAAACTACTGCATGTTGTCATGTGGCAACCCTAGTACGTGCTGTCACATGATGGACCTAATACCAGTTTTATCAACTTTACTACTCTAGGGACTTGACGCATTATAGTATCATGCGGCATGCCTGATGCATAGGACTTGCCTGAGGGTTCGTTACCCGCGGATCAAATTTGTTCGACGAACTTTGAGTGAGTATTTCCTTTGATGACTGCTTAGATATGTTTCTTAGGCGCACTGAGGATGTACCATTAGTGGCGCGAGACTACAAAGCACTATTCTAGATTAGGATATTGACGTGGAGTCGTTCGAAAAGCTCGATCGATTGTCCGATTGGACGATATCAAAACTTGTATCAGTTGAACGAGGGAGTGAGGGTTTCAGAGCCTGACCGATGAATGTATGAGATTGCAGGCGACTTTTATATTCCTTAGAGGACGAAATCTGTATCTCGTACTAACAGTGGTGCTGTTGCGTCTGTTCCAAACGATCGACAGGGGATTTGATTCAGATCCGGTATTGATATAACCATCCTTCAAGAAGTTTGAGATCCAAGCGAACGCCATCCTTAATTTTGTACACATATAGATAGAATTAATTTAAACAATAAACTACGTTATGGGAAACTGGATGTGCCTCATGAACTATTCTCGATCATTAAAACAAACCAAAATGGTCCATAATTGTAAAAGTATGCAGGCGCGATCCTCCAAAGTTTCCTTGAACATCATGCCCGCATATGGGTGATCTACCTATGGTGAACTATCCGCTTCGCATAGGTGGGCCGTCGATGATTCGGATTAGTAGCAGGTCCGTACGTAGTCCCCGCGATGTTAGTGTGCTGTGAATACAGACTTCGTCGTCGGAGAGGATCGAGCCTGGGTATGGAAAGGAATCGGAGAGGGGGAAGGTGACGATAAAAGATAAAAAGTATCGGAGCGCTCCTTCGCAGCGGGGCAACAGAGTAGGCGTCGATAGTCGATATTGCGACGAGGTCGGTCGGCATGGTGTAGAAGGAGGAGAAGGGTTGGGGTGGTGCAGTGTGATGTTGGTGCAGGTTGGGCGGGAGTTAGGGGTACCGAGAGAGATACAGCGAGAGAGAGAGAGTGAAAGAGAGAGAGAGTGAGAGGAAGAGAAAGGGAGTCCGCGAGTTGTGCGGTGCGCGCGGATCTGGTTTCCACGACAATGTTGCAAAATGAAGATGAACGGGCGAACACAATACCTCACGTATTCAGCGTGTACAAATACGGCTCGGTCCAAACACGTGAAATCGATTTCGAGCAAATAATCGGATACTGGGTCCGGATGGCAGAGAGGAGGAAGGGTGGAGGAGGAGGTGGAGGAGGAGGAGGAGGAGGAGGAGGAGGAGGTGGAGGAGGAGGAGGAGGAGGAGGCAGGGGGATTGTCGAATGGTAGTTCTGAATCCGTGACGGGGGAGGGGCAGGGGTTGGCGGAGAGCGAACGTAGGAGCGTAGTCGCATAATTCAGAATCGACAAAGCGGCAGATTATGGAAATAGAGTCCCTGAGTTGGAGCCGAAGCGTTCTCGTCATCTCTTGCTTTCTCTCTCTCTCTCTCTCTGTTTCTGTCATTCGTGTACACACATACCAAGTAGTAGGAGCAGCGTAGTGGCGGTAGTAGCAGCGCGAAGCAAGTAATACGTACCCGTTGCTCCGCAGTATTGAGAGAGAGTGAGGAGCGCGCGCGCGCGGGCGGTGTTGCCATGCCGACCCATTGTGTCGCTCGTTTTATCCGGTCTCTGGCTCTGTCCGCATCCACGGCATCGGCAGGCAGGCAGAGCCAGCATCGTCGCGCAGTAAGCAACCCTTCGGTCGCGACCGTGTGTGCCACCTTCTGTCCCCTCCGCCGTACGTGGAGGAGAGCCGTGCCGCCGCGTTCTGGTTGTGGTGCGCCGTGGCGCACGACGGTGCTGCCGTCGCCACCTCCACCTCCAACTTCAATCTGGTTGCCTCGATTCCGCTGGAACGGGTGTGTGTGTGTGCGCGCGCGCGCGCGCCCGCCACCACCGCTATGCCTCCCCGTTGTAACACGAGTGTAGATCTGGTTTAACCGGCGCACCGAACCTCCGGCGCATAACGTGCCGCCCACCGTCCCAACGTTGAACCCCTTCCACCACGAACCTCCATTCTTCGTTCATCTTCGAAAGACATCTCCCCCACTCCTCCCTTCGTACCTTCTACCTCATATCCTCCCCCAACTCCCCCCCTCCATGCCTCAATACGCGTACCTCATCTCTCTAACGACTTGTTGTTAATGTTGTATCAACTCAACCCTGCAAACAAGCTTGACGAGCGAGGAACCCCGTCCCTCTATGTGTATCCTCGGAGTTTCTAACCTTAACGGAACTGTATTGCGACTTCGTGCGCGAATGCGCAACCACACGTACGTGTCTACGATTAGATATATACACATGTTTGGATACATGTACACGAAGAGGATCGAAGCGACGTTACGACAAGAACGGGGACGAACCCATCGCGTCCAACCCCTCGATACACCCCTTCGCGAATCCCATCCCCCCCTTCCGCCAGGGTCTACCTTAGCGGGCTTTCGTTACGTGGCATTATGCGCATGTTGATCCTGCGTGTATGATCGGGCGGTTAAAAATACGGAAGAGCGATAAGCGAATTGGATATTGCCGTTACACAGTTCTCTTTTACTGTTTTTTTCTTTCCTCCCTCGTTTTGTTTTCTTTAGCCACCCTGACACCTCCGCACCGAGAAACGTAAGAGCATCGACGCGACTATATGGGTACTACGTGGATATAGATGGCGCTTGATTTTACACGCGTGTATGACTGCTGTCTTTACACACGTTCCTGTCCCATACGCGCCATGCGGAAAACTCTTTTTTGCTTCTTTTGTTTTTGGTCGACCAAAGCGTCGAGCTCAGGCCCCACGATGATCGCTAGATTGCGAACACGTCCGTAACGAATTGGATCAATCGGAAGTGGCGCGAATACGTTATCGATATATAAAACGCGTATCATTCTTTCATCCTCGTTCGACGATTGTAAACATCGTAGCTCGTTTTATTCTCGTTAGTCGAAACGGAAACCAAACAACACCGAAAGTTTGTAAACGTATCTTTCGTTTTACAGCCGAAGGCTGTTTTAGTTTTGTGCTTTTTGTTTCCTTTTTCTTCTGTTATTTCGAGAAATACACGGAAGGTAAAATGTGTCGGTTCGGAACAATGAAACGTTTGGAGTCCTGGCTGGGAGGGGGGGGGGGGGGGGAATTCAGAGATAGTTGTGCACAAAAAACGGAAACGTGGAGTCCTCGAAACATTTGTAACCGTCGAGAGAGTTATATTACCAACGTGGGGGTAGCAAAACCCCCGGACGAGAGAGAGAGAGAGAGAGTATTTATCGAAAACGAAACGCTGGTCACTCCAGAATACCAATTGTGGGAACCTTTTTAGGATTTCCTTTTTCAAACGAGGGCCGAGATCACTTTTTCAGGGTATTCTCCTCGAATATATAGATATAGCTTATACATGGACTACACTACCGCACTCTGGCATTACGAGGGGTATAGGCCTATGACTATGAGGACTCTAACAATGGGCGTACGTAAACTGAACGGACATGAGGTATACAAGATGCAAAGTTGCAGTTTCACTGTGTTTTTTTCACTAGGGCCATGCTGTCATTACTCCTCTTTCTGCCATTATTGAGCCTGGATATTTTTCGACATTTTTCATGGATTAATTTGATCGAATTCGTAGAGCGATTCACGATGGACATGGAGAAAGATTCAGAAATATCGAGGAGATTAATGTTCGTGATTCGAGTGTTCGTTGCTCGTAGCTATTAATACGTATAGAAGTAGAAAATGCCAGGAGACGTCTTATATCATTCGACGATCCTCTTAAGGGCATATTCCACTCGAGAAACGAAAAGATATTAATTTGTTTTTTTATTGGCTTGAAGTATGTAACTTATTTAACATGTTTTTTTTTTCTAGAAAATCTAAATAAAGATTGTACATTGGCGTGATTTATTGGCACTAGAAGGTTCGTGCTTGCGGTATTTATTAACTCGATTGTCAAAAACTTTAAATTTAGCCAAAAATTTGAAAAAAAATGTCTAAAAATTAGTTTTTTTTTAATGTTGACATTTTGCGAATGTCATTTTCCTTTTATTTTTCATCGTTCCTACGATATGTATGCTCTCTTACCGGAAACAAAATATTTGTTGTCGTATCGACAACAACCTTGAAAAGTGTTGTGATTAAAAAATCGATGGTAAAGGTATTGATAGTTAATTTTTATTTTTACTAGAACCCTGAAAAAAGCCTTAAATTCCGCTACTTACAGCAAAATATCGCCTTAAACCACTAAACATTTACTCCCTGATAATTACGATAAGACAAGAAATTTGTTTTCTTATCACCCACGAACCATGTTAAAGGGGAAATAATTGGCCTTCGCGCAAAAATTTCCTAAAAAAATGATCTAATCGAGAACAAAATTTTTACCCACGAATCCTGGCAAATATTAATCTCGATAATAATGCGATAATCGATTCGAAATGATATTAATAATCGAATAATTCGATTCCTGATAATAATAATAATAATAATCGAATAATTTTATTCCTGATAATAATAATAATAATAATCGAATAATTCGATTTTCAATAATAATAATAATAATCGAATAATTTGTTTCTCGATAATAATAATAATTGAATAATTCGATTCTCGATAATGATAATAATAATCGAATAATTTGATTCTCGATAATAATAATAATAATAATAATAATCGAATAATTCGATTCTCGATAATAATAATAATAATAATCGAATAATTTGACTCTCGATAATAATAATAACAATCAATCAAATCAAAAATGAAAAAATGCAAAAAACTAAAAAAAAAGGAAAGAAAACATCGTAGATTCGTAGTAGGGGAAGGGAGGATCGTTGTGTGGGTGCGCCGATGAGGTAAAACGAGCAGTAAACATCGTAAATCCCGAGTTACGAGTCGAGGGCTCGGTAAGGATTGAAAGTGTGTGCCTGTCTCCGCGACACAGCAAAGAAGGGTTCCACGAATCTAATTGTAAAGGGAGGCATGTGAAAGGGCTTGTTCTCGAAAGGAAGGCCTGGAAAGGTTCAAAGAGGATCTTCTTAACGACCGTATCAATTCGCATTTTCGTTCATTCACGTGCGTTATAATCCTCGGACGACCAACAACGAGGATACGCCGGTACGAGCAGTAAGGCACGAAAACGTGGCGTGTGACTTTTATACTTCCTCGCAAACGTATGGGTTCTTCGCTGTAGCGGCCAACGCTCGTGAGGTCAAGTGGCGCGAGAGGTCCTTTAAATTTCTTCTCCTTACGTAGAAAAGGAACAACAATAAAAAAACAAAATGTAAGGCGAATCTTGAGATCCGACGATTGGCCATCGACTCGATTCTCCATCGCTGCAATTGACACATTTCTCGAGACGACATTTTTGTTTTGTAATTATTTAATTATTCAGTCATTCAGTTGTTTAATAACACGATTATTCAAGGATTGTTTTAGTCGAGTGTCCAACTATTTTATTATTTAAGCGATGAATTATTTGATTGTTTAATTGTTTGAATGATTAATTATTATATAGTGCATTTATTTATTGTTACTTCATCGCAATAATTATCTAATTACTTGATTATTAATCCTTAATTAATATATTATTTCTGCTCTAAAGAAAGTAATTACCAATTGTAAAAAAATTTAATCTACGAACACTGATATAAATTTCATTTTCAGATTTTCCTCCACCTTTTTTTTAAATATTCTATACAGGTATACTTAGCTTCCCTTCGTGATAATGAAAAATTAATGTATACGCTATTAGCTTTTACGAAAAAAAAATGTCTTGATAATGGAGGTCGTAGTGACTAACCAGATAATTTGGTTGTTGTCGAAAACGTTAGATCGAAGGTAGCTTAATTCGATACGTCTACGTTGTCCATCATATCCGTCCGAGTATACGTCGAATTGAGAAGATAAGCCGGGATCTTACGTTTCTGTCAGCGAGGTGAACCTATATTAGCCCTTACGTATCACAAACTCTGACTGCCTCGAATAATGTGATCGATCGTCAGTGGTAGACGAAACGAGCCACGATTCGGATCGTCGGGGCAAGGTCTCGAAATTCTAGGTGGTTCGATCCAAAAAAGAGTTTCGCAGAATCACTAATGGTGGAAATGACCCGGAAAATTCGAACGGTCCGGTAGCTATCCATCCGTGGAATGGACCGCTCCACCTCCCTTCTGGACACCCCAAGGCATCTACGCGCGCTAATGCAGCCCTTCGCTCGTATTTATTGTGTGAAAACTCTTAGACTATTCTTGAAACCAAGAATCCCCTAACATCCATCATTTTTCAGTCTCGAATGATTCATGAACCTCAAGGCTCTCATACGTCTTTACGTCGATAGATACGGAAATTATTTACTCGGTAAATTGATCGCATTTGTATTTAAGAGTGTTTTATGAAGGATGAAAATAAAACAAAGAATGATGATTTTATTAACCCTTTGCGATCGTATGTCTACTCTCAGTCATCAAAGCTTTTTTACCGTTCCGTTCGTATGTCTGCTATCAGCCACCACATTAACAAACCGTACTAATCTTGTACTGTATTCATCCATGTGTCAGTTTACAATTGATTTGCACAAATATAAATATCTTATGGACGTATTCACGAACTCATGCGATGCTCTTATCAATTGGAGAATGGAATCCGGTGCGAACAAAAGCTCACCGAGGCGAGCCAGTCGCCTCTTGTGCGTAAAGAAATCCACACGTTTCGAAGGTACTTTGTAAAATTCCAAATAATATTTCACAAGTTGTATTTAACTGTAATTAGGCATTCCCGCTTCTTAAAATATTTCAAAATAATATTCCACTATTGCCAAAAGAAAGTTACCGACAGAAGTTTACTGTGAAACTGCACATTGGAGACTGTTTTGAAAAATGAATAAAGTTCGCAGCCAATGAATTGCAAGCCAAACTCAACAAGAACTCACGGATCGATTGAATGTGACGCAGGAAACTGTCTCCATTCGTTGGAAATATTTTTTTATCATTTTTAAACAACAGATGTGTAATTTTTACAAAACAAATCCGGTTTCATACTTCCATATCTGGTGTATGTCGTGAGACCAAGAAAAGAGGGTTTCACTAAAAAGCAAAAATGTATGTCATCTCATTTGGAAATGAAGGAAATAATTTACCAAAAAAAAAAAATTTTTTTGCCGGCTGTACGTCGGTCGAAATATCTTGATTGGAATAGTCTGAAATGAATAAATCAAGAGGATGTTTTTGATGAATATAACAACGCACCGGTATCGGATCCTTTAATTTTTCAAAATGTTCATCCATGTAAAAATAGTAGCAGTTCAAGGTCAAAACTTAAATTTGCGTCGAAAAAAGGGTTATTATTTGTTTAATCACTAAGAAATTATAAAAAGAATTGAGATTAACTTCGATACAAAATTGTCCTGGTTTTACCACAAACATGCCAAGTTTGAACGAAATCGGCCTGTTAGTTTTCGAGAAACGAGTCGATAGTTAGACCATCGACTATATTTTGTTCAAGAAAACGACATCCGTATATTCTCCTAAGAAAGTTGGTAATTTCGAGATCGTCTAATGGGTTATAGGACTAATTAGGTCCTAAGGATGAGAGGAACTCGGAACGCCAATACAGAATGTTAACGGTCTGTACGACAACACCCGCTCGTCTCAATGCCACGAACGTTCAACACTGGCGCACTAAGGGTCGCCATCTCGAAAGAGCCTCATTCCGTCTCCCGTTTTATTAACTCACGTCTGAAAGCCTCCCTCGTCCTTTCGATACATCCGCGCGAATACAGTTAACAAAATACGATAAATAGAATGGATACCCGGGAATTGCCCAAGAGCTGTAATAAACTGGATCTCTGAATGGCCATTGAGCCAAGATGCGAACAAATATATAATACGCAAACTTGCTTAAACAAGGATGCAGCCCCGTAAGCTCGAAGGACCTGTCAGAAAATCTTCCGATGAGAATTTCGGCATTCGATTTGTCCAACTATATCATCGAAAAATTCCTGGCAAAATGATACGAGTGAAATAAAAATAGCCGAATTAACAAAAAAATCTTTCACCGGAAATTTCGGCACTGCCGAAACCAGTCGGAAAACCTTCCGCTGAGAATTCCAGGCCATTCGATTTGTCCAACCAGATCATCGAAGAATTGCTCGCAAAATGTTACGAGTGAACTAAAATTAGCCGAATCAACAAAAAACCTTTCAATGTGTAAGTTTGGCACTGCCGAAACTCTAAACTTTCGGTGTCCCCGATTATTCTAACCAAAACTAGAATGGCCCAGAGAACTAGTGCTGGAATCCGATTCAATCGACGAACGTTCTACAATTTGCAATTTTACGAATTCAATTCCGGACCGAACGCGGATAGATCGTTGATTCAAGATGGCCGCATCAATGTCGATCCCAAGTGCGGAAAATTTCGAAATTGGAAAGTGATCGCACGGAAACTCGTAGTGCCACGAGTGAAGCTCCGAAGTGTTCATACCAGATGGAGTAGTATCCTCGCGAAGATGTGTTCTCGCATCTGAGATTCTCAAGCGATCTTACGATCATCCGTGGGATTTTCCAACAGCTGGTACCCAACTCCTTAAGAATTCATCTATCCGTACAATATCTTGATAATTTGCTTCTTTTATTTCCAACGATAGGGAGGAACCGACAGCTAGTCATAATCGAATGACGCGCTCCTTGTCTACGTTTATCGAGGTAGTAGAATGAGCGATAGGTACTTAAGGATGCATAGAGAATTACATCTCGTTGGTCCCTTTCGCGTGTTGGCGGTGGGATATATTGGAAAAAGGCAAGTGTGTTCCACCGGGGAGACTGATAAATAGACGGTGAGTTCGTATAAGTGGCCACGCGACATTAAAGACGAAGAGAACTGGCGAGCCGGGGCTTGATGTCGGTGGCCGTTTGGCCGCGGTAGCTACAGGAAATGGTTTTGGCATGCAGATTGGATCCCACGTATAGCCGTTTGGTATACCTACCCGGTCTTTCCACATGCTCCCTTCTACGCTCGCCTCTCTCCCTTTTTTTCCTTCTTTTTCTTTTTTGTGTTATTTGATGTTGCTGTTTCTTTTTTTGTTCGAACTGGTATTCTCGCGGCCGTACGGTTGGCTACACAAAGTGTTTTCTTCCCGGTATACGGGCTCGCTCGGCCGAAAGTCCGCGAGTTACTTTTACGTTCGACGTTACTTCCTACGGTTTGAACGATGTGTGCATACTCGGATAATACATTTTTTCCCCGCGCACCGATGGATTCATTATTCAACAAAAGTTGGAGCGAACCCATCCGCGTATACCGCCTATTATTTTCATGGCACTCGATTCCGATTGTTCGAACATCCAAGATTTATTGCATGCGCGTGTTTGCACATTGAGACTTTTAACGATTATACGTGCGAGTACGTCGATATAGCCGCCACGAAGAGTTCAGCCAATGTTGGATTGGTTATGGATAAAGGATATGCGGCGATCAGGTAGCTACCACCAGGTTTATTACCTGTAGGCCATGTTATACCCATTCTCACATTTGTAACAGATTGCAAGGAAGGGAACGCGAAGAAGGGATGTTTCATCTTGAATTTACATTTTTACGCGCTCGTGCACTCAAGGGCGTCTCGACCTTGGGGATGATCGAGAGATCCATCAGAGACTCGACGTACGTAGTTTTATAATCGTGTGATTAGCATATTAAGTTGGATCTTAAAGACTGTTAGATGATGTAGAAAAATGGGCGCGTGGCAGAGCGGTTACCCCTTTGGGCTCATGGGGCCTTCTCTACGTTTTCAACCACAAGAATCTGAAGGATTAATTACCGATTTATATAGTGCTATCGACCGACGTACTCTGTCTCTTGCTCTCGTCCTGTCTGTATCAATGTGCGTGCGCATGCGTACGTGCGCGCATGCGTGTGCGCAGATGTGCGCAAGTGCGCAAGCATGGACTTGCACACGTTCTCTATGTATCAATGTGCTTGCGCATGCGTATTTGCGCGTATGCGCGTACGCAGATCTGCGCAAGCGCGTACGTGTGGGCTTGCGTATACGCGCGTGCGTACATGGTGTGTGCGTGCGGCTCTCTCTTCGTCCAATCAGTTCGCGCTGCCAAGGGAAAAGACGGTTTACCTTTGCTCGCACAAGTATGTGTGCTCTTTCCGTAATCACCGTGCGGTGATTATGCCCGCGTGGGCATACAGCCATTCATAAACCCACTTGAGAATGTACCTGCTTGAATGCCCGATTAAGCCTCGGCTTGCTGTAACCAAGCGTCTTGACTGGGATAACCGGTATATGGGCCGTTCCATGTTAGTAGGTCACTTTTAACTACACATCAACAATTTTAAGGTTCACTTTTAGATGGAATTTTTTATTTATAAAGTTGGCACTATTATTTATTTATAAGCTTGAAGAAACTTTTAACCGTAAATATTGCGATTGGTACTTTTATTAAACAACCATTTTTAGAAAACATCTTCGATTAATTTGTATTAGATAAATTTCCTCGTTTCGATGAAATATATAACAATTGTATGCAAAATAAATCTATTAACATTGTCGAAAAAGTTAAACTTTAACTATGTAGGATTACTTTTTAAATTGATTTTTGCAACAGGTGCGTGTTGTTGGACAAAAATTTCGACGATATGAAAAAAATGCATGAAAATTGTTAATAACATTTCAACTGTGCGATATAAAACAGAAATCCTACGTAGTGTCGAAGCTGTTATTATACTATATCGAATTCTTTTTGGTTCATTATTGTAGTTTTGAAATTGCAGCAGTTATGGGTTCGGCCATCAGGCAGCAACGAAAAAGAAATAGCGCAGCTGGGAAAATGCTGGGAAGCTGCCATTTTGTTCAGGACAGCTCTGATAAAATTAATAAACAATGCTCGATACTTGTGTAATAAAGACATTTTCCCGAATTTCGATATGTTGTTTAGTTTCTTTGAAAACAAATCGCAAAATTTCCTATATTTTTCGGCCTCTAGTTTACCCCTTAGTTTCCCCCTCTTGTTTACCCCCTTAAGGCGGTCTGTCATCTGATCTTCTTTGCTTCAAATTAACGTCTCTTCAAAACTAGCCAACATTTTTCAACGATTTTTTTTTACTTTTGTTCAGAAAGACTTTATTAACAATTCTATGTAGGACTTTGGAGGATATTCGAAATAGAACAATTTTGGGATTAATGGAAAATCGAAAAACATTAATTCGAAACATTCCTATTTTCAATGTATCTTTTCTCAGTAACCGTACGTTAGATTTTGACTATTTTTGTTGCATGTGTATATTAAAGTATTATAAACAATGTGTCGAGCCACTTTTTCAATATTTTGTTTCAGAATTTTCTGACATAATTTTGAAATTTCGTAAAAATTTTTTACCACGTTTTGTTACCTTCAAATGTCTCGACAGATCCTTCGTTTGGATGATGGTATCACGTTACAAAAAAATATATGCCGATACGATGAGTAGATTTCGAGAAAAGGTAAATTGCATGTGAAAAAACATAACTTTTCAAGAAACACGATTTTCTAAAAAAGTTTGAATTTCTAAAGAATTAAAACGCTAACTTAAAGAAATTATTTAACATACTTCCATTGCTCGAAATTTCATGAAATTTGAACCAGGTATCAAGAAAGACGTAAACTTTCAGAAAAAAAATGCATGTACTCTGAAATATGTCCAACCCCCTTAAACGACGAGATTAAACTCGACGCGCTTCAACGACGATACAAAAATACGAGAATGCGTGATCATGCGTGTGGCCCTAGGTACGTATAAGATTGGAGGGTCGAGTTAAGACGCGGGGTACAGCTAGCGTCCGAAGGGGATGAAAAATCTACGTCGTTCCCCATTGTCGTTGCTACGGTCGCGAAATTCGTGCGACGCAAGAATATACGACATTTGTACACCGTCGTTGCGTCGGTTGCGGTTTTTTTTCCGTCCGTAATACACGCTCGATGGTAACTCAACGTGAAGTCGCGCAGAGAGAAAGAAAAGAAATAAACCCTGGGGTCGCCAGAAATACGAAAAGAAACTCGAGTTTCAACGAGCACTCGATAAGAAACCGATACGAGCGCCAAGGAACGAGCCATGTGGAGTATATGTAGCACCGATTATTGGATCCGGCAAAAGGGGCAATAGGAAGAGCGTATAGCGGGGGACACAAAGCACCGAGGGTTCCACTAACCCTCGATAATAGTATGCCACTTCGGTGAGCCAGGTCACATTTACTCGTAAAACCGAATTTCGTTAATTCATCCTTTTTTTTCATCTCCGTTTTTCGAACAACCATAATTCGCCGGAAGTAAAATTCACCGTTAGTAACACGGCGGAAAAATTATATTGTGACAGTGATACAATAGATTTTTTTGCATTTTCTTAAAGATTTAGTTTTCAGAAAAGTGTGATCAAAGTTTCAGGTCAATATTCCAAACGATGGTAAAGTTATGGACCTCGAAGGTTTAACGCGTTCTAGCGTTATTTTAATAAAAATGTGGTCATTGATCTGTGGCGCCATCTACGGGCTTCAACAATCAACACTTTATGGTTACAAACGGAATTGACAAGCAGCGACCCTCTATGGAACACTAGTGCCTTTCATTGTGGTTACGGTACCACGTGCCAACAATTGTAAAATACGTTGTATCGATGCCTGTCCCACAACTAGTCACAGCATGGCGATTGTACTGGTAAATGGAAGAGAACTCATGCCCGCTCCGTAATACTCAGCAGTTCCCAACTTTCTGTACAGCGCACATTTCATGGTTTCCATCCAACCATTATAGTGTACGACCAAATAATTCTGAAAAAGTTAATCTCCCATTTGAGAAACTATACCAGGCGTTTCTCGGTACAAGTAGAAATTTGTATTCAGCGCCATCTAGCCATGTGTGTTTTCAACTAGCGACACAAAATCATAACCTCAAACATTTTAAACGTAATTTTTTCCAAAACTGGTTGATGGAATAAAACAAAATTTTTACATTTGCAGGATTTCATTTACATCGTTAGAGGTTTACGAGTTGGCTGTGCTGGAAGTGATCGGGCTCGTTTCATGATGTTCTACAAGTTGTTTGATTCTTATTGTTACCAAAGAAATGATGACTGATGTTAATAAATGTTCAGACAAAAATTATCAAAGAACGTTGGTTATTTAAAATAGTATAACGAATTTTTAATTTTTGTTCATATTTTGTGATTTGTATTGTTAATTTATAAGAAAACGTGTTACATACCAGTCTGTATTAGTTTCACTGTTATTAATGAAAAAAATAATGTCATTCATATATTAGTTTTATTCTATATCACTTGGCATACCATGATGACCAAAAATGATGACTAATGTTAATAAACGTTAAGAAAAAAATTACCAAAAAACGTTGATTATCTAAAATAGTTTAACGAATTTTTACTTTTTGTTTATATTTTGTGATTTGTATTGTTAATTTATAAGAAAACGTGTTACATACTAGTCTGTATTAGTTTCACTGTTATTAACGAACAAAATAATGTCATTCATATATTAGTTTTATTCTATATCACTTGGCATACCATGATGACCAGAAATGATGACTAATGTTAATAAACGTTAAGAAAAAAATTACCAAAAAACGTTGTTTATCTAAAATAGTTTAACGAATTTTTACTTTTTGTTTATATTTTGTGATTTGTATTGTTAATTTATAAGAAAACGTGTTACATACTAGTCTGTATTAGTTTTAATGTTATTAATGAAAAAAATAATGTCATTCATATATTAGTTTTCTTCTATATCAGTTGGCATACCACGATGATGTCCCTTCTGTTAATACTTACCTTAGACTTGTTAATTCTACCCCAACCATGAGCTAAGAATTAACAACTGGCTTATTTGAGAAAAAAATGTTTTACACAAAACATCAGTTCTTTTATGTTTGACTTACGTTAATAAAATAATACCTAACTAATTAAAACACCACCTAACATAAAAATCAAGTCTAAAATATTGAATAATTTCAAAGCTACAAGTAAAAATCCAATTTTTGTTAATTGTGACCCCAGTGTCCCCTACGCAAACTTATGTTGACGGCGTGATCGTAATTCAGACAATCGCCCTAATTTTATGTGCCGTGTAGCCCTACCACTTTTCAAACCATACCCATGGCTCGTATCCACGCGTGAAATTTACAAACAATATTGCGTTTTGGACACGCCGATGATCTTTTTAATTCTCTTTTATGAATAGACCGGTAGAAGCGAGACGAGAGAAAAAAAAAGGAAAATGAATATATGAAAAGGTGATGTTAAATAATGTCGAATGACCTGGCACACCACCGGCCTATAAGTTGTGTTGAAGCATGTATATCGCTATCGGGAATACCAGAGAGGAGTGCGGCTCGTGAGAGGGAACGTTCTGCAAGAGAAAAGGATAGGACCAAGGGAGGGAGAGCGAACGAGAGAGATCGAGAATTTTCCCCCCTGTCGTATAACCGCCGGCATGAAGCAAAACGAGTTTAATTTAGTGTTCGCATGCACGCAGTCGCGGTATAAATATTTTTATTTATCCGGGAGACTGTCCGCGAGAATAAGCTGGTAATTTACACCCTCGCCCGGTCTGGGTACGCTCGCCATGAACCTATGGACGAGAGAGCACGGTCCTCCGTCGCTGCGCGCTCTCTCGGGGCTTCGGTAGGCACCATCGAGCGCCCCCTACCTATACCCATACCCGAGCCTCGGTCCGAGTCCGCTAGAGGCCAGCGGGCGCGAGCTCTCGCGAACGATGGGAATTTTTGGCGATTTATGAGATTTCTGCAACGACGCGTAGGCGAAGGAATTAAAGGACATTGTTCGGGAACTCGGCTTGGAACGAATCGGTCGCTTCCCCGCTTACGAGCCACGTAAACCTCGTCCGCTCGATAAAAATTCGGATTTGTCCGGGGGGGGGGGGGGGGGGGGACATTGTAGGTTAGGTTTTTCCATCGAATCGTTTCGCTAACTAACAATAGAGCGCGCGCGCGCGTTCATTCGTGGATCGGGCGTTTGTTTGCTCGCTCGATCCCCGTGTCTTGTTCACCTCTATAGTTCCTCTGTATATAACAAATGTCGCAAGGTAGCCACGTAAGTATCTTTCCTTTTGTCGTTCTCGTATCACGACACACGATCGAGGATCACTTGAAATCTTTATTTCCCCCAGGGGGCCTACCGTATTATGGCTCCCGCGTGATCCGCGCGCCCTCTCTCGGCGACCGTTTGTATTTATTCGAGCACGCGTGGTACCCGGTCAGATTAGGCTGTTCTCTCGTCCCAAGTGTTGCTTTTGTCGATATACGCCGTGTATAATATCGCACGTCAAATTTTATTCTACTCTTATTGGATGAGGATTGACGATTCCTATATCTTTTTATTAAACGAGATTGGAGAAGGATGCGTGACGACGCGACGGAATTTTCACGCTTACATCGAGCGAACTGTACACACAATTTTGCAGCTTTGTCCGAAGTAATGACTGGTCGATATACCTCGAATATCTTTCTCCGGGCTTGTGACGATAAATTTCTTATCGTGTCAACGATGCGAAGGAAGCAAAAGAACGTCGGGTCGGAACGATATATAATATAAGAGTTATGTATCTGATTTTTCAAATATTCTCGAAGTTAAGAAGGTTTTTTTTTGACAAAATATACATTTTATCCGTCTGTTATTCGCGAATTCGAAATTTATGAAAGCTATGAATTTTCATGAGAAAAGAAATTGAAAAATCTTTTTTCAAACGATATATGAGAAAAATTAAATTGAATGACACATTGGTACGAATTAATGTAGGTATATGTTTTTTGTTTTTAATAAATTGTTAAAGATAAACTAAATTTGGAAGAATGGGTAAAATAACGATACTATTAAACTATTGATATTATTAAATAATGAATTTGAGGGAGTTGGTAATTTTATTTAATTCATTTTATTGAATATGATTATTATCAAAATGTGATTTCCACTAATATTAAAACGGCTGAAAATTCGAAAAAAATCTACAGATGGGTTTTTACATTTAAGGCGGGAAACCCCTTTTTATTGCATAAATCGTTAGTTCAATTAATCAAGAATATGATGTCAAAATTTCAAAACGGAATTCGTACTCGTTTAGATTTTATCAGCATAGGAGTGTGAGGCACAGGCTTGAGCGCACAGCAGGTAAGTTTTTTTTCGAAACTACTTTTTTCACATTTGCGGAAAGTCTAACTCAAAAAGTAATGAACCGATCATTATGAAAATTGATAGTATGATTCTTTATGAAATTACAAAATATATGAACCAACTTTTGAGTTAATATCGTAAGGTTAAGGGTTTTTTTTGCATCATTAGTGAAAATAAAATGGTGAGAAAGGAAGTAAATTGTTCCAACGCCTACAACATTTGTAATTTTCATTATTTTCACCTGTATTAAGGTTCGTACTCTTAAAAAATAAGTTATTAGTGTAAAATAAAAACCTTTTTGATTTCCGATACAAATTGGAATTCCCACACGTCCCGCAATTAGAGCAACCTTAGTTACGACCTTCACCGGACATCAGTGCGTAACTTTCTTATTTTTAGCTGAAATTATTCAAAAAAATTCAGAAAACTTGTTCGAAATATGAATAAAATGATGTCAAAATTTGATTGAATTCTAATTAATTCTTCCCATCGAAATAAAATTCTATAAAATCCGTGAAAATGAGCCCCCTAACATGGTTTCCTCCCTTAACATGAAATTCCACGATAAAGAGGCAAATTTGGCCAAGAGAAACATTTCTTTTCCATAAAACAGAATATTTTACACAATTCCCGGTACAATATTTCAATTCTTTCCCGTGTATACATTTCGTTATAGTTTAAAGAAGATTGCCCACGTTTCTATCCGTATACCGGTCGCGCGGTTTACAAAGACGCCCCACTACGACCACCCCAGCTCCGTAGCTGGAAGGATCGGAAAGTAATACCCGGCCAATTTCTATCCTCAATGGAACATCGTTTGGCCCTTGATGCAGCCGCGTGTGACGATTCCAGCAGGTAAAACTTTATTTCATTGCCTTCTCGCGAGGAGCTAACGTGCCGGGGCACCCTTCCTCGTATAATTCCTTCAATCCGGTCGCGACCCTTCGACTTGGTTAATGAACGTACAACGCGTCACCTCGTAGTATGCCATAGTGAGACCATGAGTAAGAGGGCGACGAGCGTATAAAGTATAGAGAGGGTGAATAAAAAAAAAAAATGAGAGAAAGGGGAGCACGGATCACCGCGATCGTTTGGCGAGAAAAAAAGTCCCATTCGCCAATTACAATGAAGCTCGAAGAGCTGGGAGATTCGGTCCGGAGCGCGAATAAAATATACTACCTGCCCTTTTTTCATCGACGGAACAATGATTCTATCGCGATCACTGTATAACCCGCACTATTCCCCTGTATGGTACGATTCGAATCCTAGGTTCGATCGATTGATTCCACTGTCGTTGAATTACACCTGGATGCCACGGTTTATTGTCACGAATATAGTGACTATCGTATCGACGAACGAGGAAAGGAAAGGGTGGGATACGCACGAAGTGAAAATTCCGCGAGGTTGGTATACGCTAGGACGACATACAACTTCTTCTTTGATTTTGGGCACGTAGTGGGGTACGGGTCCCATGATTCGAATCGATCGAACCATTGGTCTACTTTATGTGATTGGAATGAATATTTCAAATCGGTTTGATAAACGGTTGCGCTATAACGGGAGAAAAGAATCATCATTTTTGATTTCTTTTTTTTTACAAAGGCTGTGGGAAAATTGTTAAAAAAAATGGTTGTTTTTTATAATATCGTATATTTTTCTGAACATCAATTTTGCGGCCACCACGACTTTTATGGATTTGGGTAATCTTGAAATAAAAAAATGCAAGAAATATCTTTCATATATATAACATTAATTACAATTTGTTCGTTCGTTTTTTCACCCATTTGTATTTGGCTGCAAATAGTTTAGGATAAAATTGCAAGGGACAATGATAAAAATCGCCCGCTTTTGTTGTTAAACTAATTACGAGAACAATTAAAAAAATCTTTCGATCGAGTAATGTCTCGTTTGATCCAAAGTCAATGCTAACGCTTCACTGTTGCCCTAAACATTCGTTACCTGCAAGAAAGGCTTGGGCGAAAACTTTTGAGGTTATACGTGATAACTGAGAAACGCGATTAGTAAGATCTCTCTCCCGGCCCAACCGACGGGTATGGAACTTTAGGTCAGACACTTCGTGCCATGTTTCTGTGTCGACTAAACTAAATTTTATCTCGATCTGTTGTGCCATACCGGAGAATTTAGGATTCCCGTTTTCGAAGTGGGTCGAGTTTTCGCCACTGCGTCTTAACGTCATTGCTTGATGAGAGGTGAGTGTTGACGCATCAAAGGTCAATTTAATGTCATATATTTCACTCCATCCTTCATTCTCTCACTTCATCTCATTATTTGACATGGCTCTTTACAGTAACGGCAAGAAATGGCACTAAAGCCAAAGATCTCAGCTTTTATAATTCATACAAAATACACAGAACGTAAAGTACTCTCCCTATAAAGTTCAGTTTGAAAGAGCGTGCTATACGCCTAATCCTAAGATCTTCGCGAGCGATCCGCGAATTTTAAATTAGCGCACTAATACAGCAAACGAACCGAGATATAATTGCCTCGGGAAAGAATCAGCATCTCTGCATCGCGCCAATGCTACCGCACTATGGTGGGCGACCCTTATCGAGTAGCTAAAGACCGGATACCGTTCGTTTGAATATTATTCTCTGTCGTAAGCGTGCCGTAAGCTAATCCTTTCGGTAAACGTACCAGCGAACACAATCGTCGTCCCGATCCCTATTGGCTTGCTGGAAAACCAAAAAGGCCCTTGACTCGTGCGATATATGTTTGAGACGATGATAAAGCGATAAATCAGCGTGTGTGAGCGAGCAATTCCCACCGTAAATACAGCCGTACAGAGGCGAATGCATGCGCCGATTGGTCTTGTCGAATGGATCTTTAACGCGTAGTGTACGTAAGCGCGATACGCGATTGGATTTAGAAAAAAATGCATCGCCTATACCGAAGACCGTCGTCGATCGTCAACGACGTTGATACGAGAGGGGCGGGGGAGCGGGGTGTGGAAACTTGGGGGGTTGCGCGACGTGGTTGTAGTAGAGGAGGCATTGCAGGCCCGGCTCCAAGGGTTGCTACGCTCTCGTCATGTTCATTAATCAGGAAACCAGGGCCCACCCTCGTTCCCTCTTTGTCGCAAACGGCTCCCCCCGCCCTTCTCCTTCTCGCCCCTACTTTCAGTCAGTCCTTTCCTTCTCCGACGCTTCGGGTTTTCTACCCTTTCCATACACATGGCATCGAGGTACTGCCATAGAGATATCGATTGCAACCGCCTCTCTCCCTGTCTCTCATTCTCTCTCTCCCTCACTCTATATATGTTTATATCTACCACCTGCACAGCTACTTACTTTATGGAGAGTACCGTGAGTACCGCGTCTAACGGTGAATTTCCAATAAACGTCATTAACACTCGAGCCGCGAGCACTGGTACGAATCTGCACGGGGTTGAGGGAGAGGTATCCTTCCTCCCAGCACACGCAGCAAATTAATACTGGAATGGCTTCGTCGGAAGATATTCGCCGGTTCTGGATGCGATGAGTTCTACCATGTTCATATCGATCAAGTTTCATCAGCCACGACGAAATATTAGCTTACGCGCATGTATCATTAACAATGCAAAACTACGGGCATTCTTCGATTTGAAATTGCTTATGTATGCGGTTAATTATTTAGATTGGTGCGAATTTTTGTTAGATTTTGATTTTTTTTTAATCCAAAGACTTAAGTTTTTTAAAGAGCTTTGCGTCTCAAATTTCGAGTCGAGATGCAGTTTTATAGGTTAGAGTCGATATTCTACTGTCCTTCGGTATGGGAGAGTTGGAAAATGCGATTTTTAGATTTTCCAATACAACGTGGCCGATCGAAATAAAATTTATCTTGGCCCTTTTTTGCCACGATTCTGCATATTCCAAGTCAAATTTCATCTCAATCCGTCGCGGCATCTCAAAGAATTTGCGATTTCCGTTTTCGAGGTGGTGCGAGCGGCGAATATGGCGTCTTAAGACTTCCGCATATGACGTTACATAACCACCGATAACATTATATAATAATAGAAGCCTCCGCGTTACCAGTGAATATCGAAGACAGGTTCGAAATCTCAGAGTGGTTAAGCCCGTTCCCGTGCCTCTTCCGTAGCTTTTGTAGCGGATTATTATGAATAGGTGCTCGAGTTGGAAGGCACATCGCACTAGCCAATTTGCACGAGTTGATTCGGGCGCGATGTTCGTTCGCAGCTACAAGCGAACAGGCAGCGTCCCCAGCCAGTCAGGTTCTTCGTATTTTCGCCACGTCAGACCAATTAAGACCGCAGTATATAATTGCTACGCGCCGTGCGACGGAGAGGAAGAAACCCGTTTACGCCTCGAGTCACATCCCCCATGACCACCTTCCGCCGATTAGGGCTGTTAATTAATTAGAGAATCACGCCAGAATGCTCTAATAACCGGTTGCAGTCATTAAAGAACTTGATAAGTGCCGACCCTACGGCTTTTGTGCAAATACGATTTACCCTCGTGATCTTATGCGAATTAACTTTGTTAAATAACGGTTGACATTTTCTTTCATCGCGTATCGATCGAAGGTCTTGATTATCGGTCGCCTAATTCGAATTAGGTGAATATGCCAAAAGAAAGATTATCCCATGATCCTACTAGTTTCACCCTAGTCACGAAACGGGCGGATATTTCGTAGTTGGAAAATCGATGCTTTTACTCGATAATACGTACTCGATCGTTGTAAAAACGTTTTTATTTTTACATTTTTCATACACGTTTGCCTCGACAAATTCGATTTCAAAGACCCCCCATGCAGCTCCTCGTGTGGAATAGTCGAGGGCGAGCGGTGCTGGTTTAATTATCATCTCAACAAAGGACGCGGTTCCGAAAGTTTTTGAGGGTTTCCGCCGCCATTAGAATTTTAATTCATCATACATCGGGGCCGCTCTCGGCCACCGACTGTTGCTCCCGGTGATAGTTCACAGAGGCAACAATGGTTTAATATAACGACGAAGGAGTTTCCGAAAGCCAATCGTGACTTTGCGATACGATTGTTCCATATTCGATCGACGGATTCCCAGGTGGCCGGATCGTGGCTCGTACAGTACTTGGACCAAAGCCTCTGTCGGCCTCGCGTACTACCAAGAAATGAATCTTCTTTCGCTCGAGCCTTCTGCCTTTATCTTTGTATAATGAAAGCCCGAGCTACCGAATGGAGTGAGCCGCTTCATGCCTCTCTCCTCGAATAACGCGTTTTGCTGCTGTCAGCCACGGTGCGAGAAGTTGCACGCGCATACCGCCCAGAATTTAGTTATTAAAAAAAGCAATTCGGGACACGTCGAGAGACTACGCTCCAACCTATAGCTGTATAACGAATCTTTATCCGGGCAAACGCCGCCATTTATTTTTCGTTACTTCGAACGAGTCGTCGCAAATTAAGCCACGACAAAACGGATCTTCGTTTCCTTTTGAAGTCATCATACTCGCACGTTTCGAAAAGTTTGTCACGTGAGAAAAGAAACGTCAAAAAATCATTTTTTCTCAAAACGGTTTCTCTGCCGCCTTTCTATAAACACCTCAAAGAGCCACTTTCACGGTCCGATACACGAATGCTACAAAGTTTCCGGATAAACGTGTTAATCCACGCTCGTATAATTACCCGGAGTAAAACAAACTCGAGTGCTGCCCTCCAACAGCGAGGGACTTAATTCGAAGTAGTTAAACCTACGTGTATAATAACGTCAGGTGGCTTGGCTTGACCACTATCGCAGTGTTCAAACCCCTTCAACCTTCGTTCGTCTCCTATGTTCCAAGTGTTTCACCAAGAGTCTTAATCAACGAACTAGCGCGGCAAATTAACCGCCTCGAAGGAGGTCAGCCTCGAGAGTAGTCCGGAGAGAAATGTAACCAACCAATTACCCCTCCCAACTTCATTTCGTGGCAGCGGAGTTCCCGGCGGCCCGAACAATATCCTTTCTTCGAGATTACTCTGTGAGATGAGAAGTCAATCTGCTCCTGAATCAATATAGTGGCGGGAGCGGATTCGTATTGTACAGCCAGCATCTATTCCGCACCCGGGCATATATTGGACAATAGGTGGGCGTCATACAAATTCTCGAGTCTCACAATCGCGCTGGATCCCAACACCCGACGTTTGCCCTTGGTCACTTTGTGATCCAAGCTACTGAAAGCATTAAACGCTGGACTTTTTTCTTCTTCTTAACTATTTTATAAGACGAGCATTTTTAGATCGTTTGGAGGTAAAGAGAACCAGGGCCATCCGTGGGCTAACCTGGGACTGGGTTAGGCGCTGTCCTCAACTTGGACGAGACAGTCGCATCGAAGATCGTCAGCAATCATTTTGTATTCTAAATTTGGATGGCATCACTTCGATTAGCACCCGTTAAGGTTCCTTCGGACAACGAGGACAACAAGAACCGTCGCTCCGCGAGAAGCTGAAGAAGGATCCCAGGGGGCACTCCTTTCGAGTCCAAGCGTGCAAACAATCTTGAACACCGAACGACATTGAATGGAAATCGACTTGACCCATGGAGGAAAGGACTGTACTTGAACCAAGGACGTCGACTAAGGCTATCATCGAGTGAAGAAGCTGGTTGGCTCTTGCAGGACTCTCGACCTGGAAGAACACCTGTACAACAAACGTAACTGGTCAACGAATTAGAACGCAGTGACAATAACTCCATTTCTTTAGATCCGTCGCGACGTAAAAGGGCTGACTCTTGTTACTCGCGTGTGTCCTTACGATACAGCAGCATCCTGTATACGGAACGGGGGTGCGTTCGAGTCCATATATGCGCGTTACGTACGCAAGTACTCGTGAAAGATCGCTGATCTATCATTGTACAAAGCAATAATCGTTGTGCGCCCCACCGAATAACTAACAAAGTTGCGACGATTTCCACTAGGGGTCGTGCATAGGCAACGACGCTCGCGGGGACACCGGCGTCGTTTGTCATTCGCCTTGCTCTTAAGACCCTCCGTATTTTGAATACAAAAAAAAGCACCGGGCATTGTCGCGCTTCACAAAAGCTATACAATGGAGGACGTGTGAATCAGCAGCAATGAACATAATGCAAAAGCCCGGACGAGTTTTGCTGGCGCGAGTGTGCGAGGGCGAGAGCGAAGACGAGGGACGAGGGTGGTGCCCCTCGGTACTGGGACGCTCCGGGACAACGACGTGCGCGCCCCACACACGGAGATACCCGGGTACGCACACCCCCGTACCAGTCACGATGCCGTCGATCGCCGACGAAACGACTGGTATCAAATCGCAGGAACGATTATCCCGCCGAGATCCCGCTTTCGAAAACAAGCCTTGACGAATAATTTTCTGTTTGATTAAATTTCGGGATTCATAATTATCGCGTACTCACACCCAATTACGGGATCGAGTAACGTAATTATGATAATTTCTTTCGCACGTATGTCTATATTTTCATAAAGGTTGTTTATAAAAACAAACGCAGGAGGATGCGCAGAATGATGCGATTACTCGACGAGGTCACGTGAGTTGAGCGAACGCGCAGCCGCAACCGTGCGCGCATGCGCCCGCAGACGTGCGAGGCATGCGCATGCGCATACGCGCGGTCGTCACCGTGTGCGCATGCGCCCGCAGGTGTACGCGGCATGCGCATACGCTCTAGCCCTCGCGCATGCGCATGCGCTCGACCGTGCGCAGGTGTGCACGCGCATGCGCCTACGATTCGGATTAACTCTTGACGCATCTAACGAGTTCTTTCGACGACTAAAAAATGATTCTGTATTGTTTCTCTTTTTTTACTGCCAGCGTTTTGTGATTTAGACAACTTATCCACGTGCCGATTTCCATTTTATTCCATCATAATCGAAGTACCTACTGCCACGCGCCTTTAGTTCGGTCACAGCGGGAGATTCAAAGTGGACGAAACACAGGTCACTGCATTCTTCGAGCTCATTGTGGTCAATATTGAAAAAAATATGGTGAGAAATGTGTTAAGTATTTTGTGTAAGTGTCACATGATTATTAACTGGCTCTTCAATCCGCCCTCAACGAGTATTTGTGGTTTTATTCGCAGGGCCAACCGTAATCGTAGACCGTCGTCATGTACACGAGATAGGGTGGTTATTCCCCATCGTGCCCCATCGTTTCGCCATCCGGGGAGCGACTACCAGAGCTTGGCTAAGTACTATTAGTCTGCGACGCCTCTCCGGGGGATTAGGGGCGCAGATTGTTTGGGGGTTCGAGCGAAATCATCATTGCGAAACGACGCTTGAAAGTTGAGGAAACAAATCCACTCAAACTCACTCATTTCCCTTTCAGATGCCACCTCGTCTAAATACACGGGGATCATTTATTTCTCGTTTGTTTTTCTTCACACTTTCATACGTTTCAAAAGCCATTTTAGCCACCAATTAACGAATATGTTTATTGAAATTAAGCTGATGTAAATTTGTCAATTCACGGTTTTTGAAATTTATCCATGTGCCAAAAGACCTTGAAATACAAAGAAGGAAAATAAACTTTGACGTACCGGGACAGATTAAATTTGATACTTATGTTTTTTTATGAGAAAAATGCGATAAAATATACCGAGGACAGTCTATAATTTTAATGCTGGAAGGTAAAAAGTAGAAAATAAGTTTTATTATTTCGGGGCAAAAAAGAAACGGTACAATTTTTAAATCGTACGGTTTGGGGTCCGAGCGTTCGTCAGACTAGTCGAACGTCGTCCATTGTCGATGAGCTGTATGCCCGTTCTAAATTCTGTGGAGGGGTATGTGGGTAGCGAATTGTATAAAATAACGATCCAACACCGTGCGGTGGCCGTTATCTCGATGCCACAGACTGAGGGCGTCGACCAGCGCGTTCGATTTCTCCGATATGTTGTATCTCGACCGGATTAAGCTTAAAACAAACTCTATATATATTTACTTCAAGTAGGGATGTGCGAAAAAATATTTTTTCGTTCGATGTTTTCTTGCAATATTTTTCATTCTTCTGTCCTTTGTTAGGGCATTGCAAAATCCATTTGACGTACATAATCTCGGTAACGTTCGATCAAGCCAGGAACGAACTGGAACAATAATTTCATAATTAATGCAAGCTGTTTTCGAGCAGTCACGAAATTCGTTTAATAAACAATTCTTTGATTACTTTTTTTTTTATTTTTCACTGTTTTTTTTTTATTTTGCATATGTTTCTAGATTTCTATTGTTTATATATTTTTATAGACACTTTTTTTTGTATTTCGGATTTTGACACCTTTTTCTTGGACACAAGTTTTGAAGGTCATTTGTTTCATTTTTCTTTTCTTTTCATAAGAGAGATTATTTTCAATTTTATTGAACTACTCTGGAAGGTGAACCATGTCGAATGCTGGGTGAGGCTAATAGCCTAGGTCAGCATTGACCCCTCGTCCATGGCTTCGGTACGCGAATCTCCTTGCCGAAATAAAGGACGAGAATAGGGTCTTCCTGTAAGGCGTGGATAAAAAAGAAAGTTCGGGACGATCGAAATGGAAAAAATTCCCTGTGGTGTTGAAGAATTGTTCGTCCCCCTTGACCGAAAAGCATTGTCCGTATACGCGTGAAGATTTCCGTCCAGCTTCGTTTTGGCTCGTTTATGACAGCTTATGAAAAAATGGCTAAACCCCATGAAATTCTACAGAAACGGAAATAGATGTAGGCGTATAGTTCTGAGAGCCAACCGAATTTATAGAGATTTTATGATCTTAAAAATTTCTCTTTTTTGTTGACAGTAATTTGTTGACAGGATTATGGTCATTTGCGTGGGAACATTGCACGAAGTGTGGGAGTGCCATTTTAATCGTAACAAAGCTGAAGCATTTTTTGTGAAGAGTCTGCCACTTATTAATGAACCAGAGTTGTACGTTGAGTTATTGCGATGACAGCTGTCAAAAGAAGATTTGTTACGTCGAAATGTGGTCGTTATTTTAGAGCCGTGTGTGCCGAAAACCGCGGGCTTGTCGATTGGTCACCTTGTATCACATAGAGGGCGCTTATGGCGAAATTGTGATGGCTCAAGGGCACTCAAGGTCAAGGATATGACTTTGCGTCCTCGCTTCTTATACTAAAATCTTCTCACTATACGAATGCATTGAAAATGTACTTTTATGGGAATGGAATTGATCTTACAGTTGGGGTGAGTTTGCTTTAAGGGCTCACATTCCTACCCCTGAAATTTTCAAAAAATCACTTTTTTTTACAGATTTTTATTGTTTACAGTTTTAAGAATTAAAAAAAAAATTTATAAAATTCCATTCTGTTGCAAAGTTATAGCAATAACTTTTTTTTTTTTATAATTTTCATAACTATTTTCTCTATAGTCTGTCGAGAGGATTTTTTAATTTTTTGATGGACAATTTTTTTTTATAAATTATCAAATACATTTTTTCTATTTAAATTGCATAGTAAAGTTTGAAGTAGTACTGTCATTTTTTTATTTTTGACAAAACTAAAAATTTCTCTCCGTTACACTATAATATTCATCAGTCGTTCAGTTCTATCTATAAAAAATAATGTTAATATTAAAAAAAAAAATTATTTTTTTCTTACAGTTAAAAAATTAAAAAAAAAATGTAAATTCAACATTTGTATTTTGTTTCACCATATAACATTTATAATAATTTTTCAAATTTACTCGGATTTCAACCCCATCGCAGGGGTATGCGTGCCCTTAAGGGAATATTCGAATGTCACGGAATGTTTTCTTTCAAACGACTGCCGGATGGAGAATATAAATGATATGAGTATCAATCTTTTTTCTTATTATTTTGCACTTCTGAATAAACAAAAAACGCGTTGTATAAGAAAAATATAATAAATACGTTGGCACCAACGTGTTTCAAAATTCGTGTAAAAATAAAAAAATGTCTCCAAGATGGACGGAATTTCAACTCTCCAGGTTATCTGAAACAATTAAATTAAACAATATCATTAAAATATAAGAATCCGGTTATAGCCGAGAGTACATTTACCTGAAAATATTGTAAATTTTCAAAACGGCGAAGAAAGGTTTCTTGATTTTTCATGTAATGTTTCATCATTTTTTGGGTCGTAAATTTCCTAAAAATTAATGTATCCAAACAGATACGAGTCTTCTAAATTTGTGCAAAATGGTGATTTAAACAATTTTTTACTTTATCAGTTTTTGTCCAGATTTTTTAGAAAAATAGTTTTGAGAAAAATGGGTTTAAAGTTTGGAGAAACGTCCTTTAAATCGTTGCTATTTTACTATGTATGAAGAAATCTTTTCATGCACACATTCTAAATGTTATGAAATTTGGAAAACACCAAAACAATATTGAATTATTATAAACCCTCATGGGAGAAAACTCTCTTTTAAAGTTGTGAAACGGTTCGGAAAGGTCCCGAAGTCACAAACATATATGAAACATGGCGAAACGTGGTAATACAATTCTTCTTCTCTATTAAAATAGAAATTAAAAAGAAACTACAAAGGAAATAATACTAGTTTACCATGCCTGTTCTTTTTGCCATACGTGTTCTTCCCAAGCCATAAAATTCTATAACTCGTTCCATCTAATATCTTTCTGATGTTCCAGAATTTTGATTATCCCACTTATGGACACGGTTCGTTCATGCACATGTGGAATCCTAAATGAGTTGGACCCAAAGGAGCTTTATTAAAATATGGAACAATCATCAATGTCTGTAGTAGTTTTCTCCTTCTCCGCTACTAGATATCACTTTCTGATGTTCCAGAATTTTGATTATCCCACTTATGGACACGGTTCGTTCATGCACATCTGGAATCCAAAATGAGCTGGACCTAAAGGAGCTTTATTAAAATATGGAATAATCATCAATGTCTGTAGTAGTTTTCTCCTTCTCCGCTACTAGATATCACTTTCTGATGTTCCAGAATTTTGATTATCCCACTTATGGACACCATTCGTTCATGCACATCTGGAATCCTAAATGAGTTGGACTTAAAGGAGCTTTATTAAAATATGGAATAATCATCAATGCCTGTAGTAGTTTTCTCCTTCTCCGCTACTAGATATCACTTTCTGATGTTCCAGAATTTTGATTATCCCACTTATGGACACGGATCGTTCATGTACATCTGGAATTCAAAATGAGTTGGACCCAAAGGAGCTTTATTAAAATATGGAACAATCATCAGCGCCTGTAGTAGTTTTCTCCTTCTCCGCTACTAGATATCACTTTCTGATGTTCCAGAATTTTGATTATCCCACTTATGGACACCATTCGTTCATGCACATCTGGAATTCAAAATGAGCTGGACCCAAAGGAGTTTTATTAATATATGGAACAATCATCAGCGCCTGTAGTAGTTTTCTCCTTCTCCGCTACTAGATATCACTTTCTGATGTTCCAGAATTTTGATTATCCCACTTATGGACACCATTCGTTCATGCACATCTGGAATCCAAAATGAGCTGGACCCAAAGGAGTTTTATTAATATATGGAACAATCATCAGCGCCTGTAGTAGTTTTCTTGTTCTTCGCTACTAGATAACACTTTCCGATGTTCCAGAATTTTGATTATCCCACTTATGGATACGGTTCGTTCATGCACATCTGGAATCCAAAATGAGTTGGACCCAAAGGAGCTTTATTAAAATATGAAACAATCATCAGCGCCTGTAGTAGTTTTCTCCTTCTCCGCTACTAGATATCACTTTCTGATGTTCCAGAATTTTGATTATCCCACTTATGGACACCATTCGTTCATGCACATCTGGAATCCAAAATGAGCTGGACCCAAAGGAGTTTTATTAATATATGGAACAATCATCAGCGCCTGTAGTAGTTTTCTCGTTCTTCGCTACTAGATAACACTTTCTGATGTTCCAGAATTTTGATTATCCCACTTATGGATACGGTTCGTTCATGCACATCTGGAATCCAAAATGAGTTGGACCCAAAGGAGCTTTATTAAAATATGGAACAATCATCAGCGCCTGTAGTAGTTTTCTCGTTCTTCGCTACTAGATATCACTTTCTGATGTTCCAGAATTTTGATTATCCCACTTATGGACACCATTCGTTCATGCACATCTGGAATCCAAAATGAGCTGGACCCAAAGGAGCTTTATTAAAATATGGAACAATCATCAATGTCTGTAGTAGTTTTCTCCTTCTCCGCTACTAGATATCACTTTCTGATGTTCCAGAATTTTGATTATCCCACTTATGGATACGGTTCGTTCATGTACATCTGGAATTCAAAATGAGTTGGACCCAAAGGAGCTTTATTACAATATGGAACAATCATCAATGCCTATAGTGGTATTCTCCTTCTCCGCTACTAGATATCACTATAGGCACCATGGACAAGCCCGACAAACTATATTCAATACGAGTCTGAATTCAGTATAGATAAATCGGTAATGACGTACCACGGAATGGTTCCCATTCAGTCACAGTGTAATCCATTTGATATGTTATGATATGGTTGACTGCGTGGTAAGCACACGTATGGGCGAGGCCAGTGAATCTCGGCGTGTACAATGCCGTATGGGTAACATGTAGATTTCCGATTAGATATAAACTTCGATTAACGTTTGTGTGTGAGCTCAAGTAGGCAGCATCCGCATCCGCATCCTCCTGTACATGTACATGTTGGCCACAGTGTCGCGTGGGTGTGGATCGTTACTGCTCAAATCCGAAGCCAATCGTACCAGGCGACCTATCGAAAGATCTCTCCATCATGCCTATCTCGGTTTCGTCCTGGATGTATCAGTCGCTCGCTACGAGTTACATTTTCCGTCACAGCTGGCCATGTACGATTAAATAAGGCAACAGCACGATACGACGGAACAGAGGACGAAGCTATCTCCATGCTTGTTACCAAGGTCCGTATCATCTTTTCAAATTATACATATAACTCTTAACATCTTACATACACATTTCCAAAGAATGTTAAATAATTAAGCTTTTCCGGCAGGCTACAAATTATTTTCGAGTGCTTTGAACCGTTCCTATTTTGGGGGAACGTTCGGCGTTAGCTAATACGAGGAAATGATGACGGTGCTTTCACAACGGTTGTGTTTTTCCCACAATAGAATGAACCGTAGTTCATCATTGGAGAAACGATCGGAGAACGATTACGGTCGACGCTGTTCGCTGTCAGAGTTCACTGTTACAGATTGATAGACATCACCGAATCACTCTCATACACCACTATACACCCTCGCAACACTATATGCCTTCCCAATACATGTTTCTTTCTATATAAGAACACTGTTTATTAGTGTTTGACTTTGTCCTGATCCTGTTCAACCGTCTCGTTTTACGAATGCTCGATAAAAAGGATAAGATAATATCCAGATTATAGTCACATAGGGTGCACTGACTTTGATGAAATATCAATTATGAGATAAAGTATCTTGCAATATTGAAGGCGAATGCCCTAATTTTATAGCTAAATTGACATCCAACGAGACAAGTAGGTTAGAATTTACATGTAATAATATATTTCATTTTTGGAAATACGTGATTTAGTCTTTTTAAACGTTTATTATATATGTTTGTTTTTCTTGTAATCAACTGTACCTGTACTTTACTTTTTGTACTTACTAATTGCTTGTTTTTATTGTGGATTTCCTAGGATAGTTCTGTATTTTTTGCACATATATTTATGTTTTTTATGTCTAGGTGAAATTTGAAAAAAAAACCCTGGTGAATCTTATTTACTATTAACATATATACAATATTTACCTTATTTACAGGTTTTACAGCTTTATTATTCCATGCTTTGCTTGCTTTAACAATTCTCTTTATTCATATTGAACAACAACTTACATATGCCATTTGTTAAGTTTTCGCAGCTATACCTGTACTTTCAATAGTACTTAGTAGCTGATTTTTTATTAGCTGAATCTTGTATTTCACTGTACATTTTGTACTTATGTTTATGTTTGTTCTAGGTAAAAAATTGAAAAAATCCTATTTCAAAACATGTTGTGAGTATTGGGTTATTATGTTTACACATTTAGATATTTACATATATACATTAGTTACTTTATTTATTTATCCGTTATTAGGTACTGGGGTAATTTGTACTTCATTTTATATTGTAGATCTTTTTTGTTTTTCTTTAAGGGAGCTTTCCAGTGTGAAATTTTCAAAAAAAATTTTTTTTTTTTTTTTTGCTTTATCGAATAGTATACACTCTTTTCGAAGAAGCAGAAGGGATATTGTATGGGCCTGGCATCGCTGATGACCGTAAGTAAACGATTTACCTAAAATTTCCTCAATTGAAACTTTGAACGCGTTTTTCTCGAAACAGCATTTTTCAAAACGGTGTCCAACTTGGAGGGCAGAGTTTTAAAGCTATCGAGTTGAATTTTTTACACAATATTCTTAACATCATTGTTTATCGTGCTATGGAAGCTTTTTTTTTGACATCTTCCTATTTTTTTGTAAAAAAAACTTCCAAAAAAAATGCTAAAATCGATTCTTTTTGTTCAAACCGGCGCCATTTTTGCAAAAAAAAAAAAGCCTCCATAGCACGAAAGCCAATTATATACCGATCAATAATCTTTTTGTGTTTTTTGTTTCAGATCAAAATTGTGACCCCCAACGTGGACACCACATCCAAGTGCATTTTCTGCAACAATTGTTTCATCATTTTTATAGATATTAATTAATAAATAAATCGATCTTTAAAAAATTGTTTTGTATTCTTCAATACCCAATTAATATACAAAAAAAAACCAGACCGATTAGATTATTTTTTCTTTAAAAAAAAAAATCGCGAAAAACAGCGATTTTTCGGGCTGTCACACTGGAAAGCTCCCTTAAGTCCGACTTTTTTCGTCTAGATCGATATTGGGAAGCCCTTTTATAACGTATTTTTTATTTTTTCCTTCAGGGTTTGCGAATGTGTGAAATTGGCACTTTTGAATTATTTAGTTGCTTTTTAATTTCTTCATGAACTTCCTTTGTATGCGGTTTGATGGTTATAGCACTATTTTTGTATATCAGCGTAGTACCTGTGAAAATTTTCCCCACGTTTTGATATAGGTTTTGTTTAAATTCATTTGTTAAATTTGCCATTTTTAGTATGATGGGGGCAACTTTACCGTAATTTTTGTTTTGATTTTCAGCTTTATTTTGCACATTGATAGCGTTATTTTCAGGTTCACTGTATTCATGGTTATTGCTAGGCCCATCTTGGAAGAGATTTATGCTTTTCTTGGGTTTTGAAAGTTGGCAATTGAAAGTTATTTTTATTTGTGGTCTTTAGTACTTCACAGTATTGTTTTTGTCCTAGGTTTTACATAATAGTTAAAATACATCACAGGACTTAAAGCTAAACCTATGCATATATATGCATTTACTAGCCTATTTATATTTGTTCTTATCATGAGGTATTTGGTATTAATTTGTGCGTTTATTATTGCAAGGGAAAAATATTGCAAAAAACCCTTAACATGTTTTTTTGTTCTTATAAATTAATATACATAATATATATCTTTTATTTGTACATATTTACATAATTGTTGTACTATAAGATTATTATCTTATGTCATAAGTAGGTGTTGTGGCAATTTATGTCTTATTTTATATGGTAGTTCGTCTTTATTTCTTATCATGAAATTCTTCAGCAGAGGGTTGCTATTTACTTGTGTGGAATAGAACTTGTCTGTAATGTGCCTTATGATGGAAGTGAATTTTTCCATGTTGGAGAGTTGTCGAATTTGTATATTGGTTAGTCTAAAGTTTCTTTTTGCAACTATTTGTCTTAAGATTTTGTTGTAAATTCCTTCTAGTTTTCCAATATTTTGCTTGGAGGTTGAGCTCCATATTGGTGTGGCATATAAGAGGATTGGCATTATAATCATTTTGAGAATCGTCATTTTGTTTTTCATTGTCATTTCACTATTTCTGTTAATTAGTGGATTTAGAGCTGCCTTAATAGCAATTGTTTTTGATCTTAGATATTTTGTATTTGCGTTAAAATTGAGATTCTGATCTATTATTACCCCAAGGTATTTTACTTCTCTTTTTGGTTCTACTATGTTACCTTCTATAAGACATTGTGGCGTTTTGATTGTTGATTTTCTCTTTTTTCTTGAGAAGTGAATTAATTCTGTTTTTGAGTTGTTTGTTCTTATTTTCCATTTATGGAAGAAACTCATTATGTCTTTGGTGTCCTCTACGACATATTTTTGCGCGAACTTAGTTTGCCAAGAGCTGGAATAAATTGCCGTGTCATCAGCATAGATACCTAGGTTCTGTCATGTTGCTAGTTGGAATGTCATTTATGTAGTAAAGGAATAGTACCGGTCCTAGTAGGGACCCTTGGGGTACTCCTGCAGGTATTTGTCTTATAGTAGAGTGCCCATTTTGGATTTTGACTTGAAAGGTTCTGTCTGTGAGAAGTCTTGTATGATTTTTATTAAGTAATATGAAAACTTTAATTTTTCTAGTTTATATATCAGGCCGCTATGCCAGACAGTATCAAAAGCTTTTTCTATATCTAGAAATATCTGAAGTTACCTTGTTTATGTTGAAGTTATGTGAAACGTAATTTGTTATTCTGGCCAGTTGTTGTGTTGTACTGTGGCCTTTACGGAACCCAAATTGCTCTTTTTTGAGAATGCCATGCTCATATTCATGTTTTAATATTCTGTTTAAAATTACCTTTTCAAGCACCTTGCTAGTAGTGTTGAGCAGACTAACAGGTCGGTAATTTTGCGGTAGGGTTGTGTCTTTTTGCGGTTTTGGAATGGGTAGTGTTACTGAATGTTTCCATCGTAATGGGAAATAAGAGCATTTGAGACATTCATTAATGATATCCGCTAGCCTTTCGATTGCTAGAGTTGGTAAATTTTTTAGTATAATATTTTGAATTGCATCCTCTCCTGGTGCCTTTCTGGGTTTGAAATTTTTGATAAAAATCTGCACCTCTTTTTTATTTGTATATTTGATTTCCTCATCTGTGATAATTTGTGTCTTGATTCGCAGCATGGTTTGTTCTACTTTCTTAACTGTGTGGTAATCGCTCATGTCACCGGTGTTAGAGTGCGCTTTTTCGAATTAATCGGCAATAAGATTGACTTTTATTGTCGGTTCAGCTATTAACTATGAGTTTTCATTCCTAAGGGAGGGAATGTTGTGGTTTGTTTTTTTGGTTAGTTTTTTGGTCATATACCAAAGTGTATTATCTCTAGTTTTTAAGTTTTTGAGTTTTTTATCCCATTCTTTATTTTTGTGAGTTTTAATTTCTTTTTTAATACTTGTGGTTAATTTTGTTTTGTATATACTTTAGTCCTGGGTTAAACGTTTTTTGGTACAATCTTCTAATCCTATTCCTCTGCTTAATTAAAAGCAGTATATGTTTTGGCAATGTAGGGATTTGATTTTGTATTATTTTATCAGGTATATTGTTATTGATAGCCTTCTGTATTATTTCCGTGAGTTGACTCACGCTACTGTGCAGTTCGTCCTTTGTTTGAGGTATCCCTGTGTTTAGTGTTCCTTGGATAATGTTTTCCCTGAACGCTTTCCAGTCAGCATTTCGATAATCTTTAATACTGGTTTTGGGTTCGTGTTCCCATTGATCAAAAAGGATTGCCTTTACAGGCCAATGATCCGAGTTTAACTCGTACATGGTTTTCACGTTTATCATATCTTTGAAATTCTTAGCTAATAAGATGTCGATTGTACTTGGATTACGTTTATTTGAGGGGTAGTGTGTGGGGTTTTCAGGGGCACATATTTGAATGTGCTTGGTGTAAGTATATTTTTGTAGTTTTATATCCTTATAATTAGCCCTTATACAATTCCAGTTTGGATGCTTGGCATTTAAATCGCCGACCAATATTACAGTTTTAGTTGCATTAAAAATTTCATTTAGGTCCTCTTCAGGGAGTTTGGAATCTGGTGGAGAGTATGCACTAACAATACATACATTTTTGCTTAGTTTAATTCCAACTGATTCTAATTTAGTTAAGTTATATTGCATTTCATGGCATTTTATGCTATTTTTGTAATATAAGGCTACACCTCCTGCCGCAATCTTGGGATTTGGAGTGTCTCTGTCTTTTCTAACACATGAGTAATTTAGGATTTTACATTGTGTGTTGCTTTTTAATCTAGTTTCACAGATACAAATGATATCCAGATTGTGTTTCGTTATGAATGTATTTAGCTCATCTACTTTTGAGACTATTCCATTGGCTTTCCAGTAGGCAATTGTTAATTTCATTTTGGTGTTGTTATTGTAAAAGTTAGTAGGCATTCCTGAGTATTACATTATAAAAGGCTTCACATCTAGTTATGAGGTCCGTACTCTTGTCTAGTTTTTTATTTAATTCTTTGAGCATTGCCAACATTTTATTTGGGCCACATTTTTTATTTAATTTTTGCAATTCATTTGCAATTTCCAGGAATACAGAAAAGTGAGTAGTCTTACTTTCTATACTATTTGTTGGATTTTCTTGGTCCTCTGCCTCCATGTCTGATGAGTCCGGCGACCTTGTGTAGTCCTTGGTCCTTGTAGAATAGAGGTCCGTTCTGGGGGTTGGGGCATTCCATGTTGGTGGTGGCCTCGATGTGGTATCCTCGTCCTGTGGGAGATCCGGTGGTTGCCTTCGTCTGTTGGAATGGTGCAGCTTCCATGTTGTCAAAGCCGGGAATTCCTTTTGTTTGAAAATATGATTCTTTTCGATTTTCCCTTTGTCAGGTATTAGTTCAGCGAATTTTAATGTTTTGTTGTCTTTGTTCTTGTCGATCATTTTTTTATAACTTATGTACGATGGACAGGTAATCGAGTTAGCTGTGTGATTGCCTTTGGAATTCACACATTTTGGTTGTTCCTCGATTTTCTTCAAACATTTTTCAGTTAGGTGATCACCCGCACATTTAACACATTTGGGTTTGTTGTAGCAATTTGCTGTTCCATATCCAAATTTTTGGCACTGATAGCACTGAGTGGTACCCTTTTTGTTTTTGTTCGGTTCCCATTTTATTTTGACCGCACAAATGACTTTTATTAATTTTATTTCTGATCCTTTGTGTTCCGGTTCCAGGGCCACAAAGAAAAATGGATTTAGATTTGTTAGCTGGTTTTTCGATTTCATTTCAGCTACTTTAATCACCTTCAGTCCTTGATTTATTAAGTCATTTTTAATTTCGTTTGTTTCAAGTTTTGGCAACCCTTTTATGACGTACTTTTTTGTTTTTTCCGTTTGTAAGATATACGTGTGAAAGGGAAATTTATTTTCAATTAGGAGATTTTTAATTTCTTGATGTTGTTTAATATTGGCTGGGTTTATTGAGATATTTGTGGTAGTGTAGTTTAGTGTGAATCCAGGGTACTTAACCCTGACCTCTTTTAAAATATTATCTTTTTGTTGAACTGTTAGTTCACTTGCATTTAGGACTAGTCTTGTCACTTTTAGATTTATTCCGTCCTTATCATTATTATTCGTATTTTTAGATGGATTGTATTGTGGTAATTCGATTCGATTTCAAAATACTTTATTTATATGTAGAAAAGTTTATATACAGTTTTATATATATACACAAAGAGGACATCTATTCCTGTACATGTATTAGTACTTACTAGATGGTTCTGATTTCATTGTTGTTACGAATACAACGAATTTTTATTGTGGAATTTTGATGTTTGTTTTAGGCAAAAATTTGAAAAAAGACCTGCTAGAATCAGTTTTAATGGGGGGGGGGGGGGGGTGTAGTATACGGTGAGAGATTATCATTATAAATAGATAGTATATACTATGTAGAGATATTTGTACATTTGTAGATTTATACATTTTAAAGTATTTTAAAATATTCCTTACAGACTATGTCCTGGATTTAACACATTAACAGGTGGTGTGGCAGTTTGTATCTAAGTTTATACGGTAATTCGATTTTATTTGTGTTTGTTTAATAAGTAAAGTGCTATTTTCAATTTGGTTTTTGTAAAAATTTGTGGTGGCTAGTAGCAATTCTTTAGGAAAATTACTTAAATTGGTACGTTTTCTGATTTTCTCATTGGATTCGCGTGGATCGGCAGAGACAATCATACGTATGATTTTATTTATTGATCTCTCGAGTTTGTTTATGTGTTGTTTTGCTGCATAGCTCCAAACTGGTGCAGCACATAAGGCCGTTGGTTTGATAATGGTTTTATAGAGAAGTATTTTATTTTGTTGTGAAAGTTTACTGCTTCGGCAAATTAGATGATGCAAAAGACATTTGATAGTAATGATTTTGTGTAGGACTTGTTTTATACGTGGGCCAAAGAGTAATTTGTTATCCATAATTAGTCCAAGATATTTTGTTTGGTCTTTTGGTTTAATATGTACATCTTCAATGGTTAATGATTTATTAAGTATTTTGTAGTCTTTTCTTGAGAAATGGATCATTTCTGTTTTAGAGGCATTAATTTTGATCTTCCAATGTTTGAAGTATTACATTATCTGGGTTATATGATTTTGTACGTGTTGAAGAGCATTTGATTTCTGCCATGATGTAGAATAGATTGCCGTGTCGTCGGCAAAGAGAGCAATATTTGTATTTCTAGACTTGGGAATGTCGTTTATATAGTATAGAAAAAGAGTTGGTCCTAGGATGGAGCCTCGGGGTACGCCAGCAGCTATTTGTTTGGTGTCTGAGATAGTATTATTACAGAATACTGAGAAGGTACGATTTGCAAGGTAATTGTTGACTAGTTTAATGATATATAAAGGAAATTTAAGCTTTAATAACTTGTAGATTAGTCCTTCATGCCATACTGTATCAAAGGCTTTCTCGATATCAAGTAGGACCGCTACAGTCGATTAACAAGATTAAAATTATGCGTGATATGTAATGTGATACGTATGAGTTGCATAACGGTGCTATGATTTGGGCGAAAACCAAACTGTTCAGGTATGAGTATATTTTCTGTTTTTTCAAAGTATTGGATTCGCAGTTGGATAATTTTTTCGAAAAGTTTGCCAAGTGTAGAAAGATGGCTGATTGGCCTATAGTTTTGAATGTTAGAATTGTTTTTACCAGGTTTTGGTATTGGGAGGACTTTTGCATGTTTCCAGCTTGTAGGAAAATAGGATAGTTTGAGACAGGCATTATAAATATTTGCTAGTTGAGTGATTGCTATGTTTGGAAGGTTTTTAATGATAATGTTTTGTATGGCGTCATGACCGGGCGCTTTTTTGGGTTTTAGGTTTCTGATAATCCGTGATAATTCTTTTGGATTTGTGAGTTTGATTTCTGATACAAGAAAGTGCGTTTTGAGATAGTTTTCGTTTTCTGTTTTAATTTTTGTACTGTTTTCGGTAGTTCCAAGTTGTTCAGTGAGTTTATGTGCTGCTTCAAAATGAGAAGCCAGGGCGTCTATTTTCTGTTTTATGTTTGGCGCCGGTATTCCTGCGATAATGAGCGGGGGGATAGCTTGTTTTATGTTTTTAGTTAAAATTCGTGTCATTGACCATATCCATTGGTTTTGGGTTTTTAAGCTTTGTATTTTATTTTCCAATGCCTGGTTTTTGTGTTTTGAAATTTCCTTTTTGATTGAGGAGCCAATTTTGTTTAGGAGTTTCTTTAGTGTTTGGTCATGAGTATTTTGTTGAATTCTTCTTATACGATTTCGGAGGCGAATCTGGGTTATAATGTGGTTGGGAAGAACTACTATTTTGGGGGTGAGATTTATATTAGGAATGGTGTCTTTGATTGCTTTTTGTACTATATTAGTAAACTGGAGTACGCTATTTTTGATTTCACGATGAGAGAGGTAGTCACTTTTAATTGCTGTTTCGTCGTTTATTATCTTACGGAATTTTGTCCAATTTGCTTTTTTATAATTAGGTTTTGTGTTTGTAATCTTGAGAGGATCTTTTTGTCCTAGCTTTATTAGTATGGGCAGATGATCTGAGTTTAACTCATATACCGAAATAGATTTGGTCATATTGGAGATGTTTTTTGTGATAGCGAAATCGACAATGCTCGGGAGTTTGTTTTTTTGATATGGTATTAAGGTGCAAGTATCAGGTGCATTAATATTGAAATTTGAATTTACAAGCAGGTCATAGATGTTTTCCATTTGAATTTGAATTTTGGCAATTCCATAGTTTATGTTTCAAGTTAAAATCACCTGCTATGAAGAGCGAGGTGGCAAGCCGGTTTAGGTGCTTAATTTCATCTATGTCAATATTGTTGTTGGGGGGTGCATATAATGCTATGATAACTAGGTTGTTAGCTAATGTGATGCCAACGGTTTCGAATGTAATAGTTGAAAGGAGTAATTCTGTTGCCGGGATATTTTGTTTAATATAAATAGCCACTCCCCCTGCTGGTCGCTTTGAGGCTCGATCTTTGCGAAAGCAGTTAAAGCCAGGGATGTTTGCTCTGATTGTTGGTGTTAATTTTGTTTCGCTAATTAATATGACATCAACGTTGTATTTGTTAATAAAATACACGAGTTCTTGAAGTTTGTTTTTGATGCCGTTGGCATTCCAAATAGTTATATTTAGCTTTTTATGTATTTGTTGCATCATCGGGGACATATTTTAAGATAACATTGTAAAATACTTGACATCTATCGATGTGGTTTGTACAAGACGATAGTTTAGTATTTAATTCTTTTGCCATTTGGAGCATTTTGATGAGGTCAAATTTTTTGTGTATATCATGGAGTTCTTTTACTATTTCGGAGAAGGTATTAAGATTATTTGTGATTGTAGTTGCAGGTGAGATTTGTTGATTTGTTTGTGGTTTGCTATGGATATGATCAGTTATATTGTGTCTTACAATTTTTGCGTAGCTAGTGAGTTTTGTGAGGTTGTCGCTGGTGCAGGCTGGCGACTTTGTTGTTGATGATGCTGCTAGGTTTGAAGGCGTAGATTTCTCGCAATCAGGAGCGTAGCTAGCTGAGGCGAGGGCTGGTCCTTGCTGCTTGGTGCGGTGCTGGTTTCCGCTTGATCTAGCTCTGGATGATTGGCTCTGGTTGTCGAGATGCAGGAACTCGTTGGTTTGATATGATGGTTGTGGACTTGAGGTAGTTGTTATATTGTGTTTAGCCATTAGATTATTATTTCGTAAATTTGTTGATATATGTTTTATGTACACGGGGCAGTCAGCTTAGCTTACGCATTATATGCCTAGGCATATGACACTTCGGTTGCGAGAAGCACGCCTCTCGGTGCACCATCTATGCCACGTAGCTCGAAGCTTCGCGGTCCGCGCGCCTTGTGGCGCAATATTCGTCCGATTCAATTCTGCGTTAATGACGTCAGCCACGGCGAAAATATCGACATCTTTACTAACATCTTCTTTTCATCATTTTATGCTTAACTAGGCGTACATGAAATGAAAGAAAACGTTGGCTCTTACCTAGCGCTAATAGCAAATCCAAACCAAAATATACGAATGTCGCATGAGTTTAAGCTATTAGCGTGCGACGACAGAATCGTTTTGATGGGTTAACAAAATTTGTCCCTCGGCTAAAAAGACTGTACGCGTATACCGTGGGGGCTACTTGATTCTCCACGGGAGTTTTCTAGTGAAAATCCGAGGACTGCCACTCGGGCACGTGCCAGCGAATGACTTCAAACTCCATTAGCGTAAACCCGGGCAAGGAATATGACTATGTTAACGTAGCTAGCAATATGCTGCCAGCCATGAAATACTGGATCGTTGCTCACCTCTCTCTCTCTCTCTCTCTCTCTCTCTCTCTCTCTCTCTCTCTCTCTCTCTCTCTCTCTCTCTCTCTCTCTCTCTCTGCGGTAGTGGCAAGGGTGAGCCCAAGTACTTGGTAATGGATAGAAAGGGAGTAGAAGGGTGGATGAGCGCGCGGTTGACTCGAACGGGGCAGGCTACTCTCGCCCCGCTTCCCTCCGCACGCAGACCTTGTTTTGCGAACGAGCACAATAAGGGTTCCGTACGATGTATGTATATTTTCCGAACACTTCCCTTCTTCTTTTTTTTCAATAGATCATCGAGAAGGAACATCGCGTTAGTCTCTGAACCAAGATTTATGGTTTCATCGGATTTTCTTTGTCGACTCACCGCGTCGTTGTCATCGACGATCCACCCCAAAATAAGCTGAAATTCTAACGTCGCTGATGTCCAGAAAAAAGTGTAGAGTAGAATAGGACAGCGATAAAAATCGGGATGCAACGATGTTCGCAATGTCAGTTAACTCGCACACGATTTTTTGTACGTTATAATAAAACAGGTTTATCGTATATTTGCATTGGACTCACAGTTCATCGGGCGTTAAGGTAAGATTTAGATTGAGTGAATCTCTGTTTAAAATCGACCACCTGTTGTCGTTGGTGCTTTTCGAACAGAATTGCCCAAAGAACATTTGAATCACTTACGTTTTTTTATTATTTTGCGAGTGGATAAAAATCGATAACAATTAATGATATCGAATATTGATTTTTAAAAATGATAACATGCGAAAATTGGTAAATAACGAGCTTTGATTTTTTAACTTGTCTTATGTCAAGGTCAGCGAAGGTCATCGGTAACAAAAATTCTCGGTGCCAGCCTCCAACCTCTATTATTTCTAATTCGTCTGGAACCTCTTACTCCTATATTATGCATCGCTTACATTAATTTCCATTTTTCTATAAAACAAAAGGAGTAAAGTTGTTAAATATAGGCAAATAAGATTAAATTCTCCAAAGATTGCCCTCCACCCTTACTGACTTCTATCGGTCGACCTCACCCCTACGTTATGCATCCCTTAAATCAATTTGGATTTTTCTATAAAAAAAGGACTAAAGTTATTAAATATAATCAAATAAGATTAAATCCCCCAAAAAATTACCCTCCACCCTTACTGATTTCTATCGACGCACCTTATCCCTACGTTATGCATCCCTTATATCAATTTCCATTTTTCTCTAAAAACAAGTACTAAAGTTATTAAATATAGTAAAATAAGATTAAATCCCCCAAAAAATTACTCTCCACCCTTACTGATTTCTATCGACGCACCTTATCCCTACGTTATGCATCCCTTACATCAATTTCCGTTTTTCTCTAAAAACAAGTACTAAACTTATTAAATATAGTAAAATAAGATTAAATTCTCCAAAAAATGACCCTCCACCCTTACTGACTTCTATCGAGTCACTTCACCCCTACGTTATGCATCCCTTAAATCAATTTCCATTTTTCTATAAAAACAAGTACTAAAGTTATTAAATATAGTCAAATAAGATTAAATTCTTCAAAAATTACTCCCCACCCTTATTGATTTCCATCGACCCACCTCACCCCTACGTTGTATGCATCCCTTAAATCAATTTCCATTTTTCTATAAAAAAAAGACTCAAGATTTTAAATATAGTCAAATAAGATTAAATTCGACAAAAAATTACCCTCCACCCTTACTGATTTATATCGACCACCCTCACCCCTACATTATGCATCCCTTAAATCAATTTCAATTTTTCTATAAAAAAAAGGACTAAAGTTGTTAAATAAAGTCAAATAAGATTAAATCCACTAAAATCTCAGCCTCCACCCCTACCGGAGTGCTAGACTTGCTACAGGTTCGAGGTGGCAGGATCTACTCCACTCTACACACTACGCGTTCATTTCCATACATGCCAGTAGCACACACCCTTCGTCTTTCCATATTCAAAAGCCTCGGGAGTCCTTGCATTTGGCAACGTTGTCGTATTATTACATGTGGTGTACATACGCGTGGCAGCAGTAGCAGACACGTCCGCCCCATCGTCGTATACCTTACTGTGAATAAACTCAACTTGCTTTTGCAACCTCAATCGCACACACCATTCTCAAACACTTGGCTAAATTTCCGTTTGCGTGGCTTTGGTTCTCGATCTCAAATTGCCACTGTGTGTTTTCAATACGATTCCAAGTTTAGTTATTTTACTGCTGAGCTAGCAACCTAAGTCGTCATAACTATCGTCATAATTTCTTCGTAACATCATTCTCGAATATGCGAATTAACCATCTTTGTTAATTATTGCAGAAGCATAGGAGGAGAAATTTTTGGAAAATGGCATACAACCGCTCTATTAACATTTTTTAAATCTTATATATAAAAATGGAAGAATGTTTGTTTGTTTGTTTGTTTGTCTGTCTGTCACGAGTAAGCTCCTATACCATTCGTCCGATTGCGATGAAAATTTGGTGAAATTTAGTCCGCACTCCCGAGAAGGTTTCTGCGTTAGTAGAATAATTTTAATTGCCAAAATAAACGCTTACGGGGCAAAACAAAATTAACATTTATGTATATCTATATATAGAGATTATTTGACAGCTGTCAAAGTATGCTACCAAAATGACATGCGAAATAAAAGACACGCATTTGTTTTAACGACTCGATCGACTCGATATTACACATATCGATTGCATAATTCATTTGACAGCGAATGTCAAATTAAGGAGGTTTATCTGGTATCGAGTAAGTCAAAAGAAAAATTTGTGCGACAAGCGTAGTCAATTCAGCATGTTGGACGGTGCCGCAAATGCTTAACCTCGCAAAAATTACTATTATTCGAGATAAATTAATTTATTATGAATCTCATGAGTACTTAATCGATTTTATGAAGCTCTACAAATATTCCTTAGATATTGTTTTATTAATTCTGCAATTTTGGTCAAAAACTGTTTGTCAATGGTTGTGAATTTAATGTTCGTAGACGGAAAAACCACTGAAACTCATAATGGTACGTGTTAATTTAGGAAAAATATGTTTTTATTTATGTCCCGCGAACAAGGTATCCTCGAGTCTTCAAATTTTAAGAACATGACTTTATAGATACTGATAACGATATTCCGATTTTTTAATCAATATATGTTTTTTTAATTCGCTGACCAGATGAATTTCCTTAATCGTGACATTAAATCGGGAAACGATTGGAAGATATACACGTCAGTCACAAATGAAAAATAAATTACGTGCTTCGCAAATGGACGAACAACGAGAAGCAAGACAGGAAACAGTTAGAGTACGTACGACGATGTACAAACTTTCTTAAAATATCAGCAATAACAGACGAATTAATTAACAAAGTTTTTGAAAATATTACACATAACTACAAAAAACATATGTGGTTAAGAAAACGTGCTATATTAGCAACAAAAACACCAATGTCAATTATATAAATTTCACGATTTAAAAGAGAATATCATGAGAAACTAAAACGTACATGTCGATTTCTGCTTTTATTCATCAAGAACAAGTTGTTAATTATCTAACTAAATTCCTGAACTCGTTTCATTTACCAGGCATAGCGTCGCACGTTGTAACATTGAAAATGGGCGTGCCTATCATACTTTTACGAAACATCAATCCACCACGACTTTGCAACGGTACTGGGCTTCCAGGGCAAAATATGATGAACAATATCAGCGAAACTACAATTTAAAATAGAAATTTTAAGGAAAAGACGATGTACTGTTTTCACGTATCCCAATGATACGAAAATATATGCCATTCGTTTTCAAACGTTTGCAGTTTCCAGTGGGACTCGTATTTGTAATGTCCATCAACAAAGCACGGGGACAATCGCTAAAAATGTTTACAGTATAGATTATATTTGGAAAGTTCATGCTTCACACATGGAGAGAAAAACAAAAAATATTGTGTGTCAAATGAATTATGACATCAAAACGGCATTGCAACACAAGCAGGGTACCGCTCGTATAAGAATAAAAATTACATTATATTCTTTTAATTAGATATATATTCTTATTTAAGAATGCTCCTTATTTTTTATGGTTTGCTTTAGTAAATGTGTTCTAAGATATCGTATAAAATCTATAAAATTATACTAGTTGTAATTATTTACTTAATTAAAATGAGATAATTCTTAGTTTTACAATAATTGTCTGGTTACTTATTAATGATAATTAATAAGTAACGTTATTATACCGGATTGATAAATCCGGTATAATAACCGGTATAATTATTTGAATTTTTTAGTTTCACAAATAACGTAGATACTCTGACATGGTGCGATTATTTCCTTTAATTTTAAACGAACGCAACGTGCTTTTTTCTTTCAATACAAAAATAAGTTTGACTTTTATCGAAGAACGATTGATTTACAAGGCAGATAAAGTAATGATAGAATTTTCATTGAGCACATGACGAAAGGTGGTATTGTTTGTCTTGTTTATTTTTTCCTCGACCTAAATTTCAAACATGTTTACATTAAAAAATATTTAATATTTCGATATGGACAGAGAATGTAAAGTTATTCACGAAAAAGTTTTGTAGCATAGAATGTAAATACAAGCTGGAACAGTTTTCTAAATTGCTTATCTGGAATAAAAAAAATGAATACAGTAAGACAGTATTCTACTCTAGAATTTTGAAAGTGTTTTTTTTATATTCTTAAAGTTTAGGCTTTTGAGAATATACCTTCAAAAAGAAATTATATAATTCCGAATGTTTGTGGAGTTACAGCTCAAAAATTAAAACACTTTTTTCTCGGTATTTGTTCGACTTGATAGACATACTTACTATCTCTAATCAAAGGATTCAATTTTGATATAATCTTTCAAGATATTGCTCTCTATCTTTCCTACCATTTTTGTATGGGAAATTATTTTTTTACTATTTCTAAAAAAAATTTAAACTTTGATAAAAAAGTGAAGAATTCTTTGTTCAGACAGCTGTCATTTTGCACATACTTTCTTTCAGAGGAAAAATCTGCTTTTTAAATTTCATTTCAAATAAATGAGACTTTTCCAATTTTCATTTTTTTTCTATATTCTCAAAACATAAATAAATGAACTGTAAACAAATGGATGCTAAAAATATATTTTGATTTTTTGTTACGAACCCCAAAAACGCTCGAAATTCACATCTCTAAAGTAGGATATCGATGGGGGGATTAAAATTTGATTTCCATTTTTTCTCACATTCCAAGTGGACTGAGCGTGTAAGTTCGTTAAGAAAAATTGTTGAAAATCGACTAAAAAACAACATACTCAAAATTCAAGTTGATCCTACGTAAATTTTATTTGTTATAGAATAAACAAAATCATGAATTTGTTTTCCATAAGATTTGTTATAAAAACTAATTGAAGCTTCTTTGATGTCATATAAAAATGTGTGCAAAATTTCAACACGCTTCATCGACCAAATAATCGAGATACTCATTGTACAATGTTGCGATATTTAACACGGACTCTTATGGGAGATTGCGAAAAATGACGATTTTCAAGAATAAATATCGTGATTTTCGAGTCGATAAAGACCCCTGAAGTTTTACACAAATGTACATATGACATCAAAGAACGTTTCTGCAAATTGTCAGTGAAATCTAACGAAAACATTGTAACGATAGAACTAGACTTAAGTAGGACGTTCCCCCGACAGTTATAAATAATTCTCGATATCCATCTTCATGAGAAGTTTCTTTATCGTTAATTTTCCAAAATAAAAAAGTTATGCAATGATCGATATTGATGGACGCGATCCGATGGATAGCGGAACAAATTGTATCAGCGAGTAATTTGAGATCGTTGATGTTTTTTCATGGCATGACGCGTCTCCCTTCAATTTTCCGTATGATAAAGTATACAGTGATAAGCCCGCATTATAAATTCGTTGGATAAAGCTTGGACCGAACATTAACGACGGAACGTGTCGTGCCCGTAGCCGAACTCGTTTCATAAACATAAACGCTCGCATCAGGTAAAATGAGCAAACGCGTTCTAGCGTGTTGCCATCGAACAAAAAGTACGATACATCTGTGGCAATGAGCCTTTAATAAAGTGCACTGACCCCATTATGTAACGCGCGTTCTCGTGCTTGCAATACGTCCTCTCACGGGCCCTTAGAAATAGGAACTGAAAACGTGTCGCTGCAAATAAAGCGACGGCTCTCCGCTGCAGCAACGCACACCACTTGTGTCAATTGCCGGCGCACTGTTAGTTTAATACCGCGCCATTGTTCGATGATAAAGAGACAGTATGGGGAGAAAAGATAGGAGAGCATTGCGGTTTCCGAGTAGCTGTTTGCACGAGATGGAGTAGGAGCACTTATTATTTCGGTAAACGTATCTTCCCCATATGCTCCCATTCTGCTCGTTTTGTATCGCGAGATAATAGAGAAGCCACTCACAGTTTCGTTCAAACGACGACGGAATCGCGTGATATGAACACGCGCATGCGCAAACGCACTCACTCGGGCATGCGTGCGCACACACATGCGCGGGCACGCATGCGCAAAAACCCATACACGTACGTACGCATGCGCGGGTGTGCACGCCCACGTATATATGCGTATGGGCATGCGCAACACCCCCGCGTGCATGCGCATGCGTGGCCGCAAATGCGCGCGCATGCGAGGGCACACGTACTCGCGCAGAAACACCGACGCAGGCGCCCGTGCTCTCCCCTCCTTTTTGCACGTAACAACGTCGTTCCAATAATAACCCTATATGAAGAGACACACGTGTATCAGATACTTCGAGACATTGAGAACGACGTCTAATTGTTTGTTCCGTAAGCTGTTTACTTTACTCCGCTATTTTGTTTCTAATGACGAATGTTAATTTAGAAATGTGAAATTACATATACGTTAATGCAACATGATTAATTGGATACGAATGTGTATCGAAGAATTCCCAACCTCTTTATCGATATCTCTGGCACATGTACCAATATCCACTTGCGCATTGTCTGTATACAAATACGAAACGATATGCATCCAATATTTTCCTTTAAGAGGACGCTTTTGGGTCATAATTGCATCGTAAACCAGACGAGTCGTCTTACATCCCATTGGAGGTTAGTTCATTTGTTGTCGTCATAGAACTAATATTAGCCGGCTGTCGTAAGAATAAACGACCGGGCATAAATGATTACAGTTATTATCTATAACAAATTCTATCTCTTATCTACAAGAGTTTAACAAAATGATATTTAACTAGATCGATAAACATTTTTTCGAATTTCATGTTTATTATACCCAAGATAACTCCATGGCGACGCAAGGGCCACTCGAGAGCATGAAAAACTATTGAGTTTGGAAAACATAGACACGAAACACCGAAAATATCACAGAGTAAATCTGATCAATTTATGTGAAATGCAAATCCGATAGCAAGAATTAAAGAACAGAGAAGCCTCGACCTACGGTCTATTGTCAATCGGTATTCAGTATTCGAGGTTATGTTAATATTTTTCATGTCGCCGTAATAAATCTCCAGCATAATGAAGAGTAACGTAGATGGGCATCAAACAGCCTCGATGACAGACTCCAGGACAGGAGCATTAAAGGACGGATTTTGGTTCCGTACAAAGCGCCATATTCAAGTCCAACTGCCGTAGCAGTTTACATTGAACGCCAGTGTCACATGTCAACCCACACTTACTTTGACGCTCCGGAATTGTAAATATGAAGAGAACGTGTCACCGAAATGCACGCATGTGTAGGGAAGAACACCCCCTCCCCGGCTCCGTAGTTGAAGCGAAGAACCCCTTCCGGTCTTGAACAGTTTCTCCGCAAAATCCTACTTCTGCACCCTTTACCCCCTCTTCTTTCCAGCCTCCACACGCTGTGCCGGTGCCTCCCTCCTCATCCTCACCGGTCCCTCTCCAGAACATCACCTCTCCACTCCGGCGTCTCTTTTCCTTCCGAATCGTCGTCACTCCCTCTTTGCCGATTACGCCCGCCTCTTTCTTTGCCTCTTTCTCTCCGCAGCCCTCCCTGACTCCCCCTCCTCCCCCACTTTACGCCCTCAAAACCTGAGTTCGCTCGACCGTTTCATATCACTTCGTTCCTTCGTCACTACCTCGTACCCCCGCCTTATCCCCGGACTAACCGCCCCCCCCCCCCGCTCATCCCTATTCGCATCACCATCCTCAAGCTCTTCCTTCCTTCCTTCCTTCCTTAAGTCCAACCTCGGCCTTTCCCCCTCTATCCCCGCTCTTGTATTTTTTCGAAGTACTCCACTCTCGTTTCTCCTGTCATTGACAGCCCACCACGCTAGCCTCTCTACTCGTCAGGTGCTCACGACCCAGCACGTGCTTCGGTGTACACCTCGAAAACTGCTTGGCTCGCACACCTAAAGTGCATGCGTCGTTTCTGCTCGCCTCCCACTGATATTTCCCACGGCTCGACCGTAGCATGACCTCCTCTGATGAGCTAAGTGAGGGAAAGTAAGCACCCGATCGTATACAACGTGAAATGATCTGCTTATTTATATTTTCATCGATCTCGGATTAATCTGTTTTTATCAAAGATACCTTTCGTTCATCCTCATGTTCCAAATGATCGAACTTCGACTTATTTCGTTGTTGTTTCCGACACTCGTAGAACGGCCGACACCCTTACAACACACGGGCATCCTCTACTTGCGAGATAAAGGTGTTTACGGATACGAGTGAAAACGATTGTAGTCCTCATCCAAGGTCAAATGGTTGAACATCCGTCCCAATCGCAGTTCTCAACAGTGTTGTAATTAGGATGTACACAGGTGAAAGATTCCAAGATTCCTTTCCGTCGTCCTTCTTCGCAGATCACTTGTCCCGACCCCAACTTCCTTGGAGTATTTAAAACGTGGCTTATGTATCAAGCTCGTCGTAGACATTGTAGGGCATGGACCGAATAACAATATTCTAGTGATTGATATAAAATGAAGTCTGGCTCTAGATGATGTCCATTTCATGTCACCAAGATCTCTACCACCGTAGTCCAAGTATTGACAAGATTGTCATCCTGAGTAAAAAACGGTTATAGCACATGACCCTATTCAAAGTCAAATGGTTGAACACCCCGTCCCAATTGCATTTCTCAACATTGTTGTAATTAGGACATGCATAGGACAATATTGTCAAATATCCTTCTCATCGATCTTCTTCACAGATAACGTCTCTCTTTCCCAAACTCTTTGTACCCTTCTAAACGTCCTAGTTGCTGCAGGGCATGGACCGAATAAGAAGGTTTTACTGACTGATGTAATATGAAAATGGTGTAGCTATAGGTGATGTCTCTTCGATGTCACCAAGACATAAGGCACTGTCAATGAGCTCACCGTAGACAACAATGACATTTAGAAGACGTCTCTACGGATGATGCGGCTGATATGTCCCGAGCTTGGTGCAGATATTCGGATGATCCCGAAAGCATCAAGGCCCTCGGTTGTTCGATAGGAAGCTTTAAGGACCTCCCTTCGTATTCTCAGGCGACGTTCGAGCCGCCCTTACCATATACAACGCGACTACCTACACGCCGCGGGGGGATAACACTTTAAATTTAATTTAAACGGGCCATTGTGGATCTCCAGCAGCGGCTTCTCGTCACCGCCACTACGACTGAGCCCCCCTTCTCTTCTTTCTACCGTATAACCATCGCCATCACCATCAAAAGCAGCCACACTGCCATCGGAGCGTCAAGACCGCGTCACCGCGCCTCGCCATCACTATCACGATCGGGCATCGAGCAGCACAGCGTCACAAACCATATTTTCCTCTCGCTCACCCCCTCCGTGCAATAGCAGCAACCCCCCTATGAACAGAGAACCGGACTACCTTCAATGGGGCTTGCGCCCTTTGTCGTTTTCATAATACGGTTCTCTCTCTTTCCATCCCTTTCACCCCCACCCCTTCTTCCCTCATCCCATCTATCCCCTAGAAAGCCCTCTCTCTCACTCGCCCGATTTCTTTTTTCTACTTGTTTATCTTTTGAAAAGGAGAAGCAGCAGTAGCAGCTACAGCTTCAGCGCGAGGCGAGACTTTCACCGGGGGCGAAATGATTTTGTTACATAAATATTGGCTCGATTTCGAGCTACACCTTTTCATTTGCGCGGGCGCGGATGCTTTTGTCGACTATATAGAGAACTCTCGTCGTCGTCGTCGTCGTCGTCGTTGTCGTCAACCATAGCACCGAAAAGAGAGCCTCTCGTTGTGTACCATATCCGCGATCCGATAGTGCACGTGTGCATATATACTTATAGTCGTTGGGCATCTACTCAGACTTCCTTGGTATCCTTGACGGGAATGCCAACCTCCCCCACCCCGCAGCTACCCCTCCCCCAGACCCCTGGTAAAAGCATCGTCCGTAAAGCGAAGACCATACCCCTCGGTGCCCTTCCTCGCCACATCGTTTTAACGCTCCTCAACGCCCGCGGCCCTCGGCATTGACATCGACAGTCAATTATAACCGAGAACGCATTCATACTCTCCTCCGAGTATTGAACGCGCGACAAGAAAAAAAACAACAAAAAATGAAAAAAAAAAGTTAGATAAACACTCCATGCGCGTATTCAATTAGTGTTACTTGAATAGGGAATTCATCAAGACGGCGCGGATCCGTTCCCCTCCGGATGGTTTTACTTCGCATTCTCCACCCTCGTTTCTATTCTTCGCTCGCGATATATACACATCGTATTTTATTTATTTTTTTGAGCTCAACTCGTTTTTTGGAAAACCATTTTTAATGATTTGATAAAAGTTAAGATGTTCGTTGTGTTAACGTCAACTAATAATCGACGTCAGATGAATGATACAATTGGGATTAATCCAATTAATACGCGAGTCGTGAAAAGATGTACCTACTGCATTTAATTTTTTTAAATTTGTTTAAATAAAAAAATGACATTGTACAATAAAAATATCGATTATTTGGTCGATGAAGCCTGTCGAAATTTTGCATATATTTTTATATGACATCAAAGAAGCTTCAATCAGTTTTTATAACAAATCTGATGGAAAAAAATTCATGATTTTGTTTATTATGTAACAAATAAACTTTAGGTAGGAGCAATTTGAATTTTGAGTATGTTGTTCTTTAGTCGACTAGCAACAACTTTTCTTAATGAATTTAAACGCTCGGTCCACTTGGAATATGAGAAAAAAAGGGAATAAAATTTTACCCTCTCCCCTATCCAATTTTGTTTACTCGATTGAAAATGTAATGAGAGTTTTTTTTAATTAGCGTAAATTAACACGACTTTTTAGCATTGTTGGGGAAAAAAGAAGGTATATTCTACGAACTAGATATAACAGATTGATGGTAAATCAACACTTTATTGTTGGTAATCCTATTTGAACGTTCAAACGCGTTTTTCTCGAACCTATTTTTCTAAATGGTTTACACGATATCTCAAAATCCATCCAGCAGATTCTGCCCAAATTTTTATGGTGCATTCAGTATTCATGTAGTTCATCTCCCAACTAAAATCATCCAAATTCATCGAGCCGTTTCTTTTCCTGTTGAAATAATCTAAAAAAAAAAATACAAAAATGCATAAGTAAATTTTCAAAGACATGTCACATACTTAATTTTCAATATTTTTAAATAATCCTAGTTCCGCCGATAATAATTACTTGGCAGATTAAAATATCGTTCGATTTTTTAATCTCAAATAAACAGAACTTCTGAAATCGTGTAAACCATTTTTTCGCAATTCGTAGTTTAATAACGATATAGATAAAATTTGATCGATGATTTCGGTCCGAATTTTTTTTCACAATTTCCCATAACGTTACTAAACACATGATAACAAGTTCAAAGCTGTATCTATCTACAGTTCGCAAAAAAAAAAATGTAAAAAAAGCGGAAGTCACCCATTTTCCGTTTGACTTTTATCCATTGCGATACAATTCCATCAAATTTTCAAATGTATATTTTTCGTTACGTTATGTTCGAGTTATTAAATTCCAAAGCTGTCCAATTACACGAGAATGATAATGCTAAACTGATAAAACGATTAATAAATCTAAAAACAAATTTACGTAATAAAAAAGTATGTTTTTTTTTCACAGGCAAGAAAGTAATAAAGGAGAAAATCCGAACGAGAATGTGGCATATGCTATTTTACATTTGTATAGGGAGAAAGGAAAGTCTTGATAAACAAAACACGTGGTGGCTGTATGCGAGGGTAACGTCGAAGACAGTAACTTTCTTTGGCGGTGATCGGACGGGTTGGTACACAAGTTCCGGAAACGCCTAACGGTCCCGCATCCTTATTTATTACCAATACCCGTGACATTGTCGGAAGATACGGTTGTTCGTCGATGAATACGGGAGAACGGGCCTACGCGTATCCGGACACTACCAATGAAGATCTCAACGTGTAGGGCTAGCTATACATGCCGAATCGTATATGGGATAAATTTGCAGGGAAGCTATAAATTCGAGGGAACAAAGGAATAACGTGTCGCGCCCGAGGCTACGGGTAGCCACCAGTCAGGCCCATTTTCACCCCGTTTTCTACAAGACTACGGACATATTTACGACCTTAATTTATAACCAATCGTAGTCCCATCGTGCTCCACTTAATCGCTCTACTACCCCCCCCCCCCCCCACCTCGTCTGTATTACGCACAATTTATTGTCTTGCCTTTTTTCGCGTTGGGCAGGGTTCTCGCTCGAGCCGTACATATTTTGGGTTCGTGTTAAAAATCGGCATAAGGTAAGTCGTAAATTGAGCCGTAAGAAAATAAGAAAGGAATTCGGGCGCGATCGAACGTGAGACAAGTAATCATTTGATTCTGCGATTTTTTTCTTCGCGAAAAAAAACGTTGAATCGGGCCTGCGCACTTCCGTACGGAGGGATGAAAAATTATCTGGAAATGCCGAAATTAAACGAGTCAAATAAGTTTGTAAGTTTGTGTTAATTTTTATTAGTATGTGTTTTTTCAGAGAATGAGAGGGTGAGACTGCGGGATTGATGCAAATGACCCCGGGCATTGGTTTATGTACAGATAGCGATAAATCTACCGTTGAAATTTCATCTTCAAGATCTGAACTACGTTATTGTCACGGATTGATTGGCTTGTGGCAGAAGAACACACAGCGCCTCTCGTGGCGAAAGCGGTTCGGGGTGAAGAATGGATGACGTTTGTAAATCGTCAGCTTTTAGGAGACTCAAAATAAAAGTTTACGCAAAGAAAAGTATTATACGTTAAAATAAAAGCAAAATTATTTGTAAATACGGAGGAAGTACAAAACTGAAGGTAAGTAAAGTTTTCTTCTGTACTTATTAAATTTCACTGCGTCATTTTTAGTTATGAAAATGTAAACATTAGACCAAGTGACAACATATAGTTATCAAATGAAAACTTAAACGATATATCAATGTTTTTATAGTTTCATAATTTTAATTTAAATACACATAATGCATTAACAATATTGACGGTGAGTAAATGTTAGGTTAGTGTATTTTACAACTCTCTGTACAGCAGCAATCCACTTTTCTTTTGATCGATTTTGTAAGCAACTTTAGGAAATTTGTAAAATTCACAATTACCATCTTTAAGCGAATTTTTACAATTAAATACGCTAGAGCTATTAACCATTGTAAAAATGAACAATAATATTGAATATTTATATGACCCCTAAAATTTGTGAAAGATCACAAATTTTATATTGATATAACAATGTTAACTGGCCAAGATCGAAAAGAGGAATGTAAATCAGAGGAGTGACACTCCGGCTCCTTCACTGCTTCTTGTTTGTCACCCGAGAAGTTCGTTAGATTTTTCTGCCAACATACGAAAAGTAAATATTCAGCGTTGGACATAATGGTGACAGTGATAACAGTGCATAGCTGTCAAATCCAATATGATGGCGAGTGTAATGTGAGAAAGTGTGTGTTTGACAGTTCTATAAAAAAACTGAATTTTCTTGTGCAATTTTCGATTACTTATTTAAAAACTTTTATACGCGTTTATAGCGACCTAAATCGGGAATGAAGTAAACTAGGTGTTTAGATTAAATTGGCGAAATACAGAAATTATCTTATCGAAACTGAGTTACTATAACCAAGTTTTTTAAAAACGTCTTGTGTGGTGAATTGCTAGATATTAATATTTTTATTATTTTGTAAATTTCCGAGGACGAGTTATTCAAAATTCGTGATAACGCGCTGTAATCACGTGCGATATATGGACAAAATATGTCAACCTTATTCGAGGTTTCCTAAGGATCTTGAGAAAATTTCTACTCGACCGTTTCTTTTTGCTGACAAGACTGAACCGTGCTATCCAATTTATACGGCCATCAGGAAATTCAATGGATTTCATGTTAATGTTGGCAGGGTCTGATGTCGAGACAAAGTTAAGTATAACAACAATAATTTACTTGTCAGCGTGGAAGTTAAGTGACAGAATCCGCTGGCGAGACTAAACTGGGCGACTTATAGAGTTAGTTCTTATTTATAATATTTAATTTAGTAATTATAAAAATATAAACCAATTGATTTTTTATCTAATTTAGTTCTTATTTATAATATTTAATTCATTAACAATAAAATATAAACAAATTAACATTTAAATTTGATTTAGTTCTTATTTATACTATTTAATTCGCTAAATATAAAAATATAAATAGATTAATTTTTAAATATAATTAAGTACTTATTTTTAATATTTAATTCATTAACTATAAAAATATAAACAAATTAATTTTTAAATTTAATTTATTTCTTATTTATAATATTTAATTTATTATTTATAAAAATTTAAACACATTAATTTTTTTATTTAGATTTAGTTCTTATTTATAATATTTAATTCATAAATTATAAACATATAAATAAATTAATTTAAAAATTTGATTTAATTCTTAGTTATAATGTATTTTTGCTAGCGAGACTAAACCGGGCGATCCGTAATATACGGCCATTCGGAAGTTGGATAACTTATTATCTACGCTAAACGTGGATTCGTTTAGCATTGAGTGTCACCCCTCTGATATAAATCAGAAAGATGAGAAAGAATATAAACGGACGACCATATCAAGAATTGATCCCGGCCTTCCCTAAACTTTAATATTTAGTATGAACCAAACAATCCATTTTATCAAATAACACTGACAAATTATGGAAAATATGTGGGAAGTTCAATAACGTGTAAACTTGCTTCCATAAACAAAGACTACTTCAATAGAAAGAAATCCAGACTGTTATGCACAATCATAAAATAGCCGATGGGCATAGCGTATCCAGGCATACAAACGCACGTTGAATGCGCCTATTCAAACGCAACTATAATCGTCCTACAAATTAGAATAGCAGTACCTATATCCATTATAGAGGGGTTAGCATTTTATTCTTGGAAAGAGCTCGCTCTGTCAGACTGGTTAACAAGATTACAGATTAATGGTATTACGACATATTCACGAGCATGCATTCGCTCGTGAAAAGAACGCGATAATAAACTTCCACCCTCTTGAGCGGTTACCGGTAAGATCGCAAAGCGGCTTAGCCACTGTGCGGTTCTCTGTGGCTCGGTCATCGGTCCGGAGATCTCAACAACGTGTCATTCTACGTTATACAAGCTAGAGACTATATCCTACTTCGTGATCTAAACGACGGGTAAACGTGCAGAATTAATACTAAATGAATCTGAGTGTCGTATGAAATATATATAACCAGTAAAACAATTTTCCATTGATACAGAGAATTTTATTGACAGTATAAACCTTATTTTATTATTACCAGTTCGTAAATTTTTCTGCATATCGTGTCGTAAGTATCGTATTGTACCGTACCATACTATATCGTACCATGCTCGACCGTTCCCTACCGTACGTACCACACTGCATCAGTACGGTACCGTACCGTACTGTATCGTACCGTATTGTATGGTTCCGTAACGTACGTACCACACTGTATTATACCGTAACGTATCGGTCCGTACCGTACTGTATCGTACCGTACCAGTCCGTACCGTACTGTACCGTACCGTACCAGTCCGTACCGTACTGTACCGTACCGCATCGTACCGTTCCACACTGTGCGTACCGCATCGTACCGTTCCGCACTGTACGTACCGCATCGTACCGTTCCGCACTGTACGTACCGCATCGTACCGTTCCGCACTGTACGTACCGCATCGTACCGTTCTGCACTGTACGTACCACACTGTATCATATCGCACTGTACCGTATCATACTATATCGTACCATGCCCGACCGTTCCCTACCGTACGTACCACACTGTATCATACCGTACGGTACCGTACCGTACTGTATCGTGCCGTATCGTACGGTTCCGTAACGTACGTACGACAGTTTATTATACCGCAACGTATCGTACCAGTCCGTACCGTACTGTACAGTACCGTATCGTACCGTTCTGTACTGTAGGTATCACACTGTATTATATCGCACTGTACCGTATCATACTATATCGTACCATGCCCGACCGTTCCCTACCGTACGTACCACACTGTATCATACCGTACGGTATCGTACCGTACTGTATCGTGCCGTATCGTACGGTTCCGTAACGTATGTACCACACTGTATCGTACCGTAACGTATCGTACCGGTCCGTACCGTACTATACCATACCGTATGGTACCGTACTGTACCGTTCGGTACTGTACTGTACAGTACCGTACCGTATAGTATCATATCGTACGTTCCCATTGCTTTTAACAATTTCAATGTTGCAATCATAATTTACTGTCGTCGATAATTTTAAACGCTTATAACTAGATAATAGTACTAATAGTACGTTGATTTTATTTTATTCTGCTCGTACCACAACCAGCTTCAACCCCTGACGAACCGTACATGTCAATAAAGATACACCCTGTATTCGGTATTGTTGTTATTCATCCTCGTTCAGTTTTATAAGCCGTTTTTCATACACTCGTCCAATCAGGCCGATGATCAAAACGTAATGCTTCTATCAATCGAATTATATACCATACTAATACTCCCCGTTATAACACGACAGGCCCAGCGATAAGAGCCGTATAATGGAATTACGATCATTCGCGTTTCACAACAATATAAAAAATGCATTAATCCGCACGAGCATGGACGGGGCGTATTGTCGTCGAATGTGAGAATCATAAGACCCGCTTATGCCTATGCCTCGCGCAGATATAAATCGTATAAAAAGACTGACGGATTGAAATGATGTACGGCGAGGCAGTGAGTGAGACAGAAGGAGAGTGAGGAGGGGGTTGAGGGTAACAGCTGGTGCCATGGGATCTCTCCGAGAAAGGCGCAGTCTTGAACGAGGAGGAAAGATTCGTGGGTTGGTATACGCTATTATGGTTGTGGGGCGAGAGCTAAGAGGGCGCACGGGTCGAGATTGCGGTTAAGGATGAAGTTAAGGGTGAGACTGAGGACGGGGTTAAGTGTTAGGGTGATGGGGAGCAGCGTTGCTGGTCTCGTTGCCTCCGGTATACATATGGCTCATTCCATGGAAAACTGACACACTGTATTGCCTTGTCCTCTTAACCTCAACCAAAACTCGTTAACGCTTTAGTAAATATTATAAAATGTATCTGTATCTTATTTTATTGCGTTCTTCAGCAACCCACTTTGTACTGTAGCGCATGATTTCTTCAGCAATTTAATTAAGTCATCTTGTTTTGACTTTTATTTTATCAGCCATCGTCAACTCAAAATACAAAAATGGCACATTTGATGTCAAAGTTTACAATTTTTATGCGGAAAAGCAGTGCAATCACTTTGAAATCTCAATCGTAAGATCCGATAATATGTTTTGTATGTTACACCTGCTTAATTAATTTACTTGACAATTTACAATTAATTTACGACGCAACTTTTTGTAGCTCGTTAGTCTTGATAGTTGCGTGGAATTCCCCATAGAAAAAATGTCGATTTACGTCCAACTATATCCCAGTAAATCTTATAGATAGCCTATACAGTGTGGGTGCGAAAATTCCATTCCAAAAAGTCAGAAATCCGATAATAACTTGCTCTCGTCGACGTTCCAATGAACGTTTTTCCCTCGTCGCGTGCCGACATCCACTTCACGTCTATCCACCTTACTCTTAATTCGCGTTTGCGTTTTATACGGACGTATGTCGTCCTATTCTACATCCAGAAAAAAAAGTTTATTACGAGATTTACCACGATCTCTCGCGTGGCGTACCTCCACCCGGGAACTCTTCGAAGGAACCTGCCCAGTCCCTAGTTGGATTTGATTAAATCTTGACACGACCTTAGATTTAGAGATTCGATAGACCCAACGACGCCATCTGCAGTTTATAGTCGAAAACAGTTTCGAGCTAATAGAGCTTCTAGGATCGCGCTAGTCTCGCTAGATCGATGATCGATTAGGTGTCTTTTTTTTCATACCGCTCTTAATTACATTTCTACCCGGAATTGTGTAAATCCTATCGACTATGAAAAACCGACAAGAGCATCGTTGCATCGTTTAACATGGGAAATGACGGTGGGGGTTGTACGTCCTGCTCTCGTTATCATTTTTAGCAAGTCGTCGTGGTTCAGCATATTGCACAATTCCTGTTTTTCCCATGGAGGCTTCTTATCATCGATTCTTCGTTCCAATAAAAAATCACGTACCAAATTTCATATCTACGAAATAAAAAGACAAAATTTCAATCGGGAAAAAATGTTAATTTTTCAAACGTTGATAAATCTTATGGTCCCTAAAATAATTAATTAGACAATGCGAATCCACGCTTCGGCAAGCACCTCGATGCGACTATCGCCTCGTATATATTGTCACGATGCGCTATAGTAAGCACATCGAAATTGCGCGCACAGAACATGTCCATTTGCTCGAACAATTACTCCCTGATTAATTGATCCAAGCTGTCATTGTGAAACCGAAAGGGTGTTCGCGTCGCGCATGCGCGGGCTATTTCAGGCACCGGCTAGATTGGAAGAGGGCGAGAAAAAGAATAGCCCGACGGAGAAAGAGAAAGGACATTGAAAGGAAAAGGGATGAAAAATTCGATCGTATACATCGAAGAGCGATGACAATGAGTATTTCAGTGAAAGTCGAACGGTCTCGAAAGAGACCCTACGGAGTTTGAGAGTTTCGGGGGGCTTTGGAGAAAGGATGCGAGGATGGGGTGGTAGCAGTAGTAGAGGGGATACAGGGATGAATCCAAATGCCGAATTCGTGGCGAATCGCCCACCGTGTCTAAAAGCCACCCGGGGGCTACATACCGATGTAGCTAGAAGCGTGAGCTAAAAGTTCGCGGAGTCTCCGGGTCGCGTGCCCTCCAGTCCGGTCGTCGCACTCGACTACCGTCTTGTTCGCCGCTCTCCTCTCTCCGTCCTTATTACCCTCGATGAAACGTGGCGGTAGTCACGGGGAAGGGGGCTCCTCGCGGTCTCTCGTAGCTCGACATAATGTGTATATTATGTTAACAAATAAGTGGCCTCGGTAATAAAAGCGAGCCATAATGTATGCGCGATGTCTCGAACAATATTCCTCCGGTTCGGTGATATAATGGTGGATATAAATAATATTCCCCTTAGCTCGACGACCTCGACAGTAGTCGACGGTTGACGACGCTACCGCACCGTCGCTCTCGCGTGGCAGAGCAACGCTGCGAGGGAGTGGGAGAGTGAGACAGGGATTGGTCGTGGGTAACGAAAAGTTAACAGTGGTTGGGGTGGCGAGGAAAAGAGGGGGACTGATGCGACGGGAGCACCCCCGCGATGCCCCACTCGCGGAGAACGCGCAAGTACAAACCACCGCCGAGAGAGGGCGCGCGCGTAGGACCCGGCCGCCTCGAGGCTAGAGTCAAGAGCTAGTGTGTAGGGTGAGAGAGCTGAAATATGTAGAGACTTGCGGCTTCTTGTTATGAGCGGTGATAAATTACACCGGGAGATCCATTATAAATGTCCTATATATACGGACTTGTATAACGGCTCGTGTCGTACAGCATGTAAAACCATACTATAACCGCATTATGCACGTGACTTGAGAACGATGTGTATATATATATAGAGAGAGCCAAAGAGCACTCGTAACAACCGCAGTCGATAAAACGTCAAGCTGCTCTTTTAATCGTTTATCTATTTAATATTAATGCATCGACACGCAAACCTTGCGGAAATCATTACACGGTTCCATTAATTTTATCGATAATGATAAGACCTTTAATTTTTAATGATTCGTTATTGGTTTGAACCTGTCTGAATTTTCACTTACAATTCGGATCAACTAAATACTGGTACTCGAAGTAAGACCTAGTTTAGAGTGGGGTTGATTGCTTACTTGAATTTATTTCGGCAATCGTCCGATTTAAGCATGGATGTTGAGAATGATGAAAGATTTACGATACCAAACTTACGACAAAATAAATCATCGGAAATTTCATTTTTTTTTTTTTAGATTTTACGATCGAGTCTGTTTCAATCGGACCATACAATATCCGATATTGCAGATTTTCCGTATAAATGGTAAATCGTGATTTATGTTTCGGATTCAGAGAGAGAGAGGGAATGTAACGTGTGGTACTCGGGTAAGCGTTATACGTACTCGCTGTGTATAGAGGCGAATATGCTATTTGTGGATTTGAATTCAGGGAGAGGCGAGGATGGAAGAAAAAACTTTTTACGTACTCGTATACCGATGAATAGTCCCGAATAGGAGGAGTAAGGTGGTAGCGAAACCGGGGAAGGCAAACTACACAGTACAGAAACGCATGTTTGCAAAACTCGAGTATGTCACAAGCCCACAAGTGTGCAAGAGAAATATGCATGCAGCGCAGAACTCGGCTGCATCAAAAGCGCCAGAGAAGGTGAGTAGCGTGTATATATACTCCTTATAGAAATGAAATCCCCTCCATCCTCCCCGGCCGCCTTCCGCTCTTTCTCCCTCGCGACGTCGAAAAGATATTCGGTTCTTGCTTGTACCGAATACACCGTCGACCGGTTTTTCACGAAATACAACCAAGGAAAATAGTCTAAATCGTAGAATGTTTAAGTTCCATGATAAAATAATACTGGGCCGAAATAATGCGATAGACGCAACATGTTTAAGTATCACCTAAAGATAATATAGTGATATAAATAATATCATGACTGAAAGTTGAAAAATGATTTAAATTGGATGCCACTATTTTTAATTATAATTCACGGTGAGATGCGTAATAAAATTATTTCAATATAGAAATCTTTCATAGGGAGGTGCATCGAGCTGAAAAGTGACGCAATATCTTAATTCTTTGTTTCGCCACGTGAGCCTCGCATCGGTGGCGCTGTATGGCTAGGCGAACGCCGCACCTCGCATTTTGAAAACGTAAATTCTCCGGCATGAGACAAGCGATTGAGATGAAATTAGGCTCGTTCGACGCAGAATCGTGGCAAGAATTGACTGATAATGAGTGAACTTTCATCTTAATTTAAATGGCGTTATACAACTATGTTTCCCACGTTCAGGTGATAACTATAACCTATAACACTACGTCTGAGACCTTCCCCGAATAATACTTACACTATATTCAACTAAAACACATACTCAGTTGAATTTATAAACAATTGTCGTACATATCGAAAGATTTTGAGTGTCGCTGTCACGAAGATCGTTAAAAAAAAGTACTTCCTATATATAAATGCCTTTCCCTGCATGGAAGTGTAACAAAGAGTCACGACTATTACCACCCAATGTCATTTCAAGATGTACATGGTCATTATCCCGCGACTGCAGTTGCAGCGAATAAGAGAAGATACGCACTGAGAATCTTTCGACAGGGTCTTCGAGTCCCTCGGCGAGAGCCTTTTGCAGTGGTGTTTCGTCAGTGTTGCAAGAAAAGAAAATACACACAAATACAAACAAAAAGTTCGTATAAATGGTGAGCCAGAAACGGTTCACGTTTTTTTGTCTTTCTTGTACTCTTTCAGTTGGTTTTTTTGGCCGTCTCTCGCGCTATTTCTCACAGATGCGACGTACATCTCGCTGGCGCCCTCTATACCTCTATCAAGTCACTCGGGATTCTCTTATGCATCCTCGGGAAGGTTATATACGCACTGTGCTCGATGTTGTGATTTACATTAGAGACGAGTGCCTCGCAACGCCCGCGTAGAACGAATACACACAATAATACATCCTCGCTTCTCTCGAGGGAACTGTATCTCCGATACAAGAAGGGGTTTGCCTTGGTTGCCTGCCTCGAAGCTAATCCCTCGGGATTCGTACGTTCCACGACTAATGTGTATATAGCTATGGTCATACTCGTATAACGAGTGCCTGAATAATTGCAAAATAGCGACATTATGGTACCTTGTGGGATGTGTGAACATAAAAAAAAAACTTAGCCGCTAGCGCAACAATGATCCAGAATATCACGACTCCTCTTACTCTCTATCAACCCCCTGACAACGGCGAACGATTTTTGTTATTTAACGGTTCCTCATTTGTGCATCGAGTATGAAGACCGAAGGGTCGCGTCTCCTCAATCATCCTTAGAATTATCGATGGGGAGTCGTTCCAGCGAAAATCGAAGCTACAAGGTCCTATAAAAAGGGAACAAGTTGTAAATCATATTTAAGCAATGGAATTGCTTGTAATAAACAACCGTTTATTCGCAATACTAATTTATAAATATTATTTTCAATGTTAAATTTGATCAAATGAATGCAGCAATGAAAAAATACCATTTACATTATTACTTTATTTTTTAACTTATAATTAAGGATAATTAAACTATGATTACTTATTTTATAAATTATTCATAATTACATTGTTGGTAAATTCACTTCGAATGGAACATTCGGTACATGTTTCATTATTTTTTCAATTGGACACCCTGCATATATTTATGTCCCTGACATGGGACACTCGGTATATGTTTCGTCCGTTTCAAATCAGAAATCTAGTAATTTTTTTGTCATTCTTGAACGAGCCACTTGGTAAATTATTGATTTCTTCTAAACGAGTTACCTGGTATATATTTCATCATTTTGTAAATTTCGCACCCTGTATATGTTTTATTCATGTGAAAAGAGACACCCGGTATATGTATTTCTCTTTTATATTGTATAGTTCAAATATTAGTAATTTATTTTGTGCATTTTTTGCCTTTTGTCGAGATTTTTGTTCAATAACGCACACCACTTTTGCAAAAATCAATTTAAAAAAAGATTCTACGTAGTGTCGAAGCTGTTATCATGCTACATCGAATTCTTTTTGGTTCATTATTGTAGCTTTGAAATTGCAGCAGTTATGAGTTCGGCCAGGCAGCAATGAAAAAGAAAAGACGCTGTGCTGTGAAAATGCTGGGAAGACGCCATTTTGTTTAGTACAGCTCTGATAAAATTTATAAGCAATGCACAATACGAGTATAATAAGGACCTTTTTACCAAATTTCCATATGTTATTTAGTTTCTTTGAAAAAAAATCTCAAAATCGTCTATATTGTTTAACCTCTAGTTTACCACCTTAAGGCCGTCTTCTAGTCTAGAATTTTGAAAAAATCAATTGTTTTTTGCATATTTTCAATGTTTAGTATTTAAAAAATATATATTCTCCAAAGGAAATTTGTAAATTCCAAATATTAACAGAGTTACAGCTATAATTCCAGGGGATTACGATCGCTCTTGAAAGTATCATCATCAAAAAACATCGAAAGACTTAGATTTTGAAGAAGAAGGCGTATTTTATGGACCAGGAATCGCCAATTAACGAAATGTAAGTAAGTATATGTACCATTATATGACTTAAACTGCTTGACACTGTACTCGAATCGTTAAACGCGTTTTTCTCGAAACTACTTTTTTCGAGACACCTGACATGATATCTCAAGTTGTAATGAATCGATTGACTTGAAATTTTTTGTGGACCTTCTCTATACACCCCTCTATCCCTCCTACCAGATTTATTGCAAAATTTTGTTACTAATTATTTTAAAAAAATCAACAATCGTAAAAAAACGACAAAAAAATGGCCTTTTTTTTAAACAACCGCCATTTTGCGATTTTTTTTTGCCTGAGGTAGGAGCTATGATGACATCCTTACTAATTAAGAATCTATTTTTTTTTCGGATGTCCAGGAGGGTTGGAATCATGTCAATCAAGAGAGGCCGTTTTTCCCACCCCTACTTTCCCAGCCTGCATCTACCAGAATTATGGAATTTTATCGCCAATTTTGTTATACAATGTCAAAGGATGAACAAATATGTGATAAAAAGATAGATACGAAAATATTTTTTGTTTTTTTTTTAATCGCATATTCTAAAATCCCCAAACTTTGGCCCTCTAGACTAAAAGACAGCCTTAAATCCGTTCCTCTAGACCAAAAGAAGGGCTTAAATCCGTTCCGTATCCGTTTAATCACTTTGAAATTTTACACTCGCTACATTCCCCTCTCGATTCGCATACACCCGAGTGGTGGCGACGTAATCACTTCACGTTATAGACAGATTTTCGTATAGTGAGGAAGACATAAGGACTTTATTCACTCTGTCTTAAACGCCATCGCATAGAAACTATACCAATACCCGTCTCGTGACCAACGAAGCCGATTTTGTCTGGCCCGATTCGAAAGCCAAGATGCGTCGCGATATTAAACGTCTTTATCCCTCGATACAGGGAGCTTATAATTGCTTCGCGAAGGAAGACGTCAGAAACAAGCGTTCGAGCCCCAATTTAGATGTCTACGGAGATACGGATTTAAAAAGCTCAATACCGGGCTTCTTGCGATTAAAATCGCTGAGTTATCGGTCCAAAAGCGAAAACGCACCATCAGTTATCAAAAATTAATCGAGACTTTCCGATTATCTTTTAAATTCCGCCGCGTCCTTCCTTTTTTTATTTCGCATAACTGTTTTAAATTTCTATAATATTGTTCACGATTCGATCGACGCGCATGCGCAATATCCGCGCAGCAAACTTAATTTAACTTTTTTATTGCAACACATTCCTAATGTTTAATCGCATTGTTAACGTTTCAAACGAATTTATGATGAGGCAGCGATCGTAGAATGTGAAATAAATCATTTCGCTGAGAATCAAAGTCGTCGTTGTAAAACGAACATAACCTGTATGGAGCAATGTAAAAAAAGGCGCGAAATTTGAAAGTACTGTGGCTCAGGAAACTCGTAGTAGAAACCAATCGTGCGAGGAAGTCCAACATAATGCTGATACGATATACACCACCATATTCTTCGGGTAAAGGGACGGAAAAGTGGAGGGTGAGACATTTGAAATGGCGAGGAATGCCCTACCCAAGCACTGACATAAGCAATCAATGGGCTACTGTGCCCACTGTGCTTGATATTTCCGTTGACAAGCTCTCGGCTATACTCAGTCCGGCGTGGTACTTCTGCCAGTTTCCTGAGACGTTTTGTGACCGGTGAATTGGCCAGTGAAGCCAGGCATTCGGCACGTCCTTGTAGCAGCCACTGACCGATCCTCCTTCGACCGCGTCTCCTGTCGAGGGCACCAAGTTGAGTTGCCGTACATTTGGACTACTTTTTTTCATTCGGGTCCTGGATTCAATAAGAAAAAAGGATGATCCATTTCATGGCTCGCTATATTTACTCTATTAGAAAATATGTGAGTTATACCTCGTAGAAAAAAAGTAGCACCCAGGAGAATACCGACGGAGATAAATTTGTGAATTTCTAAATTACATTGTTATTTATTTAGACAAATGCAAACAATCACACTTGCCTCGACAAAAGATATTTTCATCATTATTTCATTTAAAAAACATTGTAGAACTCACAAAAAGCTGAAAATGAGGATCGAACGTCAAAAATAATTTTTTTTTGTAATTTCCATGACGATTTGAATTAAATAATGAGCCCAGCTTCCTTCCACACTGTAACTATCAAAATCCTAGAAAACTATAATGAATTCCGCGAACAAACAACGACGTAATTTGTAAACTCACAGATGTACCATCCGTCGGTAACTCCCGCCATCGTAGAACGTCCACCATTTTGTGGTTCACACTTGCGTCACCTGTGACACGATTATTCCCAAGATCGTATCACGCCATAAACCTCTCACCTACGAACCTAAAAATATTTAAAAAAAAGGAAATTTCATTAAAGAACTAAAACCTCGCAATAGCCCCAAATTCCCACCAACTCTTCCACCGTGACGTTAAATACGTCCGTGAACCTTTCGAAACTCTCAATGCCACAGAGAGCTCGTGCCACCTTCGCTTCGAAAATCTTTCCCCGACCCCGAAAAATTCTTACATTCGTCCACGTTTCTGTACCGAGCTTAATCAGAATGGATAGCCGCGCTTATAGAAACACGCATGAATGCACGCTGACAAGGAACCCCTGGATTGAGAGGGGCCTAAAGCCGAGAAGCGCTTGGGAACGTCGATGAATCGTTCGCGGCCGTAGGCGACAATGAACCTCGGCGAAATAATAAATCGTTCTTCCGCGGCAAGTGCATCGGCTCTTCGGGTAAATAGAATTGATCACGGCTATACACCGTACTTGGTCGAATCGGCCATCAGCCGACGGGACCGAAGATGTTGAAAGAGGGATTCTAGTGGGACCGGTGGGGTCCCATCGGTGGAAGGGTCGCCTACCAATATAACAACGTGACTGTACATGTTTTCATCCAGGCCCCATAGTTGTTTTTTTCTCGTTTTCCTTTTTTTTTCTCTTTATTTACGTTTTTTTTATTGGCTCCGCATCAGCCATCAGTGTCTCCAACTTGGTCGTTCTTTCTCCCGATCCGTTCGTCCTTATTGTTATTCCTTTTTTTTTTATTTCACTCTTAGCGTCCTTTTGTTGACAGTCTCGAGCTATTAGCGGCACGCAGCTGTTTTCGCTATTTATGGTTTTATCCTGTTAGTCATGGCTATGCTCTTTCATACGAAGCAGCCTTAGAAAGTTTCAGGATGATTCCAAGGATCATCTTCCGTGTGATGTAGAAATGTGACTCTTTAAGGATCATTAAGTAAGACAAGGTTGTACTAAGCGAGGGAACGGTTTCGGCTATTTTTCGAGGGGGCTGATTGTCAAAATTGTTTTCATTTTGGAAATTTTTTTCTCAGACCGAATTCAGAGTTCGACCGTCTAAAAGTGAGCAAATTTTTAAGAAACTAATCAAACGATTTCTTTCAATTTTTGTACGCTTATTGGAGACCCAAAAGCCTTAAAGTCGATATATCTTGGAGTGTTTCCAACATTATAAAGTATGTTGGACACGTTGTTCCTCCAAACGAATCTTGAGAGAAGAAAACTCGACGAGACATTGTCGTCAATAGGATGTTCCTTCGTCTCCTTTACCCGAGACGATCCAATCCCGGAAATTATTTCACCACCGACGAAGATACGTATCGCAAAATGTCGGGTCATTGTCAGCCAGCCGGAAACAATTCCGGCAAATTTAGTACGTTACGCACACTTCCGTCGTAGCCGGTGGCTCCTTTTTTTTATCGACGAACGAAGATCCATCAACGGGCCCCTTCTGTACTTCGTACCACCGAGACCCAACGTCGACCCAAGCTCGACATCAAAAATATGAATCGTACGACGGGCTTATCCCTAACGTCAGCACGAGTGACCTTGAAATAAAAAAAAATGAAAAACCCAATTTATTAGCCATGTGAACAATGTCAATTTGTTGGGGTCTCTGTACGTCGATCAAACAAATGAAAGGATCCCTCCGGGTGAACTGACGGCCTGTGTGAAAGTTATCGATCACTTGGATTCGGTTTTATGCCATTGGACACGCCAGTCCAAGGACCAACGCGACGTAACGCCCTTACCTTCGATACACGAATAATCGTTTCACCCGAAACTTCTATGAAAACTTGGGATTCATGGTCTTCTCTCAACTGCCAGACCTTCCTCTTCAACCCCTCGTCTATTGTATCGGAACGGAAAGTCTGAATAACGTAGAGGTGCTCGTCGAGTGTACGGAACGAAGATCTGACCAGCGCCGGACTAGCAATACTAGGATTACCCGGATGCGCGGACGGTCCTGCGCACTAGCGGATTATCGAAGGAGGGGATACGATTGGATCTCAACGTATTGGGAGAAGCTTGTTTGATTACTCGTAACTTATGATGCTACGAAATCGAACTGTATCTAGAATTGATCGACCACGAGAAGCTATTGATCGCTATCGTGTGTTTATTTCGATTTTGGTGGAAAAGTAGCCGAGGATTAGTTGGGATGGATTTGGAACGAGTTAGAAATTCTTATCCTTCTACAATTTTATTGATGAACAGTGATTTGATTTATCTGAGAAAATAATCATAGGATCTTAAGGTAGTCGTACAAGGGAGGGGGGGGGGGGGGTAAAGTTTCATTCCCTTTTTTTACATTCCAAGTGGACTAAGCCTTTAAGTTTATTAAGAAAAGTTGTTGCAAACCGACTAAAGAACAACATACTCAAAATTCAAATTAATTCTGCGTAAAGTTTATTTGTTATATAATAAACAAAATCATGATTTTTTTCCGTAAGATTTGTTATAAAAACTAATCGAAGCTTCTTTGATGTCATAAAAAAATGTGCGCAGAATTTCAACAGACTTCAGCGACAAAATAATCGAGATACTTATTGTACAATGTTGCGATATTTAACACGAGCTCTTATGAAAGATTGCGAACAATGATGATTTTCAGGAATAAATATCGCGATTTTTGAGTCGGTAAAGAATCCTGAAATTTTATATACATGTTCATATGATATAAAAGCCTTAAGAAAACAAACAAATTCTTTAAAATTACGAAGGATTTAGGAGAATTTATTTATTTAGAATTTATTGTTTTATTAAGATAAAACAATAATAATTTCTATAACTTCCTAAAATTTCTAAAACAGTAGATTCTTTAAAATTATGAAGTATTGGGTATTTCAGAAAATCTAGCCACGAAATTCGACAATTTATTGTTTTATTAAGATAAAACAATAATAATTTCTATAACTTCCTAAAATTTCTAAAACAGTAGATTCTTTAAAATTATGAAGTATTGGTTATTTCAGAAAATCTAGCATCGAAATTCGGCAATTTATTGTTTTATTACGATAAAACAATAATAATTTCTATAACTTCCTAAAATAGCTAAAAAAGTAGATTCTTTAAAATTATGAAGTATTGGTTATTTCAGAAAATCTAGCATCGAAATTCGGCAATTTATTGTTTTATTACGATAAAACAATAATAATTTCTATAAATTCCGAAATATTTCTAAAAAAAGTCGATTCTTCAAAATTATAAAGTAAGTATTGGTTATTTTAGAAAATCTGTCATCGAAATTCGGCACGTTAGAATGTGACAAGTTATTCAAATTGAAAGCGTTATTGTGAGTTGCATTCACCACTCCCATATTTTTGCTACCCACCCCATTGTATTCGATATAGGTCAAAGTGGTGAAATATCGTGACCTAGTTTTGTTTCTTGAAAACAAATTCATATCTCCAAGTACAAATCTGCTATTTCTATTTTTAGACGATACAGTCATAAATACAGAGTAGCATGGGGTCAACTGCATCGCTTTTTGTACTTTAGCTGTCTTTGATAAGGAGATGCGTCATTGTTCGTTAAACAAATATTTATCTATAAATTATCATTCTTTAATTTTAAAATATAAATATATTGGTAAAACCCATGTTTTTTAATCGCAAATAAAATTTGTCCAAGAAGCTCGACAGGTTCGAGAACTTTGAGAATTTTATTCACTCCTAATGCAAATGCTCCTATTCTCATCTAGAACAATGCTCGAACCTACAAATTGGGGTCTCCAGAGGTTACCTAACCAGAAGCAATCACCTACTTAGCTCCAATTTCTTGTCCAGTAACGTTTAACAAAAACAGTTATCCAATTGTTTCCCATTAATATATCCACTATAATATTTCATTAAATAAATTATTTTATTTTATTAAATATTCATAGAACTCAATTTAATTATAAAATTATCATAACTTTTGAATCTAATTACAAAATTTAATTAATTCTGAAATAATTAATCAAATAAATCGACTTATTGAAAAAAATTAGTTTTTAATCAGGATTTATCCGGTCGAATTCGTTGACGTGGATAAATTGTAGCAAACTAAACTCGCGTTCTCGAGATAATAATATAACATTACTCGTTCTGAGAAAAAGTTGGATTTATTTCTTATTTGCGAGCTGCTAATCTCGACTGTACAAATAATGATAAACGTACATTCATCATTTACAACGAATAAGAAACAAATTTACTGATACAAAGATATGTCTCAAATTATCTGTGTAAAATATTAATAATAAAATACATAATCGAAAAAAAGAATAAATATGTTTATAAAAAAATATTCGATATGCTGTTGTATTATTATTATCGTTAAATAGCTTATTATTCATGAGTCATGCGATAGCACAGTTTGTTAAGCACTGGACTACCACGTACGCGTCCGGGGTTCGAATCACGTCCCAATGACTTTTTTCAAAAAACTTTTTTTTCTGCAATCTCGATAGTCTGGCACATTCCTAAAACATAGCAATTTATCCATATTCACCGAGCAAGCAACACGAATAACATAAAGCAAAAAAGACAGAAAGAAAGACAAATGTGTCTTTCCAAGTACAAGGATACTTCCCCCTGGCAAAAACGGTTCCACTTTGCCGACGGTCGAGGGAAAAATCTACAAAGCGACTGTTCTCATCAATTTCATTAATTGAAATAGCCCAACCTACTAATTGAAATATTTCAAACTCGATCTAACAATATCGGATCCTCCGGATTACAAGCTACCAATTCATCTTCTTCGATATGATATTGATTTCTCACACCATCCTAGCCCTTCGTAGCTAGCAACGGTTTTCGTTGACAGCTTTGCATCAACGTTTCTCGCGAATATTACACAAAACATCGAAAGATCGAGCTAAAGATTTAAAAAAAACAGATCCCTCGTTGTCACTTCCGCGAGGATAGACATCGATGCCTAATCCGTGTGCGTGCCAAGAACGTCGAGTAAGCAACCGTAGAGGTCTTATCCCTTACGAAATAGGAACGCGGTTCTTCGCGACACAATTACACAAGCGGCGCGGTTGTAGTCCCGACGTATGGTATAACGTTCTCGCGTCTAATCAGCCAGTGACTTTATATTATGGACATCGTTGTTTGTTCAGCCGGTGGCAAGAGAGAGGTGACGCTGACAAAGGAAGCAATCGATGCATTTATGCATGACGCGCGGATCAAGCAATAATATTATCGCTTTCCCAGCGAGTAGTAAAAGGAACATACACGTGCAAAGAGGGAGAGAGGGAGAGGGAGGAAGAGAGAAAAGCGAACTGACAAAAGTTCCAAGGATCGCGCGAGAACCTGGCCGGTTTCGCGTCAGGAACTGGTCGGGGTGCGCGGCGTTCCCGTGCGCCAACTGGTAGAACGAGAGAAAAAGAGTGGGAGGAGGTAGAGGGAGAGAGAGAGAGAGAGAGAGAGAGAGAGAAACGAAACAAGAAAATTAAAAGTATCGTAGACAATGGGACACGAGACAAGACGCGGGAGCTCATTTGGTGTCTACCAATGAATGGGCATTTATTATGATGCCTCCAGTACTAACAATCGGGTTCATTTTGTCTCTCTGCTCGTGGCAACAATGGGCTCCACAGTCAGTCGCTGCCTCGGATCCGCCATCTTGACTCTGCCGCGATGTTCTTTTGTCGTCTTATAAAGCCAGCTTGGGGAAAGAAAAAGACGGCGGGACGTGGAGGCAACTCCTCTCTCTACCAGTTGGAGAAGAAGAAGAACTCGGGGAGAAAGAGAAAGAGACCCGACAAGGATTGTGTGGAGGGGGAGGAGAGGTCGGTGTATAGAGGCAGAGACGACGCGTAAGTGAAATAGAAGGCAGCAAGGCAAAGCGAGCCAGCTCGACGCCAAGCTTTTCCCTCTCTCTCACTCTCTTTCCGTCCCTCTCTACCTGCCTCTCTCCACTCCCACTATCTTTCTGTAGTTCACGGTCTCTCTTCCTCGTAACTATTCTATCGGGGTCTTCCGTCCTTGCCACGCTCGGGCCGAGTTGAGAGAAGCGTGGTAGGTGGGAACCATGGTTATAAGAGTCATCGGGCAATGGGGATCACCTTTGTCACAAACAAAAGTCTACAAGTGATACGAGAATAAAGCTTATATTTCATTTTCTCGATACAAGGTCAAACAAAAAAATTTCCGGAAGTTTATTACATCGGCTCTGAAAATTGTATCGAAGGCGAATGAGGATTTTACTTCTCCTTTGAGCAACCCATTACGCTGCATTCAACACGAGGCACTGCTACGTGTCCTACGTTCTGCTTTAATGTAGAACGTATTATCGGCCCTTGTTTCTTCATTTCATTTGTGTATAATGAGATTTGCTGGGAAAGGATGGAACAACACTGTTTAGAATTGGCCCAGTTCCTAACTTACGTCGTTATGAACGAACCCACTTATGTGTATATGTGATACTTATGTAGAAATCACCAAATAGCAGCGCTTCAGTGTTTTGCAGGTTAGGTTCGAGTTGAGTTAAGTGCTCAACCCGAACATAACCTGCAAAACTGAAGCGTTGCTATTTATTATTTCTACATAAGTATCGCATATTCGTAATCCGAGAATCGTCAACGCCCCCTGGGCTCTAAAACATGGCATTACAAACATGGCGTCGACACCACCTCGAAAACGCGAATCGATAATTCTCCAACACGGTAGAACGCATTGAAACGGAATATAGATCAATTAACGTAGAATTATGGCAAGAATCGACTGAGCAAACTTTCATTACGATCGGTTGCATCTCGACGAATAATTTACGAATCGCATTTTTCAACTTTCTTTCTCACAAACGATTGTACCTACCGATGGCTTTATGTAGTGATGACTGTTGTCCTTGGATCATGGACGGTGGTAAATCCAGGTCATTATCCATTCAGCCATTCGGTTTAATCGCAGAAAAATGGTGTAGAACGATTTTCTGTCAGTTCACCATCGTTCGACCGATTTTCCGTTATGCTCGCGAGCATCGGGCGATTTGTAGATTGTACTCGCGCTACTCTTACTATTCCGTCCCATCGTGCATAGAAGAAACCAGCCCCGCGGGCACTCGACGTAGTCGCTACAAGGAGGATTAACAAATCATAGTCGAAGTAGGAAGAGGCGGAGTAGCCACGACGACGGTAGCAGGTGTACCCAAGAAAGGCCAGACGCGCCCTCTCTGACTCTTTATTACGATTTCTCGGATCTCCGACTCTTTCTCGTATTCACGAAGCGTATTACGACTAAACTCCACCGTAGGATCCCTCTTATCTGATTGTCTCGGCTATTGTCATTGGTCGGAGACGTCCCGAAATACCGCGCGATAGCTACTGGCGCGGCCACCATTTTCTTCGTGGTTTTGCCTCACGGTGTTCGTTGCTTATCCTTTCAATGCAGTCTCGTATCGTTATAATTAAAAAAATCAACGACATATCCACTTTCTTATATTCGATAGAACGCTTGTTTTGCCTTGCGGAAAACGTGAAAAATATTCGATAATGTTAACCGTTCGGAAGAAGTTCGCGAGATGGCCGCCCATGCCGCCATTTTGAAATAACGCAATTGCGCGGGAAATTCAAACGCGTTTGGGGATCAGAAACGATCTTTCAAGACGGGCGACGTGGCTCGTCGTTAAAATATCGTAAGAATGAGAGGTAACGCCGAGGGTAAATGTTACCACTGTTCTTCATTCATCATGAGGGACCACCTGCGTTAATGGGAAGTCTTGAAATCGAATAATCCTTCGCGTTGGCTTTTCTTCGGGCGGGATGGACGTTTGAATAGTTGAATCAGCCGCTCCTCTATACGTGCCTACCTGACTTGTAATCAGAATGATAGAACGTGTATATATCTTAGACTCGCGGGACTGTCACATCTGTCGGGTGAGAAGTGATTCGATCGCACCGAATGACATGACATAATCTTGTTTTGAATGCTTCGGCTGATTCTCCCGAGAGCTGCTACAACCAAGTTTAAAAAATAGATACGTACGAAGAAAAAAACCTTCGCGGGCTGTCAGACGAGACGCGCTTGACCAAAGCAACCCGATAAGCTGTCCCGCCGCTTTCGAACCGACTCGCATAGGTACGAGGAAGTCCGAGGTCCAGAACCGCGAGTTCGATTAATGGACGAATCTCGACAATGCGAAAATCATAAGTATAGACATTTTTAAGGTAATCAATTAACTCTCGCCTCAATGAATCCGCTTTATTATTTTTTTTCACTCATTTCGTGGCTTCATCTCCGATAAATATAATAACAATAAATTGTTATTATACGATTATATACCTCGTATTGTAATTAACTTTGTACACCGGAGATTTTTTTTAATCCAGTAAATATTCAACAGTTTTAAAATATAATTTTATAATATTTTGAAAAATATTTATTTAACAATTTCCAACTTGCTATTTCCAATATTGTCGACTATTTGTTAATCGTCGCATTTTTTCAAACACCACATTCCTTCCCAATTCCTGGATAAATTGTTTCTAATAAAATTCATTTGGAAAAGCCATTGGGAGTTTGGGTGGAGCGTACAAAAAAATTGTTATTTTCTTGTCGCGTCAATTCGAACCGACCGAACGATAATTTATATCGATTTTCTTTTACGTCGATGGGTTTTCGAAGCAGAAAATGTTGGTTTTATTCTCGAAAGGAGATGGAGAAGGAGGCACGCGTAACGAGGATTGGGTAGGGTATCGCGACCCAAATGGAAAGTCCTGCTGGTCCTTGCCCGGACGGAACAAAAGCAAAGAAACAAATTCTGACAGGGGTGATCTTTGAAAATAGAAAGTTTATACCGATTGCTACATCTGGTCGTAGCACCGTCTCCATCGGCTCACTCTATTTTCCTGGAGGTATATTGTTCGAAGAGGAATAACAATGCTTCCCACTGGCCGGTGGTCAATTTCTTCGTCGGACAAGTAACAGTCGAACGACGCAATGACTACGTTAGCTCTGTTCCAGGCATATAAATCAATTTCGGCACGATTCCCTCTTTAGCCCACGTCTCCCTCTTCTCTCCGTCTTTCTTTATTTGTTTTCACGATTTTGCTAATACCATTGGATTATAACATCTATCAAAAATAGACTTTATGACATGATAATAATTATTATATTTAGTAATAACAATGGTATTACGAATGATAATGAAAAAAAAATTAAATATTATTAATACTTTTATTATTATTATTTAAATATAAAAATAATAACAAGACTAATGAAAATAATAATATTTAGTATTAATCAATTTTAATCATATTTCGTAATAGAACGGTATTATTAATGATAATGAAAAAAATAAAATATTTATACTTCTATTATTATTATTATTTAAATATAAAAACAATAACAAGAATAATGAAATTAATAATATGGATTATTAATCAATTTTAATGACAGTTAATAATAACAATGGTATTACAAATGATTAAAATATAAATAAATTATTATTAATAGTTTTATTATTATTGTTTAAATATTGCAATAATAACAAGGATAATGAAATTAATAATATTCAGTATTCATCAATTTTAATGACATTTAATAATAACAATGGTATTACAAATGATAAAGAAATAAATAAATTATTGTTAATAGTTTTCTTATTATTGTTTAAATATTACAATAATAACAAGAATAGACAAAGTATATTGTTAAATAATATGTAATAATAACAATGGTATTACTAATGATAATGAAAAAAATAAATTATTATTAATACTTCCATTATTATTATTTAAATATAAAAATAATATTACGAATAATTAAAATAATAATATTTATTATCAATCAATTTTAATTAACTTAAAATACAAAAATGTACAAATAACTGATAATTTATTCCTTCTTTTTATGATTACCGTAATCTTACAGACGTTCAAAAAGATTTCATTGCATGCAAGAGCAAGAGAAAATTAAAAAAAAAAACAATTTATCGAATAAGTCAAAAAATTTGTTGAATTTTTTTGAAACATTATGAAATTATTATTCTCGCAATCGCGAAACAAAACATCGACACGATACACTTCGAACGTTTTGTCATCGTCGAAGCCCGCGTCTCCCCAATCAAAACGAAAAATTCGATGGGGAAAAATCGTTTGTACGTAAATAATTGCATAAAAACGCGTATTTTCCCATTTACGGCGAATAAAATTTGAATAAAAACCGCAATTAGCGTAAAATTTTTGGTTGAACGACGTGATCGTGAAGGAGACAAGGGGGGACGAGGAGGGGGTAGGCAAGGGGGCCGGCTTGCAATTAAATTTGCTCGATAAATTTTCCGAAACGAAATAACTAGCTCCGAACATTTCCAACATTTAACGAATTCCATCCCGGATCGAATGAAACGCGAGCGCGTGTGTATAATGAATTTCAATTAATGTAACGAGCCAATTAAATGAAAACGGATATTTCGTTTGTAAACGCGACGGGGCTAATACAGTCGCGTAGCCGCAAACGTATGCGACTGGCGCGGAGATGCGAAGGAAAAAAAAAGAAATAATAATAATAATAATAAACAGCTACCAGGAATACTAATTTAAATGTTTTCATCTTTTTCCCCGGGCGAGACGAAACAAGAATGAAGAAAAAAATAAACAAAAAGAGAAAAAAAAAGAAAGAAAACAAAAAATCGGTACGAACGTGTGCGCGCCCTTTGTAGCGATTTTTGTTTGTCACCGATCAAAGTTCACGGTGCGGTAAACTTATTGAAATTTTGCCGCGGTACGTTGTAACCCGACTAAAAGTTGTAGTAGTTATTTGAATTCATTTTATATACATGTTTATATGTGTTTATGTATACGTTCGCCTCGGTTAAATTCGTTAACGAAAGGGCACGCGTTATTTTCGACGTTGTTTCTTAATTAGTGGCGTACTTTCACAGCCGTCAGTACGATCCTTTGTACTTTATTCCACCAATGTGTGTGCTATGAGAGTGGGTTGGGTCCCTTTCGCACGAGCGACTACCATTTTTACATAGCTCATACATCTCGCGAGTGTATAATCAAACGAATTTAACGGTAACGTTGCTATTCGATAAATATACAGGGTCGTACAGAATAAGCCAGGTTTTCTCGGAGCGGGTGGTAACGCCCCTTTGTAGGCGCTGGAGGTTTAAAGAGGTTCAACATATTCGGAAATCCCGATTTGATCTTCTTTGCTTCAAATTGAGATTTGTTCAAAACTATTCGATATTTTTCGACGATTTTTTTTTACTTTTGTTCGGAAAGACTTTATTGATGATTCTGTGTAGGGTTTTTGAGGATATTTGAAATAGAAAAATTTTGGCACTAGGTGAAAGTCGAAAAACGTTGGTTCGAAAAATGATTATTTTCAATGTACCTTTTCTCAGGAACGGTACGTTCGATTTTGACCATTTTTGTTGTGTGTGTATATTAAAATGTTATAAATATAGTAATGTGTCGAGATATTTTTTCGATATTTTGTTTCAGAATTTTTTGACATCGTTTTGGAATTTTGGTAAAATTTTTCACCACGTTTTTTTTTTACCTTCGAATATATTTTTCTCGGGTCTGAATCGTTTTTTTTTTTTTTTTAAATGGCACGACACATTATTTATAACGCTTTGATATTATAACAATTGAATAGTTGAAAATTGTAAGGACGTTTAATAAAATAAATTTTACGAGATACAAGAGATATTAAAAATGGTTTGTTCTAAGCGAAAAAATGTTTCATAATCCCTCTCTAAATTTAAAGTCAATCAGATTATTATTGATTGACTTAGCGCCGTTATTCGATAAGTAGTTTTGGAAAAAATACCAATTTTCAGAAACACAAACTAATTGTTTACTTACTATTCGTAAAACATAAGTCTGAGAGAAAATGAAAAACAATAATTTGTTTTAAAAAAATTTAATTCTCCAGTCTTACAATGATTATAATATGTTTATAAAACTATGAGCGATTGTTCCAAAGCTAAAAATTGGATTGGTATCGTTTGTTCTGAATAATCTTGTAAATTTTTGCTTTTGCGTTATAACGCGTCCATAAAACGATCAGGTCGCTTTGCAATTGTTAAAACTATTTTTAAACGAATACCGTATCTTGTCATCCCTGAACGGAATCAAAATTATAATATTCAAAGGATTTGAAAAATATATTATTCCCGCGTTTTTTTTATTTCGTTTTTATTGTTTTCGCCCAATTTCTTTTTCCCTGAAAAGCCGCGCGCTGGAAACGGTGCTGCCCTCTGCCGTTTCAACCATAAAGTCCCAACTAAAATCTGTTTTATCTATTGTGACTATGTGGTTGCATAGCGAAACGTCGAACGAATTGAACAAAATGTTATCGATATTTTCTGAACGATAATTTTCTAAGACACATTTCTACGTAATACAAATTCTCACAAGCTGCAGAGTTGACTCGTGTATTTCATATAAGATTGTATTTACTCGAAAGCATCTATAGAATTATAATTTAAAAGTTATCATTATCATCCAAGTCTATTTTACATTACCCGCGAAGATAAGATCGTAAACTTCCATTATTCTATATCGACAGCGGTCGGTAATAAATTCCGTTATGTTTTATCAACGGTCGGTAATAACGGGAGCTACTGTCTCGCATGGCAATCATCTGCCGATAATAAAGTTATTTTCCTAATTGTCGATAAGGATTGTCAGTGACATGGTCGATTATGAAAATATATATATTTATATAATTCTTTACAATAATAAAGTGAAACGGACGATAGAGAACGGAAGATTGAGAAAGGATGGTACTCTTATAATATTTGTAATGCTTGTCTCCTTCTGGTCCTTGCCCTATTCTCGATTGACTTTCTAAGCTCTCACGGCGCAGTAGTTCAATCTACAATTAATCCGTGAGTATGAGTGAGAAAATTGCTCAACGTGTATCGCAAATTCTCCGACGCGGAGAAACGGACGAAGACGAAATTTAGCTCAGCCACTTTTTGCCACGTTTTTGCATTGGCAGACCTAAATTTCAACCCAAGCTGTTGCGCCATACTGGGAGATTTACGTATCGTACTTTCGAACTGGAGTGTCGACAAATGTGCCTAACCTCAATGTGTGTTCATTTCGGAGAGGTCACGTGATCATCGTTTCCAATACCGTGATCATTGGAGAAGATCCAATTCGATTCTAGCCTAACTAATTGTACTCGTGAGCTTGAACAAAGTTGACCACTGAAGATTCATATATAGGAAACATTAAAATCGTAGAATGTAATATAAAACATAAACGATGCTCTGGTAATTTCTCTTCAGCCTCAGCTTTGCTACGTCGCGACAAAGAAATTTGATACGATTTATTATCGCAGAACCGAATCAAACAAAAGAAAACTTATCACCGAATCTCATTGCGACAAGACTCTGGGTGAGGTGAGGGTGAGTAACAGAAAAGAGGAGCGGGTCGCCAATTCTTCATTCTCACGAAGTGATCGAGCAAGTTTGTTCATATATCATAGTCCAAGACCGAATATAGATAGTCGGGGAGATTGAAAGGGACGAAAAGCTGGATGAAGAGAGAGAGAGAGAGAGTGAGAGAGAGAAAGAAGAACGGACAATGGGTGCAAACAGGATTTGAGGATACCGATGCGACGGCATTGCCCCTGACGAGGGAGAGAGTCAGAGTTAGACAGATAGAAAAAGAGAGATCTGAATTGGATCGCATCAACCACAAAGGCACAAAGGGAAGCTTTAAGCTTTCTCCTGTTCTGTACGACCGATGAGTGGCTTTAGACCAGTAAGTGCAATAAGGGCTGCACTGAAATCGTTTATTTATTTCTCTTTTCAACCACCATTTCATCCGGCAAATGCACAACCCTCTTATATGATAATTACGTACATAAGCGACCCCTGATAACATAATAACAAAAGCTTCCCGATAAAAGGTGTTATCCCAAACCAAAGCACCAATTTTTGTTTGTTTTCACATCAAGTTCGTGGATATTAAATTTTCGTCGAGTCTCCTCTCGAACAATTTCAAAGAATTCCCATCCCTCCGACTGTTTTTAATAAAAACAATTCTCGATCGCGACATTTATTCACAGAAGCATAATCTTTCGGCGAACAAAATCCATCAGTAGCCAACCGCGTCTGGTATAATTATTAAACGTCTCCGAGCTAAGATAGAGGCTCTAATGTTCCTACGTCCTATCTGCCGATTTGCTTCATTTCCGCAGGGAGACTTATAGACCATGGAGAAGGCGGGGAGGTTTCCGTGCGCGTCTCTACCCAGTTTCTACTACGTGATTCCGTGAGCTTTATCAATATGCAGTACAACGCGTCTCTTTCCTTCCATTTTCCAGGTAGGATGACAATATATGCATTATGTATGGGTCTTACACGAGCATCGTCTTCGGCAACGCGAAGCTTTCGCTTCCAGGGACCACCTCTTGCTAGGTAGGCTGCGTATGAGCTACATGTCGGTATAAATTGAGTACTTTAGGCCCTTGAATTCAAGAAGTTGGATCTACTGGACAATCCCCACCACTATCTTGTATCACCCCCCACTTAATTTCGAACGTACGTAGTGGGGATGGAAGCAAACTCGTAATTGGCTGGGCACACTATAGGGGCGGGCCTAAGGTGCGTCAACGCCTGCGCAGTTTCATTCCCGATTGGTTAGCAAAATCGAAGTTCTAGTCACGGTCCTTTACGTCAACTGAGGGCGCCTCGGTGTCAATATTAGAAATAGTCGTTTTCCTCAATATTGCCATTCATGCTTTTTGACGGTTAACGTATTTAAAAAATCAGACTGTCTAGCTGAATACGAATTTGAACCTTCGGCACATCCGTTCGCGAGGATTTTGTCAAGACGAGGCTGCTGAGGCTCGAGCAAGCGCGTCTCCGCAGATGCTTGGTATGAAAACAAACCGAGGAAGGAAAAAGGCAATGCTCGGTGTACTGGCCTGAGGGCCGAGGAACGTCGCGTCAGAGGGGTTGTTGCCGCTGCTCCGATATTGCTGCTTGTATACCCGAGGCCACGCGACTCATATCGAATCCTGACAATGCCCCCCATAATGGCAACACTTCACCATTGTCCACTATTGCCCGAAGATATCTTTTTTCCTTCGTCACGAGCAATAGTGGCTTTAACACGACCTACCCCTTCCCCCTTCCTCGAATACAATCAGACTCTTTATCTTTCAGCTATACCATTTTTTCATCATCACAGTCGTATTGGCTAATTTGTATCGAAGCACGACAGTTCCTCATTTTCAAGTAGGTACATGTGAGGAGGTGCTTAGTTTTCGCGTTTCCAGAGTGCTTCTGTGTGAGGATGTCTATGCGAGAGTGTCTATGCTAGAGTGTCTGTGTAAAAGTGCTGGTGTAAAAGTGCTTACATGAAAATATTTATGTGAGAGGGCTTGTGTACGTACTGTCCCAAAAGTGCCTGTATGGTAGAACCTCCGTGAGGGTGCTTGCCTAGGGTCACTTGTGAGAAGGTACCAGTGTAAGGGTCCTCGTGAGAGGGTGCTCATAGAGACTGTGTGAGGGTGTCTATCTAAGACTGTCCATATAAAGCTGTTTGTGTGAGAATGACTCTATCAAAGGGTCAGTATCAGGACATGTTTTACATGAGACCATTTATCAGAGTGTCTATGTGTAAAGTGTCTATGTGAGTGGCCTTGCATAAGTGCTGTCCCAAATGTGCCTGTATGGTAAAACCTCTGTGAGGGGCTTGCCTAGAGTCGCTTGTGAGAAGGTACCAGTGTAAGGGTCCTCGTGAGAGGGTGCTCATGGAGACTGTGTGAGAGTGTCTATCTAAGACTGTCCATATAAAGCTGTTTGTGTGAGAATGACTCTATCAAAGGGTCAGTATCAGGACATGCTTCCATGAGACCGTTTATCAGAGTGTCTATGTGTAAAGTGTCTATGTGAGTGGCCTTGCATAAGTGCTGTCCCAAATGTGCCTGTATGGTAGAACCTCTGTGAGGGGCTTGCCTAGGGTCGCTTCTAAGAAGGTACCACTGTAAGGGTCCTCGTGCGAGGGTGCTCATGCAGGACTATATGAGGGTGCCTGTCTAAAATTGTCCATATAAAGCTGTCTGTGTGAGAATGAGTTTATCAAAGAGTCAGTATCAGGACATGTTTTTATCCGACTGTTTATCAGAGTGTCTACGTGGAAAGTGCTCGTGGGAGGGCGTTCTCTTGCGATCTCCATCCCGATTATCGATACAAACTATCCATTACAATCTCCAAAGCAGTAAAATATGCAGACACTTGGGGTCCCAAGTAAAATCAAACGTCAAAGAAACTTCATTCCTCGAAACAACCATGAAAATGGGAAGAAGGGTGCGATCGAGCGTCATAACTTGTGGCAAAATCGTAGTAAGAAAAGAAAGAAAAAGGCAAGAAGTGTGCGACGGGTGATAATGTTGGAACGCTCATTCGTGCAAAAGTGTAAGCCGGTACGTGCGCACGGAGTGACACAACTCACTCCCCGGTTGGATTATGATATTCAAGTCACACACGTCCCGGGTCCGTTGATGTATTCATCGTATATGTAACCCAACGGGACTCTATAAAATACTACCCGATTTTGTTCCGGTCGAATAACTTATTGTGGCGTGTTCTATTTTGATACGGACGATTGTGCGACACTGCGCCCGTGAGATGCGTACTGAATATGGAAAATTGGCTGGACTGCACTCGGCAACAAAGTTAAATTCGATTCTAGCCTTGCACAATGAACATTCATTGGTCGCTTACAAACAATGAATCTTCTTCATGGGCACGAACCGACAGTGGATGAGTTAGTAGTAGTTTTACACACTGTCGGGTCAATGCTGATTTAGGAAACCTCCAGGCAAAATTATTCAACCTATGTATTTACATGACAAAGGGACAAATATTTATGTAACGCGTGCTTGTTGTCGATTATACGTGTGTTGCAAGTAATAGACATTTTGTTATGGACGTTATCTTCCATCTGTGCACAGCCCTAATTTCATTGCACCGTGTAACGGGCATTTCTTTCTTATTACCTATAAATTCTATAAATAGAAAATTCTATAAAATATTTAAAAATCTACAAATTCCAAGATTGAACGATGATGAATCCGAATACGCATGCAAATATTAAAAAAATTTATAACTGCAATTCAAACTTATTCAAAATTAGATAAAGAAAATAAAATTTTGTAACCCATGCAACATTTATTTTTACAAATTGCAAGGTTTTTAATCATTGTAATAAATAAAGTGTAACAAAAATTCAATCGATTCAAATAAAATGAAACCTTTTGACAATTGACGAAACTACAGCTAGGGAAAATATATAATTTTCGTAATAACGGCTTATGAACAAGCCAATAGAATAATGGCAGGGCTCCTTTTCTCCCAAGCTGTTTTTCGTGCCAAGCCAGTTTATTTCGTCTCTTTGTTGAGTGTCAAGAATTGTATAAAGTAAGATGCCACGGTGTACGTACCTCCTGGTAATAAATGTTATCGGCCACAAACCAGAGGATAGCGGGGTGCGAGACGCGATGGAGGAGGGAGAGCTGTGGGGTAGACGAGGACTCTGCGGTGACGACTCTCGTGATAAGACGATAAAGCGAGAAGAAGGTGAAGCGAGAGATGGAGAGAAACGATTCTCGTGGTAGAACGATTCTACTGGATTCTTGTGGCCCTCTCGTCGCAATGATGATGATATATACTCCTTGCGAGCTACGATATTAACACAAAATGTATTAACTTGAAAAGACATAATTTAATAATTGCAAAATTAAACTTAATTGTTTAATGTTAAAGAGAGATGATTATCAATAAATGTACAGAGAACAATTTTTACGTTATCACAGACGTTGGGTTTTAACAGAATTTTGGTTAAAGTCAGAAATGTTTGATTAATGACTTAATTTAAAAAAAAAAAATTTAATTTATGGGCTTACATTTTTAGATTTTTTTTGGAAGGAAGGAAAGGGGATAGAGAAATAATGTTTGGGGTAGTTATTGATCATATATTTAAGTATGTTTTAAAAAATTTTTGTAGGAAAACATTATAAAATGGCGGCGCTACGGGCATTCTTCCGAGGCACGTTAAATGTGCGGCAGGCACTAGAACTGCTGCAAATTTGAATGTAAAAAAAAATCTCTGTAATCTACATGAGTGTAGCTAATGAAGCACGTAGGGTATTTTAGAAATATTGTTTTTTGTGTAATTGGCGAGTGTTTGAATCCAGTTATTGAATTTTCACCACAAAAAAAGACAGTTATTTGTTAATAAATATTGTTTAAATTAACTAATCGAAAATCCCCAACGTACTTCACTATGCAATGTTGTTTCAAAGCTGTGGTTAAATTTTCAAATAAAAACATTGAAAATTATTGCATTTATGCTGCGCGCCATTTTGAAAAATCATTTTTCGAGAAAAACGCGTTTAGAATTTTGAACTTTGTTATAGACACGAGTTTCTAGCGCCCGCAGCGCCAGGGGAGGAGCTCGGAAATCCAACGAACAAATTGTTTTCAGGGATTATAATTTTTGTCTCATATTTTAGAAGGTTCATCGCTTTAAATTAACTTTCCCAAAAGTCCTAATTAATGTCCTAATCTTCGTTAAATAAAATAAAGCTCGTTAAATGAATTTTTCCAAAATCCTTAATTAACGTTTCAATGCTAGGAAAAAAAACCTTGTCAATGTCACGATACTTCAAAATGAAACTATCACGTGACAACCTTCGATTTACGATAACAAATTTGTAAAAAATCAATTTATTTTCTAAAATTGTCAAATCCTTACGGCTTCCTCCAACACGAGGAACCCGTAAAAATTAATTTACTCATAACGATTCCAGAAGAAGTACCTAACCCTACAAATGCTTGAAAACAGCAACACCAACCCCCTGAATTTTCCAAATCTCGACCGATCGCAGGTCGCATCAAAATCGATAAAAAAAAATTGTTCACCCCCGAAACCTCCCGCGACGTTTAGATCCGCGATAACTACGGCTCGAATTAGGTTCTTGTATTCGGGCGATAAAATGCACGCGCGAGGGGTTAAAAAAATGTTAAGGGTAAAAAAAAACGGTAGCGATATACGATCGGGCGTTGGGCGAACCGTGTACCAGTGGCATAACCGATAGCGAGATTATCATCTCGTGCCGAATGATCCACCGTGAGCGAATAAACGGACATATAAAGCCGTGAAGGGCCGGGGGGGGGCTGCCGCGAGGGTTCGATCGAGGGTAGGACATCGCGACTTTTCAACCGCGGTGCGTCTCGCTCGAATCTGATGATAGGAGAGGCGTGGGGATGTTGAGTTTCGGACGGGGTGACGATGCGAAGGATAAGGACGTACGGCAGGACGAAAACGCCGAGAGGGGGGCCCGTATGCCACGCGACCGCTGATTATACCATTCATCGCCTAGCTGAGCGAAAGAGGGTACGGGAGTCATAAACGCCGTCGCACCCAACGCTTCTGAATGCTCGCTCATCAATGAAACAATCCCGCGCTTTTCGGACCCGCTCGCCAGACATCCTCGCAGGATGTGTATCGTCTTCTTTTCTTCTTTCCTGATTTTTGGTTTATTTATTCATTTTTATTTATTTTTTTCTCGATTCGTCGAGGTCTTAACAGCTCGATCGATGATCGATAATTACTGGGCTGTTATTAATTGTTGTATGCTGTAATGGTTTGGATTTTTGTCTTATTTATTACGACGATTTGAAAACGCGATTCGTATTTTCTCCGGCACTGAGCAACCAATTGCCTTAAGATTTTGAGGATATCTAGAGAATTGTAGCAAAAAGTACGTCTAGATGTTTTTTTTTCCAAAATTTTGATAATGGTATTGTAGGCGACGTAGTGAATCGAAAACGCCATCCGTACTTTCCGAGCGTTAAAGTTCTGAGGGTAGCTAGAAAACTGTAGCAACAATTTTGGAAAAATACAACTTTTAGACACTTTTTGACATAATTCTCTAGATGTCTTCAAAATTTTAATGCGATCGGTTGATCAGTTTCGAAGAAAATACGAATTGCGATTTTCAATCGCTAGTCGCATGTAACACTGACTCTTACAGGCCTACGACAATTTTTTGTAATTGATGTAAATTTGTTTTTATTCGAAGATGAGTTTTAAAAATTTCGCATTAGGACAAAATTGATTGTGAAAATATTCAAGATGGAGAAAAGCGTTTGCGATGTCAACACAATTTTGACACAAAGGACTGCAACATCGGATCGATCCCGATACGATGGATGGTGATTTAATAAATTGCTTATCGAACAAGCAACAGCAGGAAGGATATAAATACATAGTAGAGGATAACAAAAAAACAATTGTCGTTATCCAAATGAAAGACAACAAAAATAATTATAACAGTTTTAATCCCTTCAATTGTAATTTTAAACAATCAACAAAGATAAAACATAGCATCTACGTAAATAATATTTTACTTTGCTCCCAGGCTTTGTCTCAATACTACCAAGTTTTTATCCGACCTTCTGAGCATCGTTAACAAAAATAAAATAATAATAATAATTACTTAGATAAAAAATCAAAAAACTATAATGTTTTGTATTTATACTCGAATTCTTACATAATACTAGTTATTGCTGAAATTATAAACAAAGAACGATCGAATTAAGTCATGTGAATAATTTTAAACATTAATAAATACCCATACTTAGGAAAAAATGAGACGTTGGAGCATATATTGATATGTAAAAAAGGATGGGAGATAGTTACAGAGAAAGCAAGAAGAGCAGGCAAGGAGTGGACGAAAGAGACGGATATAATTGAAATAAAGGAGGAGATATTAAATATCCTAGGTTGAAAAATACAGGAAGATATTTTCGAGTATTATAGAGAAATGGAGGAAATTTGCAGAATGAAATGTCAGATTAGATGTAGGGTTTTGTAAAAAAAACTTTGATAAAAAGCTATGCAAATAAAACTACCTAATAATAATAATAAATAAGTATTGATACTCATTGGGCCTGAAAATTTGGTTCAATAGTCTCTAATTTAATTATATTTCAGACGTAGAGATGAAAAAGTTATTGGAGTAGATAAAAATAGGGCTTTGTTCAGTACCAGGCTTCTGGTATACATAAAACTTTTATCAACTATTCTTGAAAGTCAATTCTATCAAAAAAATATTATTGAAAAATTCAGTTTTTCAGATTTATAAACTTTTGTAACCCCTTAAGATTGTTACTGAAAATGATCGTAAAGGGGAGGTTGTCCACTTCAGACTGTGACTCTGACTGAAATCGTGCAAGCCCAACTATTTTCGATTAGAGAAATTGATTTCTCTTCTAAAAATTAAGCCATATTTCAATTTTGGAAGGATCGATGGATTCCTGAATCTTTAACGAAACCTTGACACATCAGCTATATTGTATGAAATTTTATATCGCATGACAAGATGACTTACTGATTAAAATTAGTAATTTCATTATATCTGTGAAAGTTTAATGTAAAAACCCCATTTTTTATGTTATTGTTTTTAGTCTCGTTTGTTCGACTTTGAGCCTTAAAATTTCATCTATCTTAGATATAGATAATGTTATTCTACGATTAATCATGAGAATAATTTCTTCTCAAACAATAATAAATAAAATTGTTAGTTTGAAACTTTAACAAAGAAAAACGAACATATCCAAAATACATCGATAACGCACCTTAAAGGTGTTACAAAAGCACTCGAAAAATATTGCATTGACAATTTAAAATTTGTGTAATGTTTTTATCCAGACGGCTTTCGAAAAATCCTGTAAAAATCAGAAATTTTTCATAAAATCAAAATACGAACCGATCTTTTTTACGTTTTTTCATTTTTTGTCGCATAATTTTCTAAAATACGAACAGGAAACTACGATTTTCCGAATCTACGACAAATTTCCGATCGCCTAAAGCCGGAAACTGTCCCAAAACACGATAAACACGAACATTACGATGATTTTTCATCTACCAAAAATTCAAACTTTCGAAAATTAAAATCCCTGTAACTTCGCTTCTACCCAACCGATTTTAATTTCCAAAAGTGCTTTCAAAAGTTCTCGAGCGTCGCTACAACTTCCCATCTGGATTACAAAGCTATCGAAAGAAACACGACCATGACGATAGTTCAAAAAACCCAAAAAAATCGTACTCGTTTATTCGACGAATATTATTGTTTTTTCCCAAATTATTGTAATTTATCTCCGGGATTGGCCTCGGCGCCGTGACATATTTATTCGAGCATTATCACTTCGACCTCTACACAAACCTTCTGGAAATATGAGAGTCGTATAAATGCCGATATAAACGGAAGGGGTCAAATGAATCAGCGAATCAACGCTCGAAATCACCGGTAAATACTTTCGGTAGTGATGAGATGCGGCACAGACAGTCCAAACAATGAGAGCAACATCGAGGCATCATAGCTATTGCTGAGGTGACAACAATGGCGATGCTAGCCCGCGAAAAGCTCGCTGATTACTACCATTGTCAGGACAGCAGGTTGTTTCAGTTAATCGCAACACGCCCCCGCACGGGGACGCGAACGTTCTAGTCTGTTGTCTCTTTATCAACCCACCCCTCCTCCCCGACCCCCACATACACGTGCCATTTTCCTGCCTCCCTCTATACTACTATTTTCGAAAAACAAAGGAACTACTCGGCGCACCGTGAAATCGAGAACTTTCATACACACACTCGCGAATCAAATATTTGACACTTCGTAGGTTATGGTTTCTTCAACAAATATACATAAATAAAAGGTTGACAATATTTTTAATCATTCCTTAAAATAATTCGGGACTTTTAGATTTTTTATTTTTTTGAAAAATTCGGGACGACGAGTTACAAGTTTTTAGAAAAATGTTCCACAAAAAGCATAAAAACGTTATCGATAAAAAAAATAGAGAAAAAATCATTTCGACTAATTAGTTTTTTTTGAAATTACAAATTTTGTGAAAAAGTCTTCTTTTTGTCAATTTTAAACTTTATATTGCTTATTTAACACTAGATTTACCAGCTATTTGCATATACTTGTTTCTATCTAAATATATTTGTTACAAATATATATAAAGTTGTATTGAGTTCATTAAATATATTTTCTACTTACAGCTACAGAAGTCATAACGTCATTTCAAAAAACAAATGTTACATGCAGTAGGAATTTTTAATTAAAAATTGCACGACCAGTCAAAATGATAAATCTCTGATAAATCTAGTGTTAATAAACTTCAATGACAACAAATAAAACGAGAAACTATTATTTTCCATTGGGAAACGTATCTATCGCGTGATCGTAAAACCTACAATTCTTTTATTTAATATTCGTCTCGACGAGGTCAGGAAAAAAAGCCTCGAACTAGAATTCGTCAATAAAAGAAAAAATGGTGCGATATGTACGATTAGGCGATCCCTAAAAACTCGGCCATGCAGAGGGGAGGGATACGTAAAGCGAGAAAGACGGTGGATAGCGATAATCTCCCGAGTACATACGATGATACGATACGTGTATATCCGTGACACAAGTATCAGGAACGAGAGACAGGGAAAAGTCTCGTGCCTGAAGAGCATGTACAGGGAAGGACCGAGAAAGCGAGAGGATACGTAGTCCCCACCTGTTGCTCGGGAGCACCCTATATACGACGGTCGTGCCGCCATATCGAGCGAGCAGCCAATGAGGCGCGGCCGCTCGAGCCGTCGCGGTGGTGGGGGTTCGCCCACGCGCTCCGATTGGTCCGTTTCTCTCACTAGGCGCTGTCTCTCTCGCATCAAAGGAACGGTGCCGCGCACCGTGGAATCCTTTAGCCCACACTCGCCGGTCCGTCATCCGAACGAATTCTCACTTCGTGTCGACCTCGTCCTGTGACGAGGTACGTATTTTCCTGGGCTGTTACGGAGCTTCGCGTTCTTCACACCTCAAGGGCAACGACCTTTCGTCTCGCGTTTTGAAAAATTATTTATCGCTCTCTCCCAGCTCGTAAAACAATGTTCTTTCATCCATTTCGAGCGTTTGTCGGACGATAATTGCAGATTGCATTTCATATTTTCTTCGAATTTCTTCGGTTCACCGTCGAATATTTTTACAAGATCGTTTAATCGTCGTCTCCCGGTTCGCCTCGCCAATGATTTGTCGAGTGACCGATTGGTTGACAATCGTTTTCCTACGAAAAGTAATTCAAACTGTGCGACAGTGAACGACACGTAGAAGAGATGTGTGTTTTTTTCGTAAGGGGAAAGTAAGAATTGTATCTACTCGAGAATGTTGAACGATGGCTTCGACGAATGTCAAGGAGAGATGAGTCTTTTTGACATTGTTTCGTGAAGATTTCATGGAACAAACGATCCTTGAAATATTGGCGCGATGATCTTTGAGACATTGGAGGGAAAAAACTACGAGGATATTCATGAAATATGAAGAAAAAATATATTTTGCGTTGGAATATTGAAAAATAAGGGCACGTGGATCGATAACGATTAAGATCGCCGATGTGGGGAGCGATTAAACGGCAGGATCGAGATACGCGTCGCTGAATTTCGTATAGTTGGAACGTCAAGGATCCTGTTTGGATTTTCATCGAGATGTCTTCCAAGACGCTTCAGAGCGATCATGTGAAACGACCGATGAATGCGTTTATGGTCTGGTCGCGGGGACAACGACGACAAATGGCACAGGAAAATCCGAAGATGCACAATTCGGAGATTTCAAAAAGACTCGGGGCTGAATGGAAACGTCTCAGCGAGAACGACAAACGACCCTTCATCGACGAAGCTAAAAGATTGAGGTAAGTAACGAACGGAAAATACATATTCTCTCGTCGTTGGTAAACAACGCGGAAGAAGGAAATCATTTTTTGTTTATTTAAAATTAAAAATTAAAATTAAGTTCAATGAAAAATTATCATTTAAAATTTTTTAAGAAATTCTTCCAACGATAAAAGGTATCGAGAGGATCGATTAGCGACGTTTTTTAATTTTTTATTTGTAAATATTGAAAGTCAAAAATTTAATAAAATTTTATTTTTTATTTATTACGAATATTCGCAAACGTCGATAGAAATATTATGGTTTAAAAAATTTAAATAAATTCTTTCAACGATTAAGAGTATCGAGAGGATCGATTAGCGACGTTAGTAAACAACGCGGAAGGACGAAATAATTTTTTGTTTATTTTAAATTAAAAATTAAAACTAAGTTAAATGAAAAATTATCATTTAAAAATTTTTAATAAATTCTTCCAACAATAAAGAGTATCGAGAGGATCGATTAGCGACATTTTATATTTTTTATTTATAAATATTGAGAGTCAAAAATCGAATCAAATTTAATTTTTTTAATTTTTACGAATATTCGCAAACGTCGATCGGAAAACTATCGTTTAAAAAAATTTAAATAAATTCTTTCAATGATAAAGAATACCGAGAGTATCGATTAGCGACATTATTTTATTTTTATTTGCAAATAATGAGAACCAGAAATCGAACAAAAAATTACAAATATTTTCCATCTCGTATCGGCGTTCAAATTATCGTTTAAAAATTGTAAAATTCATTAAATCTACGATAACTTTCATTATCATTCACATCCGGTGTAAAATTCAATAATAGTAACAATGAAAATCAAATTTTGAAATAAAAAATCGTTTATTATAAATCGAAACAGACAAGCAACAAAACTATCACGCAGACTAAAATCGAACTATCAAAATTCGAGTTCCAGATATTAATTTTAGGTTGCAGAAGCTTGCACAACGTGCTAAAAGATCGATAGCTTAATTTTTGTTTCACTTCCCCTCGTCATATGACCGACTGTGCCACGAGTTGGAACTCGGTCGTTTTCGTTGGTACAAAACCATCCGAACGAATAATGTAAAATAATTTCAGGCATACGGTTTGTTAGTTTTGATAATTTCACTCTAAACATTCCGGAAGAAAACAATAAAAATTTAAACAATTGTTTTCCCTCGGTTTATCTTTCGATGAATTTTTGAATTATTATTCTTAATCAAATAATGTACTTGACCTTCGATATATTTCCATTCGTAAATATTCTTAAATTTGTTGTTAAACAAAGAGACATTATCCCCTGGTGTCATTAATTTACAAAATTGATTGGGACTTAAGGAGGTGAAAGAATATTGTAACGTAAAAAAAGTTGCTAAAAATACTGGCTAAGATGTGAGAAAGAATTATTATAATTCACTACGAGGCGCGATTAAGGTAGTCCTCTATCGTTACAGGGTTTCCGTTAGATTTCACTGAAAATTTGCAGAAACGTTCGTTGATGTCATATGTTCATGTGTGTAAAATTTCAGGGACCTTTATCGACTCAAAAATCACGATATTTATTCTTGAAAATCGTCGTTTTTCGCAATCTCCCATAAGAGCCCGTGTTAAATATCGCAACATTATACAACGAGTATCTCGATTATTTGGTTGATGAAGCTTGTTGAAATTTTGCACACATTTTTATACGACATCAAAGAAGCTTCAATTAGTTTTTATAACAAATCTTATGGAAAACAAATTCATGATTTTGTTTATTATATAACAAATAAACTTTCCGTAGGATCAATTTGAATTTTGAGTATGTTGTTCTTTAGTCGATTTGCAACAACTTTTCTTAATGAACTTAAACACTCAGTCCACTTGGAATGTCGGAAAAAACGGGAATCAAATTTTAATTCCCTCTGCCGATACGACTACCTTAAATATGAACACTTAATTCCAAATACACGTGCCTCTGGCGATAAACCCGGGTTGAGAAACACGCTTAGATTTTTATTTTAATCCATAACGTGGAATTTATTTATTTGTTACTTTAACAAATTGCGGTTTGTGATAAATAAATTAAAAAAATTAATCGACTTCGTGAAAACTGTATTTACTTATTTTGCCAAATCTGAACACTTTTCGCCTGCATTTCGGCATCAATAATTTAAACAAGATTCTTGGTTTCTTCGGAATATTCACAGTTTCTTGCTTCGGCATATAATACCAAAGTATGAAACTATTTTACACTAATAAATGCAACAGTTTAGTTCAAGAATTTTTTTAATTTATCTATCTGTACATGTCAGTTTATTTTTCTTTCCCTTTTAACATTTAAACTATACGCGTATTAAAATACGCGTATTAAAATACGCGTATAGTATTAATACTCACTAGTCCCTTTATCGTTGTCACATATTTTCGCTTATTTTTATTTTTTAAACAACATTCTTCTTTACAAGTCAAAATTTTTAACAAAAACCTTTTCATTCAGTCACTAATAAACGCAGCCTTACTTGTTTACTTTTAGAAAGTTCTTTATTCATCGTTTTTATACACACATGTCTTTTAAATATTTCGTTTTTCTATCATAGAACTTATTCTTGTACTTTTAATACTTACTGGTCCGCCTTTTCGTCTTACTAATTGTAAGTCATTGGTTTATGTTTGTTTTTTATACACTTATGTTTATCTAACTTATTCTAGGTAAATTTTGAGAAAAACCTATAGATAATATACGCAACAGTGTTTTTCTCAACTTTATATACTTAGTAAAGTAGCCTTTCGATTGCGAGAAGCACCATTCTCCCTTGGCCATCTGTGAGCAGGCGCGCGAGGCTCCATGCTTCAACGACTTGTTCCATGCTCCAATTACTCCATGCTTTCGTTACGACTGGTGGATTAATATCGATTATTTTTTGGAAAAAATTGTGTGAAATATGAGTCTTTGCAACGTTTATATTTATAAAAAGTTCGTGTCACACAAATATTTATAAAACCAACGAATCCAACACTTTTGAGGTTTGCAAACTTCCAATCGAGAGGATTTCAGGCGAGGTACAAATTAATTCAATTATGAATACAGACTCAAGATGTATCTATGCAAAATTAAGAAACGTGTCCGTCGTCAGACTGAAGGGTGTTTGGCACGTCACGTGATTAATTTAAAAATAGGTTACCATTTTTATTCGATAAAAATTTGTACTAGTGGACAAAGTTAAGAATTAAAACATCCTCGCGAGAATAAAATGGAATTCAATGCCTTCACTATCTTTAATAAATTATCAATATTTGTGAATATTTGGTAAATATTTTTTTGTGTTTCAAAGTGAAGTTCTACAAGGTTACCTTTAAATTCATTAACACAAAAATCGTCTTATGATTTGTCTAGCAAATTGCTCGCCAACTTTATTTAAAACTTTGGAATAGACAGAAAAGATTTGTTGCTTTGTAGCAATTTCAAAATATCAATCAAATATCCTCAAGAAAAGTTATAGAATTTCATCGAAACGTCGACTGAACTTAAAACAGAAAAAAAAACCAGAACAAAATTAGATTCAAGCTGAACCCAGGATAAATGTGAATCAATCTAAATCCTAAGATTTATCAACATTACTATAACTCTTATAACATAACTAATTCCAATAATTCGCTATTATTTTGTAAAAAGTATTAACACTGTTTGCTACAATTCCGCCTTGTTTATTAATATTTAAAAAAAAGTGTTGTCGCAAAAGCCCTTAACAAACGTTAAAATTCTAAAAATCTCTAATAAAGTTTTCGCAAAACATTATTTTCAAATCCCACAATAATTATATTTTCATCGTTATCGTTTGAAAGTTAAATTATGAGGATGCATAATTGCTTTATTAGAATAATAATGAGTCGTTTTATTTACTAAAAAAATGGAAGAGGGGAAACTAGCAAGCGTTACGTGTCTATTGTTCCAAACAAATTAGAATCGTTGAAGTAAAATACGATTAAATCAAGTTCTCGATATTTATTGCAATAAGTTCTATTATCCTAACGACAAATAGCACTTCATCCGTTGGAAAAAGAGGAAAAATCATAAAGATCGCTGAACCGTGTGTTTGTAAATGTTCTTAATCGCGGAAAATGAGGTTTTCGCTTTTCGACCGATTAGTCACAGACAGCTATGAAATCTACAATTTAATAGGCCGAGAGTGTTTAAGAGCGCTACGATCCATTCGACGATTGCTGGAGCAGATAAGCTTGGTACGATTAGAGGCGGTTTTTCGGCCGTAATTGCCCTTTAGTCACGAACGCTCGAGTAAAATTATAGCACTATAGAGAGGTGGGGCTAGGGTACGGATTTTGGTGGAGCCAGAGGGGTTGAAGGGAGACTGACTATTCTGTAATACGATACATTGTTGCTGATGTTAAAGATGAGCAGCTCCCCGCACCGCGGATAGGGTCTTGGGCAGTGACTGGGGAATTGAAAGACCAGGCATTATTTATTAGGGTGGGGTAGTGATACTTTGTATTACCGACTTCAAATGTTTAGTTACTGTTACGAGTTCAATTAGGTAACCGTGGTGCGGATTCCCCTCGAAACGAAACGCCGGATTATCGTCTCCTTAAACGCTACAGCTAATTTTCATGCTGAAACTTATACGTAAAAATATAAGGAAAATAATTCTTTAGACTGAAGTATTTTTATACGGATCGCGCTTCGGCTATAATTCTATTTTATTCCACCAAGAAATGTATATATTTTTTTTTTGAAAGAATACAGCTTTTTGTATGCTAGAGTATTTAATAAATCCGTGATTGCTTTAATACAGAAAGAGCGCATGCGCATAGGTAGGGACGTGTGTGTGCGCATGCGCGTGGTTACACGTCGAGCATGCGCGTAGGTAGAAACGTGTGTGTACGCATGCGCGTCGTTGCACGTCGGGCATGCGCGTAGGTAGGAACGTGTATGTACGCATGCGCATGGTTACGCATACGGGCATGCGCGACAGTATGCGCATGCGCATTTGAGATCTGTTATCGGGCGATACAATTCCAAACTGATCTAAATCTATTTATTCTATTCTATCTAAATCCGATCAGAATGCATGTATTGCCTCTTGGGCAATCAATTGTGTGACAGATAAGTGGTTATTTCGATCGACCTTTGCGTACTGGTATTGAACTTGAGACATCTAATATCGGCCACTTATTGCTTATTGTCATCGGTCGTCGATCGTACAATATTCGCGTCAAACGTTTCAACTAGCTGAGAATTATTCAAAGAACTAATTCGAGATAGTTGCGGTAAGGAATTTATTAAATGTCGCGAACAACGTCCCCTCGAGCGTTCAAAAATTGGTTTCCGCAACTAATGACTTTTCTCCATCTGTTAATTACTTTCGATCCGTACCGAGCCTCGACCGTTTGCACTTCGAGTAATTTTTCAGTTTTGCTACCAACTCCCTGTTATTTAAGGAGGTTTGACATATTTCAGAGTGAAAAGAAACATTTTTTAAATTTTTTTCTGAAAGAATGTGTCTTTCTTGAGCCGTGGTTCAAATTTCATGAAATTCTGAGCAGTGGAAGTATGTTAAATAATTTATTAAGTTGGAGTTTGAATTCATTAGAAATTCAAACTTTTTTAGAAAATCGTGTTTCCTGAAAAAGTTATGTTCTTTCACCTGCAATTTACCTTTACTTGAAATCTACTTATCGTATCGGCATATATATTTTTTTGACGTAACGAGTACATCCAAACGAAGGATGTGACAAGCTATTATAAAAAAAAGATTCAGACTCAAGAAAAATATATTTAAAGGTAAAATAACGTGGTCAAAAATTTTAACATTACTTAAAAACAATGTGAAAAAATTCTGAAATAAAATATCAAAAAAATGGCTTGTCACATTGTTTATAACACTTTAATATACACGCACAACAAAAATGGTCAAAATCGAACGTACGGTTCCTGAGAAAAGGTACATTGAAAATAGGCATTTTTCGAACCGATGTTTTTCGACTTTCAATTGGCCCCAAATTTTTTTTACTACGAATACTCTCTAAAACCCTACATAGAATTATCAATGAAGTATTTCTGAATAAAACTAAAAAAGAATCGTCCAAAAGTGTTGAATAGTTTTTAAGAAATTTTAATTTGAAGTAAAGAAGATCAGATAGGAGCTTTCGAGTATGCCGAACCCCCCTAAGGCGGGACCCCCACTCTGACGACCCAAAAAATAAGCTTTTTTTCACGAATTTTTTAATTTACTTGATGGTTTTTTGAGGCTCAAATAAAGATACGTTAGTCAACGTACTTTAAAGCAGATGCGAGTGAACTTTTATTGAAAAAAAAACAGTAGTTGAAGTACAATAAATTTGTCTGGAAACTACGGTTTTCAAACTGGTGGAGATGATAATTTTTTTGAATATTACTATATCTTGAATAAAAATATTTTAGGGGAAAATAAATCTTTTTACTTCGAAACGTGGCCATACTTAAAAAAAATAAATAGAATCAAGAACGACTACGCTCAACAATAACTGTTACAATTATAACAAATTTACCGTCACAGTTTTGTCCTGTCCTAAGTATTTTTTTACTAAAAAAAATTTTTAAAGTATACAAAATAATATTTTCGACAAAAGGCACGTATCCTTTCTCGCAATCAAAGTTTACCTCGATTTGAACTTGCAAATTTGTTCTAAAACGAAAATTCAGATCCCTATTATTCCTGAAACTCTTGAAACCTTACATATTTAGTTTGCAATTTTTTTATTTTACAATCCCTTCAAGACATTTATTTGATAATATTAAAAATAAACATCCTGCGCAAAAACTCGTTTTATGAACATTTTTATTATATTCTGTAATTTTTAGGAGTAGAATATTTTTAAAATTTCGAAAAGCTTTTACCTTTCTAAAATTTTAGTGAAAAATATAATTCTTCTATCGAAAGTTCAAGACCAATATGTAATAAATTCGTATTTAATTTAATTTTCTACTCTCAAGCAGAGGGCGTTCCAGAGTCGACGAATATTTGAATAAACACGTCAAATAAAAAATAAACAACTATAATACTCGATACGATAGTCCCTGTATAGACGAGGTCCAGAAATCGTAGAAATCTAAAAGAAACGGAAACTGTCGAAAAGGGAGAATTAAGCATCCGAAGGTCACCCGAACAAATCGATTCGTACTCTGGGGAGAAAGAAAAATATCTCCGGGCGAAGAATCGAATTTAAGGCCACGAGGACATTGTTGCCCGCGAGTTTATTTCGAGTCGAGGGAGTGAAAGCAGAACGAACGAATGAAAGAAAGAAAGAAAGAAAGAAAGAATAAGGGATAGGTCGATGGCGGAGGGGTAAACTAGATGCGTATACGAGTAAGTATACGTGAAAAGAAGAAGAACCGGAAAAGACTTTGTGCCGGTGATACCAAATCCATTTTTACGGGAACGGAGGTCGTAAAATAAAAAGGAGGATGATAAAGTCGTTTCGTTGGTGCCTTTGGTGTGCTGGGAGCGAGCGTAACTATATAGGAGTGAGGAGGGAACGCGGCGTTCCGTTGAGGCCGCGCTGTCACTGGCCCGACGTAATCTGTCCGTTCGTTCACGGGGACTCACAATGTGGCCCTCGAGATAACAAATAAAGCCCCATTGTCGCAATTGTGTGGATTTAAAAGGATTTGCGCCTCGGTTCTCTACCGCCCGCGTCCGCACTGCCACTGGCTGGTGCTCGACCGTCGGCGGATCCCTTCAACGCGGCTCCCACCCTCATGAGGGCCTCGCCGCGTTCTCTCTCGTCTCTCACCCTCGCCCGACTAGCGGCTGCCTAGCGCTCGTTGAGGCGCTACGCGTAACCTCTTCTCCGCTTCCGTCCCGCGACCAGCACCCTTGCCCCTCCTCACCAATCCATTCCCATATATACCAGAGGGCATCTATATGCTCGCCGCCCATCGCTGCAACATATCCCGCTGGAACGAGACACCGTCATCGCATCACCAGGCACACCGGAACGCCCGCGATCCCACCATCAAATCCTGTCCCGTCTCGTCATTTTCTCACTTGCGACTACTTTTTTTCTGATTCTTTGCTAATTCCTCTACATCAGGACTAAGATTCGTTGATTTAACTTCCATATACCTTCAGGTTTTTATTATTGAGGGAAGTAGTTTTAGGTGCTCCTCTCTTGTATACCTTACTCCGTAGATTATCCAAGAATATTTCATCTTTGTATAAATGAGGGTGGTGGGTAAGGTCTTCATTCCGGGATTCAAAGGATTCCCAAGTCTCTTTGTACCGTTGGTAGGATTTTCCATTTTTGTATAATCGTCCAAGGTCCATGGAGAGCCTGCTTCCAGGATTATACCACCTCTCCACTTTTGCCCACATTTTACTAATTCATCCACATGAGCTCGACTAGATTTGCATCATATTACTTACAGATACCCCAAAGTTTTGTGCTTTGTTTGGGTGCTCAAGCAGTATGAGTTAGTGTCCATGTTTCCTGGACTCTCGAAGGATCCCTAAACCTCATTGCATTTTCGATACATTCACCAAGGATTGTTTACTTTTGTATAATGAACGAGGATGATCAGAGGTCCTGACATCAGGATTATGGTTCCTTTCCTGAACCAACAGGAATTCTTTTATCGACCACAGAGCCTCGTAGCTTCTTATCGCCTCATTCACGTCATTTCGTAACTATTTGCAACACTGAGGAACATTTTGAAAATATCTGAATGACCCGAGGACCCCAAAGTGGGGCCCAAGTACCTAAAACAATATCATGAATATTTTATTGAAAAAGGATTCGATGTTATCGAGTTTCGACCTTGAAGTTTTCCACGCAATTAACGAATTCAAGGAACTCCTTGGGCTTGATGACTATCGAACCATTCGTAGTAAAAAGATTCAATGAACAATTTTGTCCCGCTCGTACACGCTTAGCTTCCCTCTCGAGGGATGACGGTTCTCCCTTGCACGAGCCCCATAGATCTATCTCGTACTCGAGTGATCGCCGTGGGGGTTGGGACCCTCTTTTAGGGATGTGTATGGGGCGTCAAGTGACAATCTTACCTAGCGTAACCTTTTCCCATCTCCTATCGATCATAAAACGAAGGTTTATAAAATGATTCGCGCCGGGGTGACTGGGGAGGCTTAACCAATTATTCCTTCTGACTAGAAATCATCCCCCTCGTTTCAACATAGTTTCGCCAATACTAATAAATAGATAACACATACGAATGTGGAAGTAAATTTCACTTTCGTCCCAAGATTTATTTCTTCCTACCATTTAATGAAAATATCAAAAAATAAATTATATTATAAATAATATTTATTTTTAAATAAACAGAAATACTAGCAAGTTTTTATTCCCGTTTCGTCCTAAAGTTTCGTCCTAAAGTTTGTTTCTTCCTACGGTTTATTGAAAATATCGAGAAATAAATTATATTATAAATAACATTTATTTTTAAACAAACAAAAATACCAACGACATTTTTATTCTCGTAATTGGAAGATAAATTAATTAACAAATTGTTAGAATTTTTTTTACTTTAACTTTAACTTTTATTTTTTTATTTTATCACTAAAATTTCGCAAAAAATATTGCTCATTATTTAGTGCCTAAGTTTAATTAATCCATAGAAATGCGACGAGAAAACGAACTCTCGCCTCGAGTCTTAATTAAATGAAACGACAAATACAATTTTGAAACATGATTTATTAATTATTAATTAAAATGTATGGTGCAAAAATGAATGTATCTTGATTTTATTATTCCGTATATAAATATATTTGTACATCACGGTTTTCTTTCGAATTAATTGGGTCGCCACAAAGTTGCGTTGATAAATCTATCGTCGTTCCAATAAATAATTATGGCTCGTAAAAAAATTTACCGGGATAACAATTTCGGTGTACCGCATCGTAACGATGGGCAAAGCATGTAGAGCTATTGCTTTTGTGGGCTCTCGTAATGTCGAAGCTTTGGGTACCGGTGGAAGATATAAAGGCACTGTTTATCGCGGGCAAATGTGAATTCTAAAGATTACGCTCTATGTTTATGCATTTATGCTGAATTATTGTCGCGGGGCTTTACCAGTGTTTATACTGATTTACGCATTGTGCTATCTGCTCGGACACGCTGTCCCGGAATTATTATTCCGTTTCTCTTCCTACGCCATTCTTGCAAGAACAAACTGCGTTGAAAGCGCGGATGGTTTTTAACGTTTCTTGTAATGCTTGGCTACGCGTTCAGCATTTCGTATTACATACTTCTCACGTGAATCGTTAACCATGCCTATGATAGAATTTTGCATTTGTAAACCGCGATTGTCAAAGCGAATCAAATTTTTAATAATAATTTCGTTGGGTTTTCATATAAAAACATTATTTTTAATTGAAAACGTTACTAATTTAGCTTTGAGCATTGTATATACATTTTTCTAGAGTTCCTTTCATTAAGGGCGTAAAATACTCTAGACGTCGAAAATTATAGCAAACTTTGAGATTTTTTTCAAAGAAACTAAAGAATATATTGAAATTAGGTAAAAAGGTCATTAATATACAAGTATCGAGGACTGTTTATAAATTTTGTCAGAGCTGTACTAAAGAAAATGGCGGATTCCCAGCGTTTTCCCAGCTGTATCTTTTACGTACAATTTTTTTTTTAATTGTTTTTTGCAAAAGTGGCACGTTGTTGAACAAAAATTTCGTCAAAGGGCAAAAAAATGCACGAAAGTTATGAATAACATTCCAACTATGCGATATAAAACAGAAATCTAATTCACATTGAAAGAAAATTAAATGGGAACTTGTGGATTTGTTAATGTTTTAATTGAAGCTTTTGTTGCGATGCTGATTAGTTAAAAAATAAATTAACGCAAAGCACTTTCTATTGAAAATATTTACAATTCTTGAGTCATTTAAAATCCCATAAAAATTTAAGTTTTCTGTAGTGATTTGGAGAAAGAATTAAGATGGTAAATAATAATTAAACTATAGTATTGCTTTACTCATGCGTGAAATTTGATCAAAGTATTTTTAAAGTTATAACGTTGCAATTTTTCTTTGCTAGCAGAACAGGCAATCGTACGCGCATGCGCGGGAATACGCGGCTGCGCATATGATCGCGGAATGATGCGCGGAAGTACACGCATGCGCGTTCGATCGCAGGACGATGCGCGAGAGAGTACGCGCATGCGCGTTCGATCGCGGGTCGATGCGCGGGTGTACGCGCATGCGCACATGCGCGGAGGCTATTTTCAGACATTGTACGCGATTTCGAAGCAATTTTCAATCGACAATATTTAATACAAATATCGTTCGCAATAAACCTTCATTTTCCTCACAATAATTTTAGAAACCTCGTTTCATTTTACTGCCCATTTATCATACGTAATCCGCGCCAACGTAAAAACTTTAATTCCATACTCGCAACAAATTAGTCAAATTTCGCAATATCGCGTGTACAACCAAGGATATGTAAAATTCGTCGAGCTCTACGCGAATAGTTCCATTCATGAAAATTGTGTAAAACACGCGAAGATTTTGTACGTAAACGCAAAGTATATCTTATATGTACATTTTTTCTTTTTCTTTATTTTTTTGCTTCTTTTATCTACGAAAGGCGAAACATAAATAAGGGCAGCGTTTGTGCGGTCCTCGCTACATAATGGAGTATTATGCTCTGGAGATACCGAGTCCGTGCGGCTCGCACACAACGTTCCTTTCTACCCTCTGTGTGCACAAGATATTTACTACAAATATCTATGAACGTGCCCCCCTCCCCTTCACCACGCCACTTCTCACTCCCCACTCCGCCCTTCCTCTCTCACCCGCCCTTACCCCCCTTATCGCCTAGCATACCCCACGATAATATGTCCCGTCTGTAGGTAAAAAGTGCGCGACTCATTTTTTGTTTTTCTATTATTATTATATTTTTTTTTTTACGTAACGTCGTTGATAACACGTAGAATTCGACAGTGAGAATTTCGAGAAAGCTGCGTCCGATTTCTTTAATCTCAGGATTTTTTTTATCTACGCATCCTACCTCAACAAAACAAACCGAGAATTTTTTTTTCATACGAGGAACGCGATAACGCTGGAAACTCGACGAAGAGATAAAGTGAATGCCGTTACAGTGGTTTCATAGTGACGAATTTTTAGTCCAATGTGTTGTACGGTTTGATCTAGTTTGTAGGAGATTGTTCATGTCTTATTTTTTTCAACCCTTGAATGAAAATAAAAATAGTTTCAAATGACGATGATGAAAAATTTGTTTTATTCGTAATTTCGATATTTATCAAGTCATGAGATAAAGAATATTATCGATATTTACAAATTGTTCAGAAATTATGAAAATCAGACGTGTTTTGATAAAAAAAAATTGTTAAACGTTAATTAAATAAAAGTCAGAAAAAAACACGTCCTCGACAGAAAAATGGATATCTAATTTTTTTTAACAATTAATACCGGTGAATAAGTTGAAATTATTATTTATTTGTTAAAATTATTATTAAATCTCCGGTGAATTTTTTTATTTTTTGGATGAATAATTTTTTCAATCGTGTGTGTTTTCAAAAGAATTTGCAAGATTTTGGTCCACTCGCGATAATAGAACTCTATTTAATATTTTTTTTATTCTTCTCTCGTGTCAGATTTATATTCGCGTTTATTTTTTATTTTATTTTTGTGATTAATTTTTTTTTTTTTCGATACAAAAATAATAATAAATTTGTAATCCACGAACAAACGTTTGCAGAAGGTACAACGATATTTTGCAAAGATTAGGCTTCGGAGAATATTATCCACCTTTTTTTATCTCCACATAAGAACCTTATCGCCAATTTTTATAAATACTCCACAATTGCCAGCAGCAAAATAAAATAGTACGACCCAATGCCAAAAATATGATATCCGCGTTCTTCGAAACATTTCGATGAATTTATTGTTCAATAAATATTCCTTTAAATTAACTAGTAATTTGTCGATTATATAATTATTGATTAATTAACAATCTTGTATTTTATCATTTTTCATTAACTGCTTTTTTTTTACTACTTCAAATCTGTCGAATAAAAAAAATACACTTACATCGATGAATTGTTTAATAAATATTCTGTTAAATTAACTAATAATTTGTCGATTACATATTTATTGATTAATTTACAATCTTGTATTTTATTATTTTTCATTAACTTGTTATTTTTTTTAATTTCTTCATTCGTCTATTTTTTATATCTAATTTTTTATTTTAATGTATATTGCCTCTCACTTGGAGTTTACTTTACATACACACATGCCACTCGGTTTCGTGTCGCTCGAAGCAACGCGATAGCACAGTCCCGGAATTCGAAACAACAAAACTGCGAAGCGCACTCAAGTGTGGCCATAGAAGAGGACATTGAATTCACGTGATCGACGTATCGTGAAAGGCCGAACCCTCGGATTTCCACCCTACGGCACTTCATTCCACTACTTGGCCACGAAACCGATCCGACAAAATACGTTCGAATTTTCGTTATCCCCTCGAATCACGATTAGTACGGTCTTTTTGTCCACTTACCTTTTCCCTTGTATACTTATGATCTGCTCACTTGGATTCGATCAACAGTCCGCACGATAACATCGCACCGTTTATAATTAAAATTATGAGTCGGTTGTAAAATAAATTAACAGACGTGTATTAATTAGATTCACATTATTTAGATTCTCAAAATAGATGAAGAGAAGATGGAATGAGAAAATTATTATTTCATCTAAAAATTTATGTTTATTAGTACAAGAATAATAATAGCAATTTATTAAAGAATTTTTAACGGCCTGTTTTATTCAACAACAAATAAATCCATGTGTGAGTTTAATATAGAATATTTTGTTCGATAGATCGCTTTTTAAAGAGAACCTTTAAAGAGCAGTACAAATTTATCCCCATCATAAAATAAAGTAAATCACCAAACAGTGCTCGTCACGTGTCCATTTTAGGCGTCACATTACCATTCATTAAAACTAGTATGAGCATTTTTTTCCCAAAGCAGCCCTTTCTGTAGGGCTGCAGTTACCTCGCGATAGCCCAGACGCGAACTGAAAGCCCCGTGCCACGGCTCTTTTTGTTCCAGAACGCTACACATGAAAGAGCATCCCAACTACAAATATCGTCCTCGAAGGAAGCCAAAGTCCCTGGCGAAGAAAGAGAACAAGTTCGGTTACTCGCTGTCACCATTGATGTCAACCGGTGATGCCCTAAACAACATATCGAGAGGTTTGCTTCCACCCTTGGTACCACCGGCCCATCATCCATTACTGGGCCACGAGGATCTCAAGATACCTCGTTTCTTTCCGCCCTTTCCATACCCTCTCTATCCCATTCAGCACAAGCTAGGGGAGGACTTCAACGGTGGCAAACTAGCGGCGGACCTAGCCTTCCAAGCGATTTACGGAAGCGGAACCTTTTATTCGAGCCATCAGGCAGTCGCGGCCGCGTGGCCGGGTCTGTCAACCTCGTCCTGCGTTCAGCCTAACTGTGGATGTCCGTCCAGTTCGTCGAAAGACCCGAAGAGATCCGGTGCCTACCTGATCCAATCCAAGACGGAGGATCGTACTTTCGGTAACACGGTGAAACCGGAGGAGGACTGTTATCAGGCCGAACCAAGGGACGCCACCAGGCCCGAGTATCGATATCGAAAGCAGGAGGAGGTGGCCTATGTATCGCCTTTGGAGAAACACCACGAGGAGTCCAAGACGGAGGATCGTTACACTTCGTCACCAACCCGGGAACGCAGCGAGAAGCTCGCGACAACGGTCGTCAAACCAGAAAGCACATTTTCCGTTCAAAGTCTTACGGCGAGTCCGCCAACAACACCCAGGACCCACGTCATATGAAGGCCGCTTCCGGTTCTTCCGGATCTCAACTTCCGGGGGAACCTAATCTCCAGCTGGACACCACCGGAATGGTGGAGGGTACCACCGATCCTCTCACCAATACCTCAAGCTACGATCACCGCGTCCAACTTGACGACCGCTACAAGGTCCCACAGCATCGAGGACGAGAGCGATCCGGAACAGACCTCGGTCCTGTCCCGTTCCACGAGGATCACCTCCGTGGCGAGTGTCCAATGAAAATGTAAAGACGTTTGTAGCGTTGTCGATGAATTCGAAACTCGGTGCAAGAAACCAAGTCTGAATCTGCGTTACCATCAGTGGGTAAGCTGACTAACGGGGTCCTATCGATGGTTCCGTGCGCCGTCACTGTTCGATCGACTGTTTTATTATTACTAATTAATTATAATCCGTCGCGATCGAGGGTTCGTTGATATAATCGATACGAGAGACGGTGGTTCGATGATAATGACGCTTTCGGCGATTATAAGATGGACCAACGCCACCCTTATGTTGGTGCTTGTACTCTTGGCCGACGTCGGCGGTGGTAGGGTCAATTGTAAAAAAAAAAAATAAGACACTAGTAGTTCGTACCGTAGAGTGCTCCGCTATGTAGGAATTTTTCCACATTCTTCATACCAGTTGTCAACGAAACCTGTCAATCGTAATACTCGATATGCTAAACGAGAGAAACAAATGTTTTGCGGTATTTCACCTGATCAATCTGTGAAAGTGACCACGATTGCGTCCTCACTTTACCGAGACATACGTAAGATACGCATTAACTTAATATACATCATTCGGGGTAGTTATAGACGATGTTCCTACATTAATATCAGTCAGTTGCGGCCTTGTAACTCGAATACAGATATATTAATCAACTTCGCATAGATAGTGAGAACGGTCGATGAATATTTACGAATTTGCAATCAGTGGTCTCCACGTATCATCATTGTTAATTTGTATAATGTGGCAAGTCACATGCCATTATTACCTTGCCTTGGTTACTTCGAAAAAGAGATCAACTCGATATTTCAAAGTGGAAGCACTGCCCAGACTGGTTTGACATAATGAATCGTTTCGCGTGACCGATTTATCGGTAATTGAGCACTCGCTGTTACCGGCGCACGTTATTTTTCACAAATTTGACTCGTTATTTTGACACGAACGCGTAATCCAAACGAGAGCACAACGGCGTTGCGGGAGGTAATGACAATCTTTAGAAACTTTCACTCTCTATCGCATTTTTCTTTTCTCATGGTCGGTAACCATTTTTTTTGACGTGGTTTGTCAATGTTTATTTTCCTTACCGGAGTTTGTGATCAATTTGGCACGTACGGCACACCGTTACTGTCTTAACATATCGAAGAGGAATTTTACAACGGTGTTTTTGCTAAATATTTATACTTTTCATTCGGTAAACTAATTCAAGATTCAAGATCCTCGTTTCGTAACATCAAAATTTCCACCACTTTCAATAATTGTAATAACGTTAAAGGTAGATTAATCAATATAGACGCCATTTTCATTTGTTCACTTCGGTTGTGTCTCGATAGAATCATTTCGTACATTAACGATTCAAATATTTCCCGCCAAACATCTACTCAATACACTATTGGTCGAGCCAACGTTGTCCATCACTGATTGGTCAGAGTTCGACCAATCATAGACGTAGCAGAGGTTCTCAGTTCGAGTTCTCAACTAACCTCGTGACAAAATCTGCCTATACAATTTTTCAGGTTATGTCGTGCTTTCTTTTTCTCAATTGATGAAAACAGCATCGAACAACTAAGCTTTGAATCAATCACTGAATATGGAAGAAGAGAAAAAAGGGAGAAGCTATCGTAGAACCTGCGAAGCAGATGGTCGTCGAAAACGATCGGAGTCTCGAGAGGTGGTGCAGACATTGAAATCGTTCGGTAAAATGGTAAAAGAGACCTTGCACACGCGAGTCGATAAGTCGTCGAGTGTAAAGAAACGCGTGTCCATCGAAATCGAATCGATACTTCGCTATGACTAAATCCTACAAAGAGACCCTCCCTGTTATACAACGTTGATATACGTGGAGACTACTGAAAGTCCAATTTTGATGAGATAACCAACCCTCTCGCCACATATTACCGTATGCGAACGAGCGCCGGGGTGGCTATCCCCGTGGTAAAAAAAACCTTTCTACCAAACTGAGGCAAATCTCTTCTTTGGAAGTCGGCCATGTGAAATAAGCCAAGCGTTTCTGAATACTAACGTGGATACACGACGAGGGCTCATCATCGCATATGTTTCCGTTGCATCGTTCGCTTTATAATACTAGACGGGCACGTCATCCGCCATTACGTGTACAGGATCGTTGAGTTTCCGTTTCAATTATTTGTCCGACGTATTGTCCCGCGTATTTCCATTATTATTTATCGTATGGAAAAGTAAATGCTCCGGGAAAGATAAAGCGTGGATGAATTGCGATCGATGTAATCCTTCGTTTCATTATGTCTAATCCTGTTTCGACGACTAGCCCGCTTCGGTTATAAAAAAAAAAGTAAGCGTCTATTTACAGTTAGGACCGATCGTTACGTTATAGTCCAAAACGTAGAAAAAATTCAACCATATTTTTAAAACACTCATCGCCATTGTGTTTTTGGATCTGCGAAGCACGAAACGAATCACAAGATACGATATTTTTTTAATAAACTTTTGTTTCGAACAATGATTTTTGTATATTTAGCACTTTGTTGAAACGTCGCACTTACAATGAAGAAAAATGGATATCGTTTTCTTGTTTACAATTCGATTAATTTGAACGGCCAACGCTATAAAAATAAGGATGCCACTGTAAATTTTAAATTAAAAAAAAAACGCATCGACGTAAGTCGATATGTTTTTTTAAATAAACAATGTTATTCCAAGTTGACATTCGGAATTGTTTAATCTTTCGCGTTGATTTAAAATTTTATTTTTACGTTACGATATATATCGTTCATTTGATTATTGACCTAGTCATTGACGTTGTATACTTGAGCTATTAAGCCATGCTTAGTTGTTGAATAGCACACGGAATGACGCCCTGTAATATAAAGTGCCAATTGTAAATAAAACAAAAATACGAATAATTTCGACATCGAGAATTAGCCAATGTGTAAAATTTATTTCCATCCCTTATCGACGATCCTAATCCCACACAGGAGAATACAAAATTGCACCGCTCTTAAGGTAATCCTGCCGTTACAGTGTTTCCGGTAGATTTCACTGAAAATTTGCAGAAACGTTCTTTGATGTCATATATTCATGTGTGGAAAATTCCAAGGGTCTTTCGACTCAAAAATCACGATATTTATTCTTGAAAATTGTCATTTTATTGCAATCTCCCATCAGAGCCCATGTTAAATATCGCAACATTATACAACGAATATCTCGATTATTTGGTCGATTAAGCCTGTTGAAATTTTGCACACATTTTTATGCTACATCAAAGAAGCTTCAATTACTTTTTGTAACAAATCTTATGGAAAAAGAATTCATGATTTTGTTTATTACATAACAAATAAACTTTACGTAGGATCAATTTGAATTTTGACTATGTTGTTCTTTAGTCGATTTGCAACAACTTTTCTTAATAAAGTTAAACGCTCAGTCTACTTGGAATGTGAGAAAAAACGCGAATAAAATGTTAATCTCCCCCAACAATACAACTACCGTAAGGAGGTTCAACATATTGCAACGTCAAAAAATGCAACTTTTAATTATTTTTTTTTTTTTTTGAAAGAACATGTCTTTCTTGATACGTGGTTCAAATTTCATGAAATTCTGAGCAGTGGAAGTATGTTAAATAATTTTTTTAAGTTAGCGTTTGAATTCATTAGAAATTCAAACTTTTCAAAAAATCGTGTCTCCTGAAAAGTTATATTTTTTCACCTGTACCTTTTCTCGAAATTTACTTATCATATCGGCATATTTTTTTCTTTTTTGACGTGATCGTACATCCAAACGAAAGACGTGTCGAGCGATTTTTTTCAAAAAACGTTTTAGCCCCGAGAAAAATATATTTGAAGGTAAAAAACGTGGTAAAATTTTAACAAAATTTCAAAACGCCATAAAAAAATTCTGAAACAATATATCGAAAAAATGGCTTAACACATTGTTTATAACACTTTAATATATACACACAACAAAAATGGTCAAAATCGAACGTACGGTTCCTGAGAAAAAGTACATTGAATATAAGTATTTTTCGAACCAATGTTTTTCGACTTTCAACTGATCCCAAAATTGTTCTATGTCGAATATCCTCAAAAACCCTACACAGAATTGTCAATAAAGTATTTCTGACTAAAACTAAAAAAAATCATGGAAAAAAGTTGAATAGTTTTGAAGAAATCGCAATTTGAAGCAAAGAAGATCGGATCAGGGTTTGTAAATATGTCGAACCTCCTTAATTTGGTCTCTAGGTAAAATTGTAGGTGAAAAAACGATCGATATTTGCAACCAACCTCTACCCCCCCCCCCCCCCGGCCTATTTAATACAATAATTAAAACGACGAGAAAAAAAGCACGAAACTTCGCGTTTGATTACGAAGAACGGTTAATGCATCGTAAAATCTGAAAGATTCAATATATTTCGCGAGCTTCCCTCGTAATAATCATAATTTCGCCCTTCAACCTTGACCTTATCGGACTCGTTTATATTTAATTCAACAAAGAGCGTTTATTGCGTAATGAAAGTTCGAGCACCATGGATTTTGAAGAGATTCTTCGTCGGTGTCTCGAACATAATGTGATACCGGTTTGATACAATGCTGCGAGAGGAGGGAGGAGAAGGGACGTGAAGGAGGAGGGTGGGCTCGGGACGGTAGATCGACCTCCGGAGTTGCGGTGACGATAGTAGTCGCGCGAAGCAAAGGGAGGAGTGGCTGAATCGGCTGCGTGTATTTTTACGAGTACGTCCCGGGATATTTGCCGAGTGTACTGGGAGGGGTAGGAGGGGGAGGGAGCGAAGGAGGAGGAGGAGAAGGAGGAGAAGGAGTGGTGGAGCTTGGCAAGGGGAGCGCGTCTGTCGCGAAAAGGAGAGAGACCTCCTTGCTCCTCTGCTCGGCCGTTTCAGCCCTGCACCGTTTTCCTTTTTTTTTCTTCTTTTCTCTCTCCTTTTTTTTCTGATAGCGACGTGCGCTGCCACCGTCGCTGCCGACGAGGGACATTATCGCTACCGCAAAAGACTCTTTCTTCCCCCATAAAGGCAATCACGCTTTCTCCGTACCGAGATAACAGAAGAGAACGGTGAATGGAGAATGGAAAGTAGCGCATGGGTTTACCTATCTGCCTCGACGCAATGAGAAACTGAAGAAACGTCCACCGTACTCTTTTTTACCCCATTGTCGCCAGGGATGACGATGTCGATAATATTATTCATACTTATTACAATTTTTGAGCACGAAGACTACGACGTGTGACACTGAAACGAAACAGACGAGACGATGAATATCGAGAGTTGAAGCGGATTGTAACGAAGTTGGAACGAATTGGGCATAAATCGGTAATGCTAAATTTCGGTACGATAATCGAGGTTCGTTGAAGAGTTTGATCGATCACTTACTCATTGAAAAAGTCTTTAATATTCCAGAAGGAAAAACACTGATAGTTTCAAGTATCAAGCTTTGAATTTGATAACTTCATAACTGGCACGAGACGATCCAGAAATACTTATTTCAGTTTTGAAAAAGACCGCGCTTGAATTCACGAATCGGGATTGGATGGCTGTGGCAGTTAGGTCGTCGAAGCCCCGCCCCCTATGAGCCCATCTACCCAGGTGGCCAATCAGGACCGTTACCATCGGCCAATCCTACGAGCGGTATCCCCACTCGGGCTCGCGCATGCGCTATCCTCACTCGGGCTCGCGCATGCGCTATTCCCACCCGGGCTCGCGCATGCGCGAGTGCTCAAGCCCGAATGGGGATAACGCACGTAGGATTGGCCGTTGAACGTACACTGAATATCCCAATGTGTTAAGCGTTTCGGGCCTGACCGACTGTAAGATCGACAATAGTGAATGGGCGATAAGACTATTGGCGTATTCGACCACTTATCGAACATTATCGTCATTTTCTTGCATTCTATTCCAGTATTCATGCCCGAATCTCGCGGTGAAAAATCACAATAGTCGCCATGCCAACTGGCGGATTACATCGTTAACACTCTTTGGAAGATTTCTCGTTAAAAACAAATATCGCGACTGCAACTTTTCGATCGGTTTATTCCAAACAATCAATTTTATTGTGACCCAAAGAAAATTAAGAAAATCGAACTCGCTATATTTGATAGAAAAAGATACAAGCTCATATTGATTGCAGAATAAAATCGATGCCACGGGTGCAAAATTTCGCGTATCGTCGGTGGAGTTAGAAGTTTTATAAACTATCACGCACTCGTGTGTACGCGGCATGGCCGACGAACGGCAGCACTGTAGCGAGGGAAGCGACGAACTAGAGCGCTTGGGGTTCTCCATTAGTATGCACGGAAGTGCTTCGCGCCCGATTGTAGAAGCCATTGTAGCCGAAGAATGTCCTCATTGTCTGCGTACTATGCTAGACTGCTGGTATAAGGAAGACCCACACCTTATTCCAGGCTTTCTCTGAATCAAGAGACTTCATCGACATGGAACTATTTTCTTCTCCCTCCCATCCTCGTTCACATTGGGAGATAACCAAGGTTAAGATTGCGTATCGAGGTAGACGAGCTACCCTAATCTATACGCGCTACGTGCATCGATCATAAGACGAAGTTTTGCGAAATTATTCGCAAGCTTAAGAAGTCTTTAAAAATCTGCTATCTTCCTAAGGCAATTTCTAACAAAATGACTGGTCACTTTCGAACCTTCTATCCCTTTAGTGACAGTAATAAAAGTAACTTAAGGACGGAAACCACACTAGGAGGTTTAAAAATTCGATTTATTTTGTTGCAGAAATTTTTAGCTTCACTAAACAAAAATATGCTGTTAAAATTTCAAAGCGGAATTCGCTTTCGTTTAGATTTTATCAATATAGGATCGAGCCCTCACCGGGTAGAGGCTGTAGGCCCGAGCGGACAGCACGTAAGTTTTCTCGAAATGACTTTTTTCACATTTGCGGGAAGTCTAACTCAATAAGTAATGAACCGATCATTATGAAAATTGATAGTATGAGTCTGTATATAATTACGAAATATATGGACCAACTTTTGAGATGATATCATGATTTTAAGAGTATTTTTTTGCATCATTAGTGGAAAAAAATTGTGAAATTTGAAGTAAATTTTTCCAACGCAAAAAGTTTAATTTTCATTATTTTTATCTTCATTGAAGTTCAGACTCTTAGAAAATGACTTATTAATGTAAAACAGAAACCTTTTTGATTTCAGACAAAGATTTGAATGGTTACACGTCCCGCAAATGGAGAATTCTAGTTACGACCCTCAGCGGACATCAATGCGTAACTTTGTTATTTTTGGCGGAAATTATTCAAAAAAATTCAGAAAAGTTGTTCGAAATATGAATAAAATGATGTCAAAATTTGATTATATTTTAATCAATTCTTCTCGCCTAAAAAAAATCCTTAAAAATCAGTGAAAATGAACATTCTAATGTGGTTTCCTCTGTTAAAAATTTCCTAGTATAATTACATGCTTATTCTTTTTGAAAAAGAAATTTGAGGAAAAATTGGGCCGTTTTGAGTTACTCGGTTTTCTACGTCAGTATAATTCTTGGATCTTCAACTTGCAAACAAATTGTCAGTAAAATCTGCAATAAACAAATCTAATACTTAAGAAATCTCAATTTTAGTTCAAATTCATTAAGTTTTCATACCTCTTAATACAAACCAATTGTCAATCGTCGCCCGACAAAAAACTAAAATTTTCATGAAATTAAGGACAAAATGTGTCACTGATAGATAAGTTTTTTACGTCATCGAGATTGAAATTAACGAAAGACCATTTGTCCAGAATGGTGATAAAAAAAAAGGAAAAAAATGTCAACTTGTTTGTAACACAAACGAGGACTAATGATCGACGCGACTAAGCGAACAAATGGTAATTCATGACAAACTGGCCTATGCCGATCGCTTGATTGTGGAAAATTGCGTCACGATGTGCGAGTGGAAGTTTTGAGTGGGCCTCGATCCTCGCGAACAATGAGGCATTCACCGGGACCATTGTAGGGAGGCGGACAAGTACATTACCGTAGACAAACCTGAAATCACCACTCCCATCGTCGTACCAGATCGGATTACGCGAATAATGTGACGAAAAAAAAAATAATAATAATAATCCCGTTGCCACCGTACGATAATATGCTACACCCTCGCGGCGCTTTTCACGCTTATAACTCGGACAGATTTATGGGCTGGTTGGAGTATTGTGTAGGCTGAACGGCAAAACCTAAATTCGTGTTGTATGCAAAAAATAAGAAAAGCACTTATCGAGATAAAAGCTAAATACGATGAAAAGAAAATAATAATGAAAGTTTCGATTAAAAACAACGTTAAAACAAAGCAATAATAAATTTAAGACAAAGAACGAAAAGAAAAAAGAGAAGTTAAAAATAAAAATTGAATTAGTATGACGGAAAAATGAAAGAAACGATAAGAAGAAAAATGGCAAATTAAATTACAATTAAAGAAAAATAAATGAAAAAAAAGGAAAGAAAAATGAGGGAAAAAATTGTAAGACGAGATTGAAGAATTATCGAGAAAATGTAGAGGTTACGAGGGCCTTAAATCAATTTCGCGAGGCCGTGATTCTCCATTCGTGCCACCCTGGAATAACAATAGCGCCATTCGGTACGGAGGTATTTCATAGTTGGGTCGGAAACAATGAAACAATCAGCCCGCAACTCTGTTAAGACGGAAGTCAACAGCGCCGGACAATGCGAGAAACGTCTCGCTACAGCTCCTAATTAACGGAGTTCCTCAATTTCATAGTGGCCCGTGATAATAAATCCAAAGCGAACCGACGAATAATTGCCGATTGCCCATGTACGATTAAACGCATTTTTCAACCATTTTTCCTCGGCTTACCAACAATAAAATGTTTTCTGTTCTTACAGGAGAAAAATCATTTCGAATTAAAAATGTCAGATAATTAAAGTTTTCAACGTGTGGAAAAATTATAGTGAGAAAAGATATGTGCATGCGCGCTATTGTGTGCGCAAGCGCTTTCCTGCAACACTATACGCATGCGTACGAGCGAACGTGCGCGCAAGCATGTGCACATGCGCATACGTGCGTATATTAGCGCAAGCATGTGCGCATGCGCGTACGTGAGTATATTCGCGCATGCGCATATGCTCGCGCATGCGAATATGTGGATATAGTCGCGCATGCGCATACGTGCGTGTGTTCGCGCCTGCGCAAATGTGCGCATGTTCGCGCATGCGCACATCGGCACGTTCACTATGAAAAAGATTATTATTTAAAGTTAATTAACCGATACGTAATTTTTTTTATGAAAATATTGAAAATGTGTATTGTACCGAAATAAATTGAATAGCGTGTATGATTTTCGCGTTGCGAAAAGAACGACGGATCGTTTTACCATTGGCACCCACGACGACGGACGAACTCGTCAAACGTAAGAAAAGAAACGCATTGCCAACGAACCTATTATGGATATTCGCGCGAGCTCCTCTCTCGTCGATACACGATGGTCGTCCCTCCGAAAATAGTAAATAAAATAGTAGCTGGCAACATTTCACACAGGGATCCCCGTTCGTAGAAGAGATAGGATCGTCGCATTTCCCGTGGACGCTCGTATATAACGCAAACTTATGCCCAGCGTAAATTCCCTTCTCGCTTTGCCAAGTTTATCTTATCATGAGGTCAGTTTCGAAGGCGCTGGTAGACCATACTGAACATTATGCGAAATTGGAAAACCGAAAAGCCGCTACCCTCGATCATACTGCGTCTTCACGATTTCCGGTTAACGGACGGTGATGGACCATCGACCATTCGAGTCCGGTCTTCTTTGGTGTTTTTGTACTCGGTCAACACTCCTACGAGCCGGTCCTACGCAGACTTTTTATTTATTTTTTCTTCCTTTTGTACAAGTACGTATAACATTTTTTTTTCTTTCAGCGAATATCGTCGGCGATAGATTCTTTTTTATAATTAAACAAGTATATAGATAATTCCTAGATTATTTTTAATAACCATTTATTCGTTATCGTAAAATTATATTACTGCAATAAATAATTGAATACAATGGAATAAATAATAATAGCAATAACCGTACAAAGATTTATAAACAAAAATTCTGAACAGTTTTAAAAAACCTCTCTCTCTCCTTACCTCGTCAATGGCGACCAATATGGCGGACCCGCTGGATAGAAACACGACTTCGTGCAAGAACAAACAAACCAAAAATAAAAAGAAAATCTTTCCCCTACGCTCTCGTAAAATCTTTCGCGTCGAAACGAGTTTCTCGAAGGCTCGAAAATACCTTGGAAAATTTATTTTCCAAACGATAATAACAATTTCGAAGAGAAAAAAAACGGAAGAAACGAGCAAGGAAGAATAAGAAGAAGAAGAAAAAGCCGTTTACACACGGGCGTATATTTTTTGCGCATAATTCATAAAGCGTTAGCGCAATAAAAGTCGAATAAGTCGACGATATACCAATAATACGGTTGTGCCATCTAGCGTCGCGAGATTGGAAACAAAATGTCGTAAAATATTGAATTCCCACTCTCCTACTTATCGTGGTAGCGACGTCGAGACCACGGCGAAAGATACGAAAATCGAAACGATCGTTCGACGCAAAATGGCAGATACGTGGTGTGCGTGCGCACGTGTTGGTAAAGGTGACAGCGTCGAAGCCCTGGCCGAAACCCCGATGCACTTGCCTGGTAAATACAAATAAAAATGGAAAGCCGGCTATTATGAGTGGCGAAAAGTATGACGCATACCCCGGCTGTTTCAAATTGATATTTCCAAAGTCGAACCCATCCCACACCCCTGCGCCACTCTCTTTCGATATAACACAACTTCCCCCCTGTCCCATGTTGCGCTGGCCCTTCTCGACTCGCAGTGAAAAAAAAAAAAAAAGAAAGAAAAAAAAACAAGCCTGTGCGAGCTACACGCACACGCCGAAGAAAATTGATTTTATTCCTCGTGCCAATCCCGCGTTCCCGGGCTTATCGCGATACTTTCCAATGTATAGCCAATCCCTTTTCGCGCGAGGCTGCCGCATTGATATAACGGCCAATCCGGTAAGAGCGCGACGATCGTGTGCCGATTCACGGCGGACAGTGGATCGACTCTCCCTCTCTGTAAGGAGACGCGTACTATCGCCAACAACGCGATTGTGCTGCCTCAACGTCGAATCATACGAACTTCCTTAAACCCGAAAATATGATGATCGAAGGATATTTCGTTTATCGAAATGTCGAAGGATATTTCGATAATAATATCGTTTGTGTATATGTCTTACTCTATCGCCAATATATATATATATATAAATCTATATTTGTATAAAGACGATGGAACTCTTATCTCTATATCTTCTCTATATATAAAAATGTTGAATGTTTGTTTGTTTCTTCCACATGCATTCCTATACGATTCATTCGATTGTGATGAAAATTTAGCTACTCGCTCTCTAAATCTGAATTAGTGAAAAATTGACTAATTCAATTAGTAAATGCGCGTTCTACTGGTGAAATAGTGATAAACGCATCGTTTCACTGATATAATTGTAAAAAAATAGTAAATTAGGGTTACTAAAGCAAATTTGTAATACGATTGACTATTATTTAGTAAATACAGTTTACTAATTCATTAGTGATATTACACGATCACTAATCAATTAGTACAGGACTCAGCGATCGACCAATCACAGGCGCCAGCTCCCGACCCGATACTTCCTTTGTTCTGCCATTGTGATGTCGGAGGCGTTATTTTCTCATGGCAGTGAGTTCATGTGCAGTGCGAAACGGCGAATCTTATTTTATAAAAGTTTTAAGGGGAAAAGCAAAAAGTGTATGAACGTTCCGTTTTCATGTCGGTACGTATGAGATTATTACATATTATTCGCGCGAAGAATTACAATCGGCTGGTGCGTGAACGTATCAGCTGTGCTGACTACTAATTGTATAGTCAAATGTTACTAATTTTTATAGCAAATCATTTTTGACTAATCGAATTAGTGATTTTTCACTAATCATTAGTGACCCATTATTCGCTAAATGAATTAGTAAAATATGACTAAAATTTAGTGACATTTCACTAATTCAGATTTGGAGAGCGTAGTGTGCACGTGAACATTACTGAACTAGTAGAATAATTTTATAAAAAAAAACATGAGGCTGAAAAAAAACATTAATCTCTAGGTATATACATATATATATATAACAGTTCCATGACTGACAGACAGACAACGGACAGGTCAAACCATTGGACGTACAGAGTTAAAATATTGACAGTACATTCCTATAATGACATAGATAAGCGTTAAGAAAAATTTTCTTGCAATTCCATCTCTCCATCTCCGTATTGCAGTGTTTCCATCCCCAAGAGGATAAATTGAGACACTGCAATACGTTTGTGTGAAAAATCGTATTCTCTGCGTCTCCTCTTTGTGTGGATCTTCTTGACGTCGATGATGGCAATCGCATGGGTGAACGGATTTGAACGAAATTTGGCACGCAGATAGACTACTTGATGTAGCATATATGTAGATATGGTAGTGGTACCGATCGCAGCCGACGGGTGGCGCATGACCACCCCGTTTCTCGTAAGTGAATCATGCGTCGGACGGCATTATAAATGCGTAAGCCGTGCAGAAAAATATTAGCGATCAGATCCAATTAGAGATTAGAGATCAGGGAACAGAGTGGTTTTTTCTCGTGTAAATCTGTTAAGAAGTCTATAAAATTAAAATGAAGTTTGAAAGCGCCAACGAGATACAAGAGTTTATGATCTGGCAGCCAAAGGAATAAACAGCAGCCGCAGCAGCAATCCATGTGTTCAGCGTCAGCCCGGAAAATGTACACAGAAGTAAGTAGAAACAATACAGATACAAAAATAACAAGATATATTTAGGTAAGGATATTGGAAGGATAAAAAACTATCCATATATCGGTGACATTTTGAAATTAATCGAAAATGGTATATAAATAAGTTAAGGTAAAAAGATATGATTTTATATTAAGTCACTTATGTTAGAGGATAGATGATGCCCAATTTTGAGGTTAGTTTTTCTTTTTTCACAATCGCAGAATCATTTTTTGCCTCCAGTAAAGTCAAATAAAGTCGGCATTGACATTGCAAAAAATATTGTTTTTGATATCCTTTCGATACTTGAAATTTGATATCGATATATCGAAATACGATCGTCAATAATCGACATTTTTCAGCATTCCTACAGCTAGGGAAACGGAAAATGAGTATAATTCATCTGGAATATTGTTAATGAGCTGAAAGAAATACATGAAAAATACGGTTTGAACAAAATGCTCACCATGTTGAGATAACTAAATAATTATCTCACTAATTGTAAAAATGAGATCACCAAGGGTTAAGCTTCCTATACCGTAGTCTTTAAATATACATACTAATAATGCTAGGAAACAAAATAATAAATTACGCATCCTAATATTGGAATGCCAACAGCTTGAAACCAGAATTACCAGAAACTATGGACTTTTTAGAAATACACAACGTTTCAGGCTATCTATGTTTTAGGAACGACAGAAATAGTAGAATATCAGCAGGCGGAGTAGCCATTTACGTCAATTGCAATATCCAGTGCTCGGACAAGACTTCCAAACTAAAATGGTAGAATCCATTGGCAATGGACTAAATAACAATCTCGTGATTACTGCAGTATACGCTTCTCCCCAAGGAAAATTTGACATTGAGGAACAAACAAAATAACAGAATGTTCCAATATAGTGCTCATGGCCGGGGATCTGCATGCAAAACATCTTCTCTGGAATTGTACAAGGACTCACAAAAATGAGAGAGAAGTATACAAATACATAGCAAAGGAAAATCTTTCGGTAATAACACCTAGTGGACATACCTTATTCCCATATAGTGGCACTGCACCTAGCACAGTAGATATTGGGACAATCAAAAACGTTACAAATCTGAATGGAATTAAAACATTTAATGAGTCGAGCTTGGATCACAGTCCATACTAACCTTAGGTGGTTACTGAGGGACGAGACAAGAGCAATAGACTCAACTATCGTAAGACAAATTGAGAAAAATTCAGAAAGTACATTAATACCAGTGTGGAAATGAAAGATAACCTACAAAACATAGATGGCATTAATAAGAATATAGAACATTTTACTAAAATCATTAAGGATACGATTACCCACGCTATTCCAGAACCAGAAAATAAAGGACTGTACCCTTCCAGAATATATTAAAACCTTCAGACTGAGGAATAGAATTCGTAAACTCTACCATAAACAAGAAGAAAGGAATTCAAAAAACTTTGGAATAAAGTCAGCGAGAGAATAAAAATTGAAATTAAAGCACGTTCAAATAAGACAGAATCGTAAAATAAACAATTTACAAATGGAGAATCGGTAGCTCTGAAACATGACCAGAACTCTTAGCAAACCGAGCAAACACTAAATGCCTTAGCCGATTACTGCTAATCTAATAAATGATAAAAATAAAGATATAAAAGACGAAATGGTATATTTTTCACAACAAATTAATACTAATTGCTGCAAAAAAATAAATTTCTTAAGGAGGTTTCGACATATTCGGAATTCCCGATATGATCTTCTTTGCCTCAAATTGAGATTTCTTCAAAACTATTCAACATTTTTCGATGATTTTTTTTAGTTTTGTTCACAAAGACTTTATTGATGTTTCTATGTAGGGTTTTGGAGGATATCCGAAATAGAAAAATTTTGAGAACAGTTGAAAGTCGAAAAACATTGATTCGAAAAAATGTCTATTTTCAATGTACCTTTTCTCAGCAACCGTACGCCCGATTTTCACCATTTTTGTTGTGCGTGTATATTAAAGTGTTATAAACAATGTGTCGAGCCATTTTTTCGATATTTTGTTTCGGAATTTTTTGACGTCTTTTTGAAATTTTATTAAAACTTTTAACCACGTTTTTTTACCTTCAAATATATTTTTCTCGGAGCTGAATCGTTTTTTCAAGAAAATGGCTCTACACATCCTTCGTTTGGATGTACTGGTTACGTTAAAAAAAATATGCCCATACGATAAGTAGATTTCGGGAAAAGGTACATAGCAGGTGAACAAATAACTTTTCAGGAGACACGATTTTCTGAAAAAGTTTGAATTTCTAATCAATCGAACCGCTAACTTAAAAAAATTATTTAACATACTTCCACTGCTCAGAATTTCATGAAATTTGAACCATATATCAAGAAAGGCATGTACTTTCAGAAAATAAATAAATATCTGCATTTTTTGACGCTGCAATATGTCGAACCTCCTTATCATTACAGTCGAAAACATAGAGACATTATATCTAATGTAATAACACTAATAATATTAATAATAATAAATAATACAAATAATAATCAATGATAATAATAATAATAATGTAATAACATTTTTACGTATAACGTCATATCGCAATAACCCATCGAGATATTGATAGACCCAAAAATATGATGAAAGCTCCTCTTTCATCATTCGTTACGAAGGCTCAAGATCTTATTCAATCACCTCATGCATGCAGTTTCCTGACGCTGCCAGGCTGTATGCATATGATTCTTCACGAGACAGTGCTTTTCGATATAGGCTCAGGAGTCATGCATCGATGGATACGAGCGAAGCAAACTCCGCTTGTACCGCACCGTTTTCAACAAAGAAAGGATTTGTCGCGCGCGCGCGGAGGGGCGGGGGTAGCCTAGCCATGAGGACACCTCAGATATTTTATTCTTTATTCTATTTATACGTATATAAATTCCCGTTCTCGTGCAATTATTTTCACTATCGATAACAATTTTCAATCCTATAACGAAGTGCCCAAGAGCTGAGAAAAAACGTAAATGGCTCGTTTTGGATAATATTTTTTAATGCAATAAAAATGATCATTATCGAATTTGTTTTTTCAAGGAACGTTCGATCCTCGCATATGTAAAGAGATGAGATAAATAGGAGAAAAAGGGAACGTCGTTTTTTTTATGATCGAAGCTTTTGTTTTTTAATGTCAAATGTTTCTTTTTTTTTTCGTAATTTATCCGCCTGTCCAATGACAGTTTCTTTGCTCGAACAAATCTAACCGTCTCGTGGTTATCGCGAGAGCTAATACGACTGACGAGAGTATAATTTGTGTTTTTTAAATTTGTTCCACTACGTCTGGTAATTGGATTTTCAGGGAAGATAGCTTTAGCGACGCAGTTACCATCAGCCACCATGGCGTTCCTTCCAGCGCCGCGGTTTTAGCCGCGGGCTTATTTAAGACAGATTATTCTCTCGGCCAGAAGCATCAGCGAAAATGAAAACGCTTCCATTTACAGAAGGATTAATTGACTACGAATCGCTTTAGGATAAAACCCGCTTCATAGTGTCGAGTTAAATGGAGGGCGTGCTGTGAAGCTGTTTTGCGACGATGGTGGCGCCTCCAAGCTGGTGGCCTTGTAGTCTCGAGATTGACTTGTCATGGATATTTTATAAGTTGAATTATCTCGTGTACCAATAGATGTACCGCTTCGTAGCAAACAATGTCTATTGATCGCGATTATATCCCTCTATCGATGAATCGACGAGAGGCTACATTATGTTTTAATCAATTATTATATAACCGAAATAAAGTCCTGGAAGATATTTGCATAGAACAATAAACGTAATCGCAATCCAGAACATATTTCGATGCATTCGCTCGGCTCATTTTACAAATGTAATAAATAGTGCGCGATTTGATCGTTTAGAATATTTATATCATATGCGCATGCGCGTATGGCATCCACGCATGCGCGGATCGAGTGTTGCGCCGCCGCAGTATCAGGAGTGAGTCCAGTCATGCGCACATGATTGGTCACCGCGGTGCGCATGACCGTTCACCGCGCATGCGCAGTAGATCGGTTACGCAGCGATGTCTCTTATTATTACATGAATTAATAATAATTACATACTCGTCGATATTTATTGTAACGTCTGTGCGACAATGTGTAACGACTCTTTTTCACGTGTAAAATTGTTATTTCACGCCTCGATGTTTCATATGTGTTTTGCAACAATTTTGATGATCGACGAAAACAGTGTGCCATAGGCGGGAGATCAAAACGGAATGGGGCAAGAGAGCGGCGAAGCGCGCGCGGGGTGGCTTGCGGAACGTTATTGTGGGCGGTGGCGCGCATCATTTAATCGAGCACGGAGTGAACCTGAGGTCGTGTGCACCATTCCCTCGTCCCACCACACCCTTCCCACCGACCTACCGTTCTCGAAACCCCACACCCGACAACAACGCTGTCGAAGTTGCGCAACACTCTGGGGGTCTAGAATCCACCCCGCAGGCCGGCCAACCTAATGGAAACAAGAAATTGCCGCAAACAGGGTTACTCACGCCTCGACGCCTGGTAAATATCAAGCCCGTCCATATCTCGCGCGCGACGTGTACCGCTTCGATTGAAAAGCAAAAGGCCCCGGGGTAATGTTGCCCTCGCTACCGTTTCGAAACATAGTGGAAACACGTTCTATACAATATAGACAACAATTTTCAAACAAATTCAATTTTTATATCGACCAACGAAAGTTTTCGAAAAGAGCAATTGCAGTTTTTATTTTATCCACGAGACGAATGGAATGTCAGCCGTGATTATTGTTTCAAGGATTCACGACGATAAACGAGCGTTGATGTATTTAAAAACAAATGAATTTTCATTTTTTTATCAGTGATGTTCAATATTTAGATACACAAGAAATTAGGCAGCCAGAAAACGTATCATGACTTTTTTACAATTGTTTGTTTGTGTATTTTGATTATTAAAAAGAAATTGGGCATATTCAAAATCTCGAAAATTTCCAAAAATTAATTGTTAATACGAACGCATTATTCTTATTTTGATTTCTTTGGAGTGTGTCGATGTGCGATTGAGCGAAAACTCATTATATCGTTATTAAATTTCTTCGATGAAATTCCCCAACGCTTCTCGATGGTGCGATATTTGAAAAGCGCCTCTAAAAACAAGGAGGGCAAAAAAGGAACCACCGCGTTATTTCACAGGCAATTATGGCCGAACGATGGTGTGAGTGGTTTACTCTTATTTAACGCCAATGTGCACCCGTCTCACGCTTCGACGCTTCGCTGCGACATCCTATTTGCACGAAATTCTCAATGATAGAATGGCAAATTGAAAATTCTGCATTCGGAAACTCCGCGTCCCTTAGTTTCAGATTTTGGGACGGGCGCACCGTGGGTACTTTTTCACACAACCTTTATTTAATAGCGTTTTTATTGCTAGCGTTATTATATTTTTCAATCGACTACAACGTGGAATCGTTGATGAGAACTGTCAACGAGTTTTTATACCAAAAGGATTATGAATATTTCAAAATATCCTTTCAATTCGACCCAAGGCTATGACAAATGTAAATATTAAAAAAAAAAAGCTTTCGTACATATATACGCAACATACACGCATGCGCATGCTCATCGGCTGACGGGAACGCATGCGTAGATGCGCACGGGTATGCGGTTCCACGCATGCGTTCTCGTCAGCCAATGAGCTAGCGTAGATGCGCACGGGTATGCGCATGCGTAGATCCGCGTGGGTATGCGCCTCCACGCATGCGTTCTCGTAGCCAATGAGTATGCGCATGCGCGTATGTTGTGTATATATGAACGCAAGTTTTTTTTTCGAATATTTAAATTTGTCATGGCTTCCCATCGAATTGAAACCTCATCTCCATTGAGGTCCCAATATCTATTCGAGACAAATAGCAATAATTTTCATGAATACTTTCAGGAGAAATCGAAAATAGTCATGTTATTTGGAATGGAAAGGTACTTACCGTCGTTGTTCGATTAACGAGCGTGGAATAAAAGCTCTTGGAATAAATGGATGCTAGGTTTAGCACGAAATAACGTCGAAGGCCGAGTGGATAAAATTTGCACTCGGAAAGTTTTCCACGAGATCTAACCAGGACGATCATTCGGTGCAACGACGCGTGTTTATCTACGATTTCGGTAATCGAATTTTTGTTCTCTCGCCGATTGCTTTCTTTTCATTCGTTTCACGAAATGGAGAGAGCACCCACCAAAGGCAATATGTTCGAGGACCTCGGACCGCGGACCTCGAGTGTACCGTCGTCTGTTTATTGTGCGAGAAGCATCGTGTCAATTTGTGCACTGTACGTACGGCACGAGTGACCTCTAGGACAAGCCTCCTACCTTTCAGATATCAACCGAACGACGGTTTTAATGGCCAACGAAAGGTCGAACCATTATTGTCTCGTTTTACCAATTCGTAGATCTTCTTCGGCTGAACCACGCTCAATGTGGTAAGTACATTCATAAATGTATTTAAAAAAACAACTATTTTCCAATTATTTAATTTTTTATATTAGGGGAGTGGGGGTAATGTGAGTTACTACAATAAAAGTACTTATTGTTATAAAAGAAAGGCAGTGGTGTAGGGAGTAGCGTCCCTGACTCGCACGCAGTGGGCCAGGGTTCGATTCCCACTGACATCAATGAAATTTTTTTATGTGCTTTTTCTTTGCTCTCGGCCATTTGGAATCCACCTAAGAAAAACTGTAGCTCCACCGGAGTGATTGATGATAAAATTAGAAATTTTTACGATTTTGGTTTTTTTTTAAACATTGCAAGAATATCGAGCTATTTTTATTCCAAAAATTGTGTTTCTAATGTAAATATAAAAATGATCCATTAACCAATCTCCATTCACTTGGTCCATGGTACACAGAGATCCCCCTAGTTCGCTTTAGTAGCCCCCGATTTACAGCCTCACACCACGTTACCATGGCCACTCATTTCATGCTCCAACGTGAGCTTCAAATTACCTCGGCGATTGTCCATGCTCCCATCCATTGCAGCAGAATGCACGGGTCGATCATACACGCTAATAGTAAATGGCCCGAAACGCGCTTATGTATAAGTAACAACGGTCAGATCGTCATTACATGGCTTCTACCCATTGGGTGTATGTGGGCCGACTGTTTTTCCATAATTTTGTTTCCATTGGGAAATCGGATCACGTTCGCTATTGAGAGATTCGTATCCTTCGGTGTGGTAAAATTATCTAAAAATTAAACATTTTAAATATAATAATAATAAATAAATATAATAAATATTACAATTAATTGCTTAATGATAATAAAAGTTTGATGATTTTTATAATGGATAAAATAAAGTTTTATTCGAACAACAATATGCGATATAAATGATACGACTATGGAGTAAAGTGTCCAGAAAGGTAGATTTAAAAATTATTTTGAAACGTCGTTATAAAAATGACCAAGAATGTCATTATTGTTTTACATACGGTAGTAAAATAGATAACTGTATAAAATTTAATTTGTCGTGATGGATAGTTTTGAAAATATTGTTGGTAACAAAAATTAAAATGGGGGTAACCAAGATTAAAATGGGGGGGGGGGGATTCTCACATTCCAAGTGGACCGAGTAAAGTTTATTTGTTATATAATAAACAAAATCATGAATTTTTTTTCCATAAGATTCGTTATAAAAACTAATTGAAGCTTCTTTGATGTCATATAAAAATGTGTTCAAAATTTCAACACGGTTCATGGACCAAAGGATTGAGATACTCATCATATAATGTTGCAATATTTTACACGGGCTCTTATGGGATATTGCGAAAAATGACGATTTTCAAGAATAAATATCATGATTTTTGAGTCGATAAAAGACCCTGAAATTGAACACACATGTACATATGACATCAAAGAACGTTTCTGCAAATTTTCAGTGAAATCCAACGGAAACGCTGTGGCGATAGGACTACCTTACGGAAAGAATTGTATATCTGCGCCTCAAATGATGATTGTCGATACTAAAGCGTCTATATTCTATCGACCTATTTCTTAATATTTCAACGTGAAATTTTCACACAATTTGCATAGAATTTATTTCAATAATCGATTTCACAGGCAATCGATAATTTTTCGTAAAAGTTAAAAATGAACGAATTAATGATTATTTACTTCAAAGATTAATGTTGTATTTAATTTCGAGCCTTTTTATAAGCTAAAAATGAAGGAATTAATGATTATTTACATCAAAGATTAATTTTGTATTCAATTCAACTTGTCCAATTAATTTAATTAAATTTGCCATTCGAGTTTGTTAAGTAACCCTAATGTACCGTAGTATTAAAAACCATATAGAATACTTTCTTCCATTTGCTCAAAAACGAAAATAAAAATAAAAATGTAATAAAAAATTTACATTTTGCCAATTTTTAAATTGTTTACAATTGAACGTATATATGACCTCTCGTAATGTCACTGGTGTATCTAGGGGAAGGTTGGACAAGATGGAAGGAGCGGGCAACATGGAAAATACCTATAACTTTAAATCACGTGACAGGACACTCGAGTCGTTGTGTATACAGAGACATGCGGTCACCTTGAATAGCTGGCACAAACAAGAGAAAAGTACATAAGTATTGTTTGGTTTGGATCAAATTTTTGCTAAAACTTTAGTTTTTTGAAGTGATATTATTTATACAGGGTAATTAATATTGCTATTCCTTTCTATACAAAAAATTCCTCCTAGTAATAAATTGTACGAATCAATAGGGAAACAAAGAAAGTATTAAAAGTTTAGGTAAAAGCGTTGATATCATTATTGGCAACGTTTGTAAGCAAGATGAAAAATGGAATTTTGAGGCCTTGATGGAAACGCTTCCATCTTGCCTACGCGTAATTATTTTGATTCTTTTTTCAATTTCCCCGACTAATTGGGCTTTTTTTTCTAGATGCTGCTCAAATATAACGGACACAGTGGCAGAGGATGTTGGAGTGAAGAAGCAATGCAAAAAGTGGTGGATGAAGCTAATAAATAAAGCAACAAAGAAAAGAGGAAGGGAAAACGGGAGAATAGAAAATAACGATACAATGTTGCAATATCCTGAGTAGCACTCACAAAATGATTCGTTTTGTCTATTCTGTGGCGAAGAATACGTCGAGCCACTCACGAATAGGGTGACCAGACGTCAGGATTTGGCCCATGTCAGGGTTTTAGGCACCTGTCAAGATTGCAGTTGACTTTTGCAAATGTCAAGCTTTGCCAATAATTGCCACTTGTTTGTCTAAAAAAAAAAGGAGAATTTTGCGCCTACTCGCGAAAATTTATTTCTTGCTGGTAAAAAAAGGGGAATTCGGCCTTTTTTTTTATAAGGTCAGGATTTACCATTTTTGCATCTGGTAACCCTACTCATGGAGGACAGGCTACAGTCCCCAATATATTGTCGTTGGGCACGTGAATTGTGCACCGACACAGAAAATGGTTGTTCTTTTGTGTTACAATTGCTAAATGTAAAGATTTAAGATACATTCCAACTTGCCCTCATGAGCTTTACCCCTTGACCTCAGGGCGAGGGCAAGATGGAATTTATCATGCTTATGGTTCATTCGTTATTGCAATGATCCTGCTTATAATTAATTATCAATAATTACATTATAAGATAGATTTATAAGTATTTTTCAAAAACTGATGGTAATTAAATATTTATATTTTGTTCTGCTATCTTTTTACGTCATAAATTTAGCTGTTCCATGTTGCCCTCACTTCCCCCATCGCTCCACCAATCTACCACATATTTATATTCACTTACAATTCTGAAAAGTCGTCTATTCATTACAATCGTGCGAAAACAAAATTTCAAGTCCGAAACAAAAAATTTATAATTTTCATTCGAAAAATAATTGCTTGACTGAACAAGAGTTGTCAAATGACAGCACATAAAAAAATGAAAGAGCAACAGAAGTTCGATTTCAGTCAGGCAAAAATTTAGAAAAATAATAACTTTGAATCGAACCTTGATGCAACTGACCCCACCCTTTCGTATTACATATAAATAGTCAACTCCCATTTAAAATTTCACCTTGAACAAACTCGCACAATTTATAATTAATTATCATTACAAATATGAGGAAACATCAGAAATTGTAATTGAGCTTACAAATAGTTTAAAAACATCACAATAATCGAGCTCTGATGGAACTGACTCCAGACAATTCAAAGATTTATAAAACAAAAAATATCCCCGAGGCGTGTAACACAGGATTAAAAAAACATTGGTCCATGAATAAATTTATGCAAAATTCATTCTTTCGTTACGATCTTCCGGGTGTTGTCCGGGTATTTAAGAATTTCTGGAACAAAGAATTGTTCTTCTCTCGCGAGGGAGGAAGGAAGAGTTGCGAAGAGGGGGGGGTTAGAGAGAAAAGGGTCGAGAGTAAAAGAGGGAGAGAAGAGAGTGGAGTGAAATACATTTCTCCGTACATTTAATAATCCTTACCCCGTTAGCGCCTTATCTTGTAGCGACCGGAGTTTTGCTGGCACAATATCTCTCGAGGACAACGGGGCGGGCTAGACAGAGCCGAGTCAGGGAGGTCTCGAACGAGCCACCGGTACAATTTTAGCATAAAAATGGCCAATTATACGTCTAACAAACTGCCACGCGACGCGAAAAATTTCGAGTCGCGTAACTCGGTTAGCGGGTTGAAGGACATTAGTTAGCGTAAATACCGTCGGTTGCCGCACTTTTATCCTTGATTACCGTTTCTCGAAAAGTTAAACCTATTACACGCCTCCTCCTCAACGTCGACTCCCAAGTGCAAGAAAGGTGGGCATCCTCCTTGAATCTTCTTCGAAATCCCGAAAGAAATGTATGGGAGGAAAGTCAACGATAACTATTCTCGCTGGGATGCCAACGCGATGGAGAATTCTCTTCTTTGAACGAAGGAGGAAAACTCTGCGAGGCGACCAGGTCGCTGCTTTGATCCTCTCATCCCCACTCTCGCCCACTTTTTTTTTCCCTGGGACGAGTTGGTTGTACGAGTCAGCGTACAATCGGGGACAATCTCAACATGATTTTACTTTCCTACTGAATTGCCTCTAATTCGTACCGAATAATCGGACGTTTAAAAAAAAAAGGAGAAGGAACGCCCTTTCGAGCCAATCTTAAATCGAATTACGCCCCTTCGAATAGTCCCTCGCTCCATGTCTCTCGTTAGCATCCACTCGCAAAGAGACATCATTTTCTTGAGGATCGAGGAACGATGGATGACAGGAAGACGAAAATGAGAAAAATCATTTTGAATATTTTGTCTGTTTATTGTCTTGTGTTATTTCTCATCTAGTAGCTGACGCGATTCTCAGCACAAACATTTGTAAAAACTATTTTAGTCAACTTTGTTTATTCTTACATAAAATGGAAGAAATATTTCGATTCGAAAAAAATATTTCGATCCATTAATTCTTTGTTCGTCGACGAAAAGTATATCAGTCTTGTATCTTTCCAAACTGACAAATGGAAATTTTCGATACAAAAAGAAAGCAAAGATGATATTTAATGCGAAAAGGATCGTACTTTTAATAGAGCGCTCTAATATCTTTGTTTTGTCTTTGTCGTACATTTTCTGACTAGCGCCTGGCCAGTTTTTTAAAATAAATTGGGCAGCGAGAATATAGTTATGAAAGAAGGGAAAGACTTGTCTCGCGAGTATGTTACGGCCGTTATATCGCCACTGCTCCATCTCGTGCGTTCACTGCAAGTCTTGTAGTGTACTCGAAAAGCAAGGCGGATGTCGCTCGGGCCAAAGTTAAATTAAATCAGTACGAAGGCAGCTAATATTGTAGTTTATCTGGCGAGACATTAGCGAGATGAAATATGCCCTCCTTCGCGCGCTCAACTTAAAATCAAGATCCGCGAAGTTCCCTTGCCTCGCAGACATCCTTCCTGCTAAGTCGCGCGTGAAAATACTAATTATTATACCGATTATTAATATGAAAAGTTGTATGCCGTTGAGAGAGATGCGAAGGTACGAGCTCACTGTTAACGCCCCTCTACCGTGTTCACCGGCGAAGATATACCGCGTCTAAGCTCGGAATAGCCTGGATTATGCTTAGTTAGAATTTCTCTTCGTATCGCTTCATTAACATTTTCATTACTTTTTATCAAAAACGAAATGTGCGTGTGGGCGAAACTTTTGCCGAAATCTTGATACACACCACGTGTTTACCTATAGGCAATCTTGTCTCGAATCATGACTCTACGTACTCCTTGATAACGAAGAATCTCCCGATTAAGGGAGGAGGTCTAGTTGAAATTTTCAAAAAATCGATTTTTTTTCATTTTCCAAAAGGACAATATCTTACGAGTATTTTTCGACTAATTGCATTTAAATCGGACCATTATTCGCCAAAATACATAACTTTGAAGGAAGCCGTGTTAGAGCCATACAAAGTAAGAAGGTAAAACTTTAAACTTGTTTTTCTCGAAATCGTGTTTTCGAAGTCGGTGATCACTGTAACTCGAGAACGGCTTTACCGATCGGATTGAAATTTATATCACTTCTTCTATATATAGTTCTCCTTCGGATGAACGAAGGATTTTTTTTTAGGACAATTATTTTTTTTTTTATAGTAAAAAATGTAAGTGAAATGTTGGTCAAAACAACATTTTTGACTTTCAACGTCCGCCATTTTGTGAAAAATGGAAATTTTTCAAAACCCTTCGTTCAACCGGAGCATTATATCATTAACTAAAGATCCCCCTTGTTTTGTTGGTTTCAGATAATCCGTTGCAGCCCGGGAGTGATCACCTCAAAATCTGTTTTTTGCAGCGTCTTCGGCCGTTGATATATAACGGCTTATTTATAAATATATTTCTTTCAAGAAATTATAATGTTTACACTAAATATATATCTTTTATACCGAAGAACTTTTGTTATCAAAATCGATTTCGTCAAACATAACCTATGAATTTACAAAATTCACGATCTCGGAATAAACAAAGCGGGATATGAGGAACATAACCTACAAATTCAGAAAATTCAAGATGCCGGAAGTAAAATATAATTAAGTATGAAAAACACAATCTATAAATTTTCAATATTCAAGATGGTGGATTAGAAATAGCAAGTCGACATCACAAAAAATAATCGGATTTACACGAAATTCAAAACTCCCATCATTTTTATATCACCGATTTTGCATGTCGAGCTCGAAGGAATATACAGAAGTTCGAATTGGTGGAATCGGTATGGCGGACGTAACTCGGAAAATTTCTTCTATTTCCCATGTCAATTGGAATTTTCCGAGTGGTTGATGAAAAATGATTTTAAATATACCTACAACACAATTAACGAATATCGTGTTATAAAATTGCAGAAAATAAATTGATAAATTATTGACACCAAATACCATAAAAAATTAACCAAATTTTTTAATGAACCCAATAAATTTAATTTACAATGTAGCATCGCTAAAATCCCTAAAATGGCGATTATTCGAATAACTTGAAGACTTCTTTCCTCTGTCGTCTAAATTATTAAATCCTGCACACACTCATATCCACCTGGAAGACCTAAATTGTCGAACTAACTTTAGACATACCATTTTCAATAACATTCTTCAAAGTGAAGCTCAGGCGAGAGTCGCTTTTTGTTTCATGAAAGCAACATTTTCAACGATGCTGCCTCTCGAGAACTGCTCGTAACTGAAACATCGAAAGTGATATTAAAAGAAAATAAACGATTACAATTTATCGATTCAGCCAAATGACAAATCTTCAGTACAAAATATGATTTCTACTCACATTCGGCGATATTTCTCTTTTTCAGCAGTCGATAAGGATGGATTGGTTGAATTCAAGGACTCGATTAGGTGTTCCTGTGTAACCTGGATTGATTCGACAGACTTGTCCTGATCCTGCGATAAATGAGGGATGACACAAATATTGTGAATTTGGAATTATAAATTACGCGTTACAATCCGGTGGGAACGTTAAATTTGTATTTTGTTATAATAAAAAAAAAAGAGAAGTCCCTCTCGAACAACACTTTTTTATCTAAAAGACATAAAATTGGATTTATGGTATGAATAAAAATAAAGAACAATGTTTCGGTCACTGCGAAAACTACTTTTTAAGGACTGATTCTTCCAATTATATATTTTTTTTTGTACTATATTTCTAGAATAATCTGGGAAAATGTCATGTTAAATTGTTAATGAATAATAAAGTTATGTTCCAGAAAAGGTAGCAGTTTTTAATAATAACAATCGCCATTTGGCGAATCAAACTTCAGCTAGTTAACTATCGAACTATTATCTACTGTTACACGTCGTAACATTTTTTACATTCACGCTTTAGTTTTTCTTTTTTGTTACTTGCTGAAAAATTAAAAAAATTAAAAAAGATATTTCAATTTTACTATAAACTTTTAGTAATACTACTTTACCATAAAAATATTTGAGGAAATTTCATTCCACAGTTATATTTCTATGAAAAATTATTTCTCGAATAAAATTTTATCTGTATAACTTTCGACATTGTTCAATCGTAAATTATTGTCATTTTTGACAAAGAACAAATTTGTTACCACGAGGAAAATTATGAAAATTCAAGTCCCTGTATCCTCGTTATACACATATGTACAACCCCTTAAACGATATTCGCGTGTCTTCGCTCGGAGTTTCTGAAGAACGTGGGGCGTAATTATGATAGTATCGTTAGTGATCTTTCAGGGTTGGTAGATTATAGGAAGGTACACGTAGCGCCGCGTGTGTTTGCGCTCGTGTATTATATAACTGAGGAAACCTAGGGAGCTTTATTAGCGCGAGAGTCAAGTAACCCCATCCTCGCTCCACTTGGTCGCTAACTACGCTTCACTGAACACCGAGGGGGTTATTATCTTATGCGTTATAATGATGCGCAAAGCGGATGGAACGGAGGGTCGGGCAATCATGCGAGATTGAAAGGCAAACGAGTAGTTAGTCACTTGGCATGGCTGACGTCTACGACATTGGTTATACATTATTTAGTTCCTTACTCTTTAAGTTAAACGTAGGAAAATAATATAATCCATCAATGGGAAGTGTGGATCGAGGGTAGGAACAGTTGGAAATTGCAATAAGAACGATTTTCCTTTCCTTTTGGGTTCGAAAAGATCAACGTATTGACAATATTTTGTAAACAGTTCGAGTTCGATTGGAGGAAAATTAAGGGATAATGTAGATAGACAGATAGTAAACTTGGTGCATAGCTCTCAGACCGGGGTGGTTGTACGCACGGATTCCAATGTGTGGTGTGCTTCGTCTTTTTACATATCTCTTCTCCTCATACACATCTCCAGCCTCAATTCCACCAGCAAACCACTCAGGTCAACCTACAGTTTTTTTCTTAGGTGGGTTCCGGATCAACGAGATTACAGGAAAAGCGTATAGAAAAATTGCATTGGTGCCGATGGGAATCGAACCCTGGCCCACTGCGTGTGAGCCGGAAACACTACCCCTATGCCACTGCCTGTCTGATTAAAGAGGTTCGACATATTTCAGAGTGACAAAATTAATTTTTTTCTGATAGTGCGTGTCTTTCTTGATACGTGGTTCAAATTTCATGAAATTCTGAGCAGTGGAAGTATGTTAAATAATTTTGTTAAGTTAGCGTTTGAATTCATTAGAAATTCAAACTTTTTCAGAAAATCGTATCTCCTGAAAAGTTATTTGTTCACCCGCTATGTACCTTTCTCGAAATCTATTCATCGTATCGTCATATTTTTTTTTTTTTGACGTAACAAGTACATCCAAACGAAGGATGTGCCGAGCCATTTTCTTGAAAAAACGATTCAAACCCGAGAAAAATATATTTGAAGGCAAAAAACGAGGTCAAAGATTTTAACAAAATTTCAAAATGATGTCAACAAGTTCTCAAACAAAATATCAAAAAAATGGCTCGACGCATTGTGTATAATACTTTAATATACACACACAACAAAAATGGTCAAAATCGAACCTACGATTCCTGAGAAAAGGTGAATTGAAAATAGGCATTTTTCCAACCAATATTTTTCAACTTTCAATTAGACCAAAAAAAATTCTATTTTGAATATCCTGTAAAACCCTATACAGAATTATCAATAAAGTCTTTCTGAACAAAACTAAAAAAAAGCGTCGATAAATATTGAATAGTTCCAACTTCATCTATTTTTTCATAATGAAATATTTAAAAAATGTCTTTTCTTGGACAGCCCTAAATTTTCTATCAATTCGTATCCTGGCGAATGGTGTTTTAACCATTTAAAAAATGGACTTTTGAAAATAGTTGATTCGGGTAGCATTATCCTTCGGCTGGTATACCCTCTAAATTGTATTTGAAAATTCACAAAATTACCCAAATTGCAGTCTCTAACAGCTAGTTGGACCGTATACATACCCAAAACTTTATAAAGCCTTATACCGATAATAAGATTACCGGACCGGACCGAAAACCAGATGTGTAATCACTACGATTGGTCAAACTTCCCGTACAAAGCCAGTTCCGATGAGAATTCTGTCGCGCATTCACGGAAACCCGGGTGGTATATTATCCCAAGTAGGCCCTACCCCGAATTGAGCCAGGTACCTACCGAACGTTTATCCAACCGACCGAGCAACGTTGTGAAAAATAATGTTCTTACCGAGCGTCGGTAATATAGATTTTTAAAACTACAGATACGTTGTATTCTGAGCTATGTAAAGTTAGCCTTTCGATTTTGACTTTTGCATCTTTTTTTAATTTATAACGATTGTTTGTGATTGTTCGATTAATTAAAACGTTTGTTTGATCGTATTTTTTATCAAACAAACAAAACAAAAATGAGCGTTAAGAGACAGTGTAACTAGCGACGAGCTACTTGCACTTCGAAAACGGGATCCGTAAATTGTCCGACACTGAGCAACCGATCGCCTTGAAATTTGGAGGGTACATAGAGAATTATGGCACAAAGTGCATGACAGTCTTATTTTTCCAAAATTTTGGAAAAAATTTTCCGGTGGTAACTGAATCTGCAAAAAATTTTCCAAAATTTTGGGAAAATAAGGTTGTCATGCACTTTACACCACAGTTCTATGTGTACCCTCCAAATTTTAAGGCGATCGGTTGCTCAGTGCCGGACAATTTACGGATCCCGTTTTCGAAGTGCAAGTAGCTCGTCGCTAGTTACACTATCTCTTAAGTTACCCGCAAATTTTTGAAATTTTGTCTAATTTGATTTTTTCAAACGTCAATCGATTCGGAATCGTTTGTTGGAAACAAATAATATAATTCGAACGTTTGTTTGATCGTTGTTTTTCCACAAAATCAATAAATTAAATATTGGTCAATAATTAAAATATTGCTCCGAAATGATGTAACGATCGATTCTCATATTGAATAATGAACAAATCAGTATACCTGTATCGACAATCTCGCAGACGAGTTGAATTACGCAAAGATAAACGAAATTGAGAACGTTTTTTCTTACCATACAACTGCGAAGATGCTCAACATGAGATGCACTCAACTACTGAAGTAAAGTAAAGTTAACAAAATCTTGTAAACTTGATCAAGTAATCCCGTGTCGCAACACGAATTGTAGGTTATATTGTTATATGCACGCAACACATATTAAGGGAGCTTTCCAGTGTGAAATTTTCAAAAAACCGATTTTTTTTTGCTTTATCGAATAGTATACACTCTTTTCGAAGAAGCAGAAGGGATATTGTATGGACCTGGCATCGCTGATTGACCGTAAGTAAACGATTTACCTAAAATTTCCTCACTTGAAACTTTGAACGCGTTTTTCTCGAAACAGCATTTTTCAAAACGGTGTCCAACTTGGAGGGCAGAGTTTTAAAGCTATCGAGTTGAATTTTTTACACAATATTCTTAACGTCATTATTTATCGTGCTATGGAAGCTTTTTTTTTGACATCTTCCTATTTTTTTGTAAAAAAAACTGCCAAAAAATCATGCTAAAATCGATACTTTTTGTTCAAACCGGCGCCATTTTTGCAAAAAAAAAAAAAAAAAAAAGCCTCCATAGCACGAAAGCCAATTATATACCGATCAATAATCTTTTTGTGTTTTTTGTTTCAGATCAAAATTGTGACCCCCAACGTGGACACCACATCCAAGTGCATTTTCTGCAACAATTGTTTCATCATTTTTATAGATATTAATTAATAAATAAATCGATCTTTAAAAAATTGTTTTGTATTCTTCAATACCCAATTAATATACAAAAAAAAAACCAGACCGATTAGATTATTTTTTCTTTAAAAAAAAAATCGCGAAAAACAGCGATTTTTCGGGCTGTCACACTGGAAAGCTCCCTTAAGTCTGGTCAAGCCAGAATCTAGTGTGAAAGCTACGACGAACCAATATTTTATTTATTGATCTTTTTGAAAAACAACGATCAAACAAACGTTCGAATTATATTATTTGTTTCCAACAAACGATTCCGAATCGATTGGCGTTTGAAAAAATCAAATTAGATAAAATGTCAAAAATTTTCGGCTAACTTAACGCTCATTTCTGTTTTGTTTGTTTGGTAAAAAATATGAGTAAACAAACGTTTTAATTAATCAAACAATCACAAACAAACGACGAACAATCGTTATAAATTAAAAAAAGATGCAAAAGTCAAAATCGAGGGGCTAACTTTACATAGCTTCAATTCTGCCTAGTTCGACCCCGCCCGACTCTGCTGGTGTTATTTTTTTAGCTAAATACGATCTAATCTTCCTCTAGTTAACCCCGAAGGCCCGCCCACACGATCTCATAATTGAGGAAAATTGATCAGATTTTTCTACTTTCTTATGAGTCGAGCGTTAATTTTCCAATTGGTCTCTCGGCTTTCCAAAAACAACGATATATTATTTACAACCTTCGATAAATTCACTTCAAAGTTCATCTTGTTCAGACAGATCAAATTACTTGAAGCTATACACGGGCCTTGATGGAATGAAATACGTTAAAATCGTACAATATACAGGGTGAATCACATAAAGTGTCGCACAGCGAATTCTGAGGTAGATGAAGCCATTACAAACAAAAGTTATAAATAGACATTGAGGATATTGTTAATAATTTACGAGATATAAATTTTTTTAATCGGTCCAATCAGAGCGCGCCAAGAAGCGTTGAAGCCGCCCACCTCCACCCCCAGCCTAGCCGTAGATATAGCATAGATTAGGGCGTTACATTTGGGTTTGCAAAATTCAGATCAGTCAATTACATTGCTTATATTTTTCCGCAATGATTTTTTTTTTCCCGAGCATTGGCTGCTCTGAAATTTGCCCGACGTGCCAACGATCGTTCAAGTCACCCACTCACCGTCTAAATTCAGAGCAGCCAATGCCTGAGAAAAGAAAATGACTGCGTAATAATACAATCAATAAAATTGACTGCTCTGAATTTTGCAAATCCAAATGTAACGCCCTAATCTATGCTGTACCTACGGCTAGGGTGGGGGTGGCGGCTTCAACGCTTCTCGGCGTGCTCTGATTGGGCCAATTTTAAATATTTATATCTCGTAAACTATTGACAATATCCCTAATGTATATTTGCAACTTTTGTTTGTAATGGCCTCATCTACCTCAGAATTCGCTGTGCGACACTTTATGTGATTCACCCTGTATACATCGCCAAGGGTGTAAACATTTAACACTACATCTATCGAAGAGAAGTAGTGGCATAGGGATAGCGTTCGGGACTCATACGCAGTGGACACGGATTCGATTCCCCCTGGCACCAATGGAATTTTTCTATGTTCTTTTCTTATGCTCAATGGTTCGGAACCCACCTAATTGTAAGAAAAGGTGTAGGTCCATCGGAGTGGTTGCTGGAAATGTGAACCTGCTGATGATGAAAAGTTCATCAATAGCAGGTTCCTACTTACCGGTGGAAGATTTTCCAGGGCACTCTCCAGGGCAGCATACTTGGCTTGTGTCAAGATAGCACTTAGATCTGCTCCTGTAAATCCCACCGATCGTTTAGCGATATCCTTTAAATCGAGGTTGTTTACATCAATGGCTTGTGCTTCACACAGAGAAACAAGGATTGCTTCCCTGTCGTTCTGTAATAAAGAAACTTGAGAGTAAACATTTCTCATATAATTCATGAAAAGTTTCGTTGATATTTAAATAAGCAAGGTTATATCGAGACCTTTACTCGCATACCTCATCCGGCAATGGGCATAGCAATGATTTGTCTAAACGACCAGGTCGTAGAAGTGCCGGGTCCAGCAGATCTGGCCTAGATGACGCAGCGACCACTGCAACGCCCTCTCTTCCTTCAACTCCATCCAATTGCGTCAAAATCTGATTTACGACTCGGTCGGTAACACCGGTACTGTCATGGCCGCGTCTGGTGGATAGTTAAAAATGTGATCAGAATTGTATAAGGTTCTGAAAATAATTTTGTCCTACTATGGCAAAATCTGGATTTGTAACTCCAGAGACTTTCAGATTAATATTTGAGGATTTATCAATGACGTAGGAGTCATATGATCGTTTCGTTATACGAATCACCGATAGAGGCGCTGTTAGATGGGCAATGCTAACCTAGGTGCTAGACTGTCGAATTCGTCGAAGAATAGAACGCACGGTTTGGCTCGACGAGCTCTGCAAAGTGATCAATGTTAATTTTGTTTATAACGATTAAATAATAAGATCAATGTCATGTATCCAAGGTACTGACTTCTCGAACACATTTCGAACCGCTTCTTCGCTAGCCCCTATATACTTTGATAACAGCTCAGGTCCCTAAAACAAAAATGCCAGTAGTTCAACGAGTACTTAGAAAAATTCTCGATAAATCCAAATACGAACGATACCTTAACACTAATTAAATTTACACCGCACTCTTTGGCAATCGCCCCGGCCAATATAGTTTTACCCGTTCCCGGCATTCCATAGAGGAGAACGCCATTTTGATTTTTTATCGGTGCATTCTGGTAAATTTCCGGATACTTTAGCGGCCATTTTAACAACTGCGTCAACACTTCTTTGACCTTCGTTAAACCACCGATATGAGACCAATCGTGCCCGGAACTTTTGTATAGTTGTACACCGTGTAACGACAGTGTTTTGTAATTTTTTAGGGTTTCAGATAAATCCTCTTCGTCCAAAATCACCGTCGTCTTCGCTTGATTCTTTGCTGAAAGAAAAATATGACAATGAAGCGTCTGCGCTATCTGTCGTCAATTCTTGAAACTAGCGCCCCCAGTTCGAGGTTGGATTACGTGTTAAAACTCCATATTACACGCAATCGCCACTTCGAAAACGCGAATCGTAAATTCTCCAACGTCGCATAACCGATTGAATTGAAACTTTGTTTAGGTAATAGAGAATCATGGCAAAAAGTGACTGTGTTATCTTTCAGTCCTTTCGATTGCACCGCGCTCGAACATTTACGAATCTAGTTCTCGAAGAATCGCTTGCCGACTTGGTAGAGTAATTCCACTTTTTCCCACCACGAACGCTGTCGAACGCTTACAGATAAAAATTTAGCGGGAAATTCAAGAAACGAACCACAATCTTGAAAATTAATATAATAATCCAAAAGCTAAAATCATACCATGGCGTTTCCATGCAGAAAATGCTGCTTTTTCAGCAAAATCAACAAGGTCCTGAGCTACCCATCCTTCAGATTTATTCCCGTAATAATCCAAGTTTAATTCTTTCGGTACGTGAATATGATTGCGCAAAGAAAGCCTCAGTATATCGATGCGATGTTCCTAAGTCGTGTAAAATAATTTTTTGTAATAGAAAATCAAGCATTTAAGAAAATAAGCAATATCTTACCTTGACAAGTTCCGGCATCGTCAGAACCGTTCGAAATAAATGGACGCCCCTAGGTGACCTTAACTTCGGACCGATTTTGTTGATATTCGTGCAAGTTGCGATTATCGAAACAAAATTCGACACTTGATATGTAGCTGCTATATTGAAAATAACATCCAGTATTCTGAAACCAATAAAACTCTACTTGTATTTAAATGCAAAGTTGAAATTTTAGTGAACAAACTTTCGTTCGTGTCACCAATTTCATTCTGTTCAATTTTTGCATGAACGATCGAAGATAGGAATATTGATTTTTCAATTCACCTCGAGGCGTTGATCGCATCCGGTGTATTCTCTTCCTCACCGCTTGGCGAACTCGTGATGCTTTCCAAATCATCCAAAAATAATATCGAAGGCTGATAATATACACAGTCAGCCATGGCTGCTGACATTATTTTATGCATCGCTTCAGCCCTTTTGCCTGCACAAGGAAAACAACAATTCTATGAATATAATAATGAAAAACAATTTTTCAAGGTCATAGGAACAAAAGACTAAATTGCTTACCTTTCAATGCTTTGCACTCTATAACGTGAACGTGTACGAAATAAGGAGATTTTTCCATTTTTTCTTGGAGAATTCTGCAAAGAGTAGTTTTTCCAACACCAACGTCACCGCAGATAAGAATATTTCCGGGTTCGTGGCAAAAGTTTGGAACACAGGACAAGCTCAAACTTAGCTCAAGAAAAATCCGACATTCCATAATTATCGTCTCAAGAGGTCTGAAAGGTTTAAGAAATTATTGTAAAATGCATATTTTTTTTCTGAGACAAATCTTTTTCAATCTGGAAAAAGGCATTTTGAGAACTCTTTTTTTGAGAAGCCCATGACAATAATAATAATAATAATAATAATTAGAAGAAGAAGAGGAAACAAAGTGTTACTCACAATAAAGAAATAGTTGCCATTTTTATTGTCTCAAATTTGTTTTTGATATCATTTGTATCGTTGGATTCAAACGGCGTGACAGTTTTCATATCAATCACAGAATTTTTCAGCTCCGCGCTATGCAAAATCAAATACGAACATTGCTCGGGTAAAAGCAACACCAAGCAGCTTGTTCCATCGTTGAAATAAATTCTCGAACGAGAATTCACTAGAATTTGATCATCGTGTGCAATGTCTATGAGAAATTGTTCAACAACTTGTCGCGTTACCGACTGATTAGAGGGAAATATTGCGATCGACGTTACCGACTGAGTCAAAGGCACTATAGGCTCTAAAATCACTTTGCTTCCAACATCCAATTTCAAATTCCGCATTAAATTCGTCGATGCATAAATTTCATTATGGACTGAGCTAGAAACAGGCCATTTTTGTTTCTGATTCGCCGTGGTTATCGTCGTTTCTATTACACATAACTTCACTACCAACTCTCTAGACTCTGTCGGTAAAACAGAACGGTCCGTTTGCAACAATTCGTTATTCGTCGGATTCGTGTAGTGCCAATCTTCGTGGACTTTTCGAATTTTGTAAAAACAATTTTGCGTACTGTCCATCCTTTTGCGACACGTTGGAAGGTTGGATTCTCGAACAAAAACGAGATAAGGTCTCTCGGTTCCACAAAAGGATACATCGAGCGAGTAAAGTTCTGACAAGGCTGAGAAATTACAAACGCGAAAAACTTCAGGGATTGTGAGCTTCTCGTCATTTTTCATCCAAGTCTGTATATCGTTGGGAACGTCTTTCATCTTGGACTTTCTAGTTAGCCATGGAACGTTGGCGAAAAAAGTCCAAATTTTCAAATTCAATTGATCACCAGTTGTCTTGTCGATTTTGGCTACATTCCTTTTTCGTGCACTCGGCAATGCAACGTGTACCTCGGTGTCATTGGCGATCATACCATACTCGAAATTCGAATTGATTGCATCTAAACGAGAGAAAAGTTTCAATTATATTCTTTCTTATTTTTTTCGGACAACTTGGGGATTTTATTCTAAGTGGGTATATACGTGTTTGCGTATTAAAATTGTCTGTCAATTATTTTCGTAATGAAAAGAGTCAATATGCAATTTGAATAACTTAAATATTAGAACATTTCACATTTTTTCAAGCGTTATGTCAAAATTTAGTTTGACGAGTTCGTGTTTTTATTCGTTTCGACAAAGATTTCTGTTGAATTAATCTGCAGAATTTCAACTATGTACCATGAATCGTCTATATTTTTCATTTCGACCATCAGGTGGCGAGTTCTTAAGACGCAGATTTAGAGGTTATAGTTGTCCCACGATTGCGATAAAGATAGTTTTCAAGTGGGATAGGTAAATTTTTCGGTACTTGTTTTAGCTCCGTCACAATTTTGCCACAATTTTGCATCGAACACGCTAAATTTTATCTCGATCCGTTGCATTATGCCAAAGAATTTGAAATTTGTGTTTTCGAAGTGGTCGAAGCGTGTATCATTGCGTTTCAATGCGTTTCCTGCCTTACCGATTGTCAATGTCACTGACATTCCCTTGGAGATCCACACGACGATCGACTGATTTTTCGCGACAATACTTATTTGATCCAGTAAGATCGATTGTATTCTTTCAGCTTGGTATTCCTGCAAAATGTATTATTTTATTTAAATACCATTTTCTTTCTCTCTCCAATTAAAAAAGGATTATTTGGATCGATATAGAGATTATTTAAATACTAATTGTTGCTATTATTTATCTCAAAACTACGTACAGTGTATGAATTTTAATTTATTCGTATAAGTCAAATTGTTGAAATTTAGTTCAACAAATAATTTTAGGTCATGCGACATATATATTGTAAGACACCACCAAAACGTACCACAATATGCCAATCCTGAATGTTCCGTGGCGTGACGGTAATTGAAGATAGGAAGGGTGGATTAGCGACCGATGAAACCACAACATCGTCTCCTTCTTTGATGTTCAACGAGCGCCCAAAGGTGGCGTTGATTCCTAATGACTCCTCGAGCCCTGACATAGGGCGCCATGACATATAGTAATTATTTCCATCGTGCGACAGCTTTATACCGTTTGCCTGAAATGTTCATAATGTAAATATAAATATATTCAATTATCCTAAAAAATTGTAACGTAATTTATAATACTCGCCACACCTGGAAAGACAATTTTATGGGTATCTCATATGACTCGATACGACTTTACTTCGGTCGGTAACAATATATTCTTCCTCAATTTTATCATAAGGAATGATTTTTCGGACGAAAAAAAACGATAAGTTACCGACGGAGTAGCCTCAATATGACACGAAAACCACGAAAACAGCTGATTACATAGCATACGAACTCTTAACGACTTTTTCGAAGTAGATGATCAAAGACATAACTCCGAAGCATCGAATTCTTGTATACGTTCGTTAGTTTTGTTATCTACAATTCTCGATATTGGAACCACTAAGTACACAATAGTACGTGCCTTATAGAAAATTATCGAGTCTACCGACTGTCGACAAGTTCACGACAGTCGGTACAATACCAACCGAACCGCTATAAACCTGTGATAGATGGTTGCATTTTTCAGTCTCCCTTTTCTCTCAACTTTTTCCACCATAAAAATTAACCATCAGAGCGCAAATTTAAATACCTTCTTTGTTACCGATTAATATGTAAATTACTTGCTACCCATGGTTACTAACTCGGTCGATAACAATTTATATCAGTCAACATGAAATGTACTCCTTAGATGACAATAACACTGTAAATGTTTTTTAAAAATACAACAGTGAATAAGTACCATAGAGCCTATGAAGTTTAAAAACCACTCAAATTTCATAATGAAATATTTATCTAGTCGTTTACGTTGTGATAAGTAACTGCACCAACATCTCAGTCTTTATTTAATACGTTAATCCCGTTAGCAAGACATGATCTAGCATCCAGCCAGGTCCTTACAAGAGCACGAGATTGTGGTTGTACCCATATAATTACATATGTACATAAACTATCTACCTTGCGTTCCCATCTTCTGGTCAAAATTTCCGGCAGATAAACGAAGCAATTTTTTAATGCAATATATTTTATTCTAAAACGTTCCTCTTGCATGTTTCAACACTTTAAACCGTCTGTTTCAATAATATGCGTTATCAATCACTATTGTAGGTTATGTGTAACAACTCATAACCTCGTTATACTAGAAATATCGTGAATTAAAAATTGTTCACTGGTAACCATGACTTCGATCATTTGGTCCATCTATCGAATGACGAATACAATTAACACCGTTTAATATTTATCAAATAAATAAACAACACGTTTCTATCATGCCGAATTATAACGTTGATGAAATGTTGCAGTTGGTCGTACTGGGTTTGGTCATTCTTGTAGATTCGCATGTGAGTTCATCTAAGGTTATGTTGACAGTTTGAACTTTGTTTCTAAAGCCGAGAAGCACACCCTTTATTAGAAATCTCGTACCAATGTAAATAGTCGATGCAGTCGACTACACGAAACCAGCTGTGAACGAATGAACAGTGAACTTTCAATTGCAAAAGAAATGTGCAGTGTTCCCAGAAGGAAATTCAGTTACGTCCTAGATAGTAGCGCCAAAACGTACTGAGAATGAAATTTTCGTACTAAATTCAGCGGGAAATTCAAATTGAAGTACATGCATTCGAAGTGTATAGTGGAGTTCATATTTCATTTGTTTTTAATCTTTTACATTGCAAACGTTAAAAACGTTAAAACTTTATAAAATAAAAATGCAAATATCTGCGATACTTAATCGCAGATATTTGATTATCTTATATTATTTTATATGATTATGTGATCTTTAGTAATCTTTAGTATGGTTTACTTAGCTTTTCGATTGCGATCTTTGAGGCAAGAAATTTGAAATTGAAACTAATGCTCGATGACACCCTGTTTTCTCGCCGTACGAACAACACTTTTCTGGATATGTGTGCAATTTGAACGTAGCTACAGTTCAACATATCATAGTCGACTCTGATTGGAGGATTTCCTTACGGTGAAAAGACGTCCGGCTAAATTGATAGAGGTATTTATATGCAATCAGCTGGTAGATAAGATAATGCATTCTAAGACCATCTATTATATATATTATTTGTGACTTTCGAAAAAAATTAAATTAAAGGTGAGACATCCACCACGAAAACGTACTGAATTTACGAAGGGCGTACTGACGTACTGAATGGAATGAAAATGTACTGAATTCAGTACAATTGTACCGAACTGGCAGCACTGGAAATGCGTCTCATGATTTTTTCTAACGTGTTTAACCTACGTGAACCATCGGATCGATAACGATGGTATTTGAAGATACTTCGCTAACGGAGAAACCTGTAGAACTGTATTCCTCACAGACTACATTACCGACGGAGCAGCTTTATCGCAAACACAATCCGATAGATAAACCGCGATCTCTCAAATTAACGACATAGCTCTAATGGATCGTAATTTTTTACTTCCTCTTGAAATCTGTCAATACAATCGTGTAAAACACGTCATAAGAAGATAAGTCACGATGCATTGCTGCCAATATACAACTGTCACGAATTACGTGGAGAGGGGATATCAAACACCGGATACGCAATTCTGTTAGAAATATTGTGCAATTTGATCTGACGATATTTTAAACTCAATCGATATTATATATTTAAAGAATCTTATTATCTTTTTCAATCGACGAAACTAAACGTAAATGCAACGAATTCAGACGACTATAGAAGGAATATGCCTATTCCTAATTTGAAGCAAAGTTTTCTCCGCCAGAAACTGCCACTTGGTGTCGTGGCGGTCGATTGTGACGTCACGCCGATACTGTCTACACCCCCGTGGGCGGCATTACGAGAATGTAAACGCCCTGTCGTCTCTAAATTCTCGAGTTCTCGACTCTAAGAGACGAACGATCGAATCCCCTGCTTTTTTTTCATTTTTTTTATTGTTTCGTTGTTCGTGTAGATAGATAAATGTTGCCTGCTTTTTTTCATTTTTTTTTTATTATTTCCTTCTTCGTCTAGTTTTTCGGACCGATGTTTTTCGACTTTCTATTGGTCCCAACATTTTTCTATTTCGAATATTCGCTGAAATCTTACATAGAATTACCAATAAAGTCTTTCGGAACAAAACTAAAAAAGAATCGTCGAAAAATCTTGAATAGTTTAAAAGAAATCTTAATTTGAAGCAATGAAAAATTTTGAGACCAGGTAGGGGCTTCCGAACATGTCGAAACTCCTTAAAAAACGAAAATGAAACTAAAACAGTAAGTATTTGAACGACTTTAGTGAAACTGGGAACGGATTTTGTTTTCCATTTGACATACAAAACAATCAAATGTTTCAAAGGGTTATCTAAACCGTATCGGATATTACACCTTAAGAGAATTGTTCAACAAATAGAAGATGTTAGCTGGCAGTCTCACCGCAGCAGCGCTACGGTGAACACCATTTAGTCGATCTCATAACGACTCACTATAATTCCTTTCAAAGTTTAGAAAAAAAAAAGAGAAAAATTCAGCTCTTTTTAAATTTTATAATTAGTCAGCATTAACCATATGTATCTGTAAATAAGTGTTAATAAGTGTTAATAATAATCAAAGTGTATAATAGTGTATTTCCCAACATTGAAACAAAGAGACAACCAACACAGGACCCTCCCTATGGAGGCTTTCCGAGTGACCGTGCCATAACAAACATGGCGACCAACAAAAGAAAAATAGACACCACAGGCACAGATAATCACAATAAAAAATACCAAAAAAATGGACAAAGCAACCAAAATACAATATCAATAAAAAAACTTGACCAAGAATACAAAAATTTCATAAAAGATTACGGAAATGACAACGTGCACACACGCCACGTAAGTCCAAATCTAGCAACGGCCCGTAGACCCATAAAAAACAATGAAAACAAAGAAAATAATAATAACAGTCAACCCGAATCCAACGACTGGGTTAGCCCTAAAAAAACGCCAAAAATATCCAAAACTGCTACACCATTAGGCGACATAACAAATGTGAATATTTTCGACAATCTCAGCGAAAATAATGACATGGATGCAGACGAACGCACATGTATTGTAGATACCGAGCGATCTCGTGATTCATTTGAGAATTACCACAAGAGTCGTAAATTCTTGTGTGCTATGATGCAACGGAATCGACGGTAAAAATGTTGGAGTCAAAATTAATCGACGACAACTGGTTTCGCGTATGTAGGAAGAAAATTGGGATTCAGAACCTTTGGAAACAACAAATAATAATTTTTTCCCGAACAATAGTAATCGTTTACAAAAGGTAAAGTGAACGTGTTGTGTGAAATCGGGTAGAGTGGTCTCTAGACTCGATGTTGACGTGGTGACGAGGAGTTAAGAACTGCCTAAAAATTATAGATACAGAAAAATTCTCAATTTTCCTTGTGATGGAGGGAGAAGTTTCAAGCGACAGTATTGAACATTATCATTGGCTATATTTTTTAGACAATACGAAACAAAAATGCGATTGGTCAAGGGTTGAGCTCACCCGCGGGTCGGTACGACGCGTCTCGAGAGGCGGGCTCGCGGAAAAACCCTAACGGTTGTTGGCAATAAAACATTTGGTCGCCAGAGATCGACTCATCGGCTTTCCCAGCAATAAAACACCTGCAAGCCAAAAGTTGAAATTTCCTGTGAATTATGAGCCTTTGAAAATGTTCGATTTCTTAATCTTCTAAATGAATGCATTTTTGAATGTCTGTGTTTGTGTGTTCGTGTATAGTTGGAATATTATTACTAAATTTAATTCCACTTAATATTCTGTGCATAGCGTCTCTTGCGACGCTCCAGCACATATATAGAAATACCCCCCCCCCCCCCTGGGCCGAGCACAACGCAGCAAGGGTCATCCAAACCTCCACCGATACATTTGGTAAACATTTCCAATATAAAGGCAGCCATAAACACCCTCTTTACAAACCAAATAGAGAAAGGAACCTTCACCATCCGTCAAACCGGTGCTAACGAGGCCACCATTCGCGCCACGTCTTTAAGCACGTACAACAGAATAACAACGGTACTCGCTGAAAACAAAGCACAATATTATACATAGACGCCCAAAGCACTACGACCAAAGACTCTTATTTTAAAAGGCATAGCCGGTGATTTTACAGACAATGACATCCTCGAAGAACTGAAAAGCCTTAATCTAAAAGTCTTCCTATTAAAAATCCCAAAGTCTTCCATTTACTGTAATACAATTTATACGCCTAGTTTTTAAAGTTTTCCCTAGTCGTAAGCTAACCACAATATGTATGGCACCTTCATTTATATAAATAAAATAACTTTACAAAAAAAAAAAAAAAAAAAAAAAAAAGAAGATGTTAGCTGAGTTGATAGCGTCGGAGTTTGACACTACAAGGTCTTGGGATCGAGTCTTAAAGACTCTTTTTTCAATTTTTTTGTCGATAAGAAACGAATTTTTATGATTTATTAGCTTATAATTCAAATACAAAAAATAATCTATTATTTACAATTATTTGAACTTATATTATGTGGTTATTAAGGTTCTGAGGGTCGATATCATACATGTCGACTCGATGGGGTACCCCAGTAGCAGTTGAGAAAGAGAGAGAGACGGCATGAGTACCCCAACCTATACCTCGCATTAGAAAAAGCGAGACGGTAACAGTTGAGAACAAGAGAGAGACGGCATGGGTACCCCAACCTATACCTCGCATTAGAAAAAGCGGGACAGCAACAGTTGAGAAGACGAGAGAGACGGCATGGGTACCCCAACCTATACCGCGCATTAGAAAAAGCGAGACAGTAACAGTTAAAAACAAGAGAGAGACGGCATGGGTACCCCAACCTATACCTCGCATTAGAAAAAGCGAGACGGTAACAGTTCAGAAAAAGAGAGAGGCAGCATGAGTACCCCAACCTATACCTCGCATTAGAGAAAGCGAGAAGGAGCGCTTGCTCGTCCGTGATTGGTGAGAGAGGAGGCAGAGCTACGCCAGGAGGTGTGTGAGGTATACGTGAACTTGTCCGTGTGACCTAACACATTCTTATAGCGACGATAGCGACATCAGTGCTTGGGGTACCAAACTATCCTCGGGGTACCAAAACTCCCTTCAAATTAAGGATAGGCATATTCCTTCTATAGTCGTCTGAATTCGTTGGTAACTTGCTTGGTCGTAGATTGACGCCAGAAAACGATAACCCCATTGAGCTTCGCACCCCATTCACCAGCGGCGCTGACGTCGCTACAAGAATGTGTTAGGTCACACAGACGCGTTCACGTATACATTAACAACGTTACGGCGTAGTTCCGCCTCCTCTCTCACCAATCACGACCGAGCGAGCGCTCCTTCTCGCTTTCTCTCGTGTGAGGTATACAATGGGGTGCTCATGCCGTCTCTCTCTTCCTGTGCTGGCACGGTAGTAGCTCCTTCTCGCTTTCTCTAATGCGAGGTATACAGTGGGGTTCTCGTGTCGACTCTCTCGTTTTCTGAGCTGCTACTGCCGAACCCCACTGATTTGTATATAATATCAACTTTAAAAATTTTAATAACGTTAATAGAAGTTTAGATAATTGTAAAAAATAGATTATTCTTTGAATTTAATTTGAATTATACATACGATCCCGAGTGACGTCACAACCGACCATTGCGACGCCAAGTGGCAATTTCCGGAGGCAAAAACTTGGCTTCAATCGCGCCATAAGCAAGTTCCTTTTATAGTCGTCTGAATTCGTTGGTAAATGTTATACGAACGCCCAATAAAAAATGTAAGTTGTGGCAATGATCGGTAGATGTCGCGTCGATCTCGTGTCGCGTCATAATTAGAAGGCCTTGGCCGACCGGCTGCAGCCAATCAACGCGCAGCTTAACCGTAACTGTGAATATTTTGAACCAGCGTCAACTTCAGTTGTTCTCGCAGGACGGACTGAAACCGAAGCAACGTAAACGGTGGAGTAATAGGTTTATTTTTTGGTTGCTTCCGAAAATTCTTATAAATGAAATTAATCTCGCCCTGCCGGAGCACAGAAACGGCCGAATAAATTCGCAGGTAAATCTTTCCTACGTTTGAACGATATTGGAATTCGGTTGAAACGAGAACGTTGGACCACCACGTAAGGCTTTTGGGAAAAATCCGTTTACACTGTTTTGGGACGTGGAAAGATGGTGGGGCTTCTGGTGTTGCGTGCTCGCTCGATGCTTTGTTTATTCGTTTGACAATCTTATCGTACACGAAAACGTCGTTTACTCCGTATTCACGCCAAATTTTTGGTTAGTTCAACGCTAAAAAAGACAATTAACCATTTTTCTTTCACAATTTATCACGATCGCGTACCTGGACACATGGCATTCCCGCGTTTTCCATACACCGAGCAGCCTGGCATCGTAACGTAGGGTCTGTCGGAAATCTAATTTTGACAAAATTTCAACTTTTATGAATTAAAGTCACGTTCATTTTTTGTTTTTCATATTCGATATACAATAATCTTTCACGTTTCAAACAAAATTCATTAATTTGTCCATTATCCGTATATGAAAACTTATGGTAAAGTCAGACCTGTAATCGACGTGAAACATTGAGATTTTCGCAGTATCGCGTAGTTTCGTTTCTTTTAGAACTTATGAGCTAATCGATAAAACAATAAATCACGAGGGAATTAAAAAATTGTGGCATTTTGGATCTCCCATAAACGAGCACAAATTTTTTTCTTTCCTTTTTCATAAATAAAATTAATGTTCGATGTAATTTTATAGTTATTGGATGCGAGAGAGATTTTTCAACTCGTCACATAGATTGTGTCTCGTGTAAATGGAATTCGTCTGTCGCGCAGAATACTGAACGACCACAGAGCGTAGGAGTAATCAGTGTTTTGAGATTTTCTCAGTGGCGATAAAAATAAACGTTTCATGATACTTTGAAATATTTCATTTATTCGTATGAGATAAAATGGGAGCAATATTGTTATGATTTGAAAGCAAAGGAATTTCATTTTTTACTCTTGGTTCGTTTTGGGTTTGATTAGCAAGATGAGTAGCTATTTTTTTGCTGCATCGGTCGTTAAGAGTAAGTATTACAGGTGACGAGTATTACAAGCAGCCGATCTGGTTTGAATTTGACGAGAGCGTAGAGAATTATGGCACAATGTACCTGACTGGAGTTTTATTTTTTTTTAAATTATAATAATAGTGTTGCAGCCAACGAGCAATTCACAAATGCCATCCATATGTTTCCGGCACTTAGCATTGAAGTTTTAAGAGTTTCTAGAGAATTATGGTAAACATTTGGGGAAAAAGAACACTTAGTCACTTTCTGCCATCATTCTTTAGATACCTTCAACATTTTAATGCAATAGGTTGTTCAGTGCCAAGGAAAGTATGCATCGTCTTTTCGAATTGCTCGTCGCCTGTAACATTGACTCGTAATAACAAACTTTTTTTTTTTTTTTTTTTTCAAGGAAATTTCTTTTTCCTTAATTTGTCGAATGGCATAGTTTAAAATTGGATTCAATCTGAGTTAAGGCTAATTATGAATGAATATAATTGCAGGGAGCGACAGAGAACGGCGGAAGGTTGCAATTCGATACGTTCTCCGATAAAAAAACAGCAAAAGGATGGCACCCACAAAAATACTGAGCGTGCAAAAAAAACCAAACGATCCTGTCGTAACGACACGAAGAGGAATAACTACCCGAAATCAAAAGGCACAGATGATCAATGCCAGCTTGATCAAACCACCCACAGCCACCAAAGACCCGCGTATCAAAAGAAAAGCAGATGGTTCTCCTCTCAAAAATACAACAACAAAAAGATACGCGTTAGGAAATATCACAAATGTAAGTATCGTGTCGTGACGTAATTTGGTTTGCACAAATCAACTTATTCGAAAATACACGTATTTCTCGTGACTTGTCCATTAACAAGAATTCCTAGGGAACTGTGTGGATTTCAGGTCACGCTCTCACTAAACATGATGGATAAAAATTAACTTGACCTTGCCGAAATGCTGAAATATTATTAAAAATATATTACCTAACGTTAGAATTCCAATTACATTGTTTTGAAGAGACTCATATTATGGATAGACAAAAAATAATAGAAATAAAATTTGAATTAAATAAACCAAGAAATATGGCATTTTCTCTTCGATATAAAAAAAAAAGATCGTTCGCACGAGAATTGACTAAAATTCTTTAAAAACTTACAGGCTATCGGAAAATCGTTGGGTGTACAGGTGAACGAGCCAAAGAAGTTGGTGAAAAAAACAGCATTGACGCAAGTTAAGTCATTGGTCCAGAATCAGGTGAGGCAACCGGAAAAAGTAGCTCCACGGTTTGATAACATCGCGGCGACAAAGGTGAAACCTGCAACACGAACGAAAACAGCTCAGAAAGACGACAAGTCCGAAGTACCGGCGAAAGTCGTTTGCATACGGCGCAGCTTAGATCTTGAAAAATCGGAGGATAATTCACTGTACGTTAGTGCTTTGGAAGAAGTGTCTGACGACAGTGTCAAAAAATCTGTACAGAAAACCAGTAAGGTGAGTTATGATCGAACCAGATACATTGGATCTTTTGAGGTTAGTATGCTGAATGGCAATCCAATTTGCATATGACTTGAGAGCTAATCGTACAAATTTTGAGGCTGGAGCGACCAGTGAAGTGACTTTAACCTTGCTAACTCTTAATGAAATTATTAAGTTTAATTGAGAGCGAAAATAATCACATTCATCTCATCTCAAACATGTTTACTATTGGTTTAGATTATCCATTTTTTCTCATCGATATTCACTGTGTTTACTCGAATTTTCACTTTCAGGCATAGTTTATCAATTTTGTTTTCATATCGAATAAATAAAATTCGTAGATTGACAATAAGGGTGCCGACAAAAATCCAAGTCGCGAGGTTGAAAATGCTGAAAAAACAACGAGTACGACGGAAGAGAAGACGTCAATCGCCCAACGACTGGACTCTGTGCCAGAACGAAAATTGCCGCCCGGTGTACTATGGGATTTTGACGCGGAAAACTGGCGGGATCCTTACCAGGTTTCACCGTACGCCATGGATATTTTTCAATACCTCAAGGAGCGCGAGCAACTATTTCCGATCAGTGATTACATGGAGAGACAGGTCTGCCTATCGCGGTGGATGAGATCGTTACTCGTCGACTGGATGGTCGAGGTCCAAGAATCTTTCGAACTGAATCACGAGACGCTTTATCTTGCCGTTAAATTGGTCGATCTTTATTTAACGAAAGTCACAGTCGGAAAGGAAACTCTACAGCTCCTTGGCGCTGCCAGTCTTTTTATCGCTAGCAAATTTGACGTAAGACTCGTTATTTTTCTTTTTGAAATCATATTTTTTTAAAACATCTTTTTTATTTTTTATTTTGTCAATGTTTAATAATGTGTTTGCTCGTTTTTTCATTTCAGGAGCGGATCCCGCCAATGGTCGAAGATTTCTTGTACATATGCGATGGTGCTTATTCTCAGCGCGAGCTGATAAGAATGGAAATGAACGTGCTGAAAATAGTCGATTTCGATCTCGGTATACCATTGTCTTATAGGTTTCTACGTCGTTACGCCAGGGTTCGTATTTCCATTATATCGCCGAGTTTAGTTTCAATTCTGATAAGATAAAAGCATTAAACGATGAGACAGAAACTTATCGTACAAAAAGTCTGTTTATAATCTCTATTATTATTCTCCATCTATATTTCAAACAGTGCGCAAAAGTCTCGATGCCAACGTTGACTCTGGCTCGTTATATCTTGGAGTACTCGTTGATGGATTATTCGACAATAATGTACAGCGACAGTAAAATCGCAGCGGCAGCACTTCTTCTCGCTCTGCAAATGAAAGACCTCGGCGGCTGGACGGCGACGCTCGAATATTACACAGGTTACACAGTCGCCGACATCAAGGACATAGTCGAAGTACTTAATCATGGACTCCATAGGAAGCACAAAGACGCTTTGGCGACCGTTCGCAATAAATACAGCCATAAGTGAGTTCTACCTGAAAATCCGTTAAATCCAAATCGTTCAAATATTTCATATATTAAAATATAATTTTCTATAAAATATTTTTTCTCGATTTTAGGATATTCTTCGAGGTGGCGAAAGTCCCGTTGAAAGAAGTTTTAGATATATAGTCGCTCTTAAGATCGTAAGTAAGATAATAATTCTAGGTAGATGCGTGGCCGATACTATCGAACGAGTTTAGGCCTGGAAATACTGTAACCGTAATCTCGCGGTAGCCTACATGACAAGAAAAAAAAAGGATAAACGAAAAAAGAGACAGCGTAATCAACGTTATATATATCGAAAATAGTTTGCGAAGCAATCGAACGTGGATCACGGTATAAGCTTGCTTAGTTCGTGTGATAAATAGAGAACAAAAATTAGGTATTTAGGTTACGAGCGCAAATTGTTAGTTTTAAAGGAACGAACAAGCTAGTGGATGAATCTTTCTCCAAAGCATGTGAAAATATCAGTTAAGCGACTGAACGGGGCTCAACATTTTACTACGCAACGTTGCGCGCCGTTGCAATGGACCTACCGTTGTTATTTTGTAATCTGTTTATACATCTATTTCTGAAACTCGATTCTCATTACTCATTTATTTCTAAGTAACTGTATTGGTTTTTGTTCTCGGTTTTTTTTTTTTTTTTTTTTTTTTTTGTAATTTTACTCTTTGTTTATTTCTTTTCTGTTTTAGAAAAATATATTTTAACACCGCGCTTTCGCACTTTCCGTACGGTCGAGGATTTACTTTGCGATTGTTTATTTTGTGCCTCGTTGCGTCGGGTAAATTACCAAACGTATCACCGAATAAGTAACGAGTTAGCAATTTATGAAAATAATATCGATGGGAGCCAATGCTGCGGACTGGTGTGTACACGATGCGATTGGGACATTGTTTTAATACTTTTTGCGTATACTCGCCATTGAGCCACATAGACTGATGATAATGATGAATAGACGCGTCATTAATTTAGAAGCGTTCTGCGACAATAATTAAAGGAAAAATGAAAATAAAGAAACAGCACGCCCACGTACGGTTATTTCATAATAACGAGAACGTGAGTGACGATTCTTCGATGAATTTCTAACTCGTGGCGCGTTAAACAAAATCTTGATTCAACGTTGTTTTCTTATATTTTTATTTCTCTTTTTTTTTAAGTAATAAGTCTTATACACACATACATATATATATATATATAGAAACAGTTCTTGATCTTCTTGTATGCACATGCAACGAAGGCAAGCCACGGCGCAATCCGATCCCTTCGGACTTGACGTATCTATTGGAAATTTAAGTATCGAAATAACTCGACCGCACGGAGAATCTCAGCGACCGTTAGAAATAACAATAGGAATTTCGGACGAATTGGTCGCGACGCATAAGTATTAGCGAGGCGTGTGAAATTCTGTGCTGCGTCACTGCCCCGCCGACTTTCGTTAGATTTTGCAAAACGAAAGGAAACGGCTGTACTTAACATCAATAGCCGCCGATCGAATAGTGTACATATAATGAAATATCTTTTTTTTCTCTTCACCGGCATAACATTTGCTCGTAAAACGAGAAGAAAAAAAATTAAGAATAGCAAAAACAGGATAACGAACACATCAGGAGTTGCAATTGTTCATGACTAAAATTATGAGGTGTAAATAGTGTTAGGATTAATATATATATTTTTTTTTACGAACCAAGGAATTGTAATATCGATTACCATTTATGAAGCGTGTGTGTATGCGATTATTTCGAACGGATCATTCAATAAAAGTAAATCCTTCATTTATAGCTTTCGTTTTTTTAGTACATTCTTTTCTTAACGATATGGAAAGACAGTAGGTAGTTCAGTTAAGGTTTGCAGGAATTACTCGAACTTGGAAATAACGAGAATAAAATTAAAGAAAAAAAAACCTTTTCAAAAACAAGTTTTTATTACTTGTTAATAAAATGAACTAAAAATTTAAAAATAAATTAACTCTAATAAGAAATATAACACTTTATAAGTTCATTGTAACCTTTAAGGATAATTAAGCTTCTTCGCCTACGACAAAATAATTCCATATCGTACATAATTATATATTTTTAATATTAAAACTTTACACCTTAATTATTAAATCTTCACGTTTTTATCACAATCCCAATTTTATAAATAAAAGCGTGTTACATTGCAAGAGGAAAAACAAGGTGCTAAATGTTCTTGATTATACCATCAAAATTTAACACGCTTTTATTTATAAAATTGGAACTGTGATAAAAACGGGAATATTTAATAATTAAGCTGTAAAGCTTTAGTGTTAAAAATATACGATATGGAATTATTTTGTCATAGACGAAGAATTTTAATTATCGTTAAAGGTTACAATGAACTTATAAAGTGTTATATTTATTATTTATTTTTAACTTTTTAGTTCATTTTATTAACAAATAATAAAAGCTTGTTTTTAAAAAATGTTTTTTTTTCTTTAATTTTATTTTTTTTAATTCAAGATTTACTACGACTTAGTTCGTCGTTTTTGGGGGTTACGTCGTTTAATTACGCAGTTCCTATGTCCACCTTCCAGCTCCATCATCAGACCCTGGTTACCATATAGTATCAAAGTACTCGTCAAGACGAATCAAACGAGCCCAAACTCGATGGGGTTGGGTCGTTTAATTACGGAGTTCCTATGGCCACCTTCCAGCACCATAATCAGATCAGCTCTATGTCATAATAATTTTGCATTGTCATCCGATTTATACATCCATGCAAAATTTCAGCTCAATCAGAAACCGGGAAGTGGATCAAATTTAACTTGCAAGATTTGATTACAGACTGACAGACAGACAATGGAACAGGTGAAACTAAATAAAAGCTTGTAATAAACCAAATGCGCCGGATTAATATTACTCTTTTTTATTTTATTATAAATTTGTGTAAAATAGATAACAGAAACAAATCAACAATGCTCGAACTTTCATCATAAATACCAGGTACTATACATAGTGTATTAAACGTAAATAATATACTGTTAGTGTAAAGTTCACGTTTCACGTAGATCACAGGGACTTTTTACATTCCTTACGTCTCAACAAACATCACATAGGTCTTTGTTTTCTTTTAGAATTTCACATTTCAAGGAGGGGGTATAAACGTGTACAATAATTTCACAAAGCTTCAGTCTTTTCCTTGTTTTAATTTTAAAGGATTACTCGAACTCTCCACAGGAACGTCGAAACGACGCTTACTTTCAAAAGCACTCCAGGTCGTTAATTAATAATCGTGACAATTCTCTAATATCATCTCTATGGACAATAGTTTAAAACTTTTTGTTCTTTTTTTTTACAAGCTTTGGTAAAGATTCTTTGTAAACATTATGAAAAAAATCGAAAGTTACAATTGTTAGGTAATTAAAAAATTGAAATGTAACTAAAGCTTTGCTTAAATCTTCGCGAATATGTTTCAATTAATCTTCGTATGTGAAATTGGCAATGAAAACAGGTCATGTTTCTCGTTTCGATTCCCCCTTTTTCAAATTCTGAAATTTACAAATATTTACAAAAGTAAAGAATGCTAATCTCATATGCTCTCGATAGGAAAAGTTCTCATTTACCATTGGTTCATAGTGTTCCACCGTGAAACGACACCGTTGGATTACACGCATGCTTTGTTCGCAAATTATCTGCAAATAGAGATAATTTTTGTGTCGGCTTAATTGTGGTTAGAAAATATGACTACATTTCACTATTCTTTGAAGTATCGTACAACTAGTTTTGACACAGTTCAGCGTTCCATGTATTGACATACCATTATCGTTCAGGTACCGATCAATTGTGCCGTTTAATATTTATTTTTATTGATAGAAGAGACCTTGCTGACCGGGTATAATATTAAGATAAATCATATTTGTGACCGGTTAGCAAAGTGTTGACAAACACCAAGGAAATGTTCCCTTTTTTTAACAATCTGAGAAATAAGAAATAATCACAAAAATCTTTTTGATACAGATACAACGTAGTTGGATTTTAATATTCTATCTAAAACTGTCCAATTTTCCATATGAATGAGCTCATATAAAAATTGAAAGATATAAATTTAACATAATTGTGGATATCCAAAAATATTCATTTCCACACAACTGACTGTACATTCGATTATTGCAGCATGGACACGTTGGAAGGAAAATCTTATTTGAGGTTGAGTTAAGAACGCTGAATACAATTGACAAGTTTTTTAGTTTTAAGCGTCTTTGCAGAGGTAATTGGCTCGCTTACAATTCTTCATAGGGGATTTTTGAGACCCTAATGATTTTTTTCTTTTATGTAGATAACTTTCATGACTAACTCGACCACATGCTCATTAAACTTTCTCAAAGCATACGCATAACAAAATTACAATACACATTTGGTAAATACCATATCAGGCAAGTATCATGTTTCTGTCGTTTACACTTGATTATGGGAATCGACTTTGTTATATTTATATTTCAAAAATCTAATGTACATCTAAGTTGTTCAGAAATTGGGAAAGTAACTACAGAATAACCAAAGTCGACTCACATTTTTGGGGAATGCTTCGCAACTGTACAAGATCCAACGAACAAAATAGGTTTTCTAAAACGATAAATGACAATGAATTAATCACGATAACAAGCTGATTTATATACGTAAAGATTAAAGGTTGCTTTTAATTGTTTGGCTTATTTGGTTTTTCTTCTTTCTAGAGCGATTATTCAGTTGCAAATGGAGCTTACCATTTCTGTGCTTTGCAAGGATCGACAGATCACATTTAATCGTTTTTCAACGAATAAATAATTCTTAATTAATTACCGACAATTGAGAGACGTCGATAAGTTATTCGAGTGATAGGATTTCAATTAGATATCCACAAATGGCGTGGCAATGCTTGAGCTTGATATTTCTGAGACGAGAGACTCGCAGCTTCGAAAAAAGAAATCAGGACAGTTTGAAATCCCAGGACTGACATATCATATCATTTTTGTGTCTAATTCTCATTTTAATGCTCGATTATAAAATACGATGTAAACATTTTTAACCACGTTTCTTTGTGTTAATTTTCTTTGATTAATTGATCTTTGATAATGATTAATCTTGAAAAGACTTCCACATTTAATAGAGATTTTAGGAAAAGATTATTGTAGCCTTAATACATCGTGTTACTTGAAAAAAAAATCGAAATTCTATAGCAATTTCTTGTCTCACTGCGAGTCTTAGATCGTTATTGACACAGCATTATTGCAATGCCGATAAATACCTCGTTATACCAACGACGAGTTTTCGTCTGAACGTCGTGCTTGTAGTCTCTTGCATCTCGGGCATTCCAATATATTATTTGCGATGGTCTTGCATTCGACGTGATAACATGCGCCACACTGATCGCATTTTGTGACCTTCGACAATTCCCAGGGATAAATTACTTTCGAACTGTCCTTCGAGCAGCACAATTCACAAACGAATCCACGTGCTTCGCAGAGCTGCAACAGAATTTAATTAACATGGGTTCTGCATCAAGCTTTTATTGAATAAAATTTTGATTATTCCTTTGCAGGACCGATTTCAACTTAAGAGTATAATGAAAATTTACCTATGACTGGAACTAGTACATTTCGATTTTTACGATTAATTTGCTTACCACGCATTTAGAAACGTGAGAACAACATTCGTGAACCAAGTCAGCTAATTTCGTCGTTAGAACTCCAACTTTAACGGACAAGAAGTCTTGCATAGAATATATATGCGGATCGGTGAATATGTAATTTGGTTGTTCCTTTAACGCTTTCTGAATACTGAAAGAGAACATAGAATAAATTAGTTAACAGCTTTATCAGGCTTTGTCTATTTCACAGAGTATTATATAAACAACGATTATGAAAAAAATGAACAAATATAAAACTTATAAGTCAATGGCCTTGAAACTTTATGGAGATTACGTGCAAACTGTACAAACGTATCTGTTAAAAATTCGAAGTTGCCTCAAATGTTTGATCAAACGGCTTGATTTCATGATTAAAACATCCAAAATACTGTACCTTTGTGCAAATCTACATGTTAGCAAGAAGTCTTTGAGATAATATAATTGTCTGCGTAACACTTTTGTTCGTTCCAGTTGCTTTACACGCCTGTATAAAAGAGGATTCAAGTCCTCCACTTGGAACAACGGATCGAACGCCATTTGATCCAACAATCTGTATGAAAAATTTGAGACTGGATATCTGTAATACAAAAAATGGAATTTTAGTCTGACCGCAAAACACATATTTCAACGAGTAATAATTCGTACCTATTGAAGTCCCATTTGAACAATATCTTTCCAGGTATCAGGGCCACTTGATTCGTGTGACAGCCGGTACAAAAATATCTCCCTAAATATTCGCAATAACGAAATCTATTTGCGTACTCCACCGCCACTTTCATTCCGCAACCTGCACATCTATAGTTCTGTTTTGCTATGAGAATCTTTCTTCTGTAAAGACAAACAGAACGACGAAAATTATTGTCTAGATCACAGTTGCGAATATTTTTATGTAAAAGGCCCAAAATAATGTAATTGGTAAATCGGGGTTTAAAAAACGTGACCGAATTATTGTAAATGTACTGGGGAAGAAAATTTGAGATTAATGTTTTTATGTTTTCAATTGACATTTCAAGATATATGTAAACTTACACTGGTGGTGGATGAGGTGTAAATATAATTTGAGGACGAGGAGGCGCCCATTCTATTGTCCCGCGCAATGGTATCACATGACCCGCAGTTTCCTCTTTTTGTTCGTCGTCCGGCTTAGCCGACCAATTTTTCGGCATCGGCAGTAACTAGAACATAAATTCATTCACGATAACAAGTAGAATCGTGTTTCGAGAACAACGCCAATTACAGAAAAAGCTGACAAACTAGACAATAATGATAATTTGAAAAATAAATCACCTGTTGCGGCGCATCTTGTTCCGAAACGAGCCACTGCAATTCGCTCGCTCTTGGCAAGTGCCTTTCGCTGAATCGGCTTATCAGACACAAAGCAACACCCTCTGCGGAAATAATGCTATCAGTGAGCGCAGGCTCGGGTCCGTGTCGGGACGACGAACGGAACAAATCCGCATCGGAATACAAGGAAGCCATGGACATTGATGCACCTGAAATAATTAACACTTATCAATGTTTCCTTCTTTTCACCTTTTATCTTAGTTCCTAAATAAAAATCGCACCAGAGGTGCGAAGATGTGCCAAATTCCCGGTATCGTCAATTTCCAAATCATCCACGCCGTCTGTGGAAATAATGTCAGAAGGCGTAGCTGGTGAACTGGACAGAGGGCTCACACTTTGATCCGTCGTCGTGGCTGAATATGCAGAGTAAATGGAACAAAATCGATTAGACAAAAAAATGAAAAACCCGCATGAACCACCGTCTAAGAAAAACTTACTATCTGTTCTCCCGTCACTCAAAAGCTCGCGGCCCCAATTTCCACCCCTTCTCTGTTCCACTTGTCTCTGCCGTCTTCTCAGTCGTATTCGCTGCTTTAAATTATTTATCTCCTCGTCGCTTTCATCCGCTGTCTCATCAATTAACCGCAATTGGCGATTACACTTAACCTAAAATTATATGAACAAAAATAAAAGAATGTCCGTGAATCTGTTTAAAACGATCAAACTAATTTAGACGAGAGTAAAAGAAAAATATATCTGCGTATTTGAGGCGTACAGAATCTGCAAACATTTTGTTAATAATTAAGTTTGAAAAAACGAACATAACCTGCTCGATTGCGGCGATCATCGCTTCCGAAATACTGAAATGAGCATTTTCTCTGTCAAGCTCGGCATTTGCTCGTGAGAATTGTGCCGATGACAAGAAACTCGTGAGACTTTGACCCTCCAAAGGCCTTGGAAAATATCCAGTTGCCATAGGTTGTACGCTACTACCACCATCTTCCATGAAACTTTTTTTTGGAGTGCGGATGTCCTTGTGGCCCTCGATGCCTATGCTCCAAGGACCAGAGGCTTCAGGCGCCGAACCTGGCATGAAGAAGCCTTTTCTTTTTGCCTTTTGATGCGTTTCAATCTTGATTCCATCGCTCGTACAATTGTTCCCACGAAAATGGGCTGAATCTGGAATCGTTTGTTCCTGCTGCGTTGTTACATTCTTTGTCGATTCCTCGTAATTCAACGTGTCCGAACTACCGCTACAAGTTTTGCCATCCAATTTTTTGACATCAGCGTTTTTCGTTCTTGTCCTTTGCTTGTTACGCAATGGTGTCTTCGACTTCTTTGGCTTGGCGTGAGTATTTTCCGCGAAATTCGATCGTCTGACGTCCGAATAATCGATCTTGATCACATCGGCCAATTCGATAGTTCGCGGTTCGCGAATGCTCACATTCTCGTCCGGTCGATTCGTTGCCATAAACGCTGCCAATGGCAAAGCGCAACTCTTTTGACAAATTTCATGATCTTTGCACAGTACGGGCAGGCTGTTCCAGGACTTCAGGGATATCTCGTTTTCTCTTTCCTCTGCTATGACACTGCTCGTCGCTTCATTCTTTGTTGCGTCGTCAGCACAATCCGCAAATTGTCTTACAGCGTTTTCGCTATCTCCAAGAATTGTTGAATCGCCCTCCTCGTGCTTATCTTCGCTACCGGTCTTCTTCAAAATATTCGACTCGTTTCTAGTATTTTCAAAATTTGTCGGATAAGATGAAGACCGACGATGTCTCTTTGGGCTGTTCTTTAAGAAACGCCCACCCGGTTGGAACTGATGAAGAAAATTGAGATGCGATTAATCGAATCTTTGATTAAGGCAGGACAACACTGTTACGCTCAGAAAAGTAAGCTTTTTTTCATGAATTTGTTTTAATTCACTTAATCGTTGTTGTTCAGCTTAGCTAAAAATATGTTATCTCACATACATTAAAGTAGATTCAAGAAAATTTGTACAAAAAGAAAAATACAATAGTTGGAGTACAATCAATTTTTCTCGAAACCACATTTTTTTAAGTGATGCAGCCGATAATTCGAGAAACAATAGTTGGATATGTAAACCTTATGCACGGAATGTTTTCAATTATTATCGTTATCATTGACCCCAACAGTTATTTTTGTTTTGAAAATTGCTGTTGCGTGCATGAAAATATTTTGAATGGGTATAAATCTTTTCATAGCAAAAAATAAACAAAATCAGGAACGACCACGTTTAACGATAGCTAAACAATTTCGTGCAATAATTTTGTATATCCGATTATTGTTGCTCAAGTTATTGTCCGCATCAGTTTGAAAAACGTGCTTTCGAGAAAAAAAAATTCTCTGTCAACTAGTATTCGTTTTTAATAAAAATTTACTCGAATCTACTTTAATGTGTGTAAACCAACATATCTTTAAGTGAGCTCAAAGAAAACTGGTACGTCAATTGAAAAAATTCATGAAAAAAAGTTTATTTTTCTAACTGTTACAATGTTGTTCCGTCTCAACTATTTTCCTATGAAAATATCCGAAATCCTTATAGAATCTTGTAAATGGCGATTTGACTGTTCTATAATAAACTTAATATTATGAAAGTAAATGGACACTGGGTACATTACCAGACATGGATCGATTTCTGTCAAGAGTGTCGCTTGATTTCGTTCCACAGCCCGAAGGCAAATGAGTGTTGCTTCAGCTAAGCTTTCTTGGCACAGAAAGGCCCATGGTTCGAGGCAGGAAAGTAGATGTTCCTTGTCGGATAAGAGCCAAGATAACTTTTGGGACAGCGTATGGTTCTCCAAACTGCAAAACAGAATATCAATTGTTTCGGAACAACACATTGTTCGTTTACTCATACATTCCTGCATTCACGAGACAAGAGTAAGAAAACCACTTGCCTGTATCATCGCGATATGCAAATGGACGAATTATTTCCAAAAAGATATACCATTACCTTTTATATATCCATAATATATCTTTGTGCGATACTATTCTGGCCGGTAAATTGGCCAAATAATCGTCGCAGAGAATAACCGTGGGTGATAATGCTAGGGATGGTTGGAGCCAATTTAGCCCTTGTATAAACACCCAACAATCCGGTTCACCCTTAAATCCAATAAATACAAGATTAAATAGATGTTTCTTATGTCCACTTCGCGATTCTTAAGTAATTCACACTAAAAAAAATACCGAACAACCGAGCAATGGCAGAGGTGAAACAAGGTTTTGAAGAAATATGCACTTGTGAATTTCTCAAGGTCAATACAAGGTCTGGTTCTCGCATGAAGTTACTAAATATTAGCCAAGTGGAGTTTTATCACGATTCGCAATATTTTACACATTCCGGTATGGACATTAGAAGAAAAGATCATGCCAATGAAGCATTTTTTACAGCAGTGAAAAGAATTTCGTTAGAAACATTGGGATTTGTCTCACAAAGTACGTAAGAACTCGTAATTTCAATCGGTGCGTTCTCACTCGTGGGTAATAGAATTTATAACAACATTGTATCACAGAAGTACGTGTACATGTTTTCTTCAATAACGAATCGAGCAATTCACCTGAGGATCGAAAATTCGACATCCGTGTTTGAAAATTTGCTCCATCACACTGTGAAGTCTGTTCAACCCGCCGTACACGTTCCAAACATTGGAAACTCCATAATTGAGTAAACTTTCGACGGTCGATCTGAGACTCTGTAGTAGTTGCCATTGCTCCTTCGTGTGATTATCGTCGCTCATTTTGTCGCCTCTCGTCCATCGGCGGGCAAGGATCGCATAGTTCTGAAAGTCGATTTATCCAAATAATTAAAATAATCCTTTAACAACTAGGAACCAAATAATATGGCAATATTGAAATCTGCCTTTGTCTTATTGACAAGAAAACAACCAAATTTGTTTTGTAGGTGTGTTATATTTTTACATGAGGTGTCCACTGTTACTGAAAAATGCAATTTTTATGAAAAATAGTATTAAATCTATCGATACCTCGATGAATCTCGATGTTACTCGATCGGGAGTCGATTTTTTAATTAACAATGATGTAATCGATTGAAGATTTGGACGAAAATCCACAACTTGTTCAAAACGTCAACAAACAAAATTTACATAACCTCAATGTGTATGTGCGTGTATCGCAGGCTACCGGACCCCGTTTATAGCTCATGACCGGATAACCCCAATTCCACTGAATTATCTGGGCCAAGTCATTGGTCGAATCGTGAATATGAATCACAAAGTTATAGAAACCGAGTTTGACAGAATGAGGATCGTCGATTTAACTATATCAATGTATTTGTGTTATGCGTTCGTAATTAAAGCTTTATGATGTGTATAATTGGCGATTATGACTAATACCTTTGTCTATGATGAAGTACGTATATACATATGTATATGTGCACATACAAATGGGTATTAAGCGAGATTGGTGTTATTTTGTTATCATATTTTCAACAGTGATAGTCAAGTGGATCGGCTGTCAAACTAACCGGAGGGTACACGAGTGTATATCAGAGGGGCGATACCAGTGATTAGGGGGAATACTCAATGATAAAGGTCTACTTTTATTTGACACGATTCTGATTGGCTGATCCGGTGATGTGTCTGTTTTGATACCAACGTTTGAGATATGAAATCGTTGTGTTATGTAACAACTCCGTGAAGTTGGCTGACCAACTTTGACTTTTTTGATTTTTTTTTACGAATTGTTTGATCGTCGCTTGATATACCGTTTTATCGTTAAAAATAATCATTTGATCGTTAATAGTTATTTCACAACATTAAAATTACTTTCTCCGAGACTTGTCTAGTAACTTTTTACTGGTGAAGGTTGGACACTTCCAGTGGTTATATTTTTTTGATTGTTTAAACATTTTCCTTTTGTCATCGTTTAATCGTCATTCGATACTAACGAATACCAAGTTTCATTGTTTGATCGTCGATAGTTTCTTGGAAAACTGCAATTTACTTTATGCCCGTGTGACTTGAAGTTAGCTAGTAACTTTTTACCACTAAACTTTGGACAATTGTTATTTTTTGTATTGTTTAACTTTTTCAGCTTTTTTGTTCGCTATCGTTTGATCATCATTTGATACTAATGTATGCCAAATTTCATCGTTTGATCGTTGATAGTTTATTGGAAAACCGTAAGTTACTTTCTGCCAGTGTGATCTGAAGTTGGCTTGTAACCGTTTATCACTAAACTTTGGACAATTGTACTTTTTGTATTTCTGAACTTTTTCAATTTTTTCCTTTTGTTATAGTTTGATCATCGTTTGATACTAATTTATTCTAAATTGCATCGTTTGATTGTTAATAGTTCCTCAGGAAAAAGAGATTCAAAATCGAGCGTAAAGATAGGCGACGACTTCAAGTCAGACTGGCAGAAAGTAAACTGCGATTTTCTAAAAAACTATGAACAATCAAATGATGAAATTTGGTATCTGTTACTATCAAATAACGATCAAACGATAGCAAAAGAAAAAGTTGAAAACCAAAAAAATCATCCGGTGTTTGTCAATTTTTTCAACCTTTTCTTTTTGCTATCGTTAATAGCTATGTGTGGAATAAAACAGCCGACCCCCCAGTACCCTCGGAAAAGTTGCCAGTTAACTTTACGTTCCAATGTTTTCCAATCTCGATTTTTTAAGGGGTTAGATCAAACGATGAAATTTGGTATCGTTCCGTATAAAAAAAAGATCAAACGACAGCCAAAAAAGGTTCGAAAGTTTAAAAATTATGAAACTGGAATTGTGCAAAGTTCATCAATAAAAAATTATTAGATAACTTCAAGTCAAATTACCACAAAGTAAATTTCCATTTTCTAAAAAATGGAATGAACGATCAAACGATTAAACGATATCGAATAATCGGTAAAAACAAATCTTAAAGGTTAGTCTATCGACCAAAATTAGGAAGCCTCCTTTGTCTTCTACTGACAATAAAATTGCCATTAACCAAATAAACAGTAGTGGGCACCGTGGGCACTGCGAAGTGTCATTCCGCTACTATACATACGTCACACACTCGACTCACCTCATACAAGCCACCAAACGCATGCGCAATCGCAAGCACACGCCGGACCTTCTAATCGCGGAAAAACCATAGACTTATATGATAGACTGAGCGCTCCCATGAGAGGCACTGAACCAGCATATAAAGGACAGAGATATATCGAGAGTACTCTTCTCTCTGTCTCAGGATACTTGTGGTGGGGATGAGGCAGCAGAGGAGAGTGAGGAGAAATCACGCGTTTGCGTTATGAATGTGTGCCACTTCCGCTGCTCCGTTCACTCCCACCACTACACCGATTGAAATGAGAGAAGAATACTCCCGATATATCTCTGTCCTTTATATACTGATTCAGTGCCTCTCATGGGAGCGCTCAGTCTATCTTATAAGTCTATGGGAAAAACACGTATCACAATTTTATGACTATAGTGGGGAGAGCCACGTCTGCATAATTTAAAATTGCAGACGCCCCAAGTATTCGTTGTTCGTCATATCAAACCAAAGATTAGCTATGGCACTTATCCACTTAGATGTGAAGAACTTCTCATTAAAGGATATAGTGGCATCTACTTTTTCGAAGTCCTACTTCTCCGTCGTTCAATTTTCGGCGGGAAAGAGGTTAATCGTTAGTTCATTGAAAAAAGTCCTAGATGGCAGGCGTTTCCTTTTTCAAAATATTGTATTCATCTTCTTAGTTTTTGTGTTAAGAACTATTAGACGCCGTTGATTTCAAACATTTGATTTTGGAATCTTATAATTTCCGAATCGTTCAAACTCATTACTTCTTCGGTAGAATTCTCATTTTTCATCAATAGTTCGCAACAAGAAAAAATACGATATAGCAGTGTTTGATATCTGTAATTAATTATTAATCCACAGTAAGTAATAAGAAGAAGTAAATTATTTTTTGATGTCCTATATACTCACCCCCATAAACATATCCAACGATATTACGGAAAAATGGCAGGCTTTTAGGATCAAAGGTTTATTCATTAACATTATAAGAGTGTTCGATAAGACGGACCTGTCGTTGAAATCAGGCCATCCGCTGAAGTATATCGCATCACGAAAAGCTTCGGACTGTTGAACAAAATGAGCATATATATCACAGAAAAAACATGAACGTCAATAGCGGGGTGACTAAAGGAAAGGAATGTCAACTTCCACATGAATGTGGCAAGATATGGGTGACAAAACTTATTACGTTGAAGGCTTATAGACTTCGTCACTCGTATCGCCTCGAACGTTAATGACTGACCACTAGCAGTATTTCCATTAGGTAGCGATCATGGAATCTAGGCAGGAGGAGACCAAACTCCATTGACAGCATACTAAAAAATGATACAAAATTCGTGAGACGTTGCCAGCAGAGCACCGTGGTGGGGTCAGACAGAGACAGCACTAGTCGGCCATGCTTTTATCTCTCTGTCTCTGTTCCACCTTCATATTCGTTACGGGGATATTTATTATGAGCTTGAAACACTTTTAAAGTAATCAGGAAAAGGCGTTAGTCCCGTCAGTTTCGATTACTACGATCGAAAAAAATATGATCTTAATCGTAATAAACGTATCAAGTAAACATGAAAAAATGTTTATTGTATTTTTCATCTTATTACGTTGATGTAATGATTTTTGTTTGTTTTCAGGTATTCGATCATGGTAAGTATAAATAAATGAACAGAAATGTCACGTAAACATCATGGTAAAATAAATAGTATTAAGGTTATGTATGTCCGCGTCCGGGAACCCCAGCGACAACTAGTGGCGGCTAGAAGCGAAATTTGTCTTCATTAAACGACGTACATAATCGTGGCTCCCAGCATTACAGTTTCCAGACCTGTATGTAAGACTGTGGTTTGGACTCCTCCTGTCTAGGCTCCATGGTTGCGATTATGGAGTGTGTACAAGCAGACCGAACTCTGTAATGCTCAGGTGGTCAGACTATGGTACCATCTAAATAATTGGGAGGGCGCCGCTGACGGCGCTGCCGTCAGGCAACAGCCAAATCACACACATACACAAAAATTGTGTACATGAGCTCTGGTTCATGTAAACACGACCAACACACGCACAAAAAAGGCGTATCTCCGACGACAACGCTTCCAGTGGTCAGAAGTTAAACCAATTGAGAACCGACAAGCGTGATCATCTTTTTTGGCGGCAACGTATTATGTTCAGTCTCCTTATACAGACTCCATAGTACCGATTAATCATCTATTTTGACACTTCGAATATCAATATATATATATCAATGAATATATCAATTACTGCCTGCCGTCATATTGTGACCCACGGAGCAAGAAATTGGCAGCAAGAAATACAATCATTCTTTGCAAGTAAGTCAAAAAGTATTCCCGAGTTTGTAAACAAAGAATGGGTTTGTGATTGTCGATATAACTTCACCTCAATGACTCGTCTACAAGGGAAAGATCAATCAATTAATATTACGTATGGTCTTATTTCCGAGTTTCAAAAGAAACTTGACTTTAGGGAAGAACAGTTGATTACAAAAAACTTTACTCACTTTCCTACATTGTTATAGCAACCAGATGCGACGCAGGAGGCGGCAGATAAACACGCTTTTTCGATATCTGACCTGAAGCTCGAATTCGAGAACCAATTTCAGGGTTTTGAAAAACACAATGTGCTTCTGTCTTTGTGCATTTGTAACACCATTTACTCTAAACATGAATTGATAACCAGCAACATTACTAATAAAACGTCGTGAAATGTGTTGTGATGGACAGTTAAAATAAGTTGGGTAAGAATAAACACACGATACATATTGCTATGTTCAGCGCCACTCCCGGCTAACAATGAAGGTGCTACTCTCCACAAATCCATGCCCATTTTCTCAGTATGCTATCAATCTCCTCCTATCTAGGCTCCATGCTGGAAAGTAACTGCATCGTATGGTTAGTATTACGTATTGTCAAAAATAAATCTTTTGCCTAGTGTTTATAGGCTGTGTACATCTTTAGATTATGTTACTCGGATTGTTTGTTTATCTCGCAATATTATGCTCGCGCGGTCCTCAAGACTGGTCAGTTACTGGCGCCGACAGAACCGCTAAATGTAAATACTTTTGGCTACAGTTTTTAGATCGGAGTTGACAGTCCTGTCCTATACTTTCCCTGGAAGCGCAATCCGTGTGTTAAGGGGTGCATTCGTTTTGGACGCTTTCACGCATTCAGTGCTCGAGCTTTTGATGCCTTACCCCGGTAGAGATAGCGCCTATGAGCGTGAGGAAAAGCTATCCAACTTAGTCGTGGGCTCGATTACGGTTTGTTAGCGCTGATAGCATCAAGTCGGATGCTAAGGCCCTGGTCGGAAATTGGCTGACAGCACTGTCAATACTGACGCTGGTTTGACTGGAAAATGCGCGGTCTGTTTTACTGATAGTGTCGAGGGGTTGATCACTCGAGAAATCAGTGAATCCTTTCATCTGAAATCAGACTAGGAATCACTAAAAATCGCTGGAAATCGCAGGTTATCTTATTGATCCGGATATCACCGGAATCACAGTAGAAATCGCAAGGAATCGATTCCTTTTGAAAATCGTTGTGCCACCGAATCTGCGAGTGACCAACTCCTCGGATAGTGCTGGCATGACTGACAAAACCTACCGCGTCTTACAGTACTTTCAGCATGGTAGTGGCGGCCATGTTTATGCGACCTAATCTGGTTTATTTGCAATAAGTGAAAATTTCAGCAACAAAATAAATCCGATTGTTAAGAACAGGTAGTAAGGGTATGTATATTCGTCGGTGAATGCTAACGATTCCGCTATGTTAGATATAACTTAATTAACCGTTCGGATAATTATAAAAATTATAATTATCTGAATCGAATAATTACAATCTTTATAATTATCTGAATGGCAAATACTTTTTGTAAATAACAATATATAAAATATTTAAAAACCATTCTTATTTATACATCTTTTAATGATATAGAAAACTTTAAACGAAACATAACAAAAACATAATAACTAAACTTAAAAGTGGCAATGTATATCACAATGTTTGGAATAAAATATGTAAAAACCGTTTTTACTTTCGTCGTCGCATAGAAGTATATTTGCATACGATGAATCTGCAATTTTTTAATATACACACGATAAAAGTATTTTGTGTACTTATTAAGGAGATGAGACAGAGGTTAACTCACCCGTCATTGCTTTTTCATAATTTTGCGAATGTTGAATTCACCGCATAATTAATTCCCGTGGTATTGTCGATAATTTCTATAGTATAATATTTCATAATTCAGTTGAAAGTAAATTTAAAATAAATGTTAAAAGAAATATATTTACATGTAAACAAAATTCAAACTAACACCCGTATTCACAGTCGTTCCTTACCTTGAGAATTAACGATGCCTCCGTCGAGGACACCTTACACCCGTATTCATAGTCGTTTCTTACCTTGAGAATTAAGGTCGCCTCCGTCGAGGACGCCTTAAATCTTCGAGGCCTCCTTGTTTTATAGAGAAGCCTCCAACCTTCCTCCGAGAAGGGAGCGGTTTTATAGGGATATTAGTAACCTCTTGGTGGCGAAATCATTTTATGATGTTTGCTACTCACTTCACGTGGCGCTTCAGAAGTTTTATTTTATGTTTAGAGTGGGATTAGTCAAATAAAAAAATGAATCGCGAAAATACTACACATTTTTCCGAAAAGGATATGCTTCGAAACTGTTTACGTGCTCCATTTTTAAATTGTTTTTAAGGCTAACTTGTAGACTGGCTGTCATCTCTGCGTCATATAGGTCATAACTGCATCGACGTCAAGCGCACGCGCAAGCATTGGCTATATGAAACGAAACAGCCAATCACAATGCCGTCGGTTTCCTCAAGGGAGCTCGAGACCTACCTTGAAATAAGGAGACCAATAAGGTTCCTTATTCTGCCGAAGAAGGTCTATGAAACGCGAAATGAGGAATAAGGAATCCTTGTTCCTCAAGGAACGACTATGAATATGGCTGTTACTTCTTAAGGAGCGACTTTGAATACGGGTGTAAGGCCGTGAGTACTGTCATATGCAATACTGATGCTGCACTACTTTGCTGCTGCCAGTCAAGACAGCTGGAAGTTGGCAATTCCCTAGGACAGGGAAACGCAACTAAATTTTTTGGCGGACCAAATGTAAAATTTAAAGTTATACCGGACCGCAGAAACGAAATTTAGAACTCATATTTTTGCCTTCTTTGTATTACCCAGGAATCACCACGTGGAGGTGAGATAAATCAATTCCCTTTTTTAGTTTTTTGGGAGCTTTTATTTTTTTTGTTTTCTTTTGTATTTGTGTTTTTATTTTTTGTTTTTGTGTTTTATTTTTTGTGCCGAGCGTGGCCGAAGGCGCCGACAGGAAATTTCGACCACGTTCGGCTCCTTCCGACGATGCCCGAGCTTCGCTCGCTCACGGACACGCGCTACTATGATTATGTGATGCGCGCATAAGAGACTAGAGAGGGGGTAACTTTTACGCGCGATCTGGCAGCTCTGCTACAAAAGGCTGCGATTTCTACCACACTCTCCTATTCCTCATACAGCCTGCTAGTGCTCGCACGGATGACGCTGGGGCCCGGGCGTGAGGTATTTTTCATTGTTCCGTGGATTAAGCTTGAACGTCGCGGGCCGGACTGGAAAGCCTCGCGGGCCGGATCCGGCCCGCGGGCCGCCAGTTGCGTATCCCTGCCCTAGGATGTATATCTGATGAAGTGGTAGTGCATTTCAGTCGCGTGAGCAGTGCTGGAAAGCATTTTCGACCGGACTAACAGTACTGACAGTACTGTCAGCCAGTTTCCGACCACGGCCTAAAACTGCCGCTTATGAGCGGCTTAAGTGTGTAAGCATCCAAGACGAATGCGCCCAAGATTCAGCTGGGTTTGGTATGATTTCCAGTACCTTCTACCTCGGACACTACGAACGCTGCATATATCAGTGTGCACGCATACATTTCAAACTAACTCAGTCGGCTTCAATGGATGCGTGCACATGGATACACGCAGCGCTTGCGGTGATTGGGCCATCAACTACAAAAACTATACCAAGCGCGCCCTTAAATTTTGCGCTTCCATGGATTCCTATGTTTTCTAACATTAGACAATGTATTTGGATTTAGTTCGTTTTTTCATCTGCATGCACTTACCTCGTTAGTTAAAAATAATCCGTACCATCCGTAAAGTAATGTTTGGCCAAGCTTCATGAGGATGTAAACCAAAACCAAAATAGCCTTGTCGCTACTGATCTATCGCGATCATCGCAACACATGTAGAGGCGTTACATGGAAAAAAATAAATTATTTATTATTCGTATTACGTATCCTAGGGAAAAAGCTTTCGAGTAATATTTTCTAAGAGTTTTATCATTGTCTTATTTTAAATATTCGATATCTGGTTGAACTTTTCTCTCATTAGATGTTTTGTTATGTTTCAGTTTTAGGCCGATTGCCACAAAACGTAATTTACTGCATCCAGGAACGAAGGTAAGAGTTTCGTTTCATATTTTGTTGATTATAATACCACTGTGGCACCCTATTCTTGGGTTTAGACAAAGTCGGGATCAATTGCATTAAAGGTCGATTGAATCAAAGTCATTCCTGATCACGACAGTATTCTTAAACTGTTCCCCAGTTCAGCACACATTTGATGCGAGATGTACGGATTGGCTTAAAAATGGTTTCCATCATTTGATGTACCCCTCTATGTTCCTGACGACTTTTGTCATTCTCATACGGTCGAGTAAAATGTTTGTATAAGATAAAACCTACTATGATGGCAAATGTCAAGTCGACAAATGACAAGTATATTCCAGTTTGGTCTTTCAATCTTCAATTTCAACTCTACATTTCACGTTCGTCTGTTTCTGACAGTTCAATATGCTACAATTGACCTGCCTACGTTGTCGGATTGCTAATTGATTTCTAAACGATGATGGTCTAGAACCGGTTGGTGCTTCAGGAATATCCACACTTGATCTTTAAGGGGAAGATGTACAATTCACCATTGCATCGATTACCAACGATTCCATCATTGTAGAAAAAAATCCGCCACAATGCAACTAAAGATGCCATCGACGCAAAAGAGAGGCAGTAGCACAGTGATAATGTTTGTGACTGACACACAGTGGAATCCAGGATAGATATCCGCCATGAGTAAACGAAATTTGTCTATGTATCTTTCCTGCACTTCCAGTGATTAAAAGTGGCCTAAGAAAAATTGTAGATCTAAAGCAGTGGTTCTCAAACTTATTTCGTCCACCGCCCATTTTGAGAATTTAATATTTTCCTACCGCTTCTTCCCCAAGTTGTTTAACCTTACTACATCTTAAGGTCACAATCGCAATAATTACTCAATAATTACAAATTTCTCTAGGAACTTTACCATCCCCCTGTCGACCTCCAGCGTCCACAAGGGTGCGTTATCGCCCACTTTGAGAAAGACTGGTCCAAATGAAGGAAAGGAAGTAGTGATTTGGGTGACGACCGAAAGCGGACGAGGTGTCTCGGGTTCGATTTCCACAGTAGCGTGAGTTTCGCAGATGAAGACAACGGGCCACAGGATTAGTTCCACCTATAAGACGTGTAAAATACACGACTACATCCGTGCCGGTGCTACTAGAGTGGCCAGACGAATTCCGTTGCGGATACATCGAACCAGAGACAAACCGAGAGATAGAGAGGACCGAAATAAATGGAGGAAACTGGGAGGAGTCCGTAGCCCTGAGGGATTCGGTGTACAACAAAATACAATCTGTTGTACCCTACACTACAACGAAGGAATATTCCAATAGACTAATCGAACGGGAAATACAAAATGCGAACTTAGGCGTTTATAAAAATAAAGCATGAGAATCACGCCACCAAAAATTCCCAGAACAAGTAAGTTTAAAGAACCTAAACTGCGCGATAATCAGTTTAAAGGAAAAGGCCAATCACGCCGTCGAATTGACAATTTTTGCATAGCGACTCGCGAGAGCGACCCGCGATCGCCACGATGATCAAGTCAGTCTTAATTGACGAGCGGAGCTAATCAGTTGGTCCTTGATTAAAGCTCGAATCCTATAACTTTCGCGACAATTTGTAATCTGTTAAACTCTTAACTTTACAATAAACTGTTATTTCTTTTATTTCTTAAACTCCAGTTCTACTCCTTATTGGCTAAAATCCCAAAATAATATCATATCGCGCATTACTCACGTTTTGCCGATATAACAAAACAAACACAATATAAGATACAAATGACCTTACTCTCTCCCATACGTTTCGTTGTTAAAGTTACCTGTGACGCTTGGAAGATATTGGCGCAAATACTCATCGAGCTGGATATCAGCATCCACATGATGATCGGGCCGTAAAGAGTCTGCAGTATATCGCGACATCGTGCCAACATCTGACTACGAGAGGCGCAATCCTTCATCACGACATGATAATCGTTGGTAGTAGCCAGTTTTGTCATGCGATAGGAAAGGGTGCGGAACTGGCTTGCCATTTGAAAGATGTAGAAACCGAAAAGGGCATCTGTGCCCGTCGTTATAAAACCGTTGCCAATGCCAGCCATGGCCTCGGTGATATATTGAGCCAAATAAATGACCTTGTTATCCGCAAAGGACCATGGATACAAAGTAGGAAGAGGCGTCCGATATTTCAATGGTTTGACACCATGAGCACGTTGAATAATTATCGAAATCAATGGAGTAAGGTTGTAGATAAAGACGACCACCCACGTCAACGTCGAGAGTAACGCAGTTGGACGGTAGAAAATTTCAAGGGATGAAAGTAGCACGGGACGAAGTTCAGAATTGTCCAAATCTGTGCGAAATCCCGTTTCCAAGAGGTCATGGAGTTGGACAACATGACGACGATAAATTGTAAATACTAGTACCTAGTAAATTAATTCATAATTACTTGAACGGACTAGCGAAGAGGATTGGCGGATCTCGTTTTAACTCGACGATTTCACAATCAACTGGATTTCCTAGAGGCCTGTCTAAATGTTCGAATAATTTGTGCAAATTGGTAAAATTTTTGGACTTTTTTCGCCGATTGGTCACTCATTTGCCAAATGGTATTTTCATGTTGCACAAACCCGGATGTCATTTATAAACTTTATCAAATTCACTGAAAATCCGACTAGGCTTTTTTTTAGTAAACATTATTTCTTTTATTTAAGGAGTTACCCCCACTTGCGATTTTGAAAACATCGATTTTTTTTATTGCTTTTTCGTTGCATTGCTTCGTCGGCGGACGAACTTCTGTATGGACCCGGAATAGATGAGTCTATGTAAGTTTACAAAAAAAAATATTTTCTTCGTGTAAACTGGAATTGAAACTTTAAACGCGTTTTTCTCAAAATGGCATTTTTGAATACGGTGACCAAGATTACTCGAACACTAATGAACCGATCTTCTTGAAATTTTGCAGGCTTATTTAATACATAAAAATGTAGTCGTTAATGGTTCGATTTTTTTCGTTAAAATCGAACCATTAACTTTGACTGTCCGCCATTTTGTGAAAAATGAATATTTTTTTAAATCCTTCGATTAAAGACTAGTTTATACTTATATTTGACTAAATTCATCCGCATTTTTGTTTCAGATGATCCACTTCGCCGCAATGTTGGTCACCGTAAACCGTATATATAAAAACATTATTTCATTGATGGCCATTTGCTACTAAACAATGTAATATTTTTCAATAAAAAAATTACTGAAAGTTCTTCAAGATGTGTTCTTTAAGATGGTATATTGATCGATTAAAAAAGTTTTGTAGTTTTCTGTAAAAAAATTCATGAAAAAGGCCTTTTTTTGCGCTATAAGTGGGGGTAACCCCTTAACCGAATGAGTATGTTTACCCAATTTTCAGCAAAAAATTGTACGAGAACTTGTAGATTTTAGTATTATCATTGAAGTACGTAAACAAACATTGATTTTTTGTTACCACGGCCAAACCCAACATACAGGATTTTACACAAGCGTTTTTGACTCGCACAAGCAACATCTTCCTCAATCGCAACAATTTATTTATGCAAAGAAGAGGAGTCAGTTGGCACAAATTACTAGTTTACCCGGGATTTTAAAAAACGCATACGTTAATTCTAAACTCATAGACAAATATTGAATTGGACTCAAGTAATTTAGATTTAAAAATCAACATCAACATCATTTAACAATGATTTAAAAATCAACATAAAATGATTTAAAAATCAACATAAAATGATTTAAAAATCAACATAAAATGATTTAAAAATCAACATAAAATGATTTAAAAATCAACATAAAATGATTTAAAAATCAACATAAACATTTCAGTATCGAATCGGTGCTGAAGAAAATTAATTTCTTAGACATTTTTTAAAATAGCTTATTTATAAATCACAGTAACCGATTTCAAATTTGCAATGTAGTGATCAACATGAGCGCGCAAAAAGTTAACTAAAAACACTGAAAGTCAATACGCGCAGCACGTAACGATTTTAATATTTCAAGACTACTTCGGTCGTTGAAGAAAACACGTACAAAACAAAGTCTACCGTTCCCTGGACATTTAATTATTCCCACACTTGTGCTATGTCATCCAGAATATTTCCAATTCTATTCTCCTACACGACACTTGAAAATAAATGTAAAAATTACCTTAAGTAAAGCCGTATACAAACTGACGATTAATCCCAAACCCTTGGTGATAAGCCCTATGTCTTTTATGTGATGAAAAACAAAGCACATTATACCGAAGCACGAGATGGTACTAGCGATAACATAAACAACAGCAAGCAGTCGAGAGAATTTTGAAATGTCAGAACCAGACCATAGTCCGGCAAGGAGTAGGGTACGTTTAATACAAGAAGCGTATTTCTCGTATCTGAACAATTGATCGTCCATGATCCGAGGTGAACGAACCAAGTTGATAGTTCCGATAATTTAGGCGGATAAGAGATCCAGAATTTCTATCGCGAAGTGGAAGAAAATGAGAGTTAACAACGCTGATCTACGCTCGCATTACTATATGTTGCCAGAAAATTGGACCCGATCGTTCAAACTCGACATAAGCACGACCTCTCATTATACGTATGCTCGCCAGTTTGTCGAGGACAAGAGAATCGAGGGAAAACGATCGAAGGGAGTCGGTACGCAGCTTGTTAGGCCATTATCGCATTACCTCCATGTGAAGTATACACCAAATTATGCATACGCGTGGTGTATTCTGAGCTAAACGACCAAAGCCTCAAATCGAACATCCTGCAATGTAAAAAAAAGCTTGGGATTATTTTTTTCTTGGATCAAGTAGAAGAAAACGAGAGCCAGCAACGAACGATCATACTTCACATAATAAGGACTTAATGTTGGAAAATTGATAACGTTAAATTACGTTCGATATTTTGAAGGTCTTTTCTTATGCTCATCGATTGAAAAAATGACAAGATAATGTGGAAACAACTGTAAGTAGCTTATGCGCAGCTTATGGAGGTATTATGGGATTGCAACAAATTGTAAAGTAGGCAACGTTAACCATTGAAATATTGAGTGTACTGCGATGGATGCGAACAGAATGGTAATACCAGTCAGAAAATTGACAGACGACAAGATAAGAAAGTCTGTCTTGTGTTAAGAGTTAGATTTATAGTCAACGAGTGATTCGAAAACACGATCTACTCTTTCTTCGACACTGAACAGCAGATCGTGTTACAATTTTAGGGGCATCTAGAGAATTTTGGCAAAAGTGGCTAAACGGTTTTTTTTCCAGAATGTTTGACAACAGGCTTTAGTTACCTTCAAATGTTTTACGATAAGTTCCAGAGAAAGTATGGATGCCTTGTCGAACCACCGGTCGCCTGTAACACTGGCTCTTAAATAGCATATGCACTCTGATACTCCATCAATCGGTTCTATAAGTTCAAAGAAACGTAATATCACTTTTATCAGTAACTTATAAACAAATGATTGACGTCGTCCATCACGTGAGACCGTTTAAGCTTTTTGGGACAAGAATGATTGTTTTATTCTCGAGTTTCATTTTCTAGCTTCTGGATTCTAGGTACTGGCTTTTTATGACCCTGCTTTTTAAATCATCAACAATCGTTTCAAATTTTTTAAACTAGAAATGGGACGTATTTTGTTTTTTTTCAAAAGGAGTTGGTTTTGTTAAAGAACTTTGCAGGACGTACGTGATGTGCACTACAAATTGAAAATAATATCTTCAACGTACAAATGAACTCAATGTTAGAAGAAACTAAACCCATAACAACAATTCGATAAAATGTTAACCCAAATTTATGCTTCTTGTATATTTGGATCTCAATTATCTCAATTATCAAAAGTGCAAACACAGTTGTTCGTATCGGTCGAAATTCCAGCACACACAATCGTCGACAACTTTTTACTTTCAGAATCTGGAAATAAAAAAAATTATATCAGCAGTGATCTTTTCCACAGAGACACATTGTCTTCAAGACTCATTACACATTAAGCTTAATTTGCGCAAACTGGCTTGAGAATTCTTATTTGGGCAAGCAAATAGTTGTATTTGGCCAAGTTGAGTTCGCTTGTAAGTCAAACAGTTTTGTTCCAGTAAAATTCAACATGGTGGATTTTCAATCAAGCTGTTTGCCCAAATACACGATCCGTTAACATCACCACCTGCACGTGAGGATGCTAACCCACGCTTGGACACTGTATGTGATTGGAGCGTCTAAGATAACAATGTTTATGTATAAATCAATACACTCAAATGTACTAATCCTATTACTTATCAAAGGTTAAGTAATATCATTGATTTCCTTAAATAATAGAAAAGAGTGTTTGGTGACAAATTCCTAAACTTGACCATTTAAGAATCTTTAATAAATGTTATAAAATGTTCTTGTTCATGGGAAGTTAAAAGACCACTTGGAAAATGAACGACTGCCTATAAAAGTAGAAAAATCTTACCACTGTGCTCGAATTACTTGAACATAAAATTCAAAGACTGCTGCTATGAAAATACGTAAACGAAAATTTCTCGCCATTTTTGATGAACGAAAATCGTGTGGGTCCCGGAATTTTTCTTGTAGCTGTCCTGTGCAACACTTGGGTGGAGACCGGGAAGAGGTTTCCTCGATCGCGTCTAAGTGCACACCTCATAGTTTGATATATTCCTAGGGAATATCATATGCCATTGAGAAGAGGTGGGTCAATGTCAAAGTGTTCACGCCACAACTGTGGTATTATATGTTATTCATTTATATCATAACAAAAAGTGTTCCGACTTTATAAATAAAGTATAACGAGCTAATTATAACCCCAGTGCTTTTTACTCACTAAACTAACGACTGTGTAGACTATGGAGCCTGTATGAGGAAACCAAACTCTATATAAAGGTGGTCACACTCTTCTGCCATGTAGTAATTCAGATAGTCACCGATGGCGGCGCTGCCGGCGAACAACAGCCAAGTCACACACACGAAAATTGTGTACATAACCTCTGGTCCATGTAAACACGACCAACACACACTCAAAAAAAGCGTATCTCTGCTGACAGCGCTTCCAGTGGTCAGAAGTGAAACCAGTTGAGAATCGAAAAGCGTGACCATCTTTTTTAGCGGCAACGTATTATGTTCGGTCTCCTTATTGGGATCTGACATGGAGGCGTGGTCAAATTCAATATGGCGCGGACCGGGGTGCAGTCGCCTGTCAAAATCGCGCAATAGTAGACTTACCGTGAAAACCAATATGGCGTAGAAGAGGTTGCAGCCAACTAGTCTTAACATAGCGTAATAGTTTTATTTTTTAATAAAATGCTAGTCCTTTTCATTAGTGATATTTGTAAATGGTCTGATTCCAATCCCGGCAATCGAAATTTCCGAGAAGGCGAAAAATTTTTTGGTATACGCACCGGGCATTTTTTTTTGGGGAAACTATGAAACTTCAGTTCACGGTTTTTTTGAAAAGAACTCTCGCATCCATATACGGAACATGCAATTCTTTTTTTCGATGGGTTGCGAGATGTAAAGACACCTACTTTTGCCATTTTTTGTTCAATTTCTCAAAATTACTGATATTAATGATTACGTTGTAACTTGAGCAATGCACCCCGGTTTTAGTTTCAACGTGTACCACCAGATGTCTCACGAATTTTGTCAGATCCCAATACAGACTCCATAGTGTAGACCGAGAGTTACATTTTTCTTGATTTTGGCGCCACCTGTTGGGAGTTCGGGTCGACTAGCCGCAGGTCCGAAACGGCGTCACCCATTGGTCGAAGGATCCCGGAATTGAGGAAGCGTTACACACTCCACCAGAACATAAGCGGTCCGCAATTTGTTCAGCAGGTGGCGCCAGGTACATGCAAGAAAAAACTTATAATTTACGATGATTATGCGCCGATAACTTCAGAGAGGTTATTAATGTTTCTGGGTATACCTAATGAGTGGTTTTACTACAAATAATAATGTTACTTACCTTTGTTAATTAATTTACTCGCAGCTTAACACTCAGCTCCAGTAATGCTCAATACGGTTTATCGATGAATTCCAATAACCGGTACATGGGTAAGAAAAAACGTCGTCACGATAAAAGTCTAATCGAAGTTATGAAAAAAGATAACAAATTAAATATGATAAAACAGAATGTAGGCGACAACGAAAACTGTTCGTACATCTTCGTAATAATAAAATAAGGTAATACCAAGTTGGATGCGTAGGCAAAGAAACATGAAGAAAGCAATTAACTATAAATCAGATATCTATTTCACTGTAGATATGTTCCTTTATAATTCTAGATACAAAACTGTTGTATTATAAATGCGCTTTTCGTCCTCGAACAGCCAAGAAATAAATATCTTATCAATAATCTAGTAGCGATTAGAAAGGGAGGGGGGGAAGTAGGACCAATGAACGTGGAGAAAAGTAATTCAAGAAAATTATACTTTTCGGTTAAACTTTTTGAAATCTCAGCAACATGAATAATTGAATGACAAAGCACCCTACCCTGATTTCCGTACCATTATCCAATTAGAATAAAAAACAGCCAAGACCCGACTGGTTTTGCGCAGTCAAACTCAAGAATCCTTAACGATAAAATCACGATTAAACCGTATTGTGATAAAATCTGCCTATTCAACCGATTAGAAACAAGGCGAAATAGTTCATTCGGCGAAGTTAGGGGTCATCGCGATCCCTTCGGGTACAGCATTCGACGCATGCGCGTGGGTCGATTACGTAGACTACGCACGTTGGCCAACTTAATTATTTCGTTAGCAGACTGGGAATTCCCGTATGCGACGGAGCAACGTCATTTCGAAATAAACAATGGGTGGTCTGGATAGTTTCACTTTTGTCCCGCATCGAAAGCTTTTTCTCTCAAATTTGGATAATGCGCATGCGTGCGTGAAAAGCTAAAACCTGCGCAAACGACCCAAAGCTTAACTGGTAGGACGAGGTAGTTGGGGGAATCCTAGAGTAATAACGAATTAATGGCGTTTCAACAAAGAGCAATCCGACTGTAGATGGCACGTAAAGCGCGCTTATAAATTTTTCACTCAAACTTGCCATTGATACATAATTGTCGCTGCAAATCGTTAAACATTTTGAATAAAAAATAGTTAACGAGTGACTTTTCGATGGAATGTGCTGTTACGGCAGAATATGTCAAGTACAGAGTTTGTATAAGGAGACCGACTTCTGTAATACTCAGATGATCAGACTAGCGCGCCATCTAGTCATTCAGATAGCGCCGATAGTGGCGCTGCCTTCAGGGACAGTGTTACTGACGACGAGCCACTTGCACTTCGAAAACGGAATCCGTAAATTCTCCGGCACTGAGCAACCGATCGCCTTAAAATTTGGAGGGTACATAGAGAATTATGGCACAAAGTACATGACAGTCTTATTTTTCCAAAAGTTTGGAAAAAATTTTCCGATGGTAATTGAATCTGCAAAAAAAATTTCAAAATTTTGAAAAAATAAGACTGTCATATACTTTGTGCCATAATTCTCTATGTACCCTCCAAATTTTAAAGCGATCGGTTGCTCGCTGCCGGAGAATTTACGGATTCCGTTTTCGAAGCGCAAGTTGCTCATCGTCAGTAACACTGCCTCTTCAGCACAGCCAAATCACACACACACATACAAATTGTGTACATGAGCTCTGGTCATGTAAACACAACCAAACGCACAAAAAAAAACGCGTATCTCTGACGACAGCGCTTCCAGTGGTCATAAGTTAAACTAATTGAGAACCAAAATGCGTGACCATCTTTTTTGCGGCAACGTATTATGTTCGGTCTCCTTATGCAAACTCCATAATGTCAAGTAAGGCCGTCGGTTTGGAGATTATTTCCTATTGGACAACGTTCGAGAACCAGTGTCCAGGTGGAGACACTGTCGTCGAGCAGTCGATTAAGTCTCAACTGTCTCTTCAACGAAAATGTTGATGGCGCACGAGAGTTGGTAGCTTTAATGACAAATGACACTGAAATAACAACCATACGATGGAGATATAATTGTGAATATAATACATTGTATACCATTGTCCGTACATGACTATGAGCTATCGAGCGATTTTTTTTTTTTTCGTAAAAAAACGTTAAGCCATGCACGCCTCATCCATCAGTCACACGGCTCATAAAATTGGGCAAAGACGAAAATTGAAACAGCTGACCGACTAACACAATGGCCATGCTCACGGTGATACTACGATGTCTATCGGTATTTCTCTTCTTTTTGTTCGCATTGATCTGTTTAATAACTCTATATACTTAATTCGCGGTAATTTTTCACGAACGTCCGAACACATTGCCGTTAATATTATTATAGTTCATTACGATTATTATAATAAAACAGCGTACCGGACATGTTCTTTGTTTGTCTGTTTTAGTACGAAAGTTGTACTGGTCAAAAATGTTATACAGCGCGAAATCATGTATAATCTTTGATATTCGTTGACGTTCACTGATAGTATTATTAATGATTATATTACTTTAGAATCGTGCTATTAGAGACATCGGTGCGAACTCTAGGTAGGTGGCCTATGAGTGCAGTGGATACTGATAAGTTGCAATACTTACACACCCAATAGTCTGAAGATGCAGTTCGTTTAAAAAATCGTCATTTAAATCGTCGAAATTTATTAATTCACGAAACTTGAAAATTCATTTTCATAAAACTTGTTTTACTTATTGCGTAGTAGCAGATTTGGTACTTGAAATGAAAGAGTAAATAAACTAATCGTCCGACTTGAGTTTAAATTAATTGTGGCGTTCATTGAATTTTTCTGATTCCAATCTTTAGAGCTTAACGTATAAAACTGCTTAGCCATCCGGTGTAAGCGTACAATTGCGTATATTTTGTTTTTGCCATGGCTATTGGAAGTTCAGGTAAAATTTGTGTATTCGCACTGTTTACTGTTACAGATGCAATAATTTCGTTCCAAAACCCAATTGGACTTGGTGCAGCTATATGGTCACACCGATTTTCAACCGACGTACGCATACATTTTCTTATTGACTTCGAGAGGATTCTTAGCAACCATCGTCAGTTCGGCGGGGTAACGGAGTCAAACCGGGGAATAAGTACAGATTATACCCAAGAATCCCCGGCCGACGTTGAGCTCGTAGGCACATTTACAGTTGCAATTGAGTGTTCCCGCATACTGGCACTATCATCAGCCCACTGCGATCCGATGATAGCAGTACCAATATCTCCAATACCGCTCTGTTGAGGTCCAACTGGACTTTGACTTTGGCTTATTCCCAGCTCGTATTGTCTCTTCTTTTTCTTTTCCATGTTGACTTGAGCATATAACGGCTCGCCGGGCCGTGGTTGCTGAAACAATGCGGACAATTACCGATAAATTAACTACAATGCAAACGTTTGATTAAAACTACACTCCGCTCTATCTTTCTCTTAGTTAAAACTCGTTGAATTCGCCAAAGTACCTTTTTTTTTATTTCCTAGTCAGCCTATCAGCTTGGTTGGACACAAATTTCTCGACCATAATAAAGAACGCTGCAAAGCCACTATTTACCCTGTCTCAAACCTTTTAGCAGAAAATTTCCCTAAGTGTCATTATCATTTTGAGAAAAGACTTTGCTCTTTGAGTGAAATATAGAGCTCAATCGTAAAGGAATGAGTGCTTTTTTGTCAAATTTTAATGCATTTGTAAACGAATTATCCACACTTTTGGTTGACTGTTGTCAAGTGGTCTAAACCATCAGTGACCGAGCAATAAGTGCAATGCTTTCTTATAATCTTACAACAATTAGTGTGGTACAAGTATAATTGACAAGTCATTATACCCCAAATACCCCATATATTATATAGCAGTGAAATCTATGATTACATGCTTGCAATGACTTGGTCGTTCTCATGGAATTGGTTAATACCTTTCTAAATATTATCTTTGTTACAGAGGCCGGCCATATCTAGAAAGCTTTTCTGTATTACTCGAAGGGCATGCGTGCTTGATACAGAGGATTGTGAGACAATGGGGTAAACCCCGAAATTGGTTATAGCCATTTGTAGATTCTGTTAAAAAGCAGGAAATAATATTAATTGCTTGAAAACAGAGCGTTTTAAATATCAGGAGTTATGCTTATTGCAAGAGAAGTTGAACTGGGTAAGTACTGTGTTATACACGTACTATTTTTCGGCTGTGACAAAAATTAATTGGTTAAATTATACGCAGGTGTCAATCAGAATTGGAAGAACGAACGAGGTTAATGTTTCATCGATGCAAGTTGTATGCAATATGCTGTATTCCATGTTCGTCGTCCGCTTCTATCATACCTGGAACTAGGATAACACTTATCCAAACCCTTACAAATTTCGATTTATAAAAGGAAGCATCGTTAGCTCGGATACCTATGATCTTAGGTACATCACATGTGTGGTAAATTAACAAATGCATCTTTGGAACGATTGGTGTATTCATGCTAGCGCTTTAACATCGATGTCGTTTTTCAATATCAGGATGAGGACGTTTTCATGGTTCACCATGTTATTCTCGGGTCCGGTTCGACGATGAAGCCTTTCTCGAAGTCCACATCAGCAACCCATATGATCATCGAGGTCATCGAGAATCCAAAGATGATGGGAGGTCGTGGAACTACCTAGTATAGATATATCGTCGTACATGAGAATTGAAGCAGGCTGCACACTCCTGGTACGTGGAAACTGACTTCCCTAAGTGTTCCTACATTCGAATCTAAAATCGTACGTGTCAAGATCCATGGCACCGATACTCAGAAACTAATCTTCGAACAGCTGGTGAAAAACTTGCCATCATCGAGAACTTGAATGTTGGACATGGTTCGTAATTCTACAAAGAGGTTGACACGTGCGCAAAACCTTATAACCATACTTATTAGAAAGCTCGGTCAGTAACAGAAAAGTGGACGCATACTTCATCTCCTATTGTTTTCTATCAGGCTTTCCAACAGGAAAGAGGCATCTTCCAACTATCAGGATCTGATAGAAGAAATCTGTGCTACTTTCTTCAGAAACATACAGTTACTGAGAACAATGCATTGGATCTGTGCTCCTATTCAATGATGCAACATTCGATGGTAAAAACCGAAATAACTGCACAATGCACACAGGATCCTTATTATCCAAATTCCAAACAATCTGAAATGTCCGAGCAATAATATGACTGATCTGATGATGGATTCGGGTTAAATCCATAGCTTCCGTAAGCACTGATCCGTGCAGACTTATGGAAAGGATGCCAATAGGTGTAACCATCATAGTTTTAACATGTGCGGTTTCCATATTTCCAAGATTGAAGTTCCTAGTTGGGTATAAGATTGGATGCTGAATCAGATCCAATAAGGTTGAACACAAAACGTTGCTTACTTGAAAAGCAACCAAGGACAAAGCGATCGAAATCCCTTTCTCAGCACAATTATTCAATATCTTTGTTTTTTCCTATCAATATAAATAATTAGAGTGAAAAGTTTTCCTTGCATGCATAATATGACTAACTTGTTTACGTTTAAATGGATCGTCTCAGAATTGAATGTTCCAGGATCAATTGTTACTCCATTATTAGCTTCCAAATGTATTGCAAATTATCATTCTATTTATATTATGGATCATTCAACCTTTAGTAATTTATTGTTACCGGGGTGTTTTCAAAAAGAAACTTCAGTATGTCGACGTTGGGATTTCCATATATAAATTAGTTTAATTGTAACATGGTTTATAGTTCACTAAAAGCATAGACGCGTTCTGAATTTAGATGCATTGATTGCGGGAAACATAATATCAAGAATGTAAAAAAATGTGAATGCTACATGGTTTCCTGAGGTAGATTAATGTTGTTTGAAACGGTGTTATTAACTTCTATTAAGTTTGTTTGCGCAAATAACATTGGCGATAATTATCTCAATAAACCTACAAGATTGGATAAATAGTGTAAGGTATCTTCATACGATGAATTAGGGTAAAAGTCACCTTTAATCAATGATTGTTTAAATTATTTCTGAGCGTCGTTACAAAAAAATGATACTTATATATTTTCTAACAACGATCACAAAAACAAATACAATTGGAAATGAATTCTAGGAAAGATTCGGCTCTCGGCTTCATTGGATTCTGGATTGTTTCCTCGATTGGAAGACTTTGGAACAGTAGTCTCCAAAGTTAACAAACAGCATAAACAAATATTGTTCGAATAATTTCCTGGTCGAAACTAAGACGAAGAATTGTACCGAGCCAAGTGAGTATGAATAATTTATTACATACATTTAATTTTATGTAAAAATGTTTACTATTACCAAGAATAAAAAATTTTCAGTCATTCGTTTCGTTCACAGAAGGTCCCATCGGTCAAGGCAGCGTTGCCACTGCATTATACATTAAGCGCATTTCTTACAAATGTTTGAAGGATGTGACACTGTGACCAAGTTACTCCGAGCATCGAGTATCGAAGTCATTGAAACCGCCACCAGCAATAATATTGCAAAGGGGTAACTAGCCAAACAAATTTCCTTTCCCTAAAATCAAATAAGCCGATAATTTTCTTTGTTTATAGATGGAGTGATCCGCGATATATTAATTCGAGTTTCGAGCCATATTGACGTTGCAGTTCGACAGAAATTTCATGGAATTTCTAAGGATTTATATGTCGTATTCAACTTTGTTGGCTTCGCAAAGAATCTGTTTTCGTACGATTATATAAATACAAGTATTCACGACGATTTTGGCACACCGCTGTTTCTATTGCTCGCCAGGAATACTGTAAGCTCGGACTTAAATCATAGGCCAGCGTTCGTCAGATCCTCCGCTAGATGTAATTTGCCTTCCTAGAAAAAAGAGGATCGACGATTTTCGAACGACTCTAGTCACCGAATGGAAACGATCGGATTGTTTTCTCAACCATTACATCAGATATTATCGTTTACAGATCTACACCCGCTTTCAAATTCGAAAAAAAAACATCCTGCTACCAATATATTCACTCAAACTCTAAATAAGTCATCTGATAATATAGAAAAAGATTTTTCCGGAAGTTCAATTAACTAGGAATGTATATATTTGGAAGTACAAACATCGTGCCTTTATGTCTGTAGATTAATTCTGCACGCATGCTTAATATGTTTTATCGCTATGAAAATTGCGCTACTTACTAAGGCTTATATCCGATCGACCAATGAATGCTTTAATTATACGATAAAAAAAAAGCAAAAAAAAATCACAATATCGCTCCGGATCTAGGATCTTTATTCGATAGAGTTCTGAATGAAATATTAGCTAGCATTATAATCCCCTGAAATGCACCTATAAACAAAAAGACCTATAACTTCATAGCGGTGCAATGTCCACTACAATATCCGGGAGCCGAATCCTACTAAAATTAAACTCTGTTTTTTTTTTGTCTTTTTCTTTTCTTGTTCTTTCTTTTTTTGTTGTAAATCGTGCAATCGAAGCAGTATCGTAAATCAGCCTGTCTTTTACCAGATAATGCCTTGAGACAATTTCCCGGAGAACATACACGTTTTCGCCAATTGATTTAGGCTCTGATATAAATTGTAGTTTATTAGACCAGGATTGTTGTTTTCGACGACATCGAAGAAAAGTATTTTCACCTTTCGCGAATAGACCCTGTATCTATTTCCCATCGCCAAGTATCTGAAAGTAAATAAAACAAGCATAAACGGCATTGAATTTATTTTTTTTTTTTTAATGAAAAAAATTGACTAGACCGAAGATCTTACAAAATATAAAAACCCCGACTAATTGAAATATTTTTACCTACGTGTTAAATCAAGAGTAATGAAAGAGTCGTATTCCGCATAAAATTTAGTCATTCGTCCGAGTGAATAAATTAAAGAATAATCGTATCGTCGATTTTCGTTAGAAATTGAATTCCGTTAGAAACGTGGTACAAGTCATTAATATTTAAACGTTTCGATGATTATTTTTTATATCGCTAACTGGAAGGATGTACGCAGATTTTCTGGCAAGGATTATTCTATTTATGTAATTTTTAAGACATTCGACTAAAGTTATTGATACGTTTTTTGATGAACTAATCGCAGTGAACTACACGATTAACAAAAATTGATAAATATTAAACGTCACGTTCTCGTTGAAAAGAATTTGTGAAAAATATTTTTACGATACGAGCAAATACTTTTACAGTCGATAATTTTGAGTATTGAGAAAAATTATCGACATTGAAGATGGAGAGAATTTTTTTTTTTATTATAACAAAATTCGTTCAACAAATGTGCCGGTAATTAATAGTTTCTTACGCACCGGATGTATTATTCTTTCTTTTTTGGAAAGTTTAAGTTTATTTAAAAGATCAGGGATTTTGTTAAGTTAATTTCAGAACTCAAAAAGCTGTGAAAACGTTAGGGTTATGTAGAGAGATTTCGCGTTAGACTTGTGGAATTTTAAGATCATGAAACTAGTTCTTAATTCCATTAGTAAATTTATGATAAATAAATAAATAAATAAGTAAATATTCAGTAATTAAAAAACAAATATTGCCAGTCAATTGATCGGTAAGATTTTCTTTAATCAACTTTTTGATATCTGTCTTGTATTATTAATATTTAAAACTGTTGTTCTTAGGATCTGCGATATAGGTAGATTATTTATTTTTCGCTTTTAATCGCACCGCAAGGAATTCAAATTCTCTTCGAGTCAAATCATTATTTTAACGGCAGGGTAGAGTTTTAACATTTTTCTTTTTCCATTTTTTTTTAAATTTTAACTGAAAGCATAAGATCTCAAGAATATTGTGTCTAATTTTCAAGTCCATCGGAGCAAAATTGACGACGTTATGAGTATTTTTACGCTCATGAGTGGGCGCGATCATCTGACTATGCGTATAGGCCGAGCAGATCAGGAAGCCGAAAAACAGACGAAAGAAGGCAGGATTCGTCGTAGACAAGAGCAAAAAGATGCTTTAGACATCCTGGATGACAGCAACATCCTTTATGGACCTGGCATCGATGATTCAGTGTGAGGTAAGCCGATAAAACTCACTTAGGAACATTTCATCTCACATTTTTTAGTGTTCAAAACTTTAAAGCGTTTTTCCCACAACTCACATTTTCAGTCGGAGCCCATCATAACTTCAAAACTACTGCACCGATCCTTTTGAAATTTTTCACACTCTTTCTGTACATAATTTACGAGGTAACGCTGGAAAGTTTTTTTTCAAATATGTTTATATTTTTCATTTTATAACAACAAATTAACCGACTTTTTCGCTCAAAATCGCGTTTTTCCCTTTAAAGTGTACTCAAAAATTGAAATTTTTTTATTTCGAACCTCCCTAGCGTTATCTGGGGAAAATTCTTATCTAACGATATAACTTGGATTTTTTGATATCAGATGATCTAGCACGGAGTTATGATGGGCACCGCAATTCAACTTTTTTCCGAGAAGCTTGACAAAAATTGCTGCCATCGCCGTATTTTTCAATATTTCTTCGTGAAAATTGGACACAATATTCTTCGAATGTCACACTTTAATGTACCATTGGTTTAAATAAATAGATTTTAAGCGTTTCGTCAAAAAAAAAAAAATAATAAAAATGTGCCTTTTTTCACACGAATTAACCCTACCCTGCCCTTAACAAATTATCAATTAAGTAAACCTATTTTATTTAATTACTTCAATTACTGGGTACTTGGCACCTAAACTAAAATGATAAAGAAAGGCGAAACAATATTTTTATTTGAAAAAACGTCAAATCGTATTTACACCTTTAGGCAGCTAGTATTTTGATTGATTCATTAGCAGACTTACACAAAATTTCGCAAATCTATAATTTGAGTAAAATGAGCTTGATACTTCATGGCGAATTAAAATTTCTCACCGGAAGAGCAGAGGAATTGGCTTTGGATTTGGTAGAACAAGAATATACATTTATTATATATCTGTGTTATTAACGAATATTTCAACGAGTTTCCAATGAAAGCGCATTGCTATGATTTTTGTTCCGACCAATTACGAGCTCGCGAACAATTTCCACGTGTTCGTCCTACCCTTTTCTTTACTGTTGCACGATAAATAATAAAATTTTGTGCTACTCGAAATGTACTTGGAAAAATAATACTCGTACACACAATTTCGGTCGTAATCGATGTACTCGCTTGGTCCGCCGCTGTTCGATTAGCCCTTTAATTACGGTCGACGGTCAGGTAAACTACTCGAGTTATTTGAGTACTGAATACACTCGACTATCTAAATTATTCGAATACCGGTGCTCAAAGTGTGCTCAAGGTACTCGAGTACGGGTATACCAATCACTCAAATTGAGCAAATATTGGCGCTTGAACTGCTCGAGTACGAGTACTCACAAACTACTGAATTTGCTCGAATATCGCGACTAAACCGGTTCAAGGTACCGGAGTACCGGTTGTCAAATTACTCGGAGTAGTCGAGCACTCTTACTCAATATACCCGGCTACCGGTGCCCATACTACTCAAGCCACTCGAGTACCGGTACTCAAACCGTTCAAGTTACTCGAGTACCGGTACTCAACGTACTCAACTTAGACCAGCACTCGCACTGTTACTATTCAAGTATTGATACTCAAGTTCGGGTATTGACACTACTCGAAGGATGCTCAAGGTACTCGTGTACGCGTACTCAAGCCACTCAAGTTGCGTGAATATTGGCGCTAAAACCGCTCGAGTACGAATATTCTCAAACTACTTAATTTACTCAAATACCGCTACTCAACCGGCTCAACGTATCAGAGTACCGCTAGTCTAATTACTCGGATTATTCGAGCGCCCGTACGCAATATACCCGACTACCGGCTACTCGTACTACTCAATCCACTAGAATACCGGTACTCAAAATACTCAAGTTGCTTGAGTACTGCTACTTAACATACTCAACTTAGTCCATTACTCGTACTGTTATTATTCAAGTATTGATACAAAAGTACGGGTATCGAGACTACTCTAATTAATCGGGTACCGGTGCTCAAAGTACTCAAATTATTCAATACTCATACGGTTACTATTCAAGTATTGATACGCAAGTACCGGTATTGAGACTACTCTAATGAATCGGGTACTCAAACTGCTCGAGTCACTCCAGTACTGGTAAATTGTTGAGTCAAGTTGCTTGAGTTAATCATGTGTGTGTGTGCAGCAACGGTTTCTAGTTCGTACCCGGCTCGAATGCTGATGGCCGTTGCTCCCTACGGTCCCAATAAAACTTGAGTCGAGCTCGTACCTCAAGAATTGGCAACTCTTTCACACGAATGATCCCCTACCACTAACGCCAAGATCGTTTTTTATTACTTTCCTGTATTTATGTATTATAAATATTCCGTCGCCGCCGTATACGGCCATTACTAAAAGTTTGTCGAAGCGTAGTTTTTTAAACGTTGGTTGTTAGTAGTTTTCCAAAAATATTTATTAAATCCTGTTATTCGCAACTTTTCCAAGGCCGCACGTTTTTACGAGATAGTTTCAGACACAAAGGCACAACCGTGCAAGATATCCTACTAATTGCCATCGGCAGTTATCATCAGCGCGAGAGAAAAAGATACATTTTCCTATCCTAATTTATTTTCTCTTAACTTTCCGAGCGGTTATGATAGACAATTTCTTCTTTTGTGTAAAAGATCATCTTCGAGAAAGTAGCGTGCAGTTTTAGTTGTCCACTGAGTTTATTACACATCACCTTGTGTGTGTAATAAACTTGTGGACTAGTGAAACTTGTGGTATAGTGAAATATTGTAAGATGGTATCGAAAATGGTTATCCATTTTTCGAACGTGGATCGAGATCTTTGTGAAATCTTGTCGCGAGCAGTCCCTCGAGCGCAGAAGGCTCGCTTGGAGATTTAATTTTACTTAGAATTAGTCTCCACGTGAGAAAAATATTCTAGCAGCAGTGCAGCTTGGAAATCTGACCGGGTCTTCACCGCGCATGCGCCAACTCGTTCAGAGCGGGGGGGGGGGGGGGGGGGGGGTCGATGTTAAGACGCCATGTTACACGCTACTACTATCACTTCGAAAACGCGATTCGCAAATTCTCCGGCACGGTTTAACCGATTGCGATGAATTTTGGCTCGGTCAACGCAGGATCGTGGCAAGAATTAATTGGTCTAAATTTCATCCCGATCGGTTGTGCCTGTACCGAGGAATTTGCGAATCGCTATACCTTTTGCACGTTCAACGGAACGTATTAGCCAGTACTTTTAGCCTTATCGAACATATCCCTAAATTTTATTTGCTTGGACCATGCTGCTATTTCAAGCTACGAAAACACGTAGAAAAAAAACTGGCATATTTGGATCTACGGCCCATTCGAATAACCTAATCAACACTTAAGTTCGGAATTCAAAATGTCGACCTCGAGATATTCGGATGTCCAAGCTAATGGAGGTCTTGCATGTACTCTCATTTCTTTTTTCAAACCGTCATATATTTTGAAATGTCTTAAAATTACACGATGGAAAATCGAGTGTCACAAAGTACAAAAGCACAGTTGATCTAGACGATTGAGACATCCCTATGAGTTAACTCATTGACTCAACATGAACGGTATTTAACTACTGTCTTTGTTTAAATGTTAAAGTCTGCCTCGTTAACCACCACGTTCAGTTTCTCCAAGAGACATTCGGACAGTCATCACACTTAACAACCTCCTCCACCTACATTGGCAAATGTGAGACCTCTCGTGTAACATAAACATTTGTGCATTAAATTTGTTTGCGAATAAAATATATTACTAAGCTTGTATGTGCAATAGCAATACGTGTTTTTTTGCTACACTACTATATAATATATTTAACATCGTGTTATTGTAATTGGGGTATCAATCGTTATATTTCTTTATGTGTCGTTGAAATTACACAATACTACTAATGCGTATCCGAGTGAATTCATATCTGTAAACGTAAATGTATATTTGAGTGAATCTATCAACTTACATTAGTGGAAGATCTATAGATCTAGCTTTTTAAATATGTTTTACAACCGAGAGGCATCTCTTTCCATAATAATCATATAACTCTATAATTTAGCAATCATCGAGTCAATGGCATAGCCAAATAATTTATTGGATTCTGGTAGACGCCCTTGGTTCTAGTATAAACGACAAATGAAATGCCATAATGAATTCATTAATTGACATTGTTATTGTAATTATTATACATTACTTTCTTTTCATTGTGTTCTGATTTGTTATGATATTGAGGGGTTGCATACCTTTATAAGTTTGAAAAAAAAATATTTTTTAATGACATACTTCATCGACGTATGATACTATTATGTAGTATTTATCATGGGATTTTTTAAATTCAGGCTATAGTGTTTTTTGATAAATAAAATAATATTATTTTAAACGATAGAATTTTCATTCTTCATTTTAAAGCACTATTATTTTTCGAATAAATAGTATTTTAAAAATCAGCTATGACAAGTGACGAGTTTTACATATTTACATTAACAGAATATATTTTTTTTCGGATAAAACAAACCAGGATTTTTGTTATCACAGTAAAGAGTGTTTTTTTTTTAAATATTTGAGGAAAAGTGCGAGCACGACCAACATTTTGAATATTTTTGAGTGAAATTTTCAGGGGAATTTTACTCAACAGTTATATTACTGTAAATATCGTATATTATTTTTCAAATAGAATTTCATTTTACCTGATATAAAAATGATCGGCGTTTTTGTTCATAATTTAACTGCACCTAAAGGTATGTAAACCCTCAACTCGATATGTATGGCCGATGCGAATAACCATCTTCGAAAAAAAATTACTAAAACTGCACCTCATGTTGCCTTCGCTCATCATACAATTATAAATTGGTCAGTAACAAATATACATATTTCACATCAATAATAATATTTTATACTTCATATAAAATCATTTTTAATTTTATCCCAAATGTACATAAAAAGATTATGAAACTTATAAAAATACAAAGCTCGTGATATTATTGTCAAGCTACTCATAAAGAAAAAAATTAAATTATTGAACTCCAAATTGAACCTTTCGTTCACAATATCGATGACTCCGCTCTGATACTTTTACTTTTGGACTTAAAATTACAAACAATACGTTATAGTTTATTGGTGCAAACTAAAGTGCCTTACAGTCGATTTTTTACGGCTGTTAAAAAATTCATTCAGCGAATAAAATCAAATTGTATCAATTAAAATCTTTACACTTTTGTTTTACTTTATTAGAAAAGGGTCTACCGAGAGTTGGCGTTGCATCGAAATTTATTTTCACGATGAATTTAACAAAACGAAAAAAAAGGAAAGTATCCGAACTTTCGAGTGCATGTTTTAGGAACTTCTAATGACTTACGGGATTGATGGGGAATACACAAACGCCTCCAGGAGGCGGTCCGTGAGATCCTTGTTTTTGGTACTGCGTATCCGACATAGCGAGTTCTTCATTTTGCTGTCAAGAAATATAAGCGTTATGAAAAACTGAAGCACAAGCTTGAGCTCATAAATGTATTGTTTGTTTTTCAAATTGACAGCAACTAAAAATTCAAAGATCGTGGACAACTCATAAAGGCCCATGTGGACGTTTGAGTAATTTGTCCTAACTGATTTATGCAGATCTGTTTGCACCAGCAAATCGCTTTGTTTGGACAAGTTTTTCTTTTGCCCGTGTATGCCAACAAGTTTATTTCGAATAAAATCCAACATTTCGAGATTTTCATACACTGACGTGTACCAGTTCTGGTCCTATGTTTTACTGAAGGACGTGTAAAGCTATTTAACCATTTAAGTAAAAGAAAAGAGTTTTTGGCAAACGGTCCCTAAATAAGTTTTTAAGTGAACTGACTGAAGTTTATAAGTTGAATCCTCGTTCGTGAGTGGCTTACTGAAGGTCGTGTAAAGCTATTTAACCATTTAAGTAAAAGAAAAGAGTTTTTGGCAAACGGTCCCTAAATGAGTTTTTAAGTGAACTAACTGAAGTTTATAAGTTGAATCCTCGTTCGTGGGTGGCTTACTAAATGTCGTGTAAAGCTATTTAACCATTTAAGTAAAAGAAAAGAGTTTTTGGCAAACGGTCCCTAAATAAGTTTTTAAGTGAACTGACTGAAGTTTATAAGTTGAATCCTCATTCGTGGGTGGCTTACTAAATGTCGTGTAAAGCTATTTAACCATTTAAGTTAAAGAAAAGAGTTTTTGGCAAACGGTCCCTACATAAGTTTTTAAGTGAACTGACTGAAGTTTATAAGTTGAATCCTCGTTCGTGGATGACTTGACGGTCACACTTTCGATTATCAGGATTATCATCTGTGATCTGAGTAATAATCCATGAGATTATAGATAATATATTAGAATATCGAGCTTGGTCCCATTCGATTTTTTGAAGAGTTGGCATCGTTTGTAAAAGAGCCGTAGGACTTTTGTTTTTAGTTTGGTAGCCAATGGTCTGACGCCACTACATTTGGGATTCGTAAATGGAGATGATTACATAGTCAATTTTGTTTATATAATTCAGTACGGTATCGAGGAGTCTTTGAGAGATCGGAAGCAATTTTAAGTTCATTTGGGTCTATCGGTGTTGTTTTACCAAGGAGAGTTTTATTGGGAGTTTAGGATTCCGTCGTGCGAAAGGTGGAATAGGAATGTGGCGCTTATTATTTAGTTGATGACCCAGTACTATGGAATTGAAACAATACAGTAAGAAAAGAATTCATTCATAAGGTTCTGTGCTTTCCTAGAAGCCCTAAACTACCAGAGACTTGGATGAAAGAGACGTTAGTAACTTGTTGCATGGAGAAGACAATGTTTCTATTTTTATTTGGGCAAGCCTGACTAGACTCGATTTCCTTTGCAGCTATCGAGTCGCCACTTTGCCTTCAATGGCAATGCAGCCACAAGCTCGAATCTGGTGTCATCATGGACCCTACGGACCCTCCTCACACTCCCAACTGTACGTAGCCAGCTGTGAACCTTACCGTCGATCCAAATTTCGCATTAAATAACTGCTGCTGTGCCAGCAATACCGTCAGAGTCCGACAGATGGCTACGATTCCCGCGGACGGTGTAGCGACATATTTGTATATAACCGAGGGAAATGGTCTAAAAGAATAATGCTAACGATGATTTTGTACCAACAAATTTGGCCGGTGCGGGTATCCTGTGGCCAGATTGGGTTGCCCTCTGGTGGTGGAGAGAGTCCAATCAAATTGATAGAAGAAGAAGAAGATGATTTTGTACCAAAGTAGCTTCCTTAACCCTTTGAGCTCTAAGGACGCATATATGCGTCAGCCTATGCGTCTGCGGACCACATAAGCTTGAAAGTACTCAGGTCTCAAAGGGTTAAAAGTGCTCTTGTGGTATGAGGAATTTGTGGTAAGGAACTGAACAGAATAAATCTGTATGGATTGTGACTAAATGTAGGGACAGATTGAACAAAGTATAGCAGGAAAAATAACGATATAATCTGTAAATAGGTACTCGATGGTGTATGGAGTCCACTCGCAGTAGCTTGAAAGGAGGAGTCTGAAGGGTTTGAACAAGCGCGTGGAGGACCCGCGGATCGTTGTGGAGGTTCAACGAGAGCCTCTGCACTCTTCGCTTCACTCCAAATGTAAACTTTCTGGGATGTCGGAACACTATCGCATATATCGTCTGACATACGTTGGAACCCCGCCTGGATCCTCGCCACTCCGCTAGATTTGGCTTATTCTAGAAGCACTCGAAAATTTCAATTCGGATTTTCAAATGGAAAGTGGCGGAAATTCTAGAATGCAACGCCACTGCAGTGTAGGGTGATCTCTCTACAAAGGAATCTTCATCAAGAAAACGCGATTCGTACTGTTTCCGGTACTGAGGATCGGTTTAACCAATCGCTTTCCGGTACTGAGGAACTAAATGGCGTTTAAATTTTGAGGGTGTCCAAAAAATAGTGGCACAAATTTTAGAAGAACAAAGACATCTAGCCACGGTTTTCTATAATTCTCTAGATACCCTCAAAATTTTAACACGATTGGTTGCCCAGTGGAGAGAGCGTTTTTAAATCGCTTCTCGCCTCTAACACTGACTCTTAAGCTTCCCATTTACGTACGGATTAGTCTAATGGATTGATCCATGAACGACCGCGCTACGACCAATCCGTGCGTGTATGGAATGGATCGCAGGTTCGTTATCTCGATAAGCGAGTGTCACCTAGAGTGGACGATTGACCTCATGGGGTCTAGACAGGAGGCGAGCCACCTCCATTGACAGTATACTGAAAAAATGGCACAAAATTCGTGGGGAGTAGCACTTTCGTTTTTAACCGGAAGTGGCACTGAACACAGCAATATCTATTGTGAGGATCACTCTCCCGAAATTTAATTAATGACGCTTCTATTCCGAGGTAATTCGAGACTAGAGGCCTCATTGATTACATTTAGGGAGAGTTGTATTTTCGAGATAGACATTGCTGTGTTCAGTGCCACTCTCGGCTAAAAACGAAAGTGCTACTCTTCACAAATTTTGTACCATTCCCTTAACCCACAGTTTGATCTCTTCCTGTCTAAGCTCCATGGTTGAGTCATCAACTGCTTTGCTATATTCTCATCGTTTTTTTAACCACTCCTTTGTCCAACCACTTTTTTTCTCCTTTTCTCATAGGTAAAATAATTATTCCACTGGTGACTAAAGCTACTTTAGTCTTGGATGATACTTTAGTTGCCATTTTGAGATCGGAAGAAACGCGTCCAGGATTCACCTTGGCACAACCTCAACCAACGAACCACTTCAGACGACTACAGAAGGAATATGCTGATGGGCCGATTGAATCAAAGTTTTTTCGACCCGAAACTTCCTCTTGGTGTCGCAGCGGTTGATGGCTCGCACGTGATTGATGAGGAGGCGGAGCTACGCCTTGAAGCTGTGTAAAGTATACATGAACGTGTCTGTGTGACTTAATACATTCTTGTAGCAACACCAGCAACGCGAGTAATTGGAGGACAGAACTACACTGGAAACACATTCCTCGCTTCATCCAAAAGTATGAGCATTTTCCTTCTATAGTCGTCTGAATTCGCTGCCTCAACTGAACGGTCTGTCTAGTGTATGGACAACACGAGATTGTTCCAAGTCCGGGTTGGATCTGTAAGTCGGGTCCAGGTTCGTGCAATGAATGAGAGGGGCTTTAAGCAGACCCAGACGTTGATTCGAATTACAGCACTAACGGTTTCTATAATCGAATCAACTAACAACAATTTTGATAAAAACTAAGTCTTAGCATAATTAATCCTAGTCCCATAATTAGCAGATTCGAGCCCAGCGGCAATCTTTTCCATAGACTCGTGAAATTAAGGTTGAGGTTAAAATCATTCAATTTACAGTTATGGCGCTAAATAGCAGGGAAGGAAAGAGCCTTTATACTATATGTTTCGTATGACTATATGTTTCGTATGAATCTTTCCGTAAGCACTTCAAGGGTGCCAATAAATTGAATAAGCAATTGCCGCATCAACTGTGTCTACAGAATTGTCTCCGGTAAGCAAGTTTCCGAAAATATTTGTACATTGCGCCAACCAGTTAATTGGATATGAATAATCGCTCTTTATAAATGACTTAATATTTATTTAAGGAAAACTAAAACAAGAGAATAATTTAGGCTTGGCCCAATTCTTACCGGTTGATAGATTGCAGGTCGCCCAACGTTATTCGAATTTAAGTTCGTCCTCTGAATCGTTCTGTCTTCGTATCTTGTACTTCCTTGACTGGCCATTGGTCGATTAAGAGTGCTGCAATCATAACTGTATTAATTATAACGTTGGGATATGCAATCAATAAGTCGTATGACTGAAAAAAATGTTACGTCCCAATGTTTTCAGTTGAATGTTTAAAACAGCAAATGAAAAGAGTATTAATGAAATGAGTAACATAGTTATTGGTCACGACTACCACTGATATGATTTATAGTAAATTGCATCGATTACATAGAGATGTATGTCATTCATTTTTGGTTGGTCTAATTTTAAATATGTTGTATTGCATTCTATTTTGAAGACTTGCATTATTTCTTGGCGATTTTGTAATCTTCAATTGTATCGAATTTTAAACATTTTATGTATATTTTAAACTGGTGATCTTACTGTCCAAAGTTTTGTCGAAAACGATTGTAAATGTTGCAAAGAATTTTTGTAGAAACATTGTGTGAATGGCGAACTGGATTTAAAGATATATTTTTATGCAATATCAATTGGTTCATCCTTTTTGGCAAATATTAAAGATAAGAATTTATAGAAATTCTGTCCATAATGAAATCCAATGGGATTAACAATCTATTTACAGAACGGAATGAAAACAAAATTGGAGAGAAATTATAATTAATATTTTTGCTAAGAATGAATCTGTAAAAGACAGATTCGTTCACAGTTTTCATAGATTACAACGGTATTGTATATCAAGAATTTTTGCCAGAAGATCAGACAGTTAAGAAGAAGTATTATTTAGGCGTTATGAGCTTTTGAAAAGAAAGCATGTGTGAGCCAACAACATAATAACACACCGTCGCACAGTGCCATCATTATCCATGAATTTTTTACCAAGAACAAAACGAATACTATCCAACAGCTATCGAATTCACCCGATGCTGCTCCCTGCGATTTTTTTCTGTTTGATCGAATTAAAAAACCACTGTGGGGAACACTAGGGGAACCATAGAAAGGAGGCAATGAAAATATCGAAAATGGCTCTGATGGCTATACCGACAATAGAGTTTCAGAAATGTTTCGAGAGCGAGATCAAGTACTGGCATAACGTTGCAATCGATGGCGAGTACTTTGCAGGGAACAATGTCACTTTTGATGAATTTCAATTTTCTGCATGAATTCCAGGAACTTTTTGATAGAGGTGTTTGCTAACTGCAGTCCTAATAATAAATCGTTATGGAAATGAATAATCAGAGGATTCGACAAGGTTCAAAAATAGCAGGGGAATATTTTCAGAAAAGTTTAAGCCAACTCAGCAAACTTGCAAAAACAAAAGTATAAAATATACATAAGAAATTCAATGACATCAAGTTTAAAACAGCAAGGGGCTGAACAGTCATTTGTTTACTAAAAGAATTAGAACGCTTCAATGGCTCTTTTATTTATAAAGGTCATGAGTGATATGTAAATGTTACTTTGAGGAAAGAAACAGTTTCATACCACATGGTCTCATTAAAAGAGTTATTTCTAGCCTTTAAGATTTATTTGATATTGAAGAAAGGGAAGAATGTCACGTGAAGAAAGTGAAGATTAAATTTCACTTATAAAGTTAACTCTGAATTTCTGTTTATAATTTTTAAGTTGAAACTGGAATTTTTTTTTACTGTACATCCTTACTCGGTGAAGGTATCAGTTGTTGCTTTATTTCACTACCAAGTGTTATGCTAATACTAGAATAACGATCTAAAAATGCTGAATGAAAGATTCTTTGAAATATGGTTTTGAGCACAAGTAACAAGGTTTAGATGAAATGAAAAAAAGATTGTACGACATATTATAATTTAGAAAATCATAAAAATGCAGAAGAATAGAACTGGAATGACTCAAACTCCCATATTGAAGCTTGACTTCTACTACCTGTGAAGTAGGACAAGAATGAAAATAATGTTCTATTTTGGGAAAATAAAAGTATCTAAGTGGAAAAATAAAACTTTTGGCAAGCTGATTTTTGGCATCTTAAGAATACTTTGTAAATTTTTCGAGTCGATGCAGCAGAAATGAACAGCGAAGTGTGAAGTAGAACAAGAATGAAAATAATGTTCCATTTTGGGAAAATAAAAGTGTCTAAGTGGAAAAATAAAACTTTTGGCAAGTTGATTTTTGGCATCTTAAGAATACTTTGTAAAATTTATGAGTCGATGCAGCAGAAATGAACAGCGAAACAGGCATTAATGCGAATGTACTTGTAAAGCCAGGAACCAGGTTTTCTCAAAAACCGTTCAATAAGAAATTTTGGTGATGTCTTTCAAACATGGAAAAACTAGTTCTTGTTCGATAGATTATTCCTCGAAGGATCCTTAATCGAAGGTTTTTGCAAAAACGTTCATAGAAAGAATCCTGAAAAAATAACTATCTCTGGTGCCACTAACTGCCCCAAAGCTCTTAAAACCATTACGAGCTGTTATTACCACGAGAAAAATGGTTTTCCTAGTCCCACTTTTACAGAAAACAGTTGACCTTTGAAACCGGAAAATAAATTGAATTCACAGTCTGTGTTGGCAATGGTCTTGTTTTCGTATAGTTTTAAGTATAATTGTTTCAAATTTTCTGATATCAGCAACTTTTTGAGATTTAGCAACATTGATACTTTGACACTTGTTACTATAATTTTTCACGAATGACAAAATATATGGTCACAGCCGAAATTATGCACTCTTGCAGTGATAGATTGGTAATTCGATCGCTGCCCTTTTATAGAAAGAACGTATGAACACGTACCTGTTTGCATTGTTCGGCGAGTTCGGTCCTGAATTTCGAGCTGCTAGTGTCTTTGTTACAAAATCTTGTTCCTTCCAGCCATGTTTTTTATAAACATCTCGCAGCTCCTGATGTTGCCACATTGTGAATAATACTTGTCCTGCAAAAACGATTAGAAACATGTTGGTAAAGAAATCAGTACACCTCGGTTCGTCTCAATTTCTAAGTCGATAAAGATTAATCGATACGGTAATGGGATAATCAAGTCAACAACAAATTCCAACCATTACTAACCGGCAAACTTGAGAACTCGCGGAGTATATTTTTGACGTTGTTTGGTGATGTTCATTAGCCTTTCAACACCACCCGCGTCTAGAAGGGATCTAGAAAACTCCGCATTTTTCTTTATGACTTCGTTCAAGGTTGCCAGTACAGCGGCGATAGTATCGTCGCTCGTTCCTTGATCGTGCTGATTATTGCCAGATGGCAATTTCTGGATGAGATCCCTCATAGCGTACTTTCCAATAAGCTCCTTGTTTCGTTGGTCTATCGCAAGATTTCGTAGTGCCGTTGCCACAGCGCATACTACACGATCAACCTGAAGTGCGTTATAAAAATATACGAAAATTAGTGGATCCTAATCAAATTGCAAAATTCAATATGTCTCTTAAGGTCCGTTTCACCCTCAAGTAATTTGTGCGAACTAACTCATGCGGATCTATTCGTACAAGCAAATGTTTGCGTTTGGACAAGATTGTTTTACTCGTCCAAGCCAACAAGTCTGTCATGTACCAGTTCTGAAACCGTTATTTACTGAAGGATAAAAAATCCAAACCGAATAAGTTTCTCACTGGTTTCAAGTACGAAAGGAGTACAAGAATGTAAGCAATCCGCACAAATTACTCGAACGTGTGGACGGATTTTTGTTCGTTAAGCTTACCACAGAGCAATTATAACATACCTCCATTCTGAGAAGTTCGACCAGAATTGGCAAGCCTTTTTCTTTTCGAACTGCGGCGCGTATTTCGATACTCGGTTGCCAGTAGCACGCTGCGAGATTTTGCAAAGCTCCGGCAGCTGCTTCCAGCGTCTCCGGATTGGAACAAGTCTGGAGAAGACTCATATACGACTGCACTACGTCCGGTTGCCATAGTAGTTCCATACCCTTAATAGGCTCCGTTCTTGGACTCGTTGTTCTCGAAGTCGTCGTTTCTTTCTGCGTTTGTTGGCCCTCCTTCTTCTTTTTACTACCCCCGAAACAGCCCAAGTTTTCACCTATTCGAAAAACATGAAATGCTACTGCTTATTTGGTATAAATGTTCTCTTTATTTGTTTTTTATTTTCTACTATTGAAAACCGTACCAGAAATGAAAATCTACGGTTTTTTGTTTGGCTGATAAATGGACAGTTGAATGGCTAGAGAACTAAATCATTGTTCTCTACTTAGAAACAAATCATCATCTTTCTGTAAGCCATTAAACTGTCTAGCAGCCTTATGATTCTTTGATGCTTGATTACATTGTTGACTTGTAATTTGGGAAAAACTCCGATTTATTATATAATATTAGAAAATGCAACAGATGTCCTTTAGGACATCTTACTGGAGAAGCGATTGTCCTAACCCTACAAGGTTTCAACAAAATTCCTTGTACCGATCAGACTCGATTAAACTCTTTCTATACGGTTCAAAGTTACAATACGTAATTATACGTATCGCTCACCTTTGACTGGTGCTGTCATTCGAGTTTGTACCGTCGACTGAATCGGATGCTTGTCGTAATTCGGATCTTCGACCTCTTGGCAACGATAGCTCAGGTTCCTCAGAATGCAGACGCAATTCTCGACGATTTTATTACCGATATTTGATTTTTCTATCGCTGACCGAACCACGTATAAAAGTGCATCGACCAGACCTTCGCATTCGCGCAATTTTTTCCTCGCGTATTCTCCGGCGCTCGACACGTTTCTAAGTACACCGGATGCGTTTCTAAACACAGTCGACCAGCACGTTTCTCCGTTCGACGAACTAGCATCCCATCCGCTGTGAGGAATAATTATGTTATTGACAACCATCGTTACGCCATCGTCGATTATCGATCTCTTCAAATCCTGCAACACAAATTATTGATAAATTAATACAAATCGTTTAAAACAATGATTATAAAAAAATCTTAAGTGCTATATATGAATTAAAATTAAATAGCTATAAGCCTGATACTTTTTCTTTTAAATTCTCTCAACAGAATTCTATAAGTCCATCGCAAATATTTTCTTAAAGAACCACGAAGATTGAAGCGATCAAAATATTATAAAAACCGTTGTTATTGTTCACTCTCCGATTGTCAAAGTGATGAGTGGTCAGTTACTTTGTAATAAAGAATAAAATCATTGCAAGTGGTCAATTCGAAATTTACGTTGTCTCAAGATATAGAAGCAACTCCGAAGAGAGAAATGGGGCGTGCCAACATGTTTCGACGACTCATCGATAAGTGCCTCAAATTCACACTTAAAAAATACTTCGCGTAATCTCTCGTACCTATTCATCAATGACACGTACTCTCAAATACACACGAGCCATACTGACATATGTAAACTTTCATTTTCACATTCTCGTCTTTGAAGCGACACGAACTCGTCAGTTTTCGAGATTACATTTCAATTCCTAAGTTGTCTTTATCGCAATAAGATCCTTCACTCGATATAACGTACCTCGCACGATGACAAATTCCAAAGTACCCCTGTTACTAATTCTTTAATATCAGCGTCGGAAGTTCTGCGCAATAAATTGATCAGTCCTGGTACGCCACCGGCGCTTTTTATGGCCCGTTTGTTCTCGTCGTTCTGTCGTCCGTACGAGAGATTTCGTAATGCGCCGCAAGCGTTTCTGTATACATCCGGACTCTCGTGATCTAGTAACAATACTAATGGAGGGATGCCGCCCATACTTCGCGTCTTTTGTTTGTTAGGATCGTCCATGTAACAGAGATGCTGCAGATATGCCGCGGCATTCGCTTTGATTACGTTGTTCGGATTACTGAGAAATCCGATTACTTCGGAAAGATTTGGATCCCGCCATCGCATCGATTTTTGATCATCCTCCATTGGACTACCCATACCGGGTACCGTGTGACGCGGATGAAGTCGTTGCAAATGGACCTCGTCCTCGAAAAGTTTTAGGGGTATAACTCCGGTAATTGGCGCCGGATGACCCTCGTCGTATGCCGTTACGTCGCCGGATAATGACACGGGACCTACTCCGGTAGGTGGGCCGTATCCAACGGGCCAAACCCAACCGTAAGGCAGCTTACCTTCGTCTATGAAACAAAAAAATCATTTTACCATTCGTTGTTGGATAAATTGCTATTAAAAATGAAATTTAAGAAAAAGATGCGATTCATTCCGTCTCCTATCGCTAGGAAAATAAATTCAACTATCTGCTTGAAACATTTTTAACCAAACATTATTTTCTTTTATTTAGATAAATAATCGATCTCTCTTGATTTTACTGAAACGTTAAAAATAGAATTGTACCGTTTGGATGTTGAGATGGTTCCCCTGAGTCGTCCATGTTCCACGAATTACTGACACGATCTAAATGTTTAAATTAGAATCGTCAATTACATTCACGTGATATAATTAATCATCGTTGTTACTTTAGACAATTAGACATACCATACTGTTCCCCAGGTCCACCAGGACTCGGTGTAATGCGATAATGATCTTGTAAAGCTGGATTTAAAGCTGGGTCCACGTCGTTGTAAGCGCCTTCCGAGTACGTTGGTCCTTTCCTCATGTACTCTGTAATTGATAAAATGCATTGTCAGAGTCCAAATCTCGAATTCTACAAGGTCACCGGTTTAGTATCGGTCGCGGATGTCCAAACGAGAGATAGGAAGAACCATAAGAAAGCTATAGGTAGAATAACGAAGACAGTGCTGATCGAACCAAACTGTGCAATCCTGGCACAAGTGCCCAATTCAAAATCGCGAAGGTCGATTCCCAATTCCTACGATCAAGCCGATACCGAATATTTTGGGATTAAGGCATCGTGGACCGATACCGTTAGGATCCAATTAAACATTACAGGACATACCTAATGGCGGAGAAGCTCGACTGTGGTCCGATGGACTATGTGGGCTGTGTGGAGAATGTGATTGTGGCATGTACATGCCGTGCGTCCCAGGGTATCCTGGTTGGGTGGAATACCCCAAGGAGGAGTCGTAATGATCGAAACTGACCATGTAGGGATCTGCAGGGTATCGGGAATCGCCATGCTGGTAATCCTGAGACATCAGTGGCATAGACATGTAGCTAACTGCTCCAGTGTCCGGATCCATGTGCGATACCTCGCGGACGACTTTAGTTACTGTTGTAACCTGGAAGAGGCAATTCAGAACAATTAGAGAAATCGGTCCATCGGTTTAAATGTTTATAGCGAAAATATGGAAAATTATTGTAATAAAATTGTATATTCTCATCGGTTCGTTTGAACATGCAATCAGATCTTGTTTGTGTTTCATTCTAAAAGGGCGATGGATTTTTAGAATTTTTTTATGAATGACAATTTGGGTTTGTATAAAACATAATAATCTTAATGCATCGTAGATTAAAGGTTTTTAGCTATCGTGCCTATAATTTTTAGTCAAGGGTAAATTGATAGCGAGGATATATAATTCACCCCACTTGTTCTCGTTATAGATGAATGTTGTTTTTTAATTGATAATGTTAGAATTATAGGAATTGGGGGAAAGCTGTCATCACTATAAAATTTAAGGGGTTATATATCTTTATAAATTGGGAAAATATCGACTTGGGAAATTATATAAATATTAAGAAATAATAAAGTTTATAGTCCTTGGAAAATATCCGCTCTAGTATTCAGAACCAACGACTGATGCGGGTAAGCATTTTTTTAAACTCTCAATGCAATTTTTTCGAAATGACGTTTTCATAAATGATATTAGAAATATTTCCCAAACTGTCGGTCCAAAATTAATTAAATTTTACGCTATAAACTATTATGTTATTATCGAGAACTTGTCGTAAGATTTTTGTAATTTGTGCTCTAACTTTTTATATAATTAAAACCAATATTGATTTAAACATGGGCAATTTCTTTCTTTACTTCAAATTGCTCTTACTTTTCGAAAAATTGATATTTTTAAAGCCGTCTAATGAAGCGTCCCAGTTTTATTTATTTTCTTTAAGAAAATATGTTTTTGTCAGATAAGACAACCCATAGAATGTATTGGCACCGCAAACCACGTTCTCATAAAGGCGTTTTAAGACAAGTTCTACCATGCCCACCATTGTGAATATGCTAAATAAAATTGTCAGGAATTTTTGACATAGTTACATTACTTAAATCGTAAATTGTATTTCGAACAGAATATTCCAGTAGATTAAGCTAACAGGTATATAAAATGCAATCTAATCATTTACGAAATTAAAGGCGAGAATCATGCCACTAGGAATTCGACGTGACCATGTATGGTCGGAAAGTAAGTAAAGTTCAAAGAAACCTAAGTTCCTAAACTACGCGATAATCAGTTTACAGGAAAAGGCGAGAATCGCGCTATCGAAACCGTCGTTGTGACAATATATGTTTACAACGACTAAAATGTAGAATAGACACTTTTTGCATAACGACTCGTGGAAGCCATCCGCAATCGCGACGATAATCAGTCTTAATTGACGAGCGAAGCTAATTGGTTGGTCTGATCTGAGCTCACTTCTTATAACTTCACGCCACAGTTGTAATTTATTTAACTTTTAACCTTACAATAATAAACTATTATTTCTTTTATTTCTTAATTCGAGTTCTGGTCCTTATTGGCTAATACTAAAATAATATCATATCGTGCAATACTAACGTTTTGCCGATACAACAGAACTATTGTAAAAGTGCTCTAGCGTTTACATAACTTCATCGCAACTAAAGCTATGCAACCCTTCAAGTATAATATTTATACCGCAATGTTCAGACGTTCGATAGTGCAAAATGGGAACGTTGGCAGGAAGACGAAACCACGTTTCTTACTTGTTGAGACGTTTGTTGCTTGTGTGTTCGAATGAGCAAAGGATCCTCCTGCATCGATAAGTGAGACGAGTGTAGAGAATGCGTGTCAGCTTGACCGTTGCTTCCATTGTAATCCGTTTCACTCTGTCCACTAGGATCGTTCGAAAAGTGAAAAGAAAATTCATATTAGATAGATAGTTGTATGCACAAATTTCAATGGCGTACTTCGCCTTTTTACATCTCCTCGTGTCATATACAGTTCCAACAACCTCTCCTCACATACATTTCCAGCAATGTCTCCTCATTCACATTTCCAGCAACCTCTCCTCATACACATTTCCAACAACCTCTCTTCATTCACATTTCGAACAACCTCTCCCTATACACGTTTCCAGCAACCTCTCCTCACATACATTTCCAGCAATGTCTCCTCATACACATTTCCAACAACCTCCCCTCATACATATTTCCAACAACCTCTCCTCATACCCATTTCCAACAACCTCTCCCCATACACGTTTCCAACAACCTCTCCTCACATACATTTCCAGCAATGTCTCCTCATTCACATTTCCAGCAACCTCCCCTCATACACATTTCCAACAACCTCTCCTTACATATATTTCCAGCAATGTCTCCTCATTCACATTTCCAGCAACCTCTCCTCATACACATTTCCAACAACCTCTCTTCATTCACATTTCGAACAACCTCTCCCTATACACGTTTCCAGCAACCTCTCCTCACATACATTTCCAGCAATGTCTCCTCATACACATTTCCAACAACCTCCCCTCATACACATTTCCAACAACCTCTCTTCACATACATTTCCAGCAATGTCTCCTCATACACATTTCGAACAACCTCCCCTCATACACATTTCCAACAACCTCTCCTCATACCCATTTACAACAACCTCTCCCCATACACGTTTCCAACAACCTCTCCTCACATACATTTCCAGCAATGTCTTCTCATTCACATTTCCAGCAACCTCTCCTCATACACGTTTCCAACAACCTCTCTTCATTCACATTTCGAACAACCTCTCCCTATACACGTTTCCAGCAACCTCTCCTCCCATACATTTCCAGCAATATCTCCTCATACACATTTCTAACAACCTCCCCTCATACACATTTCCAACAACCTCTCCTCACATATATTTCCAGCAATGTCTTCTCATACACATTTCCAGCAACCTCTCCTCATACACATTTCTAACAACCTCTCCTCATACACATTTCCAACAACCTCTCCCCATTCACGTTTCCAGCCACCTCTCCTCACATACATTTCCAGCAATGTCCCCTCATTCACATTTCCAACAACCTCTCCCCATACACATTTCCAGTAACCACTCCGGTGGACCTCCAATTTTTCTTAGGTGGGTTCCAAACCACTGAGTACAGGAAAAGCACATAGAAAAATTCCATTCCTCTCTAAAATTCACATTAGGCACAGTAATAAAGTAACATTGGCTTGATAAATAGACTTACGTGTATTGGGGCATATCGGAACCTGTCTCCTGAAGAACACGTCTGGAACAAACAATTTTCTTCTTAAGGATTTTATTTTGATATCGACAAGGACCGAAATTTTTTCCGGGGGATAATGAGTTTCGCATTTAACAAAAATGAAGTTAAAAGCTCGCATGGCCATCTTATGAATTTATTTTATATCCTCGTAATTTACTAAAATATTGACTTAGCTTAGTTAAGTTAATTCGTATTCGAGATGGCCTTGTTTTGGCTTTTTTTTTCAATTTTTAAAAACAATTTGAAATTAGCAGTTTGCGTCAGTAAAATGAAGCAAAATAAATGCAGAAATAAGAAAATGAAGGTAGCAATTGTCCGGCTTCTCGAATACTTAGTTACTTATTACTCGATATAAATTTCAATAGTTTCTTGCACAAAGAATAACCAAACTATCGTGCTCCACTAAAACGTTCATTCAATTTTCGCGCTTGGCTCTCAAAAATTGTTAAAACGAAGTCAGGGTCAAGTGAAATCGCTTATAAACTTTTCAATTCATTCACTATCATGCTCGTCTCGGCCTTTAAATATGTCAAACATTCGCGGATCTAACGACGGTCATAAAAAAAATAGTGGTTATGTTCGACTCTTGTGCGATTGTCGCGAAACGCGTTCCGTAATTTCTTCGGAACGATAAAACCAATCAGGATTAAATTTAAGTCAGCCAATTCTTGCCACGATTCTGCATTGTATAAGCCAAATTTCATGTAAATCGGTCGTGCCAAACAGGAGAATTTACGAATCGCGTTTTCGAAGTGGTGGCTGCCTGTAACGTGGCGTCTCCAGGATATTCTCTTCAAGTACATGAAAATAAAGGAAATGATTTTGAAAGGATTTTTATGCACTGACAGCACGAGCTCGAGGTAATCATTGACCTTCACCAGCACTTCATACTGCCAATACTTGGTAGGGTGAACGGTTAGTCGTTCTTTGGTTAAGGCATCGAATTGCTGAGTGGGGAAGGTCATTCTTTCCGAATCTGACGGTTTCCCTGTAGGAACATTAAACTTTGGAAGGGCTAACCGTCCGCCAATGCACCCAAAAAGAGAGGTTAGGTGAGCGAATTACCGGTAGGATGGCGCAATGAAAAAGAGATGGGTCATAAAAACCCGAAAGGGCATACAATACAAATAATGAATACATCTAGAATAAATTTTAAAAAAAGGATTTCATATTGGACTATTTTATAATAACGAATACGACGATTATCTTTTGGCCACGAGTCTCGACTTTCCGTTGTCGTTTCATAAGTTCGCGGAACCCCAAATTATACGTGCACATTCTCCTAAATTCTAGAAGCTCAAACTGCAGCTTATCCGTTCTCACTACGTGTATTCATACTATTTACCGCTAGGAGCGCTAGTCTCGCAAGCAATAGTCGCTCGAACGAATGACGCCACAGTCTCTTGCAAGAGCGCCCTCAAACGGACGTTTCTCGCAACCAAGAGAAAGGTTCGAAAATTCGCCACTAGGCGTCGCATGACAAAATCCGTTTCTCGCTATTTTAATCTCATTCTTTATCGAAAGTCCCATGTGTTGCATGCAAATCAAAAGGAAAATAAAAATCAATAACAAAAAAGAGATTGTGGACCGAACAATGCTCTAAAATAACATGCATCACATTTCGAACCATAGCAAATCAATTATTCGACTAAATACACATTCGTTTGTGCTGCTATTTCTCTATATCTAGCTGCAGCCGAGTAATTCTGATTAAATAACAATAAATCACCTCTGTGTTATTTCAGTGCGCGTTATGTTGTGCTCTTGCCTCTGCTCTATCCTCCGATTCACCAGCCTATTTATAAGGAACAGTCGTCATTCGCATTATTATGAATTATCAAAATAATTTATTTTCTTATTCTTATGTTGTAACCGATATTATTTGGGCCACTTCGAATGTTCCCCGATGATTATTCTCAAAAAATATTAACCCTACGGGGCTACATTGGCGAATCCGAACACCGAAAGTACTCTAATACCCGTATTCACAGTCCTTCCTTAAGGAACAAGAATCCCTTGTTCCTCATTTCGCGTTTCATAGACCTTCCTCGACAAAACAAGAAGCCTTATTGGCCTCCTTCTTTCAAGGGAGGTCTCGAGCTTCCTCGAGGAAGCCTTCGGCACTGTGATTGGCTGTTTCGTTTCATACAGCCAACGCTTACGCTTGCGCTTGGCGTCTATGCAGTTGTGACCTATATGATGCAGAGGTCACAGCCAGTCTACAAGTTAACCTTAAAAACAATTCAAAGTGGAGTACGTAAACAGTTTCGAAACATATCCTTTTCGGAAAAATGTGTAGTATTTTCGCGATTCATTTTTTTATTTGACTCAAATCCCACTCCAAACATAAAATAAAACTTCTGAAGCGCCACGTGAAGTGAGTAGCAAACATCATAAAATGGTTTCGCCAGCAGGAGGTCACTAATATCCCTATAATACCGCTCCCTTCTCGGAGGAAGGCTTGAGGATTCTCTATGAAACAAGGGGTCCTCGAAGATGTAAGGAATCCTAGACAGAGGCGACCTTAATTCTCAAGGTAAGGTTCGATTATGAATACGGGCATAAATTTTCGTCCACGCGTTTAAATCATTTCTCCAAATTGATAATAGATACATCTACCCGTATTCATAGACCTTCCTTGAGGAACAAGAATCCCTTGTTCCTCGTTTCGCGTTTCATAGACCTTCCTCGCCAAAACAAGAAGCCTTATTGGCCTTCTTCTTTCAAGGGAGGTCTCGAGCTTCCTCGAGGAAGCCTTCGGCACTGTGATTGGCTGTTTCGTTTCATACAGCCAGCGCTTGGCGTCTATGCAGTTGTGACCCATATGATCTTCCTACGGAAACTAATTGTACTAACAACAGTCTTTCTTTTTCGAAAAAATGTGTGCTATTTTCGTGATTCATTTTTTATTTGACTCCAATCCCGCTCCAAATATAAAATAAAACTTCTGAAGCGCCACGTGGAGTGAGTAGCAAACATCATAAAATGGTTTCGCCAGCAGGAGGTCACTAATATCCCTATAATACCACTCCCTTCTCGGAGGAAGGCTTGAGGCTTCTCTATGAAACAAGGAGGCCTCGAAGATTTAAGGGATTCTAGACAGAGGCGTCCTTAATTCTCAAGGTAAGGTTCGACTATGAATACGGGTAATAGTAACGTGATGCGTATTCGATACATAGCTATTGGATCGGAGTGGCTGTATCTACAAAATCCAATGTACGGCGTACTTCGCCTTTTTACATCTCCTCTCCTCATTCACATTTCCAGCAATCTCTCCTCATACACACTTCCACCAGCAACCCCTCCAATAGACCTACAGTTTTTCTTAGGTGGGTTCCAAACTACCGAGAGAGCACATAAAAATCACAGAAAAATTCCATTGATGCGGGCCCTTTCGGGGAAGAAGGAACTAAAGAATGGGCCCAAAATATGTTTTGAAACAAGTCCTTCTTCTAGGATTGCGTTGTTCGGAAACATCTGCGATACTAATGAAGTAATAAACCGCTAAGTTTATTCGCACTTGCTTTGAATACAACTTTTAAAGTTATGACTTTTATTATATCAGTGTTATAATTATTATAGTCCCACTAATTTTCGCCAAGTGTAAAAAATGCCCACCCTATCGTAATGGCCCATTGTCATTCTCTCTAACGGTTGTGTTTTCATATACAAAACGTTAAATGATTGGTGAGATGCAAACCGAGGACACATTCTATAAATTAGTAATAATTATTTGTTAGGGCAGGGTGATGTAAACAATTGCAAGGTAAGAGAACGATCAAGTATTTTGCTGCTTTCGTTAAAAGAAATTTGAATACTCGAGTACGATGTAAAAAGGGCTTTCCCAAGTTTTGTATTACGTTTTCATTACTAATGTGCTTCTTATCTTCGCATAGTCAAAGATAACAAGTCTCTGAGTGCTTCTAACCCTTTAACCCTTTGAGCTCTAAGGACGCATATATGCGTCAGCCTATGCGTCTGCGGACCATATAAGCTTGAAAGTACTCAGGTCTCAAAGGGTTAAGGTTGTTTAGAAGCAGGGTGGGAATAGATAAGAGTGGGGGAGATTTCTCTATGCTTATACATTGGGCGCTGTACCATTGTTTTTTAGCACCCTGTAAGCAATCCATGAATTATTTTTTTTGTTTACTTGATAATTATGATTCAAATTTAGATAAGACTGAATTTTTACCGAAGATAGTAAGATTTTTTAGATTTATTTATTGTTAGATGTTTATAAATTTCAATATGAGAATTTTTTTAAATCATGCATAATCGTGGCAACGTTGAGCTCCTTTAGCGCCCATGCCCAGTATCGTACATGTTACCAGCTGACGTCAGCGGCCGACAGAACCTCAAAAAGTTACTTATGACATTGCATCATGGATAACGAAAGTCGAGAAAACAGTGAGAGTAAAATGAAAGAAAAAAATTATGCAAGTGAAAAAATACACAATACAAAAAGAAGATTTATGTGGAAAAATAAAAAGTCCTCTGCCTTGCGACCCTTGTTTTTCCGGTACAGCGTTGCCATGTCGGTCAGACACTCACTCGCTCCAAGTGTATGTTGACACGATTTTTCGTTTTCAAACTCAAAAATCTCTATGAAAAATCTCCAAAAACTTATGATTTTGGCGCTGATTGATGCGTAATATTCCAGAGAATACTCAGTCAATTTTTTAACAAAAGTTTATAGGCGCGAACAAATTTATCGTGAGTTTATTGAGATCGCGCATAGCTCTGCCCATTATAGGCTGTAGATGGATGCTTAAAAGTGCATAAATTTGTGATTTTTTATCTCCATTAATAAATTCCGAACTAACTTGAAATTTGGCAGAGGCATAACTATTGAACTATCTACCGTTTAAAATTCCAAATTTTCTCATAAAACGTAATTTGCTTCTAAACAACCTTAAAGACTAAGTAGAACTTTCGGTCCTCCAAACCACAGCTAACCTCCCAAGCATAGTCTAAAATGGCGGAAAATTAGATCTTCTCCAAATGTCAATTTCTATCGAGACAGTTGGCAAAATAAATACAAGAATTCCTGTACCACAATTCCTCAAATCCAAAACTTGGTTTGAACCATTTTATCACTTTCGTTCGAGTATTAGAAATTCGCGAATATTCTCGTTTCTTCGGACACTGTGCTGCGATACGCTTATCTAAATTCTTCGTAAGAATTCGTCATAACTAAGAGGACAATCGTTGACGTAACATACTTTGTGATAATATCTTTTGCGAGCCATCGAACGTTACTTTGAGATAGATTTCATATCTACGATAAGAGATTAATGAAAATCTGATAAAGGGCCAAATATGAAAAAAAGAAGAACGAAAAATCATAAATATCCATGGAAAAACGATAACGCGCGGTTGGTCTGTAGTTAACCGAACCAAATTTCAAATTATCCAAAAATGTTTAATTCTAGAAGTTGCTCAGTACGATATTTGCCATTTGTGCAAGGAATAAAATTGCACATCATTTGCAATAATACAAATCGATGGGAAAATATATTTTAACGATTTCTTGAATGTTTTGTAAATTTGTATTACAACGAATGTTTCAACTGGATGGGAATTTTGCTCTCTACAAAAATTGCGTTATCCATACGATTTTCACTTTCTATAAAATCTGTGTTCTTTTTATAAAAACAAAAATTTTATTTCTTCAAAAACTGCGTTTCCAAAATGAAACTAGTAAAGTATTTAAGACGTTTTGGAATGTCAGTAAATCATAATATTTTTACAAAATGCGCCCCGACCAACTTGTACGCATGCGTGTGGGTGCCAGACGCGTGAAATTTAAATGGATATATATCTTGTGAATGACTCGAGCGATTTTGATAAAGCTGCACTCACAATTCGACGAGTGAACCATCTTGATTAACGGGGAAGGTTTAGTTGAAATTTTCAAAATAACGATTTTTTTTCATTTTGTAAAAGTACAATATCTTACGAGTATTTTTCGACTAATTGCATTTAAATCGGACTATTATTCGCCGAAATACATAACTTTGAAGGAAGGCGTGTTAGAGCCAAAGTAAAAAGGTAAAACTTTAAACTCGTTTTTCTCGAAATCGTGTTTTCGAAGTCGGTGATCGCTGTAACTCGAGAACGGCTTTACCGATCGGGTTGAAATTTATATCACTTCTTCTATATACAGTTGTCCTCCGGATGAACAAAGGATTTTTTTTTTTGGACAATTAGTTTTTTTTATAGTCAATAATGTAAGTGGAATTTTGGTCAAAACAACATTTTTGACTTTCAACGTCCGCCATTTTGTGAAAAATGGAAATTTTTCAAAACCCTTGGTTCAACCGGAGCATTACATCATTAACTAAAGATCCCCCCTGTTTTGTTGGTTTCAGATAATCCGTTGCAGCCCGGGAGTGATCGCCTCAAAATCTGTTTTTTTGCAGCGTCTTCAGCTATTGATATATAACGGCTTATTTTTAAATATATTTATTTCAAAAAATTATAATGTTTACACTAAATATATATCTTTTATACGGAAGAACTTTGGTTATCAATTATTTTATCATTTAGCCCAAAAAAAAAAAAATTGGAAAAAAGGCCATTTTTACCTTTCCAACTAGACCTCACTCCTTAATTACAATCGTGGTCCAGGGTGCTTATTACGGTTCTCGAGCGAGTTTACTCACTTCTCCCATTTTCATCTCACGTAAGTTTAGTCACCCTCTTACAAATCCCTCGAGTAAAAATGTAAAGTCACTAGGTACTTCCGGTATAGGGATCTAACATTTCGACCAAGGTTGACGCCATTTTCTCACAACGTGAGAATATAAGACTGGTGAAAATTGTACCTTTTACGCATTGTATTCCTATTTTTCATCTCCCTTATACACGTACATATTTTATCATGAACGTAAAGTTTATTTGCATATAGTGTGAGCCTCAAATACCTGTTAAAATGTTCCCGCGCTATTATAAGTCCTGAAAGGTAGTCAACATGCCTCGACCGGTATTTTGCGACAGCCGAAATAACCAAGGACGAAGGAGAGTTAGTTGGGTGCGAGATCCCGAGTTCGACGGTTGATCGGTAATCCCGATCAATAACAAAGCTAAATCTTCTATCATTGAACTATAGCCATCCTCTTACAATAGGAACATAATCTCAAATATATGCTCCAAACGTATTCATAGCTACATTAGCATCTATGAACACGTTAAGGGAGCTTTCCAGTGTGACAGCCCGAAAAATCGCTGTTTTTCGCGATTTTTTTTTTAAAGAAAAAATAATCTAATCGGTCTGGTTTTTTTTTGTATATTAATTGGGTATTGAAGAATACAAAACAATTTTTTAAAGATCGATTTATTTATTAATTAATATCTATAAAAATGATGAAACAATTGTTGCAGAAAATGCACTTGGATGTGGTGTCCACGTTGGGGGTCACAATTTTGATCTGAAACAAAAAACACAAAAAGATTATTGATCAGTATATAATTGGCTTTCGTGCTATGGAGGCTTTTTTTTTTTTTGCAAAAATGGCGCCGGTTTGAACAAAAAGTATCGATTTTAGCATTTTTTTTGGCAGTTTTTTTTACAAAAAATAGGAAGATGTCAAAAAAAAAGCTTCCATAGCACGATAAACAATGACGTTAAGAATATTGTGTAAAAAATTCAACTCGATAGCTTTAAAACTCTGCTCTCCAAGTTGGACACCGTTTTGAAAAATGCTGTTTCGAGAAAAACGCGTTCAAAGTTTCAAGTGAGGAAATTTTAGGTAAATCGTTTACTTACGGTCATCAGCGATGCCAGGTCCATACAATATCCCTTCTGCTTCTTCGAAAAGAGTGTATACTATTCGATAAAGCAAAAAAAAAAAAAAAAAAATTTTTTTGAAAATTTCACACTGGAAAGCTCCCTTAATCTTTCACAAATTTCAAACAAATTCCTGAATACTTGTTTCGTTTGTACATCCCAATTCATCTTGTTTCTATTGTAAATGTAAACTATAGAAACACATACCTGTAAAATCGAAGGAATTCGTTTTTCGTTGCATCAAATGGGTCTAAGCTATCGCCTATCAATGACTTTTATTTTTTAACTAACAAAAATGAAAGGATCTTCGTTTTTCGATGGAATCAATGAAACGTCCAGACAAACCCAGGCAAATCACGTTCACGAGCATGTACATAACGGTTCTCGACACAGAATTTCATGTCGATTAAAGTCACACGGATAATCTCGTCTTTTCACCTAGTGAGATTCACTGTAATAGAGTGAGCTACTCACTTTTGTCATTTTCACTCGATTCGAGAACTGTAATAAGCTCCCAGGCGTTAACGTTTCCGTTAGATTTTACTGAAAACTAGCAGAAACGTTCTTTGATGTCATATGTACATGTGTGTAAAATTTCAGGGACCTTTATCGACTCAAAAATGACGACATTTATTCTTGAAAATCGTCATTTTTCGTAATCTCCCATAAGAGCCTGTGTTAAAACCCTTTGAGCTCTAAGGACGCATATATGCGTCAGCCTATGCGTCTGCGGACCACATAAGCTTGAAAGTACTCAGGTCTCAAAGCGTTAAATATCGCAACATTATACAATTCGTATCTCGATTATTTGGTCGATGAAGCTTGTTGAAATTTTGCACACATTTTTATACGACACGAAAGAAGCTTCGATTAGTTTTTATAACAAATCTAATGGGAACAAAATTAATGATTTTGTTTATTATATAACAAATAAACTTTACGTAGGATCAATTTGAATTTTGAGTATGTTGTTCTTTAGTCGATTTGCAACAACTTTTCTTAACGAAGCTTAAACTCTCAGTCCACTTGGAACGCGAGAAAAAATGCGTCTTGTCGCTATTTTTAATTTCCTGATAATGTTAAGAAATTTTCCTTTTTTTCGAAGACTATCCCATTTCCAGTTTCTCCCATTGTTTGTGAAGAAATTACTGGCTCCTTACTTTTCAGGGAATTTCGAAATTACGAGTCTCTTTCGAATTTCTTCTTAATTCAATTTTGTCATATTCATCCATTTTCTTCTTCTCATTGATGACTTACTCGCTTGTTTCCTACCATGATTGTTATGAAATAATGAGGGTGATCTTCGTTGATGAACATTTGATGATCCTGAACAAGCAATTATTAAACAACAACAAAATTCACTTGACTTTGAGGCGAAAATTTAATCTCTGTCATCCATTTGACCAAAAATAAATTTCCTTTTCTATGTAGCAATCGAATTATTTAAATCGATCTATGCACAGAAAAATACTTACAGGCAAGAATCCACTAGCTGATTGTTTGACATTCCAGTCTATTGTGTTGTTTCGGCCACGATGGCGATGAATCTGAAAACATTTTTATTCGATGCTTATTATCAGCTTCAACGGAGTATTTTTTTATTATTAAACTTTACAGATATTTAATGGTAAAAATGAATTTCTTTAATTACAGATGGGCAAATTTCGTACGTAGTTGGAGTAATCAAAGTTATAACGCGATAGATTTTTATTTATTGGGACGTTTAATAAATTCGTGCTCTTTCTTCGTGAAGATGAATGATTTAGTGAGCTTATGGGTCAGATTTGTTTTTAATAAAGTAACAGTGGAATGAAATTTCCGCGAATATTTTTTTTATACGAAATTAGACACGTTTAGCATTATAAAAAGGCTATAAAACATTATAAAAAGATTATAAATTTCAAACTTGCTGTTTGAAAACAGCAAAAAGTTGTTAATGTCCTAACCCAAAAGATTTAGTTTAGAAGGCATTTTGTAAATTTGAGTCCTGTAGCAATTGTTTCTAGCCAACTAAGATAGACAAGACAAGTCCAATCTCGACTTTCGAAAAATCGATTTCGAGATTCCCAATTTCGCTTTAAAAATGTGTGAAATTGAACAGAAATGTTTGGTCTGCACAAGCACAAAAATGAGAATTGGGACGATGTTGAACGTTTTGTCGTTGACAGTCAAGTTACTTTCTTGTTTCTTTAAACAGCTCATAATATGCTCATTGTGCTAATTAACTTTTATGAGCAAATTTGTCATTGGCTCTGAAACTTTTATCTTTCGCCAATACTCGTAGACCAAACAGGATTTTGCTTTTACACGTCGCAGATCGACGCCTTTTTTTCAATGTCCTCGTCATAGGCTTCTGATTCATCGATATGTTTATAAGGAACGTGCCTATTGCGAGCACTTAAACTACATACGTCCGGAAGATTTCAAACAATCGCTCTACCAAGAACGTTATCGAACGTTTCAAAAGTGATAGAGAGATAGTAACGTGGTGCATATTCGATAAAAATAGCTGTTGGACCGGGATGGTTGTAGGCACAAATTTCCAATGTACAATGTACTTCGCCTTCTTACATCTCCTCTCCTCATACACATTTCCAGCAATGTCTCCTCGTTCACATTTCCAACAATCTTTCCTCGTTCATATTTCCAGCAAACTCTCCTCATACACATTTCTGGCAACCTCTCGTCATGCACATTTCCAGCAACCTCTCCTCATACACATTTCTAGCAACCACTCCTCACAGACTTCCAGCAACCTCTTCCTCATACACATTTCCAGCAACTTCTCCTCATACACATTTCTAGTAACCTCTCCTTATTCACATGTACAGCAACCTCTTCCTCATACACATTTCCAGCAACCTCTCCTCATACACATTTTAGTAATCTCTCCTCATACACATTCCCAGCAATCTCTCCTCATAAACATTTTTAGCAACCGCTCCTCACAGACTTCCAGCAACGTCTTCCTCATACACATTTCCAGCAACCTCTCCTCATACACATTTCTAGTAACCTCTCCTCATACACATTTCCAGCAACCTCTTCTCATACACATTTCCAGCAACCTCTCCTCATACACATTTCCAGCAACCTCTCCTCATAAATATTTCTAGCAACCGCTCCTCACAGACTTCCAGCAACGTCTTCCTCATAAACATTTCTAGCAACCGCTCCTCACAGACTTCCAGCAACGTCTTCCTCATATACATTTCCAGCAACCTCTCCTCATACACATTTCCAGCAACCTCTCCTTATAAATATTTTTAGCAACCGCTTCTCACAGACTTCCAGCAACGTCTTCCTCATACACATTTCCAGCAACCTCTCCTCATACACATTTCTAGTAACCTCTCCTTATACACATTTCCAGTAACCTCTTCCTCATAAACATTTCCAGCAACCTCTCCTCATACACATTTCTAGCAACCTCTCGTCATGCACATTTCCACCAACAAACCACTCCGGTGGACGTATAGTTTTTCTTAGGTGGGTTTCAAACCACTGAAAGCACAGAAAAAGCACATAGAAAAATTCCATTGGTTCCAGCGGGAGTCGAACCCGGGCCCACTGCGTGTGACCCGCGAACGTTACCTCTGTGCTACACTGCCTCTCAGGTTTCAAAAGTGTTTTACGAGTTTAACCCTTTGACATATTTTTTAAGCCAATTTTAAGGATATTTCCAAAGCCAAGACTGGGGTTTCCTCTTGGGAGCTTATATGCCCAAAAAAAAACAGTTTTCCATTATATTTTTTTCGACATCAGTATCTGTCAACAACATCCTCGAACAATTTAATGTTGAGAAATCTCAAAATTATGGTCCAGAAGAGAAAAGCATTTAAGATTTGTAATTACTTCAATTTTTTTTTCAAGATAAATCAAATTTTATACAGTGAACTATTATTGTACCTAATATTGCCTAATACTTATCAGAGGGTTTCTAAAACCATGCTCTTTCGTTTTTATAAATAAAACAATATTGAGTTAAACGTTAAAATTCTCATGCTTTACTGCAAATTACTATTACTCTTTAAAATATAACTACAATTATTTAAATCAACTGTAGCAAGTGTGAGTTTCGTGTAACTGCGTTATTAAAATAATTCTTTGTTATCGAGTAAAATGCCTGACATATTTCTTTATTTTTAAAAAAAAATTCAAGAAATGTTATTCCAGAGTAATATAACTTATATAGTAAATCGTTTCTTGAATAAAATTTTATTTAATCGATTATAAAAATGGTCTATTTTTTTTATAAATTGACTGCGCCTAAATATATCAAACCCCCACGTTAATGATAGATATTGCTACCGGATGTTTCTAAGATAAAACTCGCTTTACCATAAAGTATCGAATATGCTATCGTGCATATTACATTAAGGCCGTCTTTTAGTCTAGAATTTTGAAAAAATCGATTTTTTTCCTATTTTCAATGTTTAGTATTTCAAGAATATAACTTCCAAAGAAAACTTGAAAATTCCAAATATTAACGGATTTACCGCTGTAATTCCAGGGGATTACGATCGGTCCTGAAAGTTATGGGTTCGCTCTCAGACGTGATGAACAGCGGATTCACCGCTCTGAACTCCAAACTTCTCATCATTAAAAAACATCAAAAGACTTAGATTTTGAAGAAGAAGGAGTATTTTATGGACCAGGAATCGCCAATTAACGAAATGTAAGTATATGTACCATTATATGACTTAGATTGCCTGAAACTGTACTCGAATCTTCAAACGCGTTTTTCTCGAAACTACTTTTCCCGAGACACTCGACATAATGTCTCAAGTTGTAATGAACCGATTTACTTGAAATTTTTTGTGGACCTTCTCTATACACCCCTCTATCGCCCCTACCAGATTTATCGCGAAATTTTGTTATTAATTATTTTTAAAAAATCAACAATCATGAAAAAAGGCAAAAAATTACCTTTTTTTTAAACAGCCGCCATTTTGCGAATTTTATTTTTGCCTGAGGTAGAGGCTATAATGACATTCTTACTAATTAAGAATCTATTTTTTTTCAGATGACTTATTTTTGAGGATTTTTTTCTTTCACCAATTTTTTTTATACAATGTCAAAGGATGAATAAATATATGGTAAAAAGATAGAAATTTATAATTTATAAACCAGATAAATAAATAAGCATTATCTGTGCGATATTAAAATAAAATAAGAAAGATCATTAACCAGCCAAAAGAAACGTATAATCTTTAAAAATAGAATGTTGAACGAGTGACTAAATACAGATATTTTTTTTTATTATTTATTAATCGAAAAGTATGGCTATGGAAAAGAGCAATCTCTACTCATCAACTACTATGAAGTTGTTGCAATTTGAATTAACTACCAAATAATGTTTATCCATTTTTCATATATTAGAAAAATTCCAAATAGAAAATTCAAATATTAGAAAAAAAATAATTGTCATTTGACTTGTAATTACTGCGGGATCTAACTCGATTCGTACAAGGCGTTTCTCCATAGTATTTGTACCATACAACTTTTATATAGACAAAAATTGCTATGTTTTCATTTCGACTTATTTTGACATTAGCGTTTCTTTACTTCAATGTAAGGATATGTTTGGCAAGTGGACAAGCGCGAGCGGAGACATAGGGAAGCCATGGCGCAGAGCAAACTAGTTCCTGGCCAGGTTCGAACCAGAATTTAGATCCACCCGGATTACAAGTAATTAGACGAATAACGAAAACAAAACTAAGTTTTCCTCCATTATTATCAGCTTTTTAAGTTTCATATTTTTACATCTTAGTTTCTATTTCATTAGACTCGAATTTTGTTTACAACCGAATAATTTCCGAATTAACTTTCTTTAAATCAAAACTTGCTACAATAACTACAAAGTACATAATTAAGGTAGTTCTACCGCGACACTCTGCGCCAAAAATTTTCCATCAGGGCATAGAAAAATGTAATGGCGCTCTGTACGTCATGTGCCGAAAATTTTTGACTCGAAGCGCGGTTCACACAGTCAAAATATTCGCCAAACATTTTTTTTTATTTTTGTTTTTTGTCAATGTTATTTATTTTTAGTAAATTAATGAGTAGCAGAAATGTATTGATTATTGAATTTTTTCCCTTTCTATATTTTTAAAATAAAAAAAAAATAATTTGTTTCTTATGCCATATGTAACTGTTACCCCCACCACTCACTGATTCTGCACCGAGAATTCAATACTTTTTGTAATGATATCTACGTAACGGCATGGTCAATAATTTTAGTAATTTACATGCATATTCTTTATGTATAATCCGGTCAGGGAATAGTTTTTTAAGAAAATCTATAGAATAGTTTAGAAATGACAAATTAAAATGTACCGTTTCCGTATGCTTCACATGTAAAATGCTAGTAAAGATAGCAAACTTTGAATTCAATTATCTCTAATCCTGGACGGTCAAGCCTTTTGAATTTTTTTTTTTTAAATGATATCACTTTCACAAATACATGGTTAAATTTTTACAAGAATGCATAGAATAGCATTTTGCGGTAGAAATACCTTAACTTCTCAATTTCCATGCGTGAAAGCATTTCCATTCTTGCAAAAAAAATGCTTTTTATAAATAAATCCGACGATTCGCCTATGCAAACATATTTTTTGTTATCCATTGTTTCCAACGTTATTTCCTTTTCCAGTTTTTATGAGATATTCCTCTAGTTCCTTTTTGTTATCCGAACTTCCTTACCGGAACTTGGCTCACCTAACTTTCCGCTTGTGTCTGCAGACGACTTTCTATACTACTGCTTTCGCCTAAGGCACATGGAGACTCCTAAAAACCCGAGTCCGGATACGGTTGGCTCTTTTCAAATTTAATATTTCTATAAGGAATCATCGGGCTACGGAAGAATTATCTTCCACTCGACGATTTCATGGACTTGCCAGCGAACAACTAGGCGTTCACCGCATCAAGTATGGCCAGCATGGTAATCCTGCTTAACCCATTTGTCTTCCAATGACAAAGGCCTTTGATTACGTAGATTTGGCCTAAACTGCCATAAAACTGCGAGTTTTTCTTACAAAGTGAACATTCCATTCGTGCCTAATGGTAGGAGAGCCCACGACCAAAACCATGCATGATCGTTTTACGGCCAAGACCGTATAAAATCATTAAATTAGATGATTCTGAACCCAACTAGTCGGGTATTAATGGTCAAAAGTGTAGCATCTAGATGGGAACCCGTTTCTGCAATGTCAAAAAAAAAATGCAGTCGGTATTATCCCAATGCGTCTGATATTGAAAATGTACATAGATTTTGTCATTTTATTACAAACAAAATTGTTTTCAGACGTGTTGCGCGTAGCATCTGGCCTCTACATCTGGATAACTCATTTCATCATGTCGAATAATTTCCAGACAGATTACTATGTTACCGATCGGTAAAATTTTGTTAACATTTTCAAAACGGTCTCAAAACATAAGGTGCTCACATTTTCTTCTGGAAACTGATTTTTTCGCATCGACTAATCCAAATTAACTTGTAAAAAAGATTTTCAGACGGGCTGCTATAAGTTTCTTTTTTTGTCTCATTTTTAATTTTTGAAAATGGTCTCCTTGCTCGGCGCTACATTACTGGCGTCTGAAAAATGTTTTTTCGGTGTTTTGGATCTATCATTCAACTATATTTCGAAAATCAGACGTATTATTATGATTCAGATCGGCTAAATTTTTTGACATTTTCGAAAATGCAGTCAGGTCAGACGCTGCGCAGAAAATTTCTGATATTATTATTTTTTGGCTCTGGCTAATCCCAGCTATCGACTTTATATGGTTTTTGCTGTAATGCTATGATGTCAAAATTTTGGTCGCTGGCTCTTGTACTATTAGCATTATGAAATCTCCAACAAAACATCCTCCTATTTATATGTTTTTGGATATTTCCTGGAAACGATAGCGTGGTTATTTTCTCTTAATTTAATACCTGCAACAAAAAGAATTCAGCCATGATAAAAGCAAAATTATTAAGACTGAAAAAAATCTATTTCATGGAAAGACTCTTCTTACATTTTGTTTTTATATACTATCTTGAAGTTTTTGGAGCTGCTGATTACGATATTGAAGTAAAAGTCAATCAAAGTGCATATCCAATATGACGAGTATAGTCTGTTTGATTTTTTTCAAATACCACACGATTGTGAGGTGTGGTGATTTGGTGGTGTGGACTGGAGTCCAGAGGAGAATCGAGTCCAGGATTTTGAAAAAATCAATTTTTGTTTTAAAATATACTTTAGAGTCATAAAAATAATATGCAATTGTTCCCACAGCGAAGAAAAATGCTACAGGGTTGAATTTTCTATTGTCCCGCAAACTATTTTCCCGCAACGCAAAGTACTTCCAAAACTTTAAACTGGTTAATTTCCAAACTACTCCAGGATTTTGAAAACATCAATTTTTGTTTTATAATATCTTTTAGAGTCATAAAAATAATATACAATTGTTCCCATAGCGAAGAAAAATGCTACAGGGTTGAATTTTCTATTGTCCCGCAAAGTATTTTACCGCAATGCAAAGAACTTCCAAAACTTTAAACCGGTTAATTTCCAAACCACTCCAGGATTTTGAAAAAATCAATTTTTGTTTTAAAATATACTTTAGAGTCATAAAAATTATATACAATTGTTCCTACAGCGAAGAAAAATGCTACAGGGTTGAATTTTCTATAGTCCCGCAAAGTATTTTACCGCAATGCAAAGAACTTCCAAAACTTTAAACCGGTTAATTTCCAAACAATGTTTATCGAATTGGCAGGATAGATTACTCGGAGTACTATTGCATGAACCGGTTTGAAATTTAGATAGTAGCTTCGCAATTACATTATTTACAAAAGGGCGTAGCCGTTTTTTAGTTCGTTGTAAATATTTTCTGTTACAAAGAATTTACTGCTCATTCTGTTTACCAAAATTTGAATTCTTTTTTCACAAACGCACCATTTTTACGAAAATCAATTTAAAACAAAACCCCCACGTATTTTTATAAGCAATGTCACATAGATTAAGAAATTTTTAAGTTTCTTGTTCCAGGTCTTAAACTTTCAGAGAAATCCGTGCCTCCTTAAAAAGAAAAGACGACTTCGAAGATTGACTGTGGTACCGTCATCTTGTAACAAAATATCAATAAAAAAAATGTTTTTTCCACTTCAATATATGGTTGATAAACTGTCTAAAAAGAGAACTGATCCCTTTTTCCAATCTTCCAAAATTAATTCTCAAAGATTGGCCTTTTTTTGAACATCTAAACCGGTGTTACCCGTTAAGAGTTTCAAGTCAAACCGGAGTAAATTTAAATCCAAAATGATGGATCTAATGTGGCTTCCAGGATTGCCCAAGCGCTCTTAATGTTTGTGTAAACAGCTGCCAAACAATGAATCCTGACATGAAATTCATGATCGTCGTTTCTCAAATTCCTTGTGTAACGACATTCCAACATTTCGGGCACGATTTCAGTTGTGGCAGTTGGGAGCTAGCCGAGGAAAAAACTGTGGCGGCTAAGAGATTTTTCAGCTCCGAGGACTTTTCAACCATTCTCCGGAGACTCACTGTGACCAATTATCCATCGCTCTCTTGTATCTCCTATAAATATATATAATGTTATTATACATTCATTTTTATCTCCTCGTAATTGTGTCTTATATTTCTTTTAAATTGCATCTGGAGTTGATAAACACCTTGCCACTTCTCAGTTTGAATCCAAGGCAGATATAGGAACATCAGTGTCGAACTGGTTAAGATTTCATAACAATAAGTGCCTTGCGGTCGTTGAATCTCCCTGGATAATTGAATGTACAACTGTAGGTTCATGGAGCTTCGGTGGACCATAGACTGGTACAGTACACGATCTACATTTCTGTCAGTATTGTGACATCATTTTACCCAGTGGACGAAGATAACGAAGGAAGTGCTTCTAATTATACCCTAGTTCGATTGGAACATTGTTTCCACTTTATGCGTCATGCCAGTGGACATCATCGACAGCACAAATTTGGTTTTCTTGATTACAAGCTCGCAGCGGGATAAAGGACTTTTTCAATACTTCATTTATTTCATTTTAGTTATTGTATTTATTCAATTTATTTCAATATTTTCGTCCTCAATTAAGTTGAGTACTTTCAGTTTATCCAATTACAAATAAATAGTCATTTGAAAATGTCATAAGTTAAAAGGGTAAAAAGTTGTCATAAGATTTTCTAAATTTATAGTTTACTGTTTTTTTTTTATTAATAAAACAATGTTGAGTCAACAGTGAAGAATTTTCATTCGTTACTTTAAATCATTGTTACTTTTCAAAATATCAATATTTCTTAAATGGATTAGTACAAGCGGTGGACTAGCGCAACCTACTTTAACCGACTATTTTTATCGATTAAAGAAATTGAAGATTTTTCTGGTACTGCAAACGATATTTTCCTAAGACATTTGGCGAGAAATCCTATCATGTTCATCATTGGGATTATTTCCTTTTTTAATTACTCAGGCAAAGAAAACTTTATTTTAACTGTACTATAAATTGGTTAATTTTCATTCGCATCTCAAGGTAGTCACCGTTTCAAAAAGAAATTTTTTATTCATTTGAAATTTCAAACATCTAGGCTTTTTCTCAAGCTTTTTGCACTGAATAATCACTGAATAATTTATTATGCAGCTTTAGCACAAATTTCAATCTCCCCAGATATTCCTAATCTTGCGATTCATGGGTCACATTATCTTTTAATAGACCCGACGAAATGACATATTTAATTTTACTTCCCTACAAACCTATGAGAAGCAAACTTATAGAGTTCAGATTGGTCGTAAAAATATGTAAATTAAATCAATAAAGATCCCAGCTTTTCTATCAGGGATTGGATACAAAAATTAGTTTATATTACGGTTACGAATTTGCCTAGTTGCCTTCATTTTTAATCAAACCGACAATAATTTTATTTTCAAGATAAGACTTGTTCCGTACAAACGTATATATGACAAGATTTTGGATTTATTTGTAATTAAATTTAATTAATTAATTAATAGTTCTAAATCATCGTTTAGATCATCTCTGCATTTGAAAAAGGAGCGATAGTTTGCTGGGTTTTTGTGATTTCACGTGTTTCAACAAGCAGACATAATTGATACTCAGACCCTTCCGATAAAACTTGAAGGTGAATACAAGTCTGTCACAAATTTCAAAAAGGAAGAGGTAAGAAAGCGTACCACGACGCCAGAACCAACCAGAATCTTGATCGCACTTTCCAATACTAAAAACTGTAATACAGTTTCTCGTTTATTAGAAACTTATAGAAAATTGAGATAAAAGAAAATATCATATGAAGATTTAGTTAACAAAAGACATGAATCTTCTTTTCGTCCAAGGAATTAATCATCTCATTCACAGATGAGTTGAAAAATGATGGTCCGTTCTTCTGGAAATGCATCTTTTAGCTCTAATACGTCAAATCCAGGAAAATGCAAAGCACTACATTATGAAGAATTAGAGATCATACTAAAGAAGCTTGGGGAAATTTGTCTTTGGGAAAAATAAAGAGTAGTTTCTTTTTTTTTTATCAATCGAGAGAATGTTATCTCACCCCAAGGCCATAAAAATATAACCAATCGTTAACCATAGTTGGTGCGTAAGTGATTGGATTAGAAAAAAAATATACTTTGGTACAAGCTTTCTTCATTTAAGTCATACGCTGTGACAAAGTGGGTCTGATCGAGCTTTACCATTGAAAATTTTAGCTTTGTACATTGGCCGAAGGAATAAAAACGTGCTTGTTGAACACAATAATCATTTTGAAAGATATAAGACAAAATACTATATCTTGTACCGCAAGATATAATGATACTGCATACTTATAAGCCTATAAGCCAAGTGAGAGGTATGTGTAACCTCAAAAAAATAGAACATGGCCAAATGTCAATCGAGCAACTAAATTCTAATATTCTCACAATCCATGAACTCTAACAAAAAATAATGGAAGAAACTAATGTATTTAGTAGTAGCGAGTCATTTGATTCATAAATGTCTCAAAATATTAAAAATTATTCTCTACCATGAGACCCGCAAGACTTTCCAAGCCAACTATTTCCTAAGAAACTCAGAAAATTGAGGTTACGTTTGAAGATATATGCCAAAACAGACCAAATGCGATAATTATTGACATAAATCGCTATTTGAATCGTATCAATAGAAAAAAAAGCCCACACGAACTCGATTCGTATCTATATCCTATTCAGTAACGAAGATGCCATTGCTGGGTGTCCTCTAACCTCTCGAACATGGAATAGCAAATACGTCTAACCGTCTCACGTTTTTCAAACTGTCATAACCAACGGAACAAACGATCAATTCTAAACGTTCCATTCCAAGTTCCCCAACCGCTAAGAACGATGTTGACAATAGGAACTGTTTCACCATTGGATCGAATGACAGTTCTGCCATGTCAGACTAGACGGTCGAACATTGTCACGTAAATTGTTACATCGAGATATCGATTGTATAAGAACAACTTCGTTTCCATCTTATTATCGAGGCTCGATGTTATTTTGCTATGTTTCGATAATCTCGTTATAAGAAATATAACGGTCCAAACGAGATCAGTCTTAACGAAACGGTTTTGACGGGACGGGAATTTCCTAACCTACTTGTTAACAGCGGACGGTAAGCGGGACGCGCGACCATCTAACGTCACAGATTCTTTCACCTCTTTCACCGTATTTTCCTCAATCCTTCGGAACGATACAAAATTGTATAATTAGGTTTTCGGTATTTAAAAAATTATTTGTATTTATTGATTCTTGAGGTAGGATGCTTTTTTGGTAACCGAGCCAACAGTAGAGGGAGACTTGTCGACCACAGGGGCATTCACCTTACCTGTCTGCAGTTCTCAAAATCAGCTCATATGGTGAATGTGTTGCTCTCGTGAATATCCTTTGAATCAATGAACGACGAATTTTTATATCCTATCGCATTAATCCTTCGAAACGCAAAATCTTTTCTCAACATTCCATACATCTCAAAGCACTGACGAATTGTCTACTTGCTCGTGAGGAACGTACACACTTTAACCAATATCGAAGCGGATTGCAAATACACGCACATGTCAAAATACAGTTTCTGAAAAAATAAAGAAAGACAACGATGATCGAGTAACGATTTCGCGCAATTGATTGTTCGTTATTAAATTTGAATCACGCTTTATATTCGCCAATTCGACAGCTTTGTTCTACGAATTGACGTGTATACATATACTGTGCATTCTCTACAAATCCCAGAGCACAGTGAACGCTTGAAAAAAAAAACGTTTTATCCCGAACTGTCTAACGAGGTAAATTGTCGATTACGCGAGTACGCGTCTCTCGTCGTGTCCGATATTTGTAACTCTTTTTTCGTATCCGAGCGATCGAATATATTAAAAAAGTAAAAACTTTTCGCCGAGTAAAGTCAATGACATATCCGCGGACTCGGGTATTGCAGCCGCCAACGCCTACACGATACACATTGCACGCATTAACGACGCCCCTACAAGTCCTGCAACGCCGTCAGTCCATAGGATCGTAAGGCTCGTTTTCATCGCAAATGGCAGAATTCGGGACGCTGATTTTTTATTGGTTGCGACCACCGGTGCGCCATTAGTATCCAATAGGATACCGACTTTTTCTAAGTCGGGGATTCACTCTGCTCTCTCATTGGCTGCCGTGATAGTTACGTAATTTTTCGTATGACAGTGCCTTGGCAAATGAATCGGTGACCAATAGCAATACGCCTAAGAGAAATGAACAGATTCGATTGGTCAATAGCATAATATCTGCCTTTCTTTTTCCTGTTGCCGTAAGAGACTTGTTTCGATACATGAAAATGAACACTTTCTATTTGAAATCGTACATTAATAAATGTAGATAAATACGGTTTCGTCATAGTATAATTAGTATGGGCACTCTTTGTCGGCACTTTGATCTTTTTGTCGTCAATTTTCCGCCATGTTTTTGGTCTAACCTCCAGTGACGGATCATTTGTTCTAGGAACCCGCGGTATATTACTATCTCACCAGGGACGTATATAAATTTTATAAATTAAAAAAAGAAATTTTTTAATTTAAAAATTATCTAAAAAATAAAACAAATAAAACCTTTTTTTGTCAATAAATTAAAATTATTAGAGATGGATTTATTAGAGATAAAATATATTAGATAAAATTGATAAAAAGATGAAAATATATATAAACTAATTTATACAGATTAGAACCGATTGTATACATAAATAAGAAAATAAAAAAGTGAAATGGTTTGCATATTTTATTATTTGAAAACTAATTGTTATTTATGTCTATCATTATTATTATAAATCATTACATAAATATAGGAGTTCGGTAATCATAAGTAAGGTAAAAATATATGATTACATCAATCATTTATTAATTACATAATGACATACAAACATCTATTACAAAATTACATTAATTATACAATTAGTGAATAAAGCCATACATATCATAGAAATATACAGCCAATTATTCCAATTGCATACATTCGATCTTCAAAATGATGACTGCAAACTCTGTTGGTTGCGTATAAATTTTCTGCTGTTTTCAACATTAAATCGGGGTGATTGTAAAATATTATCCACTTCCTTGCCCTAAAATTATTACAAATTATTTTTTAGTATAACATTCATCGAAAAAATTCTTCCTCTCAGTCTACCTTTCATTATCTTTAGGAAAGCGAAAAAAAGAACACTCTGAATTTGCAATCGTATTTCTGCAATTTTTAACGCTGCACTTTTTGTACCCTTTGATTTTATGCATTTTTTTAATTATAATGTATTATTTTCCGACGTTGTTTTAAAAAATTTTAACCTCTCAACTGACTGTCACAGGCTTCACATCACCACTTATGAAACAATTTTCTGATTGGTGGCGCCCAAAAACATGGCGGATGGATGCGCAGAACGGATGGACGCGAACCTCGAAAATGCTCGGAGTGCCCATACTAGTTATACTATGGTTTCGTCGTATCCTTCGTAATAGTGTATGCGCGGGAAGGATAGACTGTTATTCGTTCATAAAGAGGTAAATACTCAAGAAATGTATTTAAATGGCTGTCTAATTAAAAAAGCGAACAATAAAACAAATGTCGAACAAATAACAATAAGCTCAAGCTCGTTCACACAATACTTGGGCTACCGAGTGAACGAATCAAATCTTCCACATCGTCGTGTAATAATTTTAACGTTAACATTAATGCTGTTTTTATAAACCTACTGTTAATACTACGAATTATCGAAACACTATTTCATATCCATAAATTCACAATAGACAATTGTTACAACGAGGCTGGAAAATAAGTGTCGTATGGATTGTTGTATGGAGCAAACAGTGAAATTTGAGGTTATGCGTTACGAAATCGCCAGGATCTAAACAAAGTTTCGATGTTTATAAACATGTCGAGACGATTTATTAGGCCTATTGGAAGCTGAAGAGATGGTAAGAACACACAATATTGGTAATACGCCAGCTTGTAGCAGTTTTTTAAAAAGTTTATTTACATGTCACTTATGCATCTTTTTCAATTTTTACATTGATTAATTTTTTTATTAAGCTTTTTGAAGTAAGTATACGGTCAACTTTAACTTTTGTCTAGAATCACACCATACTGCGATTATTAAATAATCAACAAGTTTGCCAACTAACTTGTATTGTTTAAAATATGATTTAACATTTTTGTCAGCATTCATATATTTTTATACATCTTACATGGAATTTGTAATACTTTATTCAATCTTTACTTGTAACTAATTGCGAGAATGTTGAAGCATAGACAATGTTGACTCGAGCACTGTGTTCTGATATTAAACATTCTTTGTGTGTAAAATTAGTACAGTTGTTAGTATTGGAAAAGTGTATCCACACGATTGAATTCAAATGCATTGAATGTTAAAGAATAATTTTGTTTTTTTGATAATGGACGTGCAAACTTCTAGAAGATTGGAATATTATCAATTATGTTTTTATTGCAGGACTTGATTTGCGACTGACTTTCTAACTGTATAGATGGCCGAACAAAACAGAGAATCGCTAATGAGGGAAACTGTATACGATCGGTGTGCGTATGTGGGCTGTTACAATGGAAAATTCATTAATGGCCGGCGGCTTTTTCATTTTCCAGCAGAAACGGATCGACGTCTTGAGATGTGGATCGAAAGAAGCGGTAATTGTGCAAAAAAAAAACGTCAATGGCTTTTTATAATCGTTCATGGGTGAACATAGACAAATACTGTTTCTGAGATACATGGTAGATTTTAGCCATCCGACCATTGATAATGTTTTGCTTGAAATTTAGATCATTAAGGCATTAAGAGTTAGTGTTACAGGCAACGCACGATTTGGAAACATGATTCGTACTTCGGAACTGTGCACCCGATCGAGTTAAAATTTTGAGTACATCTAGAGAATTATGGTAACAAGACGCTAAATATTTATTTTCCAAAATTTTTGCCATTATTCATTAGATACACTCAAAATTCTAACGGTCAATGCCAGAGAAAGGGCAGATGGCATTTGGGGATCACTCATCGCCTGCAACACTGTTTTCAAAATTTAAAAAAAAACATTTAGCCACTTTTTGCTATATTCTTCTAAGTACCTTCATAATTTTAACACAATGGGTTATTCAGTGGCGGAGAAAGTACGAACTTCATTTGTGAATCGCTTATTGCCTGCAACACTAACTCTTAAATGCGACACTGGGCCCTACAGGCTGAGACTAGATTCTCCTATTATGCTGATCGTCAGGCGTTCACTTGTTTGTTTACATTATGCCGCTACACTGGTTCTTATGTTACGAAATTGAACATTTCACTTAGGCGACGTCACCCCTTGAGAAATTTGAAGTAATAATTGTCATCTTTTCAAAAAGTCACAAGATTTTTTATTAAATTTTTCGCTGAGATATTTATTAATAAGCTTTGGACCATTTTATATGGTATCTTTTTATTAGCGTTTCTTCGTTTCTTGTTATTTTTTCCTTAAAGTTACGCTAACACACCGAATACGAGCCTCCCTGGTTGAGTGGATGGTATTGCATAATTGAAACATTGTTGCCTGCAAGATTGGTGTATATTTGGGTCGCTCTTTTTTATTTGTCAAAAGACAATAAAACTTAAAAAGATTATTTGTAAAATACTTCACATCTATGAATACGTTTTGAAACAATGAAAAAATTTCAATCTTTTTCGTATTGCAGGAAACTTTCGTTTGCGAACCTGGGCTGCGACCTCGTTGCGCAAAGCAGGTCTCTGTGCTGACCACTTCGACGAGAAATCGTTTACCAATGCGTCGCGAAAGACTCTAAGACGCAACGTCGTACCGAGACACTACACGGAGGACTTAAAATACAAAACTGCGCGACTAGCTAATCGCGAAAACAATGAAAATGACAAGAATGTGATACGAAGCGATGAAATGAAAGATCCGTTGGCTTTTAAGCGATCATCGTCGCCGGCAGGGGAACTCGCAAGCGAGAAGCAAATCTGCGAAGACGATGCCTTCGACGAATCGACGTTGCAGTCTGAGGAGTATATGCTCGACGAACCGCGGAGAAAAGTTTCAAGAACTCGGTCTCCTTCGCCTCTAGTCGAATTTATCGTTGAGGAGCTCGACGAAACTTTGATCTGTGATCAGTCGATGTCACCAGCCGCAGAATTGGTGGAAGGAGAACAAGAAGAAAAAGAGGGCGAACGAGAAGAACTAACAGAGGAAGTAGAAGAAGAAAAAGAAGAGGAACAAGATAATGAAGAAGAAACGAAGGAAATGCCCATCAGTAGCGACCAGATGGAAGAGGTACGAACGTTCACGATCGACGAATCCGGGTTAACGGTTAACAAGTCGACTTCGAAAGTCCGTACGTATTATCGTTCGAAGAATCATCGTCCGGTAACTTGGGACGAATCGCAACGAATGAAGTTGGAATTTTCAGAGGAAGAATCCGCAATGGTTATTGGGGATGAGAACATGATAAACCTATCCCCGGTCATCAGTGTCGTAAGAGCCGCACCATCGTCGAAGAAGCAAATCTCCCGACTCAACAACGCGATCTGTACGAACATAAATCACGAAAAGATGCTGTCGAATTTTCGTAGCGAGAACAAACAGTTGCGCAAAACGATTCGATTGTTGAAGCAGAATCTTCGTCGCTCGAAAACTCGTGAGACCAAATACATGAGAGTACGCACTATGCTCAGGAATATCGACGAATTTCTCAACATCCAGGAGTGCACGAATCCGATTGCACGGGCTATGGTTAAATTGGCGTTGCACAAACACAAGGCACCATACGAGAAGGAAGAAAAAGAATTCGCCACGCAGCTGTACCGAAGCTCGCCAACGGCCTACAACCGATTGCGAAGAGCCGGTTGTAACTTTCCAGGTAGGGGTACCATGAAACGATGGCTCGCCGAGGCGAACGAGGAAGAATCACTCAATGATTTTATAATACCGGAAGCTGACGACGAAGTGGAATATGGTATGGAAGAACCGGATGATGGCGACCTGGATGAAACGAGGGATATTTGCGACATGGTTGATAACACCCATGAATCGATCGATGCTACACAGGAAGAGGTTGTAGATATTCCGGAAATATTCTCCGGTATACACGACACGGTCGGCATGCACGAACTGGTCATCGATATGAACGAAAGCGTCGCGAATGCTGAACAAGCTATCGACGAGCTGGTCGAGCAGTTAGAAGTGAAAATCGAGGGCACGGAACAAGAAGAATACATAGAAGCTTTTTCGTCCGACAACGACGATGAGACGCGGACATAGAACATAACGACCTGTGTGAGAACTCGGAAGAATTACTCGGTCGATAAATCTTTATCGAGAATTTTTGTAAAACTCTTACAAATGGATTGGATTGTTTGAATGTCCCGTTATCACGGTTATCAGGACCAACAAACATTTATGTATTCCATCCGTCGTGCGCCTCCTTCGCACGAGAAACTTGTCGAGCTCTTGGAAATGTGGCTCATTCCAAGTACACAAGGTCGCTGTAGGCCGCGGAGCGCTGCAGTCAAGATCGCTCTTGAAACTGAGGGAAAATCCACGAATCATTGCGTTTGGACGAACTCGTCTACTGAAATAGTTCAGCTATAAGTAGTACTGGTGTGCAATTCCAAGACACGACGAATATTCGTTTTTATCGCAAAATAAGTCCACGACGATTATTCAAAAATCTGGATCTTCAACCGGGCGATGGATAGTTTTGAGTCTTCCCAGTGGACATGTCGCAAATAGACTGACCCTGCTAGATCGCTGAGTAAGCCATCAACACTGGTGGAACGAAGGAACGCTTGCGGAGAAGAAGCTGATATACACTTTTATTTTCACGAATAAGTTTACAGTGTTAAGCCCGCTCCACACATTTGGCGAGACATAGCGAATGTTGCTGATTACCAGAATGTAAAGGAGAGTTTCGTCTGGCCTCTTGCGGTCTCAGATACCTCGCAGCGTGTCTTGGTTCATTCCCAAAACATTTGGCGAGTGTGCAGAGCGAGCTTTACAATATGTTCTCTTGTTATATTACTCGTTTACATTTTCAAGATTGTGTGCACACAGCAAAGTAAACATAAGTTGAAACGAATTTCTCATATTGTTAATGAACATTATAATCCAGTCTCTTTCATCCGCCCTTTGAGGTCCTCAACAATACCATAAACAAAATAATGAGTAATGAGGGAAAAATGTTTCAACCCTTATCGATTTTTGGTATCAAATGTACTTGAAACAATACGCAGTATAGGCAAGATCAGGAAAGCACAAAGTTTGTAAAGTTTTTGATATCAACTACAAAACAACGTGCCGAATTGTAACATAGACTTTACGCTTCTATGGACTTATTTGTTTTTGAAGCAGAAACTAAGCCATATCATAATTGTCGGTGAGAATACCTCTCTGGTTTTGATTTGTTGCGGCTTCTTTGAAAGGTTCATGTATCCCAGGTCGCTGAAATACATAGGGTTAAACAACAATAGCAAGGGTGAAATAAAATGGACATGGTTATCGAAGTCATTATTTCATTAAAATCGTTGTAAAAATGTAAAGTAATCTGTCTCTAGAAAACAAAATTCCGTTTTTGTAAGTCCCACAAAGCTTTTAATCATATAATGAACACGGTGTTCACCAATAATGTAAATAGTGCAATTCTGGAGATGAATAGTTAATTCTGTGAGGTAAAAATAATGATGTTTCGAGACTGATAAATTAAACCCCGTCAGCAAACTTCGAACCGAATAAGCGCGATACGTGAACTTTCCCAAGTCATTTTCTTCTCAAATGGTGGACTTTTTGTGCAATAAAATGAAAATAGCCAATTACAAAGTAATAAGACCGAGTTTCACGGTTTCTTTTCTTTTGTTCGAACGACCACTTGTCTTGAAAGTAAACAAATTACGAATTGTGTTATCGGCTTGTTTCACATGCTCTTTTAAAGCAAGATGAACATGGATGGGGTCGATAACAATTCGGTTGTTCCATTTTCTTTTACATGCTATGGAGAATCTTTTTGCAATTGGTCGATCGTTAAAAAGAAAATAATTAAATTCGATAATCAAATTATAATTTTTTGAAACAATGATAAGGTGAAATGTTTTATCATAGCCCAATACTAAAATTAGGTCCAGTCATGAGTAATTTTGGTTACGTAGAACAGATTCTATTTAGCTGCATCGGAAGTTACTTATGACTCTACCTAATAACTTCTCAGGGGACTTGTAAATGCAACGCAACTCAACGAGAACTCAGTAAACGATTATTTATTCTGTTACATAAAAAACAGTGAATTATCATTAGCCTTTTGAATTGTCGATATCGTTCAATACATTGTACTATAAAGATCGACTACCAAGTTCGGATATTTAGTAATCATAGACTGAAACTGCATTGTTTTACTTATTTTGTTAGCGTTTAGATTAATAAAATTGATTGCTCGTTTCTTCAACGGTTCATAACCAAGAGCATCAGCAACTATCAAACTTTCACATGCATTCGTTAACGAAATGTTGACAAAAAGTTTCATTTTGCATATATTCTCCAATTGTTCGAGATTATATTTGTTTGCTGCCAATAACAAAGCTGGTACATGGACATCTTTAGTTCTACCTGTGTAGATAAATCGTAACATGTCCATGAAAACATCGGCATCTATGTCCTGTATTTCAACCTTATTTTGCTGACTTTCCAACATATCATGCTCGAACATGGCTGAGAATACCCGGCTCCGGGCAGCTAGTATAGTTTTGTGAGCTCGAATCTCTTTACCATGAACATACAGAGTAACGTCGCTCAATGTTCCAGTTTCCAATAGATGTTCCAAATCATTTGCGAGCTCACACTCGTGCGATTTATTTGCATGTACCATTGTACCTGTACCAGTGATGGTGACATCATCGACCATTGTGGTCCCTTCGCAGGATATTGTCAGTCTGCCATTGGGCCATAGACTCCTAGCATCGGCCAGCAGCATATGTTTGCTTACGAATGGTCGAAACCGTATACACTCATCATGGTTTAACACTGCAGATTGATGTTCAATATTTGCACTTGGGGCTTGGAGAACGGATACTTTAGCGCTTACGTGAACATTCGGCACTTTGGAGGAAATAAGAAAAAGCAACACTGAGAAGCCGTCGTGGTTGATGTATAAGATTAGACTGAATTTGATTGCATTCCTCTCTGCGACCGTAAACGCTTGTGTTGTCATATTGTCCGTCGAAGAGCTCAATTTATCGATGGTCCAAATATGACGAAAGCGTACCTCGTTCTTCTGGGTACAAGACCAAGATTCGACAACAGGCTCCTGATGCCGAACAGACTTCTGCTTCTAGGCTGTTATGAAAATATTCAGGATTAACTCGAGTATTTCCAATTCCATTGTATTAACGTGGATAACCAATCTGCCGGTGTCGGGTAAGTTTTCTAGTTCGATGTGGAATAACCAACAAATTTTTATTATTTTACAAATAATCCATTTATTCGTACGAAAACCAATTTTCTTGTATTGTTTAAGTAATCCAAGCCCGGCTGTCAACGAATTCAGACGCCTATGGATTGGAAGTGAATTGGGTGAATTGCTTATGGAAGAGAACATAGATTTACATGGAAGTGGGTAAAGCCCGGGGCTTGTTTTGTTGTCGGATTGGTTACTGGAATTTGCTGTTGGATTCGCTGATGGATGCGGCGCTGGGTTCGGTGATGGCTCCCTTGGTGGGTTGGTTTCATACGATACTTGTTTTGCTGCTGGATTGCTTGCTAGAATTGGGTTGTTGAAAAAAAAATTTTTTTTCCGGAAATGGAAAGATCGTACCTAAGTTTTATAATAAAACTATTATCATTTTTTTTTTTTCGTTATAATTAAGAAGATATGACAAATTGAAAATAAATTTTTTATCCTAGTACCGATGACGCGCCGACAGCTCACGAAAAAACCCCAGATTGTGTGACGTCACTATGTTAATTTTTCCTGAATTATACCGTGCCGTGATAGAAATTTTTAACTTTTGATCAGTTTATTCTTATTATTATCGTCAATGTTTGATAAAATTATAGACAATGGCAAACCTTAAAAGTTATCGTGGGTGATTTGTACCATTCTGTAATAATACTACAAAACCCGGACAAAATGTTTTTAAATGTGCCTCAAGAGGTTAAACGTAGACGTCAGTAGTTTGAAGCATGTTTTCTGTTGCGAGGATCATTTCGACCAACGAATTCAGACGACTATAGAAGGAACTTGCTTATGGCGCGATTGAAGCCAAGTTTTTGCTTCCAGAAATTGCCACTTGGCGTCGCAGTGGTCGATTGTGACGTCACTCGGGATCGTATGTATAATTCAAATTAAATTCAAAGAATAATCTATTTTTTACAATTATCTAAACTTCTATTAACGTTATTAACATTTTTAAGGTTGATATTATATACAAATCAGTGGGGTTCGGCAGTAGCAGCTCAGAAAACGAGAGAGTCGGCACGAGAACCCCACTGTATACCTCGCATTAGAGAAAGCGAGAAGGAGCTACTACCGTGCCAGCACAGGAAAAGAGAGAGTCGGCATGAGCACCCCATTGTATACCTCACACGAGAGAAAGCGAGAAGGAGCGCTCGCTCGGTCGTGATTGGTGAGAGAGGAGGCGGAGCTACGCCGTAACGTTGGTAAGGTGAACGCGTCTGTGTGACCTAACACATTCTTGTAGCGACGTCAGCGCCGCTGGTGAATGGGGTGCGAAGCTCAATGGGGTTATCGTTTTCTGGCGTCAATCTAAGACCAAGCAAGTTCCTTCTATAGTCGTCTGAATTCGTTGTTTCGACGTAAGAACCAGTGTGTCGATTGGGGTCGGGTTTTTCGCGCATGCGCAACTGAACAAGCATCAGTGAAGTATCAATATCTAGTGAAAAGAGGTATCGGGCATCGGGTTCATTATTCAACCATTCTGCTAAGTTTGTATTAAACTACAGTCCGACCTCCGAATAAGAAACCAAAAGCCCCCAAGGGGAAGAGTTTTGCCGATATATCGCATACCCCCACCTGGCGCGCGCTTCGCGCTCGCTACCTCTGCCTGTCTCTCTCACTCTTTTTCGCATGCGAATCTCTCAATAAGAAACTCGCTTGAACGCGTTTAGACTTACAATTAGTACATATTCACATCGCCCATGCAAAGACGTTTTCGACTGCCCGTGGACATTTATTTAGCGAATTTTATATACTATTGAATAAAATGACCGAAAGTGTAAAGAAGCGTAAGAAATCAGACTTTACTACACAGGTCGAAGAAAATATTGCAGAATCTGCGCTACAAAGTAATACTTTAAACAATGAACTGGCTGTGGCCAAACGCAATCGATATACGTTTGGGGAAAAGAAGACAATTTTGGAAAAGTGTAAACCCTAAACTCTCGAGAAGTGTCTATAAAATACGGCTTAAATAAAAGTGTTCGAAATCAATATCTCTGAGGATTCATCTTCAATGGCAGATTTAGACTCCTTTGAAAATATTCCACCGTCTGTTAAGTACGTTGGAAATCAAAATAATACGCAACAAGACGCTCCTAATTACGTCTCGGAAACTTTTGCTGTTTTATATGAAAATCTTTAAACGCCCTTATCTTTGTTTTTATGTTATATGAAATCTTGTCAGTTCACATATGTATCTTTTTAATGAATACAACAAATTTCCAATAAACTTGTAGATTTTGTGTTACATTCATACACGCACACACACATACTCACGCACGCATGCACACATCAATTTACACTACACGTTAACTCTATTTTGCCCGAATAATATCTCCCAGGCTGGGTTTCTTCAACAGAGGTTCGCGACCGAAATTCTAGAGCTCGGAGTTCGAGTCGGAGTGGGGGAAGCGCTCGAGTGAGCAACTGGGGAAAGTTTCTTATTGGCGGGTTTCTTATTCGGAGGTCGCACTGTATTACATGTCATTAAAAAAAGGTTTTAATACTTATATAACTTTCAAATAAATAACAATTGTATAATATGTGTATATGTGATATAACAAACATCATTTATTAACAGATAAATAAAATATTATACTTTAGAATCTGGCAAAGAAAAACATGATCTCACACTAGTGACAGCACGGCACTGTCTTCACGCTGCTGTTGCGCGCATGCGCGAAAAACCCGACCCCAATCGACACACTGGTAAGAAAAGTTGTGAAAACATTTTAACATAATGACGTCACAAATATGGCCGCCCATTATGGCGCGTTCGTGGTCGCTTGACTTCTTTTACAAATTTTATCACTCTTGAATCATTTATAATTAATTGTAAACAGTCTTTTCAAAAATTTTCACATCGATTACCAATATTACTTATAATAATGTTTTAAAATACAGCAAAAAAATCAATTTTTTTTTCAACAATCCAATGTGCTGCTAAGGTTAGAGGAAATGGATGGACATGACATGGGAAAATTAGCAGAAACCCAATAACCATCGGTTCTACGTGTTCACTTCTTTCCTCTAACCTCAACGGTTGACATAAATATAGGCAACGGCACTTAAGAAACCTGCAAAAAAATACAAATTACCATCATTATTGTTAAACAAGAAAAATGAAATAAATCGCATGCTATGAATATTCTTTTATTTATAATAAATACAACATTTTTATGTCGATTTCTTTTCTTCCGGGTTATGCATACATTTAATTCACGTGTTACTTTTTTTATCATTGCACTTTGCAGCAAGCTTCCCACGAATGTTAAACATCCGTCTACAGAGTTCGGAGTTGAGTTTGTCGAAGGCGTGTTTAGGGCGACAGTTTCTTTCATTGAATCTGTTATAAGCTCTTTATGACGGTAGAAATATCGTCGCTGTCTTCTAATAGAGAATACTCAATCAAAACGTTTATTTGGTCCGAAAACCACATTTGAGTCATTTTTTAAATTGAATATAGCGCCAAAAAATCCCACCCGCAAACAATCCATCGCCAAAAATAGCACATGTGCTAACACCGAAATCCAGCACGCGACCACGCAGCGGAGCCACCAATGATCGCATATATGTTGGTACCATCGTTGAGAACAAACGCGGACCAATGAGAATACGAGATGATGGAAAAGTCACTAGAGAGTGGATATGGCGTAATTTTAAAGCGCTAGATATTCCCTCCACCCCGGTGGTTGTATTTAATTTCATTAAACATTGCTAGTTGAAATATTGCAAAGTTGCTTACTGGTTAATTAATCGAATAATTATTAAAAACGTTACAATGAGCTTTATTGTTTTTGTTTTACTGACGGCCCGGGTATTGAATTACTCAAGAGTTTTGTATCAATGCATACAAAATTTCAAAAATAACATCGCTGGATTAAAAAAAGGGTGATCGTGTACTCGAATTCGCGCCATCCCAGTGGTGAGGAAAAAATGAAGTGGTTTTTAGCAGCAGAGAAAAAGCTGCCGATCGAAGTGTAAGCTATAGATTTGCTCTTTTTGATTATTTATTTTAATGTTTATTTAAAATATTTTTTAAAATTGGTATTTTTGAAATTTGTTGTTCAATGATAGAAAATTTTGGAATAATTCAATGCCTAGGGCGTGAGTAAAACAAAAATAATGAAGCTCACTGTAATGGTTGTTAATAATTATTCGATTAAATTAGACAGTAAGCAAAATTGCGATGTTTCAACAAGAAATATTTAATGAGATTAAATGTGACCAATGGGGCGAGGGGGTATCTGGCGCTTTAAAATTACATCACGTCCGCTTTCTAGTGGTTTTTCGATCAACTCGGATTCTCATTGGTCAGCACCCCCGCGAAGTTGGCCGGACAACTTGTACTTTATTAATTGACTTTTTTTATATCGTTAGGTGGTCGTTAGGTAGTGTTAGGTAGTCTAATTAAAACGTTAGGTAGTCAATAGTTTTTTCAAACAAAAATAATAAAAAATGTATGTGAAGTTGTCCGAAATTTTTTTTTTCCATTTATCTTTTCAAGATGGTCAAATGATGTGCAATCGTTAGGTGGTCATGAATCTGCTAATTAAAACGTTAGGTAGTCAACTAAATCCTTGCTAAAGCCAAAAAACAATTTTGAGAAACCTGCATGCGCGACGCATGCGTAACGGGCAAAGATCGCAATTGTCAGTCGACTGGCTAAGTTCACACAGGTGCGCATTAGCCATTGCGCATGCATAATGGAAACAAATAAATATAATTCGAACGTTTGTTTGATCGTTGTTTTTCCAAAAAATTAATAAATAAAATATTGGTTCGTCGTAGCTTTCACACTAGATTCTGAGCTTGACCAGACTTAATATGTGTCGGCTGTATGTAACAATATAACCTACAATTCATGTTGCGACACGGGATTACTCGATCAAGGTTACAAGATTTTGTTAACTTTACAAATCCTGGCCTTCAGTAGTTGAGTGCATCTCAGGTTGAGCAATATAAGTAAACAAAATTGAGAATGTTTTTTCTTATCATACAACTGCGAAGATGCTCAACATGAGATGCACTCAACTACTGAAGTAAAGTAAAGTTAACAAAATCTTGTAAACTTGATCAAGTAATCCCGTGTCGCAACATGAATTGTAGGTTTTATTGTTACATGCACGCGACATATATTAAGTCTGGTCAAGCCAGAATTTAGTGTGAAAGCTACGACGAACCAATATTTTATTTATTGATTTTTTGGAAAAACAACGACCAAACAAACGTTCGAATTATATTATTTGTTTCCAACAAACGATTCCGAATCGATTGACGTTTTAAAAAATTAAATTAGACAAAATTTCCAAAATTTGCGGCTAACTTGACGCTCATTTTTGTTTTGATTGTTTGATAAAAAATATGACCAAACAAACGTTTTAATTAATCAAACAATCACAAACAAACGACAAATAATCGTTATAAATTAAAAAAAGATGCAAAAGTCAAAATCGAGGGGCTAACTTTACATAGCTCAGCGAGCATCATCAACACAACCCCGACAATTCGCTATTTGCGTTATCATGGAAAAAGTCGAATCAACTCGGGTATATTGACTGATGGTATGATTCCCGATATTATCCTATATTGGACCGAGGAATTGACGTTATCGACGAAGCGTTAATTACATAATTCTGTTGTACAAAACTGCTACACTTGGAAGCTTGCATCGGATTTTAATTGTATTGATATAAGTAAGTGGATACTCGGTTAGGAAAATAATACGAAGCGATGAGAAATAATTAAATTCGGTGTACAAAATTGAGCAATACAAAATTCACACGAAATTCTGTGTCGAGAACCGTTGTGCGCATGTCGCGAGGGCGATTTGCCAGTATTTGCCAGGAAGTACCATCGGTTTCATCGAAAAATGAAAATCGCTCCATTTTCATTAGTTAAAGAATAAAAGTAATTGATACGCGTGAATTTGTAGGATGTACAAATGAAACGAATATTCAGGAGTTTGTTTGAAATTTGTGAAAGATTGCCGTGTTTATTTGCTAGCTAGTGTCCCTGCTAATCGCTGATATGAGTCATCGTGGAAAACACCTTGGCGGAAAGAAGTAAAAACGAAAAAGTTAAAAATGTAAAAAATTCTTAAATATAAACAAATTTGTTAAAGTTGTAATTAAATGTTTACCGTTATTCACTGTCATAAGTAATTAATCAAATTGTATTATTATCTTCATAATAAGCGTCAACTATTGTTTAACACGTAGATTAACGCGTAGGTTTTTAAAACATTGTAAATCCTACCTAATAGAATATTAATTCTAATCTCTGATTATTTCATATTAAAATTATTTCTACATATAATAGATGGAAAAAAATGTAGAAATTAGTAAAACGATGGTTTTACGATACGGAAGCTAACATTCAAGGACGAGGAATGTCGAGGAAGCTGGGGAGTCTCGTATACGCGCAACGTATTTGGCTTTGTTATTTAGTCAATTAATCGCTATAAAAGAATCTCTATAATTATCGAATGCGAGAGTATCTCCTATATTTTATCGTGTATTTTCCTATCGCGCCAATATCTCCGTCAAATTTTCACCGTGGTTCGTGCTTCCCGCGCTTCAATTGTTTCAATCATTCGTATCAACTGTTTCACAAGAGTTGAAATCTACTGAAATACAATTAATAGAACGAGTATAATTGAAAAAATATATTTTAAAACGGATCTTGTCGCGTCTAGAAACTTCGGTTTCGTCGCACTGTGCGATAAGACTTTTTACTATTTTGTTTGCGCATATTTATAATATCGGGGAAGTCGATACCAAAGGACGTCCGTGTTACACCAGCGAGCCTCGTGGCCTCTCTTCGGTGCGCTTGTCTTTAAACTTTATCGACTGCGGCAATAAAATTAAAAAATGGGATTTTTCGCAGCGAATCCGAGTAAGCGCCGTTTTTCCTAACGTCGTACATCGATACGACACGTTAACGCTCGTTTCTTCGATATGCCATGATATAAGTCGTCGCATATAGTCTTCACTAGGCAGATCCACTTGAAATTTTCCATACGCCGCATCGCAACTTTTGTCTATGACGACGTACATTAGAAAACTCGACCTTCCGTACATGTTGCACCGTTTCTGATTCGGTACACGTACACATCCGGTTAACATTTGGAGCAAAACCGGATGTTAACCGGATGTGTACGTGTACCGAATCAGAAACGGTGCAACATGTACGGAAGGTCGAGTTTTCTAATGTACGTCGTCATAGTCGCGTTCATTCTAACGTGGTTGCCAGATATCGAAGGGTAATGTACAACTTTCATAAGTGCGAGAGTGATCCATAGCTGTAACATATTTATAAATCCACTTGACCCGCATGATTAGAATTACGTGAGAAAGTCAAGAACAATGGTAGATTCGCTCGTTCTCTCACCTCGTTCGAAAAATCATTCGGAGTGGAAGTGTTTGAATCACGCGTTAGAATTTTCCGACTTTTTTCAAACGATATTCCCCCTTCCTCTTCGTCAATTTCTCGTTGCCTCTGTTTTATATTAGTATTTAATCCTTCTATAAGTCTCATGTTTCATTACTTTCCTACATAATCGAATTTATCTTCATTTTCACATAGATATATAATCATTAAGGATACCAAGTCGCAGTGAACAATGTCGGAAGCATGGATATGAGGTTGCCTGCGAGGTACGAATTTATTTAACGATCTCCTATATTTCGTGAAATATTTATCAAATATATTGCTGGAGTTACCTACTTTTTGTAATAATTTGCTTTTCGGCGCATTGTAGCTCAAAGACGTTTGCGCTGATGATAATTACCACTGCAAAGTCTTAAGTTGCGGACGTAACCGATTTGGCAGCACTCATACGTTACAGAGTTTAGTACCTCTCGGGGGGGTTGAGGATGGAACGCCGTGCGGTCCATCGAAAGTCAGTATCTCATTCCCTATATTATCTACTTCGTGACTTCCAATTCATGATATTGCCTAATATTTAATCGCGATTTGTTTCATTCGTTTCTCAGGTTTGCAAACACAAACGTTGTGTCGATGAGGAAGAACCAGTGGGACATCGTGCGCAGGAAAATGACCTCGTTCGTTGCGCAAAAGTAAGGATACCTCTATATCACATCGTTTTGATTAAAATAATTGTTCTATAATTCGTATGGTGACTCTACGAAGTATCTCGATCATCCCGTTAGAGGCAATTCGAGATTTCGCATCTTTTTAATCCTTATGTTCCGCGTTAACGAATTAATTTCACATCGTCACTTATTGATGAAAGTTCTCCATTTCGTATAGTACGATATGTCTTACATGTAGATAAATTCTCTATTTATGTCACGATTCTATGAAAAATAACCCGCGAAATATGATTGTGTTATAAAAATCGAATGTGAATATAAAGAACTGACGCTCATTGACGAGATAACATACGGTGATACAACTACAACCTTGAATCAATATAATTTATTTGTACCTTTTGAGTAGTCAAATTTTGTTACGTTCACGTGTACTTTTGTCAATAGAGACGCCATTATTGGGGAGAGCCAATAAAAACTCAAAAAGAGCAATGCCAAGCATATGGCTTCGATGTCGCATGCCAGGTGAGCTTGTGCTTTTACTGAGGCAAACAAAAATTTCTCTAAAAAGTTAAATTTCACATGTTTTACGATGTATAGAGAGGAAACACAACTAGTTGCCAACGTTTATCATGCGGCTATAAAATCGGGGAGGGCTGGTATATTTCACCCCCCGCCATGGACATCCCATTTAGATTATCACCAACCATGGGAACGCGATGCGGCACTAACAAAGTAAGTATCTTATGTAAGGTAGTGTTCCACCCAATCTTTTTCACCAGTGAAATTAATTCAAAATGCGATTTTAATGCTTGTTGTAACGGGACCGTATTATTTACGATACACGCGGTCATAAATTGGGAGAAATTGTCAATAGAACTCGATGCAGAACCACAAGTAGCTCGAAAAAACTTAATACGATTCATCTCTACTACAGGTGTGTGTCAAAAACAAATGTGTACCCTTGTCGAAATGGCCAGAATCCGCAGGAAGCCTAACATACACGAATGAGGAAACTTTCTGGCCATGCAGTGTTGAAACATTATGACTTCAGAAAGGAAGGACCTGTTATCGTCATCGCCGTTTAATTTCTTCCTCTAAACATTATAATAATAATTATCTCAAAGTTTAATCAACGTATGTGACAATTACACATGTTAATATATGTTCCGAAAAATGTATAGAAATATGCACCTTATATCACCAAAAAACATAATTGTCGATGTAAAAGACGTTGAATAAATGATGTTGAAAATTTGTACGTTATTTGAAATTCCGTAAAAGTAGAACACAAGCGAATGATCATGACCAATGCGCTTCTGATAAAAGATTAACCATTAAATTAAATTAGACGTGTCCAAAGTCTAGAATTGCTTTTTCACTTACGGGCATCAATACAAGCGGCCGCATTGGCGGTTTTTTGCCGCGACTGATTTTGAACCCGCAACTTGTTAGAAATCGGTGGGCGGCGAAAAACTGCGCAACGCTCTGTAGCTTATGAAACTACGTGGCGCCGCACGCACGTCGCGGTTATCCACGCGCAGTTTTGCTCATTCTTAGTGTTTTACATACAGAGCACTGGGTTCTAATATTCATCGTCCCGTTCATTCACCTTCGTCGCTGTCATTGCAACGGTGACATCAAGTGAAGCTGAATCCATTGATAATGAGACATTCGATAATATATCCCAAAAAATTATTTTCGAGGTAGAAAAGAAGCCTGTGCTGTGGTACGTCCCAGCATGGGCGACCCTCACCTTCAATCAATAAAGTAGAATACTACCTTACCTACGTCTAAACCAATGCAACCTGCCGGTAAAATTCAAACAGTCTATACAATTTTTTTCTCTCATTACCATGTTATTACTCCATTTATAAACTACGCCTAAGAAATAACCAACACTTCCACTCCAGATACGAAACCACGATTTCCTACAACACCTATCAAATACTTCCCAAACATTCAAAATCTCGAAACCAAATCTATTTACAGAAACAACCACGCGAAGTAACAGGAAACGCTCCTTATCTTCACCATCACTCGTCGATCATAAACTCTTAGTTAATCAACAATATCATTTATTCTTAAGAAACTAAATAGACTAAGGGAAAGATCCCAACCAAGATTATCAGAGTACCACGCTCTCACTATACATACACACACCAAAGAATTCAAAACTGTAACCAAATATAGGCACTCTATCAATTTATTAACACCCTGTCCGGCAAAAATTTCTTTTTTCAATTTATAAAATTCATATACGTCCTCCAGTGACGGATCATTTGTTGTAGGAACCCGCGGTATATTACTATCTCACCAGGGACGTATATAAATTTTATAAATTGAAAAAAGAAATTTTTTAATTTAAAAATTATCTAAAAAATAAAACAAATTAAAGCTTTTTTGTCAATAAATTAAAATTATTAGAGATAGATTTATTAGAGATAAAATATATTAGATAAAATTGATAAAAAGATGAAAATATATATAAACTAATTTATACAGATTAGAACCGATTGTATACATAAATAAGAAAATAAAAAAGTGAAATGGTTTGCATATTTTATTATTTGAAAACTAATTGTTATTTATGTCTATCATTATTATTATAAATCATTACATAAATATAGGAGTTCGGTAATCATAAGTAAAGTAAAAATATATGATTACATGAATCATTTATTCATTACATAATGACATACAAACATCTATTATAAAATTACATTAATTATACAATTAGTGAATAATTAAAGCCATACATATCATGGAAATATAGAGCCAATTATTCCAATTGTTTATAAATGTTTCCAAATGATCATTTTATTTGAATTATTTTGATTAGAATTAGATTTAAAGTTGCGATTTATAAATTTTAAAGTATAATATAAACGCATCCTGAAAAATAGCTTTTTTACAAATAAATGTGGAAAATCTTGACATGGATGCTGAAACATAATTGATTCAGCTTTTGTCAAAAATGTTTGAATAACATTTTTTTGTAAAATAACGGTTTGAAAATGATCATTAAAAATTGCTTCTAAAGAACATATATAAAATATAAAATTATTATGTGGCATTTTCAGGCTACCAAAAGCAGACCTTTCACTTTGATATGCTTTAAAAAAACAGGAAATTGTTGAGTCCTCCAATTCTACATGTTCTATACTGTATTCTTCGCAAACTGCAAAGCGAAAAAAAGAACACTTTGAATTTGCAGTCGTATTTCTGCAATTTTTAACACTGCACTTTTTATATCCTTTGATTTTCTACATTTTATTTTATGTCTTATTTTCCAACGTTGTTTTTAAAAATTGTAACCTTTCAACTGACTGTCACAGGCTTCACATCACCACTTATGAAACAATTTTCTGATTGGTGGCTCCCAAAAACATGGCGGATGGATGCGCAGAACGGATCGACGCGAACCTCGAAAATGCTCGGAGTGCCCATACTAGTTATACTATGGTTATACTATGCTACAAGCATGGTGTGAAGCCAATACAGCTGGGGAGCCATCACAATTCCCAGCGCCACAGCTCACTTGCGTCCGAGTAGAGAAATCTAGCAGAGAACATAGCAACGAAACAAGCGTCGTGTGCAGCGGGCTTTACATAGCTCATATCCAATGGTAAAGAAACCAGGCAGAGAAAGGAGGCAGAGCTGCGCCCTGAAACTGTATAAAATATACATGAATGTGACTGTATGCTCTAAAACATTCTTGTAGCGACGCCAGCGCCATAAGTAACCGGCTGATAGAACTACATTGGGTGACAGTTTTCTAGCTTCAATCAAAAGCATAGGCAATTCACTTCTATAGATGTCTGAATTCGTTGCTAAAGTCAAGGAAGATTAGTCGCTGAATTTGTCGATATTGTTAAAAAAATGCTGCAAAAATAAATTACAATTTCATAGTGATATGTACGTTTTTTTAATTATTTTCTTTATCCTGTTCTTTAGATAATTCATTAACGAACCGTTTCGAATCGTTGATTGATCGAATCGACAGGAAACTAATTGACCGACGATTACCTCATGACTTCTTAACTCGCGTACACAACCTACGGTACAAACGGTGCACACCAGTGCATACTGCTTAACAATTCGGCGGATCGAATAGTTTAAAAAAATATTGATTGATAACGGTAAATAATTGTTCACACTCGTTAAGCTTATCGGAATAATTTGGACAAGTCATGCTATTTTCTAATTATAATATTCCAGGACTTGTTTTAATTAATAATCAAGACAACTCTACGTGTATAACCTAAAAATGTTGATATAACCTAAGCATGTTGACATGTTGATGTTTTAAATAAAATTTCATGTATCCGCAGATTTGTAACGATGCTTCACAAGGACAGTCCTCCTCCTTCGCCTGATATGGAAGAGGATTTGAACGAAGATGATTTAGTGTATGTTGGAGATGTGGATGAAGTATTGGAAGTTCTCGAACAAGATGATGGTGATGACGATGAAAGCATGGACGAAGGACCTCCCGATATGGGTGATTCCACTTGCACATTCAACTGTCACGAAGGTAAACTTATGGACCTTCTGATCCGCTTCATGCGTATATTAACACATACGATATTATTTATAAAATTTGTCATGCTATATCATCTATTGCGGTAAACCTTTTTCCTTACGTCGTATTTCTTGATTATTGCCTGTATCGAACACGATCCTTATTGCGCTACAAATTATTTTCTTGCATCGGAACGATGAGGTCTTGAAGCGAAGATAAGAGTAATTTATGTTCGTTGGATATCATTTGTGTCACCTACATTGCGCATCCACGCTGTCGAGCTGACACTTTAATTTCTTATTTGATATTGGTGAAAATACGATTTTTTCAAATCAAAGAATTTTAATATGAAGAAGGGATGAAGAAATTTCCTAATACGTTAAGAATTGATAGATTGGTTAAACTTTTCCAAACCGATACCAATACGTGGTTTTTGAAGCGTTTCGTAATGATGTTCTTCTCTTATATTCTATGAGTATTTGTTTTTTTAACATTGTAATACTTACGATGAATATATGACTATTTTTCAAATACCTACTGCATGGAAATACCTTTTTTTTATCATTAAAATAAATTAATGTTACTTGAATGACATTTGTTTTTATTTTGAAGAAATAATAGTCCTTTTATTCATTAAAATAAGAGACAGAATAGAGAGATTGATCGATCACAAAAAAAAATAAACGAATTTATATTTTATGACAAATGCATCGTGTAAAATATTGCTGGAACCATTTTGGTTGAAATTTTTATGAAATATGAAAACAATATCACTATTTCTATTGCAGAATCGTGGCATTGGGAATTTTTGTGAAACGACAGTTCTTGTTTTATTTCTAATACAATAACCAACCACTGAGGCAAATTTATAATAGATGTAAATTAAGAAATTCCAAGAAACAGTTGAAATTTTCGAAAGTTTTGATTTTTTCATCAAATGATTGAAAATCCGTTATGTCCAAATAATACAGAGCTGTGTCAATATGAAAACTTTAATTGCAAATAAGAAATAGGAATTGAGAATATTATTGACTAAACTTATTTGAATGTTATGAAACATTGAATTTAAAAAAAACGTTACAAGCATTCGATTGACAAAAATTCTTTATAATTCCTCTTGTAATTTCTGCAGATGTATGAAGTTTTCGGTTATGATGAAGTCCAATGAAATAGAATAGTTACTCGCAAAGGGAACCTGCATTTTCTACTTACGCCATTCATTGTCATTTCTTTCATTCATTTATTGTATATGTCGTAAAATCTGTAATATTGCAGGGTCCGTTTTTTGTGGAACGCTGAGCACAGATGGAAAACTGGCAGCAACCGGTGGTGAGGACGACATGGCCTATGTGTGGGACACAGTATCGGCTCAAATTATTCTCGAGTGCAAGGGTCACAAGGACAGTGTCATATTCGCTGCATTTAATCACGATGATTCCTATCTAGCTACGGGAGATATGAGCGGTCACATCAGAGTATGGAGAATGAGCGACAAAGCTATGGTTTGGGAGTTCGACATGGGAGATGCTACGGTAAGTAACACTTGGAAATCTCGGTTAAGAGGCGGTTGTTCATGTCCGAGAAGAAACTTCTCATTTCGTTAGTTGATTATTTCGACAGTCACCAATACATTGAGCAACTATTATTTACAGTGGATGCACTGGCATAGGATGGCTAACGTCCTGTTCGCCGGTTCGGTGGAAGGCGACGTGTACATGTGGCGAATACCGGACGGGGAATGCAAAATTTTCCAAGGTTTTGGTCAGAGAACCGAGACTGCTGTGGTAATTCCCGATGGTATAACGATATTGTTAAAACCATTTCGATTGTGCCCAAAAACTCTATAAATCATTTGGAACAAAATTCAACACGTTGTTCGACGACGATAAATCGAAATTTAATTTTATATCTTATTCTTTCTTTTATTTAGTTTTATATCTTGAACGAAGAAGCCTTTTTTAATTCAACAGGAAAAAGGCTCGCGGTCGGATACGAGGATGGAACGATACGAGTTATGGACCTAAAATCGGGTACGATTCAGTCCAGCAGCGTGCCAGGCTCGGGCCATTCTTCAGGCATTACCGATATCGATTGCCAATCCGATAGCAAGCTTATTATCTCTGCAGCAGTGGACGGCAAGACTATTCTACGAACAACCGAAACGGGAGTGGTATATATTTTTGAGAACATTAATTTAAAATATAATATTGTCCAGCTAAATTGACTACGATAGGTTTGTGTTGGGCCTAGTACGGTGACTGCTTAACCAGTTTATTCGTTAGTATGTACAATATTCTAGAGGATGTTAGTCGTTCCCTCGCAGTCTTATGATTTTACTGTAGGGACGTTGAAAATTTAAGCCGAACAAATTGCCAGTTTTAGATTGAACCTGCAACACCTTTAAAAAATATTAGAAATCTGCAACCAGATCCCATCGTCAGCGTAGATTTTTCACAAAGTACGAGCATAGTGACTCGGGAATGTTTTACTCAGAGCTGGTTTTAGATTCATGTTACAAATATTTTCAGATCGTGGCAATGTTGCAAGATCTGCAGGAGAATAAATCACCGAAAGGAGAGCAAAGTGGCGAAAGCAGTGCGGAGGGTACCAAAGACAATTGGGTCGAAGCTGTGGCCTTTTGCAAAGATATCGATTTACAATTAGCCGCTACGGGAACCGTTAATGGAGAAATATTTATTTGGGATATCACGAGAAAAGTAAGAACACGAATTTTCCCTGGATAAGATTAATGGTATGCTATAAATTTAACGATATACGATTTTTTCGCCAGGTACTCAGACACAAAATAAGTCAAGATAGCGGAGTAAGTAAGCTCGTTTGGAAGGGAAAATCTCCCCTTTTGTTTTCCGCTGGTCTAGATGGTGTGCTTCGGTGTTACGACGCTCGAACGGCTGAATGTGTCAAATCATTCGTGGGCCACTCGGAGGACATCTTAGACTTAAATATTTCTATGTAAGTCCATCCGAATCGTGATCGTCGGTAATAATTGTCATCACGATCCGCCTTTGTTCCATTCAATCTCTCATTTTTAGTTTTCAAATTGTAGCAATGAAAATCACAGTAATGCCCGCGTTTTTGTTTGAAGCTTTTGCAACCCCTTCATTTCGGTTTCGTGGATTTCTTATATTTCTTAACAATGCTTCTATTAGAAGGTGTTTATTCTTTTAGAATATTGCCTGTGACAAAGTATATATGCTCTTTGAAGCATGAACTGAGAATTTACACGATGCAACAATGTAATAGCTACATCTTTGTCCAAGTATTAACGTTTACGTTTACAAACAGCGATTCATATGAATTATGTTTCTTACAGAGATGGAAGCCGCATACTGACCACCTCGGATGATTCCACAGCAAGGGTTTTCGACGTTAGTATGTGTTAATGCACTAGCGTCTGTTTATTCCAATTCAATTAGCAGCATCGCGCTCGTTTCGCCGAAAAGAATGTTCATATGTATGTGATATATACATACACAATATATACAATATATTCATTATATATTGTACGTTAATTAAACTGTTAGTTTTTATTTTTTAAAAGAACTGTACATTTTATTTTTTTCCTAAAAGAATGGTTTTCTGCCAATGTTTATCGAGAGTGTGACGTTTGCCGTTCCAATTGAAATGCGTCGGATCATTTTCTTCCCCATTTTCAAAATCAAAGAACCGACTAAATTCTATAGCGAGCTTCGATGTAACCAGACCAACTCCTCCTAGTCCAGGCGATGCTGGATGGTAAACTCTTCCGGAAGTTATACTCATGCAAAGTTTTTCGGGCTCAAAGGGTACCTGCATTGGCGAAAAATAATGTTTTAGTTTGATGGTGGTTGAAAATATTGAAATAGTTAAAAATTTAAGAAAATTAACAGTGTTACACGTCTTTGTATAGTAATTGAAAATATATCGTTGATCTTAATGTTCAAAGAACACAAATACATAATTTTAATTTGCGTCCAAGCGAGCAATCCTGCCTGGAAGATTGAAGAGACCTTGAAAACACCATTTGCCAAAAACTATTCGAGCTATTATTTCCTATTGGTTGATCAAACTATAGTCGAAAAACGAAAAACACTCCTATTTTCGAGGGTGCCTTTCACCCCTTAAAAAACCATCTCAGCAGATATAAAAAAATACATGTCTCCCATTTTTGTCCATTTTATAAACATGCCCAATTTCATTTAAATCTACGAATTCGATCTCCCAACGTTTCCTTGTGAGGGAAATTGAGAAATCATGTCGAAACAACTGTTCTATTATTTTCGAAATTTATCTTGGTAAGATTAATGAAGTATAAAAATAAAATGACACAAATTTAGTTTTATAGGTTAGTATTTAACATCTGTACATACAGACCATTAACGAATCTCCCGCGTGTCCATAACTGAACCAATCTTCGTGCGCTGACGTTGTATCCGACCTTTTTTGCAAAACGTGGGTAAATACTATTGGAAGGTCATCGCAACGGACAAAGTTTCGTTCCCGACCACATGTCGACAGATATGGAAAGTCACTTTCGAATCGACCCGTGTCATTTCGTTTCAGTCTTTTGAAGAAAAACGTCAGGAATTTCTTTTCTGTGAACAATTTTTTCTTTTTAATCATTATACATTGATATTTCTGTTGTACAATATGTAATATACGAAACGGACATTTGAATTTGCCACCATTGATTATCGGGCGTTCTCGGCGTCGGCGCGAAGTTACACGAGCCCCGGAGGACAATTGTGACTAAGTTCAGACCGTGAACCGATAACTCTCGATGTTCAGCGTGTTCGATATGTCAAAGCGTGTCTGATGAAAATTTAGGAAAAAAAATCACAATCTCGATGTAATTACATACCTTTGAAACATGACGTGAAGTTTTTCATACGAGCGTCATCCAGAAATAACTGAAAACAAAACGAATGTGTTTTATCGATGGCATGGATTAAAAATATCGATGTGTTGTCAACACTGAATAACTATAGCTATATAATATAAAACATTGTACAGTGCATCTTGTATTGGCAGTTATTATTCGCGCATCTGCGCATATGACGAAGTTATATTTACCATTCCCTGGTGATCGATGTAATAGAAATATTCTCGCATTCGCGGTTCGGGTGATTGTCCCTGAACGTAATCAACAAAATTTCTACACATCTTACGAGCTCTTAAACAATTTCGAAATCTTAATAGCATATTCCCAGATTTTTAAAATTGTTCTCATGAAAGAGTTAAAAAAATGGTCCGTATTAAAAATCGACTGCAAGACGCAATTGACCGAAACATAGACGATAGAACGCGTAACTGACAACGTTATATGCAAAAGGAGTTGTTCTCATCAGCTGATAAACATATGCTCTTCAATTGCCATTTGGCGGGAAAAACGATTTGAATTTATTTTTCAGGTTAGAATCGACGTAAGGTGTAATTCGGTATCCAAAGACGATAATTTCATTGAAAATACCTTTCCATACACTCGTACATTATTTCGATAGATATTTATTCGCATTTAAGCACAGGCCAGCGTGTGAAATAGATCTTTCCTAAAAATAATCTCATTAACAACAACTCATCCGGGACATTTTTCCTCGACTTCGGAAATTTTGTGTACGACATTATTATTTAAAATATGCGCTCGAAATAAACCAACTTATCAATATGCTAATTATTACCGACTGAGTTTTAATAACAAGCCTATGATATTACTTACCAGACTCTTTCAACGTCGTCTTAATTTTCACGACTCGGTCGTTAATACAGATTATCATAAGATGTTAAATATACTCAGTCAATAACAAAACAAAGATTCCTCCATAAAATAATCATTTCGAGAAATCTGTTATCGATTGAGTTCGCAATTAGTTTATGACGCTGTGATTTTGAAAAATATATCCATGTGACATTATTTTATCGTTCACCGCTTTGCCACCACGGTCTAGCGGTAGTGTTGCGTAAATCTAAGATCACGGTATGTTTATCCACGTTCGCTCGTCACAGAACGTTGACGACTATTACGCCTCCTACAGTGATCGATCGTCGACGAATGTTTGTCTCTTCCCAAAATCCTCTCGTCGTTCGACTCTCATTCGGTATTTCTCAACGTCACTTTTTTTTTCCATCGTTTTCGTACAATCGTCGGGTCGTCGCTGTTGGTTCGTCTTGGCCGCTCCTGGTTATTAGGGCGCCCGAAAGTTTCATCGAGCCAACCAACGCACACTCCAAGAGAGATTCCAGAAATGAGATACAGTGGTGAGGAGGATGCAGATAGCCTTGCGTTTGTCATCATTGAAGCGAGGAAACAAAAAAAAAATATCAAATTCGAAAAACATTTTCCAGCGGGCCATGGCATATCCTTCATGCTGTAATGAACGTTCGACGAACGATATATGGAGCCGAGACGAAAAATAAGAGACGAAAGATGCATCGTTCAAATTTGACAAAGAAAAACTTGTGCAACTGCGACCTGAGAACTCGATTTGTTGTCGCTGCCAAATAAAGTCTTGTGCGTTACGGGATAATCTTTAAGTTCTCGGAATGGCTTCGTCGACTAAAAGATCCTGGAAACTCCGTAAGTCTTTATACGACTAACGTGTTTAACCTTATTTTCTCGTTTACTCCAAGGTTTATCAAAATTATGTTTTTTTTTCTGTTTTGTGTTTTTTTTTTATTCATTTCGATTAAATATATGGTTATGGTTTAAGCTTCGACTGTTAAAACTGGTATTATAATTGTTTTTTAATTATTTTGTGTTTGGAAATTGTTGCGTTACTCAAAATATTGAAGGTTCTGCTAAAATCATTGAGCGTTGAGCTTTGTTTTGTAACAGTTTTGCATACAAAACAAACAATATGGAGACGACATCGTTAAAATATTAGACATTTTTAGAATTGTTGGCACAGAGAATTACATTTTTATGTACAGCTTAGCGATAAAGGAAGTTGAGACTGCGGTTTCCAAATAATTCCACTAGTGGCTTATATTTTTTCTGCGTCAAGGGAATTTCCCACAACTCTAGGAATACCCGTTCATCAATTCTGGATCCTTTCATACAACAAACATTGTTTTCCCTTTATAATACCAATTTTATTAGAGAAAGTAATTTGATAATCTGATTAATTGATTAAATCTTTTATATTTTACATCGTGCTCGATGCAGAGGATTTCGTGGCTCATTCATCGAACGTGAACTGTCTCGCTTTGGGACACAAGTCAGGCCGTGTCTTGGTTACCGGAGGTGATGACAAGAAGGTCAATCTATGGGCTGTGGGGAAGCAAAATTGTATTATGGTAACTATCATTTAAAATAGACAATCTCTTCCAACATAGGAAAGATAATTCCAAACTCATCCATAGTCACTGTTCGTAAATTCTGTGGCACAGTAAAAAACGACAGGAAGTTTTGAATATAATTATAACCTGTTGCGGCATAACAGAGGATTTACAAATCACGTTTTCGAAGTGGTAATTTATAAAGTATTTTTGCTCCTGGATCGTCGACTGCTGAAGCAAACGAGAATATATGTCTTCTACTAATACTGTACAGTATGTGAAACATTTTGATTACAGTTTTTGTTATCGACCGAGTTCTTTCAAGTAGTTTTAAGGTTATACGCGACCAACTAAGACGGTAAAAAACTGTAATCAAACTTTCTCTCAGACTTCTCTTAAGGAAGGAAAAAGGCATTTGGAAGAAAATTGAATCGGGGACGAAACTTAGTGTTACATTCATAAATCTACAAATTAAAATAAAGTACATTTCTATAGTCATAGTAAAATAAATAGCGGTTGAACAAATAATTTATGGATTTAATTTCGATCAAGTTTCTTTTTATCATATGCTTACAAATCTCATTTTCAATTATAATTGCTAAAATTCCATTGTTTGTTTTCGTATGCACATCATTGTTGGAGGTTTTGTAGATACAACTACTACGTCTGAAATGTTTTCTTAAATATCGCCGACTCCGTTTGCAAACGAGTTATTGAAAAATATTCCAATCTATAGACACACCCTGATACAGTTGTTCGAAAAGCCTATTTTTCCGTTACTATAGCACTATTGCTATATTATAATCTAAAAATGATCATCGAAGGTTTGTTCTTGATATTATGCAACATTATCAGTTCGTACATGAAGGCGTTAAATTTTGCTTTTATTACAGAGCTTGAGTGGGCACACAACACCTGTGGAATGCGTACGCTTTGGACAAACTGAAGATTTAGTATGCGCTGGTTCGCAAATGGGAGCCCTCAAAATCTGGGACCTCGAACATGCAAAATTGGCAAGGACGCTCACAGGGCACAAAGCAGGAATTCGGTGTATGGATTTTCATCCTTATGGCGAACTGTTGACTTCTGGCAGCCTTGACACTGCTATTAAACTCTGGGATATTAGAAGAAAAGGATGCATCTTTACGTATAAGGGACATAACCGGACCGTCAATAGTTTGAAGTTCAGTCCGGACGGGCAGTGGATTGCCAGTGCTGGCGAAGAGGGCATGGTCAAGGTAAATTTATGATAACTTAGCCTTTACGATCCACAGTTTAGAAAATGGTATAGTGCAATTGACGTTAAAAGATCAATCATTTGGCAAATTTTAGTTTATCAATTACTTTTTTTTATCTTCTTCATCACCACTCAAATTAATCACATTGTTTCAATATTAGTTGTGGGATCTGAGAGCAGGACGACAATTGAGAGAATTTTCGGAACACCGCGGTCCAGCGACGACTGTGGAATTTCATCCTCATGAATTTCTGCTGGCTAGCGGCAGCTTAGACAGGACGGTTCACTTCTGGGACTTGGAATCATTCCAGCTTGTATCTTCCACCGAACAAACCCATACAGCTGCGATTAGGTATTCGTCAGTCTACCATTATTTTGATACCGTGTAGTCAATTCAGCGACGACCCATAAGTCTGATCTACCAAAACCATTTTTCCAATAAATGAATACAAGTGTTAATTGATAATAATCGACGTGTTAACATTTTTCGCAGATGTTTGTACTTCAGCCAAGGTGGAGAATGTCTCTTTGCCGGAAGTCAAGACGTGCTCAAGATTTATGGGTGGGAACCATCGCGAACTCTGGACACGGTACCAACTGGCTGGGGCAAGGTCCAAGATATTGCGATAGCGCAAAATCAACTGGTATGAATTTTTCAATCCCAGCAACGCTAAATAACGAAATCAAATACCGAGAAACCTTTAGCAAAAACAGAAATAATGTTTTACGTTCGGAATTTAGATCGGTGCGAGTTTTCATACCGGAAATGTGGTGCTTTACGTCTGCGACTTGAAAAAGATCGTCCCTTTTTGCGGAGTATCGACGTCAGGAACGTCTTTCGGACATGGAAATTCTTTGAGAAAGAGTTTCTCAAGAGAAAGGCCAGCCGGTTTAAAAAAGCACACGTAAGCAAGCAGTGTTTTTTCTTCGAAAGACGAAAGATACTTACAACAGGACGGAAGGAAACATTTTAATTTGTGATTTAATTGTCCCGGCAGGTTGAACGTTAAGACAATAGAGGAAGCTGACAAATCGGGCACGGATCCTGAAGACGAAGTCAGCTTCGCCGAGATTCCAAACGTGTCCGAGTACCAAGATGTTTTTCAACCGAACAGATCGCGTAAGCGCTACGACATCACATTTTTTGTGTTCCTTCTGGTATCGACAATCCTTCCTGCTTTACCATGCATTTGGAATATTTGCAAATGTTTCTAACACTGGCAATTCCTACGCAATTTTCGCATCTCTTAACGATACTCTTGTACCAATGATTTATGTTTAATCGCTGTTAGCTGTAATGTGAATGAGCATGCTATGCACGATGTGTTACAGTGTCTCGCACGCCACCCCCCGAAATCGCGGCTTTCCCGGAGCCTCGGGATATAGGTGAGTTATTTGTACAATGTTTTGTTTGTTTGTTTTAATCGAATTATCGTTTTTATGTCTGTACGTTGCGGCCGCGTGTGTACGAGAATTTCGAAGATTGACTTTTCGTCGGGGAAGTTCGCATTAAGAATTCGACAAGACGTGGTGGTTCGAGCGAGAACTAAACAAAAATGGTCGTTTTAAGTTATGTACCATTAGAAAGCTGAAAAATGAAGGAAAACCGCGAGCCCTAATATTGTTCAATCTACTTTTGGGCGTTTTTGAAATATCTGCTTACTGATAGAGTCTCCTCCTTTTATAAATTTGTATGACTGCCAAGCGGAGAAGGTTTAAGTTTGACCGCATCGCTGAACAAGAGATGTCATTGGACCGATTGCCAGCATGCTCCTACAATTTTGTGAATTTATTTTATTCAGCTACAATAGATTTTCAAGTTCATAAAAAAGATGCAAGTATTGCAATATGAACAAAGGGAAATTGCTTTATTGAAGCATCCAAAAATGGGTTACGCCTTTGGAATAAGCTTCCTGCACTTTTGGCCAGCCAACATTTTCATGCCGCAAAATGTAAAACGATTTAGAAATCGAAAAGATCTTTAAATTTTTGCAATAGCTTTTACATTTCCAGTCCACATGATAAAAGTTGGTAAAAATAGGTTTTAATAAATTTATGGGATTAATTTAAGAAAGTTTATATTTGTTTTTTTCAGATCCGGCGCAGCCACAAATAATTCAAAATCTATCGGAATCGATGACGAATCTCTGTACGACGAATAATCCCAGGGATGATGAAGAGTTTGTTCCAAGGTCACCGATGTCTCCACCACCAACGCTATCGTTGACCAAACCCGCGCCAGTTCGTGTTCATCCGATCAAATCGTCGCCTCCGGTCCAGAGAAACACTATCACTTCGACAAATCAAATTCGCGCTAATCTACAAGCGAACAATGCTCTGGGAAGGAACACGAGAAATCTTGCTCAAATTCCCCCACTGAGGCAAAGCATCACACCGCTTACGGGAAAGAAAATTGGATCCAGTAACAATTCATCGGGTCCTGCGCAACCCCTAGGACCGCAAAGATCCAATTCCACTCTGACCCCTCGAGTTGCCCCGATGGCAGCAGTTTCTCCTGTAATGGACGATGGAAAATTAAAGAGTCGAGCCCCAAGTCCCGATTCGCCGAAAATATTTTTCAAACGCCAGAGCAGTTGTCGCGAGGGTGAAAAGGAATACGAGAGTGATTACCCTGTTCAGTGAGTCCTATTGCTTTATTGTCAATGCTATTGTTTCATCTTATCGTACACGGTTTACATTTTAGGCAAAAGAATAGCGACGTCTTCTTGTACCTTTGGACGAATCAACGACCATGCTTCTTTTTGTTTTATTCTGGAAATGTCAGTGGTTTTCCAGAAAATAAGGAATTGCCAGAATCAAGCATTTCTCTTATATTTGTATTTCACATTGAGATTGTGAAATATCAGCAAAGTTGTGAAAGAGGTCATTCGGTGTCAGCAATCAGAGGGTTTGAAAACTTATTACTTGGAGACTATTGCGCATCCCATTTATCACTATCAATTTCTTAAAGGGTTAATTGTTACCTCCGGACGCAGTGAAGTTATACAAAAATTAGAGAATTTTCATAATGGGTCAAATTAAGTTTCCAAACAAACCTCCGGCTTCTTTTATCTCAAACAGTCTGGACTGGACTTGTCATAGACGATTTTAACCCTTTAAGCTCTAAGGACGCATATATGCGTCAGCCTATGCGTCTGCGGACCACATAAGCTTGAAAGTACTCAGGGTCTCTGAGGGTTAAGAATATTAATTTTTCGAAAAATAATAGCGGTTGGAGACAAACAATGAAAATTCTAAAGTTTAAAACAATATTATTTTATGTGTAAACAAATAACTGATGTATGAATTTGAAAAATCCTATGCCAAGTACTAGATAATAATCTAATAGTCAACTGTACACAAGTTTCATTCAGCTAGGATCGACAGTTTTGAAAATATGTCTGACACCGATTAGGAAAACGTTGTTTCCAGAAAATTGCATTTACAGTTTAGAAAAAATCATGGTCTTGCTTCTTAAATTATAATAAGAAATGTTCATGTTATATTCTTGAAAAATAGTGCTATAGAAAAAAGTAGCGACTCCAAGGGCGTTTTATAACGTCGAGGAAGAGAAGTCAAAAATTTGACCAATGTTATTGTTTCAGAACGAACAACAGTATAAGGCATAGTCCTTCGGATCCGCAGTTGAACCGCCCCAATACCGGACAGCCAAGACAAACGAACATGTATAGAAACTTGATCGGCAACGCGCCCTTGTCAGCGAGGAACGTTTCAACCACGAAAAAGCCATCGAAAGCTCAGGTGACGCCAAATCCGAAGTTAGAATCGCGTGTACCACAGCTCAGGCCACCTGTCGAGGATACTGAAAAGGCGGAATTCGTGCCAATGAGCGCCGACAAGCCATACGGTCTCGATGCTGAGACTTTTTTGCCCGTGAGTTATCTTACATCGATGATAAGTTTTTTTTCAAGAAAAATAAAAGCATCCCATTATAAAATCTTGATTGTTCCTCGACTTAGAACAAATACGGCCAAACGTCGGGGTACACGCAGATGGGAGTTCTCGGTGAAATGTCGGAAGCGGAAGTAATCAGTAGTATGATGAGAGGACACGACTCTATGATGGCTGTCCTAACTAGTCGACAACGATCTCTACAAATCATTTATTCGCTTTGGCATAATAAAGACCTTAAGGTAATTGTCACACGTGTATGCGATGAGTTATCCTACGCATATTTTCATGTACCCACTCATTTTTCTCTTTATTTATATTTGTTATTTTATATTTTTAGTCTGCCATCGATTCAGCGGTCGCCATGAACGATCCATCCGTTATCGTCGATCTCCTTGGGGTATTGACTCTTAGGCCGTAAGTTCCTGTTGCTTCAAAGTAAACTAGGGAGTTTACATTTGTTGATAGTTTCCTCGAACTACGTACGTTAATTCGGAACGTTCGATAGACTTTCTTACAAAGTGATGGTTTTTTTTTCTCTTCAATGATATATTTAAGAGTCAGTGTTTCTCTAGATGTCCACAAAGTTTTAATACGGTCGATTGCTCAGTCCTGATGAAAGTACGAATTATGTTTTTGAAATGTCCGTCGACTGTAACACTGACTTTTAATATGCGACGTCGTTTCTCAAACATCCTTATTCGATTTTCCGTTTATGCCACATCGAATCGTCGCTCAATTTTTGTTTATGCTGGGTTATTGTGTCGGTCCCTGCGTATCGAGAATAAACATCTCGTTTAGATGACATTAGTCGTCGATGAACTTATAAATGGGGAATATCGTATTTTACCAAAAATAAACGTTATTTAGAAAGCTATTGAAATATAGATGGGGTTTTTCTTTACAGGTATAACATCAAATTACAATTTATTTTCGTTAAATTTATCACCAATTTTTCCGTCTGAAAATTGTTCAACTAATTTTGTAACTTTATCTGGAGTATCTTTTCGTTAGTCAGCCCGGGCATTTGTTTTTTGTAATGTTTTCTGTGAGCCTCTTAAATTGTTTGGATGATATTGCGTGGCGTAAACGAAAATCGAAGCAAAGTAGACCTGACACTCAACGTGTTAACAGTTATTTTTTTATAACTTTGTGCAACCGGGAGTGAATGCAGTTATTGCGTCCCGCGCAACAAAGTTGAAACAATTGTTCTATGAAATTGAACAATTGTTCTATGAAATTGAACAATTGTTATTTAATGTTTACTACTTATGTGTAGTTTATCAGAAACGATCTAAATGTTACTATTTCATTTTATTATAGAACGATGTGGAACTTGGATCTCTGCAATTCCCTTCTTGCGCCAATAGGCGAATTACTCCAAAGCAAATACGAACTGTGAGTACGAGCTTCATTTTATTTGCTTGTTCGAGATACTTAACGGTACGAGAACTTTAACACGAATATGTCACGTATATTAGCTGTAGTATTGGAACGTTAAAACGTAAAAATCTGACATCAATAACTGTGGAAACTTTGTTACTGCCCTCGACGTGTAAACCTGGGTCATTATAGTCCGATCCATTCTCTCTCTACTATTAATTGTATTTTTAACGTGGTGCATATTCGATAGATAGTTTTCAGACCAAGGTGGGACATCTCTACTCGTACACATTTTCCAGCAACCACTTCGAAGGACTTACAGTTTTTCTCAGGTGGATTGTAAACCATCGAGTACACAGAAAAAATTACATTGTCGTCGGTGGGAATAGAACCCGGGCTCGCTGGGTATGAGTCGCGGGCGTTAGCCCTATGCCACTGCATCTCTTTAACCCTTTGAGCTCTAAGGACACATATATGCGTCACCCTATGCGTCTGCGGACTACATAAGCTTGAAAGTACTTAGGTCTCACAGGGTTAAATCTCTCTCTACTAATCATGCCATAAAAAACTGAGAAAATGCGCACAATTTCTTCGATAATAAGAAATATAAAAAGGAAATTGAAGGTGAATACCGAAGGAAATGATGGCTTGCAACGGCCAGTCTGAAATTCTTAAATAGACATTGCAAGATGAAAAATTGAGATTTTTCAAGCGGGTGAACAGTTTGCTACTCATTTCGCAGTAAGTGTGTAACAAATGCTTGCAGCGTTCAATGTCCGCGTGTGAAATCGAATTCGAAGAGACAGACAGCTCGATAAAAAGATCGTCAGAGACACACGTTGCCGTATGTTGGAATAGTTTGAAAACCTTTCGAAAAGCGTGTCGGCATATGCAGATAAAAAGAGAAGTATCGAGTGTGGTGCCCTTCAAATTTCAATCCATCTCGAACAATGTGCTCTGCTGGCGAGTTCGCGCGACCATAAAAGGTTTCATCCCCAAATTTGCATCTGCCACTGTCTCGTATTGTCTTGGCTAATTTGCGACGACCCTCGCTCGTGCCACCCCGCTTTCTGTCACGGATCGATCACAACGTGGCATTGGCCATTCCCATGCACCGGCTTAACGGTGCTAGGATTTTTTCCAACTACCCAAGTGCTTTGTGATCGAAGAGAAAGAGATCTCGTATTGCTGCTGATGGAGCACTTTAGTACACAGTGAATTCAATTTTTGTTTTCATAACCGAACAAAATTGAGTTTTGTAAAAAAAGTTGTGATAACAAAAATTTACGTTTGCTAAGGTTATTTAAGGTAGACCTATCGTTACAGCGTTCCCGTTAGATTTCACTGAACATTTGCAGAAATGTTCTTTGATGTCATATGTACATATGTGTAAAATTTCAGGAGCCTTTATCGACTCAAAAATCACGATGTTTATTCTTGAAAATCGTCACTTTTCGCAATCTCCCATAAGAGCCCGTGTTAAATGTCGCAACATTATACAACGAGTATCTCGATCATTTGGTCGATGGAAGCTTGTTGAAATTTTGCACACATTTTTATATGACATCGAAGAAGCTTCGATTAGTTTTTATAACAAATCTTATGGAAACAAAATTCATGATTTTGTTTATTATATAACAAATAAACTTTCCGTAGGATCAATTTGAATTTTGAGTATGTTGTTCTTTAGTCGATTTGCAACAACTTTTCTTAATGAACTTTAACGCTTGGTCCACTTCCAATGTGAGAAAAAACGTGAATAAAATTTTAATCCCACACCCAACGATAGGACTACCTTAAAGATAGACTAATATTCAAATTTATATTTGCAATAAACTTAACAGAATATCAATGCATCTTATTGGAATCGATGCAAATAAGTTACACGATCTCAAAAGTTATGTCAATTCTTATATTGCTAGAGCCCCATCGCTTCGCCTGCGAGATATACACTGTTCATGCGACATCTAGCGGATTTTTGGCGAACTACGAGATGAAAGATTGGAGTCAAATTGTCATACAATGGGAATATAGAATTTTTCCAACATTGGAAAAATATTTTGTTACCGGAGATTCAATTTTTTCCATGACATTTTCATTAAATATGATTTATTTTGTTTCTGACTTGTTTTTTGCTTTGGTAATTGATTTTTGTTTTCCAAGCTGGAACAATGTTACTCAGTACTGTGGCAGACAAAGCCTTTTCCTTTCATAATTTTGGGACAAGTAGTAACGAAATTAATCAATGAAATGGATTGGAAAATCGAAAGAAGGGACGAACGATGCAAAAAAGTTTTCAAGCGGCTGCACTGTTCATTGGTTGTTTCGGAGACTGACTTCAACACGTAAGGCAGACGAGGCGATAAATCCGATGTTCCTACTTTCTCGCTCGGTGCAAAAATGATGACTCGCGATGAATATGACCGCAAAAACTTTTAAACCCTTCCACGGTTGTTCGTGGTCTCGCAATTTCCGGACACTTGGCCGACGCGCTCAATGACGAACCGAGAATGTTCGTTGGAAATCCTTTCCAGAGTCGGAATATTCTTCAACGAATATAACGATAATATCTCTTAGATTATAAACGTCCACGTTCAAAAGATTTACAACAATTGACTTATCCTGGTAAATTCGCACAATACAATTTATAAGTTCCAATAATTTGTGGAAATTAGTAAGATTTTTGTACTTGCTTTCCAGTTAGTCGTTCATTTTCCAGCTTGTCTTTTGACTTTTCAGGAACAAGAAGATAAATTATAAATTCTTCTCTAAAACTTATATTTAAGGTAGTTGTATCGTGACATTAAAATGGAAAAATTATTTTTCAGTTTTACTCACATACAAAATGGTTTGCGGGCTCAAGTTAATAAAGAAAAAGTGTTGCACATTGACTAAAGAACAACATATTCCAAATTCAAGGTCATCCAAGCTAATACGTACTTGCTGTATAATTGCGAAAATTGCAAAAATTCTTTTCTTTAGATTTTTTTGAAAAACTAAATAAAGCTTCTTTGTTGTTGCATAAAAATGTATGCAAAGTTTTAGAAGGCTTCACCGAGTAGAAGCCAAGATATTTAAGGATGAAAATGCAACTTTTAACACGCGCTCTTATGAGAGACTACCGAAAATTCTGATTTTCACCAATAAATATCTCAACTTCCGTGTGGTAAAACCTTCCAAAAATTATTACACACGTACATATGACATCAAAGAAGATATATCCAAATTTTCAACAAAATCTTAAGAAAACGATAAAACGTTAGAACTACCTACCTTAAACGAATAATTAGGATTATACAACGTTCATTAAAAAAATGGGACCATAACTAGTACATTTGAGTCTTATCATTGAAATATAAAAAGAATGTTGTTATAGACGTGCTAACTAATTGGATAAGTATTCCTGTGTGAAAATATAGTTGAAACAATGTCCCCACATTCAGGCATTTACGTAAAAGGCTTGAGTAAAATGGAATGGATTTTATTTACACGTTTGAATAATATGTATAAAGTCGCTCCAGTTTAGTTTTGCCTGCAACAAGCAAACCGTTCCATTTAGACAAGATTTGTTTGCTTCCCAAGCCACAAGTTTGACTCCAGTAAAATGTAATATTTTGGATATTACTCAAGTCTATGATACTGTGATCTTCGAAGAAGTCAGGCAAAATTTCTTGTGTTGAGGAGATCTTCAAAACCCAGTGGTACAACTTAAAATAATTTGTGGAGTGGAAGAATATTTCGTTGAAATTTCGATTAATGATTCTTTTTTACCACAGAATTGGGTGGCAAAGTATCGACTGAGAGGGCATGAAAATTCTGATTTTTATGTTGCAAAATTAATTACTTAGTTTCGATTTTCAAATACACTATTGCGGGGCATCTTTTCCTTCGTCTTTTAGCTTCAATTTCCTTTTTCTATTTATATTTTTAGTCGACACACTCAAAACTTATTAAATTTTATTTACAGCACTGCACATAGCGCAGCCTCCATTCTATTAGTGTTACAAAAACATGTTTAAACGAATTGTTAAACAATATCTTTTTTTCTAATATTATCATAGACGAATCGAAGAAGTTGTATGCATTTTTTCGTAGCTTTTTGTAGCCTGATTAGTGGGAGAAAAATATCCTTGGAACTGGACAAAAATGACCCGGGTTTACACTTTGAAAGCAATACAAAACGTTTGCGCGGTAAGAGTTAAACGTCACAGTTGGGAAACTATTATAATCAAGACGTTGGCGAATTAGTGGCTCAAAATACCAGTCGAGAAAAAATAAATCAACCTGAAACTGAATCCAAGTCTCAAAATATTGACGACTATTTACAAAAATTGGTCTCGTCCCATTGAAAATTGTTTTCATCGCGATATTGCTCTGCACTAAAGAAAACCAAGTGAAACTCGTACAGTTTAATTTAATAATTGGAAAAAAAAAAGAAATGAAAATTTATCTATTTAGTGAGTTAAAATAAAACATATCGTTGGAATAAAAATGAAATAAGAAGCAAAGAGGTAAAAGGCAGAAAATGGGAAAAAAACGAAAACAAGGAAATATTTATAAATTCCGAGACCGATCGTCGAATCAGCGTAGCATGAAGTTCCCCCAATACGTTACGAACCTTGCCATCCAAGAACTAATTAGGCTTTTGCGCGAGCAATGTCAATGTCGAGTCAACGAGAGCAGGAAATTTGTAATTAACAAGCTCCGTAGACATCGGTTCACGGTTCATGGCCACAAAGTACCATGCTAAAAGCGAATTCGACTAATTATCGGCCGCCTTACAGCTGTTACCTAATTTCCAAGCCAGGTACCTTTCTACTGGACACATTTGTACATTTCCAGAATGAACAAAAATTTTGTTTCTAAAAACGCTTTACAACTGGCTTCAGGCTGGGATTTCCTTGCAAAGTGTGCAACGTTTCTATTTTTATTTTTTTTCAGCAATCTTCGTTTACTGAATGATAAATAATGATCTCGTTATTGATTTTGATTGATTGACTCAATGATGGCCACTTTATTGAATATCTAAAGGGTGGCTCTTGTCTACACTCTTAAGTAGACACTTTGTTCGAGTGGACTTGCAGAGTAAAACACTCGAGGCATGTATAAGCATACCGACCAATGTGTGCACACTGCCAATAATTTGGGTTTCTCGTTTAGGAAATTTATTTTCCCTAAAACGAAAACCTAAATGCAATAAATTTAAATTTATTTTGATTTTTTTACAGATTTTTATTCTTTACATTTTTAAGGATTAAAAAAAATGTTTAACAAAGTTCCACTCTGTTCTGACAAAACTTTAAACGGGTTTTTCTGGAAACTATGTTTTTAGACATGGTATGCACGATAACTCAGTCAAGTTTGAATATTTTCTAACTTTTTTTAAAAATATTCTTGATAAATATTCTTGTCTCTAGTCTGTCGAGAGGATTTAACAATTTTTTGGTTGAACAATTTTTTATAAAATATTAAACACATGTTTTTCTTTTTAAATTGTATAAGTTTGAAGTACTGTAATTTTTTTATTTTTGATAAAACAACTAATTTCTCTCCGTCGGATTATAACTACTACATTTCTTTATTAGATTCTGCTTAATTTTTGCAAATTGGATAATTCTTTGTGAAATTATGATGCCGACCAAGAGGCACCCCAGTGTTTACAGTCGTTCATTTCTCACCGTAAACAATAACATTAATAACAAAAAAAAACAATTTTTATTATTTCTTCTTACAGTTGAAAAGTCAGTAAAAAAATGTGAAAACAACAATTTAATTTTTTTTCACCATATAACATTTATAATAATTTTACAAATTTAACGAGAAGAATAAAGTATTCTTGGATGTTGATTCTTAGTCTGAAACTTTTAGACATTTATAAAATTTATAAACCTTTATAAAAATTGTAACACAAAATCCCATCGATAGTCCCAGACGAGAATGTGATGTGGTGTAGATAAAGTGAGGATAGAATTGGAATAAGACATATCCAAGTTGAGTGGCGTTAATTTATGTCACAAGACTTTTGTACACATTTGCCAATGCAACTGACCCCCGTATAAAATTGTCCTGTAAACATTCAAATGGGAACGCTCAAAACGCACGAGTTTGCATAATTCGATCCACGGTCACTTTCACGGTTTATTCGTCAAGGTTCGCAGGGAGCCCGGAGTCGTGAGAAAAAAAAGCCCCAATGAATTTCAAAAACCATTTGCGACTCCCCCTCTTCTCGACAAATGTGCACGTGCTCCAACCGATCCTCCACACACATGCCCAGGCCCTTTTTCGACATCTAAATTTCTTTTTTATCATTCGATAGCAAGATGATTTTTGTTATCTTGTTTTTCATCTAGAAATATAATATACTTCTTGGATTTTTTTGTGATAGACTCTTGGCGATATTAGGGGCCATTTTAGAAAAGTCAACGACACCAAATAGTTTCAATTTTAAACGACTAGTCCTCAAAAACTGGGAGACCGTTTCAGTGTTCCCCGAGGTGTCTTGGAGAAGGAACATCACTCGTTTATGGTCTGATTGGATATCAATTTACGTGTCTTCTTGATTATTTAAGTATAGCTGCCAATTGAATCTTCTGAAGCTAAGTTTCAGTGAATTTAGAAAAGTAGTGACGTATTCAAGTTGGAAATGACCAAGTTGTTGTTTCACTGGCCTAAGATGGACATGTTCATGAGGGAGCCACGTTTGTAGCTTCGGCTTCTAACCCGTCCACTTTTTTTCTTAACTTGCACATTTCAATACTTGGACTGGTTCATTCCCCTAATAGGTCCCTGTATGATCCATCTACATTCCAGTATGTCTTTCTTTCCAATCCTTTTTTCATGTTCTTGTATGACACTGAGTCAGATTTTTGGCTATCATCCTTATTCCATTTTTATTCCAAAATGTAATTTTGAGCTTTCCAACGTGTTGGGATTTCCACACTCCATCTTTCCGATGGTAGCTTCCAGAGACAGTTTGCTGTGTCGTCGATGAGGAGATCTATTGTCACTTTCATGAACGCATCGTAGAACTTTGCTAATGCTTTTTTTCAACCTGTTTTCGACCCCCATACTTCTATGACATACAGAGGAGCCTTGGGCATTGTAGGTTACCAGCTACAATCCCCTTTCAGTGGACTCCGCACCGATAGCCTTTCAAGCCTACATTCGGAAAACCACTACTCTTTGCCTCCGGAGAAGTTCATTCTGTTTTCCCTATTTCGTTGAATCCGGAAATACTGATTTTAAAGCGTTGTCGAAGTTTTGTCACATCTAAATTTTTTTTTATCATTCGATAGAAGACGATTATTTTTTTTTAATCTTTTTCTTTCATCTAGAAAATACTTCTTGGATTTTTTTGTGATAGATAGTAAACTTGGTGCATAGGTTTCTTGTCCTCATACACATCTCCAGCCTCAATTACCCCATCAACCAGTCCGGTTGACCTACAGTTTTTGTTAGATGGTTTCTGAACTACAGAGAGCACAAAAAAAAATTTTTTTAATTCAATTACCGATGGGAATCGAACCCTGGCCCACTAAGTGTGAGTCGGAAACGTTACCCCTATGCCACTGGCTTTCTGGATTTTTTGACTTCTAATAGGGAAGGGAAATGAATTTTAGTCTTTTGGAAGAATTTTATTTTCGGACATCATTGACGAAGTAAATAAATTAATAAATCGAACACTTCGTATACAGAAAATCGTATACAGAAAAAACAGTACACTTCGGGAAATTGTTTAAAATGATTTAATTATTTTTCTTTCGCAATAAACATTAATATAGCAATAAATGGGTAATCAAAATTGTTATAAATGGTTTGTCCCATTATAAGAGAACAGGAAAGAGAGGTTTGCTTTAGATATGTCCAACGATATATGCCAAATGAGTTCAGAAAACGCTATTTTCTTTTAATTATTTATAAAAATCGATCCATTTGAGCTTTTGTAGTTTTAGCAAAGTATAAAATAATTTGTTCATATTTTTCGCAAGCTGAGCTGAGAAATCGATAGTTATTTGAATAACGAGTACTAGAAAAATTAATCTAACTTTAGAAAACCGTACGTGTAAACCTGTCTAACGACCAAAACAAACAAAAACCAAAATTGTCTAACGTTTTTTCAATTTTTTAATGGTAATGCCAACCCACCTTACAGAAATATATTAAAAATTAAGAAATTTAGATTAGTTATACTTCAAATCAGCTTTTATATAGCTATGTATGACTTGCATCATTGAAAACCCAGTATTATAGGTTATTGCAGTAGCTTCATACCTACAAAATTCAATTTCCAAATTCTCTGGCACGGAGCAACCGATCGGGATAAAATTTAGTTCAGTTAATTCTGCCATCATTCTGTATGGTTTAAGTTGAATTATTTCTTAATCCGTTGTGTTATAACGGAGGAATAGTACATCGCGTTTTCGAGGTGGTGGACGTGTACATTGAACGTTGAACCTCAAAGCAACGCGAAATTGGGTTGGTTGGTAACGAACTGTTTCAAACAATACATTCGTAGGGCTCGCAAAGTGTTGTTTATTCTACAAAAATATAGCCTCAAAAATTTGTATTGTGAACGATTAGAGAATACAAAAGGGGAATACACTTTGACTCATTGAGGGGCCGGTCAATGACTTTAAATTTTTTAAATTTCTTTCGCATCTAACCTTCCATCGTATTGACCTTAAGCTGGTATTTTACTATAAGAAACGAAAGTTAAGCCATATTTCTGGTTAAAAAAACAAACCGATTAATATTCTTACTATCCATTTTTTATCATACTTAGATTTATCAAATTTTTAGTATAATTGTTAAGAAATCGAACAATAATTCTTACAGACATTCGGAGACTTATAAAATGTCTGAGGATGAATTTTGTGGGCTGCTGTGTTGAGTATATTTATCCTGGGAACTAATTGTAAGTAGAATTAAAACAATCGGAAAATGGCGTCATTGAAACAAAATGTTTCAGTCCGATTTTTGTTGGGGTTTATTTTTTTTGTCGATATAAAAAATCGGCGTTATACTCATTGTTGGTATAATATTTTTCTCGACCTTTTTATCAACGTGTATGTGGAGGCAGGCGTGCTCATCCGATCTTACTCCACCCACCGTGAAACTCTAGGTGGGTCCGGAACCCTTTATTGCGTTGTAACGATCCTAATAAATAACGGGGGCATGCCAGGCTTCCCTGGATTCGGCACGCTCGCGCCTCCCGTCACCGATAAAGGGTTCACGATCGCCGTGTCAGAATTGCGCGCATCGAATCGAAATGGGGGCAATGAATTTTTGTTCGATACGTGCAGCGTATTCGCGGCCTGTCTCGTTAACGCGTAAATTTTCAAAACTCTGTGGTTAAATTGTGTGATTTTTTTTATTGCAATATTTCCTCATTTTCTTTGTCACTCTTGTCTCATCACAGAGACTGTTTTATGGCTGGGGGAGGCAATTCTTTCATTAAAAAAACGTTAAAAATCCTCTCAATTAATTAAGATAACTAGATAGATAGTAACGTGGTGCATATTCGATAGATAACTATCGGACCGGGGTGGTTGTATGCACAAATTCTAATGTAAGGCATACTTCCACCTTTTTGCATCTTCTTTCATACCCATTTCTAGCAACTTTTCCTCATACACATTTCTAGCAATCGCTCCTCATAGACTTCCAGCAACCTCCCCTCATACTCATTTCTAGTAACCTCTCCTCAAACACATTTCCAGCAACCTCTCCTCATACACATTTCCAGTAACCTCTTCCTCATACACATTTCCAGCAACCGCTCCTCATACACATTTCTATTAACCGCTCCTCATAGACTTCCAGCAACCTCTTCCTCATACACATTTCCAGCAAGCTCTCCTCATACACATTTCCAGCAACCTCTTCCTCATACACATTTCCAGCAACCGCTCCTCATACACATTTCTGGCAACCTCTCGTCATGCACATTTCCAGCAACCTGTCCTCATACACATATCTAGTAACCTCTCCTCATACATATTTCCAGCAACCTCTTCCTCATACACATTTCCAGCAACCGCTCCTCATACACATTTCTAGTAACCTCTCCTCATACACATTTCCAGCAACCTCTCCTTATACACATTTCCAGCAACCTCTTCCTCATACACATTTTCAGTAACCTCTTTCTCATACACATTTCCAGCAACTGCTCCTCATACACATTTCTAGTAACCTCTCCTCATACACATTACCAGCAACCTCTCCTCATACACATTTCCAGTAACCTCTTCCTCATACACATTTCCAGCAACCGCTCCTCATACACATTTCTATTAACCGCTCCTCACAGACTTCCAGCAACCTCTTCCTCATACACATTTCCAGCAAGCTCTCCTCATACACATTTCCAGCAACCTCTTCCTCATACACATTTCCAGCAACCGCTCCTCATACACATTTCTGGCAACCTCTCGTCATGCACATTTCCAGCAACCTCTCCTCATACACATATCTAGTAACCTCTCCTCATACATATTTCCAGCAACCTCTTCCTCATACACATTTCCAGCAACCGCTCCTCATACACATTTCTAGTAACCTCTCCTCATACATATTTCCAGCAACCTCTCCTTATACACATTTCCAGCAACCTCTTCCTCATACACATTTCCAGCATCCGCTGCTCATACACATTTCTATCAACCGCTCCTCACAGACTTTCAGCAACCTCTTCCTCATACACATTTCCAGCAACCTCTTCCTCATACACATTTCCAGTAAGCTCTCCTCACACACATTTCCAGCAACCTCTTCCCCATACACATTTCCAGCAACCTCTCCTCATACACATTTCCGGCAACCTCTTCCTCATACACATTTCCAGCAAGCTCTCCTCATACACATTTCCAGCAACCTCTCCTCATGCACATTTCCACCAACAAACCACTCTGATGGACGTACAGTTTTTCTTACATGGGATCCGAATTACCGAGAGCATAGAAAAAGTACATAGAAAAACTACATTGGTGCCGGCGGGAATCGAACCCGGGCCCACTGCGTGTGAGCCGCGAACGCTACCCCTACGCCACTGTCTCTCTAAGATAACATATCTACTTTGTAACATTATAAATCACCGAAAAAAGAAAATTATGACAAAATTATTTGTGAAACCATGATGTGTAAAAAAAATAGCAATTGGCATTTATAACAAAAAGCAATATGTTTTTTCCGGTTGCGAAAGCAATATCTTTCAGTTCCATCAATATTTGTTCAACACGATTTTTATATAATTTGCAAATCTCGTTATTTCTAATACGTTTGATTTATTTTGGACCATATTTTTGGGATCTTCTTTTGATGAAACCATTTGAGCTACCAGATGGGGCTTTTTCCCATAGTAAATAATACTTATACATTTCCAAGTAAGTTTAGATTTTTTTTAATGAAAAATAATGCAAATTCGTGGAGATATAGCATCGACGAGGAGATATAGCCCAAAAAATAACTTCGTGATTTATACCAGGTACCCAGAAAATCAACCGAAACGAAAATACGCAATAGATTATTCAAATACAGTTTTTTCCCCTAAAAAGGAAAAAAAAAGAAAAAGTAAAAAAGAATCCACATGCGAATGTACATATATGTAGAATAACTAAAACAAATTTCAAATAAATGTTCCATTTTCGAGATATTTTTGGGAGAGATTTAAAAAATGTAAGTTTCGAGAAAATCACGTTTGAAATTTTAGGCGCAGCATCGACCTAACATAAGCTTAGACTTTGAGGGCCGTAACTTTACTATTGTATGAAATCTTAACGTGAAATTTAACGAGTATTTCTTGAAACATAAAGGTTTAAAAAAATGTAAAAAATAAGGCAAGCAGTTTTGACAGTCGTAAATCTGTTGAACATCCTTCCAGAGTGAGTGGTGCCCATTTATTTGTTTCCCCAAGATCTATTGTGAGGTGTGTATGATTGCATTATAATTTTAACATTAGAATTCTTTTTGTCTTCAGGTACGTGACTGTTGGAATTGCGGCTCTGAGGCTGATACTTCGTAACTTTGCCCCCGTCATCAAGTCAAACGTTGAAGCACCGTTGCATACGATCGGGGTGGATGTCTCGCGCGAGGAAAGGTAAAAATTCAACATTTCCAATTTCTAAAAATTTTACGTCCAGTTTTCATGTTTTTCGTTAAATATGGTACTGCAAATGGCTAGTTCGGATTGTTCTATATTTCTGACGCTTAGACGCTCGATATTAGGGGCCATTTTAGAAAAGTCACCGACATCAAATAGTTTCAATTTTAAACGACTAGTCCTCACAAACTGGGAGACCGTTTCAGTGTTCCCCAAGATGTGTTGGAGAAGGAACGTCACTCGTTTATGGTCTGATTGGACATAAATTTACGTGTCTTCTTGATTATTTAAGTATAGCTGCCAATTGAATCTTCTTAAGCTAAGTTTCAGTGAATTTAGAAAAGTAGTAAAGTATTCAAGTTGGAAATGACCAAGTTGTTGTTTCCCTGGCCTAAGATGGACATGTTCATGAGGGAGCCACGTTTGTAGCTTCGGCTTCTAACCAGTCCACTTTTTTTCTTAACTTGCACATTTCAATACTTGGACTGGTTCATTCCCCTAATAGGTCCCTGTATGATCCATCTACATTCCAGTATGTCTTTCTTTCCAATCCTTTCTTCATGTTCTTGTATGACACTGAGTCAGATTTTTGGCTATCATTCTTATTCCATTTTTATTCCAAAATGTAATTTTGAGCTTTCCAACGTGTTGGGATTTCCACACTCCGTCTTTCCGATGGTAGCTTCCAGAGACAGTTTGCTGTGTCGTAGATGAGGAGGTCTATTGCCACTTTCATGAACGCATCGTAGAACTTTGCTAATGCTTGTTTTCAACCTGTTTTCAACCCCCATACTTCTATGACATACAGAGGAGCCTTGGGCATTGTAGGTTATCAGCTACAATCCCCTTTTAGTGGACTCCGCACCGATAGCCTTTCAAGCCTACATTCGGAAAACCACTACTCTTTGCCTCCGGAGAAGTTCATTCTGTTTTCCCTATTTCGTTGAATCCGGAAATACTGATTTTAAAACGTTATAGAAGTTCTGCCCAGTTTTATCCTGGGCTTGCTTTGTGAATGTTACTGAGCCGCTTTCCTCGCCACAATGTTTGTAGGTTCCAGCTCTAAGCTGTTTTTCTCGTTACTGATCGATGCCCTTAAATCTATTAAAACCAGGGTTATCTCTCTCAGTTTTTCTACTAGGAGTGACGATAAGTATAGGACTGGTGCCAATGCTAGCCTGGACGACAGTCTGTATGACAACAGAGTCTACTTCTACTGGGAAGTGTCTCGATGAGGCTAAGCGTACCTATTGCTGTCTTCAGTTTGGCCCCGGGTCCTTGTATCAAATATCTACATATTGTGGATAAGGCGATCACCGCTGTGATTGTGTTGATTGTCCTACTCAAAATATAACAAGAACAATTATAATTCATCGAATAATATTAAATAATTTATCATTTCTCAGCTTCTTTTTTTCAAGATAACAGTCTACTAATGTTATTCCTGTTTTTATTTTTACAGATATCATAAGTGCCTGTCCTGTTACGACAAACTCACGACATTGCGAGATCTAGTCCAGAAGAAACAAGCAATTCCTGGTAAGTTAGGTGCTTCCTTCCGCGAACTAGGCATCCTAATGAGAACACTCGAGTGACCGTGGCTACAATACCCGAATATCATCCATTCGGATGGAAAACACTCGGTGCTGATACGAGTGACTCGAAAATCTGGTACCTGAATAAGGTGTTTTTCCATTATTCGATTGTGCGAGAGACTTCGTTAAGTCTTCGAAACTGCCAACGTCGTCGGATTAAAAGTCGACGAGCGAGCATCGAACAACAGCGAAGAACAAGTCCCAATCGTAACTGTGAAAAATGTAAATTTTCGGAGACAGCACGTTGAAAATTTCTTAAAACTTTTTTTCTTTCGATAATTTTTATATAAAACACGCGCCGATGAAAGACACATGTCGCATCCTTGTTAAATGTATAATTAGTAATTATCTTTGTTGACTGTCATATTTATCAAACTTGTTTCGGAGATGACCAAACGAAGAATGAGATGACTAGGAACGAGCGAGAAAAAGAATAACGCGCCCGACGAAGACGGAAAAGCACGCCTTGTGCCCAATTTCGCGTGCATTTTAAAGTCTTTCGCGCGGCTCTACAATGCCATATCACGTGTGTGAATAAGCTTCGACCCATTGCGAAAAAATCGTGAGAAAATACTGAGGAAAAAATGAAATATAATTACATGAAATTCGAAGCCCCGGACAGTTGAGGCGTGCTCGAATCAAAATTGATCGGTGTTGATGATTATCGTCCGTAGCTCAAAATAAGTTAACGAAGAACGTATGACAATTAAACGATCAAACGAACGTGAAAGAAAAGCGCGGAGGGGCCCGAGCTGTAACGCATTAACTCGGATAAAAGGGTCTCTCTTTCGCCTTCCCTTGCCAATTTCGCGAAATTCGATCTTTCGCATTCAACTTTGACCTTAACGAATAATTCTAACACGAGTAATAAAGAGAGGAAAGAAAAAAAACGAATAAAAAGGATTATACATAGGTCGATGCCCATATTGATGATATAAATTTAAGGAGACAATTAACACTAGTGTTTAACGGTTTTAAGAGCAGCCGAGAAAAAAAAGAAAATGTATTTTTCCATGAATTATAAGCGTCCGTTCCATAAACAATAAAAGTCCTCGAATGGTAAGAACGGTGACAATTATGTGTACAAGGACCAGTCGAACATGTTGGTCGATGGGATTTTTGAGGAGAATGGAGTGATGCGATCTGTCAGAGTTGGGCAATTATTAATTTAATGGAAATGGGGTTAAAACTTATTTGACAGTTTCTAACAAATTTGACCATTACACCACTTGACGCAGCGGTAACACTTTTAGCTATGTTGAATAGACGTTGTAAATTCATTTTTCAATTTCTCGTATTGCTTACTCTCTTTTGTAGGGAAGTGAATTATTTTGGATAAGACCATTCGATTCCAATAATCGCCGTCGTCAACCGTTTTGATAATTTATTTTTTTGAAGATCAAATTACAGTTTTTGGACAATGGTTGGTAATTATCGAGACGATGAATGTAATCGAATATAATTTACAGCGATGTATGAATTTTTTAAGTCTTATATCGAATGAAAGTTAAACCAAGACTTGTAAGAGAAAGTTAAACCAAGGTTTCTTTTCTTGGTGGAAAGTGGAAGTAAATTTTTTAGAACGGTTTTTTACGACGGTGTAACGATTCACGTTTGAAGGTGAAGAACCAAAGAGAAGTTTTGCTGTTCAACTATAATTATTTCCATATTTTTACGACAGACTTTTCCAATCAACCCGTTTGCAGTGTAATGAAAACTAAATTGCCGTGCCAGCAGTGTTTGAAAAAAGGATTTTTAGATTTACGTCATGAGTTTAGTATTAAGGTTGCTGATGTCGTTTGTACTAAAACATGGCGGCAACGTGTGAAAAATGAATTTTTATGAAAATGTGAGTTTACGACAATTTAAAAAATCAGAATCGCTGATTCAATATGGTGGAGGCAAATTTTTAATAATAGTTAAATACCTAGAGTATTCTTATATCCTTGAATTTTTGTTTAGGAAATTCGACCTAACAGAATATCAGATTCGCAAAAATCGAAATAAATGTCGAAAAATAATTGTATTTTTAGTAAAATAAACGCGTTAAGTTTTTTGTCCGCTGAATCCAAATGTGATATTGGGAGATCAAAAGTTGAATTAAAATATTAGACTCTAGGCTAACACTCAGGCGTTCAGGCTTTGCCTCTGCCGAAACGAATGGATTTTTCAATCGATTTTTTTTAATTCGGGGACCAATCGCTCGATTTATTTTTATTTCTATCCACCATATTGAATCCAGGATTTTAAATTAACAGATTCGTATAGCATATTTCTTTCAGTGGCCTCCAGAACCTCAGGGCACTATTAAAATTGTAAAAGGAACAATCAGTTTTTTCAAAAGTGTGTAAATTTATTGGCTACACTTAGATTGCATGCTTTTTTAGTTTCGATATCCGTCGTACACGATGAAGGGGTTAAATATTTGAATATCGCATGTAATCCACAACATTAATATTTAACTCTTTAATCGTTTTTCTTTTCTGAGATTTATTGGACTTGCTTATGGCAGGATCATTGAATGTGATTGAAATAACAGTATGAATATTGTAAATATTAAAAAGAGCAATTTAACACAAGCGAAGAAAATTGCAAACAAATTGCAAACAAGCATAATTGCAAGAATAGCAATCTAAATTTTTGCTATGTTATGTTTTATAAAAATCAAAAAATTTTCCTCCCGGAGCTGCCATTTTACGTCAAGACATTGTGAATTCGGAAATTCCTGTTCCACATTTAGAACCGATAATTCGAAATATTCCTGAATATCTATTTTTAAAATACTTGCATGAAATTCTTTCCTTAATTTGATATAAGTACACGGTAGTATCGCACTCTGAGCGGTTAATTCGAGGTTTTTCTATTCATATTTGTCAACTTTTCTTCCGCGATCTGAAGTTTGTATTCATATTTACCAGTATTCCCTTCACTTTGATATTCCAACCTTTCTTGAGTTTCCCAACGTCCAATTTGTTTTTAATTCGTGACGCCACCATAAGGTATCGTACTATCAATTTGCCTTCCATCCTTGCTACCAATGGGAACGAAAACACAACAGACCACCGAATAAAATTGAAGAGCAAATATTTTTGGGTAACGGAATCGAGTATTTAACATGATATTATGTGGGATTGCCATAGAAGACGTTAGAAAATGAAAAGACACATATCGCACAATAAAGATTAATATATTTAGTCGAGTGAAGTACATATGATTATCGGGATATGCGCTTTTTGTATACTTACTCTGTTCAATACTTTGTTTGAGATTGCCCATCGGCCAATCTTCGTTTGCTTTCCCTCCCCAAACTGCCAAATTTTTTCGAGACTTTTAAACAAACGACTGTTCCAATCAGACACTCGCTACACTCATTCACATTAATTTTGTCATTCATACGAGGAAATATTACTTCCTACAATCAGTACATGGAAATATTTAGGATTTGTGTATTCGTATTATAGTCACAATGGCAATAGTTAATAATGTCCAGGGAACAATAAAGATCTTTCTTATAATTTAAATTGATTCTCCTAACTGGCAAATGATATAAAAAGAAACAAACAATTTCAGTGTATAATTTTTAAACGGGTACCATTTCAAACAATACACCGTTTGAATGCTCCCTTCTTTTGGAAATGGCCTCGATCTTCATGTCGAACTATGTAGTCTATGTTCAGCCTCCCTGTAAAGAAATTATGAGAAAATTCCTTACAAACAACATTTACTTAGTGTATCCGACTATTAAAGCATCCTTCTTACAATCTCATCGGTTGAGAGAAGCTTGTCAACAAATTCGTTCAAGAACTGTTGTGTTCCTTGCCCACAGAACCATGGTTGGTATCTCCCTTGGATCTCTGTCTCTGTCAACAAAGCTGTTTGATTTGCAGTCCCAAGTATGAAAAGATACTGGCTTTTCCTGTAGCATTAGCTTTCTTAAAATAATAATCTAACTGCGTATGAGTCTTCCAGTTAGCGTTGGTCATTATGTAGCATAATATACTCAAATCCTCTTTGTAGCTGATTAACATCAAGCGATAGATTACCCGTTGCATCTTAGCTTCTGTGAAGTTGCCACGTATCCAAAATTTGTAAAATACGAAAGTATCATATCTGGACAAGTTAACCCCTTCCCGTGCTTTAACGAGTCTGGCTCGTGATGAAAATTTTGGCCCAAACATGAATATGACGAGCCAGGCTCGTGAATATAAATATTGTAATGTAGCGGTCGTAATCGAATGTCAGTTCTTATTAGTACGCCACAAGAGTTAGTCACGAGTCTCATAATTGCTGTTACAAAGTAGTTTATATATTGAAATTGAATAAACCCTTACAAATCGTATTGTGACCTTTCTCGAGCATCAGTTTGACCTGTTTAAGAAGCGTTAACGCCTAACACTTGGGCCCAAGTTTCATCGAGCTAAATGGCACGGGAAGGGGTTAAAATCATCCTGGATCTGTGTCCTTGTGAAAAGAAACTCGACCTATCTTGTAAGAAGTTGCCCCAAAGGTCCTAGTAAGCATGTTAGGCGTTAGTGATATTCTGATAGTTTGAAGTGTTTTCGTTTTGATTACCATGCAGATATTGGTATTTACGATTCCTTCTTTGTTAGCATATTGTCCACAGATTGAGTGAAGTATTTGATCAATGTTTGGAATCATTGCGAGGGCTCTTGTTGCTGCCATAAGCCATTTAATGGAGAATCTTTTATCGAATCGAATATACCCAATCAATATTGATAATTGGGCACAAGATCTGCAGCATTGAGTTTTTATTCTCAGGATGGTAAGATATTCCTTCCAGTCGTATGCGGCAATGTTTACCCAAGGCATAGCTACATGCGGTTCAATGCTAGTTTTGTTCCTGTTTTCGTTTTCCATGATGCTGCGTCCCAACTTTCTTTTATTCTCGAACCAAAAAAGGCTAGGAAGATCCAATATCGGGCGAGCTATGCCATACCAATTCTCTGATGCATTTTGAGCAAATTCCAAGGAGGTTGACACTCGCAGATTCGGTGACACAACGATTTTCAAAAGGAATCGATTCCTTGCGATTTCTACTGCGATTCCCACGATTTCCTAATCAATAAGATAACCCGTGATTTGACATGATTTCTGCTGATTCCAATGATTTTTAGTGATTCCTGAGTTTTAGAAATTAGTGATTTCTGGGCTGTCAATAGAAAAACTTTATTAATTAATTATTATAGATTAACAATAATTAATTCACGGTTGGGGGTATGTGGATGCTCAATCAATAAAACAGATTATTATAAAGAAATTAGAATCATTTTTTTATTTTCTTATAAACATTTTCGTGATAGATTTGCGTATGAACTAGAGTACTCGTGACTTTTCAATGTTTTTCTTTCTGAATAAGCAAAACTTAAATTTAGTCCAACAAAACACTTGAAACTCTCAGTTTTCTTAAATAAACACCAGTCACCGATATGAATTTGATCACAGACGAACAAAAAACATCAACTGGCGTCAACTGCTTTGTTTAGACCAAAATCGCTGGAGTACAATGGAACACGTATAGACGAGTTTCTAGTGTTACGTCATCAATATGTATATACAGGGTGAATTTCATAAGGTGTAACAGACTTTATTCTAAGATAGATGGGATCATTACAAACAAAAGTTGCAAATATACTTTAGGGATATTTGTAATAGTTTGCGAGATATACATTGTTTAAGTTCGTCCAATCAGAGCGCAAGCCGTAGAGATAGCACAGTGTAGGGCGTTACATTTGGGGTTGCAAAATTCAGAGCAGTCAATTTTATTTATGATATTATTACGCAGTCATTTTTATTTCTCGGGCATTGGCTGCTAGGGTGGGGAGTGGGCAGCTCCAACGCTTCTCGGCGCGCTCTGATTGGACCAACTCAAAAAATTTATATCTCGTAAACTATTACAAATATCCCTAATGTATATTTGCAACTTTTGTTTGTAATGATCCCATCTATCTTAGAATAAATCCTGTTACACCTTATAAAATTCACCCTGTATACATAGACGTTGGATTGGACTGATTCCCAGCGATACCCGAAATCACACGATTTCTTTATGATTGCTATACATTTGGAGAAATCGTCAGAAAATCAGAAATAAACATTCGATTCAGTGATTTCCTGCGACTTTTAGTGATTTCTAGCCTGAATTCAGATGAAATGGTTCACTGATTTCTCAAGTGTCAAACCCCTCGGAAAATTTCTTAAATTCCAATCCACGATCAATAGCAATTGCGGAGATTTGTTCGTTAGTCTTTGTCCTCTCTACAGTGTAAGCATTCCTGGAGTAGGTGACTTGCAAGGGGGCCTTCTACGTTCAGTTTTTAAGGATCTCAACCGAGATCCCAACATATATCCTTCTGCTCTCTGTCAGATAATAGGACTTGGGCGACAAACGAGACGTCAATTAACTTCTCATGTACTTCTCTCAATATGACAGTGTGTGGATTGATCTGTGTAGATTGGGACGTGCGACAAAATTGATCACTTTCTTCCTCAATTCTATCTTAAAAGCCCAATCTGTGGTTTCTTGTCGCTAATGACCAGTGAAAGTTTGAAACAGTAACTACTACTTTGCGCGACACATCCTGCCCTAAACATTTGATTGTCCCATTGCGGAGTACGCAACGTTCCTCAAGTAAGAATATTAAGAAATCAACGCCGAAATCCGTCATACCAAATTTTTCACTACAACACATCCAGACTGTTCGAAGAACTAATAACAAGTGCAAGGTCGCATCGGATAAACGTACGTTGTAGCAACGCAATGGCAATTTCCACGATGCCTTGGGCGAGGTTCTCGTTATTTGCAATGTGACGTTGCACAACCGTAGTGCTATGCAAGCAGCCATACGTCATCTCGATGGCTGTGAGGGAGACTAGCGTTGTCGACTGTCTTGCCTGGCGAGTCTGGCGAGTTTACCATCAGCCATTTTGTCCAGTTGTCAACTTTGGCTTGGACTCGGACGGCGAACGTCGATAGAGGGTCGATTCCTCGCTATGACTGGAGAGTCTATCCTCGCTTGAGTGATTATGCATTCCTCTTCTGGTTTCCTGAAACGTCTTGGTGACAATAGGGTCTTAGGGAGGTTTCAAGAAAGGCTGGGTAGAAGGACGTCCTTTTCATATATCTGGGGAAGTAATTGGGCGAGTAATTGTTGCGAGTATGCGATTCTTGCTTCTAACTCACATTCATTCCTTTTTTAGACGCATACTTCGTACACTTCTCCGGTCAGACGCGTACACGACCTCAAGCGTTATCCTACTTTGACGTGACGTCACGAATCATTGACTCTGTTTTCATTACTTGTTACAATTTTCTGCATTCGTAGGTACTATTATTGTGTTATTATTGTCGTTATTCTTATCATTGTAATTATCATTGTTATTAACAAATTCGTGGATTCCCAACAAAATAACAATACGTTTACGATATTATTATTATTATTATTATTCTTTAATTGTCCAGACTGCAGCACAATTTCTGTTAACCTCGGGCATGTCAAACATTGTCATTGACTCGGGTATGTCTTACGATAAAAGCCAAGAGTCGAGGAAAATTTACGACTAATAAAAAAAGAAAGACTACCGGTACTAATCACGTCGTATATCAACAATCAGTTCTCACTGTGATGTAATTTTTTCCAACTCAATTCTTTCGCATACGATTTGTCCGTTCGTAAAGAGCTAGACAAATCGTCGAATCCGTCCAAGAATAAATTTTCCGAATGAGCAAAACGCGATTTTGCATCCAGTTGTTGATACGAACGATCGAATCGAAACTCCTCGATTTTTTCTTCGAGAAGGGAAACAGATCGTTTCGATTGTGTATGAAGTAAAATTCATGGAAGCGTTTTACGACGACTTGCTATTGGTTTAAAAACTTGGAAAAGTTGGATAAACCAGGTTGGTCCTCTCAAAGAGGCAATTGTTTTTTTTTTTCGATACTAATAAACCGATGCAAACAATTTTCTATATATCTTCCGCTATAATATTTTCTTTTTTTGTTTAAACGTGTAACATTGATCTCTGACGTTAATGGCCTTTTAAACTCTGCACAGAGTTGTACGTGGATACAAATATATAAAATAATATAATTAAAACAATGGGCGGAATGGGCAATATCGAAGGAACGGAGAGAAAACAATTTATTGTAAATAAGAAAATAATAATGCACGATGTAGTCATAAACGATGAATCGTTGCACGAATAGAGTGGAGTGTAAAGACAAGCTGAGAAAACAAAATCGAATGTCGATCTATCTTTTCTAAATGTTAAAATGAAAAAAAAAGCAACGGGCATCGTCCTTCCTTTAAAATAATAACCTGTATGATAATGTTTACAATCTTTTTTTCGTATGTTTTAACCTGTATTTCTTACGAGCTTGTCGAATGGTCCTAATTAATTAATTTTCGAATAAGACTTCGAGAAACCCGCGTCTCATCGAGACAGCATGGAGGTTTGCGACCTCGATCAATTTGCTTTTGTATAAAGTAATATTAATTAAAGAAACAAAAGTTATCGATTATTAAATAATGAAAAATATAAATCGTCATAATTTCTTGTATCGTTTATTTTGAAATTCTTTCGCCCAGTTTGTTACCAATACATAACCTGTAAGGTTTTTACCAATCCCTTCCTCTTTTTTTCCTTTAAGGCGGTCATCCCGTGTGACAATTTAAGGGAGCTTTCCAGTGTGACAGCCCGAAAAATCGCTGTTTTTCGCGATTTTTTTTTTTAAAGAAAAAATAATCTAGTCGGTCTGGTTTTTTTGTATAGTAATTGGGTATTGAAGAATACAAAACAATTTTTTAAAGATCGATTTATTTATTAATTAATATCTATAAAAATGATGAAACAATTGTTGCAGAAAATGCACTTGGATGTGGTGTCCACGTTGGGGGTTACAATTTTGATCTGAAACAAAAAACACAAAAAGATTATTGATCGGTATATAATTGGCTTTCGTGCTATGGAGGCTTTTTTTTTTTGCAAAAATGGCGCCGGTTTGAACAAAAAGTATCGATTTTAGCATTTTTTTTTGGCAGTTTTTTTTACAAAAAGATAGGAAGATGTCAAAAAAAAAAGCTTCCATAGCACGATAAACAATGACGTTAAGAATATTGTGTTAAAAAGTCAACTCGATACGTTTAAAACTCTGCCCTCCAAGTTGGACACCGTTTTGAAAAATGCTGTTTCGAGAAAAACGCCTTCAAAGCTTCAAGTGAGGAAATTTTAGGTAAATCGTTTACTTACGGTCAATCAGCGATGCCAGGTCCATACAATATTCCTTCTGTTTCTTCGAAAAGAGTGTATACTATTCGATAAAGCAAAAAAAAAATCGATTTTTTGAAAATTTCACACTGGAAAGCTCCCTTAAGAAAATCGACTTTTTTGCATATTTTATATATAAATATAGTGTAAAACATGTCAGTAAAGTGATTTTTCGAAATTGGGTGTCGTTTGGAAGTTACAGCATTAAAGGTGAGTCAAAATTATATTGGCAATAATTTTATTTGAATCTCTAAACATGCTTTTCTCAAAACTGTATTTTCCTACCTGGTAACCACGATATCTCAAAATCTACCGAATGAATTCCTTTGAAATTTTAATGACTTTATTCAGTACTCATATAGCCAGTCTACAATGAGGAAAGTGAACGATAATCGTGGTGATAAGGTGATAAAAAAAAGCTGGTCATCCTGATGGATGACCAGCTTTTTTTCCTTATTACCTTAAATTCAAATTCCTATTCCTTAAAAGAACACAACTTGATAAGTTGTGTTCTTTTTCACCGGATCTTCCTATGGTAAGAAAGTCATTCAGGTTACATCGATTTTATCCGAATCGCCTTGGACGGCGGGCGAAGACAATACGTAATGGCATAAAAAATAGACCGAACATCGATTGCATATGCGGAGTAGGGGAAGGGGAACTCGCGACTGCATCTATAAATTAAGCGTCGTATGTCTGGGGCGTTAAGGTAGTCCTATCATTGGGTGGGGGATTGGAATTTTATTCCCGTTTTTTCTCACATTGGAAGTGGACCAAGCGTTAAAGTCCATTAAGAAAAGTTGTTGCAAATCGACTAAAGAACAACATACTCAAAATTCAAATTGATCCTACGGAAAGTTTATTTGTTATATAATAAACAAAATCATGAATTTTGTTTCCATAAGATTTGTTATAAAAACTAATCGAAGCTTCTTTGATGTCATATAAAAATGTGTGCAAAATTTCAACAGGCTTCATCGACCAAATGATCGAGATACTCGTTGTATAATGTTGCGATATTTAACACGGGCTCTTATGGGAGATTGCGAAAAGTGACGATTTTCAAGAATAAATATCGTGATTTTTGAGTCGATAAAGGACCCTGAAATTTTACACACATATACATATGACATCAAAGAACGTTTCTGCAAATTTTCAGTAAAATCTAACGGAAACGCTGTTACGATAGGACTACCTTAAGTCGGGTAGCCACTCGAACATATTTTTTTCATAGCAAATTTAAAAATGTTGTAAAAAATGTACGTTTTAAGCTGTAGTTAGTATTGAAAATCGTAACGTTGTAGAAATTACAGGTATTTTTCGATAGGAAGGTTTGATCAGTATATACCCTAAGTCTCGGTATTATAGTCTAAGTGGCCAATATGGGGGCCATTGCTGTTTCTCCGAAACTAACAAACATTAGCGTAAAACAGACCTGCGACATTTGTGCAACCCTACTCCTCACCTCCTCAATGAATTTGTACGGCGCGGCGGGATCCCGCACGTCCTTTACAGGCAGCAAGGTTTTTCTGAAAAGTTTTTTTTTACAACTCGTTCACTAGGTTTTAGTTTAGATCTTAATGTCAAAAACGTTCCTGCGTCCAACATGGCTCGTCAGGTAGACAGCCATGTTCAGCGTCTATGTTGTAATCCATGGGCTGACGACGAATACCCAGGAGTGGAAAATAACGTGAGATTTATTGTTTGTACCGTTTACTCGAGTGGATAATATGGCTGCCGACATTTACGACCAGTAGGGGAAGGGAGGGCAAGATGGAATTAGCAGGCAAGATGGAAAATATCTATAACTTCGAATCACGTGATATAAATATGTATATAGAGACATATGGTCATCTTTAATGTACCCAGAGTTAAGTCCGGCTTGGGCGAGCAAGAGAAGAATACGCGTTATTTAAGTAATAAGTAATAATAAGTGTTAAGTAATAATAATAATTTCACCGGCCGATCGAAGCCGACATCCAATAACACAATAATAAGTGTTGTTTATAATGCGTCAAATTTTTACGAAAACTTTGGTTTATTGAAGTGATATTATTATTTGTACAGGGTAAGTAATATTGCTATTTCTTTTTTTACAGTAAATTGCTACTGGGAATAAATTGTACGAAACAATGGGAAACCAAAAAAACAAATTACAAACTTAGGTAGAAGCGTTGATATCATTAGTGGCGGTGGGGAAGATGGAAACTGCTCCATGTTATCTCTGCGTAACGATTTTGATTCTTTTTTCAATTTCTCCTGATAATTAGACCTCTTTTGTAGATGGTGTTCAAATATAACAAAAAGAGTGGCAGAGGAACTGCGTATTTTCTTTGAGTATCACCGGTTTTTTCAAGTTCAATAAATCATAAAATTTAGACTATGGCATTCGAAAATATTGAAAAACTCGTGAAATTTTAATATATTTCGAAATAAAGTCCAATGTTCTTCCTCTGTCTTTCTTTTCTTTAAGGTAGTTCTACCGCGACAGTCTGCGCCAAAAAATTTTCATCAGGGCATAGAAAAATGTAATGGCGCTCTGTACGTCATGTGCCGAAAATTTTTGTCTCGAAGCGCTGTTCACACAGTCAAAATATTCGCCAAACATTTTTTTTAATGTTTGTTTTTTGTCAATGTTATTTATTTTTAGTAAATTACTGAGTAGCAGAAATGTATTGATTATTGAATTTTTTCCCTTTCTATATTGTTAAAATAATAAAAAATTAATTTGTTTGTTACGTCATGTGTAACTGTTACCCCCACCACTCCCCGATTCTGCACCGAAAATTCAATACTTTTTGTAATGATATCTACGAAACGGCATGGTCAATAATTTTAGTAATTTACATGCATATTGTTTATGTATAATCCGGTCAGGGAATAGTTTTTTAAGAAAATCTATAGAATAGTTTAGAAATGAAAAATTAAAATGTACCGTTTCCGTATGCTTCACACGTAAAATGCCAGTAAAGATAGCAAACTTTGAATTCAATTATCTCTAATCCGGGACGGTCAAACCTTTTGAAATTTTTTTTTTAAATGATATCACTTTCACAAATACATGGTTAAATTTTTAAAAGAATGTATAGAATAGCATTTTGCGGTAGAAATACCTTAAGGTAGTTCTATCGTGACATTAGAATCGACAAATTATTTTTCGGTTCTTCTCACATACAAAATGGTTTGCGGGCTCGAGTTAATAAAGAAAAACTGTTGCACATTGATTAAAGAACAACGTACTCCAAATTCAAGGTCATCCAAGGTAATACGTACTTGCTGTATAATTACGAAAATTGCGAAAATTCTTTTCTTTAGATTTTTTTGAAAAACTAAATAAAGCTTCTTTGATGTTGTATAAAAATGTATGCAAAGTTTTAGAAGGCTTCACCGAGTAGAAGCCAAGATATTTATGGACGAAAATACAACTTTTAACACGCGCTCTTATGAGAGACCACCGAAAATTCTGATTTTCACCCTTAAGTATATCAACTTCCGCGTGGTAAAACCTTTCAAAAATTATTACACATGTACATATGACATCAAAGAAGATATATCCAAATTTTCAACAAAGTCTTAAGAAAACGATAAAACGATAGAACTACCTCAATATCGGGTGCACTCACATTCGTTTACGTTTTTTCGAGTTGCTGTTTTCGCTGAAACGTGCGTGTCGGCCCGGTCCGTGTCGAAGGTGCCGGCTTGTGTTGGAAGGTGCCGGCCCGTGTCGGAAGAGGTCGGTCCGTGTTGGAAGGTGCCGGCCCGTGTCGGAAGGTGCCGGTTCGTCACGTGACGGATGCAATGTGAACATGCGCGAATAAAATGTCGGCCGGTGTCGGTACGTGCCGATCCGTTACGTGACGGTCTGTGTCGGATAACGTGAAATAACCTTTACTAGTGTATCCCAAATTATTAAAATGCAGTGCGATAATCATACGGCACAATAGGGGAATGTAACTGCAAAAGTAACGAACCGATAGGCTTGCAATTTTGTATAGATATTCATCAACTCGATGGTCGTTGAATGAACTTAAAACTACATGAAAATTGTAATAATAAATATTATTTCTTCGCATTCATTTATAAAAAAAGCGTATTTTTTCACAATGTCCTCATCTTAAATATTTTTTTTGTTGCTAAATTTGAATTCATTCGAAGCGGAATGATTTATTTTAACCAAACAACGTTGTTTCCTTGATTGGAGTCAATTACAAGGATCTCAACGTTCCCCAACCCAAATTCAGGGAACCAACTTCGACCAGCTGTAGCGTTTTAATTTTGTATTTTTTTTTAAATAAAAACCGTCCATACATACATTTTCTCGTTAGTATTATATTTTATTACGATTAAATAAATGATCTAATTTTTGGTAAAAAGTTCTTTAAAAAACATTCATTTTCACAAACCTCCCTCCTTAAAGATATCACTTATTGCATAGTTGATAATTATTTTGCAGTTAACAATTTAGATACGTTACCTTGGGCGTATGGGAAATGGCTCGAGTCGACGCTCGTCTAATATAACGGCGTGAATACGATGTCCCTGGCGATCAGGATATTTTCACACTGCCGGGTTACGCTCCGTAAAAACGATCGATCTCAATCGTAGCAAGCATGAAATGCAGAGTAGCGAGCGTGTGTTATACGTAATCCGTGAAATATCGCGGTGATAAAAAATGCGGAGCACGCGCGTGCCAAGTGTTTGCCCCGGGATTTCGTATTCATAGGATTACGTCCGCGGGTTCTCTCGGTGAAGGGTGACAACCCTTCGTTCGCAAGCCTACCAACGAAATGTTTTTTTACGCTTACGAGACGAACGAAAAAGAAACGTCGCTCGTTTATCGATACGACGAAGACCGATGGCCGATTTTTCGAACGGATAGAAGTTTGGCATGTTTGTATTAACGACTCGTGCGATTTGAGAAAGCCGGAAAAAAGCAATTCTTGGATTTATTTTTTCAAAATTATTCGATAATGTTAATACTACATAGTTTTGAAGAATATCATACGTTTTTTTTTTACTTAAATATATTAGAAGTTCTTTGGGGTAATCATGGCTTTGGGGAGTGGCCTCAAATGAAAGTGGCCTCAAATGAAAAGGGAAATGAAAACAACGAGACTTCTTTGATGCATTGAATTATTTAAGACCGTCTTCTAGTCTAGAATTTTGAAAAAATCCTTTTTTTTCATACTTTCAATGGTTAGTATTTCAAGAATATACCCTCCAAAGGAAATTTGGAAATTGCAAATATTAACGGAGTTACAGCTGCAATTCCAGGAGATTACGATCGGTCCTGAAAGTCATGCGTTCGCTCTCAGATGTGATGAACAGAGGATTCACCGCCTGGAACTCCGAACTTCTCATTATCAAAAAACATCAAAAGACTTAAATTTTGAAGAACAAGGAGTATTTTGTAAACCAGGAATCACCGATTAACGAAATGTAAGTAGATGTACCATTATATGACTTAAGGGAGCTTTCCAGTGTGACAGCCCGAAAAATCGCTGTTTTTCGCGATTTTTTTTTTAAAGAACAAATAATCTAATCGGTCTGGTTTTTTTTTGTATATTAATTGGGTATTGAAGAATACAAAACAATTTTTTAAAGATCGATTTATTTATTAATTAATATCTATAAAAATGATGAAACAATTGTTGCAGAAAATGCACTTGGATGTGGTGTCCACGTTGGGGGGTCACAATTTTGATCTGAAACAAAAAACACAAAAAGATTATTGATCGGTATATAATTGGCTTTCGTGCTATGGAGGCTTTCTTTTTTTTTTTGCAAAAATGGCGCCGGTTTGAACAAAAAGTATCGATTTTAGCATTTTTTTTTGGCAGTTTTTTTTACAAAAAAATAGGAAGATGTCAAAAAAAAAAGCTTCCATAGCACGATAAACAATGACGTTAAGAATATTGTGTAAAAAATTCAACTCGATAGCTTTAAAACTCTGCCCTCCAAGTTGGACACCGTTTTGAAAAATGCTGTTTCGAGAAAAACGCGTTCAAAGTTTCAAGTGAGGAAATTTTAGGTAAATCGTTTACTTACGGTCAATCAGCGATGCCAGGTCCATACAATATCCCTTCTGCTTCTTCGAAACGAGTGTATACTATTCGATAAAGCAAAAAAAAAATCGATTTTTTGAAAATTTCACACTGGAAAGCTCCCTTAAACTGCCTGAAACTGTACTCGAATCTTTAAACGCGTTTTTCTCGAAACTACATTTTTCGAGACACCTGACATGATATCTCAAGTTGTAATGAACCGATTTACTTGAAGTTTTTGTGGACCTTCTCTATACACCCCTCTATCGCCCCTACCAGATTTATTGCGAAATTTTGTTACTAATTATTTTTAAAAAATCAACAATCGTGAAGAAAAAGGTAAAAAGACTTTTTTTAAACAGCCGCTATTTTGTAAACTTTTTTTTTGCCTGAGGTAGAGGCTATAATGACATCCTTACTAATTAAGAATCTATTTTTTTTCGAATGACCAGGAGGGTTGGAATTATGTCGATCAGGAGAGACCGCTTTTTCCACCCCCACTTTACCAGCCTGCATCTACAAGAATTATGGATTTTTTTTCGCCCATTTTCTTATACAATGTCAAAGGATGAATAAATATGTGGTAAACCGATAGATACGGAAATATTGTTTATTTTAATCTCATGTTGAAAAATCCCCAAATTTTAGCCCTTTAGGCTAGAAAACGGCCTTAATGCCGAATCGTACGACTTTTCAAAAATTTAGTTTTGGGGGAAAACTGCAGCGCTTTATCATTCTGTCCGCCCTTGTACCTACTAGGTACTCATTGGACACAAAAAGATTCACAGAGAAATACAGAAAAAAGTAGGTCAAGTCGGGAGGTTATAATGTAAATTTCGATCGAACTATGGAGAGCATAGATAGGCATGAGCAGGCGAAAGACCATGAACATAACCTACATTCGCATCGCAAAACAAAGATTAAATTATCCTATTTAAAAATAGCTTGTTAAGATATTACAAGGATAGAGTTATTTGGTGATAAAAAATGTTGAGGTGGGGCAGAATGGGGAGATCCGCAAACGACATAAAGAAAAACTTAGCCAGACATGACATTTCATTCGAAACTTCTGATAATTTGTTTACAGAACCACAGACGGTAATTCGATAACAAAACTGCTTGAATTTTAGATTTGCTTCTTAATTTATTTAAGAAATTATTCGAGGGTGACTGTTATGTTGGTATGACTTTCATCGTTATCGAACTCCGTGTCACTCACCGCTGTTATCAGCCGAATTATACATTGGAATAATCCAGTATGGTTCATGAGTTAGGTTAGGTTAACTGCACCACCTCAAAAACGTAATTCGCAAATTCTCCGGTATGGCACGATGGATTGTGATAAAATTTGGTTCGACCAACGCAGAATCGTGGCAAGAAATGGTTGAACTAAGTTTCATCCTGATCGGTTGCGCCGTACCATATAATTTACGAATTACTTTTTGCAGGTATAGCTCTAGTCTTCGAGAGACGACCATAGTCTGTAGAACTACATCCGAACTACCTTAAGTCCATCTTTGTCGCATCTCCCAAGATTTGGAAGATGACACAGGTGAATTCCAAAATGAGAATAAAACGAGGGCCTTACGGACCCAAGTCGTTGAGATACACATTCGTCTCCCTCTTCGTGATGCGCTTATTCGGAGATGAACTACAAGAAGAGCGCACCAACGGATCTTTCCACTGTTATGACGGAGATAAGTTAAGTCTCTTCTCGACGCCACCTCGAGCGACGAAAATGCTGTTTTCTCACAAAACGTGGTAACAATGGCGACGACCAACGCCCCATAGGGGAGTCCGAGAGGAAAACAGCGACAGGGCCCGCGACGGCACATCATGACCCGCGTAAGCGGATTAACCCAAGTCCGAGTAAGCGATACGTAGTATGTATACACGAACCTTTTATACGTGTTATGTGTACATGAGCCATTCATCGTGAAAAAAGACGCTTTTTTTCATCCCGCGGGAATTTTTAAACTTTGCCAGCTTCTGTTGATAGTTCGAAGCACCTACGTTCAACTAATTTCAATACTTAAATCCAAATGTTGGCCATGAATTTGTTTAAACTATCCCATTAAAAATTATGTCCGAGAAGAACATTGAATAACTTCAATATTTGAATTTTTTTATCAACTCTCTACAACGAAATGATAGTCACTATTTTTTTTAGACAACGCTATCTGATTTTATTTCGAAATTTAAGAAATTCTGATGTCTAGGAATAAATTCATGTATAAGAATGTTATAATGCGCGGAGTCAAGATTCCTAAGGAAATTAAATCCGAACGAAATGGCTTCATTTTTCTTGAATTTATTTTTGCCAGTAAAATATTTGAAGTGACACCATTTTTGGGTGTGCATTATTTAGCCCGGATTATATGGTCTCTAAAAAAATCTCTAAATATAGTGAAACAATGAATTTGGTATTGCTTAAAGAAAAATTGTTCAACATATTATTTTGCTTGAAAAATTACATTTATAAAACGTAAACCAAGCCATCAAAAAATTATTTTTAATGACACCGGATTTTTGTTCTAAGTTACATTGTCAATTTGCGAAAATTTTATAGAAGAACTAAAAATCGATCCACGTGACGAATTGCGCGTGCGTGTGTATGTACCAACTGCATAGTAGTTGGTACATATTCGTTTCCGCCGCATCTCGTTTGCTATTGTGCCCGACATGAAAGCCATCTTGTCAAATTTTCCCTCCATTCTATTCATTCCCTTGAGCTCGTTCCTAAAAGCCTCCTCCTGGTTCTCTTTTTTATCTTCCGTACTATGCCGTTCCTTCTTCATTTTTTGTTCCCTTTCTCTTCTTACTCCTCTTGCAGCGTGTGATGCCTATCTCTGCAGAATCTTTGTGAATCTCTTACCATTCATTTTTGTCTATCCCCTTGAAAGAATTCGGTCCTATCTTTCCGTTTCACATTGCACTTTAGGCTAGCATCTTCTTCACGGATAGTTTGCTTTTGTAGAAGAAAATATTTTTTTGAAAACAGAATATTATTGTAGGTAATTTTGATACGATTATATTTGAAAATATAGATAAAATTATAATTTTACATTGCCACAGCTGTGTTGATGGGCGCGTAAAGATGTGTGTTATAGCGGAATGGCCCGATTTAAATGGCTATATCTCAAGAACTACTTGACCAAACATGTTGAAACTTCGTACATAACTCATCGTCAGGTGGAAAAACCTGGATTTATTGCATTTAATTCAGATTGTTTATGGACTTTGTTATAATATTATTATATAATATATAATATAATATTATATTATAATAATATTTAAAAAAAATCAAGAGTCTCTGTGATAACTTCAGTTTTTGTAAGTAACTACTTATCTTGCTAAAACTGTATTCAAGAAAATAAATAGAGCGATGGACATTGAATTTAGTGGTTTTTGTAATTAAATCTTTCTGTAAAAAACAAAAAAAAAGGATTTTTCTGACATCTTTCGTAAACATTTGAGTATTGATCCACAATGTTCTATGCAGATGGGTTAGGAGACGAGTAGAGCAGTGTACATTGCGAAAAGGACTGATGATGCTACTTACATTTGAAACAAGTATCAATTTCTTTCAAATTGCAGTTTATTACTTTTGTTTATAATTATATACAAATTTTATATAAAAATAGATTGGGGAACAAAGATTTTCATGCAGAGATTTTTTAAGATCCTTATGTAGGTTTGTATTATATATGTTACTGTAAAAGCCTGAAATACTGTAAATCCTAAGATTTTCCAGTAAAACCTAACATTTACCAACTCTGAATGGTAAAAGTCTGAAATGTTCTGTGATGATTGTTCGTTTCGAACTTTTACCACCATCCACTCGATAAATTGTGTAGATTATTCATTCTTCATTTTAATTTTTACTATTAAAACGTATTTTAAGGATGTTTAAAAAAAATACCAAATGATAAATAATAATTTAAACAATGTAAAGCTTTGATAGGTGGGTAATTTCATTACTTATTATATTGTAATAAATTATTAAATATACAATACTTATTTGATATAATTACAAATTTTCATAATGATAATTAAATATATGTAAGATTTTGATACTGATACGTAATTAAAATAAATGATTAAGAAATATATTTATTGTTTTATTCTCTAAATCAATATTTACCAACTTGTATTGGTAAAACTTAGCATGTACCAAATTCTATTGGTAAAAGCCAGAAAAATTATTTCTTGTTTAAAAAATTCTCACATTTACCAACTCATGTTTGTAAATCTCGGGCTGTTATAGTAACATATACATTATTGGGTATGCCATTTTGAGGCAGGAAGGTAAAATAAGAAGCCTGTTAAAATTCGAGCTCTTAATATTAATACAGTCCGACCTCCGAATAAGAAACCAAAAGCCCCCAAGGGGAAGAAAGTCGCTCGAACGCGTTTAGACTTAGTACATTATTCACATCGCCCATGCAAAGACGTTTTCGACTGCCCGTGGACATTTATTTAGCGAATTTTATATACTATTGAATAAAATGACCGAAAGTGTAAAAAAGCGTAAGAAATCAGACTTTACTACACAGGTCGAAGAAAATATTGCAGAATCTGCGCTACAAAGTAATACTTTAAACAATGAACTGGCTGTGGCTAAACGCAATCGAGCATAGCTCGTGATGCCATCGTCTGGTGAGTATAAACGTTTTATTTTATGTCCATATTGTTTTATCCCATTTATATAAAAGAAGAAGAAGTCAATATCTCTGAGGATTCATCTTCAATGGCAGAGTTCGACTCGTTTGAAAATATTCCACCGTCTGTTAAGTGCGTTGCAAATCAAAATAATACGCAACAAGACGCTCCTAATTACGTCTCGGAAACTTTTGCTGTTTTATATGAAAATCTTTAAACGCCCTTATCTTTGTTTTTATGTTATATGAAATCTTGTCAATACACATACACATATGTATCTTTTTAATGAATACAACAAATTTTTAATAACCTTGTAGATTTTGTGTTACATTCATACACGCACACACACATACTCACGCACGCATGCACGCATCAATTTACACTACACGTTAACTCTATTTTGCCCGAATAATATCTCCCAGGCCGGGTTTCTTCAACAGAGGTTCGCGACCGAAATTCTCGAGCTCGGAGTTCGAGTCGGAGTGGGGGAAGCGCTCGAGTGAGCAACTGGGGAAAGTTTCTTATTGTCGGGTTTCTTATTCGGAGGTCGCACTGTATATTAATCGGTGCTTCGTCGCGGATTTGTATTTCCTATTTAACCTTCAAGCGGACGCGCGGCATCGAATCGACCGCACCCGATACATTTGCGTACATTACATTGTAATTTCTTGTCCCATGTATTTTCCATTTCTGATAGCCTGTTTTTTTTTTCGCTTAATTTTTTTCAACAAATTGTTCCCCAGCACAAAGGTGATGTGTCCGATTATAAAAAATAAATGATTATTAATTAATTGGGGTTCTCAATCCCTGAAATCTCCCAGGTCTTTAAAGTTACGCGCGACTTCTGCCGTTTTAAATTACCGCGCGCCCGCTTGAAGGTTAAATAACACGTGGAACATTTTTATATTACATTTGGAACTTTGTACCCCGGCCATTGGCATATTGTACAGACAAGCTCGTGACATATTTTTATAGACAATTAAATTTTATACAAACCGATCTCTTACACTTTTTTTTATAAAACCTTACAATTAGCCATCCAAACGATATTCGAGTTCCGAATTGAAAATGGAATGTTCTGTTGGGCAAATAAACAAAGATATTTATATAAGTATCGAGGGAAAAAAAATGAGCTGACGATCTTTGATCGAGGCAACGACGAATTTTTCGTATCCCGATAATGCGCATAATTATTATAACAGTTTGCTTTGTAAAACCGGTTTCGCGTTCGGCTTTGAACAGTACGAGAGGCTACTTTGGCTATGGATTATTTATTTATTTAGGATTCGGGACCAAGGGAGACGAGAGACGACGCATGCAAAAAGGATTTTGCGCTCTCGGCTCTGTCATTGGCTCAGGGGTGGTTGGGTGACCGCGTAGTTCCAGGGGTGGACGACCCTCCATTCCGATTGGCTAATTATAGCATTGGGCCGATGACGTCACGGGGCGTGCTCGCGACACGATTGGTCCAAATGGTACGAAAGACCCTCGAGAAATACAAGCAACAGGGGGATGGTGTAAGCGACACGTGTTCGGGTGGGTACTCACCCTTGAAAATGCAGGCGCGCATTCGAGGGTGAGTACCGACCCCCGCTGTGCCTATGCTTCCCTCGACGAGCTCTCGCTCGTATCGCGTTACGCGAGCGACCGTTGACGGGCGCAACAACGGCCTTCAGGGGCGGCGACGGGGGTAACAAAAACGGCAACAAGACGCGAAATCTAAAGGGAAAATCTCTTCAAATGACGGACCACCCCGCACGAACGAAAGGGGAAGGTTTCGGTTACGGAGACTGAATCTCGACTCAATTCTACGATTCTAGTCTCGTACTCGACATCCGATTTGTTTTTTTCACATTATGTTTCGTCCTACCCCCCATGCTTTGCCAACAGTTTTTTTTAGATCGAGATGATTGTGTATAAACGTTCGGAAGAAGATTGTATTATTTTCAATTATCTTCTTATTGCTTTTTTATTTTCTTTAATACTTTCTTTTTCTCTGGAGAGGCACTTGATAACAGCACCATTTTGTATGGTTTTCAGCTACCGTCCAATATAATTTTAGGAGAGACGACGTTTATTGGGGGTATACTCTACCCCAGACAAATTTAGCGTTAGCCAGTAATTCATGTTTTGTTATTTAATTTCTCTTTTTCATATGTTCTTATTAATTTTTTATTAGCAATTAAAATATTTATCAAATCGTATAGACAATATATTTTATCTGATAAATAAACGAGTTTGCTTTAAGGAAGTTTGTTTGTCAACGAATTAATAAATAGATATTGATGAAAAAATGAGAATATTATCAGTATCTACAAAGTCATCTTTTAAAATTTCAAGACTCGAGGATATCTTGTTCGTTAGAAATTAATAGAAACATATTTCCTAAATTAACATGTGCCTTTATGGATTTCAGTGGTTTTTCCGTCTATAAACATTAAATTCATAATCATTGACAAATAGTTTTTGATGAAAATTGCAGAATTAATAAAAAAATATTCCAGGAACATTTGTAGAGCTTCATAAAATGAATTGAGTACTTATGAGATAACAGTAAGAAATTAATTTGTCTCGAATGATGCTAATTTCGGCGAGGTTAAGGCCGTCTTCTAGTTTAGAATTTTGAAAAAAATCGATTTTTTTTTGCATATTTTCAATGTTTAGTATTTCAAGAATATACCCTCCAAAGTAAATTTGGAAATTACAAATATTAAGGGAGCTTTCCAGTGTGACAGCCCGAAAAATCGCTGTTTTTCGCGATTTTTTTTTTTAAAGAAAAAATAATCTAATCGGTCTGGTTTTTTTTTGTATATTAATTGGGTATTGAAGAATACAAAACAATTTTTTAAAGATCGATTTATTTATTAATTAATATCTATAAAAATGATGAAACAATTGTTGCAGAAAATGCACTTGGATGTGGTGTCCACGTTGGGGGTCACAATTTTGATCTGAAACAAAAAACACAAAAAGATTATTGATCGGTATATAATTGGCTTTCGTGCTATGGAGGCTTTTTTTTTTTTTTTTGCAAAAATGGCGCCGGTTTGAACAAAAAGTATCGATTTTAGCATTTTCTTTTTGGCAGTTTTTTTTTACAAAAAAATAGGAAGATGTCAAAAAAAAAAAGCTTCCATAGCACGATAAACAATGATGTTAAGAATATTGTGTAAAAAATTCAACTCGATAGCTTTAAAACTCTGCCCTCCAAGTTGGACACCGTTTTGAAAAATGCTGTTTCGAGAAAAACGCGTTCAAAGTTTCAAGTGAGGAAATTTTAGGTAAATCGTTTACTTACGGTCATCAGCGATGCCAGGCCCATACAATATCCCTTTTGCTTCTTCGAAAAGAGTGTATACTATTCGATAAAGCAAAAAAAAAAAAAATTTTTTTGAAAATTTCACACTGGAAAGCTCCCTTAACGGAGATACAGCTGTAATTCCAGGGGATTCTGGCGCGATTCTGTAACTCGTTATGAAAATAACGATTCGGAACGCTCTCTTAACGATAACGAAATTCACTGCGTGTGAAAAAAATTTTTTAACAAGTTTTTCTAAAATTAATTTATATAGGATAATTGTTAATTACTACGAAATGGAACTTACTTACTTATTTGTTATTTCAATCGTTCTAATTATTGGTCACTTTTGTTAGCACGTATTAAAGGTTAATAATTTACGTGGTACTGTCACAATGGTCGTTATATGGCATATCGAGGGGATTGCCAAGCCTCGCTATCCGCTCGAGCAATAGCGATACCTTACCGACGAATTTCGATATGGATAACCACAAATCTCGCTAAACGTAGTATACAAAATGACAGCTGTCATAATAGCGTCTCGGTAAATAACGAAACGAAACTTGTCGTTATGAGCTCATAACGACAGCATAGCGAGTTATACAATATCACGTCGCTGGGAGACACGCGTTCGCTCTCAGACGTGATGAACAGCGGATTCAGCGCTCTGAACTCCGAACTTCTCGTCATCAAAACACACCAAAAGACTTAGATTTTGAAGAAGAAGGAGTATATATAAGCCAGTTTTATTTGCATAATTTTTTACACAAGTTTTTTACAAACACAAGTCACCCTTCTTATCTCTAGCCGTCCCTTTCATCGTATTCTCTCTTCTACCTCTCACTCTTCTTGCATTCCTCTTCTATTTCTCTAAAATATGTACATAGGTCCTCCTTTATTCTTCCCCCTAACATATTTATTATTTCCCCTCTTATCGCCAAGCTATCAACTCCTTCCAACCACCCCTCTGCTGCCTTCCTCGCCTTTTCCGTAACCCTTTCCCAGCCTTTCCTGCAGGCTATTAGGTGTTCCAACGTTTCGTTTTTTTCACCACAGATTCGGCACATCCACTCCTTTTCAACTTTCTTTCCTGCTCTTCCGATATTTCCACATCTCATTCTCGCCCCCGCCTCCTTATTCCTTCCCTTCACCCCCTCCTCCGACCAATACCTCCACGGTGCCTCCTCATTCCTGCAAATATGCTTGTAGTTGCTGTTGTATGAAGATCGATTTATCTTCTCCTCCTCCTTTCTTAATCCTTTCTGTTTCAATCTTTCGACTAAGAAGAAGAAGTATTTAATGCATTAGGAATCGCCGATTAACGAAATGTATCGTCCCTACCACATTTATCGCGAAATTTTGTTACTAATTATTTTAAAAAAATCTCTTGCCTAGAGGACGGCTGTAAGCTTGACAGTACTCTGATCATGGCAACGTCGCAACCGCGCGCTTTTTGAAATAACAAACTATGCCTTCTGAGAAACTAATCGAGAAATCAAATATTCCTGGTTGAAATTATAATTGTGTGAGAAAACTTTTTTTAATAGATAATAGAAGCCTTGAGCTATCAAATGTACAATTAAGTTCAACTCAAATGCTTTTTTTGCAAGCCTCCCAAGACACTGTATAGTTGCACCAAGCATCCAAAAGTGTTACCGATGGAACTACTTCCCCATGATATTGTAGCTGTCCCGCAAACACTCTTAAACCTGCGACAACACGAGTGTCAGACAGTTTTGTGGGTTATGTGATCGCGGCATTGTCAAGCATACTAAAATCACTACGCTAGTCACACAAATTTTCTTTTGACTTACCCAGATACCAGATGAACCCCCTTAAACAAATGCCTTTCCGGAAATCCCTCAGTTCAAATTCCAAAATAAATAACTTTTTTTAAACGCCGACTATCGGTGTATTTTTTTTCTTCGTGTACAAAACTACAGGTATGATTTTTTAGGGTATATAGCATTTTCTCCCATTTGAAAATTCAATAGTCTTGTAATTAGGGGAGTTATGCTGAAGATAACATACTCAGGTAAGATGACACAGGGCTTCCCATCTGTTAAGAGATAGTGTAACTAGCGACGAGCTACTTGCACTTCGAAAACGGGATCCGTAAATTGTCCGGCACTGAGCAACCGATCGCCTTAAAATTTGGAGGGTACATAGAGAACTGTGGCATAAAGTGCATGACAGTCTTATTTTGCCAAAATTTTGGAAAATTTTTTCCGGTGGTAACGCAATCTGCAAAAATGTTTCCAAAATTTTTGGAAAATAAGACTGTCATGCACTTTATGCCATAATTCTCTATGTATCCTCCAAATTTTAAGGCGATCGGTTGGTCAGTGCCGGAGAATTTACGAATCCCGTTTTCGAAGCGCAAGTAGCTCGTCGCCCGTTACACTACTACACAATTTTCTATAGTTAGGACCTATGGAGTCCAAGTATGGCAGCTATGTTATTTCAAGGAAGTGTGGCAGTTAAAGGTTAAAATTCTCGTTGAAAACAAACAATATCAACCAACTTCTCGAAGATGAAAAATGGAACTATTGTTTAACCGTTGAACTCTTGGCTCATTGGGCAATATCGTCCTGCATGCGCATGGCAGCATGAGCGCGCAGCACATGCGATCCTCGCGATTATTCTAAAAACCAAAATGAAATTATTCTTTTCCTTCTTGTACCTCGAATGAATCGCCAAAGGCCTAAGGGTATAGATACGTACACGTACGGATAGGTGGAAAGAGTTGGCAAGATTCTTGACACGGTGTACAGGATGAGGATAATTTAAAGAGGTCACGCACGCGCCAGATGGATGGCACGGCTGGAGAGCCGCGTGTCGAAACGCTAGTGGACACGACTCGACGCGGAGCTTACAATCGTGCAGCTGGCCAACGATTCCGAGTGCATTCATTTCTGGTCGAACATCTCTCTACCGGTCCGTCTTTCGAGCATTGCCCGCTTCGTCTAGTCATATAGCTGCCCTTGAGTGGCATCCCCGAAGTAAAACATAAGACGTTTGAGAATTCAACCGGCTCGTGCACACGCCACGTTTGAAAAATTTATTCACCGATTTACCATATGTTTGGTTGGAGCGTCGATCGTAGAATTTTAGAGAAAAGAGTCACTTTTTGAGGGTCGAAGGGAACACGATAACAGAGATCGAACGCACAGACGTAACGAGCTTTCCATTGCGGCATCAATTTAATAATACAAAATAGAAAAATTCTTTTTTGTCGTATCGTGAAAAAATTGTAGTATGCTCAAAAAAATTCTTTCTCGACGCATCGCTGAGAGAAGTCGTATGTCGGAACGACTCATCGGTCGTTATGTCGAGGCTGCAAGGAGACGCGATCCTTTGCGTGTGCCCGGTCAGTGTTGAGTTACCCTATCGATATCAAATTATACGCCGTCTTGAATCGATACCCTCATGAAGAAACGTCGCTTGCGGTCACCGGGTTTCGAAGAACAAGAAAAAAAAACGGACGGTCCGAGGAAAGGGAACGATGAATGGAACAACCGGGCTGAGAGGATATTCGATTCGAAAAATGAGAATGCGTATATAAGACATTTCATGATATTTCAGAAACGTTTTCTAGAACGAACAATTTCTCGAGATTTTGCCTTTTGCGATTTTGAATTATTTTCAATGCCGATATCTCGTCGATCGATCGTCGTAAAAATAATTATAAAAATGACAAATCGTAGTTTTTTGTAAACTTTCATTTTGAAAATGACAATTGGTTGTTTATATAGAACATTTTTACGAAAAAGGAGTTTCATCGGAAAGTCGATAAAACGGTTAGAATTTAAATCGCTGTTATTTTAAGATTTATTGCTTAATTTTGAAAATTCCGCGGGGTTAATTATGACGGAAGGTCTCGTATAATAATGGCGGATCTTGCGAGGAACGTAAGTGCGGCTGAATTTCGCCGACAGATTTTTTGACCGACGTCCGCCGAGCGTGGCGAAAATTACACCGGAAATCCGCCCAAAAATAAGAGACGGATTATTAATTTTGGTACATCGTACTGGAAACGTGAGGTTCTCGATATACAGAGGGTGGTTAAATTATTATACTCAAACGTGAATTTTGTTAGTGATATTTGAAAGACTGTATCTCGGTGAAAAATGGTTGTATCAAGATAATAAAAAGCAGTTTGAAGCTCCAAGATTCTAGTTTAGAGATCTCGTGGAGAAAGAATTTTATTGAGCTACAGCAATTACGCAATCATAAGAAATAGGGCCAACAGATTTTGTCATATTTTGTCTATTTTTTGTTTTGATCGATGGGTTTAGAAAATTTTTGTTTCATTAAGGTAGTTCTACCGCGACAGCCTGCGCCAAAAAATTTTCATCAGGGCATAGAAAAATGTAATGGCGCTCTGTACGTCATGTGCCGAAAATTTTTGACTCGAAGCGCTGTTCACACAGTCAAAATATTCGCCAAACATTTTTTTTTATTTTTGTTTTTTGTCAATGTTATTTATTTTTAGTAAATTAATGAGTAGCAGAAATGTATTGATTATTGAATTTTTTCCCTTTCTATATTGTTAAAATAAAAAAAAATTAATTTGTTTCTTATGCCATGTGTAACTGTTACCCCCACCACTCCCTGATTCTGCACCGAGAATTCAATAGTTTTTGTAATGATATCTACGAAACGGCATGGTCAATAATTTTAGTAATTTACATGCATATTCTTTATGTATAATCCGGTCAGGGAATAGTTTTTTAAGAAAATCTATAGAATAGTTTAGAAATGAAAAATTAAAATGTACCGTTTCCGTATGCGTCACATGTAAAATGCTAGTAAAGATAGCAAACTTTGAATTCAATTATCTCTAATCCGGGACGGTCAAACCTTTTGAATTTTTTTTTTGAAATGATATCACTTTCATATAAATACATGGTTAAATTTTTAAAAGAATGTATAGAATAGCATTTTGCGGTAGAAATACCTTAAATAAATACATGAACCAGCTAGCCAGTTTTGTCAGCTTCAATTCTATTTTTTATTTATCTCTTGACGTGAATTTTCGGCAGTTTTCTTACCTGCCACCATTTTGAAAAACATAACATTTACAATATGTTTTTTCCTAAAATGGTTTTAAAATTTTGTTCTCAGAAATTGCGAAAGGATTTTACAGGAAATGTTTTCAAGTTTTCAAAACTGTCCCTTCATTTTCTGTGCGATCATTCGGTCCTGAGATTTCGATGACCAAAGGCAAACGACCCTTTTCCATTGAAAGTCCGATATCCGAGCCAAAAGATCGTTTCTAAAAGATCAAGAATTACTATAAATTAGTAAATTATTATACAGTATGTATTACGTATTACTGTATTATATTCTTATTACAAATCAACAAATATTGTGTAAACATTTTACTATGCTGCACATCCGGGCGATTTGTTCAACAATTTTTTTTTTAAACCGTTACGTACAAACACATTTTTTTCTTTTATGTTTTATGATATTTGATAGGGAAACAATTTCGATATCAAAATGTCGTCAAACAAATTTTTTAAACGTTATGATAACAACAACAACAACAATAATAATAATAATAATAATAATAATAATAATCGTAAGCGAGCGTGAGAGAAGTAGGTAACAGGAGTGGAAATGATTAAGAAAAAAATAAAAATTGAGTACGAAAGAGCAAAGACACCGCCGTTATTATGCAGCGGCGTGATAGTTTCTTTGTGCGGTTCGAGTTCTCGGTTTTCCTTCGTCGAACTGGTCGCTGGTATAATTGCCGTATGCTCTTCATTGCCCGTTGTTTCACGACTATTGTTATCAGTATAATCGAGATGCTGGGCTCGATGGTAATTCACGGTGACTAAAATTCTTCCAATAGACAAATTTTATATTCGAATTTACGAAAATTTTACTTCCGTCACAATAATTGATGCAATCGACGTGAAAAAATATTGCTACTAATTGTCTGTATTATTGTTAAGGAAAGGAGATAGAGGACAGGTGGGCCAGTTAATTTTTTTGGTAAAAAACAATTCGAAAAGAAAATATGGTATTTTTCATTTTTCGAAGATTTTGCGTGTATAGATAAATAATTAAGGCCGTCTTCTAGTCTAAAATTTGAAAAAAAATCGATTTTTTTGGCATATTTTCAAGGTTTTGTGTTTAAAGAATATATTTTACCAAGGAAAATTGGAAATTCCAAATATTAACGGAGTTACAGCTGTAATTCGAGGGGTTTACGATCGGTCGTAAGAGACACGCGTTCGCTCTCAGACGTGATGAACAGCGGATTCACCGTTCTGAACTCCGAATTTCTCATCATTAAAAAACATCAAAAGACTTAGATTTTGAAGAAGAAGGAGTATTTTATAGACCAGGGATCGCCGATTAACGAAATGTAAGTATGTGTACCATTATATGACTTACAATAGACTGCCTGAAACTGTACTCGAATCTTTAAACGCGTTTTTCTCGAAACTACTTTTTTTCGAAACACCTGACATGATATCTCAAGTCGTAATGATCCGATTTACTTGAAATTTTTTGTGGACCTTCTCTATACACCCTTCTATCGCCCTTGCCAGATTTATTGCGAAGTTTTGTTGCTAATTATTTAAAAAAGTCAACAGTGGTGAAAAAAATGGCAAAATTGCCTTTTTTTTTTAAACAGCCGGTATTTTGCGAACTTTTTTCTTGCCTGAGGTATGAGCTATAATGACATCCTTACTAATTAAGAATCTATTTTTTTAGATGACCAGGAGGGTTGGAATCGTGTCAATCAGGAGAGGCCGTTTTTTTTCTACCCCACCCCACCCAAGGTTATCAGCTTGCATCTACTAGAATTATGGATTTTTTTTCGCATTTTTTTTTATACAATGTCATAGAATAAATAAATGTGTGGTAAAAAGATAGATGCGGAAATATTTTTTGTTTTTTTTTAATCGCACGTTGAAAAATCTCCAAATTTTGGCCCTGTAGACTAGAAGACGGCCTTAAAAATTAAATGGAGGTTTGTGATTTTGTGATATCATAAATCTACACAAAAAATCTATCAATTTTGTAGCACACAAGTCAAACACTCTTCGCGTATACTTTTTCCGATCTTTTTTTTCAAGGGTTTTTTTTAGCGACGAGTGTTTTGAATCGAACCGCCAAAAACGATATCACCGAGGCAGGAATATGTTATTTGGGTAGTTTGGAAAGCCAGTATCACACTTGTAACGAGAGATTCTGGGATTCGTTTGTTCCGGGTTCGTCGTCAAGACCACTTGTCAATCCTTGAGTCGACATTTTTTGAGGGATCAAGATTAGGCGGTATCGAGCAGAGTGATGAGGATCGAGTCGAGGGTTCAACGTATACTAGACAGTATGTACGGATCCCCTCGTAGACCCTCCAAAATGGCAGAAACTTAACATTTGCATTGAGTAGAGGGTACGGAGGGGTCATGAATCCTCCCATAACTGCCTCGCCAGGCAGAGTTCTTATCGAGAGCGGGCTCCATGATGCCCCCAGATTCAAGCTGGAGGGCACGTTGGCATTGAGCGGAGACTGGCGGCTGGAGCGCTACAAAGGAAATAGGTCTTAGGAGATTGAGACGGACAGTAAAAATTTCGACTGTAGTCATCATGTTCGCCTTGTGATTCGAGGAAAGGAGAATTGTGGGATCGTCGTATCACTTGCCTAGCCAGTAAGGAATCCATGATGGGATCGCCAACTTGAACTGAAAAAGTTGAAGTTGGTCACTCCCAACACTCGCAACAAGGAACAAAGGAATCGAAATAAGGATTAACCTAAAATTTAAAGCCCATCAACCATCGCTCGATCTATTTCATGAATTAAATCGTCCAGTAAAGGGACGTCGGACGATTCGCTCCGCTCTCTTCTACAATGTTCCAATTGTGACGAAAGGCCGGAATTCAAAACTCAAGTATTATGACTACACGGGCGAGTTGTAAGGCCGCGAAATTGAGAAAATATTGTCGAAATTTCTCAATAGCGGCGACAAGCGAATCGGAAGAAGCTCCTCAGTTCAGAATAAACATCTGCAACACTTTGAGCGAGCGAAGAACGTAAAGGGAGTCCAAGAGGTTCACTCGACCCCTCTGGGCGCCTAGCAGAAAATCTGTCGTGGCACACCCGTCAAGGTTCGAGCCTGGGCAAACAAGACTTTAGTCTCTTTCGGTTAACGGGTCGCGCGTGTGGATACTTCCGGTGTTGTGCACGCGACCACATATATCTCGTCTGGGCATACGCAGAGTCCTTCACACGTTTTAAAGTAACGGTCGGATAATTAATCCGCGGAGACCAGGGGCCACAATGGTCTTTATGTAACTAGTAGTTACGTTTCATTGCTCCAACAAATTTGTCCATTACGAAAATGTCCCAATTAGGTATTTACTAAATGCGCACCAACTTTTGGCTACTTCCAAAAGTTCATAACTATTGGCCAAGTTATTAGCCCATGGTTATTTATCAACATTCGAAAACGCCATCCCTACCTTCTCCGGCACTGAACGTTAAAGTTTTGAGGGTATCTAGAGAATTATAGCAACAAGTTTACAAAAATACAACGTTTAGCCACTTTTTGCCATAACTTTCTAGATGCCTTCAAAATTTTAACGCGAACGGCTGCTCAGTTTTGAAGAGCGTACGAATTGCATTTTCGAATCGCTCATCGCACGTAACACTGTCTATTAACCCTTTGAGCTCTAAGGACGCATATATGTGTCAGCCTGTGCGCCTGCGGATCACATAAGCTTGAAAGTACTTAGGTCTCAAAGGGTTAAAGTAGTTGCCTCGCTTTATTTCTTTTTTCTGAGGTTCTTTTTTTAGGATTTCGTTGAAAATGTACACGAGCCTTCTTTGATATGATCAACGTCCCCCGGGGGAGGTTGCTTTATGATTTAGGTTTGGGTTTGGGTTTTCTTTTCTTTAAGGGAGCTTTCCAGTGTGAAATTTTCAAAAAATCGATTTCTTTTTTGCTTTATCGAATAGTATACACTCTTTTCGAAGAAGCAGAAGGGATATTGTATGGACCTGGCATCGCTGATTGACCGTAGGTAAACGATTTACCTAAAATTTCCTCACTTGAAACTTTGAACGCGTTTTTCTCGAAACAGCATTTTTCAAAATGGTGTCCAACTTGGAGGGCAGAGTTTTAAAGCTATTGAGTTGAATTTTTTACACAATATTCTTAACGTCATTGTTTATCGTGCTATGGAAGCTTTTTTTTTTTGACATCTTCCTATTTTTTTGTAAAAAAAACTGCCAAAAAAAATGCTAAAATCGATACTTTTTGTTCAAACCGGCGCCATTTTTTCAAAAAAAAAAAAAAAAGCCTCCATAGCACGAAAGCCAATTATATACCGATCAATAATCTTTTTGTGTTTTTTGTTTCAGATCAAATTGTGACCCCCAACGTGGACACCACATCCAAGTGCATTTTCTGCAACAATTGTTTCATCATTTTTATAGATATTAATTAATAAATAAATCGATCTTTAAAAAATTGTTTTGTATTCTTCAATACCCAATTAATATTCAAAAAAAACCAGACCGATTAGATTATTTTTTCTTTAAAAAAAAAATCGCGAAAAACAGCGATTTTTCGGGCTGTCACACTGGAAAGCTCCCTTAATTGCCTGCTGCAAATTAAGTAATTACGTATCATGAAAATATGTTGTATTGTTACTGGAATGTTGTACCTAACAGAAATAATAGGAGAGAGAATAAAAGGAAGCCATGTAAATTAACCAAAGCTTATGTACACAATTTGTGTGTGTGTGTGTGTGATTTGGTTCGTTTCTGACGGCAGCGCCGCCATCGGTACCATCCGAATTATTAGATAGCACACTCGAGGGGACACTAGCCTGATCACCTGAGCATTACAGACTGCGGACTCCTTATACAGACTCCATAATGAACATACAGGCAAAGCTATTTTTAAAAAATGGTAACGTAACGGGAATGTCTGTAAACGTCATTGTCAATTAACCTGTACAGTTTTCAGGATCGTTTCGCTGGAAACATCGATAATTGACGATCGGTTGACGGCGATCACAATAGTTTATTTACGTTATATATTTTCATTTTAAGAAAATTAAAAAAATATCATTTGGGCTAGTTGATAAAATTTGAGATGTTTCTTCAGGAGAAGTTCGAATAATAATTTCTATTACTAAGTCTGTAACTCTATGATATAAAAAATACACGTTATTCGGTAATTATAAAATGAAAGTAGCAGTTAAGAAAACGAAAACACTAATTAAAAAACTGGGCTCATGAAAAACATACGGAGAATGTAAACACGAGGATGAGGCGTAAGGGCTGATTATAGAGTACAAAAGAAGGCTCGCGTGCCACGAAAGGACAAAGGCCGGTACGTGTGGCAAAGACAATAAAAAATGTACGTGCACCAAAGAATGCCTAACGCGTTGATTAAAACGAGAATTGGGGGAATAAACCGGGTGTATTGGGTGTTCTCTTAGGACGTTTCTCCGGAGCGAAGCTTGAACTCCAATCCCTTCGACCTTCTGTTCGTCCTATTCAAGTCCAATTTGACACGACGTACGGGCAAGCTGATTTGAGAAAACGACCCGTGTCATTACCGCTATAGACTACCAAATAGCCTGAGAATATCGTCCCATCTATCGAGTATCCTGTTGGTTTAAAAATCATACTTGAGATAAAAATGTCTTATATATGAGATAATAATACTTATAGATAATATAAATGTACTTATAGATGAGATAATGAGAGTTATAGATGAGAGAGTAATATTTATAGATGGGATAATAATGTTAATAGATGAGATAATAATATTTCTAGATTAGATAATAATATTTAAAGATGAGATAATAATACTTATAGATGAGATCTATTTTAATCTTGAGCCGTAATTAACGATAGGTCCAGTGATGTGTCATTAATTAACTGATTCATTTATTTATTTATTTTAGCTATAAAAGCTTTTATAAGGGACGATCATCTCGATTTTATTAAAAAGAGATTCACAGTGATAAACAGTTTGGAAGACCATTAGTACCATTCTTTGTAGCAGGTCCGTCAATCTATCACCTTCTGACGAAACTCCTTCGTCAGTCTTTTTTTTATAATAAGATTGAAATATGTTTTCCCATAAACACCAAAACAACGACAACAACAACAATAACAATAATAATATTAATATTAATATAATAAAATATATATGTTACTGTAAAAGCCCGAACCACGGTGAATCTTAGGTTTAACTAGTAAATCTTAAGATTTATCAACGTTAGTTAGTAAACGTGGGGATTTTTTAAACAAGAGATCATTTTTCTGGTTTGTACCAATACAGTTTGGTACATGCTAAGTTTCACCAATAACAGTTGGTAAATGTTGCTTTCGAGAATAAAACTATAAATATATTTCTTAATCATTTCTTTTAATTAGGTATCAGTGTCAAAACCGTACATGTATTTAGTTATCACTAGCGGTACCCGGCATGCGTTGCTATGCCGTTTTGGTGTTATAATTTATTTGACACACAATATTTTTTGTTTTTCTGCCCATGTGTGAAGCATGAACTTTCCAAATATAATCTATACTGTACACATTTTTAGCGATTGTCCCCGTGCTTCGTTGATAGACATTGCAAATGCGAGTCGCACTGGAAACTGCAAACGTTTGAAATCGAATGGCATATATTTTGGTATCATTGGCATACGTGATAACAATACATCGTCTTTTCCTTCAAATTTTCTATTTTAAATTGTATAATAGTTTCGCTGATATTGTTCATCATATTTTTCCCTGGAAGCCCAGTACCGTTGCAAAGTCGTGGAGGATTGATGTTTCGTAAAAGTATGATAGGCACGCCCATTTTCAATGTTACAACGTGCGGCGCTATGCCTGGTAAATGAAACGAATTCAGGAATTCAGTTGGATAATTAACAACTTGTTCTTGATTAATAAAAGCAGCAATCGACTTGTACGTTTTAGTTTCTCATGATATTCTCTTTGGAATCGTGAAATTTATATAATTGACATTGGTGTTTTTGTTGCTAATATAGCACGTTCTCTTAACCACATATGTTTTTTGTAGTTATGTGCAATATTTTCAAAAACTTTGTTAATTAATTCGCCTGTTACTGCCGTTATTTTAAGAAAGTTTGTACGTTGTCGTACGTACTCTAACTGTTTCCTGTCTTGCTTCTCGTTGCTCGTCCGTTTCTGAAGCACGTAATGTATTTTTCATTTGTGACTGACGTGTATATCTTCCAATCGTTTCCCGATTTAATGTCACGATTAAGGAAATTTATCTGGTCAGCGAATTAAAAAACATATATTGATTAAAAAATCAGAATATAGTTATCAGTATCTATTAAGTCATGTTCTTAAAATTTGAAGACTCGAGGATACCTTGTTCGCGAGACATAAATAAAAACATATTTTTCCTAAATTAACACGTACCTTTATGGGTTTCAGTGGTTTTTCCGTTTACGAACATTAAATTCACAACCATTGACAAACAGTTTTGACCAAAATTGCAGAATTAATAAAACAATATCTGAGGAACATTTTTAGAGCTTCATAAAATCGATTAAGTACTCATGAGATTCATAATAAATTAATTTGTCTCGAATAATAGTAATTTTTGCGAGGTTAAGCATTCGCGGTACCGTCAAACATGCTGAATTGACTACGCTTGTCACACAAATTTTTCTTTTGACTCACTCGATAACAGATAAATCTCCTTAATTTTACATTCGCTGTCAAATGAATTATGCAATCGATATGTGTAATATCGAGTCGATCGAGTCGTTAAAACAAATGCGTGTCTTTTATTTCGCATGTCATTTTGGTAGCATACTTTGACAGCTGTCAAATAATCTCTATATATAGATATACATAAATGTTAATTTTGTTTCGCCCCGTACGCGTTTATTTTAGCAATTAAAATTATTCTACTAACGCATAAACCTTCTCGGGAGTGCGGACTACAATTCACCAAATTTTCATCGCAATCTGACGAATGGTATAGGAGATTACTCGTGACACACAGACAAACAAACATTCTTCCATTTTTATATATAAGATTATGAAAATTTTTAATTATATCAAATCAGTATTGTATTTTTAATAATTTATTACAACATAATTGATAATGAAATTACTCATCTATGAAATCTTCACAATGTTTAAATTATTATTATCATTTAGTATATTTTTTTAAACATCTTCAAAATACTTTTTAATAGTAAAAATAAAAATGAAGTACGAGAACATCCAACGAACACGTCTATCTACACGATGTACCCAGTGGATCGTGGTAAAAGTTCGGACTTTTACAGTAACATATATAACAGTGGCACGAGCTCGACTAACACACACTTTGTCAATTTTGTCCAGGTGCCTCCTCGAATCGTGATAGTTTTTAAATGACGACACGAAAAAGCACCTTGGAACGAGACGCGTCCCTGTACCCCATATATTTCCAAACGTTTTACCACTTCCATATTGACCCATACTATACGACGCTTATTGTTAGCTGTGAAATCGTGTATATAATAGTACAACGTGCCAGCGTTCGTATAAATATCTGCAGGTGACTTTGCGATTTCTTCATGAAAGCGATCTCGTCCGTTAGGGACAGCGCACCGAATTGTCCTCTTTAGCATAGTTGAATTTGGTATAGTGGAAAAAAACAACGATCCTCTCTCCAAAACGCGAACAACACTGTTCTTAATGAGAATGTAAGAATAATGCGAGTGAAGTCAATTGTAAGATGGAATCTATCTGAAAGTTGAGTTAGAGGCAGTTTGTAAAAAAAAGTTAAGACGAGCAAGATAAAATGTGAGGGAGAAAAAAAATGTGTATAATGTCTCTAAAGTTGCATTAAAACGAGAGCCAAAGAGTCAGACTATCGGTGAAAGGGGAGAAAAAAGTGTATCGTGTATCGGGTGTTAAACGGGGGTGTTGAATGACGAGGGTGCATCACCTGGTACGACCATCCATCAAGAAAATAAAAGGATGGAAGGGCTTGTGCTTGGTGGTAGCTCACGGGGCCCGGGATGCTGTATTCGTTGTTAGGAACAGAGAGCCTCGGTATATAGAGCCAGGCGAAAGCGAGATCGAGAAAGCGAGGGTGCCACGAACCTGAGGGTTAATTTGTCCTCGTCACGTTTTTTTAAAAGCCTAGTGCGATGCCCAGAAAAAGGGTGTCACAGCGCGTCGTTGCCTCTCTTTATTTTCTTTGTTGCTCACACTTTTTCTTTTCCCTACGTTTCTTCCCCCGCATTAGTCCGAGGCCGATAATGCTTTACGATATTCTCTGCTCGCACTCAATTTTTCGTATATTACACGAGGATACGTGATAGGGTTGAGGGATAGTCTGGGTAGGTAATGCAAGAGGGGTGCTTCGTGACTGTTGATCGACTAGCGTGTCCGTTCCGCCACCAAAAACGAACTACTCCGCACGGATGCGTACTACATCTATTAACGATTCACGCATGTTGCGCGGATCATTCGAATGATCAAGTACACGATCGTTAAATACACCCGGTACGAATTTGACAAGAGTTCTTAGAGTGCTGCGCGATATGAGATATTAGTGACGTCAAGGCTGTGGGTTCGGTTGAGCTCCTCGAGTCGTTATTCTTATTTTCATTTTTGGTGCGTTATTGTTAAATTGCTAAATAATAAAGTAGCAAGCAGACTTCCAAGCGGAACGAATTGGAGCAATCGGAGCATGTGCAGGAGAGTGAGTACGAAGAGTTAATAATAATAATTAGTTATGAACTCTTTTCCGCACCACCTACGAGGAATTCATCACTAATTATTATGAACATTGCAATAGCAACAAATAAAATTTGTCCGCCGCAATTAATGAAATTTGCAAAGAAACGTCGCATAATCGTTCATTTTTATGTCTATTTTCGAGTTCTCCGACATTTACCTCTGCAGCACTGTAAAATGTTTATAAATAAACAAAAGTTGATACATTTATATTGAAATTTATTCGTCGGAAGGTGTTCTATCGAAATGCATTGAACACATTTTTCTGAAAAATACAGAAACACAAAGTTAGAGCGACTTAAAGGAAATTACTCCTTCGCTTTTTGTCGTTGTTTGTTAATAACTTTGGTATTTTTGATTTTACGACAAAAAGTCAAGAGAGTAAATTCATAGAGAATTTTATTTCCTACAAAAAACAATTTGATAATTTTCTTGCGCGGTAGATAGTTTTGCTGTTATATCAATACAACGATTTTAAACCCAAACCCGAAATATTATGTGTCGAGGGATATTTTTACCTTTGAATGGCTGTAAAATCCTTAAAAATAAACGTAATTTAAAAAATGGGAGGTGAAATTTGTTCGTCTCAAGGAGCGCCAAAAAATGTCTTGGAACATATTTTTCTGAAAAATGAATAAATAAAAAGTTACAGCGGCTCAAAGAAACGCTGTTTTTCCATTTGTTGTCGTTTGTTGTTAATAACTTTGTTATTTTCGATTTTACGAAAAAAAGTCAGGAAAGTGAATTTGTAGAGAATTCAATTTCCTACAAAAAAAAACTTGATAATTTTCTTGCGCGGTGGATAGTTTCATTGTTATAATGCAAAAACTGCCTTACCCGTTTTTCAAGATGGCGGGTTTTCCTCAAGGGTTACAACCCCACAAACTTGGAGTTAAGCTTCCTACACTGTCACCTATGCACAAAAAAAAATTGCTGACTTTGATAAATGCAGGGTTAGCCCTTATTTTTTGCAACATTTCAATGGACTAATATAAATGTCCTTATCTTAAGGAGATATTTCAATTTTGACGTGATTTGAAAAATCCAAGAGTGTCGCACTGTGTATATTCTATACAGGAAACAAATTGCTCCCAAAATTCAGTGTTAAAAATCCAACAGATTATCGGAAACGCTCCAAGGATATATACAAATATTCAGATTTTTATTTGATAAATTGTAAACAAATTTTATAAAAGTAATAAAATATGTTAGTTACTGAAAGTTTTTTATACATCGGGTCTGAATATTTTCTTTTTTTTGTATACATTACTATAGAATAGCATTTCGACTAATCTCTGGTGAAATGTCACTAGTTGCACAGCTCAAGTAAACGACAATTGGAAAACGGAAAAATACTCTCGTAAAACAAAAGTACTTACGATACATAAAGAATATACGCTAATTTCGGAACCACCGATATTTTCTTTGTTCGTTTATTACAAGCCCACCACGCATGCTTTTGTATGTGAGCTCGGAAGGCCAAATTTGAGATACAATAAATTTCATAATGCAATAATTATTATCAACGGCTTGCGTATCCGTTATATCGCTCTACGAATTTGTCTGTTCGCTTGTTTTTTCATCCTTCTTTTAATTCTTTTTTAAATAACGCAATACAAAAAGAGAATACGATTAAAAGAACTATTTAATTTCAAAAGTGACATCGTTATTTCTTATTTTATTTTGTTTCATGAAATCTCCTGAAGAAAACTGTAAGTAAAATAAATAGCACATTCTCAAATCGACTCGAGTGCTGTTTCTCTATCCCTTTCTGCGTCAGATGGAATGAGCGATGACATATTTCGTCGAGGTGTATATCTCGCTCACTTCATTTAAATGTCACTGCGTTATGTTTTAGGTAATGAGTCAAGTTACGTTGATACGGTTTAAGCTTTCTTGGGTTAACTTGAACCTCGTTAATTCCATTTTTTTCTTCACTAATGCGTTTCTTATCTTTCGGGTTTGCCTACCGCGCCCTCTATTGGCGAGGATGGGAATTAGTCCGAATATTCGTCTCTCGATACTTCCGTATCTTTACTAGTCGACTCCGATTCCAGTGATTATACGTTCAGGTAGCCAGAGATCTCTGGTCGAGGTTGAGGAAGACGAATGTACGAAAGGAAAGCTTGCTGTTGAAAACCGTTAAATTTCTAGAGATCCAACTGTCCTTATGATTGTAAGCGCACGATCAAACGTCGTAGACGGCTCTCGCAGTTTTATGAGCATAGTAGGTGTTTTCGGAACATGAAGGCGCGATGACTAGCTCCGATTTCTCGGGAGTCGACGTTCGTGTCGTGGAAAAGAAGCGATGTTTCCAGCAACGGAAGACGGTTAGCGGTAATCCCGGACTGGCGTTGGAAGGCGTTGGGAAGTTCGCCGCCAGACATCAGAGACGAGGCTGCTGGCAGGTCAAACAAACACGTGGGCCCATACGGCGCGGTTTTATTATCGACGAAGCACAGTTTTATTGCGTCTAGTTGTTTGGATACGATGAACTCCGACGGCCGCCGGGAGACGTGCGAGTAAAAGACGGTAGGGAAATTGAGTCGTCGTCGACGTTATCGTTTTCGCTTCAACCGTCTCGTCCAACTTTGACGAATGCCGACGACGGAAGACTATTGACGTTCTTGTCCGCAGCTGCATGTGCTCATACTTTCGTCGAGCTGGAACGAGGATTTTGATTAATAATTCGAAATCTTAGACACGTGGCCAACTTTATCCCGTTGTGTGGTTTATTTTTGACAAATTCGTGTTGAATGTGCCACAGGCGTTAATTAACGTCAAACTCTGGGTCTGTTTAAGGCATTCGTCGGGTTTAGAGGCCTAAAAAAAGTGATTTTCGTTTTTTTTTCTGTTATATGCAGAGAAATGGAAAAGTAAAAAAAAACCATGAGACATTGAAGAGCCTTGTCGCTCAAGTCTCGAATTGGCGAGAAACATGGAGTGTGTAGTGCTTGTGTGAAAGTGTATTGTTATTGTCGACAGAAACAAAAAACCGGGAAATCATATGAATTTTTAAGCTTGACCAATATTTTTACAAATTTATGGATAGTAATTGTAAATGGTTACTGCACTCTATTATAGGGAAAAGGGACGAATTTTCAATAATATTAGCCGCAAACAAAATTTAACAAGAAATCTTTTATAGAAAGTTATTTTCACTTCCTTACTGAACACAAAACTTAATAAAAACATATAATATTTGTCCGAAATATAAAATAAAATGGGGAAAATCGAGAGAATTGCGAAGATACGAGTCTTAAGGACGTCTTCTAAGGACGTCTAGAATTTTGAAAAAATCGATTTTTTTTTGCATATTTTTAATGTTTAGTTTTTCAAGAATATACCCTCCAAAGGAAATTTGGAAATTCCAAATATTAATGAAGTTCAATCAGACTGAAACTGTACTCGAATCTTCAAACGCGTTTTTCTCGAAACTACTTTTTTTCGAGACACCTGACATGATATCTCAAGTCGTAATGATCCGATTTAGTTGAAATTTTTTGTGGACCTTCTCTATACACCCCTCTGTCGCTCCTACCAGATTTATCGCGAAATTTTGTTACTAATTATTTACAAAAATCAACAATCGTGAAAAAATGGCAAAAAATGACCTTTTTTTTAAACAGCCGCCATTTTGCGATTTTTGTTTGCCTGAGGTAGAGTCTATAATGACGTCCTTACTAATTAAGTATCTATTTTTTTCAGACGACCAGGAGGGTTGGAATCATGTCAATCAGGAGAGGCCGTTTTTTCCATTCCCACTTTCTCAGACTGCATCTACCAGAATTATGGATTTCTTCTTCGCCAATTTTTTATATAATGTCAAAGGATGAATAAATACGTGGTAAAAAGATAGATATGGAAATATTTTTTGTTTTTTTTTAGTCGCATGTTGAAAACTCCCCAAATTTTGGGCCTCTAGACTAGAAGACAGCGTTAATAAAAAATAGTATCGGGCAATAAATCCTAATGATTGGGACACGAACATGTTACATTTGACTACCTTGTGTGCGGTAATCTCTATAATTTCGCACCTACCGTTAGACGTACTTAAGGGTCAACGACAAAGCTCTCCCTGCGCGAACCGAGACCCGAGACGCCCATACAGTTCGTAAAATTGGTCGGATCGTGAAATTGGCCGTGGGTCCGGTACGTAGGCGGTCAGTTTAGTGACTTACGTTGAAACCAAGTCCAGTGGAGGTCCGGCACTTTGTGCTCTCGCGCTAGCTCGCCGCTGGCCGGTTGCAACACAATGCGACGGTCGCGAGAGGCGCTACCGCATATGCGCCAATTTCACGCACGCGCTTTCCGTCTCTCCGGTGGACAAGATGGCGGCAACCGTGAACACGGTACGCGATACGAGCGAGAGAGGCGTTTAACGGAAGCGTAATGAAGAAAAAAAAACGTAAAACAGACAGGCAAGCAACGCGCAGCTGCGTCGCGCGCAGACATTGTTTCGTAATTGAAGCAAAGAGCGAGCTCCACGGGAGTTCTCGACTTTCCCTATAATTCGATCATAAACCCCTTGACGCCCGATGATGTTGACATTTGGTTATTTTGACATCACGCTGCGTTCCTCGTTCTGGGGTGCCCGCGTGAGTCCTTTCGTCGCATCTCTCGTTCTACGCTCTTACGCGTTTCTCTACTACCTACTGTGCAACGCGCTTGCTACAACCGACCCGAGATTACTTCTGTGTCGCTCACGCGCTTTAACATCATCGCACAACCCCCTTCGAAGGGTTCCAAGACCACCCGCTGTTTTCGACTATAAAAGGGTCCCGGCCTCTCGTAATTGACGTGTACCGAAGAATCCTCTACGAGCCGATACACTTAAGGAGAAGTACAAATCGCCTTTTTCTTTATTTATCGACCAAGGCAAAATTTGCGAATTCACAAATTACGTCGCTGTTAACCAACGGATTTCATTATTCCTTTTCATAAACGTAATAGTTATATATCGAGGAAGATTACTCCGCTCGTTATTACATTTAAATTGTTCTAGAGGTCATAGGCGGTTGGAGTTTTTTTGTGAGGTTTAAGTATGAACGAGCGTGAATCTAACCTCAAAAAACCTAGTTTTATCGCGATTTTTACGAAGATTTTGATAATTAATTTGGTGGGTCAATAACGACACGATTTAAACAGTTGGAATTTCTTTTATCGGTAATCATAGTTGACTCCACTTGGTCTTAAGGGAGCTTTCCAGTGTGACAGCCCGAAAAACCGCTGTTTTTCGCGATTTTTTTTTTAAAGAAAAAATAATCTAATCGGTCTGGTTTTTTGTATATTAATTGGGTATTGAAGAATACAAAACAATTTTTTAAAGATCGATTTATTTATTAATTAATATCTATAAAAATGATGAAACAATTGTTGCAGAAAATGCACTTGGATGTGGTGTCCGCGTTGGGGGTCACAATTTTGATCTGAAACAAAAAACACAAAAAGATTATTGATCGGTATATAATTGGCTTTCGTGCTATGGAGGCTTTTTTTTTTTTTTTGCAAAAATGGCGCCGGTTTGAACAAAAAGTATCGATGTTAGCATTTTTTTTTGGCAGTTTTTTTTACAAAAAAATAGGAAGATGTCAAAAAAAAAAAAATCTTCCATAGCACGATAAACAATGACGTTAAGAATATTGTGTAAATAATTCAACTCGATAGCTTTAAAACTCTGCCCTCCAAGTTGGACACCGTTTTGAAAAATGCTGTTTCGAGAAAAACGCGTTCAAAGTTTCAAGTGAGGAAATTTTAGGTAAATCGTTTACTTACGGTCATCAGCGATGCCAGGTCCATACAATATCCCTTCTGCTTCTTCGAAAAGAGTGTATACTATTCGATAAAGCAAAAAAAAATCGATTTTTTGAAAATTTCACACTGGAAAGCTCCCTTAAGACGCAAAATTGTAGCCCATCCCTTTGACTTACGAACTCGAGAGTGATTGTTGCAAAACGCGATTCGTAAATTCTCTTACACGGTTTGACTCATCGAGATCAAATATAGGTAACGACTTTCTGCCATGATTCTGCATTGACTAAGCTAAATTTTATCTTGATCTGTCGTACTATATTGGAAAATTAACAAATCGCGTTTTCGAGGTGGGCGAAGTGCGTAAGATGGCGTCTTGATCCTGGACTCTTTTTACACGCAGCGCATGCGCATAAACGTTTTTGAAATAGAAGATACTAACGTCGTCTGTCGAGACTAACCTCGAATTTGAAAACTGTCAACATCAATCGTTTAAAAATATTCACATTATAAATTGCGACACGATTTATTGATGACCTATTGTGAAATGGAAATAACTAAAAGTATCTGTTACGACGTATAAAGTGAATCGAAGAATTTTATTGACCACGATTAGTGGAGAACTTGGAGAAATCCTCGTTTATTATTCGTTTTATCCACAACCCTTGACTATCAGCATTCATTGCCCGAAGCTGCCCCTTACTTACGCCCGGTGCGAACAACTCGTAAAACTATCGTGCAGGCTCGCACGATTTCCGACGGCAGAACGGGCTCTTTGACTCGATTCTTTTTTTGCGACGTCTTCGTGGTACGACTCTAATGGAATATGATGTCAAAATGGAATCGCGAGGGAAGGCAACGCTGCCGATTGTAAATCACCTTGAATTATCGCTCTTTAAACGACTGTGAAATTAGCGGTTGCCATTCGACCAAATTTCCGATTATCATCGTAACTGTCTTCTAGGTGCTAAATTTTGCGGGTTTCGTCCCATCTCTGAAGTTCATTGGCGCAGTGCTAGAACCCCTTGACTTTCGCTACAGACTTTGAACAAATTTTTGTTGCGGATGTGTTCACAGGATCATCATCCATTAGAATAGTCTTTTACTCATTGTCAGTCGAACGAATGAGTTCTGCAATGGACTTGGAGATTCGTTTGATTCAGGCTCATGTGTTAATAAAAACAGAAGATCTTCAAAAATTATTGCGTAATTCAATACTGATCGATGTGATTAAACTTACTTTGTTAATGATTTGTTAATTTTCTTTGATAGTCATATTGATATAAATAGAATTTGAAATCTTTTCACTCGCAACATTTATCGTAAGTGTGAAATTGCATGGAGATTTTATTAATTATGTTATTTATTATTTTGATACTGTTTTGTTAATTCAACATGAAGTTCCATAAGCTTACGTGTAAAAGAACATTATAAATTTAAATCGTTTCTACTCCTGATTCATTCGGTTAATTGAATGCAAATTTTGTTTCAGACTGCTAGAATATATGGGGCATTTCACGCCTATCCGGACAACATTTAGCTTTTGCATCACCGACTTATTTGAAAATTTGTTATGTTATAATATTGGTTGAAAGAGGTCTCTGTGATTTTTTTCAATTTTTTTTATCAAACTGTTTTTTAAAAAATTACGTTTTTTTTAAACGTCCATAACTTTGCGAAAAATGGGCCAAATTAAACGGCCATTTTTTTTACAAATTTTCTTTTTAAACGCACTTTTCATACAAAATACGAAACAAGCTTTGCAAACCGTATTTCTATAAGATTTTCTAGATTTAAATATAAATGATTAATTTACAAAAAACACGTACTGATTGATTTCCTTGATTTTTTTTTAAACTGTCATTTATTCCAGAACTTTTGAGCCTAGGTTGATAATGGAATAACGATGGGATCAATTTTATCGATTTTTCAATTTCCATATTTTAGTCATCCGTAAAAAGTTTTAGTCAAAAGAATTTTTGAAAAATCGATATTTTGAAAACGGATCGACAAACAAATTTTTAAACCATCACGGAGGCCTCTCTCAACCAATACTACTACATAAACAATTTTCAAAAAAATCGGAGATGCAAAAGCTAAATTTTGTTCGGTTTGGCGTAGAATGCCCCATATATGAAACTAATCCTAATATAAACTTTTGTACATAGTAACGTTTTCTAAGCATCTCCCAAATATTTCTGATGCATCTTTCGACCTCTTGGTTTTCCACGAATCTGTAACAGAAATCAAGCTAAAAGTTAGTAGCATCGATTTTTTTTCGGACAAAACAACTTTTTCGACATTGTTCATTGTTGACAATTGGCTGTAATAACTATCTTAATAATCCGTTGAAAATGTCAACGCTAAGAAGACTCTTTTCACGAACAGCGTGACGTCTTCCGGTGGTCGTGGACATAAATATCCTCGTCGATCTTCTTTAAACGAAAGTTTCGACAAGTTCAGAGCGTTAGATCTATCGCACCTTCGTAACATTTATTCGGTGCAAGGAGGTTCTCACGTACCGTAATGATTTATGGGAGAGATCCTTCTCTCAGCTAGAATACCCATTGACTTCGGACGACATCCCGAACCGAGCTTGGCAAACACCGTAACAAAGTTTTCTCTCAAAGTATCGTAGGCTTAACAATAATAATATCTAGTTTACGTTAAATGGTGCGTGAAGAAAATTATAACGTTCTCTTCTTCTCGGTTGGTGGATAAAGTAAAAAAAAATAATATGGCGAAAGGAATAAAGAAAGGGTGTGGTGGAATTACAGACACTTTTTTCAAAATTATTGAAAAATTGACGAAATAAAAATAAATTTTTTTTTATGGAAAACCGACTAAACTTGAAAAATTATTATAAATGTTATAAGGTGAAAAAAAATTAAATTGTTGATTTCTCATTTTTATTGAGTTTTCAATTGTAAGAAACAAAAGTTTTTTTTTTATATTAATATTATTTTTTACGGGTAGAAATGAACGACTGATGAACACCGTGGTGTCTCCTGGTCGTCGTCATAACTTCACTAAAAATTATTCAATTTGCAAAATTAACAATAAGGCAGAATATAATAAAGAAATGTAGCAGTTTGACGGAGAGAAATTTTTTGTTTTGTCAAAAATCAAAAAATGACAGTTCTTCAAACTTTAGTATGAAATTAAAAAAAAAATATTTGTTTAAATTATTAAACAAATATTATATATTAATATATAAAATTGTCCGACTAAAAAATTGTAAAAAATTCTGTCGACAGACTATAAAGAAAATAGTTATCAAGATTATAAAGAAAAAGGTTAGAAAATATAAAAAATTTACTGATTATTGTGCAGACAAAGAATAAAAATCTGTAAAAAAATCGAGTTTTTGAAAATTTCAGGAGTATGTGAGCCCTTAATTACTAAAATAAAATGCAATTCTGACAGTACTTTAGAATATAAGCAATACGACGGGGGAATAAAAATGTTTGAAAATTTGTTTAAAAAGTATTCGCAATAGGGACCATGCTAGAATTTATATTGAAACATTTTTATGAGAAGGTTATTTGTTTTACTAAAAAAAATGTCGGTGTTTCATTCGAAAAAAAAGAAAGTTTTTTAGCATATTCTTTTTTTCGAAAACAAATCATGATTTGAAATGAATCATGAAATTTGCACCTTCTTGGGACGTTATCATTTTTTAATGTTTTAATTACGTAATGTTCGAATAATATTTTTGAAAGATGGTGTTGTTGGAAAAACATAATTAAAAAATAGTTTTTTTTTCTTATTTACGAAGATATGGAACCCCTTAATTAAATAGGTTCGTTACGAAAGTTGTCATTTTAAAATAAACAGCAATAAAGAAATCGATGAACATAACAACAAATGCAATAATGAATGAACATGGCAAATCGTTTGTATGTTAAATAAATATATACGACTTGCCTGAAAAGAGTTAATAGGGGTAGTGCTATAATTTACTGCTAGGAATCTGCGCCTCTTAAAATTTTCGACGAATTAAAATAATCCGATAGTTAAGGTGACGTATGGGATTAAAATTTTATTCCCATTTTTTCTCACATTTCAACTGGACGAAGCGTTTAAGTTCATTAAGAAAAGTTGTTGCAAGTCGACTAAAGAACAACATACTCAAAATTCAAATTGATCCTACGTAAAGTTTATTTGTTATATAATAAACAAAATCGTGATTTTTTTTCCATAAAATTTTTTATAAAAAGTAATTGAAGCTTCTTTGATGTCATATAAAAATGTGTGCAAAATTTCAACAGGCTTCGTCTCCAAATAATCGAGATACTCGTTGTATAATGTTGCAATATTTAACACGAGCTCTTATGGGATATTGCAAAAAATGACGATTTCCCAGAATAAATATTGTGATTTTTGGGTCGATAAACGCTCCTGAAATTTTGTACACATGTACATATGACATCAAAGAACGTTTCTGCAAATTTTCAGTGAAATCTAACGGAAACGCTGTAACGATAGGACTGCCTTAAATCAAACCGACGAAAACAGTGTCTCACTAACCCTACGACAAACGCTGCAGATTATAACAACTGGCACGACGAAAGATCGACCGATACATGGACAGTGGTGAAGAAATATTCCATTTAAAAAAAATAGAATTCAAAATAAAACGTAAATCGACGATGCATTTTCCGGGAAAAATGTGTTCTTCGATCGTTGTTCATTTCGTACAACTAGGGTAGAGAATGGGCCCAACGCAATGGGCCCAATGTTACATCTCAGTCGACGTGCCGGAAAGACCAGCAGGTAGTTTCTTTATTTTCCCTTTGAAATGCTGAGCCCATTTACACGTCGAGAAACTTTGGGTCCTACGGATCCGAGTCGACTGGGCCCTACGCGATCGCTTCATTGTACTCGAGTCTATGCAAGGCCCATTGACCAAGCGACTGCCCGTCACGCCACAGACCGTCTCTCCCGCCCGTTCGCGCATCCATTCGACCGCTCTCCCTTCCACCACGCGCATGCGTCTCTTATTCTCTCCAGCCTTTCTCTACCCACACTCTTTCTCGATGGGGCCCAGTGCGACCCCCACCCTGCTACTCACTGCGACCGCTTTGGTGTACAGGCCGATTGTACGTACACCGTTTGCTCTATAGCGGTTCTCGGCGTCTCGCACTCTACTCTACCCTGGTTTCTTTCAACCTCGTCCTGTCTATAGTCTGCCTCTTGTCACCGGTCGGCTTTCCATCAGGCGTAACGTCATAGGTACACCGCGGGTGACGATTCCTTCCGAAGAAGAGTTTACCCGCTTCTATATTTTCTTCTGCCCTACGATGAGAGCGCAATTTTTTCTCGAAGTCAGTGGCACACCGACTTCGCTACTCATGCTTTCTTCTTTATTCTTTTTTTACTAGCTACAGCTTTTTTTTTCACTCGTCGATGACAATGGGCTCAATGTATTTCTACTTGGTGAATAATCACGTGAGAAAAAATATCAAAGTTTTTGACGACAGTCTAAATTCGTTGTGTGTTGTTTCAGAGAACGGTTAATTTTTTTTATGGGAGACATTTCTTTTTTTCGTAGCTAGTTCGTAGTTGAAATGGAAATGCATTTATTATTCGTACTACCTTTTGCAGGGCGGAGCAAAATGAAACCGGGCCGGTTCAAATCTGTTTTGAGGGGTAACAGTACTCTAAAGGTTCGAGAAAAGGGCAAACTTTGAGAATTAATTTTGGAAGTTTGGAACGAGGGAGCAGAATTCTTTTTTGACAGTTGATCAACCATAGTGTAAACAATATTTTTTTATGGACATTATTGTTACAAAATACGGAATGTCGGATTTCTCGCAAAGTTTAAGACCTGGAACAACAAACCTTAGAATTTATTAATCTATTTGACATTGTCTATAAAAGTACTTAAAGTTTTTTTTCAGTTGATTTTTTTTAAAATAGTGCACTTACGAAAAAGAATGGATTTTCGGCAAAAAAGAAGAGCAATGCATTGTTTATAACGAAAAAATGCACAACGAATTAAAAAATGGCTACGTACTTTTGTAAACAATATAATTGTGAAACTATTGTCAAAATTTCAAACCAATCCACGCGGATAGTTTTTATCGCGTTTAAAGTTTTGAAAGTACTTTGCGTTGTGTAAAAATGGCAAATTCGATATTGTTTCATCATAGGACCAATTATACCTATATTATTTTCATGACCTTAAGGTATATTTACAAAAAAAAACTAATTTTTTCGAAATCTTAGAATGGCGTTACCCCTTAAGGGACAATGAGAGGCTCGAGAAAAGACACCTTTTTTTATCATTGTTTTATGAAGAAATGTATTTTTTTTACCATTTTATTAACACAATCGATTTTAAGGAAGGAAAAACTCAGTTTCTTCAAAATCCTAAAAATGGGATTCGTTGAAAAAAATTTTCGATTGTTCATCCATGAAGATAGAATCCAGTCAGTTGTGCAACAAAAAATTCAAATCCTCCTTCAAATGGTCGATTGGCTCGTTCGCAGCGAAAATTTGCCGACAGTTAATCCGCTTGATCTTCGAGGAAACGATATATTCTAGGGAAACAAGATTTCAAGTAGAAATATTTACAATTTACATTTTTACTTGAAATTCAATTTAATTTTTAATCTTCATTGTTATTTCAATTTCAAATTTAATGTGTACTGTAATTTCAAATTTATTTTCAAATTCAATTTCAAATCCAATTTCCAAATCAATTTCAAATTTTTCAATGCACAATATCAAATCTATAATCTTCGTGGACATCTGTGATTATTTAGGTAAAGTTCGATTTAGATAAATTTTGTAGAATAAAATTTATATCCAAGTAGAGGACATCTCGAAAAACCAAAGAATACAATCTTGAATACTGCAATGTTTGAACTAAAAACAATCGAAAAGTACACAGAACGAGATTAAGTAAATTCTTAACTATTTCCGGTAACACGTACCGGTTGTGGTAAACTTCTTATCATAGTTTTAGTCACTTATAAAAGTCGACGAACTACCTCAGTTTAAAGATAATAAATGAAAGCGTTACGAATTAAAGATTGTCATGTTTGTTTATTCGATGATGTTTATTCATTATTTATTTTAAATATTATTATTAATTTTCTCTTTAACTATTATTATTAATTATTCACTCAAATATTAACTATGATTATTTTATTTCATTTTATTTATTTATTCGTCATCGAGGTATATTTTTATCGACAGATATCTCGTTATTTACACATTTGTTAAAATAAGTATAAAATTGATTATTCATAATTAATTGCTTTAATATTCGACTTTGGCAAAAATAAATTGTTATTGTGTCGAAAAAATAAATATTACATAAATATGCATTAAAATAATAAAATTAAAGATTAAAACATGTAAATAAAGTCATTATTTGGGCAAAAAGTGGTCTTTATATTTTTCTACTAGGCGTACCTTTTCTAACATTTAAAAAACTCACGACTCTACAGATAAATGGATGAGGATTAAAAAAAAATATTTTCATAATTGTGTCAAAATTGTATCATAGTTAAAAATTTACATTAAAAGAAAAATGATTTTTTCAAGGATCTTATGGACCGATATAGCTCTTAATTTTTTTCTTAGAAGGTATCATCAACCTCTAAAACATATCCAAAATTTAGATCAATCGATGTAAGCGTTCCTGAGAAAAAAAATGTTTTCTAATTTTTGCATATTTTGCTTTTATTGAAAAACCAATTGAGTTAGAGATCTGAAATTTTCATAAGTACCTACATATCCTTCCAGTATCATTAAATTAGCTCTCGGTGGCAGATTGGTATACTTAGAGCCCTACAACCCTTATTTATAGTGTAAAAGGTGTCAGTCAAGATTCGGTGTTCTTCGTTGAAAATTGAAAAAATGGCAAATTTGATGAAATTCATTTTAAATCAATAGTCGAAAAGCTTAAACTGATTTTTCTTTTGAATCCTCGGAGATGACAGTTTTCATTCGTACGAAGTTTATTTGGTGGGTCGAAACTGTGACTGGGAGTACCAGATAAATTTCAAAGGGAGTCGACGTCTCTCGAAAGAGTTACGAAGAAAAGTCGATGAAACGATGTTCTCGGTCTCCCTAGGGGCCTTTCAAGTACGTCTTCCGACGGATTCCTACTCGCTGCGTCAGAAACCGACGGACTTCAAAAGTCCAGGCATTAAATCGGGTAAAGCTAAACATCAAATATATTATAGTCGAAATTCCAAATCTCGTATTCATTATCGAGTGGCGAAAATAATTGTTATTTAAACAACTTTTTCTTTGTTTTTTTTTTAAATTTTTTATAAGCGGTGGCTGCTAGCCAAATTTGGCAAAAAAGGAAATTTATATTTCTAGGAAGCTTCAATTCATGGGAATTTTTAAGGAAATAGTTTCAACAAAATATTATGGGCTTGCATAAATGTTCATCTTTCAAGGTTTTAGACACCTACGGTTGGTTTTTTGGGGCCAGTTTCACTCAAACAGTGGATAAAATTGCTTATAAATGGGCTTTGTAAAATTGCGACCTATAATTCAAATATGCCAACTACAAATATTAATTAATATCGTACGATGATTACAAATAAAAATTTATATTTTATTCGGTATTATAATTTATATTATTTTATATATTTACATATTTTATTAATAATTAATTTATATATTTTTATAATATATATTATGAATTATATAATAAATATTATAAATTATATAATATATATTAATTTATATTATTATTCGGTTGGCATATTTTTATTTCACGTTACAATTAATGGCAACGTTCGTTTTTTCGTTCCGTCGAAAATCAAGTATTTGATGGACGCGAGTTTGACGTTTGAAAGCAACATCCTCGATGAAGAAATACACTTAAATCTATAAGCGTTGATCCGAAAAACTGAAAAGTTTACAAATAAATGCGAGTATTCGGCTGTTAGAAGCCCCTGACCCAGACCCGTTGACCCCTGCCCCATAGTCCCATCGGCCGGCCATCGGATGATGGATGTCCCCTCTCTTTCGGTCCCATAAACATCCTCCAAAGTTACGTATCCGTTTGATCCGTCAAGGACCGTAACCGATCGCGTCACGAGGGTGCTGAATTTTTCCATTCGTCGCTCGACCGGAATCGGACAGGTAATGACGTCGTCCCGTCACTGTGATCTCTTTTTCCGTTTCGATAAAAAAAAAAAAAAAATGAAAACGCGACTGAAGGAAAAAAAAGCGCAAGCTAGACTGTGAGATCCGAGCATCGGGATCCGTCAAAATCACCAATAGCGGAGTTTCGACAGGCGGACAAAGCTCAAGGGCATATCCTCTTAGGTGCGCGAATTACACGGATCACCGTTCACCAATGGCTATCAATCATCTCTGTTGCTACCTATACCCGTGCCGCTCTGTGCATCTCTTACTGTTGGATGCATTCCAACTGCAGAGCGGATATCCCGAGCGTAGGCAGATTGAAATATCAAATACGTTCTATTGTAACGAAATTCGTCTGTGAAAGAAATTCCATAGCGTTCCACTATTTCAGTTGGCGGCAAGAACCAACAGTTGTACCAAAACCTGCATAGGTTTACCGTGAAATCGTGGACGGAATTACGAAAAGGGGAAATACGATTTTATATCACACCAGAACGGTGGACGTTTTTTTTTTGTTAAATGCGAGACTCGCCTGCTTGCGAGAATCGTGATACGCGGAGGGCACATGGAGTTCCATTTTTTGAAATTGGGGGGGGGGGGGGGGGTGAGCCCAAAACCGGTAATGTAAGGGAGATGTTGAGAAAAACTGATTTTTATTCATGGGAATGTTCGACTAATAAACTATCCAACGTTATGAAAAAATTTATGCATTTTGTTCAATAATAATAGAAAGAATAATTCTTCGAATTAACCACTTTGTCCGTATGAGGGGCCTAAAACGGGTAAAGCACTTGAGCAAAACGCGTAAAGACTAAATAATGAGATCGATCAAGTTAATTGAAAAAATCTATATCTTGTGTAAAAGTACAGTGTTCTTTAAACATTAATTAGTCTTCACGATAATCAACTAATTATAAATGAACTGTTTAAAATTTTCCTTTAAAATAACAATCAACATCTATAATTTGTGAAAAGATCTGAAGTAGTTCCTGACAAACATCGCAGGAATAAGAGCCTCTCAAACTACCTATAAGCCTATTCTAGGGCAAATCCTATTTGCTCGTCCCCATTCGTTTTGCTCAAAAGCACGTTTGAATTTTCTATCATTCATCATTTTATTTTCAGGGAATAATGATACCCTGAAAATAAAAATGTAGGTAACCGCGAGTATGGGAAGATAAGAAGCATATTATTACTGAAAGCGTAACACAAAACTTAGGAAAGCTCATTTTACACCATACTCGAGTAATCAGAACTAGTATATTTCGAATTTTTGTTAACAAAAGCAACAGAATACTCGATCGTTGTTTTACTTTGTAACTGTTCACGTCATCGAAGCGAGTCAACTGGCCATTTTTAAAAATACTTCTAATGTTCATGTCGTCAGACATATTCGTTTTGGGCGGGTTGCCTGTTTTGGGCATATCTAGTCCAAGGTGAGAAAAATAAGAACTTTTTCTGTTTGAGGTGTTAGCCTACTTTGCAAATAATATTCGAAAAATAATGTGTATGGGCCTTCTTCAATCCAGTTTGGGGATATCTTAGTATTCCGGAAGTAAACCGGGGCCATCCTTGTTGGGGTCCAATTTCGGGGTACAGTTTGGTAATTAGACTGGCAGTTAATCAGATAATAAGGGCAACTGTTATTAGATGGCCTTGTTACGTAGCATAACAATTATCAAGCACTAATTTCCAGCCCAACAAGGCCCTGCGAGGTCCAGGGCTTTATGAGGGTCTGGACCCAACGTTGCAATCGCCGCAATAAGGGAGCATGTGTCATAGGTATCATCATTATGATCGTTCCTAAATATTGGGAACCAAATCGGGACCTGATCGGGTCCTGTTCAGAACTCATTGATCCGGCAGAATATCAAGCCCACCTAGAGGCTCGATACCCGACTGATTAGGCTTTTGCTTAGCACTAGAAGCGTCTTCAATAGTCA